>CM042671.1:43400380-44746630 GCA_023638005.1 Forsythia suspensa
CAAAAAATAAACTAATTTTTTCAATTTTTAATAGTTTATAACTGACTTCAAAAATTTCAAATCGATCGATTTCTTCAAATGACTTAAAATCGATAACAGATCTGACAATGTATTTGAATTTGAGATAAAAATAAAAAAATTCAACCACAAAAATAACAAAGAAGAGTGGGAAATGGAACTTAGAATAGCGGCAATGATGGAGGGAGTGAGGAGGGAGTGTGTTTAAGTTAGAGAGAGAAATGATGGGAGTGGGAAGATAACAAAATAGATATAATAGATCTTCAATTGGGATAATTTTGTCCAAATATTCAAATATTACCAATTCGTCAAATGTTATAAACTGAGCATATTGCAAAATACATTTATGAAAATCGGTAGTTTGTCCATTTCCCTCTATAAATAATCGATATCAATTATCCATAAAAGATAATCTCACATTCTACAAAGATATATTTACTTCTATTTTCACACAAATTAAGAAAATTTAATTAATATGTATATTGGAACCATAAATTTTCCTTATATTTTTTTCAAAATATCCTTATATTGAATAATTGTAATTCATATTTGTTGATAACAAGATACATTAAATATAGGCATATATTAGAAAACTAAGAAATCTAACTCTATTCTAAACAAAAGGAAATTAACTGTAATTTGAGACAAATAAATATAAAAATTAAGTTTATCTTCATGAGATGAAGGAAGTATTTGGGGAAGACTCTTGGGATGTGTGCCCAATCATATATTCTTTTTATTATCTAGTACCCGAGTATCCCATATTCATATATAGTGGTGGTTGGAACCGGAATCTAACAAAGACATGTGCTAAGCAGGTGGAGCCATGTGCTAAACAAGTTACAAAGGGGAAGGCGGCCACCGCTTGGATATTGAGGCAAAAATTCTCATTATTTTCTTCTCTTTTCAACTATATGCAAATTGTGGGTTTTATTTATTTTTATTTTTTTTTGCACAAATGGTCCATATCATTTGCCTTTATTACAGATTGAGGACTTATCTAACAATAACATTCATAATTCAACATTTATTGGCGCAAATAGTCATTTTTGTTATTGCCGTTCAATTCATCCGTTAAAAGATGGCGTGCAAAGCAAAATTTCAACAATTTTGGGCGTAAAAATAAAGGAGAATTTAAAAGAATGTCTAAAATATTTCAAAAATACGTCGAAAGATTCCAAACCTTCTAATCCTAATACATACATCTCAAACCTTTAAATAAATGTATGCCCAAAGGATCTTTTGAAGAATTTCATCCAAATTTTCATTAGTTGACCAAAAGTCAATGGTCCGACCTTAATTTGACTGACTTTAAAGCATGTTGGGATTATTTTTAAATTTTTTTTTTCCAAACTTATTTCCAACTACATATTGTATGTGACCCACAACTTTTATCAATCTTTCTATCACACATTTCACCAATATTTTTCTTCAAATTCTCGTAAAAAATTACTTATACTTTGTGTTGATATCCGAGCTGGCTCTGTCGCGATAAATATTAATTGTCCTAAGTTTTGAGTGCAAGATAGCTCACCTGTGGTACAAATTGAACTTCTTCGATTCCGGACATGCTCTCCCGAAGTCGGTTGAAGGTCAACTCAAAGAAGAAACCAGTCGGACCTCGTCCGAGAAAGCCGCCTCGGCCCATATGTCCGAAGTCATATTCACGCCATCATAATGACTCATGATGTCCCTATGTCGGGGCGTCCCTTCACAATAAATGGGAAAATCTTGTAAGCATTAAATGCCTACCTGGCATTTAATGCCTAGCCTAGATAGGCCATTTAATACCGCCTCAAAGATTAAATAGAAGGAATCATTACATATTTCCCTATAAATAGGAGAAATAAATGTACTCCAGATCTTACATTCAACCGCTTAATAAAAGCACTCTTACAAAGATGATACAATCGTGTCTTCCTATATACTTACTTATCACGCCACTTACTACGGTCATAACCGACCTCAATACTTATCTTTAAGTTGACTAGGAATCAAGAACCATTTTCCAACGTCAACAGTTTGGTACCGGAAGGAGGGGTCATTTTCTAAAAGGCTCTCCATTTTCCACAACTACCATACACTAAAACACTCAAAAATTATCCAAACACGAGTCGTAGTCATGACTCGAGGGCTCAGAGCCACGGAAGAACTGGGAGTCAGCAGTCAACCTTCCCGTGTCTTCCGTCGAGACAACAGGAGAAACCCCTCGGCTCGAACACATGTGCCCGAGGAGACGCAGATCTACGAAGCTTGAATACCTAACTCGAGGCTATTGAACGGCTCGAGAAAATCAAGCCACTACTAACGAATTTCGACTCGGTCGAGTCACCGCAGACACGATGAGTCTAAAAGTCGTCGAGTAAAACGAAGACTAGACTTCAAGCGAAGAGCCCATCGAAAGTAAGGGAGGAAAAATGTGCGCTCCGGTCCCGGTGAAAGTTTCCACGCAACGGTCCGGTTAGCGTATTTGATCGCTCTAGGTCATTCTTCTCAAGTCCCTCACGAACAAGAGGCACAAAGAAAGAAGAAAGCTCCGTCCATGGCGACCTCGAGTGTATAGGACACTCCGGATGAGCTTGGACTCATGAAGCAACGATTAGCCGAACCGAAGCGAAGCAAAAGAATACCTCGGAAGAAGTCACCACGGACAAAGCGTTCCCCATTCATTCACGGAGGACATCTTGGCAAAACCTCTCACGGGAGAAGTCGAAATGCCGCAGCTTGACTAGCTATGAGGATGGCAATGATCCCGTGGGCCACCTCGTGTATACCTCTTGGATGGAACTCCAAGAGCCAGCCGACGCTATCATGTGCGAGCATTCCCCTCACCTTCGGGAATAGAGCGATGAGGTGGTTCAAAAATTACCACCGCGCCCATTCGAAGTCGGAATGACCTCTCGTGTCGGTTCGTCTCAACCTTCATGGGGGCAAGAACTCGATCCACCCCGAAAGAGTGCCTTATCGGCATTAAACAAGCGCCGAATCGAAACACCGAGGTCCTACATGGATCGATTTAGCAAGAGGATAGTGGAGGTGGACAAAATATCGATGATGACGCCGATGGCGCCCCCGGGACTAAGAACATGGACTCGGCCTACGGTGGTCCGCTCATGAAGACGGACTGCTACCTACCAAGACTTCCTGGCTAGAGTCGAAAAACACATCGGCTACGAGGAAGCCACCCTCGGACCAGAGAATGACCGCCTGATCGTAAGGACAAGACGAAGGTAAAGAGAAAGACCCAAACGGAGAAGAAGGAGAGTCCTAAGAAAACACCAGATTTTCAGCATGCAGGGCGTCCAAGGCCCACCACGCCGAGGTACCAGGGATACCATATCCTAAACACTTCGCTTGAGAATGTCCTAATGAAAACCAAAGGCAAGGGCATCCTCAAAAGTCCAGCTCCTATGAAGGCGAACTCATCAGGGCTAAACCAAAGGAGATACTGCAGGTACCATCGATCGGCTGGGCACGACACGGATGATTGCCGTGATTTAAAAGGAGAAATTGAAAGCCTCATTAGACGAGGCCACCTGAAGGAGTTCCTAGCGCGGCCATCTGGTGGAACTGAGCCTTCCCAGGTCCATGACCGAGCTGAACTACCACCTCCACCTCCACCTCAACCCGGACGAGGTGAAATTCACATGATAGTCGGTGGGAGTCGAGACTGGAAGGATCAAGGAGACAACACCAGAAGTCCTCCGTGGAAGCTCACAATAGCTACCAAGTGTTAGCAGTACAACAACCTAACCCCGATGCGTAAAAATTCTCTTTTTCCGAGGAAGACGCATCCCATGTATTGCAACCACACTCGGATGCACTCGTCATTACTATGCCGGGTCTCCGGCGTCACAACATCCATCGAACATTGGTAGATGACGGAGCTCCGTAAATATCCTATATCTCGTAACATTCAATCGATGGATCTCGACATTCGGCATGTTAGGCCTTTCCCAAAGCCCCTGGGTTCACTGGGGATTGTGTAAATCCCAAGGGCCAAATCGCCTTGGTGGTTGAGCTCGGATTGCCTCCCTGTCACAGGAGGATCATTGCGGATTTTGTAATTGTAGATCTCCCATCTAACTACAATGCCATCCTAGGACGGCCAATCCTGCATGAGCTAAAAGCACCAAGCGCCCATCTATCACTACACCATCAAATTCTCCACTCCACATGGGGTAGGAGTAGTACGGAGAAGCCAACTGGTAGCAAGGAGCTGCAACATCAACTTCGCCCGAACAGGGGTAAACACAATCCGGACTGACGCTGAGCTTGCAGCTGGGAAGTCCGAGGATGATCTGGATGGGAACGCAGTGGAAGATCTGGGTCACCTCGACCCTGTGCCCAAGACAAGAGCTACTGGAGGTCGAACCAACAAAGACCCTGAGCAAGTAGAGGTCGACCCCAGCCGACCTGAAAGGGTCCTCCACATCGGAAAGGAACTCAAACAACCAGTAAGGTCCCAACTTACAACCTTCCTGAAAAGCAACATCGACGCCTTCGCATGGGAACACGCGGACATGGAAGGAATTGATCCCAAACTCGTGCCACGGGATCGAATACCAAATCCGAACGTCAAACCAAAACAAAGAACGCCGACGTCCTCTCAATCCGTAGAGGTACGAGGCCCTAGCTAAGGAAGTCGATAAACTACTCAAGTGCGGCTTCATTAGGGAATCACTCTATCCCCGTGGGTAGCCAACCCTGCTCTCGTAAAAGAGCAATGAGCTTGGAGGGTGTGAATAGATTTTATCGATCCGAACAAAGCTTGCCCTAAAGATGCCTTTCCACTCCCGGATAGACCAAATGGTGGATGCCACCACGGGCATGAGCTCCCGAGCTTCATGGATGCGTATCTCGGCCACAATCAAATTGCAATGCATGAGGATGATCAAGAGCACACCTCCTTCATCACCGATCGAGGTTTGTACCGCTATCGAGTTATGCCCTTCGGGTTGAAGAACGCGAAGCCACTTATCAACGGCTGGTGAACTCAATGTTCTCCGAACTCATTGGGAAAACTATGGAGGTGTACGTTGACGACATGCTTGTCAAAAGCACCAAGGAAATGGACCACGTGGAGCACCTCTCCGAGATGTTCTCCATACTGAGGAGATATAAAATGAAGCTCAATCCTAACAAATGCTCCTTCTGTAAAGTCGGGGAAGTTCTTGGGGTACGTGGTCCACCAAGAGGAATCGAGGCCAACCCGTAAAAGATCGAGCTCTCCAAGAGATGAGGCCCCTACTAAGATCAAAGAGGTACAGTAGCTTCATCAAGGATATAGCGGCGCTTAGTCGCTTTTGTTTCAAAATCGACCGATAGGTGCAAACCCTTCTTCGATGCTTTACGCGGAGGAAAGGAGTTTAAGTGGGCGAGGAATGTCGCCTAGCATTCAAGAGTCAAGAGGCAACCGCACGACCTCCACTACTCTCCAAACCTCTAGTGAAGGAGGTCCTCACTCTCTACTTAGCGAGCCTCAAGCACTCAATTAGTTTCGTACTCATAAGGACGACGAGGGCATCCAACACCCAAAGTGTACTATGTCAGCCAGGCGTTACACGATGCCGAACTGAACTACACCCCGATGGAAAAATTGACGTATGCCCTTATCATGTCTGCAAGAAAGCTCAGACCCTACTTCTTGCAACATCCAATACAGGTCCTGTCAAACTATCCTCTGAGACAGGTCCTGCAGAAACCAGACACCTCCGGGAGACTTATGAAGTGGGCAGTTGAGCTCGGCGAGTTTGAGCTCCACTACAAACCACGGACCGCAATCAAGGGTCAAGCTCGCAGAGACTTCATCGCCGAGTTCACCGGGCACGAGCCCGCACTGAAAGGAGGAAGTCCTGACTCTCTTTGTGGATGGCTCATCGACCGAGATTCGGCCGGAGCCGGAGTAGTCCCGATGAGCCCGGACCTAGAGCCACCGCGCCAATCTCTACGATTTAATTTCCGTGCCTCAAACAACGAGGCCGAGTATGAGGCCCTAATTGCCCGCCCTAAGGTTTGCGAAAGGTATGGGTGCACTCAAACCGCTTCGTGTCACGGCGATTCTCACCGGGTGGTCAATCAAATCAACAAGTCCTACCAAACCAAAGACGATAGGATGGCGCTTACTCACTCATTGTGGGCAGAATCAAATCATTCGCCACCGCCGAAGTTAGCCGATTCCCAGACATGAATGGCCTCGCCGATGCACTAGCAAGACTTTCTACCAATGAGGGCATAGAAGAGCCGGAGAGCATCCCGATTGGAAGACTCAAGAAACCCAAACCTATATCTCACCGAGCAAATTAGCAACACGTCCGAATCGAGCTCCAAATGGATCGACGAGATCACCCAATTCTCAAGGATGGGAAGGTACCCCAAATAGCGGAGAAGCTAGAAAGTTAAGAATCGTAAGCAGCAAGGTACACTATAATCGATAACATCCTGCTCAAAAAAGGCTTTTCGCTCCCTCTATCATGGTGCCTAAAGGAAAACGAAGCTAACACGCCTCGAAAGTCCACGAAGGAGTATGCGGCAACCACACTGGGGGCACTCCCTCGCACTCAAGATCTTGAGGCGGGGGTATTTCGCCATCAATGAAGAAGGACTCCATCGATTTCGCGAGGAAATGCGACAAATGTCGAAATTTGGTCCTCAATCAAAGCACACCCTAAGAGTCGACCTCAATCCTCGGTCCGTGGCCCTTCTCCAAATGGGAATTGACCTCATCGGCCCCATGCCGGTTGGAAGAGGTGGAACTAAGTATGCCATAGTTGCCGCGGATTACTTCACCAAATGGGCGAGGCGTAACCGCTTGCAAAATAATCGAGCGTAAAACTACCGGGTTTCATATGGAAATCGATTGTCTGCGTGTTTGAGTCCCGCATTCGATCATCACGCATAACGGCAAGCAATTCGACAATGCTAGACTCGGTCATTCTCGTGAAAACCTAAATATCGTAAAGCACTTCTCCACTCCAAACCACCCCACCAAATGGACAAGTTGAGGCAATAAATAAAATTATTAAGCATACATCAAGACACGCTTGATGAGCCGAAAGGAGTCAGCGTAAGAGCTCCCAGTGCTATGGTCTTATCGAACAACATGCCGGTCAAGCACGGAGAAACACCTTTCTCACCGGCCTTCTACACGTAAGCCGCCATACCGGGTCGAACTCGAGCTCCCGCCTTATAGAGTTCGGGACGCTTGACGAAAAATCACAACGACGAAGGCTTGAGATCCGAGCTCGACCTCCTGGAGGAAAGAAGGCCGGGGCGAATCGAAAACCGCCATCTACAAGCAAAGAAGTGCAAGGTATTACAACGGCAAAGTCAAGGAGCGGAAATTCAAAGCCGGGACCCGGTCCCGAGAAAGGTATCCCTAGCAACGAAAGAAAGTCAAGCAGCACGCCGCCCCAAATTGGGAAAGACCTTACAAGATCACCGCTTTTTCTAAGAAATGGAGCTTACGAGCTCCGAATGCGAAGGACTATCACTCAAGCATCCATGGAATGCCGAGCATCTAAAGAAGTACTACCAATGAAGACTATCCACCCATGCCCACCGGCGTAAGCTACTTTTGTCAAAAGAAGCCACGGCTTCCACCTTGTAATCGCTTTCTCAAATTTATGAAATGAAGAAAATTTTACAAGATAAAGGGCTCACGTTGAAATCGAAAAGCCTAGAAAGGTCTCGACCCAACAAGGGATGACTAAGGTAGCAATCCTCTTGAACACATGAACGTGTGACCCGGTGGGTGGCGTAAGTGCGTCACACGTCCAACGCCAAAACTAAAAAGTTTATTCATCTCGGACATACTATGTTCGAGGAATATAGTTCGCCCAAGAGACCGAACTAGTTCGAGGAATAGAGTTCGTCCAGCGAGACCGAACTACTTTCCCAAATATGTGAAATAATTCAACTTTCGTGTCGTCCCCACACGCATCCTAAACAAGAATGCACTATGCCGATCCGGAAACTTGGGGGCAATTGTTGGTGTCCTGATCGACACTTTCGATTCGGACTCCTCCACCCATCCAACCCGGTATTGACTACGGTCGGGCCTCGTTCTTGAAGTTCCAGATCGCCCACGTCATCGAGGTCAAGTCCAAAATCAAATATGCGAAGTTGGAATTTAATTGATTAAATTTGTCAAAGACTCGAGGTCGAAGTCCAAAGTCGATCTCGTGAAGTTGGAATTTAATTGATTAAATTTGTCAAAGACTTGGGTCAAGTCCAAAGTCGATCTGTGAAGTTGGAATTTAATTGATTAAATTTGTCAAAAACTCCGAGGTCGGAAGTCCAAAGTCGATCCGTGAAGTTGGAAGTCAATGGATTAAATTTGTCAAATCGTTCTCCAAGTCAAGTCCATGGTCGATCTCGCGAAATTAGAAATTAAGTTGTTGTGTTGAAATTAAGGCAATGAATCGGATTAATAGCTAGTCCAAACTGCGCAGAAGAAATCATGCATCCAAGTCGAAATAACGAGGCGTTGCTTTACGAATAAACTCCGCTTCATTACTAAGGTTGCTCTAATACAATAGAAAATTCAAAACAAGACAAGCAAAAAGAGAGTACGGAGGTTCAATCCTCAAGACCGGGCCGATCCCTCTTTGGAGGATAGAGGATTGAGCGTAGATTTCTTCTTCGGATCGGCGAGCTCATCCTTCAGAACCGAACATCCCAGTCCCGGACGTTTCACCGCCGCCTCAATCGGCTCCTCCATCGTGAAGGAAGTAGACCATCTCTTGCTCGGCCGATAAGCATCGGAGGACTTAAAATCGGCCACGGCCTCATCCCTGGTCTACAACCTTATCCAAAGAAGCCACAAGTTCACCCTCCTCTCTTCTCGGCCTCCGGCTCTCAGACAAGCTCGGCACTTTATTTTTCTCTCCTCCTCCAAATCCGCCGCCATGGCATTCAACTCGGCCTCCTTCCGCCGGCTCCTCGTCCTTGCTCATAAGGGGCCCCTCGAGATGGCCCCGAGCTTCTTCTCCTCATCAAGCTCGGCCCGAACTTTCTTCCTTCCTCCTCATCGTCCGGACGCCGGGCCAAAGAACCTTCCCATTTTCTCGGCGGCGAGGGTAAGTCGAATCGCCGCCTTGGAAGTATCGATCGAGGCCGCAATGATAGACTCCACCGTCCCCATGCCGTCCAAATACCTCTGCTGGGTCGAGTCCGCCTCTTCCCGACCATCGCTATCGCCTCTCTTTGCGTAAGAGGGCGGTGCCGACGATATCACCCCCGGTGGGAGTTTGACCAAGAAGTCGCGGGGACCGGCTTGGGAATCGAGCCACGGAGCTTCAGATACTCCTCGTCCTTCTCCGACGCCGACCCCAGGATACACAAAGCGGAGTCGCGACGGTGACGGAGGGCGGGCAAGAATCGAGGACGGCGGCAGCACGAATCGGAAAAGAAGTTATCTCCTCGAGCTCCGCCGTCTTGACCGAGACGCTCGTGGATCGGAACCGGCCCGCCTAGGTCGGACATTAGGTACTTGATCGTCCACGGCTTTCCTCTTGCCCTTCCCTACCGAGTCCTTTTCTTGAGAAGAGCCGAAATGTCCTTCATTCCTTCGCCGGTTTGACCTGAACAACATGAAGTCAGAACTAAACTTATTTAACATAAAAAGACTACAAGTAGCCAGCACAGAAAAACTTACTGCTAGAGAGACGAGCTGATACTAAGTTCTCCTCAGTTATCAACGCACTGCTAGATCGGAGGTCCTCGCTGATTTTTCTGGCCCTCTGAGCTCTATCTGAGGATTCAGGCGTCGGATCTTGAGGAATATACCCTGAGAAGCAAGACAAACAAAACAGGTCAGAACGGAATGCAGTTAACCGAGCTTAACAAGTAAAGAAATACCCTTACTTAGTTCGTGATAACGAACTGGGATGTTCACATCCGCCTACTATCGCTTGCAGAGAATTGCCATGGACCCTGCCGAAGAACCGAACTTTTTCCAATTTTTATTGAGTCCGGGTCCGAGTAATGACGCTACCTCCCGCCCTCGCCTTCACCGATGCATACCACCAGCCCGACCTCTTCCCATCCGATTTAAAAGAATAAAGGTCATTAAATTCCCTAATCAAGGGCTGGAAAGCCGAGCTTATCCCGGAGGATAAGAAAGCCTACCATGATCCTCCAACCATTAGGACAGAGCTGAGTTGGAGCTATTCCCCACTCACGCAAGAACTTCCTAATGATCCTAGGGAATGGAAGTCTAAGTTCGGCGGCAAGTACGGCCTGGTTCGAGCCACACAACCCAATCGGATCGTCGGCCGGTCCTCCGGACCGGGACGAGGAACTCTATCTCATCCAGACCCTATAAGTCCTATGCCATCCCGGAGTTGTTTCTCATTTACTTGGAGGAAAGAATCTACACTTCCAAACCGGGGCCGTTCTAATCCCGCCTCGACATCCGCCTCCCTCCGACCTAATCTTCTTGACCTAATGTCTCCCCACCACTGCCCCGGCTTGTGGAGACGACCTATTCAAGGAGGGACAGTTTGTTAATGGATCCTGACTGAGGACCTCATCCTCATTTATCCCCTCTACCATCCTTCCCGAGCTAACCTCCTCTACTTCTTCCTCCTAGCCCCTACCCCAGGAAATGGCTTCTCCCCCACTGCCACTGCCGAACTCGCTAGACATGCTACTGGACGAAACGAAATGAAAGAAGGAAAGGAATTGAAAGAGAGAAAAGGTACTGACCGTTCTAACCCTCAGGTCTGATCCAATAAACGCAGCCGACTTCTAGGTCTCAAGGTCTCTAACGCCCGACGCTTAGTTCGGAAGAAATAAAACTCGGAGAAGAGAAAAGCGCTCAAGGTAAGAACTCCAAATGAACCCCCTATTTATGACAAGGAAGGTAAAAGAGTCAAGACACCATCAATGCCGCAATAACGACACCAAAGAAAGCGTGCCCTCGAGCCACGCCGAAAACCCCGACATAACCACTAAGCTTGTTCCATGTGTCAACGAACGAAATGAACTGTCGAGAGATGGTACTCCACCACGCGCGAACCCGGATCAACATGTACCCGGACCACAACAAGATTTGAAAACCTCTTTTGCCCGAAGTCAAAAACAGGTCTTGGGAGGCAATTGTTGATATCCGAGCCGGCTCTGTCGCGATAAATATTAATTGTCCTAAGTTTTGAGTGCAAGATAGCTGACCGTAGTACAACCGAACTTCTTCGATTCGGACATGCTCTCCAAGTCGGTTGAAGGTCAACCTCAAGAAGAAACCAGTCGGACCTCGTCCGAGAAAGCCGCCCGCCCATATGTCCGAAGTCATATTCACGCCATTATAATGACTCATGATGTCTCTATGTCGACATCCTTTCACAATAAATGCCTACGAAAAGGGAATGTCTTAGTGGCATTAAATGCCTACCTTGGCATTTAATGCCTAGCTAGATAGGCCATTTAATACCGCTCAAAGATTAAATAGAAGGAATCATTACATATTTTCCTATAAATAGGAGAAATAAATGTACTCCAGACGGACATTCAACTGCTTAATAAAAGCACTCTTACAAAGATCATACAATCAGGTCTTCCTATATACTTACTTATCTCACACTTACTACGGTCATAACCGACCTCAATACTTATCTTTAAGTTGACTAGGAATCGGTGAACCATTTTCCAACGTCAACACTTTGAAACTCGATCAACCATGTACTTAATAAGGAAAAATAACCTTTTTCAAATTTTTTTTATTTCAAACAATTAAAATATAAGAAAAAAAACCAAAAATTTAAGAAAAAATAATTACAAAAATGAAGAAAAAATGGTCATTATCTTCTCCACTAGGCGTCAAGCGTGGTCGGTGTTGTGCCAACAACAAGATATGCCTTAATTTTAATTTTAGTTTTTTATTTATTTATAGATTTATAAAATATAGAAAAATAATTTTAAAATGTTCTATGCGACAAAGATTGATAATTATGCTTGAGATAGTATTTTTTTTTTTTTTTTGAATGACAAAATGTAGTGTTTTTTATTTATATAATTATGTTTTCAATAATTTCTAAAGGCAATAGTTACTTGCTTCAAATACAATCGAGTTCTACAAGAAAACATTGACTATACTTTGAAGATATATAAGTAATTTATCCACTCTTTATAATGTTAAGATTTTAGATAGAATTAAAATTTAATTATCATTTGTTATTTTATGTATTCGTGTTATGAATTAAAAATAAATTTCAATTTATCTGTGAAATGCATGTTAAAGATAAATATATATATAAATTAAAAAACTAATTCTTTATATGTTGGTGTGCAATTATCAACATAAAAAATTTGAAGTGTACACGGCAATAGAAATTTGAAAATGAACGAATGAGAAAATTATTCATTTTTAAAAGATAGACAATCTCAAAAATTTAATGGAGGAATTGTACGGCTCGCGCCAATAAATGTTGAAATAGGAATGTTATTGTTAGATAAGTCCTCAATCTGTAATAAAGGCAAATGATATAGATCATTTGTGCAAAAAAAAAAAATTAAAAAATAAAAAAACCCACATTTTGCATATAGTTGAAAAGAGAAGAAAAATAATGAGAATTTTTGCCTCAATATCCAAGCGGTGGCCGCCTTTCCCTTTGTAACTTGTTTAGCACGTGACTCCACCTGCTTAGCACATGTCTTTGTTGCATTCCGGTTCCAACCACCACTATATATGAATACTGGATACTCCGGACTCCGGTACCAATTTAAAAAAAAAAAAACAAAGTATTGATTTCTTACTTTGATAAAACTAGAAATATAAGACAAAAATTACATGTTGGTGTTTAGAACTACTATCTTTAAAGCTTGTTTTCAATCCTTTTTTGACCTACGCAGTAATAGGATTGCGAAATCATGAACTTTGAATTCCGGTCACAAATTCTGCACTCCCAAGTCTTCTTTGGTGTACTTTTTAAGAATTACAAGACTGCACTTATTTTCTCTCAATACATGTGTGGGCACCAAAAAGAGAAAATTATATTCTCATATATATTAGTCAAATCCACTTATTCCAAATAAGTATATTTACATATAGAGTAAATTGACAAGAAAAAGGAATGTTTCTTTTTTCTCCCCCTCAATCCCTCACCATTACCCAATAAATACATATATTCTAAAGTATATAGTTTTAACATATGTTCACATACATTCTTGATTAATTACAATAATAATATTAATTGCAATAATCACAAAAATATGTCTAATCAATTATAGATATTTATAGTGCAGTCTTTGGCAAATTATAACACTTATAATTTGACTCCGATTTTTATTATACATCTACCAAAGGACTTGATCAGACACAATTAATTAAAGCTCCAATTAATTAATTCGTATAATGGTCAACTGTTGACTTTCTAAGATTAATAAATTAGTTTCGACATTTTCCACTATCTTCCAAAACTGCACTCTTAAATTAATTGAAATTATCGAAATTTAATACTCCATTATTCAATAACCATTTCCTCTGACATGTTGTTCTGATAAGTTTCCCCCGTTGACCATTAGCATGTTTGGCCAATTAGCTACTGGTAATTATTTATATATAATTCCACAGTATCGCTCTTTCTTCTTTGCAATATATTGTGATCACATCACAAATAAAATTCAATAATCACATTATCGAATTACTAAGTTCGATTAAATTTCCACAAGAAAAATACTTGTTGTAACGGTCATCCTTAAAAAATAAGTGACGGATTCCATATTACAAATTTATGTTCGTTACATTAGTTCATCCTAATTTCCAAAGTAACGAGGTAGTGATCATCAAAGAAATCTCACTCTTTGTTATCTCAAAAAACTCAGACTAGTAATTAACGTCCATAACTCGCTCAGGATTAACGCGTTTGTCCAACAATCAAGTAATATCTAATTATGTGTGGTCGTCACGATAAATTAAATATTACACGGTCCTATCATATACACACTAAGCGTATCATTATTCTTATTAGTTAAGTCAAGATAAACTTAAATAAGAATAATACGACCTTAACAAAATAAAGTGTCCGACTTTATTTACCTATCGCGGACAATTAATTCTGATTACTTTATAAATTAAATATTTTTGTACTTAATTACTTAAGTGCTTAATTTATTATAACAACTGTGATCAATGTACATTTTAATTAATTTACTCAAAATTAAATGAATTAAAATATAAATTGAATTTTATTTATTCAAATAATACAAGTCGAAATATACGATTGGGCACACATCCCAAGAGTCTTCCCCAAATACTTCTTTTCGTCTCACGAAGATAAACTTAATTTCTTTATTTATTTGTCTCAAATTATATAGTTGATTTCTTTGTTTTCTAATATATGCATATATTTAATGTATCTTGTTATCAACAAATATGAACTACCATTATTCAATATAGGGATATTTTGAACAAATATAAGGAAAATTTATGGTTCCAATATACATTAATTAAAATTTCTTAATCGGTGTGAAAATAGAAGTAAACACATCTTTGTATGATGGGAGAGTATCTTTTATGGATAATCGATATCGATTATTTATAAGAGGGAATTGGACATACTACCAGTTTTCAGAAATGTATTTTGAAATATGCCCAGTTTTATAACATTTGACAAATGATAATTATATTCAATACTTTTTATTTTTTGCACCACATTTTAATTACATTTAACATCCTTAATCTATGAACATTATAGCACTCATGTTCCCAACTTTTTTTTATCACATTTGTATCCTCAACTTTTTATTAATTAGCATAATTTGTGTTTGATTACGGTTTTCATCTAAAATATTTGTTAGGAATTCGTAAAATGACTTATTTGTCTGTCATATTTTTAAAAAATTGATACAAAAGTACGATAAAATATTTTTCCTCATTTCAAAACATGTAAACAAAATATCCCAACAGAAACTATCATTAATGATGAAATGTGCTAATTAATGAAAGTTGAAGATAAAAATTCGATGACAAAGAGTTAAGAACATAATTGCAACAATGAACAAAAGTTGAAGATCTTAAGTATAATTAAAATGTGGCGCGCTTATAACAAATTGTAGTGTAAATATAACCATCCTTTGACAAATTGGTAATATTTGAATATTTGGACAAAATTATCCCAATTGAAGATCTATTATATCTATTTTGTTATCTTTTCACTCCCACTCTCTCTCTCTCTCTCTGACTTAAATACATACCCTCATCACTTCCTTTCACAATTGTCGCCGCTCTAAACTCCATTTTCCACTCCTCTTAATTATTTTTGTGGCTGAATTTTTTATTTTTATCTTAAATTCAAATACATTGTCAGATGTGTCATCGATTTTAAGTCATTTGAAGAAGTCAATCGATTTTAAATTTTTGAAGTCATATATAAACTGTTTCTACTTAAAAGCTATCATATTACCTCTTGTGTTATCATACTAATTCTCGCTCTCCGAGATCTCATTTTACAATCGAATATCTCCGGGCATTTGCATCTTTTCTAGATCTTTCTCTCGATTTTTCTCTCTCGAATATCCAATACTATCATCTCTTTTCTCCAAGCACTTCAATCCTCTCGTAAATGATTACCCTAATCTAAATTTATTTGTTTGTTTGCGCAGACAAAAGCAAGCGTGTAGATTCTTTTTACCATCTTGAACACCGGAAGAAGATTTAAAGAAGAAGAAAGAAGCGTGTCTGTCTTGGTGCGCGTCTCTGAGTTTATGATACGAGGCATTGAGATGATTATGCCTTGAACAATGCAATCATGAGCTAAGCTTAGGAATTAAAAGAGTTGTTGGGCGGCGGCGGTGGCGGTGGCGGTGCAAATGGCAATGTTTGTGCAAGAAATATGAATCATATGGATAATTTTGGGATTAATATGAAAAATTCACGAACAAGTATGACTTATCGATAATTTTAAAAATTGTTTTGGACGTAATTTGAAACAATCGACTGTATTGACTTTTAGGCAATTTTTCTATTATATATTAATTAGGGGCCACTCGGTGTTTCTAAACCATGAACTATCAATATTTTTTACATCTCAAGTAGTGATATGTCTAACAGTCTGGCTCGCCTGTGAAAATCCCGTCCATCGGCCAACCTGGTCCCTCGCTCCTGCGGATTTTTTTTCAACTTTTTTTTTTTATTTTTCCACTAAAATCCATTAGAAAAAGCACAAAACAATTTACATTTTTGCCTCACCAATACTGGCCCACCTATTTTGACATATCTAATCTCGAATGTTGGTTCCTGATTTTTTTTCTTTCTACTCTCCATCTCTAATCGCCTGTTTGAGATTGTCTTCTTATATATTTTTTCTTCTCCTCTTTTTTGTCTTTTCAACTAGTTCACAAAACAAAACGTATGAAATGTGCATCCATTTACTTTGTTCAGGTATCATATGTACAAATGCAAGTACATTTAAATGACACTTTGATGTAGTAACCATACCCATCTTCTCGTGGCCCTTGTATGTATGCTTTACATTTAGGTTTATGTGCACGCTTTTGGATTTGTAGTAACCATTCCCATCTCCCTCATGGCTATGTATAAGGTTTAATTATGTGCATGTTTGATTAAGATTAAAGATTTACTTACAAGTAAATTATCTACGATCGAAGAAGCGATCTAATGGCTGCAATTGTAATTTCATTCAGGATAAATTACAGTTATTATCCTCAACCTTTGACCTTCATTGCAATCTTGTCCCCAATTTTTTGTCGTAAGACCGAACCTCAACCTTTGGTTAATTAGTGGTGTTCTACTTAATGACCATTTTACCCTTTGAAATAAGAAGTCAAAATTTTGTTACGAAGACAATTTTACCCTTATTTTTAAATAAATAAATAAAATAAGTCCTTGTTTGGTTGAGATTAAAAATCGCTAAAAATTGTGGTCAAAGTTAATAATTAATTTTAATCACGTATTTTTATGGGACTCACATATTTTATTAATTTTTCAACCATATATTTCATCAAATGTTTTTTGTTAAAATCGCTAAAAAACTTTCTCAAACAAACTCTAAATAACATAAAGTAAGCCTCATCAACGAAACCCCCCTCCTTTGTCGGCAAAATTGCAACTTTGATTTTCCTTCATTGTTTGCAGTGGCGATGAACCGCATTAGAAGCCAAGTTGCCTGCAGATCAAAAGTGAAAAAGTAGAGAAGCTAACGAAAAACATTGAAATCTCTGACATTGTATTTGCGAAAATTGTATATGAAATATGAGTTGGATTTGATTTGGATTGTTGTGGTGATGGCGGCCAACAGTAGTGATGGGGTTAGAGTCGACAACGAGTAGAAATGGTGGTGTTTGAATTTTGAGATTGTTGATTTGGATTTTGGGATAGTGGTGTTTTGCGGTGATTAAGCAGTAAACATTAGTATTTTTGCTTCTCTTTACTCTTTGTTATATATTTAATTAAAAAAAGGGAAAAATCATCTTTGTAACAAAATTTTGACTTCTTATTCCAACACAAGAGTAAAATTGTCATTAACAACGAATGCCACTAATTAATCAAAGGTTGATGTTCGATTTGTAACAAAAAAAAAAGATTGAAGACAAGATTGCAATAAGGGTCAAAGGTTGAGGATGATAATTGTAATTTACCCTTTCTTTTATAATGTGTAGGGTCAACCTGAATTAAAATTAAAGTGTTGAAGAAAAATTGGTGCCACTACATTTTTCAAAGTCCACTTTTAAGTGAACAGTTGCGAATTATTTAGAAAAGCTATAAATTTGTAAATAAACAATTGAATATTTAGTAGCATGTATTCAATTAAGAATTCATAAGACTTTTATGAATTTTAAAAATCGAGATGTATTCAATTTAGACTTTTTAAATTTCATAAATATATTGATGTATTCAATATAGATTTTAAAACTTTTAAAAAGTCTTATAAAATCACGCGATATTCAATTCGAACATTTTAAAATCTTACGAAATTCGGAGTATTCAAAATATCGAAGACTTTTAATGACTTTATAGATAATTTTATATGTTCAAACTTTAAAGCACAATATATAAATAAACGATATCACAATTTCTCTCTCATTCACCCTTGAGATTTTGAAAGACTTTGAATATATATATATATATATATATATTTCATTTCCTTATTGTTATGAAACTATAAAAGTAGAGAGAAAAAGAGAAGAGAATAGAGAGAATCAAAATTCAAGTTTGTTAGTTTACTATAACAATGATCCTTATTTATAGGGTCCAAAGGAAAGTTACAACTTGATTAGAATATACTTTCTTCCGGAGTAAGTAGAGATAACTACATGTATATCTGTGATACAATTAAATAGTCATTCACCATTATCTATAATTTTACAACACTCCCACTTTAATGACACACAATAACTGGTTCGTTATTTGGCAAAAATCCAATGGGACAAAAATACCAATAGAAAGAAAAAAAATTATCAAAAATTGGAGTACTCAAGTGCTGCCTCATTAAAACTCGTCAGGAAAATCCAGTGGAACAAAACCTGAGCATAGGAAAAAGAGTACAGCTACTCCCCCTGATTTCAATCAATGAAAAAAAAAAAACTTCTATCGAACTATCTATATCTTGTGCGTCAATTTCTTCAACATCGCCATCTTGTTAAAATTTGTATAAAACAATTCTGGTGAAATGTGCTCCATGTTATAACCTCCGGCAATATCATCTTCATACACTATCTCTCATTGATTGTAAATCAAAGATGATGGTGCGATGCAATTATATTAAAAATAGATCTTGTAGTTGTTCCTTTAAGAGGTCTCATATACAATTTATAATAGGCTTATTTGCACAAATAGTCCCTGACTTTTGCACTTATTGTGGGTTGAGGACCTATCTTTTTATTTTTGGCAGTTTAGCCCCTATTTCAAATGTTTTTGACGTCAATGGTCCTTTTCATGAATTTCCATCCAAATCACTGTGAAAATTGACGGTAGAAATTTTTTTTATTTAAAAAGGTATTATTTGCACAAATGGTCCCTGACTTTTGTAAAGAAAAATTTGTAGCAAAAGTCCCTAATCTTTCAAAAAGTGTTGAAAAGTCCCATAACTTTTTAATTCTAACACATATGATCTCAAATTTTTTTGTCAATTTTACCCATAACTTAAATGAATTAAAAATAACCCATAAACTTTTTAAAAATACAAATAAGTCCTAAATCTTTTTTTTTTCTGATTTACACTTAAAATAATAAAAGTGTGTCATCAAGTCCCAAAATTTTAATTTTGTTCACCAAAATGACATTTAAAATGTGTTTGATGAAAATCAATTTTTATTAGTAAAAGTTGTTGAAATGTGTGGTTGAAAAGTTGTGGAACCATAAAATGTGTGGTTAAAATTAATTGTTGACTTTGACTTTTAGCTTTTTAGCAAAATCAAAATTGAAAACAAGCAATTTCTTAGAGTCTCTACAAATTTTGTCCAGGTAGTCTATTAATTAACAAAAAATTATACCTATGATCAAAATTTGATCAATTTTAAATTTTAATTTATTTTTCATACCAATTTTAAAAAAAGGTGGTGGTGGGTTGAAGATTGTGAAGAATTTTTTAATTATTATTTAGTAATTGGTAGAGTTTGGCAAATGGGCTAGATGGATCGTCCAACTTGAAATTAGACAGACCCAAATAATTTTTTTATTTTTTTTTTACAAAATTATAAGTAATTATTTTGAAAAATAAGTTAAAAATATAAGTTGGGCTGACCCATTGGCCCTGTGGGCCCAAAAAATCGGTGGGTTGGCCTAGCAAATACCAAACCCATGTAAAATCGGGGTCGATTAGCCCAGCTTAATCTTTTATGTGGCTGCGTCTCTAATTTCGGTTGGGCGGGTCCATCTAAATTTATTTGCCGCCTCTACCAACTACATAATAATTAATAAAAAAAAATTCTTCACAATCTTAAGCCCACCAACACCTTTTTTTTAAAATTGAATGAAAAATAAATTAAAATTTTAAATTGGTCAAATTTTGATCATGGGTATAATTTTTTTTTGTTAATTAATGGACCACCTGGACAAAATGTAGAGACTCTAAGAAATTGCTTTGTTTTCAATTTTAATTTTGCTAAAAAGCTAAAGTCAAAGTCAACAATTAATTTTAACTACACATTTTATGGTCCCACAACTTTTTAACCACATTTTCAACAATTTTACTAAAAAATCGATTTTAATCAAACACATTTTAAATGTCATTTTAGTGAACAAAATTAAAATTTTGGGACTTGATGACACACTTTTATTATTTTAAGTGTAAATCAGAAAACTAAAAGATTTAGGACTTATTTGTATTTTTAAAAAATTTATGGGTTATTTTTAATTTATTTAAGTTAAGGGTAAAATTGTCAAAAAAATTGGGATCATATGTGTTAGGGTTAAAAAGTTATGGGACTTTTCAACACTTTTTGAAAGATTAGGGACTTTCTTGCAAATTTTCCTTTACAAAATTCAGGGACCATTTGTGCAAATAAGACCTTTTAAATAAAAAAATCCTGCCAAAATTTCACGGTGATTTGGATGGAAATTCATGAAAAGGACCATTGACGCCAAAAATATTTGAAATAGGGGCTAAACTGCCAAAACTAAAAAGATAGGTCCTCAACCCGCAGTAAGTGCAAAAGTCAGGGACCATTTGTGCAAATAAGCCATTTATAATATACGGGAGTATAACCATAAGGTTATGATGAGGGTTAATGATTTATAGGTTATGGACATCCATAACTAAAATATTTATACCACTTCCAATTGTGTGTCATTTACAGAAAGAATATGCCTCGTTAAAACCTTATTAGAAGAAAACCCGGTGGGCAAAAATCCTAGTGAAGGAAAAAGAATAAATAATTCTTTTAATACGCCATTAAAATTGTCTCATTAAAAACCCTGCCAGGAAAATCCAATGGAACAAAACCTTGGTCAAGGAAAAGAGTACAACACGTATTTACTCCCCCTCATTAAAATATCACTTTAGATCTGAACTTCGATCGATTAAATTCTTGAAAAGTTGAACTATGTGCTTCAGGCATATTAAATCCTCCAGAGATTAATATACATAGTTTTATTAGTCATGCGAGATGAGTTGGTTATAATAATATTCATTGTATGCATATATGTCATGCATTGACAGACTAACAAGATATCAACTTATGATTTCTTTACATAAGCCTTTGCGAAATTCATAATGTTAAAAGTCGTTCATTACATGTTACGACTTAATTTTCTCATTTCCTTTTCGCATAAATATACACATTTAGGTGTGCCGACTATAGGTCCGAAAACTTCAAGTTTCTTTAGTCAGTTCAATTTACTTGGATTGCATCTTTTTATTTGGCCAATTAATTCTTTGACAGATTTCTTTCAATATCCTCGCTACCTTTTATAATATGAAGCGCTTCTTTATATACAAAAATGTTGTTAACAATATTTATTTTTGAATCCATTTCTTTCTCATAACGACATAACTTAACGAGATCTTTTCGTTTTATTATTTCAGCTAGCTGAACCTCTTCTGGAGTTTTATAATTAGTTATGTCTATATACTCTCCAAGAGTATACACCTTCTCAATAGGACCATCTTTATAATTGGCTCTATTTTTTATTTGAGAATTTTTTGGAATCAAATGTCACCACGCTTCCGCGTGTCATTAATTTACACGATATAATGTTAATGGATTGTCCTTCAAGGACGCTAATATAAATTGGAGCATTTAGAGCTGGTATATGAGATTTGATTTAATCTCTTTGGTCAGTAAATGCATCTGTCAATTCATAACTTACAAATGAGTTATTTGTTAAACTTCTGGTTCATATTGTCTTGTGCAAGGATCTAGAAAAACATAATATGCTGCATTTTCATGTATTCTTTCCAGCTACTCAATTTCGCTCCCCTAATGTCGAGAAAACTGTCTTATCAAAATGACATTCGAAAAACCGTATTATAAAATATCACTCGTTAGGACTTAAGATATTTTATAATGTTCCATATTAAACATGTATTCTCAACATTTTTCAAAACCCATCTCAATACAATATGGTGGACCGATTGTACATATATTGCATCATCAAAAATCATTAGATGGATAGTACTAGGCTCTGACCATAAGTCAACTATAGCGGGAGTAACTTTGATGTTGGCATGGTGCGTATAAGTATTTCAACATATAAAATAGCATTCCCTAGACAAAAATGGGAAGCGTTTTGTTCTCAATAGTAATGGTTTAAAATTTAATTGGAGGCGTTGAAAAACAATATTGCTAAACCATTTAACATCATCTCAACTAATATTTATTAAAAGTTTGAGATTTAGACTCACTAGCATTGACAAGACACATCACCGTCTTGATTATATAATCAAAAATTATGCTCATTATTTAAAATTTCAGCAAGTAATCTCGCAAACTTCAAGTTGCGAATAATAACACTATACAATCATCTAGTAGATGAATCTATTAGATACAAATAATATATAGATGGTCAACATGGAGGGTGATGGGGCCCCATAAATCACCTTAAATAATTTTCAGAAATGTAGGGAATTCAGTCCTGATTTTACCTAGTGAATGTCTACTAGTTTATATACCACGAGAACAAGCATCACGTAAGAATTCATTATATTGAAAAATCTTCTGGTTTTCAATAGATATTCTTATTAATAATTCACATCATATTGATTCGGGATGGTCTAACTAGTAATGCCAATCAATTAAATTTTTAGGACATTGAACTTCTGGTTCAATATAGTACTTCTTTAAGAGTATCAACACTCTAATATTACACAACATTAATATTCTAAAATTGTAAAGTTGTGCTTCTTCAAGAGCAACAACAACATGGTATTTTTCTAGAATATTGATATGTACAAATTTATGCTTCTTCAAAAGCGATCATATATAATATTCGTTTAATTAAGTTATGCTTCCTCGTGAGCAACAACACAATATTCTTTTAGAATATTTTCTATATTTTGTGTTTCTTCGAAACAATAATATCGCTTTTTTAAAAATATTTATATTCATAACGTCAATATTTATAAAATAATAGATCTTATAAAATTACGCTATTTGATAACAAGTAATATTCGATTTGAAATATTAATATAATGTTGTGCTACTTCAGGAGCAACAACAAATTATTTTAAAATGTTAATTTTATTATAACGTAAAGATTTATTCTTTATGAGCAATATTATAACATTCTATAAGAATATTATATCTCATAAAATTAGCAACAATAAAATATTCTTCTAGAATATTTATAAGTTAGGCTGTGACATACAATACAATATTCTTCTGAAATATTTATTGAGTTGTAAAATTGTGTTTCTTCAGGAAAATCACAATTAAAACAAATAAACAAATCTTATTGGCTTCCACAATAATTTCATGCTAATTTTTATTCATAACTACATATGAAAAAATAGATAAAAAATAACATAGTAGTTAATTGAACACTAAAAAATATTGCCACTTCAGAGTAATAGTTCAATATTCTTCTAGAATATTTAAATTGTAATGCCATCTCGATGCGATCCGTGCAAGCCATGGACCGTTGTTACATTGGACTCAAGCTAAGGACCATATTGGAGGTATATCGAGTCTAATGGAAGATTGGAAACCAAAAAGAGCGGAAACAAAGTTGGAGGACCAAATTGCGATAGTACAAAAATCCGCCAGCAGAGGCTCAGGGAAATAACCATGCGATCGCATGGTTATGTATCTCTCGCGATCGCATGGGTGATAATTTCGAGCAGATTGTTTTGAGCAAAAACCATGCGATCGCATGGATTATGCTGTCGCGATCGCATGGCGTAATTTCGAGGAAATCCGGGTTTTGGCAAGTTTAGTTTCCTTTTGATTTAGAACTCTTATTTAATTGGTTTTAGGTTAATTTCAATTAGATTAGGTTTCTTCAGATGATTACTATTTAAACATCTTTCATTGTAAAGATAAGGAGTTCAGTATTTTTGAGAGATTAATTAAAGTGAGGATTCACTTTCTTCCGTGTTCTTAATTGAACAAACTCTAAAACTTATCAAAGATTTCGCAAACCTTTGTGGCGTTTTCATAACTATGGTTCTTTGATTCATGAAATCATCGGGTCAAGTTCTTGCGGCCAGATTTTAGCTTTCTTGGGGTTCAGATCAAACCTTTTGTGGGTTCCGAGATTTAATTTTTCGCGGGTTCGCATCAGTTGGTATCAGAGCTTTGGCTCTAAAATCAGGTTCTATCTTTAATTTTTTTTTGCTTCATCGATTCATCTTGAATCATATCAAAAAAAAAAAAAAAAAAAAAAAAAAAATTTGTTCTTTCCTTATTCATCCTCTTCAAGAATTGTTCTTGTATGATCCATACATGCACCAAAGTTAACTATTTTAATTCTTGATTTGTGATCTCTTTTTTCTTCGTTCTTACTTCTTGCGTTGAATTGAAAAAAAAAAAAAACGAAAATTCAAAGAAAAAAAAATTCAAGAAAACGAGTTCTTTGAAATTCTCGTCATAAATTATCAACCGGTGTTTATTTCTTATTCCTGATTACTTTCTTTGAAATTCTCGTCATAAATTATCATCCGGTGTTTATTTCTTATTCCTTGATTGCTTTTAATTCTTAGTCTTGTTCTTGAATGCCGCGGGAGTTGGAATTCTTGATTAAGTTTAGATAGTTCTTTAGAGAACTTGGTAAGAAATACAAGAGTGGAAAAAGGCAAGAGTGGTGAGATTATTATCGGAAAAAAAAACCATATAGAGTGAAACACGAGTGTAAACACGTGAGGCAAATATTATTTTCTTTCCTAATTTCTATTTTTTTTATTATCCTAAAATGTCTGCAAAAGTGAACCACCAATCTTTATTGTTAAGAGCCACGCAACAACAATTTGAGAGGATGAACAGGGGTGTTTGGCGAGGTGAGGATAACAATAAAGAGATGATGGGTATGATCGATAAGCGAGAATACTGGTGCTTACAAACTTACTAAGGGAGAGACAACTCGGGATCACTAATGTTAGGAGACAAGATAGGCGTGAATATAATCTTATGGATAACTTTGAGGATGAAGATGCTTATAATTATATGGTGAGATGGGTAGGATGAAGCGTAGAGGAGATAAAGTGAAAGAGCACCTAGAGGAGAAGACCATGAGAGACCACGATGGAGTAAATAGAAACTTTGGGAATATGAAAATGAAAGTATCTTCTTTCCAAGGTAGAAAGAACCTTGAAGTCTATTTCAAGTGGGATAACAATAATGTGAGTGATGAGTCAAGTTTCAAAGGAGACAACCAAACCACCTAAGGGAAGAGATGAGGTGACTAGCAACAAAATAATGGGGTTATTAAGTGATAATGGGGTCGTGGTATCCAAGGATGAGTGCGATAGTGATGTCGTGGAATCTAAGGACTAGTGATAGCGATGTGCTTCCCCGAAATGAAAGATGATGGTATAGAACACCACAGAGATGATAAAGTTCTAATTATGATGCCTACTCTTCGCACCCAAATTAAAACAGAGACTTTTGATCGCCAGCTTTGATTTAGATGTACAAGAAACGACGACGAGGAGAAAAAAAAGTCAACAAATGATTTTGCTAGTATACAAAAAATTCCACCTTGTACTACGAAAAACTAACAATCCCTCCCAGGTTTGGCTATTTCTTTATTGCGAGAATTGGATGACGTATCTCGTGAGAAAAATGTCTAGTATGTTACTACCTATTCAAGACATTACACATCAACTCGCTTTGTACACAGGGTCGTTCTTACAAAACGACCAACTTATAGAAGCGATCCGGATGATATGAATGAGCTTCAAATACATCAAATTAAAGTAAATAAAACCCGCAGATTCATCTTTGAGCACCGGTGATTGGTTTTGGAAGCGGTGAAGGGTCTTTATCCCTTAGATGCCTGTAGTGATTCGAGGTCGAATCCTTTTGAAGAAGGAGGGATGATGCGATCCGTGCAAGCCATGGACCGTTGTTACATTGGACTCAAGCTAAGGACCATATTGGAGGTATATCGAGTCTAATGGAAGATTGGAAAACCAAAAGAGCGGAAACAAAGTTGGAGGACCAAATTGCGTATAGTACAAAAATCCGCGCAGAGGCTCATAGAAATAACCATGCGATCGCATGGTTATGTATCTCTAACGATCGCATGGGTGATAATTTCGGAGCAGATTGTTTTGGAGCAAAACCATGCGATCGCATGGATTATGCCTGTGCGATCGCATGGCGTAATTTCGAGGAACCGGGTTTTGGCAAGTTTAGTTTCCTTTTTGATTTAGAACTCTTATTTAATTGGTTTTAGGTTAATTTCGAATTAGATTAGGTTTCTTTCGTATGATTACTATTTAAACATCTTTCATTGTAAAGATAAGGAGTTCAGTATTTTTGAGAGATTAATTAAAGTGAGGATTCACTTTCTTCCGTGTTCTTAATTGAACAAACTCTAAAACTTATCAAAGATTTCGCAAACCTTTGTGGCGTTTTCATAACTATGGTTCTTTGATTCATGAAATCATCGGGTCAAGTTCTTGCGGCCAGATTTTAGCTTTCTTGGGGTTCGAGATCAAACCTTTTGTGGGTTCCGAGATTTAATTTTTCATGCGGGTTCGCATCACATGCTCTTCGAGAGCAATTAATAATTTGTCGAATATTATAAAGTTGTGTTTATTCGTGAGCTACAACAAATCATTATTTTGATATAAATATTTACTCTCCAGGAGTAATATTATAATATTCTTATTGAATATTAGATCTTGTAAAATTATGCTATTCGGGAGTAATTAATATTCTACTGGAATATTACTATAATATAATGTTGTGCTACTTCTGGAGCAACAAAATATTTTCATATAAGATATTAGATTTATTAAATTACGCTCTTCGGGAGCAATAACTTAATAATAAATCTAACAAATTATGTTCTTCGGGAGCAAGTGTATTCTACTGAAATATTAATATAAAGTTGTACTTCTTCTGGAAGACCAACAAAATATTCTTCAGGAATATTAATTTGTATAAATTGATATTTTTCAGGAATACTAACACAATATTATTTTAAGTATTGATATATAATAATTAATACTATTCGAACAATATCAATACTGAAAAATATATAATCAAAGATGATATCAAGTAGAGTACTGACCTTTGTTCATGAACAAAAAGTAAAGATCGCTTTGTTAACTCAATTAACTTCATCTTCATAATATACGCAATTTAAATTTTACTTCTATTCATGCAGTGATTTCTCTCGAATGAACCGTTCGATCTTAATTGTAGCCGTTGGATTTCAAGAACAATGGGTTTTGAACGTTTTTTTTTTCCAAATTTCATTATGATCGGACAACGGAGAATTGAGATATCAACATTTGATCTCAGTTGTGCAGATTATCCAAATTCTTCCAACGAATTCAAACTTCGTTTATGTTCACGTATATCTTTCTCGATAATTAACCGTCGGATCTTGATCATAACCGTAGGATTTTAAGAACAATGAGTTTTGAAGTTACTGTCCAAATTTCACAACGATCGGACCACGGAATATTGAGATATCATTGTTTGATCATAGATGCGCAGGCTGCCTAAATTCTACGAATTTTCTAAACAAACTCTCGGGTTTTCTCTCTATTTTAGATGAACTCTATCGTGCTGATAACGTGTTATGAAACTAGAAAAGTAGAGAGAAAAGGAGAAGAGAATAGAGAGAATCAAAACTCAAGTTTGTTAATTTACTATAACAAGAACCCTTATTTATAGGGTGCTAATAGAAGTTACAACTGATTAGAATACACCTTCTTCCTGAGTAAGTAGATAACTACATGTATATCTATATACAACTAAATAGTCATTCATCATTATCTATAATTTTACAATACTTATTTTTTTTTCTTCTCAGTATGCCACATTTTTATTTTCTTTTTCCTTCAACAAATTGTAGAATCAAGATTAATATTATTCTCTTTCTAACTTTTTCCCCTTTTCAATATATTCTCCTAACTATTTTTTTTTTTCTTTTTTTCTTTTTCCTTCTACAAATACTATAACCATGATTAATTACCAATATTTTTTTATGAAAAAGAATATTAATATTTTTATCTCTAGTCGATTTGATTTTTTTTCTTTTCAATATTCTCATAACCATTTTTTCATTTTCTTCTTTTTTCTTCTATAAACTTTTAGAAACAATGTGATTTTTTTCTTCAATATTTCCATAACTATTTTTCTCTTTTTTTTTTATTTTTCATTAAAAACAAGATAAATTTATAATTAAATTCTTATATAATTGTTGATTATAGTTTATTAATGAATTTCATCGGATTAAAAATTAGTTTTTTATTAATTTTTTTTTTCATTTTCATTCTTGTTTTTTCAATAAAATGGTGGTATTTTTTTCTTCGTAAATTGGTACTTTTGTTATTTATTATGCAATTGTCGTAATTAATAATGATATGTTACCTATAGATTATTAAATATAAAAAGGAATATTATAAACTGAATACATATTTTTTTGAAAAATATTTTTACAAAGAATTGCATGCTATTATTTTTTGAATTTATCCACAAGCCATTTGAAAGTTTATAGTTTTACTCAAAAGAAAAAATAGAGTGAGTTAATAATTTATATCATTAACTTTTGACATAGTTACTTGCAACAATTAAATAGAACAATTTTTATGAATTTAATAATATTAATACAATTAAATAAATTATTACTAGACTTTTTTCCTGCGATATTTTTTTTAATTGTGGGATATTAAATTTTTATATACAAAGTTTTTAATTAAAAAGTCTATATAAGTTCATAAAAGTCTGTGAAAGTCAAGAAAATCTTTCAAAATAAAATCTATATAAATCCATAAAAGTTTGTAGAATCTATTAAAATCTATAAAAGTCAATAAAATTAATAAAATTTATCAAAAGTCGGTCCACTTGAAAATATCAATCAAAGTTTTCGTGTTTCAGATTAAATAAACCCACCTTAAAGAGCAATGAGAAAGTTGCAATATTATTGGTTGAAATTTTTTGGTTTTTGTGGGATTAAAGTTGCTCAATAACCTTTTGTAGTGGGCACATATACAACTTTAAAGACAATCGTACATGAATCAAAGTTATTTTTATTTAATTTAATTTTTTTTAACGGTTCAGCCACTTGGACTTAGAACTCATAAATAGATATACTTACTACAAGAAATTTTACTTTTAATAGTAGATTTTTTGTCGTAGAAAGTCATTTTGAGTTGTTTTGTCGAAAAGTGGTCGTCGAGAGACTTTACAAAACCAAAATATTCGTTGTTGAAAGTGAAATTTCTTGTACGTTTGCAAATGCATAGTCATTAAACTCGATACACAAATGATCCAAACATTTGCTATAATTTTTGAACACTAGTGCCTATTTGGTTTTGTTAAAAATTAGTTTTTTAGTATATTTTGATAAAAGTTGATAAAATGTATAGTTGAAAAGTTGATAAAAATTATATATTTTATTAAATGCGTGGTTAAAAATAATTGTTAATTTTAACTCATTTTTTTAAAAAAAAATAAACAAAGGCTTAAAAGTGAAACCTTAGAAGATGTCAAAACATATAAAGTGTAATTTGAAAAATTACTTTTTTTTTTATTAACAAACATATATTTGGCTAAGTTAAAAAAATTAAATAAATTTACTCATATGTAAAATAGAAAGTTGTAAAAATATTCTTTTATTAACAATGTTACAAAAAGTGTAAAGCGTGATTAGGTGTCGATGTCGAGCTTTAACTTTTCGAACTTGGGCGAGAAATGAGGCAAAGACAAAGTGAGGCGATCGTGAGGCGATGGCATAGCGTGAAGCGCTAAACTTCACGCCTAGGCGCAGATTATGCAGACTTTTAGAACAGTAATTATTGAAGGTTATTCTTGAGAAAAAATAATTTATTTATTAATTTAAAAGAGAGAGAGTTAAATTAATGGAGTATATTTGGTAAAAATATAATTTACTTCTTTTTTAGTCTTGACCAATTGGTTAGGAGCTAAATTTGTCTTATTGTTGAAATTTTAAAACCTATATCCATGCGTGGCACCCTGGTCCCCACTACATATAGAATTCATGAGTTGCTAATTATTTCCCACCCCAATCCCTGTATATACAAGACAACTCATCATCTCTCTCTCTTCCCTCTATAATCTATTCAATCCAATCTTTTCATGATCCAAATTATATTTACAAACACAATCACAAATACAGTTTTTGAAGATCAGATTGACCTCACATGGAGGAGGTCATTGTCCCCGCTTCAATTTTGAATTTAAGATCAAAGAAATGCGGTCAAGGCCATTTGTGCTTTCGCCGCCAACCAAATCGAAACATTGTAACAATAATAGGCACAATGTGATTATTAATTTATTATTGATTCTTTTTTTCTCTCTTGTATTGTTTCATTCAAATTTTATTAATATGTGATTTTTTTTATGGACTTATTTTGATAGCATTCCAAAAATCTTTAATTTTAGAAATGGAAATTGACCGGGTGACATATTGCGCAACAGCTGAGTGATCCGGTTGTAACAAATTGAAGTTGAATGACTTTGATGAGATTTTGGTGATAGTTGAGTGGCCAAAATGAAATTTTCCCAATTTCAGGGTAAAATTACAATTAACATAAATAATAATTACAAACTATTACATTAATTACCGACAATATTAAAATAGGATCAAATATTTTCCAACTCTTATTCCATACTGGTGCGTACTACTCCCACAGCGTCCGTTAGATCCGCTCTATGTTGCTGTTTTTGATCAATTTCACAGAATCAACTTAGCACAATACATATAGGATATACATACATGTATATACACGTATAGAGATACGTGTATATTCAGGCGCAAATGGCGGAGGGGAGCTCGAATGGACGATTGGTATCGGTGGACTCGATGGAGTTCCGGTGGGTGTATCAGGACGAGGAAGGGTCGGAAATTGATAACGACGGTAACCCCGGCGGTGGCGAGGGGGATTTGATTCTGCGTGATTCCGACGATGAGGATAATACGGAGCAGAGGCTGATTAGGACGGGTCCTCGGATTGATTCGTTCGATGTTGAAGCCCTCGAAGTTCCCGGCGCTCAGAGGAATGATTATGAGGTGAGTATTTTTAGAGTTGATTTTACTACGTGCTGATAGGAATTGAAAAGTAAGAGGAGTATTAGAATGGTGGAGTTTAGTACTATGAGGAAATAGTAGCATGATGTGATGTCGGACTATGTTGCTCGGAGGAATTATAAGCCCATTGGAATAGATAACGCAATACACACCTCCTTCACTGACTTTATGCCATTGGTATTGACCGTTCTTACTGTGGCCGAACATCTGTGCTACTACTGTCACCCTGCAAAATGCCACCATCATCACTACTAAGCAGTTCTGTACCGAAATTTACAGCTTAAGAACATCTTGCACGAATCTCAGACAAACTGTTGAATTGAATCCCATTTGCTTGATACTTCAAAATATTGGCCGATTTTATATGGAGCAGATTGAACTAAGGAAATTCGAGCCACAATTTTATATCAGCTGCGCTTGGATTAATAGATCTTAGCCATGTAAACCACCCCGTTCTCTGACAGCCAAAACCTCCAAATACAACATATTGATAACATACATATTTGTGCTATAACACGGTGATAAAACACCCCTTATTCAAGAAATAATTGCTTGTGTTAGGTATCAATAACACATTGCATTGTATTTTTTTGCTAAAGTTGATGGTAATGCAACACAATTTCTCAATCAAATAACTTCTCAAGAGTGAGTTTATTCAATCAAGCCCGAGTTTACTCAAAGCAGTGGTTTTGAGCTTTATCAAGTGATCTGTAAAGCTCACTGGTTTGAGTTCAAATTATAATTTAAAATTTGGTCAAATATATTTTTATCCACATTTCATACTACCACAACTTACTACCTACTTATTATCCACTCATTTTATAAAACTCACAACTTATAAGAGCTTATTCAATCAAGCCCTCTAACTAATGATTTCCAGTGGTGGTATAACACTTCAAAGAATAATTAGTATGGAGGACTTGATATTTCTTGTGAGTAATATTTCAACATCCCTTTCTTGTGAAATAAGCTTAGTATTTATAGATAAATTCTACAAGAATGATCCCTTCGATGTGCGATCGTGGTTTCATCCGAAGGGTTTTGAGTCACATCTTTGGTGTCGTGTTATTAGTTATTAATGAGAAAGTCACTTTTAGCCGCAAACTAAGCGGACTATAATCGTGACAATTGCGTTGTGCAGCCTCATCGATCTTTTCAAGATTGAATTAGCAAAGACGCAACTAGTGGCTCGGACTTTTATAGCACCGGTTGTCAAAGCTCCTCGATAAAATAAATTTCGAGATAAGTAGCCTTTCGATGGTTTAGCTCCCCAAGACAAACAGATCCCGGCATAAGTAGCTCGATAGTTTAAGCTCCTCGAGACAAATGCGATGGCTGACTTTGACCGCGCGCCTAAAGTGGAGCCCGAGTGGATTTCCACCTTGGCGTGGGGTTGGAGGTAACAATAGTCTCCCAAGTTCGGGACCTTTGTCATTTATGAAAGGTGCCGGACTTGGTAGCGCTCAAAAGCCAAGAAATTCGTAATTGGGAGATTTAGTCCCGAGGTTTGGACCTCTTATTTATGTGAGGGACCGGAGCTTGGAGTGGGTGATAAACTCGAGCGTGAGCAGATGTGCTAAGTGATCTCCATAGCTTGGAAGTCTGCTGCCAAGAGTCTAGTCCCAGTGGGAGGTTTTGTGTGAAGCGAGTTTACTCAAAGCAGTGGTTTTGAGCTTTATCAAGGTGATCTGTAAAGCTCACCGGTTTGAGGGAGAACTTAGAAGCCTCAAACAAGCAAACAACTTGTTTGGCTAAGTTTAAATTATAATTAAGTTGGAAATTTAAACTATTAATCAAATATACTTTTATCCACATTTCATATGGCCTACAACTTACTACCTACTTATTATCCACTCATTTTATAAAACCCACAACTTATAAGCACTTAAATAATAATTTCAACAACTCCAAGTCTCCTTCTCCTACGCCAGAACATGCACTTAGCATGAATAAAGAGAAACGAGAGAGATAATAGCTAAAGCTCTCATTATCGATCGGGGAACACCCTTTCTCTCAAGTCAAACATACCCTTGCTTTACCTAATACACACGAGATATTTTCTCTTAAGGTCTGAAAGTACTTTTTTAATACCTTTATTCTTGTAGAGTAGACTATTACAAGAAGTTGAGATTATTTTCTTTTAAGGTCTGAAAGTACTTTTTTAATACCTTTATTCTTGTAGAGTAGACTATTACAAGAAGTTGAGATTATTTTGTTCGAACTTTTGCCTAACCCCTGCAAGCTGCAAGGGTGGAGGGCTCACTACTTTTCCATCTTCTTGTCTTTCTTTGAAAAATCATTTTTAACTGATCTCTAAACTCACTGGCCATGTATTCCACATCATTGAAACTCGAGGCTTCGTGTGAAATTTCCCTATAGCTACCTTCATGTCATTCTGTTACCAATATTAGTATAGGTACGATTGTAGATGTCAAAATAAAAATAGAAAGGAACGGAAAACTGTGTTGTTAAATCAAGTGCTAAACCAAATAAAAGCAACAAAATATGAAAGAAGTGTTGGAAGAGCAGTTTTCTTTCAGCAGTGCTGGAATAGGATTGTAAAATAGCCCCAACTAGTAAATTTATTATATGTATTGTAGCACCTCAATAAAAATAAGTCTTGAGTAAGTTATTAAGCCAATGTTTGTCAAACCTTAAATTATAATTTAAGGTAGTCAAAATAGTCTAATATACTTTTTATCCACATATTTCGTAGGCCCTACAATTTACTACCCACTTATTATCCACACATTCAATTGGACTTACAACTTATAAGCATTTAAAAATAATTTATATGCACTAAGATACCAAAACTTTCTTAAATCTTGATAAGTCAAAAGTGATCCTGGAAACAACAATTAATAATCCACCTTAGAGCATTTGGAGCTTGATTATAACCCTCGTATCAATAAACAACTTGTCCAATTTTGACTCCAATATTCTCATAAATAGGTGGATGAATGAGAGATGGACTTTCTGATTGATTTACAGCTAGAAAGTTCATTCATCAAGAAGTTTAGACATGCTTTATTGTTTGAATAGTTGCATTGTGGAACTGCAATATGGACTTTTTATGTGTCATTTTCCACATAACTGTCCAACTTCAGAGTACCCTTTTACCTGTGGCTAATGGAACTACTGTTACAGAAAAATATGTTTAGATATTATACCGATTGACTTGGCAAAATTTTTTATTTTATTTTTAATAATTAGTAAATAAAAGAAGTGTTTTGTGGAAGCACCACTGCACTTATGTTTTGGTAAATTCTCCTATGACAAAAAATGCTATGAGGGATTGGTGTCTTGATTTGGAAAATATAATGGCAGGATGTCACTTTGGGCAGGAGGATCATACTGGCCTTCCAGACACTAGGGGTTGTCTTTGGTGATGTAGGGACCAGTCCATTATATACCTTCAGTGTGATGTTCAGCAAGGCACCAGTCGAGGGAAACGAGGATGTTCTTGGTGCATTATCACTAGTTTTGTACACCTTGATTCTGATTCCACTTATCAAGTATGTCTTTATTGTTCTTTGGGCTAATGATGATGGTGAAGGTATATTACCTTTCAAGCTTCTTTACAACATCAATGTATATGATTACACTCGGCGTGGAATGTAATTTCACTCAGCAAATGAGTTTCATTTTTCATACCTCATTTGTGCAGGTGGTACATTTGCTTTGTACTCCTTGATTTGTAGGCATGCTAAAGCTAGTCTTCTGCCCAACCAACTTCCATCAGATGCTCGCATATCTAGCTTCAGACTTAAAGTGCCATCACCAGAACTGGAGAGGTCTCTGAAAATAAAGGAAAGACTTGAAACTTCTCTGACACTGAAAAAGCTTCTTCTGATGTTGGTTCTCGCTGGTACTTCTATGGTGATAGCTGATGGTGTTGTTACACCTGCAATGTCAGGTACTTATTAGCAGATTCAGTTTAATGCGATGTACTATCGTTGAAAGTCTTGGTGCTGTTGGTAGTCCATAGGAAAGATGAAACTTTGCTACCAAGTGTATTGCCTTCCAACATTTTGATTGCTTGAAGTTGATGTCAATCTTACTAATTCCTTTTTGCAGTAATATCTGCTGTTGGTGGCTTAAAGATTGGAGTTTCTGGGGTAACGCAAGGTAACTGATCTTATATAATTGATTGTGACCAACAACATATGTATATTGGACATAAAAGTGGGATTTTTGTTTCTCGGTTTCTCAATTCTTTTGCCATTCATCAAGATTTGAACTTATAAAACTGAGGGATCCTCGGAGATAAACAATCTGATGATTAAATTACCTCTTGTGGATGGGAAACTGACATGGATTGGTTTTTCTAGACACGCCAAAACCCTTACTTTGATTACCTGTTAAATAAAAAGTAAATTAACAGATTAAAGACACATTTTCATTTTCAAGTCAACTTAGGAACTTAGAAAATGCTCATCTATAGTTTAACTGACGTACAGGACTAAAGTTATGCTACTTAAGTATTTGTTTGGCCAGCCAGTCTAATTGCTGACGTGCTAATCATCTCGACATAATACTTGAATAAATTTTGATTTCTTAACTTCGAAGACAATCGATGTAACTGTCAATTACAAATACCTAGTCAAAGTTATAGAGTAAAACCTCTCTATAGTCATAATGTTGGGACCAAACTAATTTTATTACTATGAGGAGATTATTATAACTTAATAGAGGTGTAGTTACAAAAATTATTGTTTTGACTTAGTTATCTTTAGTGCAAGTTGTATAGAGGTAAACTATGCACTACATTAATAATTAATTAGTGGAGCTTGTCAAATTCAAGGTATAGACATTGATAAAAGAGATAGATATAGTTTCAAAAAACTATTACACGTATGTATGTAGTGTTGGGAATATGCAAAGTCATTTTAAAATTCTAAGATGCTTTAAACTTTAAAGAATAAATCATTGTCCCAAACAACTTTAGATAAATATTTTATTCATCTTAAACATTTAGGGCTTGCTTGGGTGTTTTTTTCTACTGGTTTTGATTGTTTTTGGGTGGCATCGTTTATGAGAGAGTTGTAAAAATTAGTGCTTATTAGTTTTTTGGTGCACTAGTTTTAGATGGTTTAAAAACTATCCCAAACTAGTGTAGTGTAATTTGGTGTGTATTTATTAAACCACCATTTCGATGATTTTTTGTCATTTTTCAAATTTTTTTTTCCATTTTTCTTCTTCTAAAAAACTTTCACAACTGTGGGATAATATACTCTCAAGCTTGGTTTGGACTGTTTTAAAATCGCTACTAAAAATCACCCAAAATCGGACCCCCTCATAAATGCGCTAAATTGGTACTTCTAAAAACTCCCATAACGGTACCCAAAACTCCCAAGGAGGCTCTTAATATAACGTAGCATATATTTTTTGTAATATAGATAATTATTACTATGTAGAGGCAAGTTCCTTAAGATTGGACGTATAAAAATTACAACTTATTACAATGTAGAGTTTATTCTTATTTATAACTGGCCCAAGTTGGGACCATAATTTTTTATATTCCTATATACTCTATCACTGTAGAGAGGTCTTGTTGTAGTACTTTTGGTAAGAGAACGTCATTTACTTTGAAACTTATGTAATTTTCATCCATATTTATACTATAGTTCTGACTTATGTATGGCATATGAAGTCAAGGTGATCACCAAGAGTTATTATTTCTTTTGTATTGCAGAGCACGTGGTGATGATCTCAGTTGCATTTCTTATAATCTTGTTCAGTGTACAGAAATACGGAACAAGTAAAGTGGGGCTCATAGTAGGTCCTGCCTTGTTTATATGGTTTTGTTCTCTTGGGGGCATTGGCATATACAACCTTGTTAAGTACGATACTCGTGTCCTGAGGGCATTTAATCCGGTCCACATTTATTACTTCTTCAAGCGCAATTCTACCAATGCTTGGTACTCCCTTGGGGGCTGTCTTCTTTGTGCAACAGGTAAACTCTGAAGTATGGAAACTTTTATGAAAACCTTGAAAGGAAAACACGCATTAGAAGAATTGATTTAGTTTTTTCTGCTCTCTTTAATGGATTCCATGTTACTCTTGGAGTCAAGCTTGCCTTCTGTAACTTTGCTGTAAACATTGAAGTCCTTTGTTATAAGTTATAACTGCAAGTTTCACGACTTCTTCTTTTTTGTTGTGTGAGGGGAGGCACAATCTCATGGTTAGGATAATTAGTTTCTTCTTGCTCACTGAGAATTTTTCTTTCATGTGTTTCTATACATTTATTTTTTACATTGCATTGGAGAAGTGTTTGATTAGTGATTAATTATTTCTGTATATCAGGAAGGCCTTGAACACCACAAAGAAGTGCCTATTAGGAAAAAAACAAACACTTCCATTAGCCATTTGGCTTAATAACCCCATTCGATAATGTTAAGAAAATATTAAAAATCACTGGAGCTGTTTATAAAAGAACCTTCTATTTTCTCTACTCCAGCAACTTGATCTACCTATAGGGAGCTTGTTGGCTCATAGGGTATTTGGTCCTTTCTTTGAAGTCAATTCTTTGGTTTCGTCCTTCAAGAGTAGCCCATTAACTCTCAACTATGAACACTTTAATTTTGTACTGAGCTAATTTTTATTTTTTCCCCATAGTTGTTGAAATCTTGCATAGTGAAGGCTGTACTTAAGTTTTGCAACTGCTCTATTTTGTAAATCTGAATTTTGGTGCGTGTATGTGAGAAACCCATCATCACTGTCTAGTCAGGAAAGGATTTGCAATGCCTGAAAAATGCTTGTCTATGATAGAGTTTTACTTCATCAGTAATATGATACTCTTGGCTGTCTTCTTTGACTTACTTAGTTATTTTTCTTTATCCTATATTACAGTTCTTATATATTTCTGATGATCAGTTATGTTACTCAGGTTCTGAGGCAATGTTTGCAGATCTGTGCTATTTTTCCGTAAGATCAGTGCAGGTAAAGCAGTAAACTGCATCAGACCTTTTTATTTTATTTTAATATGATAATATCAAACATTTTGTGTTTTTTCCAACAGTCCTAATTTTTTCTTACGAGACTCAGTTTTGTTGTTGCAGCTTACCTTTGTGTTTCTTGTATTACCTTGCCTTCTGTTGGGTTACCTGGGTCAAGCCGCTTACCTAATGGCAAACCATGGCGATACAACTCAAGCCTTCTTCTCGTCTGTTCCAAGTAGATACATTTTTCTATTTCTCACCCTGATATATCCACACTTCATTCAAATATGACAGAAGTAGTCATAATGTATGATACTTTTAAGTTTGAACTTGGATATGATCAAAAATGTCTTAATTGTCTACATACAGCTAGTAACACTAATTTCTTTTTTCTTCATTCAAGATTGCAGCTTATACAATTTTCTCATGCAGTTTGGTATATCAATTTGTGTATAACTAGGTCTAATCCTGTATAAAGAGGATAATTAAGTCTAATCCTGGATTTTAATTTTTAATTCTGCTACAGGTGGAGCTTTCTGGCCAGTTTTCCTTATTGCTAATGTAGCTGCATTGATTGCTAGTAGGGCTATGACTACAGCGACATTCTCTTGTATTAAACAATCATCGGCACTTGGTTGCTTTCCTCGCCTTAAGATTATTCATACCTCGCGGAAATTCATGGGTCAAATTTATATTCCAGTTATCAACTGGTTTCTGCTGGCTCTTACTCTGGTGTTAGTCTGCACTATCTCAAGTATTTACGAGATCGGAAATGCATATGGTAATTATTTATCACTTATCTTTGTTGTTTGCCTATATATTTTTGTGTTGTTCACTTTTAGATTACCAAGCTGTCTCGAGTTGAGCTTGATAAATTGATAGAAACTAAAATGTGATGAAGCTTAGTTTGCTAAGCTAGTAAATCACTTTTAGCATCTATTTGTGAGCTGATCTTTGAGAAGCTTGATTCGTTTCTCAGCTATATCCAAATGAGAATAGTCATTTCATGTTAGTTCATATTGCTTAGACCCCGAACAAGACACCAGTTCCGAATTATAGGCATTGTTTATGTTATAGAACCTTTGCATGTATGATCTAGCTATACAAGATGTCAACATCTTACATTTCACTGGGAAGATGAATTAGCGTTGGTGCTTCCCAGTCCCAGCCCTACCTTTTTAGTTGACTACCATAGGTCTAACCCGAACTCCATCTCATAATGAGCTGTTGGAAGTTCCAAATACGGAGTATATGTTTAAAACCAGCTTTATTTCCATATAGTAGTGGTAACATAGCCAGTTGTTTTCTAGTTCTTGTGACTTTTGATTTCTTTCAAGTAAGTCCTTTTTCTAGATGGTTATTAAAAAGGCTCTTGTATATTCTGATTTTACTTTGTTTGACAGGCATTGCTGAACTAGGAGTGATGATGATGAGTACGATCTTAGTAACTCTTGTAATGCTTCTTATATGGCAGATACATATCCTTATTGTGCTGAGTTTCACTATTATCTTCTTGGGATTGGAGTTGACATTCTTTTCGTCAGTTTTGTGGAGTGTGAGGGATGGTAGTTGGATCATACTGGTGTTCGCCGTAGTTATTTTTTTAATAATGTACATCTGGAACTATGGGAGCAAGATAAAGTATGAAACCGAGGTTAAGCAAAAGATGTCAATGGATTTGCTACGAGAACTTGGTCCTAACCTAGGAACAGTAAGAGCTCCTGGCATTGGCTTGCTTTATAATGAGCTTGCGAAGGGAGTACCGGCTATATTTGGACATTTTCTTACCACACTGCCTGCTGTGCATTCAATGATCATATTTGTGTGTATAAAATATGTTCCTGTTCCTGTTGTGCCTCAAAGCGAAAGGTTTCTGTTCCGACGAGTCTGCCCCAAAAGCTACCACATATTTCGTTGTATTGCCAGGTAAGATCTCCCCGTCACTATATTTTGTCCATGTTTTATATTAAATTATAGCATTTTAAATTTCGTCCTAAAACTTGCACGTCCCTGATTCATCCAGAATAGAATTTTACTGCGGATAAAGACAATTTGCATCAAAATTAAAATGTCGCATTATGCTGCTGCATCCAATAGGCATTTCAAACTCCTTTGTTTATGGAGAAGAAATCAGAAATAACTGATTTTTTTTTTTATTTTGTTGCATAGGTATTTGAATGCTATATCGTGGAAGTTTAAGATACTATTTCCTTGGCTTATTCCCAACATAAGAAGAGTATGCTTGTGGGTAGGTGATGGGTTTATTGTGAACTTATGCCATGTGGAGCCTTGCTTTAAAACTGAAAGATTGTCGCATGGAAGTTGCACCTTAATACACAAATGTTCAACAGTAGTATATCATAATAACTTTCCTTGAACATAGCAAATTTTTAGATCCAGATCATTTGTTCCAATTTCATTAAAATGTCACCCATTGACTTTTTCAATAATGCATCTCATTTACTTGGAAGTTCTATTTGTAAAATACAGTAGTTAGATTGCCAAAATTTCCAGCCTTATCCTGATCTTGTCATGGCTCCATTAAGTCCCATTCAGTGGTAGGATACTGAACCTTGTTAGCATATAGTAATCTCATGTGGCAATAAGCATTTACATTTCTTGCTTATTTCTGTAGAAAAGCCTCCACAAACATAGTAGTGGGGCAGGCTTTTTTCAGGAAGATTACTTAATGTTCTGTCCAACTGTTGCCACTAACAGATACGGTTACAAGGATGTCCGCAAAGAAAACCACCAGACTTTTGAGCAGTTGTTGATTGAGAGTCTTGAGAAGTTCATTCGTAGGGAAGCTCAGGAAAGGTTGCTGGAGAGCGATGGTGACGGGGACTCAGATTCTGAAGAAGAACATTCTTTTTCAAAGGTTCTAATAGCTCCCAATGGGAGTGTTTATTCACTCGGTGTCCCTCTCCTGGCCAATTTTAAGGACACAACCAAGTCCTTTTCAGAAGCAAGCACTTCAGATGAACAGTCAGAAACTCCAACCAATCCATCTATATTTGATGCAGACCAAAGTCTCGAGAAGGAGTTGTCTTTCATACGCAAGGCCAAGGAATGTGGGGTAGTATATCTTCTTGGTCATGGGAATATTAGGGCAAGGAAGGATTCTTGGTTTATAAAGAAGCTTGTCATTAATTACTTTTATGCCTTCTTAAGAAAGAACTGTAGGAGGGGGGTTGCAAATTTGAGTGTTTCACACTCGCAGTTGATGCAGGTGGGCATGACTTACATGGTCTAAAGTAGTGCTTTTATTGTAGAAGGCGGACTTCATTGTAGCACCAATTCTTGACAGCGCTTTTGGTTCCAGGAGGATTGAGGGAACTAAATGGTACTTCAACAATTCATGCGAGCTACACTTGTGGATAAAGTCCTAAAGGTTGCAAGAATGAGATTTCTATCTTCCTTGGGTTTTACATTAGCTGATTTTGGAGTTTTCTTTTTTATATTTGGAAAGTTTTGTAGTCCCTGGTCGGTGCTACTACGTGGATAATTATGATTTGGGGGTTGTAAGTCTTGTAATTGCCATGTTTCATATCAATGTCGTCTTTGGTAGTGTAATTCTTTTTCCATACCATTTAATTGTTTATTTTTTTATTTCAAATTATGGATGCAGACCATCCCACTTAACATTTACGCGCTGTTTGGTAGGAAAATCATAGTTTATATTAGTTTTTATAGCATGTTTTAGCATTAAAATAACTTGTTTAACCTCCACGCATATTTTGTGGACATATTTCTTTCAGAATGGATCTTTGAGGAAACAAGTAGACGGGGCTGGGGAGGTATGTGAGCTAGAGAGAATAGGCCAAGAACCAAGGTGAGAAATTAATTTGAATGCTTGTTGATAAATTTCACTATGGTTGATGGAAGGGAGATATCAAATTTGGCATGGGAGAAAAATACAACTGAGGGAGCAACTTAAAGAAGTGTACTCGTTGGTGAAGTTATTGAAGAGGCTGTAGAATTTTACTGCTTGTTTGGTAAAGTTTTTGATCAATTATAAGTAGTAAAATTTAATACAAATTAAATAAAATATTTTGTAAGATAAAAAATAATGTTTAACCAACTTAGAAATGTTTATAAAACTTTCAAACATGCTTCATATATGTTGGGCAGGGTGCAGGTGCACTGGATTTTGCTAGAATGCAAGTGACACGTTTATCATTATAGAGAAGGATGTATATAATGAGTAGATCAAAGGTAATTTGACGAAGAAACAATTCCCACATTTTGTTGACCTTGCCACTGTTCTTGTTAAAAGGATAGAGAAACAGGAGATGATGCTGAAACTCCTGCTTGATGCAATTGAAGAGGAAAATGTTATGACTAATAATCGAGTAAATTTTACTTCTCATTCTTGCAACATAACATTTTGCCATCAAATGCATCCACAAAACCCGTTAGAACTTTGCAAAAAGAATTAGTTAAACGAAACAAGAAGTTCAGATGATATTGCCTCACTTTCCGCTTGATAAAAGCATTTCATCTTTCCCCTCAAACAAATCCAGTCAATTATATAACTTATGTTACAACAGAGAAAAGTTCATACAATTTTCGAACATATGCTACAAAACAAGTCACTAGCTACATAATGTTTTATCGTGTGCTTTTACAAGTATTAATGGAATCTATTTGAATCTAGACTACCATCAAATTTAAGCATTTTGGGCTTTAGAAGACTTGGATAACCAAATAGTGTCACTTCCCACACCCCAAAAGAGTTTTGAGTCGATTTATTCTGTTGAGGTCTTGACCAATCCAATTAGTGATTTTGTTCCTCCTACGTGTGGCATCATATAAAAGCTGTATTCAGAAAACCTCACTCACTAGCTAGTTAGTGGTTCAATAATTCCCCGAACAGGCTTGCATCATCTAGAAGCTGTATACGGGTGCTGCAATCTCTTATTTTCTTCCCTGGTATCATCATTGTCTGAAGGTGGTTTAATGTATAATGATGATTTGAAAATTTCTCTTGTTTTGATGCAAACTTGAATCTTAGAAGCAGCGAGTTTGTCATCACACCAATAGAACTCAAACCCATAAGGGCACCCGCAATTGAAGGAGATAGCATGGTTCCCGTCACAGGCAGCAATGTTCCAGCTGCTATTGGAATTCCTACCTGCAATGAATGAAGAAAAGTAGGTTAAACTACTAATATGTATGAGTAAATTAGCGTGCTGAATTGAGGATTTTTCTTAGACATACTGTTAATAAATCAATTTATACATATTAAAAAGAAATGATGAAAAAAAAAAATATAAGGGAACAAAAGACTTGTATCAAAGACAGCTTTGTTGAGGCTGGGTGAGGGAACAAAAAAGCATTTCAATAATCAATGCAAAGAGATGGCACAAGTCTGAATACTGTATATGATAATGGAAAGCAATGGAAAGAATCCGAGTAGTAATCAAGGACATCCATTTTATCATTTTGATCTTGGTCCATTTGAATATTTCTTGACATGCAATGGAATAACCTCAGTTTATATAGAAAGTTCTGCAAGTATTAGACTGGAATATCTGATATTTGCATCCAGGTAGATATAAATCCAACATAAAACAGTCCTAGAAATACCACACGTGCAAAATTGGAAACAATCTTCTTTGATTACTTAGTTTTCAATAAATTGCAAAATGGAGCAAAGAGGCTGAGCCCCTGAGATTAAGAGGCCTCAGGTTTGAGTCCCATCATTGAATGGTTCTTTTGTTCCTTGTTATTGTTGCACCAGTATCGTTATATACTATGATTTGTAAATATGAAAGAAAATTAAATACAGCGTCGTTTAGTTCAAGAAAATAAATTGCAAAACATAAACTTCTTACAATGTTGTATGCAAAAGCCCACCAAAGATTTTGTTTGACAGTCTTCATGGTAAGTCTGCTCAGCTCCAGAGCATCAAGTAACTGCATGGATGTTCTAGGTTAATAATCTGTGATACAAGGGCTGATGACTTTTTTCATCTTTGAAAAGATGGAGGACATCCAAACCCAGATTGTTATGATTTCCATCCCAAATCAACATATATAATGAGATAAACAAGTTGCAGGCAAGCATACCTGGGATAATTTGTTGTGCATTAGCACAATAGATGACACCTCACTAGCAGCTCCAACACCTCCACCAATTGCAACGCCTACATGTGATGAAGCCAGAGCTGCTGCATCATTGATACCATCACCAACCATAGCTACAATGTTTTGATCCTCCTGAAGTCTGCTAATGAACCTTTTCTTTTCATCTGGTTTGACTCCATACAACACCTGCAATCGACCATTCCACGTTCTTATAGTGTGTGTTTCTGTATGTGGACATGAAGGAAGCACATGCATGTATTATTTATATCATCTCACCCTTTCTTTTGGAATACCAACAATAGATGCAACATATTCAGCAGCATTCTTTTTGTCCCCAGAGAGCAAGTATGTGATGATTCCTTGATTAGTCAAAGATTTAACGACGTGCCTGGCATCTTCTCTGATCTGATCCTCTACATAAATTATACCAGCAAGAATATCGTCTACCCCCACATAAACAGCTGATTGATTCTTAAACTCCTCAAGTTCTTGGAACGGATTGTTTTTCACTCCATGCCTGCATGAATCCAAAGATATAATGTTTAAAGGTTGAGAACATGAATTACAGAGAGAAAAAACAAACTTTTTAAAGTTTTACTATGGTTAAATAAAAGCGAGCTTTTTCATGCTATAAATCTTTACTTGAAAAGTTTGAACTACACTTCTCTGTCAAAAGAAGTAAGAGGGTCCCCTGTAAATGGGTTGATAAATAATATATTGCCTAATTAAACTGACAATAGTAGGGAAATGCTTAATCCTCTCTACTTTGGAACCAAAAAAAAAAAATCTTTCATTATCTTTTCACAAATCTTTTCCTTCATGCAGAAGATACCCATTGACCGACTGTGATACTATGCTGCTTCAAAGATGATGTTCGCTCCATGGATTCTGTTTCAGTTTTGGATGGAAACTCTGTGGAAATAATACACAGCAAGGACTAACGACATGCAATCATTTTGTAGTTTTAGAATCAGCGTTTAAAATATGATGCTCCAAATCCTGCCCCGTGAGAATCGTCAGTTTGCCCACTTCTCTGTGCAATCGCAAACATCATAAATGAGAAAATTCCAGTGTAGCACTGGTCACCCAAACCTTATATAGGGGTTTGCAGGAGTAAAGATAAAAGATGAAGACAGAGTTGGAAATAGGGAGAGATGAAAAAGAAGCAGAACAGATTTATAGAATTTTTTCACTCCTTCACATACTCCTCAATTCAAGTGCAAGTAGGAGAGGTAAAATAGCATATTTTCCTTTTCATCCTCCCTTCCCTTAAGAAAAAGGCCTGAACCAAGTAAGCTGAAGAACACAATTGTTCCTTGGTGAGGCTGAAGGTCAATTGAAAAGAAAAATCAGAAGGGAAGCAAGTGCAATTACATTTCTAAGAAGCAGGTTATATTGCTAATAGAAATGGAGGGTTCACATTCAAAGATGCAAATTAACTTAACACACAGAAAGCCAATACAGTCGAAGTAGTAACTCAAAGATGCATATTTAGACATAAAATAGATGAAAAGAAAGTTCAATTGAATTGAAGTCAACATCAAATTTATTCCAAATTATATGAACAAACAGTTCTAAATTTTAAAAAATGTACCCGTTATGAATCCAACAAAGTGCCAGTTGTATCAAATTAGTTATTAAGTGCCATCTAAAACAAGAATCAACAACTTAAAATACCTTTTAACCCACTCCAGCGTACCAACGGACACCTTTTTCTCATCCACGGTTGCCATCGCACCAGACCCAGGTTCCTCTATAAATGTTCCTTCTGCCGCCTAGAACCACCATTTTTTTGCAAGAAATTTAAAAATTGTTTGGTAAAAACTGATGAGAAATCAGAAAACTATCAAAAGTACATCACACTAAATATTGATCATTGAATTGCATTAGTTTATATTGGTGATTGATATTCCACATTATGTGATATCTTACAATAAAGAATGAGAGAGATAAAGGTGACCTACAAAATATATATATATATATATAGTCATTGACAAGCTGAACTTGAGCAATATAGAGAAGCATTGCACGAAATTTTCCTTTTAAACAAATGATCATTTTCTTGTCACCTAAGAGATCAATCAAAAACTTAGCAAAGTGGAAGGTCTACAAGTAGGTTGGCACATTTTCAGTTTTTCCCACCAAACTCAGTTACGTTGGCTGAAGCATTTTTATATGACGTGTCAGCTTTCTCTTTACCTCAAACATGGAAGATTTTAGACTACAATTATACGAAAGGGTTCCACTGTACCCAAATACTGTGGAAGCAGTGACGGTAATCAACAATGCCGCTGAAATCTAGCTACTAGGAACTAAACAGTAAACATTAAATTGAGGAACAAGTCACAAAAATTCAAGTATTAAATTCCCCCGGGGTTTAACCTATAAGACGACAGATGTTCATAACTGTTAATGATTTTTATTGATTAATCTTTTAACTATTTTGTGCACAAAAGAGTAGTTAAAATTAAGTCAACACACATTTCATCCAAGAACATGCAACTGAAAAAATTAGAACCTCAAACTCTCAATATAAACAGATTCTTCATATTTCGTATGAGTGCAACTGTGAAGCAATCTAAGCACGCTGGCTGTTAAAATCACGATACTGCCAGAGGATAATGCAATTGACAAAAGGAGCTGAGTTTATATCAAGGAGATAAGTTATCCGACAAATAAACACAATTATTTCTAAATATTTCTATTATGTAACATAACGAGGAAAAACTTAAATATGAACATTGCAATTTAAAATAGCAGTAGTTAACAAATGATATTTCCAGTGAGGCATCCATGAAGAAATAAAATACCTTCACATTTGTACAGTTCAAAGCATGTGCTGCCTCCACAATTGCCTTTCCAATTGGATGAATTGTATTTGATTCAACTCCAGCAGCTAACTTCAAAACATCAACTTCGGACCAATTACGAGCTGAAGCTAAATCTGGTCTGCATTAAAACACAGTTCATTACCCTCTTGAATGCAATATATTTTCGCACTAACTAGAAATGGAAATACTTGAAAGAAGAGAAGCGCTGCTGGTGCAGAAAAATGCATTTTCAGATATCAAATTTCAGTGGATATGACGACATATAATCTGCATGTGGTGCTTTTGGTGATCTACATAAACCACAAATATTCAAATACATCTACTACCAGATACTATCAGTATTCATATAACCTGAAGAGTTGAGAGTAGTCTCCTTAAGAGCACAACCGCCAACCAAATATCCCCAAAAAAGGGAGGGAAAGAGAGTATGGGCAAAAGTTAAAAGGACAGCAGAAACATGTGTATTTATTTAATTACCTTTTTATTCTTTGACAGAGCAAAGTGTAACGCTTACAATTATAGGAACAGCCATTTTGATTGATTTGCAGATTTAAACGAGATATGAATATGAAAGATCTTGAATGATAACTAATAGCTTTCTCAAGTTTTTCAACAAATTTCCCAATATCAAGAATCCATATTACAGTCAATTGACTTTCTCAAGATTGTTAAACTTATATCAGATAAAACAACCAATGATGGAACTTCTTATAAAACCTAAAAGATATATCATAACTAAATTGAGAAAATCTTGTACTCAACTGTGGATCTGTATCAGATTGGTAACCCTGTGTCACTACTTTGGTCACACTAGGTCTGCCAATTGTTAATGTCCCTGTTTTGTCAAAGACAACTGTGTTCACCATCGAGAATTTTTCCAAGATACTTCCACCACGCAAAAGCAGCCCTCTTGTAGCACCAAGTGAAGTTCCAACCTAAAATTTAAAATATTATTGTGATTTGTATTGTACGTTATAATTAAGACTCCATATGAACCATGTTAAGCATTCAGATGAATCTAAGTTTCATTATAAAATAATTACCAGTACAGCTGTTGGTGTTGCTAGCCCAAGTGCACATGGACATGCAATAACCTGCACTCAAAAACAAAGACTAGTTACTGTTAAGTTGAAGAATGAAGATGAGCAGACACCAAGAGGAACATTGATGACCTAGCAAATAGCAGATTCAAAAAGAAACAACCAGGGGTGGGGATGAGGATATTAGATAGCTTGATGGAACCAAGACCTTCCTGTTAGTAAGAATGAGATTATAGTCAAATCTTATGATTAGATTTGTTACAGGAATCTCTGTGAAGAAGGTCCAAAAGTCTATGATGAATTATGAGTTGCAATTTATAATACCAGAACGCTACAGGAAAGTTGCAATGCCAATGAAAGAGGAGTCCCCTGATGAAGAGCAGCTGGCAAAATTCGCGTACCAAAAAGATTCCAGAACATAAATGTGGCTACAGAGAGCGCCATCACTCCATAAGTGAAGTGTCCAGCAACCTAAACAAAAACAAGCCGGACATTGAGAAGTTGGGCATAAAGGAGGCATAAACTAACAACTAAAACAACACTAATCGGAGAACAGAGATGATAGCAAATATTCAAAAGTATCCGATGTTAGCTCTAATAATTTGGTAACTATGTTTAATCACAAACATGATACTAGAGAACAGGGATAACAAATGATGGGTAAATCCCAGAAGAACAGATTTAGATCCAGGAATAAGGTTGTCTTTCTACCAAGTGGATTTACAGTTGGAAACTTTCAACCACCTTTGACAATATGTATTTAGTAACCTATAATAGAGTTAATGGTAATGGTTCAACCATGGTTTTGCCAGTAAATATCAAGAATGTTTAGGCAACATAAGTTTTGAAATTGCATACTCGTAGATATTACAGCATGGAAAACTCTGTAATAGCACATGCTAAACCCCATTAAAACATTATATCACTTTATTCTATCAGGGCTTATGTCCAAAGTTAAACCACAATTGGGAGAAGCTCATCCAAAACTAGAGCTAGAGAAAGACTAAAATCCTTTGTAATAAACTCACTCTATATGATTTTAGGTTGACTTCTTCATCTAGGTTTAACAGTAGTACTTGTTGGATCATATTTCCTAACTTGTACAATTCTATAAATGCATATAGTAAAAACAATTGGTCAAAACATACAACAATATTGAATTTTCTAAGAAAAGGTCAACAATTTAAATTTGTTAACTTTTTCTAACAGCCTTGCCAACAAAATGCAGTTAATGCAACATGCACTGTAAGATTCAGACACTACACACAAGTTACACACAATGAACCTTGTCAGCCAACCGTTGTACAGGAGCTTCTCTAGCCTGTGCTTCTTCTACCAACCGAACAATGTCCCCAATGGCAGTCTCACCACCTTGTCTTTGCACCTCAACAGTAATTTTTCCATTTAGGTTTATACTTCCAGCCGCGACTTCTGCCTGGTCAAGAAATGCCATCCAAAGTGACATAATATGAAGGGATACATTTTTTTGAATGCTAGAATGGCAACTTATCTCTCAACAATGCAGACAACATGAAAGAAGGCCAAACCCTCCCCTTTCTCCCTGTTCCCCAACAATTGGGGAAAATGAAAATGAAAATTGAAAAAGAAAAGACAAGTTTACATAAAAATTTCACTCACTCATTGTCTAGACTTGTTGTCCATATTAGTTATGAAGGAAAGTTGGTGATGAGGAGGATGGAGAAAGTCCAACGGATTAAATTTTCCATCATTGTGAAATAAAAATTATTTCCCTCCCATTTTTGTGCAGGATGGAGAGAAAATAGGATGGAAACAAATTTTTGGATTTTTTTTATCAACTAGTGGTTAAAATTTGCAATATGAATACCAATCAAGCACAGAAACACTCCTGGAGTATCGGTGTTCGACAAGCCTTGGACACACTGAGAAGTGTGTCTGACACGCCTTGTGGCGTGTATTATTTTTTATGAATTTTTCAAAATTTCCAACAAACAAGGGACACGGGCCCGTCATGCCACATGGAATGTCCTATTTTTTATATTCTTTTCACGTCTGGCCTGAAAGGGACACGACGAGACCCATTTTGTAAATTTTGGAATATAAATTATGCCAAATATTAATTATAAAACATGCTTATAAAAAAAGTGAAATTAATGTGACAATTGTACGAACTTCATGCTGAATTTGTTTTATATCATTTATTGCATTTTGATACATGAACATTTTAATTTCTTTGCCCTAGTTGTACAGAAAACATCCAAGTTATCTTAACACGGCAAATAGCTACTCCTCAAATTCAAAAAAATCTCACCTGTAAAATTCAAATCGCACCTAAACAATAAGTATTAACTTAATTGAAAAACAAAAATGTAAAACATTATATAAATTTATAATTTTAAAGTATTTTAGTCAACGTGTCCCCCGCATGTCGATGTCCTACTTTTATGAAAAATTAAGTCTCAGCATGTCGTCAGTCCTACCAGTGCTTCGTAGATTATCACATTCCACCCACTTTCTAGTCACTTCCATAATTATATTCCAATGAAATCAGGGAAAGTCGAATTCACTTTCATACCACCCCAACTCTTCCTGTACTAAACAAAGCCCGATAGAACCCTTTCTTCCTCTATTATGATAGGAAAATCAAGTCACAAGGAAAGAGTATGTTTGTATAATTACCCCAGGTAATTTAGTGACAGGTAGAGGCTCCCCTGTGAAACTTGACTCATCAACAGTGCTTCTGCCTGCCCTGACTATCCCATCAGCTGGAATACGATCCTAAAAGACAAGAAGAGCATGCGTAAAAGAATTAATGCAGTAGTTTACAGAAACAATTGTCAAGTTCTATGTCATAACATTCTCAACAACATTTGGACTACAGTTAGTAGCAGAGACCCACGTGATAATAGTCCATAAGATAAAAGTAAGATGAGCTATAGTAAGAATATTAACAATTTAATACATATTCAAGATTCCATGAGCTCTACTTGACAGACCAGTCAAAAGTATAAGGTATTAATATAAAGCAACCATACTTACTCCAGGCAGTACAATGATTTGATCTCCCACAGAAAGACTGCTAGAAGGAACTTCAATGGTTGAGTCCAATTCTCCTGCATCACCATTAACCAAGAGACGAGCTTTAGCTGGCAACAAACTTAGAAGGCCTGTCATGTCACTGGTTGCTCTTATCTTGGCTCTCTGCTCAAGATTTCTCCCTAGCAAGACAAATGCTATCAGCATAACTGGTTCCTCGAAGAATGTTTTCCATCCCTGTGTGAATGCAAATTTCATTTAACAGGATGCAGGTGGCTAACTCAAACACTCATTTATGACATGTCTCTGATGATGAGGAAGCCTCCTAAAAGACTCCGTCATCAAAGATGAAACAAAATAAAGCCTAATGCCTAGCAAATATATTGATCAGCACTGGGGTTGAAAGGTAAAAGAATTTCAATAAGAATCCACAACAAAATTTAGGTTCCTGTATGCATCAAAAATAGCAGAGCCAGAGTTTTTGCAAAAAAACATATTATAGAACAATGAAACTTTAAGATGAGACGAGAGAGGTAATTGCTGATACAAGCATGCATGATCAAAAATCAATTAGTAAATTTCCAATTAAAAAAATCAAAAAGCATTCATTCCATGAGATGGGGAAAAAAAGTAAAAATAAAATAAAGGCACAAAGGGTCACAAAAGAACACATGACAACAAAATATTTGATGTCCAAACAGATTGGGATGATACTTCAATTTCTGCTGCCAGGCATATTTATGGTGGATATTAGTGAAATTGTTTATTTAAATAGATCGCATCAAAGATTTAACTATTTAATAATTTCCCGTCGGATTATTTTTTTTGTTTCTTTGATAGGGAGGTGGTGGTGTGGGGGGTAATGTTGTCAATCTACGTTTCAATGAAGCTGCCGGCGACTGCACGGGATATAAACATAAATACAAGATGTTGGACTCTCTGCACGATTTGTCCTGTTTCCTTTGACATATTTCCTTGCAGCACAGGAAATGATTTTATTTTTCCACTAATTACTGTGTAGTCGTGTATATATATATACTGTTAACACTTCTTGAAACCAAAATTTCATAAGAAAATGAAGACTTTATACAGGAGCATCAATATACTCAGTGTCATATCATGATATCTTTCAATGGAATGTGACAACTGGAGTAGAAGTCGTCGTGCATTTAAAAAGTACATATACAAGACCCATCTTGTTCCTATCAGTTTAATCTTTGCAAAACGTTTACAACTACTTAGTTGATGGGGTTTTGACCTTTATCTATAAACAACAGTACGCTAGTACTTGTGTGAGGAAATAGCAAACATAATATATCAAGCAACAAGGTTAATTGACATCAATTTAGCACAATAAGAATGAAGTTGTGTGTTTCGAACAAAATTAAATGCCACTCACAATCAAATCCATTATTTCTATCTAGAAAGTATAACCCATGTAGAAGGATTGAACAAGAAATTACCAGTTTTGGAATAAAAGCAGCGAGGGAGCTGACAGCAAAGGATGACAAAGCCCCAAGACCAACTAATGTATTCATGTTTGGAGCCCCTCTAACAAGACTTTTCAGGCCGTCAACAAGTAGTTGGCGACCAGGGCCAAGCAATGTAAACAGACACAAAGAAAAATGAAATCCTGTGGAATGCATTGCGTGGATCCATGATGCCTTGGTTCCAAAGAAGTGAGAGAGATGGCCAAAGATGCATACAGCACACAAAGCCCAAGAAACAGCTAGCCCACGACCTGATGAATAGGCAAGTTTTCAATCATGTGGCATTGCCTCAAACGCGCACGCAAACCACAAATAAATTCAAATTGCAAATATTGCGATTCTCATATATTTGAACTTGTACAAACTAGATCTATTAAAATTATCAGAAAAATACTTTTTTCCTAATTAGACTGAAATTAAGTTAACTCCAAACATCCATATCATGAATTTCCCATCAATTCTCATTTAAGATTCGTCTATATTTCTAAATAAAGGTCATTAACATAGACTGTTATAGTCCATAATATAAGGGCCAGAAAGGGTCTACCGCTTTCTCTTAACAGCGCACGCTTTTCATTTATCTTCTTCTCAAATGTCTCGAAGATGTTCACCCTTCTTGAATCTGCAAACAAGGACACTGAGTCATGCTTGCTAAGATCATAAGACACAAATAAGAGTTGAAATCTTTCAAACAAAGCTATCTTATTGCATTTTAACTTCATAATGATTTAATGGCTTTTAGTTTTCAGCTATGATAAAATTCAAGCAAATGATAAGCTCAATGAATAGATATTATACATCTCATTTTGATTCCTAGATTTTAGAGAATTCAGAAGCAGACAGTGTTTATATTACAATGTGAAGTAGCAGGAACCATTGCAAAATATAAATGATTTCAGAATTTCAACATACTATACATCCATCGTGATAAAAGGTTTAGAATATGAAGTACCCGTATGAAGTAAACTAAATATCATAAATAATTGATGTGATTTTCACCTAAATGAAAGAAAGGGCAAGTTTTTCAAGATATAATAGATTTTGCATACAAATGTCTTAGACTTGGTGAAGGAATGTGAAAACTTATTAGTCACCCTTCCCTCTTTGAAATTTAACACTATTAAGTAAAACATTGCTATTATTGCAGCTGGAGACAATTTTTATTTGAACGAACAGATTCTCTAATATCCACTCAAATGTTTATATGCAAATTGGCAGCCATCTTATATTCACATACTCAAAATGCTCTAGGACCATTCAAAATTTTGAAACTGATGCTCCTGTTCACCTATACACACTACAAACTGCTCTAGCTCAAAAACTTTGTGATTCAGCTGTGGTAATGGAGACTGTTGGAATATTGTGTTCGAGTTACTGGAACTACATCTGCCCTTACTCTTGACAGCTAATACATTAATCCTTTCGGAGAATGGAACTCCACGATGTCTCATTTTCTAAGAATTTCCTCAACCCAAATGAAAGTAAATTAATCAAACTGCATGGGGTTTCTGGTGGTAGATGTGCCTGCATTCAACAAATCCACCTCTAGTAAGCAAGGAGATGCACCTATTGATGGAGAACTATTTCATTAGATATGATTTTTTTACCAAAAGATACTATTGTGTGAAAAACGATGAAAGGTGGACAAAAAAAGATACTATTTGAATTAGTCTAAAGGTCATGCCAATAATACAGCGACATACCATGAAGGATAATGGTTGTTGTCACAAGAATCCATTGCATCCAACGATGGACTATCCCCCCTTCAATTGCTCCCTGATCTACCAACCCATGAAACTACGCATAAGTTATATGAAGCCTAGATGTACTATACTGTCTAGCCTAATTTGCAAAGTAGACAAGCTCAGTGAACTTAGTAATAATAGATGCCGAGTCATGTTTCCTTTCGGCAAACAATGAGAGCCTTCCCCATTGACCTTTTTCTCTTTCATGGCCGCCCTAAAAATATGACATCATAATAAAGAAAAATTAACAAAGAATTAAGGAGCATTTTAATTTTACGATTCATACCCACATACAGATATGTTAGATTTCCAAGTTAAATATATAAATCCAACATCAGCCTCATCTATATTGACAAAACTTCATACTTGTGGGCCTATATCCATATCAAAATCAACTTCTCCCCACACCACCACAAGTATTTCTTGATTTATGCCTTCCATGGATTTGATATCTATCTATGTAACCTCTGCTGGTTCATGGCTTTCTCATGCTTGTTCTAGTTTAATTTTTCCTAGCCTAAAAAGACAAAATTTATCAATAAATTGATAGTTGAGTGACCAGCGGTTGTGCAAAAGGTTCAAGTAAACTCCAATATATTACTTGTTTATAGAACCTTAGGAGCCAATTGTTTGACAGAATCTGAGTCTCAGAATTGATTGAAATGTAAATGTTACATAAAGGAGGAAATAAAGCCTGTGATACATATATGATAGTAATTTTTGAAATTTAAATGAATATTTATAGTATCTAAGAACTTGTTATTTAGATCATTCTCGTGAAATTAAGAACTGATTACTGACCTGTAACAACTTGGAAAAACAAAAGTTTTCCAGTTTTTTGGGAACTCTTCTGGTAGATGTTATGTTGGATTGAACAAAATGGCGAAAAAGAATTAATGCTGTATTGCTGTTGACCCCAAGTTGATTGGGAATTGGGCTTTGTTTGTTGTTGAACATCTTCCTTTTCTTAATTAGGGTCCATACTAAGGATGGTTTGAACCTTATCATTAATCTGTTGGGCACAGTTTGATGGGTAGCAGAAGATGTTATCTTCTCTCAAACTGGAAAATCATAATTGAATGTTGGTTTGGCTTCGTATAATCTGAAATGACACTATCAAATATTTTCCCCATAGGATACCATTTTTTATTATGTTTCAACTTAGAATTCTCATTGTTATTACCTATATTAGACTAACGGTCATGCCCCAATTAGGTATCTCTTAATGACACTATTAAATATTTTCCCCATAGGATACCATTTTATGTTTTAACATACAATTTCTAATTGTTATTACCTATATTAGACTAACAATCATGCCCCAATTCCATTCCCACCTGAGGTAGAAAAATACGCAGATGCCTAATCATTGACATTAGAGAGGAAACAGTACATAATTTATAATTAGAACCCACAGCAATCGATACTCTTTTCCATTAGCTCATTCAATTTATCATCAGTAGACTCGGCAATTTAAGTATTCTAGTTCACAGAAATCAAGATAGGCTGGTATGGAAAGGATAGATACCATAATTATCCCCTCTTCAATGAGTTTGATATAGGTGAATGAAACTGCCTACAAATCTTGCAGAATCTGTCACCCCTACATTAGGGCTGTTTTAGATTTTTCTGTATATCTAAACAACGACAGTAAGTTCAGCAAACTGCTTGTTCTACGTATTTTCAACTTTTCATACCTCCATTATGGTGTTATCTAAAACAAAGAATGGAATAACATCCTTGTAAAGAGTTTGTCAATTAAGATCAACAACTCATCATTGGTCATAATGTGGTGATAACGAAAGCAACAAGAACGAGAATTTTGGGTGATAAGATGCAAAACAAATGGCAGAACAAATGAGCTTTCAATATCATAAACCAAGAAGTGCTGACCTCGAAGATTAGATGTGAATCCACAATTAGTCAAATGCTTTGCAAGAGCCTCTCCTAAGTCCTTCTGCCAGTTGGGTGTAACTTTGGCTTCAGATAGAGGCCATACAATTGCAGTTTCAGTCGTGAGATTCACACTAGCTGAAAAAACCTGTGGCTGTTCATAAATTTAACCACAATTCTCATGAGTTATACGACATGGCAAACTATAGAGTTTGTCCATATTGTACTTTAGGCAGGTTAACAATCTTCTCATTTAATATCAATCACTAATAGGTTTCTTTTTCCTAGAGCAGTCAACTCCATAATGTATTTACCACGATTATCTAAACATCTTCAGAAACATTTTTTTTACCAAGAATTCTACTACACTTTTTCTCTAGGTAGATTGATTGCATAAAATTAGTTGCCATCCGATTGCATTTTGGAAATTTAGCAGCTCGAAGATAAGCAACTATATCATGTTGAGCAGGGTCCAAGAGCAATACACCATGCTTAATTTGGCTTTGGTCATCCACACCTTTATTCCTCCCATTAGAATTCCTTTTCTCTTTTCCTTTTTGCAATAAAATATAATATTTTGCCCCATGAGTTCATTTAACCAAATGGTAGAAAGCCACAAACACGTGTGGACAAGACAAACAAAACATGAACTCTGATTTTCCCATGAAAAGCTAGCAGAAAGGATATCTTTGAGAGTGAAAATATCATCAAGAAATACACAATCGCTTCAAAAATTGGATAATGAAAATTTCTTTTCTCCTCCCAAATTTCATGGAAGACAAAACATAAATCAAGAAGACTTGCGCGGTCAGATACCAGTAAATGATGCACCATGAAACTTAGGAACCTATTTAAAGCCAACTCAACTTAAATTTAATTACTTACCTGACTTTCTAAAATTCTCTTCACACTCGCAGCACATCCTCCACATGTCATTCCCTACAATATTAGAAAAATAATAATTCATAAAGAAAACGATAATTATCAGACAAAGTATATAGAACGTATAATTCATTATATCCAGAAAAAAGTTATTTCTTGGGAAAATGGTATAAAAAAAATATTTTTTTTTTGAATTAATGGTCAGCAAAATGTTTAAAAGCTCTTTTAGAATAAATTATAAAATCAATGAACAGAACCTTTAAACGAAGGGAAACATACAAAAAAAAATAGTTTGAGAGATCTTACTCCAACATCAAGAATGATAACGTCAGAGCTCGAAGCAGAAGCATCCCCAGCTCCAGCCGCCACGGAACGCGGTTTCGCCTTGTCACCCCAGCCGCACCATCTCCACCGTTGCCGCCGCGGCCACCGCCATTTCCATCAATCCCACCAAAACCACCTCCGTTGGACTCGGACGGAAACGAGGCAGCTGAACTGCCAATGCACTGCAATCGGGAACGGCGTAGGTCCACCGAACCCAGGCCCCGAACCAAAGAAACCGATCCGACGCGGTTGAAGTCTCTGTCTAGTAGACATCGCCTGAGTTTGAGGTGAGCGAGTGCACTCGGGCGAGTCGTGCAGAAGCAGCGGTAGAAATTGGAAAGGAGAGCGGTGGAATGGGAATTAAGAGACTTCGAGAGGGACAACATAGACATTGCAGTGCTCGCTGAGAGCAATGTTGACTCCATTGCTATGGACTTTGGAGTCTTCTTCTTCTCAGTTTCTCTCTCTATATACGCTTGTATATGTGTATCTATAGGTACCTCTGGTCTCGGTTTCTCTCTCTATACAGCTGAGAGGAGAATTAAAAGCGTTTGTATTGCTCGTTCTGTAAACACGTGTTCTCTATCCTTTCACAATGGCATCTTTTTTTTTTTTTTTTTTTTTTTTTTTTTTTTTTTTTTTTGCGGTAAAACCTTCACACTTCACAGCACGTGTTACATGCTACTCCGTGTTTTTACCCGACATTATTGAATAAACATTGTTATCCATTAATATAATGCAATAATTCATAACGAATCAGTTGAGTTGAGATTTAGGGCGGATAAGAAATATATTTGATAAAGATATTTTTGTAAATTATAAGTAGTAGATTTTATGAAATGTGTGGATAAAGATTATAGCTCTATTAAGAAAGATGTTAAATTGAATTTTTTTCTAAAAAATCCATTTTTAATTTTTCGACTTTTCAACATTTTTACACTCAAAAAATTTAAAAAAGTCAATAAAGTACCCAAAAAACACATTTTTCCAAAAAAAAAACTACACCGAACATACCCTAAATGTATGAATTAAAAATAATATTTGACTAATTTATAAGTATTTATAAGCACATACAAACATATTCAAACCGTAATTTTTAGATCAAAATTACTATTTTAAAAAAAAATTATACTTCAAGATCGGATTACTACTAATAAAAAAAGTTATACTACAAAATTTGATTTTTTTTCTGGAAGCGGGACTAAATTACAGTTTGATCCCGCCCTACCGCTGCTCCTAGATTTAGATTTTCATTTTGATACATGTTCTTGCAAATTTTATAGATTTTAGAAGTTTGAAGTAATGTGTATTTAGATATCTTCAAAAGCGAAGTACATTAAATCTAGCTATGAACTAGCTGTGAAAACTGAGGAAGGTAATAATATAGGAATCTAAAACTCGATAGAGTTCTAGCATTATTAATTAGCTAATTTGAAAATGTTAAAGTTTATTTAGTTATCGATTCTTGATAATTTTTAATTTTAATGAACTAATGAGTTTCAATTGAACATAAAAATGAGATTTTATGTGAGTTTAATTCTATCATAACTTGATAAAATATTATTGTCGTTCAATCTAAACATGATAAAATAAGATTTTTGGTCAATTTTATATGTCTTGTTACTTGTTATTGTATGAACCTTTTTTTGTGTAGATTATTATTATTTTTCTCCTTGTTATTTAACTATTAAAATAAAGGATTACTTTATTGTAATAGTCATATATTAAGATTACTTTATTGTTCGTACAGAAAAATAGGTTTTTTGTGGGTGATTGAAAGTTAAAATCAGAAGGATTTTTTAGAAAATGACTACCGAATTCCGAATACAATCTTAGTAGGTTGGATGTCAAAATTTTAATTCGAATCTTCTATTTTTTAATTTTTTTTATTATTATTGACTATTTCGTTTCATTTTAAATGAATTAAGTAGGTTATTTTGTTGAACACTTGGACTGAGTTTTATTTTGAATCAAAACCAAGGAAAAAGAAAAAAGAAAAGGGCAAAAATTAGCATCCCTAATTTGCAATATGTTATCTTTCATTCTTTGTCGCATCTTGCTGGACGATGGCATTCCTTCGTGTGATATTTTTGAACTCTTTTATTTTTCTAGATTTTTTTTGCAACTTTTAAAATAACTCATTTGTATTTCTGTTTCTAATCTATATTAACTCAATAATTCTTCTATTGAGTTGAATTTATATAGTTCGTTGAAAATCAATTGTAGAATTAGGCATAATTTTTTTAGGCTTATAATGCCGTGATTCTATTGAGTTGAATTTCTATAGCTCGTTGAAAATCAATTATGAAAAAATCAATTTTTTTAGACATAGTTTTTCAAGCTCATAATATCGTGATAGTTTATAAGATTTATAGTTGTTTGTAATTTATGCATATATGTATGTTATTTGTATTCACAAGTTTGTCACATAAAAATTAATTTTAGTTCAAATTTGAGTCTTAAAATAAACTGAAATTAAATGATACTTTAATTTCAAATTTTAGTTCAATACTTAATGAAGTTTTAATGTCAGTCTAATTTTATTAGCTTTCTTTGCATTTCAAAAATCAATTGCATAAACATTTATAAAGTAGTTACAATATCTGTTTTATGGAGTCTTTTGACAAATAACTACAATAAAATTATTGTTACTTTTTTTATTATAAAAATTATATTTTTAATTTTTATAACATTTTTTGTTACATTTATTATTTTGGTTACAATAAATGTGTTACATTTACTATTAACAAATGTTACAAAAATAAAAAACAGTATTTTTAGAATAAAAAAGTAAAATAGTAAATACTATGGTATATGGTAAAATTATCCTAGGTTTTATTATTTGATTTTACGTGGTTAATTTGATATTCAAAATATTTATTAAAATATTACTATCCTCAATTTGATATTCAAAATATTTATTAAAATATTACTATCCTCAATTTGATATAACGATTCAATTCTCAAGACCCTTTGACCGATCTGATTCAAAACTACTACAGTGACAAGGTTAGGTTGAGAATTTGGTTATTTTTCTTTCTTCCTACCATATTATTCCAGTTTATTTTACCAAACACACCTCGGAGTAAAATTGAATTTCCTGATACAATGTGCAAAGTTATAAAAGAGAATATAAATAGGGTTAATTATATAATACACTACCGAACTTTATATCATGTTTTATTTATAATATCAAATTTTAATTCATTTCATTTATACCACCAAATTTTAAAATTAATTTCAATTAAACCACTTCGTTAACTACCACTATCTTGTTTCATTTATACAACCGTTGTTAATTCATTTTTTTTAAAATTAATTTCGACGTGACACTAACAGTTGTTCGTTGTTTTCGACGTGACACTTATCTCACCTCTCTGAAAGTATTGTCTACGTGTATGAAATTTAAAATAAAAATACGTTTTTGACATCAATTAAATGACCCAAGGTTGTCAAAAGGATTGATACAAAAACGTATTTTCAAACACGACTTTGACATCAAAAGCGTATTTTCATTTTAAACTTCATATATGTAGACAATATTTTCACACGTGGAAGATACATCAGCTAATTAACAGCATGTTAATGTCACGTCAGAATATCCGTCAAACAATGAACGGTTGTTTAACGAAATGGTTTAACTGAAAGTAATTCTAAAATTTGGTAGTATAAATAAAATAGAGAATAAAATATAATAGTATATGATGTAATTAACCCAAATAAATAAGTTGTAATAGAAAACCTGCAACATTGGAGGACTTCCAGCAACACCCGCATCCTCTCTCGCACGCAAAAATATAGCCCTACGATAGTCGTCCACACACAACTTTCGTTCACAACACCATTTCAGGTCAGTTTCACCATAAAGTAGTAAAACATAATCTATTTGGTTGGATTTTGAGGCACAGAAGAACAAAACTTAGCACATGTTTATAAGAATTTAAAATGAAATCTTTTTTTCTCAAAACCACATATTTCTTAAGATTCACAACTTTTATCAATTTTTCGATCACACAATCATTATTTTTTATTAAAATCTCATAAAAAACTAATTTTATACTCTACCAAACATACACTTACAAAAATGTAATAGATAACAAAAATGCACACATCATGCACGAATGGCATGTCTCTGCAACTTTGAATAGTTATAAACCATAAATTTTTTGGCACCAACTCTATCTTGATTTCAACTATGATTTTTAGCATATATAGAAAGACCCAGACCAATTAAAGAGAACATGTTTATGAACAAGCATACGACCAACAATTAGTGGTAACCGACTGGAGCTGGTGCTTCCCTTAATTCCTTTCCTTGGAAATGAATGTCCTGCACATCAAGCCAGATTTGAATCGATCATAAATCAACCTTAAAGCAAGAGAATAGATGAGAAAAATTGTATATCTTAAAATCAAGCCGTGAAATATGTATCCACCAGACGATATTTAAATGCAATAGTGCAGCCATAAAATGTCTCAACTTTTAACCCTTTAATACAACAATAAAGCAAATAAATCACATAAAACTTACCCCAGGGTGAAAGTGAAAAAGAGAAGGAGATGAAGAAAAGCAAACAATAAAATAAAGAGGCCCATTGGCACTTTTAAACGATGAGAAGGGTTAAACAAATTTTGTCATCGAATTAAAAGATCAGGGAATCTTTTCTATACTATAAACATGGCATGCTGACAGACAATCTGGAAAACTGTAGTAAATCAAACTATAACAAATAAAGATGGTAGACATTAGAGAAAAAGGCAGTAAACTATTGAAAGAACATTAGTACATATCCCATGGATTTTTCAATGCTGTCTCATGATACAATATATATCCCGTGGATTTTTCATCCAGATTCTTCGATAATACAAGAGCATATGGAGGGCAAGGGTAAGTTTTGAGGTATACAATATCCAGGAACTAGATTTCAATTTTTGTTTGATTTAAGAATAAGAAGACATGGTTTCTTTACTTTTTAGGATTCCATTTATTATATTGACAAAATAGACCAATCTTCCTCTATCCCCTTTTGTCCTTAATCATCAAGATGAGCAAAGAATTAAAACGACAAATAAATTAAAAAACAGAACCAGAAAGACAGAAATAATGAGATACATAAGTTCTAGCTCAGCCAGCAGCGGATGCTTCAGGGCTACCCCAAAAAGAGGAAGCATTTCTCAGTAAAATTTAAATTCTCTTCTTGCCTTTTTTGCGAGATGCATGAAAAATTGAATTTACCATTTCTTTGAAATCCTTTTTTTATGTCTAATCCAAACATTAGTTCTAATTTTCTTATTTATTTAATTGAATCAAACAAATTCCTATTTTCTACAAAAAAAACTTTGAGTGAACCTAGGTATAGAACAAATGAAAGATCCTCCATTGTATTTCAATGATCAGCTTTTGCATTTATGCCTTTCTCTGGGCATTCACATTCGTCATCTTTTAATTCAGGAAAATATTGCAGCATCTAGCACATCATCTTGCAAAGTATAAGCAGGCAAAAGGGTGGATAAAAGGGGACAAAAACAAAACAAAATACTATTTTAGAAAACGAGAAGTGCAAAAGACTGATGCAAGCCCTATCTCTAAAGGAGTGATTGATAGCCAATGTAAAACAGGAAAACAAGATGGAAAGTGACACTCACAGAAGCAAAATGATTGACATCTCGGTGGTGGGCTTCATCGGCTCGGATAACAGTAATAACGTCCTTCAGAGTTGCATCTTTAGGCAATCTCCAGTAGTCAATAGCAATAGCTGGAGCCGGGATGTTCTTGATAAAACCCCTATCAATATCCTTCAAGTATTCGGTATATGAATGTATAGCCTCCTCTTCCAAATACCCAACAACTCTATGAGCCAATTTGGGAGACAGCAAGTAGAGCACGAAGAAAGCATTGAAGAAGACTCCCTGAACAGTGAGCACCAGCAGTCTCTCGTACCATTTAGGCTTCACAAGCTCTACCATGGTCATCAAGTGCATCCTCTCATTCTCAGCTTCTTCAAGTAATGCTTTAATCCATCCACCACTTTGCTCAAACTTGCGAAGAGACCTGAGATGCAACAGCATCCCCCCCACCATGCCAGGAACAGCAGCCACAGTTTCAAGCATCATCGCACGGCACCCATACCGCCTCTGCAAAATAATCCCAGTATCACCATCATTCAACTAAACATGTAAGGTGGTGCAAGGATAACCAATGGATAGATTTTTCCAATCTTCAAATAAGTACTCAAAAAATTTACTACTACAGTAATATCACACAAAAATGAGCAATGAATGATACAACCATTTTCCCACTGTCAAACTGAGAGGAAAATTACCATTCTGGTAAGTACAGGAAACAAATTAGAAGTTTGTTTTTGACATTGTAATGGGAAAAAGTCATTTGAAGATCTTATGCCAAAGTGTCTTCACCAAGCATTTCTAATTAGAAGTTTGTTTTTGACATTGTAATGGGGAAAAGTCATTTGAAGATCTTGTGTCAAAGTGTCTTCAGCGAGCATTTCCAAGGTCTTACATCAAAGTGTCTTATCAAACATTTCTAAGATCCTGTGTTAAATATCTTCATCCAATATATGTAAGATCTTAGTCAAAATGTATCCATCACACATTTCTTGTAAAACTACAAATGGACTAAAATCAGGCTGAGGAGTCAAAATTTGCAGCGAGCCAAAAGCATTAACAATATTAGCTCCGCTAATAAAATGGAATGGCATTGATTCGTCGACCTAAACTTCCCTTTCTTCTCTCCGGATAATTACAACGTCGGAGTTTCTCCCTGCATTAAGGAGAGGGCCATTTTTTGTTGCAAATACGTGTATCACTTCTTGTGGAGATAAGATCACATAATTGTCAACAAGTTCACATGACTTTGAACACCTCATATTCAAACTTCCAGAGCTCAATCACAATCTTTGCTAAAAAAGAAGATACAAAATGCAGCAGGTCAAGTTATGCACACAATGTTGTATAAATTGATGCACCGAGCTTTTCCAGAAAAATTAAATAGTACATGGTTGTATTTCAGCACATAATCAATCTGAAAATGAATATTTATTGAAACAAGAACAATTTTAACACTTGTGTATCCTCAAAAAGAGTACATTTGGTCCATAGCATTCAAAAGGAGAAGGGAAGAGGCTCAAAGAGAGATAAAAAGGATAACAAACCTGGAAAAATACATCTGTTGGAATTCTAAGAAGTTTCACAGTCCTGTATGCAACTTTGTCCAAAAATGTCTTGGGAACATGGTGCTTGGTCAGATCTATTGACACGTCTGCCCGATAAGTTTCCCAAGGCTGCAAACAAAAAAATGAAATACACTCAAAATTATACAGGCAAAGCGCTAAATAAGCATTGATGTTCAGAGCTAGCTATTGCATGTCACTGTGAACATTTCAGGTTGAAAAGCATGCTTGTGGTGACTCAAACAACTAGTTCTACGCCAAGTAGCTGGGAACAAGATCAGTTTGCAAAAATATTGAGCCAGATAGATAAAAACTAGCAAATATTTCTGCACCAAGTACAAGTATTGATTCACGAATTCAACAGTTAAACTGGCATATATGGTAATGAGGCAGGACAAGATATACTACGACTTAAATTCATATACTACGACTTAAATTCATATGAATCATTTTGCAGCCAAAGTGAAAACCAACCCAATGGAACAAAAAAAAAGGGGGGCATTGTGATCAATAGGAACCAAAATTCGCTAGAACGCCTCGGGATTGAGAGAGAAAAGTATTAAAAGTGTGATATTGTACGAGAGGTGTAAGAAAAGAATGACTACAAAGAGTTCAAGATTATAAAAATACCAAGAACAAAATGTTGGTCGTGGTGTAATATAGGTGTAAGTTCAAATATTGACTAATTATACACTAACTAAATGTCGAGCATCGGATAAGTAAAAAATTTATTTGTGGTGTAATTTAATATCTTTCTAAAAGTGTTGCTTTATATTCGAAATGAGGCATTTGGTAAAAAAATTAACATTGAATCCCTTTTTTGTGATTTTCTTAGCTTAGTTTAGGTTTGTATTTTAGTTTTGTTTTTGTTCGAGTTCGGACAAAGATTTAGTTTGAAGATGTTTGATAAGTGCATTTATTCACTTATTCGACTTTAAAACTAAGTATTTGTCTCATTATTTTCTAAATTTTCTACTTAATTTAGTGCATTGTTCTTTCTATTTCAGTTTTGGACCCGTTTAGCAACTGGAGAAGAATTGATGAAAGAACAACAAATTAGAAGATGCTTAGAAAATACGAGGATACAATTGCACTCAATTGAAGCTTGAAAAACCACATTAGAGGTTGTTAAAAGATTTTAGAACTAAAAAGCCAAAATTCAAAGTTAGAAGACTAAAACGTGTAGAGTAAAACATTTAAGCTGGGCGAACGCCCAGCCTCACAAACATCCAACAGAACTTATTTTTTTGGCTTAGACGAACGCCCGAAAAATTTTTGCCAACAAATATTTTTCCTTTTTTAGTTTTATTCTAACTAGAAACCTTTTGGACCATAATTTTTAAGGATATTTTGGGTACTATTAGGAGACTATATATATGAGTTCTTAACCAAAAATTAGGATAGTCAATTATTTGAAAATTTCAAGAAGAGAAATAAAAACGAAAATTGATTGAAGATCAACATCCATCCTATTCAACTCCTTGTTTGGAAGAATAATTCAACATTCTTTAATTACCGCACAAGAATTGGAAATTTAAGAAGCAAGAATTTGGCTAAAGTTTATAATTGTTCTTTCTTTGCTTTGATTTAATTTAAATTATTTATAGATGTTACAAGCTTTTGAACTTTTTGGTCTTTCTCCCTTTTTTCTGCCACATATCGCCTCTTCATTAGAAGACTCATAATTCTAGAAATTCTATTACAAGTGGTAGAAGACCATTCATTCAGCTATCTTACTCAATAGATTTGGTGGTGGTTATTCTCACATAGTCCTTTTGCCACTAACTTTGCCACATGAAGATTCACCATGTGGTCTTATAAATATTATGTTATTCATGGTTAGTTGATAATGCGAAGGATATGCCCAGAACCTTCAACAAGTTAAGCCGAACCAAGACGAACCCATTACCTAGCTAGGGATATTTTCCAATAGTCCTTTGCCAAGCAGCTTTATTTAGATGTCGAACTTAAGGGATGGCTGAAAGATTTTGGATAGGTGAGTTGGGGAAAGCTTTCACCATTTTTCTTATGTTCTAGTCGTTTATGAGTTCCTACATTTTCTTCCCTATATGCATTCTTGGGAGCCCTACCTGCCACATTTACAACTGGGCATAACACTTTTAATATAAAATTGGATGCAAGAATCTGTGCTAACTTTCTTGCAACTATATGTAATGTCAGACCATTCAAACTGAAAGATCTAATATGTACAACAATTGAATCAATATTAGAAAAAGTATAGGCCAGAAATAGAAATTATATTGACCATTGACTGTCCTCACCAAGTTCCTAAATTATCAGCCCTAAAGTTTGGGACTTTCTACATTTCACAACATATTGTCAGTAATTTAATCTACAAAATATATTTTATCCACCACCTGAAATCAAGGCAACTTCGGATTTTTAAATAATTTTTTGTTATAAAAGAATGATTTACAAACATTACTTCCATAATATCAGCGGTATTTGTAGTTTGGATATGATTTATCAAAATACAAAAAAATTAAAAAAATGCTACCAACGGATAAAGCAAGACACACTGTTCCACACACACAGAGCTTGCAGCAATTTATTTTTAAATGAAACATTGAACAGCTAGACGATCATAAACAAGCACAAAACGTTATGGACATAGACTCTACGGATCGAGCTCGCAGAGAAAGTACGAAATGCGTAAATACATACATATTCAACATTTATCTAGCTATATATAATTATATATTACCATAAAACAGTTCCAAGGCCACTCAGTGCCATCTTCTCTAGTGACTTTAGGCCTCGAAACTCCCCAGTAGCTGGAAACCATGACTTCACCCTTCTCTTCCTTCTTCTCTGCCACCGCGCCACTACTCTCCTTCTCCGTCTTCGGCACTTCCACCGTCGAGGAAGGCTCCGACGCGGTGCTTATCATTCTCCTCCACCCTCCCAACAACATCCCAACACCCTGCCCTCTCACTCCAATCACCGCCTCACCAAACGGCGGCCTGATCAGCACCGCCACCCTCGACGCCGAAGACATGTACCGGCGAGAATCACCACCGGTGATCACACGCTTCATCAGAGATCTCGCCACCAAGTGGTTCATTTTCGTAATTAGAAGTTACTAGACAGAGGTTCGGTTTTCAGGCATATATTAATATTAAAGGAAATGGGGTGATTAGCAATATTTACGCAGAGGTAGGTTATGATCTACTACACCCGGTGAAAAATATTCTAATGCAACCGTTGTTTGTTTCAAGTTTTTAAACCAATATATTCGTTGAAGTTGGAAAATATATTTTACGAAATTTTATGAGTTTATATAGAATTAGAAATTGTAGTCAACAAATTTATGGAATGGTTTTATTTTAATAGTCAATTATTTTTTTCTAAGGGCTTGTTCAGTTCCATTTTTTTGCTTATTTTTTTGACTTTTTAAACTTTTTACATTACAAAAAAATTTGAAAAATCAAAAAAATATGCAAAAAAAACTACACTAAACAAATCCTAAATTAATCATTACATTTTCAATTTTATTTAAATTTAAATATTTTATCTACTTCCACTCATTAACCTCCGTTTTCTAAATTAACAAGAATGCTAGAAATGTATTACTACAATAACACTAATGAAAGAGCGGGGCTCCATGGCGTCGGAGAAAGAAAAGAACATTTTTTAAAGTTATAAAGAGTCAAATAAAACTAAAATTATCTAATAAGGAGCATAAAAACAATACGCTAATAATTTTTTATTTACATAGTATATTTTTTTTTTAATTTTTATATTAATTTAGTAAATTCGATTATACAAAATGTCTAAACTGATTGTATAACTACAACTCTTTCTAGCTCGTAAGCGTATTTATGTTCAATATAAAGTGTTTTAACATGTTTATTATTGTTTTTTCAAATTTATAAACAGATCAAATATCATTTTTATTCACAAATTTTATATAAGTCACAATTTTTATTTATTTTTTATTTGGACATTTTGTGGAATTCATTATTTATAATAATTGATTAAAAGCATTACCAGACAAGGAATCAATGAATAGTTAACATTTGTACAACATTAAGGTATATTGATTTGACCAGTTGTATAAACACTAGTTATGGTGGGGCCGGTGGCGGTTGTTTGACTCAATAATTAGTCAACTAAGTACATGGAGTTTCCGTAAGAAGACTTTCTTTCCTCCAAGTTTACCGGAGACGTCTCGGTGTGCGCGGTTGCATGGTAAGTTACGTGGGGTGTGCTTCCCATTACACGTGGCTGTTTATGGGGAGGCTGTTACGTGGGGTGTGCTTCCCATTACACGTGGCTGTTTATGGGGAGGCTGTTACGTGGACGGAAGGAAATGTGTGGTGAGTATAGCAATAGAACGTGAAATGGATGAGACCCGCACGTGATTAGCTAGACATTAGGGCATTTTTGGATTAGTTTTTACTTTTTAGAATCTAGATTTATCTATTAAATTATTTGGAGTCAATTAATAATTACGAAAATTTACAAAATACACTGTTACATTTTATATTTATATTTTGCAAATTTACTGCATTTTTCTTAATAGTAATAAAAAACTCATTTTATTGAAAAATTAATTTTTTACATTTTTGCCATTAAAATAACTAAATAGACCAACATATTCCTAATTGAAAATAACAAATAACACTACCATTTTATTATTCTTCAAAATTTTAATATTATTACTTTTTTATTTAAAAAAATTAATTTTTCTCTCTTATATTTATCTTTTCAATAAATCAACTTTTTTTAGAACGAAGTATATTGATTAAATTAAACACAACATTTTTATTTTTTACACAAAATTGTATTTCTATTCTAAATCCCCGATCCAATTATATCCAATTCAACTATCACCCCTGATCTCCTGCCCACATGTGGACAGTTGATGTAAAAAATAGTTTTTACATCAAATGTTCACATGCTTACAAGCAGCATATTCTGCCCACATGTGTGCAGGACATCATCTTGCATTCAACTATTGCCATTGAGTCTTTATTTTTCATTAAGTGCTTGTTTGGTCTAGATTAAAAAATTACAAAAAAAATTATGATCAAAATTAATAATTAATTTTAACCACAAATTTTATTAACTTTTCGATTACACATTTCACCAATTTTTTTGTCAAAAAATACTAAAAAATTAAGATTATATTTCTCAGTACTTATAAGCACTTGTAAATCGGTAAAATATTATTTTTACCCACATATTTTTTAAGATTTATAATTTTTATTTATTTTTTATTTATATATTTTGTAGTTACTATAACTTATAGTCTACAAAAATATTTACAATATATATAAATCAAACAAACTTTAAGTGTTTTTGACTTTTGTTTGTGAGGGAAACCATTGACCTATAGACTTTTAATCAATTAACATAATTACATCATTGAGTGGTCCTATATGTCAATTTTTAATTGAAGAAGCATTTATTATATTGAAAAAAAAAAAAGAAAGAGAAAATGTCATATTTAGTTTTCAATCCTTTAAAAAGTAAAAAAAAGATAGACATTGTCTTTCAAAAATAACACCAAACATTCCCAACGTTTAAAAAAATAGGCATTGTGAATCTTTTATAACAAAAAATTGCTCTCTTCTTTAAATAAAAAATAAAATAAAAAAATAATCAAACGTACCCACAAAAAAAAAAAAAAAAAAAAAAAAAAAAGAGATAGTTTCCTTTATTAAACTCCAAAATCCAATATCCACAACCAACCCAAAATAAAAAATTGCCTCTTCATAGCTCATCCTTAGCTAATTTTAGCATAATCTAGTTCACCTAAGCCGTCTTAGGCAGACTTATCTCTATTTTTCTAAATAAAGTCAATAATGTCCTCCTTTGTTATTTTCTTTTCATACTACTTTACCACTTGTAGGTCTGAAATACGTAGTAAGACATCCTTAAATGTCAAAGGTGCCACTTGGGATATCGTTTGCGGTTGCATCCTGAGAAGAGACATAAGATATTTTAGATAATATAGGTAAATTATATTTTCCTCAATAAGATAACGATTAGGGAGAAAACTCATCAACTCGTGAACTCAATATCTCCTTAGCTCAATTAAGGATCGTTACCCCCCCAAACCCAACGGAGGGAAAGAGGAGGAAAATAGGAGGTCTATTCTCGTCTTTCCCCTTATGTACTGCCAAGCGGGATATAAGGAAGTGTCTGACTTTGAACATAAATAATATATATCATTCTTAGCCTTCCAACTGATCTTTATGCTTGGCATGAAACTCTTGTTTTGAGTGAAAGTAAGAGCAATGGCCCGCACCGTATTCACACCCCACGAAATGAAAAGAGACGTCGGTTCCTCGACCTTGCCCCATTCTGCTTGTCGGCAAAAACATCTCTGAACAAGGTTCTAGCACCAAGTCAAATGTGTCTGAAGAAGAAGAGAAAAGCAAACAAAGCCCTACTCGGGGAGATGAGTAAAAGTTTTCTCTTATTTTAAGCAATGAATGAGATTTAAGATAATAATCAAGAGACTGAGAGAATTTTACCAATTTCACAATCATGATATCGGGATCAGTTGCAAAGAAGACGGCAACTACATCCAAAATTGGAGCCAACTGCTTGCACTATCCACATCATAGAGCATAGAACTCTAACAGAACTATAAGAGAGAAAAAAATCCAAAATTACATAGTAACAAATCATAGATGTCTCAATTACAATACATGTGATTCTTTTTTGATTTTGGGGTTTGGGTGGTGGATTTTGAGATTTTAGGGTTTGGAGTGGTGCTATATTTTAGATTTTGGGGTTTGTTAAAAAAGATGATTTCCTTGGTATTTTTTATTTTTTGGGGATACATTTGGATTTTTTTCTATTTTTCTTTTTATTTTTTGTTTATTTAAAAGAGATGGCAATTTCGTCATAAAATGACTTATCATTAGGGCTGGGGTCGGGTCGGGTCGGGTCGGTCGGTCGGCCGGTCCTCGGGTCCCAAACCGACCGGGTCGGTTTGGATAATTTTGAAACCAAATGACCTCAGCCCACCCGACCCCCAAACCGACCAAGTCGGTTTGGATAATTTTGAAACCAAACCGACCCGTCGGTTAACAAAAATCGAACCGAACTGGGTCGGTTCGGGTCGGTCGGGTCGGTTGGCGGGGTCGGTTGGCGGGTCAGAATTTTTTTTTTCCAAAACCATTTGTCATGTGTTTCTATATTAGCTGTAATAAGATATGTAACACTCTCTAATTTGGCCAATTTTGTAAGAACATGAATTGTTATATTTTTAAAAAAAAAAAAAGCAATATTGCAACAATATACATTACAAATTGACCATGTTCACATGAATAGAAATATACAAATGAATCAAAATACAAATTTACAATTTACACATTTTCATAAGAAACAAATGAATCGAAATATATTTGATGATATTCAATATAGCAACAACAAGCCCACAACATAAGAGTAATTCCAAATTACCTGTTTCACACTTTAACATATTAAGATACCACCACATAATCGCATTCATAAATTTAAATAAAGCACAAATCAAGCAACTAAAGTAAAATATTACAATTATCCAACAAGCAATAAAATAATAAAAGTAAAAATATTACAGTTATCCAAAACAAGAAATAGTAATTTTACAATCTTGAGAATTACAAGTTTACAACATTCTTCTCTTTAAAATAATCCAATTGTAATTCTCTTCCAAAAACCGCGGTATTTTCCCAACCTACATTGGAAACAATATATCACACCAAATTAATAAGTCGTTCGTTATTTAATTAGATATTGGAAATGTAATAACTTTATAAACGAAAATAGTTAAGGCATAAAAAAATATTACTTACCTAAAACATTTAACATATGCATGAATCACTTCTCGTTGCTGGACTCTTTATTCTTCGTGATTGTCTCCGAAAGTTCTATAAAATCGAAAATAATAATTGAACAATCAATAAGTGAATATACAAACACATATAAGTAACAAAAATAATGTAAATATATAATGTTTAATTACCTTCACCCAATTTGTTATAATACTCCACATCTTCCATATAAAATCTTTCTTCACTTGGAATAGATTTGAGCCAATTTTGTGTGCTAACCAAAACCTCAACCATTTTCGGAGTTAAAGAACTACGAAAGGGATCGAAGATTCTTCCTCCAGTACTAAAAGCACTCTCTGAAGCCACTGTGGACACCTAAATTGCCAACACATCTTTTACAAGTTTGGACAAGGTAGTGTACTTGCTTCCATGTACCCTCCACCAATTGAGGACATCAAAGTCCTTAATGTCTACGTTCTCACAACCTTCTAACAAGTACCTTTCTAAGTCATTTTTAGTTCAACTGAGTCTTTTGCTGCAAATTTTTCCTTAAACTTCGACAAACGAATGTAGAAGACCCACTAGAAGCGATGACTTACATGACTTGCGTAAGAAAAAATCCACTTGTGGAATTTACATCCCTAATCTCTTCACCGCTTTGAGTATTCCTTCAAACCGAACATACCAATCAAAAATAGTCATCAAATTATCCTTCACCCCATCAGTCATGGCACGACCAACAACGTCATCGTTATAAATATCACAAAAATAATACTCAATGTAATCCAATTTGTATCTAGGATCAAGCACCGTAGCAACCAACAACATTTGGTTTACATTGTCCATCTTTTCCCAATACTTGTCAAACTTACGTTTCATGTTATTAGCCATTTCACTTAAAAGAGAATCTCCACTAGATCTCCAACACTCTAAATCGGCTACAAGTGAACATACTTCATGAAGATACACTGTGGAACTAACATGTAATGAAGTACTAAACTTTAAAGTAACATTATAAAAACTCTTAAGAAATTTAACAAAAATCGATGCATTTTCCCAATCACGGATTGTAGGTGGTCCACCCCTTCTTCTAACCCCATCATCCTCCCGAAAATACCCTAAGAAATGTCCATCATCCTCTTCTAATCGCTCAAAAGCTTTCTGATACTTCAAAGTAGCCTCCAACATCAAATAGGTAGAATTCCACCTCGTAGGCATATCTAGAAATACAATTGATTTTGATTCAATCTTTTCTTTGGTTGCACACTCTTTCAATTTTTCGTATCTCGCAAGCAAAGATTTAACATATTTAACTGCATTGCGAATACTAATTATTGAATCATGTGCTTCCTTTAGCCCCTCACACACTATCAAATTCACAATATGTGCACAACACCTCATATGCAAATATTTGCCATCTAAAACACAACTATCAATGTCCCAACCCAATATCTTCCGTCTCAACTATGAAATTGCCGTTTCATTTGCACTAGCATTGTCCACCGTAATTGTGAACACCCTATCAATACCCCATTCTTGTAAGCAATTTTCAATCAATTTTCCAATTGTTTCACCCTTGTGATTAGATATGACATAAAAATTCAAAATTCTCTTTTGAATCATCCAATCAGAATCAATAGAATGGGCGTTGAGAGACATATAATTTATGTTTTGAATAGAGGTCCAAGTGTCTGTAGTAAGAAAAACTCTTTGTCTTTGGGTGGTAAATATATTTCTCAACTTTAATCTTTCATCCAAAAATAGTTGGTAAATATCTCTAACAACAGTTCTACGAGATGGTGGTTCAAACTTAGGACATGCTACACTACAAAAGTGTCTAAATCCACTACCCTCAACAAAGCTAAAAGGTAGTTAATCAAGAATCACCATCTTAGCACATGCAAGTCTACATCCTTCCTTACTAAACCCAATTGCCATAAGATTACTCCCACCACCCTCTTCTTTTTTGTCAAAACTTAAGATTTTTTGCCGTTGGTCTTCAACTCTTCCCGGATATCTCTTACAATGACTAGTTAAATGCGCACTTAAAGTACTTGTACCACTTTTCTTAGCCCCACAAGCATAAGATTGTCCACAATACTTACACTCACACCTAACATCTTCCACATTTGGATCCCCTACTATTGTGAAATGATCCCAAACCTCTAAAGTTTTTCTAGAAGTTTTTCTCTTACCTAAAGTTGATGGTGGAAGTGGAGGAATATTTGTAGGATCTGTACCTGTGTTTGTTGTTGACGAAGTGGCACCAATAGATTGAAATTTTCCGTCCATGTCCATATTGAAATCTACATATTAACATGAAATTGAATGAAGAAATCAGAATCAAGGAAGGACACAAGTCGTTGATAGATATGGGACCAAAGATTTCACAATGTCAAAGGTAATGCATTCCAGGCTATCAGGTTCTAAAATACATATTAACATATACAATCAGATTAAACAAAAAACATGGTTTCTAACAAAAAAAAAAAATAGATTCAAGCAAAAATTGATAATGAGTAATAAAAAAATAGATTCAAGCAAAACGACTGGCAATGGTTCTAAAATTTTGGAGAATTACTGGTAATGGTTCTAAAATTATAATGATATAATTTATACATGATTTTGCAGAACGAAATGGCTGACATTATAGAGATGAATCACAATGATAGAGATGAAATGGCTGACATTATAACCGTGAATTCGTGATACTTAAGACATGATTTTGCTGGCAATGGTTTTAAAATTTGGATAATATTATGCTAAAAACCTTCATTTTATAAAATTAACATCCAAAACAACCCTTCATTTTATATAAATTTTAAGTTTTTAACAACACAAAACCATTCAAAAAAAAAACACAGAATGAGAGACCGAGAGATTGAAGAACCTGGGTCCATTGTGTTATTCGAGATAATGAAGGAGAGACCGAGAGATTGAAGAAATTAGGGCAAAACTTAAGTCGAAGACAATGAGACAGAGTGTTTGCGAGTTTGAAGATCGCATCCATCTCATGCTATGGAGTCTGGACTTTGGTTAGTGATGAAGATCACATGTTCACAGTGGAGTCGCGGCTGAAGATCACAGGTTCACACTCACAGTGGAGTCGCCGGTCGTGGTCGCGGACTGAAGAGTGAAGAAAATAAGAAATTGTTACTTAGGTTTTGTTGTTGATTTGAGACCCAAAAGCCAAAATGGTAAATGGTAATACTAATTGGTACGAATTGGGCCATGGGTTGGGTTTGGGTTCAAATTTTTACTGGGTTGCGTTTTGTATAAAATTTGGATCAAGTTTTTTTTGGGTTAGAAACTGTAATAAGTCATAAAATGAAAAAAAATAAAACCAAAATTATCGGGTCGGTTTGGTCGGTTTCGGGTCGGTTTGGGCGACCGACCCGATTACCAAAATTATTTTTCTGAATCCGAACCGACCCGATTTTCTTTCTAAAAATCCGACCCAAATCGACCCAAGTCGGTTTGGATCGGGTCGGCTGGTGGTTTGGTGGTTTTTTTGCCCACCCCTACTTATCATGCATATTTCTTCAAATATTGAAGATGTGCAGTGATATTTTTAAAGATTAAAGATATATATTTCTTACCTTTTTAAAGATTAGGAATCAAAATATTATTTTCTCAAAAAGTATATAGTCGACATTTAATAATTAAGACTCGCTCGGGTCATTGAAAATTTAGTATATACAGGCATATGTTTATAATTGAATTGTATGCATGTATAAATTATCAATAAAAAATATGCTCTGTGAAATATGCTTGCTACATATTGCCTCCCCAAGTTCCAAAATATCATATTACCATTATTTCAATGCATTGGTTCAAGAATGGTTATGATGATTTTGGCCATCAAACTTTAGAGTAATATTTAAATCGCCTGTATATTTTTAATATTGTCCAAGACACCCCCAATTGGATAGTTTGCACCTTGAACCTTGGTGACCTCTAAAAATGGCCGTTAATAGGATCTTCACGCCTCATCTGCCTACGTGTATTTTACCAACACACTTTGACAGCTACGTAAGCATGTGGATCACGATAGTAAATTGCAAAGGGAATAGGAAAGGTGTTTGAGTATGGGAGAGACACATTAAGGTCAAAAAGTAGCTTGATTACCTCTAACTATAGATTCTCTAAGTGAGTTGAAGAACATTTAAGTTAATCAATTGAGGGGACTTTTGTTTAATATCGTTTCTTCTATTCAAAATTTCACCATTCTTTTCTTAGAGATAAGACACTGGTATTTATAGGCCAAAGCCACGTGGCCAGGTGCTCTGGATGCACGACAAATGGCAATTTTAGTGAGCCTTTCGTCATATCTAAATTGTCACGTCATAGGTTTAATGAAGAGATCTCTTTCAGCTGCATGCTAGGAGGTTATGACTGTGACAAGCCGTATTGACATGTTGTCTCATCAGTCTCTTTAAGTCTGTTCTATAGAGTGTCAGAGGAGGCTTATTCAACATGCAACCGGGATTGGTCTTGATCTCCTTGTTATCTCAATCGCATCTTCCCATACTTCATTGGAATAAAGAGAACATCTTCGGTGGCGATGTCATCATCTCCACTAGGCAACTTTGACTTTGACCAACCCAAGTGGAGTGCCACGTTGTACTGAGGCGTAACAATAGTCTTCCATTATAATATTGTATGGCTGATATTTACAATCTCCATAATAATCTCCCAAATACATGCGCTATTTATTTATATTAGGTGATGGATTTTGATATCTTATATTATACCTAGAGCATTGCTGAGACATCTGATGTCCTCGTGCTGATATATTTCCAATATCAGACGATGCTTGATATTGAGATTGCTTAATTTTGAAATTTGCTTTGTCCCATTTGGTTTCTACCATATCCTTATACTTCCATGCGAAAACATCAAGGTTACGACGTAGGAATTCCTTCAGTGCCTCATTTGGTCCTTATGGAAGGTCTTTTCCCACCTAGAGCAGCTTGGTGGAATCAAACAGGTCTATTGAAAAGCTCTTCAACTCCTTGATCGGACAGGTCTGTGAATCAGACTTTGTGATGCGGTGGTCAATGTCTTCATGTGCAACTGCATCTGCCATCATAACATCTTATGGGGCTTGTTGGGAAGGACCCGCTCTTGTTGTAAAGTATTCCCTCCCCCAACAGCCTCTTCCAAGGCTTCTTCTATTTCAACGTCCCATAGGGTCATGTTGACTTCCAGATTCTCTATTTTTTGCAGGGCATTCATGTAACACTTTTGCCTCTGGCTGGTTTTCCTTTATAGTGGCATTCAGTGGAGAATTTTAGGTATAGGTGGTTGATAGACATCGCAGCCCAAAGTTTCTTCAAAGTGGGTCGGCCTAGGACCCCATGATAGACTAACCTTTTGTCAACCACTAAGAACTCCATCTTCTCCATTGTGAATGACAAGCGTACTATCCCTTTCGAGGTTACACAATCACCCATTAAGCCATAAAGATGCTCGGGTGAATGGACAATGGGGTTTCAATATTCATTTGCTCATATGTGCTCTAGAAAATGACATTCACAGAGCTCCCGTTGTCCATTAGCAATCACTTTAATCCATTGCGCGCTACCACTTCTTTATTACTAAGGCATCACAATGAGGATAGTGGACATCTCTCATGTCCTCTATTTGTGAAAGTGATAGGGTAGACCGTCCTTGACCCAGAGAGCTTGTTGTTGATGAGCCAATTAGTCATCAACTTTTCTCGACCTCATTGGCATAGCTCTTCTGAGTATTCTGGCCTCCCAAGTAGGGTTCTCCAAAAATAGTGTCAATTTCTCTAATAGGTTCGTGATCTGGCCTCTTTAGAAGATGCTGTTATGTGTTTTTTTCTTCCCGAGGTTGTCGTCCCAGACTCATAGAGTTTCGACTCCTCTGTCATTCATGGCCTTGGTGTTTCTCATCTCTTCTTACTCGGAAAGGACTCTGGTCTTTTATGAAGGGTTGGCGACCCCTCGTGGAAGATCGATTACCTCGCATGGAGTCTCTTTCCAAGATGTCGACCTGCATTGGAATCCCATTTGTTAGCAAAGTTTTCCATCTATCTATAGTCTTATGTGTTGTGGTTATAGCTCCGATGGACTAGACATAAGGTAATGGGGGCTCTTTGATTGGGAGAGGGCATCAGAAGCATCCTAGTCCTTGTCCTTGTCCCAGCCTCATAGTAGGTTGAAGGGACGGTTCCATAATTGTAATATTCCTTACTTAGCACTACAACATCGTGTGTGGGAAGAAGAGACAGTAGGTTCTCTTGTGCAAAGGCTACATAACTCACATCTGAATTAGGGTCTGCTGGGTAATCTCTCCAATGTGGTTGTTGGTAGTAAAGGAGACTTCCCTGGCCACGGCCATATCCAACTCATTATACAAAGCTAGGGGCCACTCCATTCCATTTCTTGTAGATGATCATATTTTTGTTTGTGATTTCTTCAATTATCATTTCCACCAGTTGGTTAGAGGTGGCAAGGGCTTTGTTACGAACATCTCTCCAGAATATGAGATTCATATTTAGCCATTTTTTCAAAGCTAAAAGAGAATTGACGTCTGACACCGTTTTCCAAAAAAATATCTATTCATTGAGGTGGCTGAGATAACTCTAAAGCGACTCGCCAGCCTCTTGTCTCACGTCGTAGATGCACTACACTAGGATAGAACCATGCATCATCAAGGAAAAGTAATTGATGAATGTCTTCTTTAGCTTTGGCCAACTGGAGATGCTGTCAGTTCCGAGCTTGTTGTACTACCTATTCACCCATCCAGATAGGAGTAAGGTAGAAATCTTTGCATTTCAAAGCTAGAGAGGCTCTTTGGAGGCTCATCTCTGTCTTGTAAGTATTTAAGTGGTCCAAATGATCACCTTTGCCAGTGTAATGAGTGATTTTTGGCACGTGAAACTCTCAAGAAATGGATGCATTTCTGGTTTCGGCTAAGAATTGAAGGATATCATTGCCATCTATTTCAAACGACCTCACCGAAACGGGCTCTTCAACCTCAACATTTCCCACTTGTTGGTACTGGGCATGTGCTGAGGCTGTTGTTACTTTGGCTAGTAGCTCCTATAGTACTGGGGCTGCTAGTGCTTCGTCTGTCGTGGTGAAGGTGGTTGGTACCATTTTTACGAATGCGAATGTCAGTTTATATAGATTAGTTGGAAATGTAAAAATGAATGTATAAATCGAGACAGTAGATATCATGTTGGATACCAAGTAAAAATAATCAAGAATAAAGCAAAACATTCTTACTGTTTGTATAAATCGGTTGTCTCTCTTTACGCTTCTATCCAATAAACTTTGCCTGCCTCACCATTGTGGATTAGTCTTGTTTTCCTGAAATGGCCACCTGCTTGACGGTACTCCTGTTGACCTCTATCTTATATGGATCCATACAGTGTATGCTTATGAACATGTGAAGTGTATGAAGAAAGATGAATTAAAACATGATAGTTTATTCAGAAGGCTTAGAACCAATACTCTTGAGCTTATTTAATTACAAGGATGATCCAAATGGATCCACTGTCTACGAGGTTTTTAGCCTCTGTACATTATGGAGAATGAAAAATAAAGTAAATGATCAATTTTCTTCAAGCAAAAAACTCCTCCCTCTTTGTTTGAATGTTTTCTCCTTATATAGGTAAGAGTTATATAGGTAAGAGTCCAGATTCTTTTTCTCTTCTGGCCGTCCATCTGTCTTTACCTTTTCAAAAAGCAAAGTCACATGCTGTCTTTTGCTTTTTCTTTTGTCAATCATCAACAGTAAAAGCACTTTTGTAAAAGCAAACAATACTTTAATCTGATTGGTAGGAACTGTCGGCAGATTCTAATTTTGAAATTTCTCAATCAATTAGATTCGTAATAGCTGTATCTTTATCTTTTGTCTTGTCACACCACTAACACTCGTGATATTTTCCAAGACTCGGTCTTAAAGCTTTACACAACTGTTCTTCATAATTGGTTGGGATGTTAAACAAATTGTAGAAGGTTTTCTCAAAATTGCAGAGTGTATTTATTCATTCTGTAGAAATAGGTATGCTTGTCTTGCTGGTTATTAAGATGAACTATTTATTGATTCACCTTAATTTTTGATTCTCTGTTAAAAGATTTTAAACCTGTTAAAATCCTTTGGTATGAGAGTGTTATCCATTTGCCAAGGATTAGTTCGTTAACACATGTGGTTGAACATTCAATTGGCCTGTCCAAATATGCTTCTTTAACTATTTTTATCTGGATATGGTGATAACCTTTAAATAAAATGTTATCTTTATTCCAGAAAGGTATTGTGTTGTTGATCTTTAGAATCACATGCAAATCCTGGTCTTTAATGACATGTTTACTTAAGTCCTTAAGGGCCTGGAATAACTTGCTGTTAATGAGTCTTAATTATTCAAAATCTTTTCCTGGAATAATCATCTTAATTAATCCACAATGAAAAGCTGTATGCACTATGGTAGGTTCTGCTCCCTCAAGGAAGATGAACTATCCAATTTTTTTTCCAATGTTCCATAATAATTCTTCTCAGGGGCAGATGCTCCAATTGTTCTCGCCTCTTTCTCAAGTCCAGGAAAGTCTTGAAGTGGAATACCTGAAATGGTTGAATCTTCTTTTTGTGTTGGGACTTTTCCAATCTTTTTAAACCTGTCTAGTACAATCTCTGGGATTGATTGTGTTGCATCTTTGTATGACATCATTCTAAACCTTTGGTTTACAAATGATGGCGGTCTGAAGGCTGGTAACCTAAGTCTGGACCTTATATCTTTATGTCAATAGTTTAGGTTGAGATTTAGGTGTCTTTGGTCAAAGAGTTGCTTGTATGGTATTGTGCTGGCACCTTTTGTCTGATAATGTTTGGCAAAGGCCTTTTGGGCTTCTATATAGGTTTCAAAACTTTTATGTTTATGAGGCTTGTTTTTGACAAGGGGCTCAACCTATATCCAATTGGTATAGAAACCTTTGTCTAGTCCGTCAAAGATGACGTAGTACTTCTTTCCTGCAAGAGAAGTGTAACTCCGACAAGAGGTGTTAGAGCTTCTGTAATCGGGCATGAAATACCCTTTTGTTCTTCAGAACTTTGAGCTTGACAATGCTCATCTGTATGTAATTGGATTTGTGGTCCATTTTTTGGGCTTGGAATACCCGTTTTTTCTTTCAAACACTGAGTTTTAATATGCTCTTCTATACTAGCATTTTTGAAGATGCTAGATAATGTTGTCTTAGGCTCTATATGTTTATCTCCAGTAGTCTTGCTACTTTCGACACCTTTTGTTTTAGGTTTTTCTGTTTTTGAGACATCATTCTCCCCCTGTGAAATAGAAGTTGATGCTGCCTTTTGTTGGAGAAGTCGAGCCAACTTTTTTTTTAGAACCTGTAATTTTTGTGTTCTAGTTGAGATTTCTATCTCTTTCATTTCAATCTGTAATTTAAGGTCTTCAATCTGGTTATTGAGATCTGTCATTTTAACCTGGAAGAGCAAATTCTCTAGTTAGAGAATCAGCTAGAGAGTTATCTTTACCTTCTATAATGTCTGTGTCAAAACCGTAGTGGCTAAACCACATTTGCCATCTGACAAGTCTTCCCTGCTTGTAATCTGGATGTACCTGATTTTTTAGAAAAGATTTACATGTACTTGAATCTGTTCTAACAAGAAATTTGTCAGATATAATTAAAGTCTAAATTTTGTAATAGCCTTTTTCATGGCTAACATTCTTTCTCATTGATGTAATAGTCTTTTCTGCACCTGAAAATGTATCTGATGCATAACTACAAAGTTTTTCAATTTGTTCCTGTTCGTCAAAAGGTTTCAAAACTGCTCTCCAATTTTCCTGAGATGCATCTGTCTCAAGTTTCATTTTATCACCCTGCTTTGGATGATATAAGGATGGTAATGTTTTGATTTTGGATTCGATCTTCTGAACATATAGGGTATATTTCTCTGTCCAGTTCTATCTACAATCCTTCTTAAGCTTTTTCTGTAAAGGTGTCCTCATTTTTGCTAGGTCTTTGATAAAGGATTCTGCACAGGTTAGGCAACCTAAAAACCTCATCAATTGTTTTTGGTCCTAGATTTCGTTTGGAAATTCCTCGATGTGAGTAAGGATATGTGGTTTGAGCTGCTTATAGCCATAAGCTATATCTAAACCAAGATATCCTATTTTTTCCTTAAATAGTTCTGCTTTTTTCTTTGACAAGACTATTCATTTGTTGTATGCTGCTTTGAGAACTTCTGTAACATGTTCTTCAAGAATGTCATCAATGTAAACACAATAGAAATTACTGTATGGTTTGAAGATGTTGTCCATATGCCTCTGGAAAATTCATGGGGCTTGTTTGAGTCCAAAAGTAACTACTGTCCACTAGAAGTGTCCCTGAGGGCAACTATATGCTGTGAGGAGCTTGGTGCTGTCTTCAAACATGACTTGGTGGAAGCCTGATTTATAATCAAAAGAATAAAAGATTTTTTTCTTTTGATGAGCTGTAATAAACTTTGCATATTTAGTAAAATGTATCCATCTGGCTTAGTAATCTTATTCAACTTCGAATAATCAATTACCATTCTAGCCTTATCTCGTCTTTTCTCTGCTTCTTTTCTTACCATGAAGGCTAGAGAAGAAAGCTGTAACTTACTTTGTTCGATTATCTGTATGTCAAGAAGTTCTTTGATTTGTATAGAGAATTCTTCTCTGTCTTTTGGACTGTAAGCCATAGTCTTGGCTCTAATGATCTTATCTTTGAATTCATCTAGAATTTCAATCTTTGCTGTAAGATTTTCTTTATTTATGCTTGGGTTTAAAAAGATTTTCTGAACAACATTTTTCTAAAAGGTCTAAAATTTGGCTTATTTGAGAATTGATTTTGAATCTCTGAAGTTCTTCTGAAGTTATAAAAATTTGTGTTCTTTTTGCAATATTCTTTCCAACTAGAGAGCTGAAGTTCTTTTTAAAATCACATATTTTTAATGTATTTAAAAAATTTGTTGTAAAGAATTGAAAGCTATTGCTTTCATTTTCTTTGAAATCCATTTTTTTTTGTTATTTAATGTAAAGCTGATAAAGTAAATTTCTTGTATAAAAGGATGATATAATTGACAAAAATTGTTTTCAATTATAAAATTGATTCTGTTTCGAGTTGATAAACTGTTGGAATTTTGAAATAAAATATTTTCAAAACTAATTTGTGATATCCACAAATACCAATGTCAAGGTTTTTGATTACCTTAGAAGTTTTTACTTCTAATATGTCTGCTATCTTTAAATTCAATGTCTTTTCAGATTGTACCCAAAATGAATTTGGTATAATCCATTTGCTGGCGGTGCAAACTGATGATCGAGTATCAATGTATGCATGTACTGTGTATTTCCTGTAACCTTCAAAACTCAATTTGATAGGAATGTAAATAGAATTAGGGTTTGTGATATTTTTACCACTCATGTTTGAAGATTCTGACTTTTCCGATTCTGATTCTGAAGTCAGATAATACAAAGATTATGTATCGCTAGGATCTTCTACTGGGTAGAAACCTTGCTGTTCAAATGTGTTTAGCAGTTTTGCCCTGTTTTCATTTCCTAGTCTAGCTGGGCATTCATTTGCATAATGCCCCGATTCATTGCAAAGCCAACACCTGCAATTTTTCTTCTTTTGTGGGCAGAATTTCTTTGAACTTTTGCCCTTATCTTGTTTATGTGGTTTGGGATTTCTTCCTTTCTTAAAACCTTTGAAGTATTTCTTTTTTCTGGTATTTCTTGAAAGTATAAGTCTTTTTCGTAGAGTTTCTTTTTACTGTTTCTTTACTGGTGCACATCCATAATGTCCTGGGATTTTGTCCAAATACCTGCTGTTATAGATTTTTGGATTATTTGCTACTGCGATTCTGCTACTTCTGACCAAGTAGCTTTCTTTACATTTGTCTACATGTAGGTTTCTTACCAAAGTAATTGCCAATCCTAAAGAGGCATCATTTTGTAGATTTAACTTGGGACCAGTCTTTTGTTGTTGTTTTGCGATTCCATTATCAAACTGTTCCAAAACCTCATGATTGAATGGCTCTGACAATTTTCTGATAAATTTTTCTGACTTGAAAGCTTTTGAAAGCTTCATATGTCTGACTTGTAAATTGTTTGTATATCTGTTCAACAATCCTTTTGATGAAATCTGGGATAATGTAGTTGGAATCTTTCCATATTCCGTTTTTGACCTCATAGGTAAAAGTATCTAAGAATGCTCTGACATTCCATCTTGTACTTGTACTTGCGAGAACACAATTCCAAGAATTGGTCTTACTTACGATAATCTTTTTGTTCACAATCATAGCAATCATGATGTGACTGTACCAGTCTTCAATAAGTTTATCTAGATCAAGAGTGCAGTCAAGAGTCAAGATCTAAGGTTGTAACTTGCTGGTTTTGCTTTTTTGGTATAAAATATGAAACTAAGAGGTTTGATTCTCAGTTTCTATCTGGTTGTGGTATGGGTCTTGGTGTGAAGTCACTTTCTGGTCTTTTCCCATCAGCTATTGGGTTTTGAGATGTTTGAGATTCGTGTTCTACTTTTGGTTCTCTGATTTCTACTCCCTTTTGAACGACTTCTCTATTGGTGTAGAATCGTTCATGAATTGTTATTTTCTCATCTAAACTACTGTCTGTGTAATCTGAGCTATATGGTTTTTCTCATATGGCTATTGGTTCTGTATTATCAGGGTTATCCCTTATTGATTTGACTGTAAGGATGGTTTCATCATTTCCTATGCTCACTTTCTTAACAATGGAAACTATACTGTCTAATTCATTGTCTTCAAAATCTAAGAGGATGTTTAGAAGTCCTAAATCTTGGCTTGTCTCATAGATGCGTTATAGGTTTTTCCTAAAACTTGTCATCCTATGTAGGTAATGTCAAATTTCCCATCCTGATTTTTGTCGAATTTGTTGTTGGGTAATTCTCACTTCCTTTCGAAAATTCTAAAAGCTGTCTTATTAACCTGTTTTGGAGATTGATTTTAGTTCTTAACACCTGCTATAATGATAGCTAAGTGTTGGTCCATGGCTTTTTCTTTCTGGATCTAGAAGTTCTTAAGGATTTCCTTAAGTATTTATATGGTCCAAATGATCACCCTTGCCAGTATAATGAGTGATTTTTGGCACGTGAAACTCTTAAGAAATGGCTGCATTCTTGATTTCGACTGAAAATGAAAGGATATCATTGTCGTCTATCTCGAACGACCTCATCGAAACTGGCTCTTCGACCTCAACATTTTCCACTTGCTGGTACTGGGCATGTGCTGAGGCTGTTGTTACTTTGGCTGGTAGCTCCTTTAATACTGGGGTTGCTAGTGTTTCGTCTGTCGTGGTGGAGGTGGTTGGTAGTCAGATTCTTTCCTTGCCACTACCTCTGCTGCTATTCTTTTCTGCCTATTTCTAGGCGGATTTTGGGGCTCATCCCTCCATGGAAGGTTCTCTTGGAACCCATTCCTAGGCATGTTTCTTAGCCTACCGAAGACATTAGCCGACATTGATGGTTGGGTCCTCTCTCATATATCGGATAGATGTAGGTCTCGTCTCTGCATTGGTCTCCCCTGCTCATTCTAGCTTATGAGGCTTTGGCCATCGCCTGGGAGCCTTGAAGACAGAAGCTATCAACTTCTAGCTCTTCTTCATGAACATCTCTGATAGGGCATTAAGGCTGGTTCTTCTTTAGCATATTCATTTGTTGGATGAAGTCTTATATTTAGGCGTGGTGTTGCGCCAGCTGCCTTAATTCGCCCCTTGGAATGTTTTGAGGTTTTCATCTTCATTGTTACCATTCATTTTCTTCTTTTGGTGGGTGGTTGGGTACTTTTTTTAAGGAATCCCATTTACTTAAGGAGGTTTATGTTTTGAGTCACATTTTGCTCGTGGTTATATATGTAGCTTCCCACAAATGGCGTCATTTGTTGACCTTACAAAATGGTTGCCAACAGGATTTTCAAGCCTTATTTGCTTACGTGTATTTTACTAACACACTTGGATGACCACGTCAGCCTGTGGATCTTGATAATAAACTGCAAAGGGAGTAGAAAAAGTGTTTGAGTGTGGAAGAGACACGTTATGATTGAAGAAGTGGCTTGATGGCCTCTAACTACATATTCTCTAAGTGATTTGAAGAACACTAAAGTTAATCAATGGAGATGATTTTTGTTTAATATTGTTCTTCTATTCATAATTTCATCATCTTTTTCTTAGAGATATGTCCTTGTTATTTGGGTAAATTACACTCGTAGTCTCAATTCTTTCAATTTTTTAGCAATATTATCTCCATTCAATTTTATTCGCAGATATCATACCCATCCTTTTATTAATTCGCACAGATGTTCCCAAATATTTTTTTTTTGATAATTTTGCTCTTAGCTTAAATAAATTAAAATAGAAAAAAATAAAAAACTTAACGAAAAAATTAATGTTGGAGTTTCTAACTTTTTCAAAAATACAAAATAGTCTCTTTATTTTTTATTATTAAAAATTTTAAAAGATGACAAAAAAAAAAATTCACCCCCCACCACCCCCCCCCCCCACCCCCACCCCCACCCCTGTGACCAAATCGGAGGGAATTTTCTACCTCAATTTTGGACCCATACTCGTCAAAGTTTGGTTCCGAAACTGAAAAGGAAAAAATCCCCCAAGTTTGCGCAAAACCAGATATGCATAGGTGTGTGTCTCTTTCTTGGAAGGAAAAATATCTCTTTGCACGAAATTCATCAAACATTTAAAACTACAAAGGTTGTCATTAGGGTACACACACCGACACGTACGTAGTGAAAGATAATATCATCTAGGTTCTCTTAATTATATGGCTTGAAGGAATATAAAAAAAATTAAATTGTAAGTTCTTTTATTTTTCTCCAGTAATTCAATTTAGTAGTTGTTAACTAAAACTTCCTTATGTTATCAAATTTTCTTAAAAATCTAAAAATCTCATTTCATAATTTAGAGTTTAAACTCCACCTCTCGATTTGGTCACATGGTTGTTGGGTTGGGTTGGGTTGGGTTGGGTTAGGGTATGGCGTGGCGGGGCGGGGGAAGAAGATTAAATTATTTTTAATTGTTTTAGATAATAGAATGTAAAAAGACTATTTGACACTTTCGAAAAAATTAGGACTCCAATTGTAAATTTTTTATTTTTTGCTATTTTACTTTATTTGAGCTAAGGGAAAAATCGTTAAAAAATTATTTGGGGACCATCAGTTCGAATTAATGAAAGGATATGGATGATATCTGCAAATAAAATTGAATGATAATAATATTGTTACAAAACTGAAAAAGTGGGACTTTGAGTGTGATTTACCCTTGGTATCTATAGGCCAAAGCCACTTGGCCAGGTGTTCTGGATGTGCGACAATTGGTGCAATCTTAATGAGTATCTCATCACATCCAAGATGTCTCGTCCTAGGTTTAATGACCGCATACTAGGGGGCTATGACCGTGACAAACCGCATCTTAGGAGGCTATAACCATAACTGGTAGGCTGTCCCATAAGTCTTTTTAGGTCTGTTCCACAAAGTGTCAGGAGAGGCTTATTCAACATACAACCGGGATTGGTCTTGACCGCCTCGTCCTTTCAACCGTCTCTTTCCACACCTTATCGAAATAAATGGAACTGCTTGGGTGGTGATGCCATTGGTTTGTAACTTTTGGGTTGTAATTGGAATGTTATTGGTTCTTCGAAAATCAATACTTCTGGTGGTTCGGGTTTCATCGAATAACCTATTCTTAATTTTTTAATTATTTTCTATTTTGTTTTGTTCATCAATACAAACAATTCGTGTTCGTATTAGTTGGTATTAGAGTCGGGCATGAATTTTTCGCTGAAATAGAGTGTAATGTTTGGAGAAGATTTTTGAAGAAATATCTAATAGAAAAAAAATACAGTGCAAAATGAACGTGTTCTCTGAGATGTTAGATACAAAGTTACAATTTTTCATCAAGTAGTCGCTTTGAAATTATGATAGGAGAATCAATTCCTCGGAAGAGAAACTCACTAGAAAATCAATTAACATGATGTGGGCAAAACGGAGAAATTTGAGACAACTTTTCCTCGTTATAGAGATTGCAATAATAATTTTATGGTGGAATCAACTCCAATCACTTGGAAACCATAACACACCAAGTTTCATTTGTAGAGACACTTTGTGCACAAGAAAGAGACATCGAGTGTGCATAAGAAAAATATTTCAAAGACGCTGAAGTTAAAGACAACAAGGATAAACATGAATATAAACTACCATTCCTCAACCAAGCGCCGAAATTGAAGACGAAGAATAAGAGCGAATCAACGAAGCACCTACGATAAAGATTGACTGCCTTTTATATTTACTCATCACTTGGAAACGAAGAAAAACTTGGTTAAAATTCCATGAGTTTGCCATTTTAATTTGAGTTGATTTTTGGGTTTAACGTAGGTTAAACATGTTTTTGTTATTCTTCAGCCATTGGAAATTTGAGGCTGGAAAAACTTTACGGTAGCCTAAAGTAAAATGGACACAAGTGCAATATTTGTGTATTCTTATAATACATTAATACTTGTATAATTGTATTTGAATTTTTTTTTTTCGTTCTTTGGTTGAATGATATAATTGTTGGAATGTGTTGGTAGAGATGATATGTATGAAGAAAATGACACAAATTTGCTATCAAATCTTTCTATACGTCACCATCAACATTATAAAAGAGAAAATATCATAGAATACTTCATATATCTAGGATGACTTCACACTATTGGGCCAAAAGACGATCCAAATGTTAGGAGTAAGTGTAACTAATGTAGAGTGGATTGTGCTTGTGTCACCAAGAAGTGTGGGACTTGACAAATAATTGTAAGAAGTATCATGGAATATTGTAGGATAAGAAGCAGAAAATACTATCTTTTGATAACCAAAAAGAGGGTATTGGGAGAAATATTATAGCTATTGGTCGTATTAAGGCATGGCGCAGGGTTGCATGTATTTAGATGATAATAATGGACGAACTACCTTTTAGGTTTGTCAAAGCTTGTGGCTTTAGACTCTTTCTTAGTATGGCATGTCCTCAGTTTGAGCCTCAATTCTATGGGACTCTTGTTATAAACATTTATTAGTTGTATTTGAATGAAAAATTAAAATTGAGAGATGTCTTTTCTTCTCAATGTCAAAGAGTTTTCCTTACCACTAATACTTAGACTTTTAATCATAATATTAATTATATGTTTCTTACAGCTCACTACATTGATTTTGATTGGACATTTAATAAGTGAATCATGAGTGTTTGTAATGTTTCGAATCACAAGGGAGAAACTATTGAGACATATTTGCATGAGTGGGGGATTGAGAATTTTTTTAATCATGATTGATAATGCAACCTCAGATGATACTACTATTTCTTATCTTAGGATGAAGGTCGTTGGTTGGGAACTTGGGATAATGATGGTGTGTTCTATATGATAAATATTTGCACTTGAGATGTTGTGCACATATTATCAATTTGATTGTCTGTAAGAGATTGAATGAAGCACACGACTATGTTGTTAATTTTATTTATTTATGTCTAATTTATTGTTAATTCAGTCACTTTTTTTGTAGAACTTTTGGAATAAATGAACTCAAAACCAACTGAAGATAATTAAGGGACTAAGGCTAAGTGATTAATTCGTTTAACAAGTTTTTCACGTAGATGTATTGCTTTTATATTTGCCAAAGACTTTATTCAAAGTTTGACTCATTTTTCCCTAAATATTTTATTTGTTTTGTTGTAAGAATGTACATTTCTTGTTGTACGAATGAACTTATATGTTTCTTACAGCACACTACATTGATTCTGATTGCACATATAATAAGTTAATCAAGAATGTTTATGTTGATCCGAATTATAAGGGAGAAACTATTGAGACTTACTTGCATGAGTAGGGGATTGAGAAATTTTTTAATCATGGTTGATAATGCAACCTTAGATGATACTACTATTTCTCATCTTAGGATGAAGGTCGTTGGTTGGAACTTGGGATAATGATTGGTGTGTTCTATATGATAGATATTTTCACTTGAGATGTTGTGCACACATTATCAGTAAGAGATTGAATGAAGCACATGATTCTGTTTTTAATTTTACTTATTTATATATAATTTATTGTTAATTCAATCACTTTTTTTTGTAGAAATTTTGGAATAAATGAACTCAAAACCAACTGGAGATAATCAAGGGACTAAGGCTAAGTGATTAATTCGTTTTACAAGTTTTTCATGTAGATGTATTGCTGTTATATTTGTCAAAGACTTTATTCAAAGTTTGACTCATTTTTCCCTAAATATTTTATTTGTTTTGTTGTAAGAATGTACATTTCTTGTTGTACGAATACATTTTGAAACTTGTGGAACGATCGATTACGGACGGAATATTTTATCGCAGTTGGATGATTGTAATATATTTGGACAATTGTAATATTTTAAATTTTGAATTTATTGATGTTGGACAAGTGTATTACTTTATAGTTTATATTGGACGACTCTAATATTTTTAATTTCGTATTGAGTTCTGATTAGCGTTTAGGTTGAATTTGTTTTATTTTCTTAATCAAACTATCACATGTGAAGTTTTTATTAACATGTATAATATACACACCCTCTTAAGGAGGGAGTTCGAGCTTAACCTCCATGGATGATTGGTCCAACCTCATTTATTTTCCAATACTAGTTTCATGCACGTGCAATGTACGTCACTTGCCCGTAATAATTTATCTATTATGTACGATTTTGTGTATATAATTTTGACATAATCCTTTAATATTTATCTTGTTCCAGTTAAGAAAAATGAGCCTTTTATAATATGAAAATTGCAACAACCTACATAACAAAATACAACATTGAAATTCGAATATTTATCATAACTATTGATTCCAGCAAATATTTTAGGAAATTGGACATAACATATTTTGTTTTCTGAGGGTCCATCATGGAATATATAACTTCCGTGAGAGCCTTGCTGTTATTTATATAGTGATCATAGTCAATATTAATTAGGTAAAGAGTATTCGAACAAGAAGAGACTGCAATTTCATTGTTAATTGTTCAAAATCCAAAACAAATGTCCACAAGAATTAAACCCAACATAGTTTCATACATTCAATCCAAATATTGATCAATGTCTTGTAGATTGGACAAAACGAAATTTATGCATTACAAAAACAGTGACAACAAACCAAAAAATGGAACATATGGATGACCAAATATTAGCAATCATTTTGCTCCTACGATCTTGTCTTTGGAGTTGTATGTTCTTGGAGTTGTTTTGGGCAGTGCATTGGTTTCAGCGGTAACATGTTTTTCAATTGACCGTTTGTTAGGAGTTGATTGACTTGGTGATTCAAATAGCATGTGTTTCAAATTTGATAAAAGTGGGCGACTTGTTGAAGAGTTTGTCGCATCAACAATAAAGCCTACATCACTGCCCTCATCCATTCTATTTTCTTGTTTATTTGTTGCCAAAGATGATGGGTCTATCATAAAAATTATATCATACTTAAAGTGGTCCATTTGTGGATCCTTCTTTGTAGCCTTGATGTAAAAAAATATTATTCGTATCTCGTCCAAATTTGCAATTGGTACCCTGGAAAAACAATAATACTAATGTTTGTAAATGATGTGAATTGTGTGTGGTTTAGTAATTTATTTGTTGTATATGTATGTACCAAAGAAGCCAATTCCATAAGTCTCTTGGTAGAACGTTGTAAGAACATTTTGGCTGTATCTTCAATCATTGTTCTATCAACCGACCCAGTTGAATCTTCTAATTCAACAAATGCTTGTGCTCTATGCATGTATATGTGTGCAATAATAACATTAGTAATGGAAGCATGAATTGCAAGATTGAAATGTAGGTAGTTAAATTATTGCAACAACTAAATTAGGCACGAAGTTTTATGGTTGGCAAGGTAAGAAAAAGTATGGTCCAAAGTTCCATTATACTGAAATGGGACAAATCTAAGCTCATTATTTGATAAAATTTACTATCAAAAGTTCCATTCTACACAAACACAAGGCCCGATGTGATAAATGTACAATTGTGCTTTATGAACCATCTTTAAAAATGGAACCAAATCATGTCTTCCCTAAACAATATACTAACTGGGCCTTGTGTGTGTAGAATTGAACTGATATCACCTTGGGCTATGCTTTCAACTGAACCAAAATTGGCCTATTCGTACTGTCAAGAAAACAAAGCTATGTTAGCAGGTCTTGTCAGAGCCTTTCTTTACTCGTTCTATGGAAAGGAAATTCGGACTAATTGAACAACTCATATGACTGATTTCCAAAGGTATTTTAAATCGTGAATGTGCAATTCGTGCTCCAGGTAATAAAGCAGATGCAACTCTTGAAGAAGTAGTAACTAAGGCTATCAATTTCTTTAATCTAAGAGTTATAAGTAATGATTTATACAAATATGTCTTTCTTTATCTTTATACAAATATGTCTTCCATGTACCACCTCACCTATCTATAAAGAACATACAAGCTTTATTATTTAGGACATGTTCTAAAATTTCATAATATGCATTCTGCTGTTGTTCATTTAAAGTATTTGTGCATAAAACATCATTTTCGGTTACAACATATCTCATTTTTTCAACAATTATATTAGATAACATGTCTTCTTCTTCCAAAATTATTTCAAATGGTACAAGACAATAATCATTTATATTTTTCCCACTTGGTTCTAACAAATAATTTATATCTTGTAAAGCTTTCATTTTTGCATCGACAACAGACATACCATTATTTGTATAATCTTCACAGATAAAATGTTTAAATTTAATCCATAAAGCTCTTGGATCACTTGGTTCGCACAAAGTTAGTATGGCGGCAAATAAACGACATAAACAATTAGGCATTTGATAAGTTATAGCATCTACCAAACAAACCAGTAATTATCACCACTTAATAAACCATGTGACATAGCTGCTATACGAAATGTAGACATGTAAACACCATTAAGTATTCTCAAACTGTCAAACGATGTAGCTACTTTAATATGATTTAACAAGATTTGTAAATAATACATTTCTCCCTCACTTATATTAGCCGATACCATTATACCAATTACATTTCCTTATTTTCTTTGAGTCCATATTTTACTTTGTGCAATCCATACAAAATAATGAGAAAAATCTTTATATAACAACATTTTTTCATGTTCGTTAGTAGATTCATTTTAAAGAATTATGTTAGCATTGTTTGTTTTCTATAATCTATATTAATAATGGTTGACAAATTTTTGAGTTCTTATATGTCACTAATTGATTATTCACAAGATGTAAGCAAAACAAATGATAAAGAAATTTCAGACAAAATAAATCCGTATATTTTTCATATTGCTTCAGGTAGAAAAATCCATATACCAAATTGATATATTTCAATTTCATCAATAATATCTGTATTCGTATTATTGTTGATATAAAAATTTACTCTATCATGTTATTTATACACATAATTATATAAATATTTAATAGCCTTTACAGTTGAACAAATTTCTACATTTAAATAACAGTCAAATTTTACAGATAGATAAGGATTGTAAGGCACAACCCATCGATTATCTAATAAATATCCTCTAACTTTAACTGATTGATTATCGGTGCAACATCTATAATTTGAATAAGAATTATCACCAAAATAAGTTTTCCTATAAAATTGTTTTGGATATTTGTTTTTACAATCTCTCTTTTTATTCATACACACATTCTTTGGATTTAATACACCACACAAACCGTGCATTATATGTTTTACTATAATAGAATGTAAATTAGGGTGTTCACTTTTATTTGGTATTTCACACGAAACAATTTTATCAATTAAATCAACATTATTAATTTTTGAACTTTGTTAAGAATTAACAAAAAATGAGCATGTGGAATACCTCTTTTCTGAAATTCAATAACATAAATATAAGCAGCTATTGGTCCAAAAAAATTTCTTTTCAATAAATTAACTTTTAATTCCTCTAATTTAACTCTAAATATACGCACAATCAAATCATGTCTATTTTGATTTATATCATTATATTTTAACTCCTATTACATTTCTTCCCAGATAGGATTACAAGTTATTGTTAAAAATATATCAAGTTTTCCAAATCTTTGAACCAATGCTTTGAACCAATGTCATTGCATCCATATAACATTTTTTCCATATCTCTAGGTCCACCAGTAAAAGATGAAGGTAAAATAATTTTTCGATCAACTTTACAACCTCTATTTTTACTTATTTCCACACTATTAACAATCCCTTGATAAATTTCAGCGTGTATTTCATTTTGGTTTTGACAAAAATAATCTAATCGACTTGTTTCAATCTTAACATACATATCTACTACATATTGTTGAAAAAGTCTACCAGCATGAAGCAAAATAAAATTGTTGTAAGTCCATACATGTAGTTTGAAATAGTAATATTCTCAACAAGATATTTGCAACTTCTTTTTCTTCCCTTTCAACACTACGAAAAAATAAACAAATGAAGTAATTAAAATAAAATAAGTTGTAACACAAACATAAGAAAATGTAGATTAACCAAATAGAATAATAATAATAACCAGTATTCTCTTTTTCAATCAACTCGTTCCTTTAATTTATACTATTAACATCAAATAAGTTTTCTATTACATTGTTATTATCAATTCTATCTTGTTTGCACTTTTCTATATCTTCATGCCATCCATATTCACCAAAAGGGAATAACAAAGGATATTGAAAAGGGTCATAAAAACCAAAATAATAATATACTCTATGCGAATTGTTGGAATGACAATAAATGACTATGTCTCAGACTCTAACTTCTGCAGATGGATCTTCGTCCATCCAAATGGCAACAACTTGTGAGGTAGTATGTGTATTATAGACCATCTAATCAAGCTTTGAATCATATCTTATATGTATTTCACACATTTCTAAAATATCTTTATCACTTAGAGATCGAAAAAATCTGTAGTAAGGATTAACAGTTAATATATCTATAAGTTTTTGCAACATAGATGAGCAAAATTTATCTGATTTTTTCAACCTATTTTGTATTTCATGTTTAGTATCGTAGAAATACAACTGTAAGTAAGAAGGATTTTTATCAATTGGTAAAATTGGATTTATATAATGATACACATGTCTCTGAATCTTAAATATATAAATACTTTTATAATTTGTCAGTAAATCTTCATCATGCTTTACATCAAAAGATATAAAAGAAAAATAGTTATTATAATTACTTACATTATTTTGGAAATGCAACGCTTTATTTGAGGTTGAAGGGTACAGCTCATATAGTTCATTAGGCACACTACTTGTATATAATTTTACCTTAATATCACTACAACCAAAACCTTTATTTTCTTTCTCAAACTTTTTAGCACTACAATATGCAGTCGCCGTCCCCAACCTTTGAACTTTTGGCACTTTTATTCCCATTTTTTATTTTTTGGCACCCATATCCTCAACATTTATTAATTTGGTAGCTGAAGTCCCCAACCTTTGAACTTTTGACACTTTTATCCTCATTCTTTATTTTTTTGAACCCATATCCTCAACTGTTTTTAATTTGGTGGCTGATGTCTCCAATCTTTGGACTTTTGTATCATATTTTTTAATCTTTTAATTGAAACTTATGAAAAGTCTATTTAAAGCCATGTTTTGTTAATAATTTTGTCTATAAATGTTGATTTATTTAAAAAAACTTATTTTTAAAAATTTTATGAGATTTTCTTCATTTTTTTGCACCCATATCCTCAAATGGAGCATTAATCAAAATATAGTTTTCTAAATAAAACTATTTATCTACATAATACAATATTCAGAAAATAGGACTGGCCATCGACTCGAAAAAGATAACGGATCAAGAGTCAAAAGATCGAACTGGGTCGAACTTTCAATTAAAATTCAATTTTTTGCACCCACAACCTCATTCTTTATTTTTTGCACCCATATCCTCAAATGGAGCATTAATCAAAATATAATTATCTAAATAAAACTATTTATCCGAATAATACAATATTCGTAAAAGCAGGATCTGCCATCGAATTCAAAAAAGAGTAGCAGGTCAAGAGTCAAAAGGTCGAACCAAGGTCGACCCGGTTTCAATTAAAAAATTAAAAATTAATCTAAAAATCTCATAAAATTTTTTAAAATAAGCTTTTTTTTAAATAAACCAATATTTATAGACAAAATTACTCACAAAACTTGACTTTAAATATACTTTTCATAAGTTTTAATAAAAAAAATTAAAAAATATGATACAAAAGTCCAAAGGTTGGAGACTTTAGCCACTAAATTAAGAAAAGTTGAGGATATATGTGCAAAAAAATGAAGAATGGGGATAAAAGTGCCAAACGTTCAAAGATTAGAGATTTCAGCCACCAAATTAAGAAAAGTTGAGGACATGAATGCCAAAAAATAAAGAATGATGATAAAAGTGCCAAAAGTTCAAAAGTTGAGGATGGCGGCTGCAAATTACCCAATATATAAATACTTTCATAATTTGTAGTAAATCTTCATCATGCTTTACACTAAAAGACATAAAAGAAAAATAGTTGTTATAATTACTTACATTATTTTGGAAATGGAACGCTTCATTTGAGGTTGAAGGGTACAGCTCATATAGTTCATTACGCACACTACTTGTATATAATTTTACCTTAATATCACTACAATCAAAACTTTTATTTTCTTTCTCAAACTTTTTAGAACTACAATATTCACAAAATGTTGGTGTTTGTAATAGTTATGTTTGAGTAGGAATATTTGATATATCAATTTTTGTAACACATTTATTTTTCTTGAATTTATATACATTGTTATGGTTGATGCGTAGATCCTCTTCCAATGAATGGGTATTGTCTAACCTACCTTCAAAACTACTATTTTCAACATCAACGAATTCTTCGTCATCGATTTCTTTCACTACAATAAAGAAATTGCATTTCAACACTACACAAAAAAATCCCAAATATCGCATTACACATTCTGTATGAAAGAAAAAATAACTCACCAGTCAAATTTGTACTACCACTTGTATTATTTGAATTAACTTGTAATGAATCCAAAAACTGGATTCTCGTTTTGTATATTGCCTTTTTAAGATTGAATTTTTTATGCTCGGCATGCAACTCTATTCGCCGTTTTCTTTATATTTTTTTCTGTGTTGCCACATTTTTATCTAGATCTATCTACCGTAGATAAATAATTCATTAATATTAATTTATTTTGTTAATTTGTTGTCCAAATAAATTAAACAAAGGATACCCAATCGAACATGTGAAGTTGTCTATATCTTGCATTCATAATAATGATGAAAGTTGGAAATTGTGTCTTGCATTCTAAATATTGCATATGCAAACCGCATTATCAAAATGTGCAACAAAATAATATGAACTTGGTGGTAAGTGTTGAAAACAATGAAAATACAACATAATTGCATTTCATTAATAACGTACCTGTAATTATGAAAGTACGGGACGATTGAGTAGCAGCAATAAGCAAGCTGCACATGGGGAAAAACCTCAAATGAAGCACAACAAACCTCAAAAAATAATTACATTATTTCAACATGAAATGATTTGACAAGCACGACGAAGAACAAATTATTCAAAAAGGTATTCTCATTTTATCATTAAGTAAACGCATGTGAACTCTAAGAAAAATGAATGACGGCCTAGAAAATAATAATAATATATATATATATATATATATATATATATATATATATATATATATATACTAACATGCGAATGAAGTAATATCCTATGGTCGATCTAAAACTCAATGAGTTCAATTCTTCAAATAAAAAAGCAATTTAGTACAAAATCTTAAAGGTCAACTCGTATAAAACAAACAAAGCAAGAATTAATAAAAAGTAGACATATGTTCCAAATGTTTGTTTGTAACAAATTAAAGGGGAAAAAAACGAAACAACTAAAAAACGATCCGAACAAATAAACCTTAGATCAGACCCGAAATATATGCACCTAATATATGAAGAGAAGACTGAAATTGTGGTTCATGGCCTTTGTAGGATGAATCTTTTGTTTTTCCTCGCCTAATCACACGAACATAAATATCGCAAACCCAAATAGAGAAATGTCACAAAAGATTTCAGGGATAGCTTATTTATTCACAAAGAAGAACATATTAGTTGTATCGGTTTTCGGCTAAAAAAAATATTAGTCCATCATCAAAGAACAAATGGCTCACCGCAAATCAAGAACAACGAACCAACAAAAGTCATTAAAGTATTTCAACATGAAATGATTTGACGAGCACAACGAAACTCGAAAAGATATTTTCTTTTTCATCATTAAATAAAAAAAATGTGAACTTTAAAAAAAAATGAATGTCGGACCAGACATTGGTTTTATTCAATGTTCTCTTTTCATTCCTAACCTAAACACAAAGTAATGCATGGAAAAATAAAAAAGTATATATATGTCCATTCTCGAATCTATGAACTACTATGCGAAATAAAATAATACCCTATGGTCGATCTAAAGCTCAACGAGTGCAATTTTACAAATAACTAAGCAATTTAGTACAAAACGTAGAAGGTTAATTCATATAAAGCGCACGAAGTAAAAATTAATTGTAAATAGCCATATGTCCAAATTATTTGTATGTAACAAATAGAAGGAGAAAATGGTGGGGAAAAATCGGATAAAATAAAATATTTGTCAAACATGAAAGAAGACAAATGCACCAAGACAACAACAAAAAGTATATAGGTTGTAGAACGGGACCATCAGCAAAATCGGATGAATAATAGAAATAGAATGGAAAATGTAAAATCCTAAATCACATAGAAATTACGAAGTCAGAACACAATAAATATGATAGGCAAACAGAATCCCATCATACTTAAAGTACATTAATCCCTCGACGAATAAAAACAATAAGTACAAGTCAATTAAAGAAGAAACATAGAAATCATAGCTTAGCTATGGAACAACATAGAAGTTTTTCCAAGAACAATAACAAGTCCATTCAAACTATGCTTTCACGAAGGATGACAAGAAAAATACACATATCAAAGGAAAGAAAGCTACCAAAATGGCAAGACAATGTCTTCTTTTTCCGTAGCGTGCTTTATAAGTTCAGTATGCTAGTAAGCTTCTTATGACGAATAAAAGTCAAAGGCTTATGTAACATCTGTAATCATTTATGAAAATAAAGAATATTGTTAAAGAGGATAACATCAGTTAATTCAATATAGATAAATATGGTAACTTGATCTAATGAACCATAAAAGACATAATCAATTTTAGAGGTCTTGTGAAAATGAGTCAGTTTCCTTTGTTTAGAGATATTAAGCCACAAAATATTTCAGAAAATCTTATCCGAGTAACATATATTTTATTGTAGAAAGGCACACTTCCAAAATAACAACCAAACAAACTATTAACACAAGTATGAAAATCAAAAATCTAAATTGTAGCAATTCCTAGCTAATTTCTTATCTTCCATTTCTATCTTCATTTCTCTAAGTACCGCACTATCCCTTCCGACCTCTTTTCCACCATCAATTAACAAATGAGAAAAGACAAATGTACGTATGTTTCCAGTCAACCAAATTTTTTTTCCAAGTAAAATCCCTCTTCGAGTCAACATACAGAGCACATAACATGTGTTCACAAAGTAAAGTCCCTCTCTAAAATACTCATGCTACTGCACCGTGATGAGAAAAAAGAAGGCCAAAAATAGAAATCTTAGTAAATGAAATCTAAATATTTGTTAGATGGAAGGACAAAAATGGAAACATTAGCAAATGAAATCCAAATATTTGTAAGACGGGACTGAAAAATGGAGGCTTTCAAAGTCAACACTTTGTACACTAATCCGTAGGATATTCGCTGTAATCAACGGAAAAGTCCAAAAAGAAAACGAAAATATATGAATTTTTTAAGGAATCAGTGGAATACTCAAAGATTTATTAATAAAATTTTAATATCATAAGTTAAATCTGATAACCAAAAAAAAGTTCAACACATAAAATACAACATACCGTGAAATCAAAGTACGAAGGTAAGTGGTTGAAAATTTTGTCCGGATAAGCTGAAATCGAAATGCAAAAGTCCATAGCAATCTCACAATATATTGATTTTTTTAACGAATCTGTGATAAACTCAAACACTTTGACCGAATCAGTGAGGAATTTGTTTGTTTGCTTCAGATTTGTTGTAAGGCGGCTAATATAGGGAGAACGGTTGAAGAGTGTTTTGTTATGGCAAATTACAAAACTACGTCGTTTTGTAATTTGGTGTAGAAAAAAAAAAAATTAGCCACCCAATGGTTGAAAAGGAAATCGAAGTTGTCACGTAGTCACATGTTCAATATAGTGTATACCACGTGATATCAAATATTGCTCATTTGTAACACTTCATGTTAAAGATGAGATAGAGACAATTATAAACAACATGAAAATCAATGTTTTACACAACAACCATTGCAATTGATAACTAACTTAATAATATAAAAATAATCCACAACATTTCACAAAAATCATATTTATCAAATAAACCTCGAAATAACATCGTGGAAAATAAATCGTGACACAAAAGGGTGTTGTGCTGCATTCCAATGTTTATTTGTAACATAAAAGCATAAACGAAGACAATTACAAACAACAATGGTTGAAAAGGAAAATGAGGTTATCACATAATCACATTTTCAATATAGTGAATACCACGTGACATAAAATAAACCTCATTTTCTAGACTTTATGTTACACACGAGATGAAGAAAGTTACAAAACATGAAATGTAATATTTTACACAACAAATATTCCAATAATAGGAAACCAAATTAATACTATAAAATAATCCACAGTTGGCAAAACCCATATTCTTCAAATAAACCTCATAATAACATCATGAAAAATGCATTGTGACATAAAAGGCCATTGTGCTGTATTTCAATGCTCATTTGTAACATAAATTACAACAGATTGGATGTGGACAATTACAAACAATAGTTGTTGGAAGGAAAAAAGAGGTTATCGCATAATCACATTTTCAATATTAATTTTACACATGAACAAAACCAAGAACATGCAACTAAATTAATACTACAATCATCAATTAGTCTACAAAAACACTTACACGTCATTTGGCAAAATCAGGATTGTCACATAAACCTCATTTATTTAAATTGTGAAATGACAAAGTTAATTTAGAAATTCACATAATGCGGGTTATTCGAGATACCCGAGGTTCGATATTTTGGCACTTTTTATTCCTTTTTAAGCTTGGTGTTTGGTCTACATTTCCTAAACTTCGTTATGATTTTTTGGCGACTCTTTCGCAGTAGAAGAATTCATGTGCTGACAACTAGTGTCAGTAACTTCCGACTTGTTTTGTCCCATTGACAAATCATTTTTCGACTTAGACTGAGATATTCGAAGGTTGGGTGTATCCAAAGAAACGATATTTTTGCTGTAAATCGCTACAGAATCCTTCATATCCACATGCGACTCCAATTTTATTAACAATCGAGTCAACCTATGAGTTGAAGTGGGCTAAGTATGAACAAAACAGTAGATTCTAGGACTCAAATTTTAGATTTATGAAGAAGAAGAGAGTAAAATTCAAAGCTCGAATTTTAGGATTTACACGAATATACTTTGGGTAATTAGAAGAATTAAGGAAAATTAGGTACTTAGAAAATCCAATCAAAATTTGAGTGAGAAATTATGGGTGATTGATCATCATGAATTTTGAAAGAACTCTTGCAATTTGGCTAGAAATAAAAGTTGAGGATGAGCAATCGGGGCAACGGAGGCCCATCATAGCGACCCGCAAAAAATTGGTTGCTCTATTTCAAGACGTGGGAATAGTGCTAAATGGCTTGTGACTCAACAAATTTTTCTAAATGGCCGTCGACCTATTTTGGCACGCAAAATTACCAAATATAACCCTACATTCTCTTCTCTGTTTGTTACATTTTAAATAATTTCAAATTCATCTCATACTGGTCTGTGAAAAAGAGATTTTCAAGTAAATCTTAGTAAATGAAATCTAAATATTTGTTAGATGGAAGGACAAAAATGGAAATATTAGCAAATGAAATCCAAATATTTGTAAGACGGAATGAAAAATGGAGGCTTTCAAAGTCAACACTTTGTACACTAATCCGTAGGATATTCATCAGTAATCAACGGAAAAGTCCAAAAAGAAACGAAAATATATGAATTTTTAAGGAATCGGTGGAATACTCAAAGATTTATTAATGAAAATTTTAATATCATAAGTTAAATCGATAACCAAAAAAGTTCAACACATAAAATACAACATACCGTGAAATCAAAGTACGAAGGTAAGTGGTTGAAAATTTTGTCCAGATAAGCTGAAATCGAAATGCAAAAGTCCATAGCAATCTCACAATATATTGATTTTTTTAACGAATCTGTGATAAACTCAAACACTTTGACCGAATCAGTGAGGAATTTGTTTGTTTGCTTGATTTGTTGTAAGGCTGCTAATATAGGAGAAACGGTTGAAGAGTGTTTTGTTATGGCAAATTACAAAACTACGCTGTTTTGTAATTTGGTGTAAAAAAAATTAGCCACCCAAAACGGCGTAGTCACATAGTCACATATTCAATAAAAAAAATTAGCCACCCAAAACGACGTTGTAATTTGGTGTAGGAAAAAAAAAATTAGCCACCCAATGGTTGAAAAGGAAATCGAAGTTGTCACGTAGTCACATGTTCAATATAGTGTATACCACGTGATATCAAATATTGCTCATTTGTAACACTTCATGTTAAGATGAGATAGAGACAATTATAAACAACATGAAAATTAATGTTTTACACAACAACCATTGCAATTGATAACTAACTTAATAATATAAAAATAATCCACAACATTTCACAAAAATCATATTTATCAAATAAACCTCAGAATAACATCGTGGAAAATAAATCGTGACACAAAAGGGCGTTGTGCTGCATTCCAATGTTTATTTGTAACATAAAAGCATAAACGAAGACAATTACAAACAACAATGGTTGAAAAGGAAAATGAAGTTATCACATAATCACATTTTCAATATAGTGAATACCACGTGACATAAAATAAACCTCATTTTCTAGACTTTATGTTACACACGAGATGAAGAAAGTTACAAAAACATGAAATGTAATATTTTACACAACAAATATTCCAATAATAGGAAACCAAATTAATACTATAAAAATAATCCACAGTTGGCAAAACCCATATTCTTCAAATAAACCTCATAATAACATCATGAAAAATGCATTGTGACATAAAAGGCCATTGTGCTGTATTTCAATGCTCATTTGTAACATAAATTACAACAGATTGGATGAGGACAATTACAAACAATAGTTGTTGGAAGGAAAAAAGAGGTTATCGCATAATCACATTTTCAATATTAATTTTACACATGAACAAAACCAAGAACATGCAACTAAATTAATACTACAATCATCAATTAGTCTACAAAAAACACTTACACGACATTTGGCAAAATCAGGATTGTCACATAAACCTCATTTATTTAAATTGTGAAATGACAAAGTTAATTTAGAAATTCACATAATGCGGGTTATTCGAGATACCCGAGGTTCGATATTTTGGCACTTTTATTCTTCTTTTTAGCTCGGTGTTTGGTCTACATTTCCTAAACTTCGTTATGATTTTTGGCAACTCTTTCGCAGTAGAAGAATTCATGTGTCGACAACTAGTGTCGAAGAACTTCCGACTTGTTTTGTCCCATTGACGAATCATTTTTCGACTTAGATTGAGATATTTGAAGGTTGGGTGTATCCAAAGAAACGACATTTTTGCTGTAAATCGCTATAGAATCCTTCATATCCACATGCGACTCCAATTTTATTAACAATCGAGTCAACCTATGAGTTGAAGTGGGCTAAGTATGAACAAATCAGAGAGATTCTAGGACTCAAATTTTAGATTTATGAAGAAGAAGAGTAAAATTCAAAGCTCGAATTTTAGGATTTACACGAATATACTTTGGGTAATTAGAAGAATTAAGGAAAATCAGGTACTTAGAAAATCCAATCAAAATTTGAGTGAGAAATTATGAGTGATTGATCATCATGAATTTTGAAAGAACTCTTGCAATTTGGCTAGAAATAAAAGTTGAGGATGAGCAATCGGGGCAACGCGAGGCACATCATAGCGACTCATAAAAAATTGGTTGCTCTATTTCAAGACATGGGATAGTGCTAAATGGCTTGTGACTCAACAAATTTTTTCTAAATGGCCGTTGATCTATTTTGGCACGCAAATTACCAAATATAACCTACATTCTCTTCCCTTGTTTGTTACATTTCAAATAATTTCAAATTCATCTCATATGTTACGTCTGTTTGAAAAGAGATTTTCAAGTTAGAATCTAACTCCATTTCATCTTTCATCTATGTAAGAAAACTCATTTCAAGGTAGAAATTTATCTCATCTTTATTTCTTCTTTTTAATTCACTAGAAAATTGTATATTTTATAGTATAAATCATGAAAATATGTATATATTTGAGTATGATCTGTGATTTTTGCTTTAAATTTATGAATATCTAAGTTCATTTGAAATTGATTAATTTGAAAAATCAGTTTAAAATGTATAATTTGCTTTAACAGACTACATATCGTTTCTCCTATAGACTTTGTTAATAAGATTATTTAAGTCTTTTTATTTTATTTTATTTTTATTTTATGCATTTGCTTTTTTCATTCGGTTTGTTTTAGACGGCTTTTTAGCCATTTCAAGACCCAATTTGCTGTTCTCTATTCCTATGTCACGTGTCCACAAACCAGTGGGCGTCCCATGTTCATATGACTTTTACGGCTGAACCTTCCCCAGAGTGAAAAGCTTCTCCAAATCAAATCCATCACATTCTCATTCCTCTCATCTCTCTAAGTGGTTTTTCTTCTGTGTATAAATTAAGCCTAAGCTGACTCGAAGTTTTGGTCCACTGTGATCCAGTTATTCATGGCTGACAGCGGATCGAATAATCTAGGGTTTCGTTCAGGTATAATTTCAACCTTCTCTTAGTTTAAATCTTTGTCCTTTATATCGCGTCCGTCTTTTGATTTCGGAGAAAAATACAGTATTCTACAGTTCATAAGAGTTAATTTTCCCGAATTCCAGCCGTCGAATGGATAAATGAGTAAAAGGGGTATAATCTGTGGTTGTTCCACTTAAAAGTGTCCAAAGGGAGTATAACCGATTACGGCGGTAAATTTTTTTATTCATTTTGGTCGATCAAATATATCTTTCAGTGTAATTCCTACTTACTTTTTATAATTTTGCTGCTACTACTTGGTAAACGAGGGTTTTGTTTTGGATGAAGGTACTTATCTAGGTGTAATTATGTTGACATTTTAGACTCTAAAGACCAAACCCTGTCAACTACATTACGCAGTAACTACAAATGGTTGAGCAAATACAACCTTTCGAATTTGAGACGATTAAAATTTTTATTTGGGACTTTTGGCTGCAAAATTTGTTCATTCTTTCAATAGTCAAATTTATTGAAACTGCCACCCCTATCCTGAAAAACAGATAAATACAACATAATTTATTAGATGATCTGAGGTATTATAAGAACCCCCTGATTTTGATGTGTGCATAATGCTGTACTTGTAACTTGGCTTCCAAGTACTTTCATATTATAATTGGATGAATATTTTAATCTACACCAATGTCTTTGATCAAATTAATTATGAAAGGGATGGGATACACGTCATTTTGCTAAAAAGAATCTGAATTTTCCAATATTTAAGCAATAATCATATTGGAACTTTTGTCATTACTGAGAAGTGAATTGCCAGTAAACCCAAAATAGTAAATTCCTAAAACCTTGGGTTGGTTCTTATACTCCCAAATACTGTTTAACTGCTATATATACCCACTTTTCCGGTAAGAAAAGTGGAGTATGATAAGAGTTATACATATTTCTGCAAAGATTAGCCTGTCAGTTGTTGGCTAAAGTGAGCTACTAATGAACACTTTCATTAGAAATGCTCACTATTATATGGTCAAACAAGTGCTGGTATCTCACATAGAATATGTCTCAGAAAATGGATAGTAACCCTCTTTATTTTATTGAATAGAAGCTAAATAGTTTCAAAACCTAAGAATTTCTTGGTGTTTCTTTGTCAACAATCCAGTTCAAACTTTTAGCTTCAACATTAAAAGCTTGTCTGGAGGAAGCTTTATTAAATGCAAATCAGAGAGAATTGTTCTTTCTTGTGCCCGTCTTCCCTCATCCCACTTTCTTGAATCGTTTCTCATGCTCAAAATGAGTCATTTAATTATTCTCGAGACTAGTTATTGTGAATAATGTGTGGGAAATGCACTCATTTGATTACTGATGTTTAATGTGCAGATATTAAGCAGATATTAATAGAAGCACAACATCGGTGGCTGAGGCCTGCTGAAATTTGTGAAATTCTGCGGGACTATCAAAAGTTTCATATTTTCCCAGAGCCTCCACATAAGCCAGTCAGTACGTCGTTTTATATACTCATTACCAGTCATTTTCTCTATTATTTTGTCTGAATTATTTAATTTTAATACCTACTGAATGCCTACTCAACAGACAAGTGATTTACTTAAGTCCCACCATGCATACCTGGCTAAGGACACAAAGAATCCTTATTTTATCGAGGGAAATTATTTTTGATATTTTTAATCCCAGGGGAGATCACACAACTCTGTGTACAAAATATGGACATAGAGTTCTCAATGCCATACTCCAAGTTACTGTAAAGTAAAGAACTGACCTTTGCACAATGCTAAAATCTTTTGATTTGATTTTAAACTTCTGTTGTTCCACACAATCAGGATGTGGTGCCTTGGGAAGCTTTGTAACACCTGAAAAGGGGCATCATATGGCAAGTAGCGCATCTCTATGGCTACTTCTGCTGAAAACTCTGATTCATCTAAATCATGGTCAATTGACTTCATGTAAATAATTGCAATCTAATAATCATCTATTGAGTCACATTTGGCGGTGAAAGAAATTCACATTTTATTTTCAATTCAATTGCTCACAATGCTATTACAGTGTTAGAGGAGGGAACAGTCTAGAGTGATGCAACTTGCCAACTAGCTTACTTGTGTGTTTCTTATTAGCTACTGCTTATTGGTATTTTGTGTTAACGTCAGAGATTTTTGAATGTGAGAATTTGAACTTGAATATTGGCTTGTTTATGACATCACCTGGGAATTTGAAATAGTGGATGTCCTGCTTTTGTGTCAGGAATACATAACGCGTCAAGCCTTGTGTCCTAGCCAGTGTGTTCCTTTCTGTTAATTCATGAATATTCATCAATTCCTCTGTGTTATAAAATGTGATAAGTTCTTCAAGAAAAATGTGATGAAACATATGATCTTGATTATCTTTTGTTGAATGTTGAAAGAAGTGGTTGTGAATTATTCTGCTTCTTGCATAATACTTAATATCACTAATATTCGTATACAGTATTTAGCTACACTGCCATAAGTGCTGCATGAATCAATTAGATGTAGTTGGGAAAAGCTGGAAATTAGCATTCCATGTTGATTGATTTGGTCTGTTTTCCAGAATTTGGGTTTGGTGAATCATAATCTCCCTCTGAATGTTATTTAATAACCTTTGGCTTCAAATTTTGTTTGCAAGTATCCTATTTTTACTTTGCATGCATGCTTCTTCTCAGGTGGTTCTGTTTTTCTTTTTGATCGGAAGGTATTAAGATACTTCCGGAAGGATGGACATAATTGGAGAAAGAAAAAGGATGGGAAGACTGTTAGGGAAGCCCACGAGAAGCTGAAGGTAAGCTTGGAGTCTATTATTAACGTGAAAAGTTTTTCTTTTGTGATTATTACTTATATAAATCATGATATAGATACTGGATATTTCGTCCAATAATCTGACAGTAACAAGTAGTCAGTAGATCTTTCGGATAAAATTCAGAAAAGAAAAGAAAATCTTGTTGAAAATTCTCCTCATCTGGGTTTCATTTATGCATTATCTGTTGATATCATATTTCTTCAGGTTGGAAGCATTGATATGTTACACTGCTACTATGCACATGGAGAGGACAATGAAAATTTTCAAAGGCGCAGCTACTGGATGCTTGAACAGTAAGTGTGAAGACTGATAAATATTTGCATTTAGATTCTGGCTTTCTTTTGGCTACATCTCATGTACAACAGTGCTGCTTTGGTTATGCCATAGTTGTCTGCTCTTGTTACAGTTCTTAAACCTTCTAGACGAACTTAATTGTGTTTACAACAATTTTTTCAATGTTCTAAAGCCTGTAGTGTAGTTTATAAGTAAGACAAGGCATGGAATTATCCTGTTTTTAGCAAGCTTACTACAGTGCTTGCTAGCTCAAATTATGTTCTTGAACATATGAAATAATCATGATACAGAATAAGAAACAGGAAGTTAGATAAACTAATTGTTAAACTGAATCCACCCTTGTTGCTGTAAATTGAATATATTTCCTGGCATTCTTGTTTAATTTTTCGAGAGTGATGCTGCTGGAACTATTGCTCACTTCATTTTGATGTTCCTCTGACGTATACAATATTTATTTATTTTCTTAATTTTTCAGCTTTTTCTTCACAACTGTCCATTTTTGCATTTTTTTTTTCACATTGTATCTGTAGGTTTGTTCCAGGTGATAATCTCAGTCATAAATTATTTTTTGTCTACTTCTCTTTCAGATAAGGAGTCTTAACATATGATCTGCGTTCTCCCTTCAAATTGAAATTGGAATTTCATTTCTAATCAAGTTTTTAAATTGTGCAGGGATCTTATGCACATCGTTTTTGTCCACTACTTGGAAGTCAAGGTCAGATTCTATTCCACATCAAAGAAAAAGTTTTAATCAATATCTTCTTGTCCTCCTCAATATTGAAAATGTGTAATCAATTTAAAATACTTAATATTTGCACTGCTCAGTAAAAAGAGAGTGGAAGCTCATACATCTCACGAGGTGCATTTTATAGCATGTTCCTGTGACTGCAAATAAATTAAGGGTGAAATATTGCATTGCATCCTTCTCATATTTTCCCCAAACATGGGAGCACATTTCCATTCTGTAGATAATTAAGAACTACTTTCTGAAGCCTCTGTGACCTTCAAAGAAAACGCAGCAATTACATGTCTGTGAACTGTAATTTAAATTATTTTCTTTTACAGTATTTATGATTTAACAACCAGAGGTACAAATCATGAATACTTGCAAATTTCTTGATACAGGATAAAAATTTGAGTCTATGAACATAAATAAGTGCATATTTGATCAAGTAATTTATTTATTTATTTTTTCCTTTTTCAGGGTAATAAGACGAACACGAGTTATGCTAGAAGTACTGAATCCGCTGTATCAAATTCTGAAGATGACAGCTCATCGTCTTCTTGCTACCGTGGAAATTATGACACAGTTGTTTCAGCAAATGCAACCTCAACAAGTCCCATCAGCACCCTGACATCAGCATATGAAAGTACTGAATCTGGTAATTTGTTTTTGTTTTCTGTTTTAGCAACTACTTTTAATGCCTTATTTCGACTCGAATTGAATACTAATTTTCCATGAACCTTGGTAGATTTTTTGTTTAGTATTGTTCTGTGTTTAAGGCTTCATACTGAAGCACTTGTGCATCTCTTAATTGTTCATTCTTTCCCCTATGACAACATACGTGCAACATAATTTACTGCAGAGGATATTCTCCAAGTGAGTTCCAGATTTGATTCATTTCCAGAGTCACCATTGACAGATGACAGCCACACCACTCTCTCAAGTCCTTATGATTCACTTCCATTCCCAGGTATCTAATTTAATCCGTTTCCTGATCTTCTGCAATTCATTCTCATTTAATACACTGTTACTAACCCCGAAGACATTCTTAAATCATGCGTATCTATTGAAAGGAAATCGAAATGTTGCTGCAATGAATTACCATAGATATGAAAACTCTGATGGAGGCGGCATCATATGTGGGGCTCAAACAAAATTTGATTTGGCATCATGGGAGGATGTTTTTGGACACTGTACTGCAGGTAACAAAAGTATATAGTTAAAATCATCCTTTTCATTTCAATTAGTGTAAAAACTATTTGAGAAGCGGGCTTTGACTAATTGCTGGTTCTGGACAGGTGAGATTGCTTACAAACAGGAATCTGGGTGTTCACTGCCAGTCCAAGCAAATTGGCAGGTTGTTAGTTGTTTTGCACTTCGAGACATCAATAACCAGCATGCCTCTGAATGTTTCTCTACATTTCTAAACATCTTTGAAATATCGAGCTAAAAGCTTTACTTTGATGATTTACACAGAGCAAAGAACCGTTGCCCTCTTCATTTCTTTAATGCTTATCTTGTAATTCTCAGTGTTGAAACATTAAAACTGTCAGCCACGAGGCTGGAATCATGCTAACTATGTACTTGGATTATATAATATCAGCAAAATGACAGTTACTTCCGAGTTTCTATTCATCTGCTTTTTTGAAAATTTTGTTATAGCACCGTTATACTCACTCATCCTTTTTCCATATGATGCTAGATGCTAGTTTTTGTTCTCACCCATTATATTCATCAATTGATTTCTGCTCTTCTGTATGGCTTTCTATTGAAGACAGAGCATTACATTTGCGTAGTTCAACATGACTTAAAATTTGATCTTGATTCATCTCATGATCATGGAAGTAATTTGTTCGAGGAAAAATATCTGTTACTTTAAATTAGCAGAACATTGTGGAGTCATTTTACCTGTCTCTTTGTGAACAGGAAGATCCATCAGATCAAAGTGACCTTCAAATGCTGAACTCGCATTCAGATATAGGAAATCTGATGAAGCCACATACGGGGAATGATATGACTCCTGTTGGTACTGAAAACTACTCTTTCTTACTGAAAAAGCCACTGATAAGTGGGTTGCAAACGAAAGAAAGCTTGAAGAAAGTTGACAGCTTTTCCCGTTGGGTTGCCAAAGAACTTGGAGAAGCTGATGAATTGCATATGCAGTCAAGTAATGGAATTTCATGGAGTATTATGGGGGCTGAGGACTATTCTAGTATGCCAACCCAACTACAAGAAGATTTGGATGCACTCAGTCCTTCTCTCTCCCAAGACCAGCTATTTAGCATTATTGATTTTTCACCAAACTGGGCTTACTCAAACTTGGAGACTAAGGTAATTAGCATTAGCATTTGATCTTGGTGTCAGTCTTTAGAGTAACCTTATTTGTCAAATGCAGTCTGGATGCATGCTGAATGCAAAGTGGAACTAGAGACGCAAGGCACAAAATATTGCATTTTATCAAACCTTTCACTTTCTGTCCTTTTTCATTTGAATTGTTGATTTTGTGTTTGTTTATTAAGCGGTGTAGATTTTTGGCTGTTGAGATTGGATCAATTGCTAAGTTACACATAAAGATCTTTTGTAAAGTTGCTTAAGTGCTGATTTTGGTGGACTTAGTGGTAAATTAATTGGTATGTTAGATGCAGTTCCACACCATCTTTGGTTTGAAAAAGGTTAATTGGTATGTGCTGAAATTTATTGAGAACTACCCCAATATGCAAGTTTTCTTGAAATTTTGAGCATTTATGAAGAATTTTACGGGCTTTACTTCAATTTCTCTTTTGTGGAATTTCATAGTTCTTTGTGAGCTACACTTTATATTGGGTCAATAGAGATGTTTTGGGTTGAGCTTTAAATTGGATTCGCTAAGTGGTGTCGTTTTTCCTTAATTTGAATCTTCGGCCAACACCTATGAAATTTGTCTTAATCATCATTACCCTTTTGAGGTTGTTTGGCAACAAATACCCAACAAAGTGCAACCCATGCTAAGCACTTAATCCCAAAGAGGCCGTGATGCCTAGGCGCCTTTACCCATTGAACAACTACAAATCCAGTTCAACATTTAAGTGAGTTTTGATGTCCTGGTTCTATCAACTAAATAAAACTGGTCTGTATGCACTGTTTCTCCAGAAAAATTTAAAAAAAATCTGCCTGATATTTTTGTTGTTCATCTATTTATCAAGCTTTCTGTTTATTGTATAGAACAAGATATTGGCTGTGCTGGTTTTTATGGCTAAATTTTCACCCATTTAAAGAATTTCAGTAGTTTAATCTGTGTTTTTTCTAGGTCAACATTTCACTAGTTGACTGATCATGCAATTGTGCCTATTATTGTCGTTAATCTCTCCTTTTCTTGTAACCACAAAGCAGGTACTGATAGCTGGAACTTTTCTCAAGAGTGAACAGGAGTTAGCAAATAGCAGATGGTCAATTATGTTTGGAGAAGTGGAGGTTCCAGCAGAGGTTTTAGCGGATGGTCTTCTTTGTTGCCACGCCCCACGACACAAGCCTGGACTTGTCCCCTTCTACATAACTTGTTCCAACAGGCTGGCTTGCAGTGAAGTACGCGAATTTGAATATAGGTTTGGACCTAATCAAATGATTGGTGCTGAAGATATATCTGAAGGTGCTGAAGATATATCTGAAGCTACTTCTGAGATCCAATTCCGTCTGCGATTCGAGAGGTTATTGTCCCTGGATCCTGTAGGCAATACTTACATCTTGGAAAATGACACGGAGAAACAAAATCTAGTCAATATAATTTTTTCTTTGATGGAGAGGGAGAATCACCAAGAGGCAAAGGTGATGTCAAAAAATTACACGTCACAGCTGAAGGTGATGGGGGAACAGTCCCTTGAAAAGCAGTTAAAGGAGAAGTTCTATTCTTGGCTTCTCCACAAAATAACTGAAGACGGCAAAGGACCAAATGTTGTTGATGAAGGAGGTCAAGGTGTGTTACATTTAGCAGCTGCTCTTGGTTATAATTGGGCCCTCCAGCCAATTATAGTTTCAGGAGTTAGTATAGATTTTCGTGACGTAAATGGATGGACAGCACTTCATTGGGCTGCATTTTGTGGAAGGTAGAGTGCTCCAGACTTGTCCACTGTTAAATGATGAACACCTTAGGGACCTTCTCTTATAGTTGGTTTGCGTTTACATTGAGCACACACTGCAATCTCCATTCAAATTAACTGCAATTAGCCTAGTGCTTTTTAATATGCTTTCTGCTAATCAATTCTTTTGAGAAGAAGTTGTTTCTCTTTCTCTTTGCGCAAACTTTTTTGACTACTTAGCTGTAATTGAGGTTTCAGCATTTTTGACCTAACAAATTTTGCAAATGCGGTGTCCCTGACCTCAAAAAAAATGTCGGTTATTATAATATTTTCCACAATTCAAAAGCTGGAAAGAAAACTTTATCCATTTGAAAAATATTTGAATAGAAATTGTTAGCCAAAATACTGGATCTCATTAAGTTCCCTTTTATCTGCTTCACATTAATTTTTCCATTCCTCCCACCCCTTCTGTTTAAAGGAAAAAAAAAGGTTTGCAGCTTTGTATTAACATTTCTTCTTTTTTACTAGGGAGGACACAGTTGCTTCCCTCATTTCTCTGGGTTCAGCTCCTGGAGCACTAACGGATCCTTCTGCTGAATATCCATTGGGTAGAACCCCTGCAGACCTGGCTTCTACCAGTGGACACAAGGGAATATCTGGTTTTCTTGCTGAGACTTCCTTGACCACACACCTTTCTTCTCTGGCGGTGAATGATCCACAGGATTATGGTACCTCTGAAGTTTCTGAAGTGAAAGCAATACAGACAGTTTCAGAGCGTGTAGCAATTCCAACAACTGGGCAGGATGTGCCAGACGTACTTTCGCTTAAAGGATTCACTTGCTGCCGTCTGTAATGCTACTCAAGCAGCTGCTCGCATTCACCAAATCTTTCGGATTCAGTCATTCCAGAGGAAACAGTTCGATGAACAGAGCTTTGATGAGTTGGTGACCCCAGAAGAGCATGCTATTTCACTTGTAGCTGCTAAAACGAGCAGGTCAGGTCAGAATGACGGTACAAACAATGCTGCTGCTGTACACATTCAGAAAAAGTTCCGTGGATGGAAAAAGCGCAAAGAATTTCTGTTAATTCGACAGAAAATTGTTAAAATCCAGGTGCTTTGCTTCTTTCAGCTTGAACGAGTTCATTATTCATGCCTTTTGTAATGTAAATATAAACCCTCATCATTTTGTCAATTACCAAACAATGTTGTGTGATTCATAATAATAGTGTTTGATGTGGGATAAAATAAGAGTAACTTGGCATTTTTAATTCAACAAAAATTGAAATATAATGTGTTGCATGACTGAGTAATTCAAGGAAGGGAGCACTGTAGGGATGTATCTTTTAAGTCTATCTTTTTCTGTAGAGAACAGTCCCCAAAGTCCTTGATTGATGGAAAATTGTGCTTCTCAGTTCTGATAACAATTATTCCTGAAATCGTGTTAAATTTAATCAAACCATTTCATTCTTTGTTGATTTACGTCACTTTTGGATATCAACCGTTATAATAATACTGACTTTTCACTGCTCTAGGCTCATTTTAGGGGGCATCAAGTCAGGAAAAAGTATAAAACTATTGTCTGGTCGGTGGGAATTCTGGAGAAGGTGATTTTGCGCTGGAGACGGAAAGGAGCTGGTTTGCGTGGATTCCATCGGGATGGGATTCTAAAAGGAACCAACATGCAAGGTGCACTCCAACAGGAAGACGATTATGACTTTCTGAAGGATGGAAGAAAACAAACTGAAGAAAGGTTGCAAAAGGCACTTTCTAGGGTGAAGTCCATGACTCAGTATCCTGAAGCGCGAGCTCAGTACCGTAGATTGCTGACTGCTGCTGAAGGGTTTCGTGAAACTAAGGTAGCTACTTACATTTGGCAACTTAATTTTCATGTTCATCATGATGATTATTAGGATGCAGAGAAAATATCCCATGAGAATACTATTTTGAGATTTTTCCATCTCCAGTATCTAGTGTCTTGTCAAATTCAATGTACATACATGTTGCTAAACCCAACATAGAACTTTTTGATAGCTGCCAATTGCTCTCCTCTATTTATTTGGGTTTATTGACAGCGTGTTCTTTGGTCCGTCTGAGTCTAGGAAAATTTAAAGTTTTATGATTAGGTGATCTAGGTTTTGGAAAATTTCAAAGTTTTAGGATTAGGTGATCTGGGTTTTCAGGCAATTGTCCATAACTTTTGTGGCTTGTCATAATGAAATATATAATGATTATTCTACTTCCCCTATAACTGATGATTTCAAGATCTTTGTGGACGATATATTATTCATAGTCGATCCAAGAAATAAAATTGTTTTAATTTCCCTCTCGTTTCTTTCTTCCTTGTTTTCAGCAGGATGCTTTTGATGCGACCCAAAACAACCTGGAAGACACAATTTACCCTGAGGAGGAGCTTATTGACGTTGAATCTTTGTTGGATGATGACACTTTCATGTCTATAGCGTTTCAATGAGCAGAATTCCAGAACACCTTTAGATTTTGCATAGCTTTTCTGTCATTGCAGAAATAAAAGACTGATTGATATTCATTTATATTTTGTAAATATACCCAAGCAGTTCCGTTACAGAATGTGTAAAATGACATGATCATATATATATATATATACATTTCTTAATTATGAATACCTTATCAAGCATTTGTTTTGCTTTTTGTTTTCAACCACACGTTTATCAGTCCAAAATCAAACACATATTGAATTCCAGATTGTTTTGCTATTGTATCAGGTCCTGCCACGAATTGAATTCCAGATTGGCTATGGTCGGGTTCGTAGATGGTTGCTCAATAGGTTTGTACTTAGGATATAATCTTAAAACTGCTTTTGCCCTTCAGTATCAGTAACATTTCTCTTGTTATGTGATTTACCATGTTTGATGTCTTATCTGACATCTGCAGAGTGGGATGATCTGGTTTTGTTTTGAGTTAACTACATCAATTGCGGAATGGATGGTAGTGACAAAGTTTGTCATTCTTCGTGTCTGATCTTATGCTGTACGGTGCAGTAAACATGCAATGCCAAATTACTATCAAATTTATGCGACGACTGTTAATTTTGAAGTCGTTTTGTTCGGTTTATTTTTATATGATTTGTATATTTTTTCCCCCAACAAAGTCCCATATATCTAGGATGAGTTGTTTTACTATCGAACTTTATCCTTTTTTAAATTAAGATTTTGAAAGTTCACTAAAAACATTAATTTGTTTATATCCATCCATATGTAAATTGATTTTTCCATGGTACCATACGTTCTCAAATGACGTTTGTCCTTAAATGGGCACAATGTCATTTTTTGGGGGTGGGGGAGTATTTACTATTTCTTTAGGGGTTGAATGAGAAAAATAAAAAATATTTGGGAAATAAACAAAAAAGTAAATCTAAAATTAAACAAATAATTACTGGAATATTATTTCTTCAGCAAAAACCTAAGAAGTTTCGCGCGTCACACGAATCGCACGAGAGTACAAAATTCTCTCCCTCTCTCTCTCTCCTTAAACCTCCACCCCCCTCTCTCTCTAAAGAGTAAAACCCTTTTCCTGGTTCAGAGGACCTGAAACTTCTCTCTATAACTTGCTGACTAATCAAACACGATCGGAATTTCATTCCCCCATCGTGATGTCTAAATTGTCAAAACTCAATGTCTCGAATCCCAAAGTCTGGGTGGTGATCGGCGTCGGCATCGCCGGAGTTTTAATTCTCGCCGAGGTCCGCCGCCGCCGGCTTAATTCCAAAAGCTTAATCAAAGAAGACTTTGGAGCCTTTGTTGAACGCTTCGAACTTCTCCCATTTCCTCAACCTCCTCCCCCAGCCGCCCGCCTCCCACTAGCTGGCCTCGCCTTCGCCATCAATGACAAGTAAACAAATTGTTCTTTTCAACTATATTTTCATCTATATGTACTTATAAACATATGTAAGTTATAGTTTAAATGTTATAGTTAACGTTTTTTTTTCCGGTTTCGATGGAGTTATTTTCTCTTAAAGCAGTATTTATGTTAATGCACTGGATTTCGTGAAATGCATTTCAAAACAATGATAAATGACTAAAAAGATGCGACTTAGGGGCTTTCTGGAGTTTAAAAGATTGAATGAATGTCAAATATAGTTTCAGTTCTCGAAAAGAAGTAGCTTTAATTTTTTTTCCCATCTTACAAATTATACTGAGTTTTTCTTCTAGGAAATAAACTTATTTATATGTTCTGATCTTTGTAAATTTCTTGATTAAGTGGTTCCATGCAAAATGCTGTTATGAAAAAATTAACTATGGTAATTTGAAGTATGCTTATGGATATGTTGTTTATATAGATATATATTGTGTTGCCTCTTTATTTATTTATTTTTGTAATTTTTGTAGTATTGATGTGAAAGGATATGTGACGGGGTATGGAAGTGCAGATTGGAAGAGGACGCACGAGGCTGCAGGGAAGAAGACAGCACCAGTGGTGACAGCGCTGCTGAAAAATGGCGTGACCTGTGTGGGCAAGACTGTCATGGATGAGCTTGGATTTGGGTATTTATATATATATTTTTTGTGAGATGAGCATTATTTTACTCCAATGAAAAATAGTCAAAGCAAAAGGGAAATTAGTAGCGTACTATTTTAATCCTGCCAGAGCAAGGAACAAGTATTATAGCATATGCTACAAACTCCAGGATGTTGTACCTGGCTGTTGAAGGTTTTAATTTGCTCTGGCTGGATGAGAACTGTGAGAGAACCGCCAAAGTTGCTTTCTTGTTTTTCCTGATAGAGAATCGGGGGCCGGGGGTTTAAATGGCAAATTTAAGGGAACACGCTGATTCATGTTTTTCAATAATGCTTGCAGGATGACAGGGGAAAATGTGAATTATGGAACTCCAACTAACCCACAAAAGCCTTCTCATATTCCAGGAGGCTCGTCTAGTGGATCCGCAGTGGCTGTCGCAGCCGAGCTTGTTGATTTTGCTATTGGTATGGCCTTTTTTTGCTTTAGATGGAAATGCTCAATTTGCCCGTGACAGTTTTGAGTGTTAAATAAATGTTTGTTTGTTTTTTCCTTCCTACTTTTCTGGCACATGTATTTTCTCTTGTGACACTAATTCAGCATATGCAAGTTTTGACCTTTATCACGTTTTTTTCCATTTGTCTTATTGCAAATGCTTTGGTGGGCTACATGGATGCTGCTTACTGGAGCAATCATTTGTCAACTTTCCATTCTAATTATGTTGATTGATTATTTCAGGTACTGATACAATTGGTTGTATAAGAATGCCAGCATCATTTTGTGGTGTACTTGGATTCAGACCATCTCACGGGCTTGTATCTACAATTGGTGTTCTGCCAAATTCACAAAGTTTAGACACCGTTGGTATGTATTTATGGTTTTAATGGCTCTATCAGAATGGAATGAAAATTTAATTACTGACTTCCAATTCTAACAACTAGATGTATTTTGACACATTCCATCTCAGTCGAAAATTATAGTTGTCTGCATGGGCTATCTCAGTCTTCTCACATGAAAGATGTATTTTACAGAGAAGGATGAGAAAAGCTGTCATGTAACTGAGCTGATATGTCATTTATCTTAAAATAATGCGCATGATTAGCACAGTGAACAAGATTGATTCATTTCTATGTTTCTTTAATCTTTGTATCTTTGTATCTTTTACTGTTAGATATGTTTTACCAGATTGAATATTTGGAACTTACTTTCCCCTGCTTTTATAAAATGCAATTAATATATTGAATTTCTGTCAATGTTTTCTCAATAAGATTTATACTATTTTGTCAGGATGGTTTGCTCGTGATCCATCTGTTTTGCGTCGCGTGGGACATGTTCTACTTCAATTAAACCCATTAGAACCTAAGAGGACGAGACGGTTTATCATAGCTGATGATCTTTTCCAGCTTTCCAAGGTTTCCAAACAGAAGACTGTATATGCTGTAGGCAAAGTAACAGAGAAGTTATCCGGCTGTTAGTTGCAATTTTTCTTCTCTACTGCAGAATATTCTGTTTCCAATTTTGATTAATTGATAGAGTCTCTAGGAGCTTCTCTTTGTTTGCATCGGTCTGGTGGTATTTCAAATTTTTGCCAAAATAAGTAAAGTTTCAATAATGATATTTTCATTCGTTTCTGATTATGCAGACCAAACACCCAATCATATGAATTTTGGGCAGTACATTGCTTCTAAAGTGCCCAGTCTCAAAGTCTTCCGTGAAGAATCAACAAACCAGCAAAATGGAATATCCACTTTGAAAGCGCTCTCTTCTGCAATGTTTCTATTGCAAAGGTATTAAAAGGAGACTGTTCTACCTACTAATGTTTTTAACAAATAAATTTGACAAATAATTACGGCCCTTAATTTCAACTAATCTAACGGTCTAAATATATTAAAACCTCTATTGGGATGTGTTTGGATGCATGTATAAAGATTTTAAAGGATCTAATATCTAGACCGTTAGATTAGCTTAAATTAAGGGTCGTGATTATTTGTCAAATGTATTGGTAGGAGGAACGGTCCTCTTACTTAAATACTTGAATATTTTTGGTCCATGTTCTGACTCTCTGATACTAACAATCATGCTAACATAAACTACTGCGACACATGGTCCGTGAATCATATCAAGCCATTTGTATAAATGATGAGCTATGGTTTATCAACTTATGACTTCCAGTTTGAGCATGTTTTTGAAATAGCTTCTTCACCCCTTCAGCCCTTCCCTGCCTATCAAAAAAGGAAAGAAAAAAAGAAGACCTTTTCCTTTTAATTAAAGGATCAATCTTCGTCTTCTTTTTCAAACCGAGACATTGGTTTCTTTCTCACAGGTTATGTGATGTTGCTTTTCAGATACGAGTTCAAAACAAATCACGAAGAGTGGATTAAATCTGTCAAACCCAAGTTAGGCCCTGATGTCTCTGATTGTGTTCGGGCAGCAATCACAACAACTCCTGACAGCATAAAAAATCTATATAAAGTTAGAATGGAAATGCGAGCCGCCTTGCAAAGCCTCTTGAAGGTACCGGCTATTATTTTAATTACAATAAAAGCGTCCTTCTTTGCTTTTGGAGAGTGACTGGAGAAGTTCGGCTTAATTTGAAGTGTTTTAGTGAATATCAGAACAACAACTGTTTGGCTTTTGAGTATTATTTCGAAGAAAAAATATTTATTTGTGAACTTTGATAAGGGCATAATTTAAATTCTAGATGTTCTGCATAACAAAAACTTTCTCCATTGCTAATCATTACTGCAATTTGACATCGTCTTACTGTTTTATCTCACGCACTATGTCACAATAATAATGTTTTTAGTTGTTCTAGTCACGTTAGCTACTAATCCTTTGGGCTATCATTCTTTGTAGTCTTTGGTAGTCATTGGGTTTGAATTTTGAAGTGAGCTATATTTCTTGTAAAGTAACATACAGGAGAACAATTCAGTTCAAAACACAACCATATCCTCACTTGTGATTGCATTTCCCAATGTCAAGATCAGGGGTTCGAGATGACTGGTAACCTCAATTGATCTTCTTGCATCTCAATCTCACCAGACCTCTCGAACCCCTGATCTTGACCAAGACCACCTGTCCTTCTTGGCTTGGCAGTTCAAAACACAACTATATCCTCACTTGTGATTGCATTTCCCAATGTCAAGATCAGGGGTTCAAGAGGACTGGTAACCTCAATTGATCTTCTTGCGTCTCAATCTCACCAGTCCTCTCGATCCCCTGATCTTGACATTGGGAAATGCAATCACAAGACCACTGGTCCTTCTTGGCTTGGTGGTCTTGTGATTGCATTTCCCAATCTGGTTGATGAACTATGTCTGTTAGACTAGAGATTGATTAATAGCTCAGCCACCGTCAACTAGCGGTGGTTGGTGCGGTGGAGGATCGTTCTCAGCCGGCTGTGCCCGGCTGGGGTGGTACCTGACAGACTTCTACCCATACTTTTGATTTAAACAATAAAGGGAAAAAAAAGATTTATTTGTTTTTTAGTACTTGTTTGGTAAAGATTTTTGTGGATTATAAGCAGTGGTTTCTACGTAATATATGAATAAAAATTGTGGGTCCTACGAAATGTGCGAATAAAAATAATGTTTGACCAGCTTATAAGCACGGACAAACAAATGCTTAAAAAGATAAAACCCAGCCGCAGCCATGCAACCCTCAACCTGCTGCTCTCACTGTCACAGTAATTTCCTTTTCTTTTCCCTCGCGCCTTCAATATTGTGATCTAATGACCATAATTTGTTAATCTGTTGAAGCTTTCATCACGTCGCCTTTTCAATCAATTTAAGCTTAATTCTGTTTATGCATCTGTTGCCTACAGCTTCAGAATTTTGATTGGTTAAAATTTGTTGGAGCTCTGTAGATCTCCACTACTGGCAACAATAACTTTCATTATTGCCAACATCAATCTGATGGTTCAGAATTTGTACCCTCTGCTGACCTATGGATGTTCATCTACTGATGAAGTGGCCCTCCAAATCCAAATTTATTACCCTCAATATAGGTATAGAAGAATATACATTGAAACCGTATGCCAAGGGTGCCAAATCACAAGACCGTTTCCTGTAAGAAAACATTATTTTGTTCTTAAGTTGCAGTGGAGATGATGACCCTAATAATCTTAGAATGTAGCCTTCTATTATTCTATATTGAAAGTGACTGATAAACATGATTATGATAATTTGAACAATATGTGTTTTGATTGCTAATATATTTTTCTTGTGTTTTTGTATCATCTTTTAATTCATTGCGTTTCTAATTGGCTCTTTTCACTTTCTTCACTTTTTAGGATGACGGGATATTAGTAATTCCCACAGTGGCAGATCCTCCACCTAAACTTCGCGCAAAGAAAGGTCTCGCTGCAGAGTTCCATGATAGAGTATATGCTTTGTTGACCATTGCTACTATGTCTGGAGGTTGTCAGGTAATTTTATAGCGCAAGGTTTTCCAGCTTCATCTTTTACGGTTCTCACCCTTTTTCTAACCTAATTCCACTCTTTCATGAACAAAGTTTAAATATTCTTACCTTGTCTTTTTGGGTCTCTTCTTCCCTTCTCCCCCTTCTCTTTCTACCACTGTTATCAGTTTCATTTTTGCCTTCTTATCAGGTGACTATTCCATTGGGAAAACATGATGATTCTCCAATCTCTGTATCATTTATTGCATCCCACGGAACTGATAAGTCCCTACTTGATACTGTTGTGGATATCTATTCATCTCTTCAAGAAGAGGTCAATATTGCTTCCAGTACTTCACCCTTGCCAGATACCAATGGTAACATGGATGCCTCTGAACTATTGAAAGAAAAGGTCCATTCTCTTTAACTTCCTTTCTAGTATGATATGAGTTCCTTTCGTTGAAAGTTTGTCCTTCATGATTCTGTTTTCATCCTGTCTAAATTAGATGAAACAGTGAAGTATTAATTTATAGTGATATAGTCATTGCATCAAAATTTTACTGCTAACACAAAATTAATATCTGCAATGATGGATTGTCGCGACTCATATATTGTTTGTGCAATGTGGCTTAAGTAATTCTTGCCTCTTCAGCTCTCATGTCTTTTCTAAATATCGATCATTTTCTTTGCAGGGGAATGCTGCATACAAGGGGAAACAGTGGAATAAGGCTGTAACCTACTATACAGAGGCCATAAAATTGAATGAGACAAATGCTACTTACTATTCCAATCGAGCAGCTGCTTACTTGGAGTTGGGATGGTCTGTTACATCCTATGATTTGTGCACTGGTTTTTCTTTTCCCACTTACTTCTGAAAACCTTTTGTCTTGATGAATCACCTTTTAACAGCTTTCAACAAGCCGAAGATGATTGCACTAAGGCGATATTTCTGGATAAGAAGGTGAGGGACTGCGATCGGTATAGTTCCTCTTTGGAGGTTGTTTATGTTGACGATTGATTTGTTGAATATCAATGGATAATCAACAGCCAAGATTTTGAAATAGGTGGTTCGCTGATTCATTGAATGGTATACTCGGGATAAATGAGCCTAGCTCAGTTTTTATCAGCTTATTCTGTTTTGCAAAAATGAAATCATGTAATGTGCTGGTGAAGAACCCTCAATCTATTTAATGATGTTGTAAGAACCTTCTATTTTCCTATGCAGAACGTGAAGGCATATTTGAGGCGAGGGACAGCTCGGGAATCACTTCTTTTCTATAAGGAGGCTCTTCAAGGTCAGAAATCAATTTGGCATCTCCTGTGTATATAATGTAATGTTAATGTTTATTGTTTTAGCCCTCCAACCATTTTACTTTTGTACGGTCTAACATGTAGAATGACGACTAAATATTTAAATAAATAAATTTGTTCACTATCAAAAGCAAAAAGCAAAAAGCATAAGCTTTTAGATGAGGTGGTTCAATATGATATTAGAATCTTATATTCAAGTTTTGCTGCCCCATTATTGAAATTTGTACAAGTTTTGTGCCTTTGATAAAAAGTGATTTGGCCTGCACGTGACTGAGCGTGTTGAGGATATTATTTAATAAATAAATTTGTCTCCTCTCTAAAAGCTGAAGCTTTTAGGCGAGGCATTTCAATGTGGTTAAAACAACAAACTAAGCTTTATTCCAATAAATTTGGGACGGTTCAAATGCCTATTAAATCTAATGTAACCTGTTGTTTTTATCATTCCCCTCGCCCTTCTCCCCTTTCTATCCTATCCTGCTAGATTTTCTTTCTTTAGCTCTCTCATATACTTTGTGGTAACTTGCAGATTTCAAGCATGCGCTCGTTCTCGAACCCCAAAATAAGGTTGCGAATATGGCTGAAAAGAGACTTAGAAAGTTGATCAGTTGAAGCTTCTCACCGGCTTTTATCTTTCTACCAATGGAAACATTTGATCGTCCTATAGTGATACGATCTCACAATGAGACTAAATCAACTCGCATCCATCATTCCATATTTTGATTCTTTGAAAGAAAACTTGTATAAATCGAAGTGGACAAAATTACTGGGATGAGCTCGGTATTAGGAATTTTGCACACTATCGGTTCGGCTTTTTATGTATCCCATGTGTATGTATAGATTTGTAACTGGACCTTGTTGGTACTACAGTGAAATTTCTTTATAAAGTACGATTGATGTTGCCCTAATTTCTCGTGTCTTGTGTGGTGTGTGCCTTTGTAATTTCTATTACATTTTCTATTGGTCCTTGCATTCACCCTGCTGAGGCTACCCGTGCAGAAAAATGCAAAGTCCGTATCGATCGAGCAGGGTAGACTACTGCTTGACACTCTTTGCATACAATTCTTTTCAGTGAAAAGGCATGCAAATAATCAGAGGCTTGACTTGTATTGCCACTTCACACGAGCTAAGTTATACATAAACATCTTTGTATATGTTTGTCAGTGGTCATAAATACTTATAAGTTGATTAAATATTATTTTTATTTACATATTTTATATAATTTACAGTTTTTATCTACACACATTTCGTAAGATTCACAATTTATAATATAAAATTTTTTACTAAATATAGTAATTTTTTTTTTACTATTTATCTATAAGTTCTAAAGTATTTATCATTACTTTTTTTAATATAACATTTGCTAGTCAAATGATCGGAAATGACATTACGTGATTTTATGTAAGGAAAATAACATTATATCAGTTTACATCTTATATATGTAATATTTTATTATATTAGATTGTTACTGTATGTCTGTATTTAATATTTTTGGTCAAAATTTTATAACAACTTCTACAAACAATATTATAATTGCTCAATAAAAAGTAATAAGATAGGTCAAATTACAGTACTAGTCCCCCAACATTTAGCATTTGTAAAAATTTGGTCCCTAGCCTTGTAATTTAGAAATTCTCATACTTGTATTGGACGATTTTAGAGTAAAATATCCCAATTATCACTTAATTTTCAAAAATGTTTCTCAATTATCATTGAATTTCAAAAGTTTTTCAAGTTGTCATTGAATTTTTGCAATGCTTTTTAGTTGTCGTTGAACTTAAAAAATATCGAGTTACCACTAAATATATCTAAATATTTTTTTGTTCGTCACTCACCGTTTTAGAAGTCAACGGACTTGATGACATGGTAGACATACGACTGATAAGGTAAGTTTATCAAATCTGTTAACTTTTAAAATGACGAATAATGAAATATCGATTAAAATGACATTTTGGTAAGTTCAGTAGCAATTTCAAAAAACTTTTAAAATACTGAAAAATATTTGAGAAAGTTGAGTCACAAGTTAAAAAACTTTTAAAGTTTAATGAAAATTAGAAAACTTTTATCAAAGTTTAGCGGCAATTAAGATAACTTGACGAGTTTGTTCAAAAGTTCTTTTATAACACATTTGGTACGAAAGATTGGATAAAATAGTACAAGATTAAGAAGAAAAATAGAAAACATACATTTAAAAATACAAGTAAAAATTCGGTTGAATAATGCTATTGGATAGATGGGATCCGGATCTCTAAACCGGCAAAAGACCCATTTTATCGGGTCGTATATGTAGAGTTCTGGAAAGTCCTTTCTCTCTCTTTAGGAGCCTCATCTCTCCAAACTTCAAAAACACGCACTACACACACTGAGTGCTCCCTTCCGCCTCGCTCCGCTGCACTACCATAAGCTCAATTCGGAAAAATCTTCAGGTATCCATTATCCATTTCCCCTCCCTTGTGCGTAGAGGCATGTATATTAAGTATTTCTTTGTTGTTTGTTGAAGAAAAGCTTAAAATTTGAGGACACGTTTTAGGTTTTTTAAAAAATGAAAAAAAATGAAAATCGCATTTTACGCTTTTTTAAGTGATTTATTTTTTCATTTCAATTACAATTTCAATATTATGCAGTGAATAATCTTTGGACCTTTTCGCCAGAAGACTTTTTTATTTGTTTTTGATTACTGATTACTGTTGAAATTTATTTGGTTTTGGGGGAGGTTGAATGTGATGCAAATTTGGACTTTTTATGGGATAGCAGAAGACACGTTTACATATGGACAGCTAGGCTGGCTCTTGTGAATAAGAAAGGGTGTTGTTTAAGTTTAGACCAGATGAAACTAATGAAATAATTGGAATTAATTTGGTTTGAAGATGATTTTTATGTACTATAAATATTGCTGGAATTCAATTGAGCTGATAAATTGTTTTGACAACTCTAGCGTTATTGGTTATTATGAAGTATTTGCTGTACAGAATTTTTACTGCTTCAGTACTGCAAGTTGTTTATTCGATTTGGTTGTATAATTCTTCTTTGTTACTTTTCAATGTTTTTACAGGATACTATCTTCTTGGCATATGATAATATTGTCTTTGTGTGTAACTCTTTAGAAGTTTTGTGTAGCATCTGTTGTGCTTTGACTGAACTGAGAGATATTTCTCAACAAATAAACGTCTTTTGTTATTTTGTGTGCAGTGAATTGAATGGCAATAATACCTTGTGGAAGTACATGGGGAGTTCAGCCTCATTTTATGTTAAGATCCTCCATTACAAATAAATTCTCAATATTGCCTCATAGGTAAGCTTTTATAGAAATTATCTTCAAAAATTGCCAATGTACATTTATGGGTGGACCATTTTTCCTTTCTTAATTTATAAACTCTTAACACCTCATTTATTTAATTCACATAGCCATTTATCATTTTATCTTTGGCATTTTCCTTGCATGTTTAATCTGATTGTAGCTGTGAAAATTTGTATGCTGGTCTTCACTGGTCAAGGAGCTCTCTAACCTTTGCAATATGTTTGTTAGATGTCCGGGAAAGTGAATTCTACTCACCCATTAAAAATGTAGGACGTTTTTGAGATGAATTAAAGGGAATTTTTTCCCTCTCTATAGTGATGATTAATTGTCTGGCAAAGTTCTGAACCACACCTTTGTAAATTTCTTAGTTCACATTTTTTGTGTTCATGACCAAAATGAAAAGTACATGACAATATCATTTTTGGTGTTACCATTGTAACTACATACTTGCAATGCTATCTCAACGAAATTGATTTTCCCCTTTCGGGTTATGTGCTTGAAACATAGTCAAGCTCAATTAGGTATATAATAGACAATATGAAACTCAACAAATGTTCTGTATGAAACCAATTAAGATCTTGCAATTCATGCTTTTCCACACCTGTTGGAACTTGAGAGGTTTACAAGATGCTCTCATGGCACAAATTATGGAATGACGTAGTCTGAGAATTCGGAGCATTGACACTCAAGTTGAATGCTAGTGCTGCTGATATGTTGTTCATGAGGTTTCCCTTGGAGCTGTTCAAATAAAGGATTCCGATGCAGAGATTGATGGAATTCAGAATTAAAGTATTTAGAAGCCTAGATGAGAAAGGCTTTGCTCAGATTGGTGTAATAGCTCTCTGTTCCACCTCATAGAATGTGGGATCTGCTTGCAGATGTTGAGATGGAACTGGGTGTAATTTCATGGGAAGAACAGAATTTTTGATAGAATGACACGTGGTTCATTTTGAATTAGTAGTTTGTCCATCACAATTTTTATCAAGAAATACACAACAATTGGTCTTTGGCAGTTTATTTATGAAATGTATGTTATCATCAACGCCAGATACGGTGATTGATTACTTATGGTTGCATGATACTTGCAAGCCAGCCAAAGTAGACAAGAACTCAGTGCCACAGTAGAATGCACTCAATGGTGAAATTTTTGGATGCAAGGCAGCTGAAGATTAGAATGAGATGTACTGAACTTTTGCTAAATGATGGCAGAAATGCTTGTTGTAGGCTTGTATCTGTTGTTGCTTCAGTGATGGTTGTGCTAATACTAGTGATAGAGATATTGAGCTCTCACCTTGGGAAGATGATGTCGATGATTGCCTATCCTTCCCACTGCTTCCATCAATGGATGCATTTCTTTGAGGCTCCTCCTTGAGTCCAACACCTTTTTGCAGAGGGACAAAACACTGATTGGACCTTTGCTAATTAAAAGAACAAAATTTTGAAAGGAGTCAATGTTTCTCCTCGAGTCCATTACCTTTTTGCAGAGGGACAGACTGATTGGGGCCTAGTAATCGGAATAACAAAATTTAAATAGGATACAATGTTGTTGTTGTAGTTGAATAACAAAATTATTTAAATAGGATACAATGTTGTTGTTGTTGAAATGTGTGGATGAGAATTATGTTTTGACTAGTTTGATAAATATAATTTAAGTGGTGCCAAACATATGACATTGAGGATGCATGAGGATGCATGTCATTGGCCTTGTTGCTGCTCCACGTTCCATCTATTTTTGAGAGTATGTGCATTTAGTGTATATGCATGGACTTGTTTTTTCTTCTAATGCACATGAGACTTTAACTTAAAGTCTATTGAGAGCTTTTTTCAGTCATCTAGTATGGATGAAACCCATGTTTGTATAGATTAAGCACATGTTGGAGTCGCTTAAACTATAATTTTATCTTGTCAAAGTGGTGAAACATTTTTTTTATCCACAAATTTCATAAGTCCCACAACTTACAACCTACTTTTTATCTACATATTCTCCAACAATTTATAAATTCACCACTACCAAATATGCACTAAGATGATCAAATACAGGAATACCTTTTAGGTCTTGTATTATATTTTGTCTAAATAATATTCATTTCATAGTTTCTAACATGGTATCAGAATCTATGCCTTGAGAGTTAAATTAGTTTCTTCTTCTGTTTCAGTCTTTTTTTTTTTTTCTCATCACCTCAAATTTTGTGTAAATATTGTTCTTGTATTACCATTGTGTCTTTGATGGTTCTATTCTATATATGATTATTGTTTTCTTGCATGCAGTATCTCAAGCAGAATCAGGTCATTGTCTTCACCAAGTTCAACATTTTTTTCTCAAGAATCCTTGAGTGCACTTTTCAGTTCGGGGTCATGCATTAACTCACGCCAACAGCGAAGAACTCGTTTGGTTGTTAGAGCTGACAGAGTGAGATTTGTCTTTTACTCTCTTTTGGTTTCTATTTATTTCGATGTAAAGAAATTTCATTGTCTCCCGTTATAGTAAATTATGCAGTACTAGCATTGAATAAATATTCTGATGACCTTTTACATGCAGGATTACTATACTGTGCTTGGCGTGTCTAAAAATGCCAGCAAATCGGACATCAAAAGTGGTGAGTGCTACCTTGACTCTTTTTTCTCTGCTATGTACAATTATTTTCTGTGATAAAATCTATTATTGTACGATAGCTTTGCTGTTACTTTTTTGGTTCCAAATGGACCGTGGTTATCATAAGATCTTCCTTGATGATTTCTGGAACCTGCATCAGTACCAAGCCACCAGATGGCCTTCACTAATTGAGGCATGGCTGTGAATTTTTTTACATACAGCAATAAATCTTGTTGTCTATGCTGCCAATGAGGCCTAGCTCAAGTGGGAAAGGCTGAGGCACCAGGACCGTAAGTTCTTGAGTTGAAGTCCCACAAGAATACTCAGCATAGTCTAACACTGCATATGTTTTTACTCTCACTTTATGTGGAATTTTTTAGTAGCCGACTATGTTTGATTGCTTGTGTGATAATAATTGAGTCGTAAGGATGTACTTCCATCATGGAATGCATTTAGTAATATTGCTTCACTAGAAAAAAAATTGATATCTTGTCTAAGCTGTGGGGTGTCTCATTCTCTTTTCTTTTTTAGCGATTGAATTTTATCTCTGCATTTGTTAACACTGGTTATGAGAATTACATATCTCTTTGGATTACACATGTATGTTCTAATTAGTTCATTTGAGATTTTTATGACTTCTTGAAGCGATCAAAATTTTTATTTCTTTTTGTGTTAATTCCTGTGGTTGTCAATATGTTGTTTAGATTTCATTTTACTTGGTTCTACATAATAATTAAAAATTCTTGCCTGATGAAAGATGTCTGAATTTGTGTCAAGTTTTAATTGTTTTTTCTTTCTTGTTCAGCATATCGAAAGCTTGCCAGGAACTACCATCCTGATGTCAACAAGTAAGTCACAGTGCCACTTCAAACTTGGCAATTAAGCTTTTGAGTATTTTGTTGATATTTTAATGTTCTTTAATTCTTTCTGTAATCTTTGATTGGCTTGCACAGAGTTCACTCTATTGAAAGTAGGCATCTTATAAACCCTTTCAATGGAAGGATATACAATTAAATAAACACGAGAAATTAAATATTAGAAGAGAGACTATCTCTTTACTCTGCCTTCTTCTGAAGAAAAGAAAGGGTAGTCCATTAGATTTTGATGTCTTCAATCATTCTTTTAATTTTACTTATGCTAGTACTTCCTAGTTCTTTCTATTAGGAGTTGAAGTTGAAAGTTATAAATCATGACATGTACTTTGCTGTAGAAATTCTACGCTGACATAATTCTGCCGATTCCACCCTTCCGAAATCTGTGCAAAGAACTTTCATCTGCTTGGAAGTCAATAAATACTGCAGTAGTACATTCTTATTGACAGGGAAAACAAAAGAAGTCTCTTTTTCAACTCTAGGTTAATGACACGAGAAAGGAAGCAATATATGCTCTTCTGAAATCTTATTTCTTCTCCCTGTGGTGGACAAAAGATCTCTCTTAGATTTTGAGGCACTCATCATTTTTTCCCTTAATGTTACTTGCATTATGCTAGTAGTAGTACAAGCTAGGTTTTAGTATAGTAGCTGAATCGAAGTTACAAAACATTCTGACATTCATTTTTGGTAAAATGTTCACCTTGTCATAATTCTGCACATAAATCGTACTCTTTCAAGATATTTGCAAGAACCTTCATCAGCAAGGAAGTCAATAAAGCATGTTAGTAAATTCTTAAAAAGGCGTCTCTCTTTTAAGGCTTTATGTTAATGATGCAAGAGAGGAGCCATATGCTCATTTCTATTCTTATTTCTTCCGTACTGCAGAGAACCTGGAGCAGAAGAGAAGTTTAAGGAGATTAGTAATGCTTATGAGGTGAAGTAGCTGATCCTTTACCCCACCCCTACCCTACCCTACCCTACCCTACCCTACCCTACCCTAACCATTCTCTATGCTAATTTGGTTAACTAATCTCGGCTCAGCATGCAAGCCAGTGGCAACTATTATTTAGGATTTGGTCATAAATATAAGACTTGTGCAACAGGTTTTGTCAGATGACGAGAAGCGTTCCATTTATGATAAGTACGGAGAAGCTGGGCTCAAAGGTGCTGGCGTGGGCACGGGGGTGAGTCTTTCTGATACAATAGAAGAGTGAACCCACCAAAAAAAAAAAAAAAATCCGCTCCTTGTACTATTTTCTCCTACATAAATGTTTTAACATCTTATGCTTCTCCATGGCAGGATTTTAGCAACCCCTTTGATCTATTTGAGTCATTATTTGATGGCCTTGGCGGTATGGGTGGTATGGGCATGGGAGGAAGAGGCTCTCGTAACCGGGCCACAGAAGGTGAAGACCAGATCTACAATCTGGTTTTGAATTTCAAAGAAGCTGTATTTGGGGTCGAGAAGGAGATTGAGATAACTCGCCTTGAGACCTGCAACACTTGTGATGGATCAGGAGCGAAACCGGGAACAAAGCCATCTAAATGTAGCACATGTGGCGGTCAAGGGCAAGTTGTCTCGTCTGCAAGGACTCCACTCGGAGTCTTCCAACAGGTAATGACATGTTCTTCTTGTGGTGGGACCGGAGAAATTTTTACTCCTTGCAACACATGCAATGGTGATGGCCGAGTAAGGAAGTCAAAGCGGATTAGCTTGAAAGTTCCCGCTGGGGTCGACTCTGGCAGTCGTTTGAGGGTCAGGTCTGAGGGAAATGCCGGAAGGAGAGGGGGCCCTCCTGGGGATCTTTTCGTGATCATAGAAGTTCTTGCTGATCCTGTTTTGAAACGGGATGACACCAACATACTTTACACTTGCAAGGTTTCATATATAGATGCTATTTTAGGAACAACATTGAAGGTGCCAACGGTTGATGGGATGGTCGACCTCAAGATTCCACCTGGTACTCAACCTAATACAACGCTAGTTATGGCGAAGAAAGGTGTCCCCCTTTTGAACAAAAGAAATATGAGGGGCGACCAGTTGGTGAAAGTGCAAGTCGAGATTCCAAAGCGCCTAAGCACTGAGGAGAGGAAACTCATAGAAGAGATTGCCAACTTAAACAAGGCTAAAGCAACCAACAGTAGCAGATAGTCGAAGTTGATTGGTTCTCTCCTTTTCTTATTCCCCTCTCTATGCTTCAATGATTGATGCTGTATTGCTTACAAATGTAGCTGGCAAATTTTAGGACTACACCTCGGTCAATTTACATGCAACTGAATTTAGGGTTAGGAAATTTTGTGAGTTAATATTTGTATTGTTTACCAAACAGTGAAAAGTGAGAAAGATATTTAGGGACACCTTTCTTCTATTTATGTGGAAGTCTATCTATATATTTCTATTACCTTCTTGACTCTAATTGTTTAGAATTAGTTGGAAATTTCTGGTTGGTTGATATCGTTTTAATACAAATTTTCATTTTCTGTTTGTTTTATTTGTTATATATCTAAACGGGGGTTCTATACTAGTTTGATCCTGAGGAGTCTGTTTTTGCATCTCTTCTTTTTTGTTTGGAAACTTTCTTTATACGTAGTTCATACTAACAAAACTCGTTGTCTAATAAAGTCATTATTGATGGTTCAAGACCGTCCGTATCAACTAGTATAACATAGATTAATTTATGCTTTGAGTTGAAACATTTTTTGCTTCAGTTCTCCAGCAAGTGGTCTTGTGATGCATGTTTGACCTATATTATTTGTTTTTTTTTCTCGTCGTTTATAGTTGTTTCTACTTCAAATATCAGGCATTGAAACCTTTGTACACATCTTCAATTTGCTTTGGTGAGGCGATTTCCCAAGCTTTCAATACACTTGATTTCAATCCCCATTCTCTGCTGGGGTGCTTGAACATAGGAACGTAGTTATGAATTTAGAATCAAAAGAGGACTGCCCGGATTAATTTCACTTGCGGTCATTGAAGTTACAAAATTTCAGCGTCTTTATTGAAATATACTAACGCATTCACTGGTGGTCAAATTTCCAATTTGATTGATGACGTGTCATCGTTAAATGCCTACGTGGCACACAATCAGTTGACATTTAGTAAATATTGACGCCACATGGATTTAATGTACTAATAATAATAAAATCAGACCCAAGTTGGTGGTTTAATTGGTTCAAACCTACTTGGAGGTCACATCTTCTGTTCATTTATAGGATAAATGGGGTTCTTGTAAGCTCTCAAGTATGTAGCAATTTTGTAGCACTTGTCTACCAATTGCAAAGGATCCTTGCCCCATTCACATATGCTCGCTATTGCGTGTGGACAAGGCACATCACTCAGACCCCACTTCCTACACGTGGTCCGAATTTATAGTTATTAATACATTAAGTTCATGCGGCATTAATTTTTGTCAAATGTCGACCGATTGTGTGCCACATTGACACTTAATAGTGACACGTCATCAATTCACATTGAAAATTTAACAGAGTGGCCGTCGGTGAATGCGTTAGTATACTTCAGTATTTCGATACCAAATCTTTGTAATTTCAATAACCGTCTTGTATTTTCACTGAAACTTCAGTGACTGCCAGTGAAGTTATCCCAAACTACTCAGAATATTCATCAAGCAGTCATGGTCTATTACTGCAACGACAACTCTAATTTTAAAGAGTTTGATTGATGATGTGGACTCGGAATGGATGCTCGGATGACACCATCTCCACTAGGAACTAATCAACCAAAAAAACTTGCTAAAGATGACATAGTAGAACGGATAAATTATGATACATTTTGAAAAGCATTTTATACATAGATAAATGTGAAGATAGTGAAGATCTAAGACTTCTAAAACTTTATACTCTCGAACGTGCTTTTTCAGATGCACCTACACAAAGTGATACTGACATGAGTAGCCAACAAGTAGGTACTGAAAAGCGAGGGATGACAATGCCAACTCTTCACTAATGTAGGTGTAACTATGAATTTATCTAGAAAGTTAGTGGTGAGCATGTATATGCACAACTCGGGCAAATGACATTGGCAAGCTTTAAAATGGATTTATATTATATGTTGAATATCGTAGATATTGATTTAGTTTTTGAGCGGGATGTTACACTTGGTCATTGCATGATTGGTTATGGTGACTTTGATTATGCTGGTGATTTGGATAAATGTCAATAAATTATTGGATATGTATTCACTATTTAGTCAATTAGAAGTCTACTTTACAGTCTTCAATGATTTTGTCTACTACAAAGGCAGAGTACATGTTAGTTACAGAGACTATTAAGGCAGTTATTTGACATAATGAATTGATGGAAAACTTGAGAGTTGCACAAGATCGCATAAGTTTGAAATGTTATAGTTACATTGCAATTCATTTGGCAAAGAACCAAGTTCACCATTCACGAAATCACTTTGTGCAGGAAATTATCGAAAAGGAAAGATACTGGTTAAGAAGATTGGGACTGTTGAGAATCTCGCGGATATGACGACTAAGGTGCTAACGACTGGCATGTTCAAACATTGATTGGACTTGATCAACATCCTTCAAATTTGAACACTTCCGATTATTGGCGGTGCCTATGAGTGCATTTGTAAGCACTATAGAATTAACTTCGTTTGTCAAAGGATATGCGAGATCAATGGAGTTGCGTGGGATTGGCTAACTTACCAATGTGGAGATTTGTAAGAAATTGGCTTATTAGCTTATCTTGTTGACTCCCACATCAAAAGTTTAATAAAGATGGGTCTCATATTGCAACTATCCTCATGGACCTTAACTCTTTTACGAGACACAATTAAGAAAAAGAGAAGTGTAGCTCTTTAGGAAACAAATTAATTAAACTAATTCCTTTAATAACCATTTGAGCAATCTTAGATATTTTTAATTTTTTTTTGCAATTAAAATTGATTTTTTTTTATAAGGTCTATTAAGTTTTATTATTCCAAGATCTCCTAGTTGTGGGTAATTTACTATTGCCATTAATTTTGTAATATTCCTTCTTCGAAGTTGGTGAAGTGATTTTGTGTGCTCGAAGACTATGTAAACTTTATCAACTTTAAATTCTCATGTTCTTTTTTTTTTTTCTTCATTTATTGTTTGCATTCATCATTTTTCTGCTTTATTATTACTCTAATAGCAATATTCGACATAAATTTGTTTTTCCCAACAATACACCTATATTAGTTTCACGTAAAGAATTTCTTCAATCTTTTCATTAAGAACCCCTCGCTTTTCAAAACCTACTTGTTGGCTACTCATGTCAGTATCACTTTGTATAAATGCATTTGAAGGTAAGGGCATCTCCAATGGGTCTTCATTTCACTACTCCATTTTGTAGTGAATAGTGCAGCACTATTCTTTTAGCGTGAGTTTTAGAGTTTTTTTCCTTCCAATTTTGTCCTTCATGTTATACTAGATAAATTTGTTTTTCCTTGTATATCTTTTTATATACTCTTTTATTATTTTATTGTTTAATTTTATTTATGTTTCTTTTCATTTCATTATTATTTTTATTAATATAACAAATTGTAATCAATTAATAAAAAATAATTAATGAATATGCTAAAATAAAATAACTCATTAATTTTAAAAAGTTACAAATGTGAAAAGAAGAAGACGATATTTATTATTACGACAACATAAACATTAAAAATAAAATACAACATGAAATGATAGACGATAATTTAATAATCTAGTACATCATTTTCAGATCCTCCAAAATCATCAAAATATTGACCAAACGGACTTGAAGTACTTTGAGATTATTTGGCTAGCCATTTAGCTTTTTTTTTTTTTTTTTTTTTTTTGCATGATTCTTGTTTGACTTGAAGTAATTTGAGAATTTGTTGACAAAATTAGTATATTTATGTTTGTGTTTGAACGTTTTTATGTTTTATGTTATTTTTTATGTTAAATGTTGTATTTTGTTAAATCGTGATCTTAGTTGTAATGCCTTTTTAAATTTGTTGTGATAAATACAAATTTTTAGGTAATTAAATTAAAATTTTAATTTATAAATTAATAAAAGAATATTTAATTTTTCATTTATAAATTTGACTAGTAATAGAATATTTAATTAAATAATTTTTGAATTCAATAAATTGTTGAAAATTAAAAAATAAGGAAATAAAACAAATACTATTCATTTGGTGCAATTTTTAAAGATCTTGGTTGGAGATGGGTAAAAAAAGATAGCATAAAAATTGCACTATTTTGAAGATTGTGGTTGGAAATGCCCTAAGAGCCTAGAGTTTGGTGTCATGAGGAAAGCAATGATAGGAGCTAACTAGGGAAAAAAAGAGGAACAAGGGTTCCTTCCATACTCTCAAACATACAACCCAAGATGAAAGCAACATCCATGACTTCAGGTGGAATGTCAATCAAAATAATGCTTCAAATAACCCTTAGCAAGAGAGAATACCAAGTTTGGAAGAAATGTTTCAGCAGTATATGCAGAAAACAGATAAGATGCTTCAGCAAAGTGAGATAAATTATCATAATCAACAGGCATCTATTAGGAAGTTAGAGACTAAGATTGGCCAAATTGCCTTAAAATTGTCAGAAAAGACCAGGCACTATACCTAGTAACACAGAGAAGAATTCACAAAAACATGTCAATGTCATCACCACACTTAGTAGAGCTTAGCTACCTGAGATACTTGGAAAAAGTTCGATTGCTATAGATGACAAGGTACTCACCACATGCAATGAGCGAAGTGGAAAGGTTTGGACAGACACCAAAAGTAAGTCAAAAACAAAAATTAGACACCCCACAAGTTAAGACAACTGTATGTGTCAAAGTATGTGTACCGCCCATTCCGTTTCCTCAAAGGCTCAAGAAAACTCAGCTTAACAAACCATTTACAAAATTTCTTGATATTTTCAAGAAACTACACATCAACATTCTCTTCTCAAATGCTTTAGCTCAGATACCACTATATTTAAAGTTTATGAAGGAAATGCTAGCAAAGAAAAGAAAGATTAAGGAATACGAGACAATAACTTTGACTGAAGAATGTAATGTTATTCTGTTCAATAAGTTGCCTCCAAAGTTAAAACATCCAGGGAGTTTCAAAATACCTTGCACAATTGGACAATTTTGTAATTTTAATGCTTTATGTGATTTAGGTACAAGTGTTTATTTGATGCTCATTTTTGTCTACAGAATATTAGGTCTGGGATAGGTAAAAGTAACGATTCTATCTCTACAACTTGATGATAGGTCAATTAAGCGTTCACGAGGTATGGTTGAGGATGTGCTCATCAAGATAGATAAATTTATCTTTCTAGTTGACTTCATTGTCTTTGATATTGAGGAGGATCGAGATATGCCGATAATATTAGGATGACCATTCTTAGCGACAAGTTGAGCCCTTATTGATGTAAAAAAGGTGAGCTGATCTTGATGGTACATGATGAACGAATTCAGTATGTACACCGCAACTGAGTAACCAATCGAATTCAAAGGGTGTTTTATAGTGAATGAAATGGTTAAAATTGACCAAGAAAAGCACAAATTGGAAGTTAAGAATGAAGGTGAAGAGCCCAGGTTGCAAGCAAATTTAAGAAATCTTGGTGGGCGAATTTGTTGAAAGAGGGCAAACAAAAGTTTGGAGGGTGAAAGAACAATTATACAAAGAAAGAAAGTGTCAACAATGCAAATCGTCTAAAGCTCGATTCAAGCCACCTTAAATGACTGTGGCAACAAAATCGAGCTAATGACTTTAAACAAGCGCTTATTGAGAGATAACTGAATTTTTTATCATTTATCTATTTTATTTTTCATATTTAGTGTAGGATTATGTTTTCACTTTTTAATATTTTTAGGATTAGTGAGCAGTTTTAATCCAGGTTATTGTGGCCCAAATTCAAATTCCTTCCATATCGCTATATATCGTTTTGTTTATACTTTGTAGGAACTCTGAAGCTACACCATGCAGCCAATAACAAGGACAATATGTACTTTAAGTTTGAAGGTGTAGTTGATGACTTTGATATTTTTTGTTATATTTGTGTGTGCTGTTTATATTATGTGAGTAAAAAAATAACTATTAATATTAAGTGAAAAAATATATATTATCTTATTACTTGTGTGCTTGTATGTGTGTTGAATAGCCTTGCCGGTTGATGATTATTTGAAACTGTTTTGATTCATGGACTATGACTAGGTGATGTTGCTTATGCTTACTCTTTTACTGTAATTATTCATGTGAGATGTGATTAAGTGTGAGTACAATAGTCATAAATATCATTACTTTTGGTTGGTATATAGATAGAATTGTGGACCTAGGTTGTTAAAACCAAGATCACCAATTGAAAACTCAATTACTTAACCAATTGAGAGGATAGTTTGGAGGTGGTTAATTATGTGGGAGCTATTCAGATAGGTGTTGATTTCGTGAATGTGTAATATTTGTGTGGAGTATCTTTGGCTATCAGGTGGAATCTTAGTACTAACTGGATGCTAGAAATCTAATCCCCACATATTTTATCTTGCAAAAAAAAAAAATGGCATTACACTTGGTTATATTATGCCTCTCTTCGTAGCTTTTTAACTCGAGTGATGAAGTCTGTAGGGTTTCTCAAAATTCGGTGCCCTAAAGTTTGTCAAACCTAGGAGCCATCAGCCTAAAACTAGCTACAAAGGTCATTTAGAAAGCTTAAGAGAGTGATGTTTTACATATAAGATGGAAAGAAAAAAAACACAATTCCTTGGAACATAAGATGAAAAACTAGCAAGATAGAGTCATTGTGATTATAAATTGGAGATGTAAATAACTAGTGGGTTTGACTTGCCTAGTAGAAGTTTGGCAGTCGAAACACTCAATAAAGGAGAATCATCACAGATCTAGCTAGTTACTCCATTGGTTAGGTCCAACCAAACTTGAGTGGTAAAAGAATAAGTATTTTGAGAGTAATTTATTAACACAACGTGTGAGAGATTGAATATCAAGATGGAGGTGTGCATTCTTATGAGAGAGAGAAAATATTTGACCATCGAGGGGCAGAGTATTACCAACCTAAAAGCTTTTGGTGATTGGATTGACTATGCTTACACACACATGTCGATTGAGCATCGAATGAGTAAAAATTAGTTTTGGTAGCATGATTTAGAAATCTTTTATAAATTGTTTGATCAGTTTCAAAACCTAAGGCAAATACGAAAAGCTGTCTATTGAAGTAAATTTTATTGTTATTTGTTTTTGTATTTGAGTAGATAATCTTGCTCAAGACAAACAAGTATTTAAGTTTGGAGGTATTTGATAAGTGTGTTTACATACTTATCCTATCTTATAAACATGATATATAATTGTAATTTGAGTAGATTTCTACTTAATTTAGTATAAATGTTGTCATTGTAGATAAAATCTAAAAATAGAAGTAAATTGAGTAAACAAAGAGAATTCAAGCTAAATAGGAGTTCATCAGAAGCATTTGAAGCTTGACATGATGACATATGAGTGATAAGAACCATTAAAAGAGCCATTTGAGGAATGTCACAAGTTTCGAGAAATAGATTTTAACTTAAAAAAGTTTGAAGACTGAATTGCACACTTATAAAACTTGTGAAAGGCCAAATTCGGATGACTAAAGAGGTTTTGGGACCAATTTAGAAGTTCTTGAAAGTTTTGAGATCAATCTTGAAGAACTTGGAACAAAAAGGGACCAAAATGTATAACTTTAAAAGTTTGGAGACCAAATTGCAAGTTTTTTCTATTTGTCATGGTCTGACAGCAATTTGCAATTCAAGGCTAGACTGCAGCAAACAAAAAAATTATGTTTGCTGCGGCAAACCGCAGCTCGGGTAAGGTATTTTTTGGGTTTTTTTAAAGTTGAAATTCGGGAGTATTTGTGTCCTTTTCAATTAAAACGAGTTGGATGGGGTGTAAAAACTATATAAAGATCTAATCTAAGTCAGATTAAGGGTGGGAGAAGTAGAGAAACAGTAGACAACAAAAGGAGTAAATGAAGAACGACGAAGGCTTTGAAGATTGGGACGTATAGACGGTTAATTCTTGTTGCAATATATTCAATTTTTTTTCGTACTTTATTTAGATCCGGTTATGTATTTTAAATTCTTCATACTTTATTTTCTCATATAATGAGTAGCTAAACTTATAGTTTGGATGAACGATGTAACCTAGTTTAGATTCTCCAATTTCAATTCTCAAGTTTTGAATATATGTTGATCATGTATTGATTTTACTTCTTATCATAATGCTTAAAATAATTGGCCATTATTTTATTGAATTATGGATTGTAACAAACTAAGATGTAAGTTATTAATCTAGACTACATAGTAAAATTCGATAATTGGATAAAAGGTAGAAATACGTTTTTGTTATTGTTGCGGTCTTAAATTGAATTTTTATGAGAGTTAAAGATTATTTTGTCTTCACATAGAGATATAGTGAGTTGACTTAATTATATAGGATTAATTTGAACTTGGGAGAGGTAAATTAGGTTAAATTTGTGAATTCGATCGAGTACAACATTAGGAAGAAATTTTGAGAGGAGAGATTAGAGATAATAACTATGGTGAAATTGTGAATCCTGATGCTTTAATCATCATATTTGATAAATTATTGATATTTGTGTTCACATACGTTATCACATTTAAATTAATAGTTATAGGTTAATTGTTCAACTAAACGTATTTCAATTTGTTTTCAATAGATTATGATTATGATTAATTGATTTAGTATCTAAATAAAATAGTTTTCGTGGGAACGATAATCTAAACTCATTAGGTCCACTTTATTACTTGTTAACGATATTGCGCACTTGCAATTATTTTCAAAACAATCTACCTTGTGGAATTGGGATTACAATTTCGCCATCTTCTTTTTCTAAGAAAAATGGACCAAATTGGATCTCAAATTCTTGGATCTTCGATCGAGAAAAGAAAAATCAATATATACTTACAAGCGGCTACACTAGCTCTTTCTATATGCTCAAATGTGCATACCGCCAGACATTGTCTATGTTGTGGGTATGTTTTTCTATTTGATAAGAATTTTTTTTTTTTGTCAAATACGGTATTATGAACCGTTAAGAGGGTATTAGTACCCTCATACGCAGAAAGCAGTTTGATTTCATTGTTTTTTCAGAAGCTGAAACTAGTTTCCTTGTTTGTTTAGAAGCTGAATTGGATTATTCTTGTAATAGTTTCTGAAACCTTTTTTTTAGAAAAAACAGTTAGGAATAATCAGAGCATGCATTTAAGAGTCACCATTTTTTTTTCTTTTGCTTCGGGTTTGTCTTATTTATGGTGCGTGAAAAAAGTATACTTTGTAATAGTAAACCAAAAAATAAGACCTAATAAATTAGACATAGTGGAAGAGAATAATATGTAGATCCCATATTTTAATTCATTTCACCTCCATTATATTAGATCATTATACAAAACATGTGCTTAAATAAAAGCTTGAAATACACCCATTATAAATTTGTTCCCCAATGACTAACGACAAATCATTATATCTCGTTAATGATACATATATTTTCAGCCCATTTTAAAAGTCCTACAAAATACATCAACAAAAAGGGGAGATTCATATAGTTTCCTAAAGACAAGATCATCTAAGCTATTACATCACATAGAAGCGGGTTACAAGATATTTCATAGTCTAAAAGTCGTACACGTCCACAAAAAAGTAGGTCACTTCATATTTTTGTAGCCCGGGTCGATGAGGGTAGTACGACCATACATATATCTCGGCGATCAAATGATATTCTTGGCCATCCGAAACTAGCTCCCACCTTTGCCCCCCACGACTTCAAAGAAATCTCGATCTATTTTCTACAAGTCATGAAACTAATATGAATGGTAACATTCAATGAATAAAATACGGTGTATGTGTGATGTTGCACATAAATATATCTTTTATCGTTCTTAGGACCCTTTTCATAAGCAATAATTGTACACCGAGCGCTCAACTTAAAATTCTTTGTGCCTTTGCAAGGTGGCCAAACTTCTTTGTACATTTGTTCTTTTATGGATTACTTATACTCTTGGCCATAGTTGATTAACCATTTTCTTTAGACCTTTGTCCCTTTATAGCTACTATTAACCTTGGTCGTTAATTAAACTTTAATTGGACATTGTGTCCTCAAATGAGTCGCTCTAACCCTTAGCTATAGTTGATCAACTCTTTTCTTTGGACATTTGTCCGTTTATGGTGTACAAATAGACTTAAAGAACTTATTGTGTTATGAAACAACTTGTCTTTGCATATATACTTTGTTTTCTCAACTCAAGTTGAACATATATAACATAAAATAACTTCTCATTCTCATTCTTTCTTCTTTTTGACGTAAATGATAAATATACTCAAAATGCTCACAATATCTCATATCTTACTTGAATCAATCTCATCAATATAACTATTTTTGGAGCACATATAAGAACAAATAAAATTTATGCACATATATACTTATCATATTGCACATAAGATAAATAACGTAGTTTACTCACAGCTCGTTGTAAATGGTCTCGATACACCTGAAAATAAAAGGTATTGTATGTCACAATTTTGTAGAAGGTGGGTATTACTTAAGTCTTTAGGTAGGAAACTGGGACCTTGCATAACCCAATCTCAAGCCTTTATGGTGCAGAGAACTCTAGGTACTGACATCCTATTTTTAAACAGAAGATTTGGAGTACCAATACCCTCTGGGATAGAGAAGACAGAAGTATATTTTGTTTTTGAAAAACTAAGTTTAACTCTCAAAATCTAACATTGTCATCCACCATGAAACTTGATATTTTAATCTCATTTTTGCTATGGCCTGTTTAAGGTTTTTGAGGCTCGGTGTGGAGATTTCTCTATTAATTTAGAAGACTTCCACACCAAGTCATTTCATTTAAATTTTAGATATTGACTCACATTTTTCTCTTAGATAGAATTTCCTCTTTTAATATATGTTCTTCTTTCCTTCTTAAAATGCTAGTGAGTGTATGCGTATATATGATTAAAATATTTGTAGTGAAAGAGATGACAAAATGTTGCCTTGATTTGGGGAGGTATTTATAGAAAAGGCTTACCCTCTCATACAGAACACACATACAAGGTTTATACATATGCATACACATTTATATTATATATATATTTTCACTTCATGATTACACTTATTCTCATTAGGCGACTTGTAAAGTTTGCTTGATTTGCTTAAAGATCTTCACTTCATGATTACTCTTATTCACATTTTTCTATAGTTTTTGTAGGATATAATAGGGACAATAGAGAATGCATAATAGAGACAATCTGGAGGCAAATTTCTACACCAAATCTCACTCAATTCACTTGTCAATTGTTTAATTCAAAATTGGTAGATTTCTTGTTTCTTGGACCTGTATTTGGGTTGTAATTTGGAGGTCGATGCTTGATTACTTTTCGACATCTCTTGTACTGTCTTGAAGATCTTATGGAGATCTTCACAAACACTTTAAACCATAGAAAACAGACTACCACAGCGGTTATATGACTGCTCTAAAATGGATATCCGAACATTTGTTGGTGGAATTTTTCAAGTGTTCCCAGATTTCCCAACTTCTTTCACACTTTTGGCATTAAATTTTGGGGATGATTTCTTAGTCAAATGTAGGTATATTTGGTACCATTTCAAAGGCATTGTTGCGTACTTCACAATCCCATAAGATTCATAAAATTCTCACCATCACAGAACTTGTGCGATTGCCTCAAAGACGGGCGTTCAATTTAGTTAAAAAGACTTAAAACTTTATTTTTCCAACTTTTTGGGTCTCAACCCAACTTTTGTACTTTTAATCAATCGAGTCCTAACATGAATTATTAAATATTAATTTAACTCTCATTAGTCCCTAAATAATTTATTAAATCCGATTTTTCTTTTTTATTATTTGAATTTAAAAAATACTAAATGTTACGACTTTTGAAGCACTTTTCAAGACGATTCAAATAAATTTCTTAATTTATTCTATTTTTCAGTTTTTAAAATTAAATAAGTAAAGTTACGCTACGTTAATTTTCGGATCTTCTCCAAATTACATTTTACTTTATAGTTAAAATATTAATAAATTATGCAATTTTGTAGCATTGTATTAGAGGTATCAAAACAAGCTGATGGAATTGAGCGGATTGCAGGGTTGAGGGACTAGCCTGCTAATGAAATCATTTACTTTGATAATATTAATATATTATGCAACTTTGTAACATGACTATTAGGGGAATTAAAATAGGCGGGTTCATCAATTGAGCGGGCTCACAAGTCATGAGGGACTAGACCCGAACAAAATCAATATAACATACATTTTTGTAACAAATATTAAAAAAAAAAAAAAAAGAAGTGAAACCAATATTTTTATAATAAAAAAATATAACAATATTTTTAAAATTCTTTTATTTTTATGATTATTTGTAAAACTATCCCAATTTTAATTGGGGTTAGAATGGGTCTCAGACATTCTATTTTTATCTTGGACTGGACTTGGATTAAGTTAGCCCATTTGAGACCAGCATCATTAGTTTCGATGAATATAACACTTAAATAAAACTTATTTTCAATCATAAGTTCATTAATGATTATGACAAACTAAGAATTATATTCAAACTTCTTAAGAAACATGTGGTCCACTAAAAATATACATAGGCCTACGTAAATGTTAAGTTTGAATGATTATTGATACTTTCTTTTGATTATATTTTAAAGTATATATCTAATGGCGTATCGAAAAGCGCAACTTTCTTCTATGAAAATTAGTGTCAAATTCTAAAATACATGAAAATAGTAGATATAAGTATAACACAATTTTCATTGATTTTACAGTATTTATATCATTATAAAAAGCACACGAAAACAAAATATTTAAATTTTTTAGGTAATTATTTCTCGAGGAAAAAGAATCTCAAAATTATTTGACATAAGATAAAGAAGAATTTTATTATTGAATATCCATTCGGCTTTTAATGCACCCATAAATTAAAGGATTTTTTTTTTTGTTCTCTTCATACATTCTTTCCCATAATTACATCTTAAATATTATTAAATTTCAAGAAAATTCAAAACAACCAAATATTTGGACAATGATTTTAACTCATCACATAAAACTACTTATTATGCGATATAATTTAAATGAATATTACCATCATATATATTCTTAAAATTAGTAAATCATTCATGCAAAATTAACACATGCATTATTACTACATTACTATCAAACTAATTATCAAAGATTAAAAATCGTCATTATGAGAAAAAATATTCCCGGCATAATAAAAAAAGAAAGACGAATAATATAGGAAGAAAGTATGAATCAATAATAAGATAATGAAATGCAAAGCCAAATTCATCTTGTTTTTTTATGTTGATGAAGGAATTTGCTCAAATTCGTCAAGATAATAAGATTTGATTTCTTTGATTGTTTATAATTAAAGATAATAATTTCAATATATTAAAATTTTATTAGTATATTTTTATTTATTTTCATTAATTACAATATATAATGAAATTTAAAGAGACAAATCACTTTTAATAATCAAAATACAATATTTATATAGTATTAAATAGTTTAAATTAAAGTCAAAATAAATTATATTAATTGAAAGATGATTTTAGGAATTATAAGTTATTTGAGGGGCAATATCGTCCAAAAATGTTTCTCCCTTTAAGGGACTTTTAGAATTAGTATAGATTAAAATAATTTTAAATCTAACAACTTAACTTATTTATTTCAAAATACTACATAATTAATATTATATTAAATAATAAAATAATGAATTAAAATTAAATAACTATTTCCACGTGAATTCACTCAAATTTGTTTTGAAACCTTGATTATTTGCACAATAAGTCCTTCATTTTATAAAATTTTCACTTTAGTCCCTATACTTAATCTTTCATTTCAATTTTGTCCTTTTTTATTTGCAACTCAAGTCCTTCAACTTTTAAATTTGTACAAGTTGGTCCCTATATTTATACTTTTATATCAATTTAGTCCTTTTGTATCACTATTTGATACAGATGTTACAAATGATATTTTATATCATTGAATATGTTATATATTATATTATGTTATTTTACATATCACATGTATACGTGAATTGGTATTTTTGTATCATCGATATTACGTATGTTACAAATGATGAAATCAATAGTTTTATTTGTTAAATTTAACATTGTGTTTCATATCTATATCATACTATAAACTTATTGAAGTTTAGAGTTGATTTTGCAGTTGTAACATTTACATGAATTAATGTCATGATACATTACAAATGTTACAAATTATTGTTAATATCATTGTTTGATACAAATGTTACAAATAATATTTTGTATCATTGAATATGTTCTGATTATATTATGTTATTTTACACAATACATGCTACGTGGATTAATATTTTGTATCATTTAATATTTATATATTTCAATTTATAACACGATTGTTACAAATATATCGTTTGTAATATTTGTATCAAACGTTGATACGATATCATTATATGTATCAAATAGTGATTTTACAAAGGACTAAAACTGATATAAAAGTATAAATGTGGGGACCAACAACAAAATTTAAAAGTTGAAGGACTTGAGTTGCAAATAAAGGACTTAACAGTGAAATGAAAGATAAAATATAGGGACTAAAGTAAAAATTTATAAAGATGAAGGACTTATATACAAATAATGGAGACTCAAATGGAAATGCAAATTTCACGTGAAATATATATTTTGAGTATAGATTTAATTTTAATTTATTATTTTATTAATTAATAGGTTTACATATAAAAGTGTAAGTGAGCCATGCCGACCACACTTTGTGGACTGCAGCCCATTTACGGCCCGTGATAATAGAAATTGAAAAATATTGAATTTTATATATTAATTGAAAAGTACTCATGAATTTTAAAATTTTGTTAAAAAACACTGCTAATTATTTATTAATCACAATTAATAGAAGTTACTTAAAAATAAAATAAAAAACAAAAATCATTCTCTATCTAAATAGATTCTCTCTCTCTCTATAACATTTCTTTCTCTTCTATACTAAACACTCTCTCCACGTTATACCCTATCAATCCAATCAAAATTCAAAATTGTATAATTGAAATCTCCATGCTAAGAAAAAAATGCACAATTCTATCTATATGTAATAACAAAACACAACAACAATTAAAATTTCAAAAAATAAGACAATATGTTGTTTAAACAATGGAGATCAATAAAATATATTAACAACTGTATCTTAAAAATTATTTCAAATTTCAATAACTATAAACACCAACAGCAGTAAAAATGATTGTTCGACATCATCTGCATCGCTGACACTGCAATAATAAAATACTGTAACAACTATCACCATCGTTGCCCCTGCATTAACACACATATAACAATGACAAATAACAAAGTAAATTTTCATTATGAGATAATTATATTTGATTTGTAACACGATACAGAGACAATCATGGGGCATAAGTTCAACAATTAGAACCACGAGTTTTTTTTTAATACAACAAGCAGTTTGTATATACATAACATTCAAATCTTTGATAAAATATTATAAAGTATCACTGACCATGATATGCCAGTAACAAATGCACATTTTTCTATTGCTAATCTCTCGGTAGGAAGAAAGAAATAATTAACTAATTAAATAAAAAGTTCTGTAAATATTAGACATCTTGTCTAGAACGTTTGGTATGGAGACTATTGTTCTCAGATATACTCTAAGAATTGATTTGAAAAACACAACAAAAATTAAAAAAAAAAAATCAGTTTTTACAAAAGCAGAAAGATGGGCACTTACTTTTTTATATTCATCAAGAAGTTCATTCATTGCTAAATTTTGATCATAAAAACTATTTTTTTTCAAGAAAATGATTCTCAAACAATGATTTATTTTGCTTTAACAGATAAGGAATAGATAATGGATGTGAGAGAGTTATGAGATAATGGAGGATTTAGATTTTGAAATGAAGCAATATGAAATATAGTGTAATTTTAATTAGGAGCTTAATCGTAAGATTTTCTTTTATGACATTTTAAATTCATAATTAATTTAAGTGTTAATTACATTCACAGTTCTCATTCATTCACATTTGTAACAATATTATCACTATTCAATTTTATTCGCAAATATCGTTCATATCCTTTCATTTTACTTGCACATAAATTGCTCTAGAGATTCTGAGTGAAAATGTTTTATTCGAAAGCAGCTGACTTCTAACTCTTCTCCATCTGACCTGAGTAGAAAGTAGGTTTTTGTGATGGTCCCAAATACTTTTTTGATAATTTTACCCCTGACTTAAATAAGTTAAACAACATAAATATACAATAAAAAATTACAATTAAGACTCTAACCTTTTCAAAAGTACAAATAAATTATAAAAATTTTTTTTTTTATTTTACATATTTCACTTTAAATAATAAAAAATGTATCATCAAGTCCTAAAACTTCTAATTACATTCACTGAAATGACATTTGAAGTCTATACAGATTTCGTCCAGTGGTCTGTTAATTGAAAAAAAATATCATACATGTGACCTAAATTTGACCAATTTAACAAAGACAAAATAGTTTATTACATTCTATTATTCAAAATAATTAAAAAAGAAAATAGCAGTTTGGGCAGGCAACCGGAGGGAAAAATCCCCCCTACCCCGTCCCTGTTGTGATTGTTTAGGGAGGTGGGGAAGATGTTGTTTTTCTTTTATTTATTTTTATTTTTTTATTTTTTAATTTTGAAAAATAAAAAGTTTATGATTTATTTTTACTTTTAAAAATGTTATGGATCTTAACTACAATTTTTTTTTTTATTTTTTATTTTATTTATTTAAGTCAGAAGCAAAATTGTCCAAAGGACTATCTGTGTAAGTAAAATAGATAAGGACGATATCTACGAATAAAATTGAATGTGAATGATATTGTTACAAATGGAGATTGTAAGTGTAATTAATCTTTAATTTAATAACAATCACAAGTTGTAAAATAATTAATGAATTTATATATAAAAAAAAAAATTATTTATTTATAACTATCTAGTAAAAATATATGATGTATAGTAAAATTGATAAGGATAAATAGCACTGGAGTCCCGAACTTTTGAACTTTGTAACGATGAGGTCTCAAATTTTCAATGACTAGCACTCCGTGTCTTTAACCTTTAAAAACTCGCGATCAAGTTCTTCTGTTAAAAAAATTGTTAGTTTAATCGTTGAATAGTTAAAATTTTCTTTAAATGACCAAATTATCTTTTTGGAATTAAAATAGGAAATTAGATAAGTCTTATGCATACTTATTAAAGAATCTCTGATTGAGTAGACTAATATGATTTCGAGAAAATACGTTAGACGTTTTATAAAGTAACAATAAATTAAATAAAACGATAGGAAATGATTTATATAGTGAAACATTAAATTTATTTGAAAATATACTTTATTATATTTATTTTAACAATATTAAAATTGAACCCATAAAGGGACCATTTTCTTGGAAAGATGGACTAGGTTCTTGGAATACTACACTCTACAGCTGTAAATTGGACAATATCAAATTAAAATAATTTAGTATGTACAAATTTGAGGTCAAACAAAGTTGACTTTTGTATATGTCATTGTAGGTTATGATCCATTTATTAGCCATGCAAATGTGTACGTGAACCAGCAAGTTGCAAAAGTTGAACATTTTGTTGATGGAATTAGACAAATTACCTAATTTCATTGACGAATTGGTCAAATCTAAAAATTGAATAATAATATTTATAATCGTTCATTATCGATGGTCATCTTACGTAATATTACTTAATTGAATGAATTATTTATTCCGAGTAATGTATTTATAGTCATTAATTATAAATTAGTTATTCAATTGAAAAATGTCACGTAAGATGATTACCGGTAATGAAGAACTATGAATAACATTACTCTTAAAAATTTGGACAAAATTTTCTTTATATTTTCAATTAAATATCTATTATATTCATTTTTTATCTTCCAACACTCTCTCTTCTCTTTAACTAAAACATTCTATCTCTTCACTTCTTCCACCATTGTCGTAGCAGTAAAGCTCCATGTCCCACTCCTCTTTGTTATTTTTGTGTCCGGATTCTCTTATTCTTATTCTAGATTCAAATACATTGATAGACGTGTCACTGATTTTTGAACCATTTGAAAAGTTGATCGATTTGAAATTTTTGAAATTAGTTATAAGCTATTAATCATATATTAGTTGGAGAATCAATTTTATAGTCATTCACATTACTTGAAAAAAGTAGTGTATTTTTATTGTAGATTACATTAAATTTAAATTTGATATACTTATTTACTGTATCTCTATTTTTTTTGTCAATATATTTTAGAGATAATTGCATATTTAGTCTTCCAATCTTTCAAAAAAAATTGGAGATATTCCTTTAACATTTAAAAATAGCACCAAACATCTCCAACGTTTGAAAAAAAAAAAAAGACATTGAATGTCTTTTATGACGAAATTCTTATTCCCTTTAAATAAACAAAAAACAAGAAAAAAAGAAAAAAATGATTGAAAAATAACCAAATGTACCAAAAAAAATAAAAAGTAAGAAACATACCCAAAAAAGTAAAAAGTAACAAAGAGATCATCTTATTTATCAAACCTTAAAATCCAAATTCCACCATCAACCTCAAAAATCCAAAAACCCAATCCACCATCCCCAACACCTCCTAGAAGACTATAATTCCATCTCTTGAAATTTTAGTTTTACCCTCCATAAGAATTTAGTAAGAATGAGAGTGTGTAAAATAAGAACAATTCTGTAATGGCTCGCAGCAAATGATAGCGGCACGGCGGGTATCGTCGAGCTTGGATTCGAGGGAATAAAAAGGGGTCTTGCCCTCTACCATTGACTTGATGGTCTCCTCGTCCACCTCCAAGGAGAAAGGAAGTGTTGGTAGTTGATCAACGGCATCAATCTTGTCTAGAATAAACTTAGGTTTTGGACAAGCAATTTGGCAATCGGATGGGGCGGCGAGAACATGGTTCGTTGCGCATAAACCGGAACATGGTTTGTTGCGCATAAACCGATTAACATTCTCCAATTCATGGTCATTGTCGTTCAAATTGTCGTCGGTAGCACGAGGAATAATCAAGGACTAGACAAAGGTGATGCCGAAGAATCCGAGGAGACCGACACCTTTTTCGAGCTGGATATCAAATCTCCATCGCCTACTTCCCCATGGCCACCGCCTAACCCCTCTGTAATTCATTCACAATCTTCTTGAACACGACCCGATTTTAGGCTTAATTTCAATTTCAAAAATGTCTTGAGCAAACGTTGACAATATTAAGCTTAATTTCAATTTCAAAATGTCTGGCGACTCGAAATTGAAATAGCTAAAAGTTGATGAATCGGGTTGCTTTGAGTCCGAAAAGGAAAAATGTGAGCCCGACCCGGATATAGGGGATACCATATTCTTGGACTCAAAATGAGTTTATCATTATAACCATCTAAGAAACAAAGATTAGGGTTGTCAATGAATGATTCACTAGAAGTGAAATCTTCTAGGAGGTGTTGGGATGGTGGACTTTGGATTTTTGGGAATGGTGGTAATTATTGGATTTTGAGGTTTGATAAAAAAAGATGACATTTTTGTTACTTTTTATTTTTATTTTTTTTTAGTACATTTGGTTTATTTTTTAATCATTTTTTTTCTTATTTCTTGTGTGTGTGTTTTTTTTTTTTTTGGTTCATGTAAATGGAAGGATAATCAAACGTTGAGAATGTCTAATGCTATTTTTAAAGGTTAGGGTTATATCTCCAATTTTTTTGAAAGGTTGGGATCAAATGCAATTATCTCTATATTTTATGTTATTGGATGAATTTTTTTCGATTTAATTTGTATATTAGTAGAATGTATTAGATATTGAGTTTAATTTACAAATTTTAACGATCTAATTTAATGATATATTTTGTTGTCAAAAAATAAAATTGGTTACATTTGGTCGAAAACAGACATAAAAATAGACACGTAACCCGTCTCATTGTCGACAAAATAGACGTTGATATCAACGACAAAATGACCGTCCATTTTGTTGATCGTACAAAATAAGAATGTACCAAATTGGTAACATATTGGGCACTAATTTGTGTCCATTTGTGTGTGCCCATTTGTCAATATCATCGACAAAATGGATAAAATGTTATCTATGTTGACAATTTTTTTAACAAATTTGTCGATTTTTGTTCCTTTTGTTGACTTTTTTTTACCACAATGTTGATTTTTTTGCCCCTTTGTCGGTGTTTTGCCCTTGTTGTCGATTTTTGAAAAAAAAAATTGTTGATTTTTGTCCTTATAGTCGATTTTTTTACAACAAAAAAATAATTTTTTTTTGTAAATGTCTATTTTTACCCTTATTGTCGACACAATCTTTTTTGTTGCAATCAATTTTTACCTTTTTGTCGATATGTGGGGCAAAAATGATTTTTGCCCTTATTGTTAATTTTTTACAAATTTTATTTTGTGTCGATTTTTTACCTTATTGTTGATTTTTGGGGGAATTTTTTTTTTCTCGTTTTTTGCCCTTATTGTCAATTTTTTGCGTTGATGTCGATTTTTAATTTTTTTTTCAAATGTCGATTTTTGGACTGATAGTTTCTCTTAGAAACTATTTTATGAATCTTATTTACCGTAAAATCTTATTCACACAAAAAAGTAATCATTTTTACAAAATGGTATATTTAAAATTTTGCATCTAAAAAATGACATATTTACAAATGTTATCACAAATTATCGTATTTTCAATCTACAATCTACTTTTGAGTACAATTCAAAATTTCCAATATTTTTTTGGTTATAACACACGACAATAAAAAATGAAATAATTTATTGAATCACTTTCAACATTAAAAATAAGATAATATACTTTATATATAATGTTTGCACTAATAATTTCATATTTTAATGGTCCTTTAGATATGAATATTTTCCATATATCCCACTTTTGACTATATTAAAACACTGTGTTTTTTACTTATCAATTTACTTGTGATTTGTACAATAAATTTGTACTATATTTCTTTATGCAACTTCTCAAGTTTGGACCAACTAAAAAAAAATTAAGGTTATAGAAAATGATAAAAGGACTTAGTATAACGTTCTGAATATTCGTAGTATTAAGAAATTAAATTTTATAAGAATTTTAGAAGTTAGTTTAAAGTAATGGCATTTAAAATTTTGTTTAAGCCAAAAGTAAAAGAAAATTTAGAAATTTATTAATTATTTTTGAACCTAAAAGAAATTTAAATAAGATGTTATAATTTGTTTTAAGGCCTAATTAGACCACCTCCAACTTATATCTTCAAAATGATATAACTTTTGTACAAAAATGGTGCTACTTTTATATCAAATAAACACATCTATAACATTCTCTTTCCTTATATTTTTTCCTTAATTCTCAAATAATTAATTTATTTCAAAAATTATTTAATTATATAGTATATTTATATTAAATGTATAAATTAAAAATCACATTTTTACCTTGCATTTTTTTTTTAAAAAAAAAAGGCACCACTCAATATCACAATTAAAAAAAACATTTAATATCATTAAAAAAATCATAACAGATATAATCCAAATAAACAAATATAAAATATAATTAATTTTGTATTGTAATATAATAATAAACAAGGATATAGGGTGAAAAACAAATTTTTGTATTATAATATGAGGGGCAAAATAGAAAAAAAAAAAATGCACAATAAATTCATCTCTGGGATCAAATATGCAATTATCTCTATATTTTATGTTATTGGATAATTTTTTTCGATTTAATTTGTGTATTAGTAGAATGTATTAAATATTGAATTTAATTTACAAATTTTGTCGATCTAATTTGATGGTATATTTTGTTGTCAAAGAATAAAATTGGTTACATTTGATCGAAAACGAGACATAAAAATAGACACACTAATTAAGTCTCTCATTGTCGACAAAATAGACGTCGATATCAACGACAAAATGGCCGCCATTTTGTCGATGTACAAAATGAGAACCAAATTGGTAACATATTGGGCACTAATTTGTGTCCATTTGTGTGTGCCCATTTGGTCAATATCATCGACAAAAATGGATAAAAATGTTATCTATGTTGACAATTTTTTTAACATATTTGTCGATTTTTGTTCCTTTTTGTCGACTTTTTTACAACAATGTCGATTTTTTGCCCTTTTGTCGGTGTTTTGCCCTTGTTGTCGATTTTTGAAAAAAAAAAAATTTGTTGATTTTTGTCCTTATAGTCGATTTTTTTACAACAAAAAATAATTTTTTTTTTTGTAAATGTCTATTTTTTACCCTTATTGTCGACTTTTTACACAATCTTTTTTTGTTGCAGCTGTCAATTTTTTACCTTTTTTGTCGATATGTGGGGCAAAAAATGATTTTTGCCCTTATTGTTAATTTTTTACAAATTTTATTTTGTGTCGATTTTTTTACCTTATTGTTGATTTTTGGGGGAAATTTTTTTTGTCGTTTTTTGCCTTAATGTCGATTTTTAATTTTTTTTTTTTTCAAATGTCGATTTTTGGACTGATAGTTTCTCTTAGAAACTATTTTATGAGTCTCATCTACTGTTGAATCTTAGTCACACACAGAAGTGGTCATTTTTACGAAATGATATATTTGAAATTTTGCATCTAAAAAATGACATAAATACAAATGTCATTACAAATTATCGTATTTTCAATCCACAATCTACTTTTGATTACAATTCAAAATTTCCAATATATTTTAGTTATAACACACGACAATAAAAAAAGAAATAATTTATTGAATCACTTTCAAAATTAAAAATAAGATAATATACTTTATATATAATGTTTGCACTAATGCCAATTTCATATTTTAATGGTCCTTTAGATATGAATATTTTGCATATATCCCACTTTTGACTATATTAAAACACTGTGTTTTTACTTATCAATTTACTTGTGATTTGTACAATAAATTTGTACTATATTTCTTTACGCAACTTCTCAAGTTTGGACCAACTAAAAAAACAATTAAGGTTATAGAAAATGATAAAAGGATTTAGTATAACGTTCTGAATATTCGTAGTATTAAAAAATAAAATTTTATAAGAATTTTATAAGTTAGTTGGCATTTAAAATTTTGTTTAAGCCGAAAGTAAAAGAAAATTTAGAAATTTATTAATTATTTTTGAACCTAAAAGAAATTTAAATAAGATGTTATAATTTGTTTTTAAGGCCTAATTAGACCACCTCCAACTTATATCTTCAAAATGATATAACTTTTGTACAAAAATGGTGCTACTTTTATATCAAATAAACACTATACATTCTCTTTCCTTATATTTTTAATTCTCAATAATTAATTTATTTCAAAAATTATTTAATTATATAGTATATTTATATTAAATGTATAAATTAAAAATCACATTTTTTACCTTGCATTTTTTTTTTAAAAAAAAGTCACCACTCAATATCACAATTAAAAAAAAACATTTAATATCATTAAAAAAAATCATAACAGTTATAATCCAAATAAACAAATATAAAATATAATTAATTTTGTATTGTAATATAATAATAAACAAGGATATAGGGTGAAAAACAAATTTTTGTATTATAATATGAGGACAAAATAGAAAAAAAAAAGCAAAATGCACAATAAATTCATCTCTATATAAACAATATGGTGCGGCGATTTGGAGACATAAAACTTTATGTACCAAAATATATTCTCGAATGGGGAGAATGTAACTCAATTTATTCAATGATAAAGCTGGCTTATATATCAAGCCGTTACAACAGAAAATCAGAAAAATAAGCAACCCACGTTTAACACTCCTACAAACATGGTTTAGTGATCAAAGAATAAATCAAACTTAATCTCTTAATCCTAATAGATTTTTAGGACACTAACTCGGTTCCAACAATTCCTCCTTAAACCGCATTGCTTTCGAAGCAAGCAATTTACCCACTTGGTACCACACATATGCCTAGCAAACTTCTCGACTTCTCAAATGCATCCATCTTCAATGCTTTTGTCATAATGTCGACAACTTGGTCTCGTGAATTGCGATTGCTTCAACTCAATTACACCTTCTTTGCTTTGAGCTCATGCGAAAGTGAAACCTAACGTCTATATGCTTACTTTTGCCATGCATAACTGGATTCTTTGCTAATTTAATCGTAGACATGTTATCACATTGTAAGGCGGTGGGGTGTACCTTGCTTGCAATCCAACTTTTCAAGCACTCTTCTCATCCACACTTTGGCAAGCACAATGAAATGCGGAGATAAAACTCCGCCTCGGTTGTTGAAAGGGAGACCACCGGTTGTTTCTTGAACTCCAAGCAACCGCTCCCCGCTAAGCATAAAACATATCCGGAAGTGCTCCTACGATCATCTTGATCACCGGCATAGTCACTATCGCGAGAAGGCCATTAACATTTCATCAATTGCGGCTCCCTTTTGTAGCAAATCCCAAGTCCACTTTGATCCTTCACATACCTCAAAACTCTCTTGATAGCTTTGCATATGTAGACTTGTAGGTCTCTCCATATACCCTCTTGACCAAACTAACCACAAAAACATAAGGTCGGGCCTGGTCACCGATAGGTACATAAGGCTACCTACCATCTGCTTGTATTGAGTCATATCTACTTGCTTTTCATCTTCATTCTTCATCGGTTTAGTACCCGGTACCATTGGATTCTGAACCGAATTTGCATCCTCCAAGCGGAACCTCTCTAAAATCTCCAGAGCATATTTCTTTTGACTCAAGTAAATTCCTTCATCATTTTGCACAACCTCTACTCCGAGAAAGAACTTCATCTTACCTAAATCAGTCATATCAAACTCCCATTTCATTGAAGCTTTAAACTCTGTAAACATCTCCTCATCACTTCCAGTGAACACCAAGTCATCCATATACAAGCTCACCACCAGAATCTTTCCTTCTCCTTGAGTTTTGACAAATAAAGTATGCTTACTTGGACATCGAACAAACCCTTCTCTCAAAAAATATGATTCAATCCTACTAAACCAGGCTCTTGGTGCCTGCTTCAATCCGTATAAAGCTTTCTTTAACTTGAATACTTTGTACTCCTCTCCCTTCTTCTCGTAACCAAGGGGCTGCTCTACATACATATCTTCATCTAATTCTCCATGGAGGAATGCGCTTTTTACATCCAGTTGATACACTTTCCATTTTCTCTGTGCTACCATAGCTAGAACCATCCGGATTGTGTCCCATGTTGCTGTGCATACCCCTTTGCCACAAGCCTTCTCCTTGTATTTGTCAACTTCTCCCTTCTCATTGAACTTTGTCTTGTATATCCATTTTACCCCAATCTTTCTTGCATTCTTTGGTAGCACAGTTAGTTCCCACGTACCATTTCTCTCTACTTGTTGAAATCTCATTATCCATGGCTTCTCTCCATTTCCGACTTCTTGAGGCTTCTTTTAGGTGTATGGATCTCCAGCAGCGGTATAGAGTACCATATTTTGAGTTTCTTCTTCTTGAACAAACTGCATATCATAACATAATCCTCCATCCAAGATGGTGTTCTTGGTTTACGGCGGCGAGTTGATCAAGCTCATTGTTTTGGTGAGCTTGTTGAAGATGGACTTGATAAAGAAGGACCAGATTAATCCAGTTGCCTCATTCTGCTCTTGCTCTTCTACCTCATCTTCATTTTTCTAAATTCTTCTTCAGTCACATTGTTCTCATCATCTCCCCACTCTAGCAACACATTGGTGACACCTTCTATCCAGTCCCAAATTTCATTTTCTTCAAAGATCACATCACGACTAATCATCACTTTCTTTGTGACTAGATTATACATTCTGTAGCCTTTTGTTTCTTCACTTACTCCCAGCAATACACATTTTGAGCTCCTTGAATCCAGCTTTGTTCTTTTCACATCCGGAATATGTACATGGCCAATGCAACCAAACACTCAAAAGTATTCCACTGAAGGTTTAACACCACTCCATGCTTCTTCAGGTGTGAGATCTTTAACTACCAAGGTAAGACTCCTATTCAGTACATGTACACACCAGTTTACCGCCTCTGCCGAGGATTCTCTAGGAATGTGTTTTTCAGACAGCACGCTTCTAACTAGATTCATGATCGTCCGGTTCTTCCTCTCAAAGAACACCGTTTTCTTTGAGAATTGTATCTTCGCAATTAATTGTCTCTCGATCCCATTCACACTACAATACTCATTGAACTCTTTAGAAGTGAATTCACCATCTCTATCGATTAAGTAAACAACTCACCAAAGAACCAACCTCTTTCTCAACTAAACTTTTGAACCTTTTAAACATATTAAGAGCTTGACTTTTTGAAATGAAATAAACCCAACATTTTCTACTAAAATCATCAATGAAAGTGATTAGGTACTTCTTTCCGTTGTTGGATTCTGGGTTCACAGGTCCACAAATGTCCGAATGAACAAGTTGCAGCTTGCATGAGGCTCTCCAGTAACTTTTCTTGAATGTTGTCCCCTCGTTTGTTTTCCATTAAGCAATCAGTACATACCTTTGTAGGAGCTTTAAGTGATGGAAGCCCTTCAACCATCTTCTTGTAATACAAAGTCCTTAAGTCCTTGAAATTAAGGTGTGCAAACATGTTGTGCCATAGTTGTGTTTCACCCTCTTCACTAGTTTGAAAGTAAGCTACTGGTTCCTTTGGAGGCATTGATGCAAGCATAACGAACATTCTGTTAGCGGTCATGGCTGTCTCCATAATGTGGCCTCTAGTTGGGTGAAATAGTTTGCACGTATTGTTTTGAATAAGTATTGTTAGGCCTTTCTCCTGTAGTTGACCCATACTTAACAAATTTTTTTTCAACTCCGGGATATAGTAAACACCATCTTCACTAGTTTGAAAGTAAGCTACTGGTTCCTTTGGAGGCATTGATGCAAGCATAACGAACATTCTGTTAGCGGTCATGGCTGTCTCCATAATGTGGCCCCTAGTTGGGTGAAATAGTTTGCACGTATTGTTTTGAATAAGTATTGTTAGGCCTTTCTCCTGTAGTTGAACCATACTTAACAAATTGTTTTTCAACTCCGGGATATAGTAAACACCACCAATCTTTTGCATCACTCCAGCTACATTCAGCTTCACACATCCCTTTTCCATTACTGCCATTCTCGAATTGTTGCCTAGCTTGACCGAGTGTCTGAACCTTTCATCTAATTCTGTAAACCACAGTTTATTCCCACTCATATGATTGCTACAACCCGAGTCTAAAAACCATGCCTCTTCTCTGGTTGATTTATGAAGTTCCACGTATGACATGAGCAACATTTCATCTTCTTCATCTAGTTCTGCATAATTAGCTGCCTTTTTCCCAACTAGGACATTCATAAGAAAAATGCCCTAGTTTATGACATCGAAAGCACTCAATGATGGCTTTGTTGAAAGGTTGTCTTCCCCGGTCTCTACCTCTGCCTCTGCTTCTGACTCTGAAGCCTCCACGACCTCTACTTCTGCCTCCAAATTAATCATCCTCCCTTGCTTCAAACTTCTCTCCGCTGGTGACCTTGAGAACTTGCTCATCCTCTTTGTGTCCCTTCATTCTTTACTCGTGCACAAGCAAGCTGCTTTGGAGTTCATCAATGGTCATTTCAGCAAGGTTATTTGATTCCTCAATGGAGCATACAACATAATCAAACCTTGCCATCATGGATCTTAAAATCTTCTCAATGATGATAGTTTGCTCCATACATTCACCATGAGCTTTCATCCTGTTGGCAATAGTAAGAGTTCTACCAAAATAATCATCAACACTATCTCCTTCTTTCATTCCAAGAAGCTCAAATTCTCTCCGCAACGCTTGTAATTGAGCTCGTTTCACCTTAGTAGACCCTTGATACTTCTGACGCATGGAATCCCATATTCCTTTGCAGAGTCTCTGTTCAAGATCGTCTCCATAATGGTATGATCAATGGCTTGAAAAAGGTAATTTTTGACTTTCAAATCTTTTAGTCTCATGTCTTCCACAGTCTTTTTCTGTGCCTCCGTCTGTTCTGCTCCAGTTGCAATTGTGGAAATTCCAGTCTCAATCAAACTCCAATACTCTTTGGATCATAGGAAATTTTCCATCAGCATGGCCCAATAGTCATAGTGACCATCAAACCTGGGAATAGCTGGTTGGACGAAATTTCCTTCAGCTTGCCATGCCTTCGATCTCACCTTCTTCCTTCTCTGCTTTTCTCTCTCTCTCTCTCTCTCTTTACAAGAACACTGCAGGTTCTTATACTCTCTCTATCATGCCCCTATGATGAAGCTCTGATACCACTTGTTGGAGACAAAAAAACTTTATGCACCAAAATATACTCTCAAAATGGGAGAATGGAACTTAATTTATTCAATGATAAAGTCGGCTTAAATATCAAGCCGTTACAACAAAAATCGAAAAAAATAAGCAACCTCGTTTAACACTCCTACAAACGTGGTTTAGTGAACAAAGAATAAATCAAACATAATCTCTTAATCCTATGATTTTTAGGACACTAACTCGGTTCCAACATCAAGATTGCTTATATCTCCATTTTGACATCTCAATTTGAAGCTGAGTTGGAGCATTTTTATACTCTATTTTGGCGTGAAATGCCAAAATAGAGTATGGATTGGAGATGTTGTTAGACATTAAGTGAAAAGTTGAGCAATGGGCTGAAAATTAAAAAGTTGAAAAATTGACTCATTTAGTCAATCAGACAGCCAACTTTGAGGCAGTCATACGACTTCTCTAGTCAACAATTTTTTGCGATGAGAAACGCATTGCGTCGATATAGTTCTCCATCTTCAAAACGGTATCAAAGACATATACAAACGATCGAGGAACGACCCTCCAAAATCAACCCATAGGGGGGGGACCTTGAAACTGCATATTGGACAACTTAAAAATGTTTTCAATTCTTTTAGTGAAACACCGGTATTCATGCAGCATCTCTACCTTTTTCTTGGCCTGAGTTTGAGAATAAAATACTGATCCAATATAAGAGAATGTTAATTGTTACTGTATTAGACATTATTTAAAACTAATTTTAAAGAAATTCAGTTTGGAGTCCAACCTCCAATATACAGTATTTAAGCTAACAACACATGGAATAGCCTCTAGGCTAAATGCTTCGTAGGAAAAAGTCCGTGGTCGTTACAGTAAAACTCAATTGGTTTAATTTTTCAATATAACCAATCATCTTCAATACATGAGCACTGACTGAAGATATTTTTACCATCATACCTCTAAATAAATTTTTTGGATATCTCATACCTTTCAGTCCGTGACTGTCAAAGCTGCAAATTTAGAAATTAATATATTTTTAATATTAGATATTAGAATGGATGTTTAGTAGATGATTATGGACTCGACCCATGTGACTAGGTTGTATGGTTAATTTATTCATGTTGATTGTTGGTTGGGCATGCGAGCCTATTATTTATTTAATTGGGTTTTCGAACTATTTATTTATATGGGCTTGCCGTCTGCGTGTCCATTTATCTAGGCCTACGTGCCAACTAGTATATGATACATGTTGTAATTGGGCTGCAAGGAAGCAACTAGTATGGGATACAGGTTGTAGCATGAAATGGGGATAATTGCATTTAGCATTCGATGAACGAATGCAACGTCCCTTAGGAATTGACCGACTAATCTTCCTTTTGGCTCAGGAAGATTAGATAGATAAAGTCCATAATCATCCATAGTTATTATTATGTATGATTAATTACATGTTAGATGTTAGTTGATATACATAATGTGATGAGACAAACTCCTATTTATCAACATATTAAATTCATATTAAATGGTTAATAAAACGTGTCTTCTTTTGTTATAGTGAAAAATTAGAGTCCATTATCGATGTCAGTTTGTTGAGATGAATCTATGGTACTAATGAATATTTAATGGCAGATTTAAGGTAATAATTTTTTTTTCCATTTTAAATCTGCTATTAATGACACATTCAAGTACTGTCATTAATGGCACCCTTATTTCTGTCATTTGACCGTGGTGGCGGTGGCGGTGAGAAAGAAGATACATTATACTTTTTAAAAAGTTATATGATTGTTTTTTTGTGTTTAACTTTTTTTTGTTTTTGTTTATTTAAAGAGGGGTAAATCCGTCATTTTTCAATAGGGACGTAATTTGCAATTAACTGAAAGATTGGAGATGTCTGATATTAAATAGGTTAATAGTAGATTAGTAACAAACAACAAAGGTGAAGGCGAAAAGTACAAATTTTCCTTATTATAAATACCCCTAAGAGAATGGCATTAATTTATAAACAAAAATCTCTACAAAATATATACATACACATACATATAGATGCAGCTAAAAAAAGGAAGAAATAAAAGAGAAAAATGAAGAAGAAATAAGAAAATAAAAGAAAGGAGGATGTGAGAAATTGGGAAAAAACCAACAAATGGATATTGATCTGTAGGCTACTTAAGTTGATATGGAATTCTTCATATTCAATACAGCAAATGCATCAAGAAATAGAAGGTTAGATTTCACAAAAATAGAGAATTCAGAAAAGAAGGAAGTATAAGTAGATTATGGGTGTGGTACCTTTACAATAGGTATTAATTAATACCTAAAAACTATTTGCGTCGCAAGTGAATGAGTATCAACACTTTCTGTCTATAATTCCAAATGGTTAAAGTGAAGTTATCGACTATCTTAGGTGAGTGGAGTATGTTTAAATATTTTATATGTAAACATGATTATTTTTATGTAACGTGAGTAAAATCTGCCCTTCATGCAACACGAGAAATTATGTGACTATGTGCATGAATTACACTTTGTATTTATGTGTTCACTTGGATTATTATATAATGTTAAATCTCAAGAAAACCATAATATATGCGATGACTTACTAATTTCTTAAGTAAATTTGTACACCATATGTAGGGACTTTATGGCCCACGAGTACAATTGTGTGGCACTATATGTTGATCAACAATGGTCCAAGGCTTGTGTAGTCGTTTAGTGCCTGTGAAACATATTTAAGAGACTTTGTGACCTACCTAGTACTTGTGTAGTACATCTCTTTATGGCCAAAATGCTCGTGTAGCACAATATTTTCAATATGATGCGTACAAATGTTAGTCAAAGAAGGGTCCAAAACAAGATAAAAATCATAATTATGTGTGCTATAACATGAATTCTATAATTTACTCATTGAATGTCATATTCATTATTGTTTCATGATACTCCAAGAAATTGAAAGATAACATGGTTAATAAAAGAGGTTGGTGCGAACTTTCAGAAGACAAATAGGTGATGATGACTCATCAACAATTGAAAGTTGTATTTTCAAATATCATTGTGATGAAAAGAATTTTATAAAAAAATAATATTTTATGTATTTGTTCTATCCCGCTAAGAGATCATTTTATATCAATGTTTTCTGCGCGTCTATTAATGGATTGAAATATTTCGGAGTGTTTGCAAAATCAATTACGTGATATTCTAAAATGTAAATATTCAATAAATATAAACTATTTTAAATTACGGCCAGGTGTCACGGTGGGTATCGTATTGATACCTTGTGTTGAAATGTAAAACTTATTAAATATTTACTCAAGGTAAGTGACATTATTTATGTCACATGTAAATAAATAAACGGATAAATATTTGAACAAAAAATCAGCTCGCCACATGAAGAATTAAGCTCCGTCGTTTATTTACAATTGAAACCTCCTCAATTTAATAAATTTCATAAAATTTAAAGAATTTAAAATAGTTATTTGAATCTAATTTCAAAATAAGATCGTTTGATATTGATTTTAGATTCTAACTTTCGATTATCAGTTTCTTTAAGTGCTTGGTAAACTTAAGAAAAATTTATTATAGAATAATTTGTACTATCTAATTGAAAATTTTGAGTAGTAAAAATGTAGCTTTTCAAATTCCACTTTTAGTTTCTTCAATTATCTACCATCAAAATATAAATGTTAACCCTAATTAATTTAATTAGTTCATTTCCTACCATATAGACTATGATTATATTTTGAATTTTATAAAATTTGAGATTTAATAGATACTAATTTTTTTTTTTCATTCTAAAATAATAATTGTGAATACACTATTTTAGAAAAATATTTGATAATATTATTTAATGTTATAAAAGTAAAAATAAGTTTTATAATACTATTAATGATAATAATAATACAAAATGACATCATTATTATCAATGTTTTGTTAACCAAATGCAAAAATATTGATTTTGAAATATAGATCAATTATGAAACAAAAGTTTACCAAATACATAAACACTTAGAGTCTGCTTGGGAGTTTTTTTCACCGATTTTGACTAATTTTGAGTAGTACTGTTTATGAGAGTTAGAAAAAACAATGATAATTTTTTGTAGCACTGGTTTAAACCACCCAAAAATCGATGCATTATAATTTGGAGTGTATTTATCAACCCCCAAATTATATGAAAAAATCATATACACAACCTCTTCTTGTATAGTTAAACAACTATGGATTGTCGCTTATGTAGATGTGAAATGCAAATTGAGATGAAGACATCGTGGACACAAGCTAATCCTGGTAGTTGCTTCCTTACATGTCAACATCGTTTGGTAATTACTATCGCACAATTTTATTTTTTCATTTGTGCATTTTTTTTATTGACATTAAATGACATTTGAAATTGAAATTCTTATACAGACAAAAAGGTGTCCTAAAATCTAAATGGAGATAATACCTGGTTTGCTTAGATCCAATAATGCGTATGAAAAACAATTGTTGAATTTGTAGAAAGTGAAGAAGTTGTTCAATTTTCGAACATGATGTTTAGGTTTTGTTTGTTAGTTGGTTATAATGTAAGTTATAAAAGCCACATAAAGCCACATATTGAAGTGTTTGGAATATATTTGGCGGCATATATTTATTTGGATGTATCAAGTTCTTATAATGTGTATGAGTTTCTTTCACTATGTGTTTAAGTGTAATATTACAATGTATGTGATTTTATCTGTTTGTGTGAAATTTTATAGTTGTTGGAAGAAGAAGACACAATTTGATTTTCAACATCTGTGTGCGCAAAACATCTCTATCGTTCACTATTTTTTGTGCAAATCATACTCCCGTTTAGATTTATTTGTGCAAATTAACTTTTTTGTTAATCTTAACGACAAATGTTAACGAATATAGACGATATAGACCTTTTTTGTAAAGAAACATTTATTTAGGAGCTCAGATACTAAAATCAAACAATAAAAACATTTTGCACAATAAAAATTAATGATAGAGACGAAACGTACTAATTATCCAATGTATTTCATATACACTATTCTAAGAATTAGGGGTCTATCAAATCATATTCTTCTAGCCTAATAATTCATCAATCAGTTCGTTATGTCATTTTACAGTACCTTATCCAATGTTGACATTGATACTCTAAGTAGAATGTCAATTTCATGTACTAACCAGTCTAATTAATATTATAATATACCTAATAAATTAGTGATAATTATCTCTATAATTGAGTTAATAATTTGATTTTTAGCACTGTTGTTTAGTTCATCCAAATTAATAGGTGTATGTTGATAGAGAAATTGTTCCAATAATTTAATGAAATATTATGTTCAACTTTGAACCATCAATTTATTGATTGATTAAAATAACTTTTATAATTTTTGAATATGATTTGCGATAAAAAAAAAAATCATTTTCTTTTGAAGAAAAAAATGATATTTGACCAACCGAAAACAATTTTCTCGATGAAATGATGCAGCCGAAACATGGGTACATTTTTCGTTATTTTATTTTAATTGAATATTGGTTTGTTTTTATTGTTTTTATTATATAGGACTTAATAATTGTTTTAATTAAAAGTGAAGGACGAAGAATGCAATTATGATCAAAGTGTGAATTAAGTTTTGTTTAAAGGGAAACCCCAGACACTTCATATATTGTTTTTGTTAATTTTATAATTTAATAAAACATTGAGAAATATTCTCCATATTTTTCTTTATTTTCAATCAATGAATATTTAAAGTGTCAAATCATTTTATGTTTATTTCTTTCGTATCAGATAATGGCATTGAAACTTGAGAGAAATTTTGGCTCCCATCTATAAATGATTAATGACGACGATGTTGTTCTTGTTTTATTTCAATAAATTTGTCGATAATTTTGTAAAAGCAAAATAAAATCGTTTATGCCATCCACGAACAACACCATAAGGACCTTGTAGTGATTTTTTATAGTAATCCATCAACTAGCAAGAAATTGAAATTAACACTAGATTAATATATTATTGTCAACTCTTAAAGTGATGCTATGGAAAGGAAAAATCTCAAAATTTGCACCAAAAGACGCATCGACGGGCTCCAATGCTGCACAAAGCCGATTAACGCATGCCAATATCATCAACGGCCGAGTAATGCTCGGCCCTCACTCAACCACAAACACCTCAGGGCCATGTAGCATCCTACCCTGGCCACGATATCCCCATGCTACCCGGCCACAAGTCAAGAGGGCTCGACTTGTGTGTTGAATTTCGAACCCATCTCGACTCATGATCACTATTCAAACGAGTCTGAGCTGCCATGGGCCGAGCCCAAACGGGCAACTCGGCCCCATTTGACACCCCTAGGTACACAGCGGCTAGCACATCGACTAAAGTAGCAAACTACAACTTTTTGTATTCACACCATTCTTATTCATCTTAAATTTGACATATCGAAAACGTCAAAAAAAATCAATGAACATAAAAAGGGACATTTACATGAACTTGTTACATCATAGCTTCATTGGATTAGGTAATGGTTGGGTGGCTATTATATGGTCCCAAAATTAATTTAACATGACTCAAATATGTCTATATTATCATAATAAAAAAGAAATATGGGAATAGAAAGAGTTCTCAATTGTTCACAAAATCAACATATTGTGAGATAAGGAGGTAGCCTCCCAAGTCCCACCCACCCCAATTATTAGGATGCTCTCAATTTTAAAACTATAAGACAATTGACATTATTATAGTAGGTGTAAAATCTTTGTTTTTGTTGACTAAATTTTGATACCTCATAAATTAAGGCTCCTATGACCCTACAAATGATTGGAACATTGTATGTACACATGCACCTTATATATTCTCTTCTCGTGAAGATGAAATATCAGAAAAACCCCATAATGAGAATAGAAGGGGTAAATCTTGATTGGTCCCAAGCAACCTAAAATTCAATGCGTACGACCTTTTCGTCAATAAGTTAAGATATACGGCAACAATAATAATGAATAAACTCTTATTTTCCTTGAATAAGTTAAATACACAGCAAGAATAATAATAAATAAACTCTTATTTTTAATAATGATGACAACTCGAATAGAAACTTTTATAGTGCTCGTGTCATTACTCCAACAAATTTGATCTACATTTGATTTATCACAAACGAGTGAAGTGATATCCACTCAGTGACCAACACTTATCGTTCAAAAATCTATTGCAATGTACTTTATGCAATGATGCAAGCATGTTGAGACCAAATATAAATGTAAATGACACAAGGACGTAAGAAAGTGAAGCATCTCAACTTGTCATAATTCACGAATAATCGAGATTTCACTTAGATATGACTTGCCTATTTTGTTTTAATGTAAAAAATAAAATCAAATTAGAACACTTCAACAAAAATTAACTTTACACGAGAACTACATAAAATAATTATCTTTAATTTTTTGTTCTTAAAGAAAAATAGATTTTTCAAGATCGACTAGTCGATCTTTTCGTTACTTCATTCTATTCATAATTATAACCATAATGAAATTACAATTTTTTTTCCTCCATCATATGATAGAGCAAGAGTAACTCTTCATTGGCCAGTGACATATTTTTAGACAAAGACTGCATTAATTTCAATAGGTCCACTTTCTGGACTTGAAATTGATTGGGGTGTTGAGCGAGACTCAAGGGCCCCTACAATTAATTTGGCTACCACACGTGTTTCTTGATTATAACAATTCAAATTAGACCCCTACCCAAATAAAAATATCAAATAACAATTTAAATAAATTCGAATGCTTATACGAAATATTGCATATATGTTTAAATGATTAATTAATCAATTAAGATTCAATCCGAATTGGCTTTAAAAAATTTAAATGAATTAGTGAATGTGAATATGAGAATATGATACTTTGTTTGATTGTTAAAATCAAAAGAACTTTTGTTTTTTTTTATTTTGGAATTGATTGTATTCAACAGGTCGACTATACAATTTATTATAAACTAGTATCTTGAAAAATAATTTGTCTTTATAACTCAACTATTTTAGTATTTCACTTAATAATTATTAACTTAAATCACTCGAAAGGATTTCAGACCCCTTCCAAACTAAATATTTTGAAGCTTATTGAAGCTCTCAACCACTTCCTTCTTTTAAAAGTTTACACATAAACGAATAATACAAAGATTAAAAGTAAGAATCTCTATAAAATTTCATACATATTACATTGCTTAAAAAATTAAAGACAACGGTTTAAATTTTGTATGACGTAGTTATACTAGAGCCAAGTAAAAAATGTAAATTCAAGTCTTGGACTAATAATTTATGAAAAGTAGTTGTCAAGTATAAGACGTTTAAATAAAAAATCTTGTACATAAAGAGATATTTAAAAGACAATATTTAAATAAATAATTGTATATCTTCCTTATTAGTATTAGTATATGTGGTATTAAATATTATTTCCTTCGTCCCATAAAGATTTTCATTAAGATTAAGAAAAGTTAATTAATAGGATTTTTGGCTCAAATGGTTCATAACGATGTCCTTAGTATGTTTTTGGACCATAACCTTTCATTTTTTACAAGGAGGTCTCTAACCTATGCTAATGGGTGTGAAACTGGTCATATGGACAGATTCCATCCAAATTTGCCGTTAGTTTGGTGCGTAGTCTCAAATCTCTTTTAATTTGTCTTTACCTGTAGGATTAAATTGGTCAAGTCACCTTTTATTTTTTTCATTCTATTCATCATGTCTATATAACCTAAACCATACCCACAAAGTGTATGTTGTTGATGAAAATTGCCAAAATTTGAAGTATGGTTTTGACTAGAATTGGGCAAAGTAAATGGAATCCAATTTTTGTCGGTGTGGACTACCATTGGAGCTGAAGACTTCTTAAATAAATCTGAACCTTGGTAGACGTTTTCTTGCTTGCCAGAGAAGACAAGTAAGCTATTATTGGATGAATAAATAAAAATAAGATCAAATCTATGTGTTTAACATTACCTTTTGTTTCATTATGTTGAATGTGTAGAGATGGTGCATAAACAGTCCCTAACTTTTTCAGTAAAAGTGCGTGAATGGTCCCTAATTTTTCAGTAAATGTGCACATGTGATCCCTAACCTTTTTGGTAAAGGTGCGTAAGTGGTCTCTAACTTTTTCAGTAAAGGTGCACAACTGGTCCCTAACGTATATAAAATGGTGTTAGTCCTGAACCTATTGAAAAAGTTGTACGAATATTCTCCTCTAACCAATTATCCCTGCTCTGATACGTATTGAACATTCAACCACCATTTCTCAACCATGCCAACAATCTCCAAATTTAAACCATCCATGCACAAATCCAAATTCAAAAAATACACCAACATGTTAAATTTTAACATCACACATATGGCAAAAAAAATGACATTTGCTACAACATTTCATGTATCAACTATTCAAAAATCCACTGATGTTTTGCTGTTTTTGTTATTTGGAAAACTAAGTCCTCAAATTTCAGAATGGTAGGAGTTTTTATCCTTCAAAATTCTCATACCATTTCTGAGTAATGTGAAGAAACACAAAGTAAAAAGAAAAAGAAAAAAAAGTGAGTTGACCAATTTAACCCTGCAAGTAAAGACAAATTAAAAGAAATTTGAGACAACACACCCAACTTACAAAAAATTTGGATGGAATCCATCTATAGGGACTAATTTCGCACCCAATGGCATATGTTAGGGACCTCCTAGCCAAAAATGAAAGATTAGGGACCAAAAACACACTAAGAACCTACTTTATGGATCATTTGCTCCAAAATCCCTTAATTAATATAGTTGAAAAAATAAATTTTACTTACAATTTTTTCTAATATATTTCTACATTAATATTATGGTAGTTTAAATTTGTTGATAACAATACACAATAAATAGTGATATATAAAGTAACTAATAAATCAAGAAATAATTGCATATTTGGTCCTCCAACCTTTCAAAAACGTTAAGGATATGCCTATAACCTTAAAAAATAGCACTAGACATCTCCAACGTTTGAAAAACTTGACATAGTAGGTTAGGAGCATATCACTTTGTTACTTTTTATTTTTATTTTTTTTGGTAAATTTGATTATTTTTCAATCATTTTTTCAAATGTTGGGAATGTCTGGTTCTATTTTTTAAAGTTAGGAGCATATCTCTAACGTTTTTAAAAAGTTTGAAGACCAAATATGCAATTATCACATAAAGCAATTATATTCTCAACAAGAAAATATAATTATAATTTAGAACAGATAAATAAGAATAATGATATTTATCACAACTGGTGATAATTATCCGTCTATGCGGTAATAATTGATAAGTTCAATAAAGTGAGTTTTACGTCTTCACATTTCATTGAATCGATAATTTAATACCAACAAAGTTATTGTGTAAACGGGTGATAACCATCAATAACGATAAATAACATTATTCGATGAATAAAGTAAATAAGTCTATCTTTATGATATGGAAAGAGTAATACATGTGGTGTTGGACTCATTATTTAATAGAGTTGTGATGTATTATGTATTGAACAATAAGATCGTAAAATCCACTGTTAAATAAACTAATGTTTAATACTACTTTTTTGATAAGCTAGTTTATCAAAATAATGTATCAACTTAGAAATTTAGTCTTTGTCTTGAATGGCAAGCAAAACGTCGAAAATTGGGAACTAGAACCGCCTTGTAATTTGTAATATTACCAAACATCCAATGGAGCGTCGGCACCGGCCCCATCTTCGACTGGCGTGCTTCACAACCAAGAAAAAGTTTGAATCTAATCACCCCCAACACCCACCCAACTCCTCAGCATTCCTACCCCACCCATCTCCTCAGCATTCCTACACAACCCCACTCCCACCCCCCCACCCCACCCCACCCCCCCCCACTCCCACTCCCAATCCTCGTCAGCACATCATAGCCACCGACCTCGATTGGTGCTATAATATTTTTCCTTTTGTGAAGGGGTAAGCATGGTGTAGAACAAGAGTCATACAAATTTTAGTATCTATTAAGTTTAAAAGTAGTGTTTTAAGACATTTTTTATAAAAAAAAAAAAAAATTGGTAAAATATGTAGATAAAAAATTGTTAAAAATTTTAAGTCCTATAAAATATGTAGTTGAAAATATGTTTGAGATTTTTTTTTTTTAAAACTACGCTAAACCATGTTCTAAGATATATTTCGTGTGCAATAATAAAATTGAACTGATAGATTCACTAGTTCTGTTTCTCAAAAAAAAAAAAAAAAAAAAATTGTAATGTGGGTGTTAAATCAAAATCGTCTAGTCCTAACTCCTAAATTCTGAAGTCCAAAATCAAAAAATTTTAATTAGAACATCATCATTGAACCGGCTATTTTAATCCTTCTCAATCCGAGTAGTTATGGCGAAAAATGTGCATCTCAAACTTTTGTTCTTTATTCATATTTATCAAACTTTACAGGAAAACCCCAATTATATTGGCATCCAGTTGTTACAAAAAAAATCCAATAAAACTCAATAACTAAACAAACGTGTCAACATCAGTTTCATGGTTATATTCCACGTCACCATCGCCTTCCCCCATAGACCATCCACGTCAATCTCTGAAACTTCCAACCTGGCAACACCACTCAACCAATCAAATCTACCCACGTGGCACCCTGATAGGTAGATACCTACCCCCACTCCCATTTCCCCTTATATAAAGAATACTGCAGTTCAAGTTCTTGCATGCCACTTAAATTTCAAAGCATCTTAAAAAATAAAAACCAATGGCCTCGAATTACTATTCTGCCACTGGCGCTATATTTTTGCTCTTAATCTTCTTCGTATCTTCTTCTATGGCAGCTTTAGTAAAAGAACAGCCCCTTGTGTTGAAATACCACAGAGGGCCTCTTCTAAAGGGTACCATCACCGTTAATCTTATCTGGTATGGAAAGTTCACACCCATCCAACGGTCCATAATCATTGATTATCTGCAATCCATCAACTCTGTGAAGCCACCCCAGCCGTCTGTTTCAACATGGTGGAAAACTACAGAGAAATACAAGAGTGGCGCCCCAGGTTCATCTACGCTCGTCGTAGGGAAACAAATCCTAGACGAAAATTATTCTTTAGGAAAGTCTCTCAAGAATTCCCATATAATTTTCTTGGCGTCTAAAGGCGGGCATTTAAGCGGGTCGGTTAATATTGTTTTGACGGCGAAGGATGTTGCCGTTGATGGGTTTTGCATGAGCCGGTGCGGTGGACATGGGTCAACCCGTGGGTCGACCCGGTTCGCATATGCATGGGTTGGGAATTCAGAGACACAGTGCCCTGGTTACTGTGCATGGCCATTTCATCAACCCGTTTATGGGCCACAGACGCCTCCGCTGGTGGCGCCAAACGGCGATGTCGGAGTTGACGGGATGGTGATTAATTTAGCGACTGTTTTGGCGGGCACGGTGACGAACCCGTTTAACAACGGGTATTTCCAGGGTCCGCCAACGGCGCCATTGGAGGCGGTGACGGCTTGCACCGGCGTTTTCGGATCGGGCTCATATCCGGGTTACGCCGGTGATGTTTTGACGGATAAGACGACTGGTGCTAGCTACAATGCGAATGGGGTCAACGGCCGGAAGTACTTGCTTCCAGCGATGTGGGACCCACAAACATCTAAATGCTCTACGCTTGTTTGATAAGTACGAGAAAGGGAGGAAGGATTCAGTGTGTGCACATGTATGGATGTAAATATGCAGACGCGAATAGGCTTTATGGAAGGGTTTGGAATTTGGATATTTGGTTATTTTGTATGACGTTTAAATTCTCTTTTCATGTAAAAAATCTGAAAAAAAAATGTAATGAGTAATATAATAATGGGTAATTTAGTCAAAGTGAAAGTGTTGAATGAATTTTTATTATAATATTTTGTTGAAGATAAAAATATAAATAAATATTTTCCTATAACGTTATTTAAGTTTTTTTTTTTTTTTTCCATTGAAACCATTCTCATGTGACCATTTTGCATACCAAATTCGTAATTGTAAACCACACTCAAAATTAATAGACAATTTGAATAAAATTTATCTAAAAAATCATTTTCGAACGTAAAATTATAAGTTCATGACTTCATTGTAAAAAAAAAAAAAAAAAAAAAACGCACAATAGACATACGTTATGTATCATTTGAGCCAATTTTTCATTTATATTAATAACTCTTATGTTTTGACCCCTTTTGTGTGTTATAATGCAATCAAGCAAATCAAATTCAAAATTAGCCAATAATTTGTTGATATGGTCAAGTATTTATCATGGGTTTAAAATTATTTGTCTTGTCCAAAATTATTGGTCTTATCCATCTTTGTTTTAAATGTTAATTGTTTTATATGAAAAGGGCTATCTTTCAAATTATGTCTTAAATCTTTCTTGTCATCCACTTGCTTAATTTAGAAGTCATTTTTGTACAAATATAATAATTCATAATCCATATCTAAAGATAACAACAAAACCAAATCAACTTTATTCTCCAGAAATTCAGTTAAACTAATTGAATTTATTAGCCACACTTTTGAATCATTATGAATTAGTGTAAATAATTTTTAAAACCTATAGTAAGTCAAAATATCTTTCGTCCCATAAAGATAGATTTAATTTCTTTATTCATTTATTTCAAATTATATACCATTTTTCTTGTTGATAGTATAGTTAATTTCTTAGTTTTCTAATATGCCCCTATTTAATGTTTCTTGTTATCAACAAATACGAACTAACATTATATTAATTGTAGGGATATATTAGAAAAAATTTAGATAAAATTTAGATTAATTATATTCACACTACGATTTTTATTTGTGGAACCACATATTAATTGCATATTAGGACCTCAATCTTTGTTCATTGTAACATTTGTGTCCTCAACTTTTTTCTCGTATTCTTATCTTCAACCTTCCATTAATTAGAACATTTTATCTCTAATAATAGTTTTCGTCCAAAAAGTCTATTTAGAAGGCGTAAAATGACTTATTTTTTTATCATATTTTTAAAAAAAAAAAAAAGAATATATACAAAAGCACGTAATATAGAATATTTTGATAAAAATCATCGTCAAGGAAGAGATGTACTAATTAATAGAAGGTTGATGATAAGAATTCGATGAAAAAAAATTAGAGGCATAAGTACTATAATGAGCAAAGATTGATGACCTTAAACTTAATTAAACATGTGGGACAACAAATAAAACTGTAGTGTTAATATAATTAGTAATTACCCTAAAATTTATTATTCCAACTATAATAACTAATTTTTCTTAATGTATGAACTTTTCTTATTCATCCGTCCCAAATTATAGAACACTTTCCTTATTAATAGTATAGGTAATTTCTTATTTTTCTAATATGTCATTATTTAATGTGTCTTATTATCAACAAATATTCTCTCCGTCCCGAAAAGATAGACTTGTTTTTCTTTTTCATCCATCTCAAATTATATGTTATTTTCCTTGTTGAGAGTATAGTTAATTTATTAGTTCCTTAATATATCTCTATTTGTTGTGTCTTGTTATCAACAAAATATGAACTAGTTTAAATAGAATAATGATATTAAAATAGGATTATATTAGAAAAAACGTTAGTAAAATTTATTGTTACAACTATAATAACTATATTTTTAATATGTGTGAAAATATAATCAAGCTTATTTTTTGAGACAAAGGAGTATAAACAACCTTTATATTTATTGTAGCGTATATTAGAAAAATATAGGTAAAATATATTGTTCTAACTATAATAACTAAATTTTTTTAAGCTGTATAAAAATAGAATTAAGCATATCTTTATTGGACAGAAGAAGTATTATTTTATATTTATTCTCTCTATCTTTTAACGTGTTATATATGTTGAAGGAAATAATCTCCTCCCTATAGTGGGTGGGGATGATTTATAAAAGCCACAAGGACACGTGTCATGTGGCTATTGAAGAAGAAGAAAAGTGATTGACATAAATAGAGAGGAGTTATATAACTCATTCCCACTATAACTCATCCCACTATGGGAATAAGATCATTTTCCTATATGTTGATCATATCATTTTTAGTAATTAAAATCTCTTTGAATTTACGTAAGACGTGTCTCTACCACTTATATAGTTATTTTCTTCTTTTATCCTCAATCATTGCTTTCTCCACTTATTAACCTATATTCTCATTTCTATTGTATGAAACACATTTTATCTTAACATTCTCGTTTATGTTACATTCGTCCTATATAGTCATTTGGCCTTTTAGCTGATGTTGTGTGTGTATACATGTATATAAATGTGTCTTCAACACTCGTGTGCAACACGTTTGACACACATTATTAAACAAAATCGAATAATGTTAAATAAAAAAATAAGTTAAAATATGAATCAATATAGCATGAAGGCCAAGTTGTAGAAAACAGTTTGCTTGATAGAGCATTGGCTGGCAAGATGTTGATTTGTGCAAGAATTGATTTATGCCTTTGGCTTTAACCAAATACTGGCGTTGGTATATGTCACTATAAAGTCTACCAAATCTACAGTTGTATAGCATATAAGCAAATTAAAATTTAATTTATGAATTAGTTTAATTAATATTGGATTAATTATCTATATATTTAATGACAGCTGTTTAATTAGCTATGAAAGTGGTGGACCAAGTACATAATTTAGGTCATTTAATGCTTCTAATTCTATTCAAACTTGTCTGCATAATATGACTGCAGATTTTAGAGCCTTTAGTGTTTGATATTAAAAAAGACTACTCTCATCGACCAAGAATTCGATCGACTAGATTGGTCTCATTCTACAACTTGTACATAATATTTTATTCAATAGTCATGAAATTTTAAGATAGAAAAACTCGTTTTTCAAGTAAAATAAGAGCGTGATAATTCTCACTTTAAAACTTATTCTTGTTGAAGGAATAAGCCAAATTTGAGGTGGTTAAAGTCCACTAGCAGTAGATGTGCTTATAAGTACTTATAAATTGATCAAACATTATTTTTATTCACATATTTTGTAAAATCCACAACTTTTATCCACTTTTATCCACACATTTCGTAGATACTACAACTTATAATTTACAAAAATATTTACCAAACATACACATAATTGATAAACAAGCTTGGAATATGTAAATAACTGCATGAAATGAAAGCAAATATTATATCCGTCTTACAAAGATAGACTTATTTTCTTTATTCACCTGTATCAAATTATAGTCAACTTTTCTTATTGAGAATATAGTTGATTTTTTTTTTTTTTAAATATACTCATATTTAATGTGTCTTGTTATCAACAAATATGAACAATATCAATTAAATATGATAGTAATGTAGGGATATATAGTAGAGAAAATATAGATAAAAATTTGTTTTTTCAACTATATTAATTAAATTTTCTTAATGTGTGTGCAAATGAAAATAAACCTATTTTTATGGAACCGGAAAAATAGTAAATTTAGTCAAGGAACAAAGAACAATTAAATAGAAACGTAGAAGGGAATTATTTTTTTTAAAAAAAAAACATAAATGGTATGATTGGGTCATAGTTGAATAATATAGGATTAATTACACTTACAGTCCTCGTTCTTTCAGCTTTGTAATAATATCATCTTCATTCAATTTTATTTGTAGATATCGTCCTAATTTTTTTATTTTATTCGTACGGATGGTTCTCAAATAATTTTTTTAATAATTTTTCCATGACTTAAATAAATTAAAATGATAGAAAAAATACAATGAAAAAATTGCAATCAAGGTTAACTTTTTCATAAATACAAATAAATCCTAAAACTTTTATTTTTTACAAATTTTCACTTAAAATAATAAAAAATGTGTCATCAAATTCCAAACTTCTAATTATGTTAACTGAAAGGACATTTGGAGTCTACATATTTCATTAAGTGGTCCATTAATTGACAAAAAAATTATACTCATAACCTAAATTTGATCAGTTTAACAAGAACTAAATAGTTCATTATATTCTATTATTCAAAATATTTTTTTTAAAAAAGAAAAAAAATCACCCACCCACCCCACCTAAACAGTTGCAACCTGAAGGGGATTTCCCTCCTTCATCGGTTGTGTCAGGGCCAAGCAAAGACTAAATTGGAAAAGAAATGAGGAAAACAACAACGGAAATAACAGAAATTTGAAATTGAGAATGGATTATACGACAACGTTTCAACAAGTTGCTACATAGTCGTTTTGTTTTAGTTAAAATTAATTTAGAATTGCCTTTTACGTTTTATTGGTCGCATTTTGTGGAATTGTGTTTTATGTAACTGCTTATAAAAGCAGCTGAAAATGGAGAAATGGTGTGAATTTTTGGATAATTTTGTTGTAATCTGAATCTATCTTCTTCTTTTGCTATAATTTTATTTCTTAAATTCCTTCTCCCATTTTATTTATGTTTCTTAATTCGCGAAATTGAGTTCCCAGCTTAGTGTTCTTTCTCTTGGTAGTGGTTGAGCTCAATTTTCCCATTAATTGGGTTCTACCATTACAATTAGTATCAGAGCATTGTTCCATGGGTTCCTGCCTATTTATCCTAATGCTAGCTGGGGCTTAATGGCAATTGAATTTATAGGATGTTTGATGAGAACACAAGTGAGAGGAGGTTCTGGAGACATTTAGCAAAATCAGACAATTTGGGAGAGTTGCAGAATATATGGAGAAGTTTGAACATCTCAAACCCCAAGCTATGTTAGCCTTACCTTATTTATCTGACTCCTATTACATTAGCATCTTTACCAGTGGATTTAAGGGAGAAATCAACTCTATAGTAAAGATAATTAAACCTACTTCCTTGATACATGCTTTTGAAATAGCCCTTCTTCAAGAGATTACCATTGTTGCTTTAAACAAGACTAGTAAAACCTATAAACCTTTTAATTCAACGCATAAAAACCACGAAGCCTCTAAGCAGAACTCCAAACCCAACCGCTTGAGCTCTACCCAATCACATACCAAATACCAGACCATCACCCCTACTGATATACAAAACAAAATAGCCCTGGGCCTCTGTTTCAAGTGTGATGAGAACTACACATTGGGGCACATATGCAAGAATATGCTTAACTTTATAGTAGTTGAAGAGGAAAGTGATGGGGGTAATGAGAAATTGTGTGGAAAGGGGGATGGAAAAGTAACTGGAGAAGAAATAATGCAGATGTCAATTAGTGCATTGATGGGTAATCTGAGACAAAACAATTAGGATCCCAATAAAGATCAAGCAAAGAAGGTATCTATCTTAATAGACAGTGGAAACAACAATAGTTTCATTGATGAAAGACTACTGCATGATTTGGGGATTCCAACTGACCCCTTTAAGAGGTTGACAGTAACTGTAGCTAATGGGCAACAATTTGAAAGCAGAGCTATGTGCAAACCACTAGTATGGAAAATGAAGGGGCTAGAATTTCAATATGGACTCAGGTCACTCAAGTTAGGAAGTGACATGGTCCTTGGGGTAAATTAGCTTAGCCAGTTTGGTCCTGTGACTTTTGACTTTACCAAAAGGTACATCAGATTCTTAATTGAAGATAAAGAAGTAATACTTAGCAATGAGAAAACTAATGACATATTAGAAATGATTAGTAGAGAGGACTTGCACAGGCTATTGAGCTAACGTGAACATGGGTTTATAGGACAACCGTATGTTATTACAGAGGAAGAAATGACAGAGACTCCTATGGAAGTCAGACCCATTTTAGAGGCCTTTACTAATGTATTTGAATATCCAAAAAGGTTACCCCCTATTAGGTGCCATGAGCACTAGATTATCCTCAATGAAGGAGCTCAACCCTTCAAGCTTAGGCCCTACAGATGCCCTTTTATTCAAAAGATTGAAGTGGAAAGATTAGTTAAAGAAATGTTAGACACATGCATAATCCAGCTGAATTCCAATCTCTTTGCCTCACCTGTGTTATTGGTCAAGAAGAAAGATGGAACGTGGGGGTTCTGTATGGATTATAGGCAACTCAACAGCCTAACAATGAAGGATAAATTTTCAATGCCCTCGATAGATGAGCTACATGGGAGGGCTAAATGTTTTTCCAAAATTGACCTAAGGGCTGGATATCATTAAATTAGAGTAAAATCTGAAGACATTTACAAAACTACATTCAGAACTCACCAAAGCTTATATGAATTTAGGGTCATGCCATTTGGACTTTACTAATGTCCCTGCTACCTTCCAAAGTCTGATGAACAAAGTCTTCCAATATCAGCAGAGAAAGTTTGTATTAGTTTTCTTTGATGACATTGATTTATAGCATAGACATAAGGAGTCACTGTGAGCATATTGAGATCATTTTGAAGATTTTGAAGGAAAATCAGCTATTTGCTAAATGGAGTAAATATACTTTTGGACAAACCAAGGTAGAATACCTAGGACACATAATCACCCATGAGGGAGTAGCAGCTGATTCTAGAAAGATTGAAACTATGCAGTCATGGCCTAGACCAGTCAATATCAAACAATTGAGGAAATTTTTGGTTTTAACTGGATATTACAGAAAGTTTGTCAAAGGATATGGGACATTAGCTAGGCCACTCGCTAAGCTATTGACCTGATTTTGATCAATGCTTGCTATAGAGGTCTTGGGGCAGTCTTGATGCAAAAGAAGATACCATTGGCCTATATCAATAAGGCCAATGGTCTAAGGAATTTGGGACTATCAATTTATGAGAAGTAGTTACTGGCCTTAGTAACTGCAGTAGTTAAATGGAGGCACTACCTAGAGAGACACCTTTTCATTATCAAGACATATCATCAATTCCTAAAATTTCAGCTGGAACAAAAGATAACCACCCATTTACAGTATAAATGGTTAACTAAGTTGTTGAGACTTGATTATGAGATACAATACAAGAATGGAGTGGAGAATGTGGTAGCTCATGCACTCTCCAGAAAGGGAGATGATGAAGGGAAATGTAAAGCAATATACCTTACCTTGGATTACTTCAACCATTACTTGAGCCCCAACATTTCTAGAGTCATATATCAATGGACTACATTGAAGGACTACCTAAGTCCGAAGGAAATGATGCAATCCTAGTTGTGGATAGGTTTACTAAGTATGGGCATTTCTTTACCTTCTCTCATCCCTTCTCAACAAGGACTGTAGCCCAGAAGTTCTTGAATCATATATACAAGCTCCATGGTTTACCTCAAAGTATTATCTCTGATAGAGATAAAATCTTCACCAGTAATTTTTTGTAGAAGTTGTTCAAATTAATGGGGACTACCTTACATCTCAGCTCAACCTATTACCCACAAACTTATGGTCAAATAGAAAGGCTAAACTAGTGTCTTGAAATGTATCCCAAGTGTATAACATATCATAAACCCAAGGCATGGACTAGGTGGATTACAATGGCTAAATTGTGGTATAATACTACCTTCCACACTGCTATAAAGATGACACTCTTTGAGGCTTTGTATGGAATTTCCTCCCTTAGTTGGCCATAGGCCTTTACCAGCACACTAATGTGGCCACTGTAGAGGAAATGCTACAAGAAATGTACGAGATCGATCAGACATAAAAGGAAATTTTGGCTCAAGCAAGGGCTATAATGAAGTTGTATGTTGATAGAAATAGAACATAGAGACAGTGTCAAGAAGGGGATTGGGTATCTCTTAAATTACACCATAATCAACAACAATCATTAGTTAAAATGATCAACCACAAATTGAGTCCTAGGTACTATGAGCCTTACCAGATTGAGAAAAAGATTGGAGTAGTAACTTACAGATTAATACTATCCACACATGCAAAAATTCACCCTGTATTTCTTGTACCATTGCTGACAAAGAAAGTGGGAGACAGAGTGGTAGTGGTAGAGCAACTACCTTTACAATTAACAGTTGAAGATGATAAGCAACCAGAAGAAATTTTACAGGCTAAGTTATTCCAAAATGGCAATTGTGCTGAAATTTTGGGGACAAGGTTTGGCTAAGTAGAGGGGTTGTCAAGGCCAAGAAACTGCAGATTGAATTAAAAAGGATATGAGGAAGACAACTAACATAAATTTGAAATTGAGAATGAAGGATACGACACTGTTTCAACAAGTTGCTACGTCGTCGATTTGTTTTAGTTCAAATTAGTTTAGAATTGCTTTTTACGTTCTACTAGTCGTATTTTGTGGAATTGTGTTTTATGTAACTGGTTATAAAAGCAGCTGAAAATGGAGAAATTGTGTGAATTTTTGGATAATTTTGATGTAATCCGAATCTATCTTCTTATTATGTTATAATTGGACTTTTTAAATTCCTTATCACATTTTATTTCCGTTTCTTAATTCGTGAAATTAAGTTCCCAGCTCAGTCTTCTTCTTCTTGGTAGTGGTTGAGCTCAATTTTTCCATTAATTGGGTTCCACCATTACAGGTTGCCGGCCCAAACCGCCAGGGCTTGCACCGGCAACCGGGGAGAGAAATCTCCCCCGGTCGTGCGAACCAGGGAGGATATCTCCTAAGTTTGCGTGAAATTGTGATAATTTTATTGGGTTTTTTGGTTAAATACTAAAGGAAATTCTCTTGTGTTCAATAATTTGTTGCAAACTTTATTTAAGACGCTTGCAATATCGTTTTCAACGATGACACTATTAACATGGATTACTCATCTATATCGTTCAAGTCTTCAGTTCTTGTTTAGGTCTAGATTATAGTATCATTCTTCACTTGGTTTGTAGGACTCGCAATGGCTGAGAGTTGCTCATCCTTCTCGATTTGTCTCATAAATTAATTCTTGTGTTCGGTTCTTCCTAAACAATTTTCTCAATGAGTTCCTTCCCTCTCTAGATCATTTTCGACTTCAAATGTCCACGGAGAAGAATGGAATATCTTCAATTCTTCATAAATGTCTCTCAATCCATGTTAAAGCTTTTTAATACCTGATTTCACCTTGTGCATTTGCAGACTACCGGTTCTCTATATTTCTGGGCTGTGGTGGAGAAGATGATGTTTTTTTTTTAAAAAATTATTTTGAATAATAGAATGTAATAAACCATTTTGTCCTTGTTAAATTGGTCAAATTTAGGTCACATGTATCATTTTTTTGTCAATTAACAGACTACTAGATGAAATCTGTAGAGACTGCAAATGTCCTCTCGGTGAACATAATTAGAAGTTTTGAAATTTGATGACACATTTTTATTATTTTAAGTGAAAATCTGTAAAATAAAATAAAATAAAAAGATTTACGATTTATTTGTACTTTTGAAAAGGTTAGCATCCCAATTATAATTTTTCATTGTATTTTTTCTTTCTATCATTTTAATTTATTTAAGTTAGGGACAAAATTGTCAAAAAAATCATGTAGGGACTATATGTGCAAGTAAAATGAAAGAATGAAGATGATATCTGCGAATAAAATTAAATGTGAATTATATTATTATAAAGTTGAAAGAATGAGAACTATGAGTGTGATTAACACTCTTTCAAATTATAGGCTACTTTCCTTGTTGATAATATTAAGGATGGCAAAAAAAATCCATTTCCTCAACTCCGCCTCAGCAGCCGCCGCGCGCCCGCCTGCTTAAACTTATTCGGGTAATAGGGGCGGGTCCGGATGGATTTTTCTCGCCTGCAGAGTTTGGTGAGGCGGGCGGGCGGGCGGGCGCTTGTGTCTGCGACCCGCCCTACTAAGAATTTTTTTGTAAAATCATAAAATAGAATACAAATTAAAACTTTGCTAGAAATAGACTAAAGAATAATCAAACTCGAGTTGAAATTATAAAATATAAATTATCAACCATTACACCACAATCTCATTCTTGATTTTTTTTTTTTTTTTTGTTGCTACAAATATTTTTAAAAAAATCATTTCTTTTTTAATTTTTTTTCAGTTTTATAAAATAAAAAGAAAAAAAAATTTGTGGGCGCGGTTGACGGGTCAATCTTTTGACCCGCCCAATTGCCATCCCTAGATAATATAGTTACTTTTTTTTGGTTTTCTAATATGCTCCTATATAATGTGCCTTGTTATTAACAAGTATGAACTACAATTACATTAATTGTAGGGTATATTAAGAAAAATGTATGTAAAATTTATTTTTTCAAATAAAATAATTAAATTTGCTTAATATAAATAAAAATAGAAGTAGCATATATTTATGGAACGGATGGAGTAGATAATAGTTTAAATGTATTTTTGATTATTATCCGATGATGTTCACTGTGTAGTGCACGCTACTGTCAAACAAAAAGTTTATATTTGGAACATTTGATTATACAAGATAAAATATTATCGAAAGAAATATATGACAAAATTTAGAAGCGACATATGTTTGGTAGTGCTGAAATTATTTTTTAAGTACTTATATTATAAGTTGTAGGTGAATGTAATTAAAAAGTGAATTATAAGTTGTAGGTCCTATGAAATGTGTGGATAAAAAATATATTTGACCAATTTAACCAACTGAAATTATGATTTAAGCAATGGCATACATGTGCTTAACCAATTTAGAGATCTTAGACTGAATCTCTAAAGAGTTTTTATAAAAAATAATAGTAAACACAGCATCATCGACAAAATTTTCTGTTGCTAAGATCGATATTTTTATTGGTGTAATCGTTAGTTCTCAATTGAAAATTACCAATAACAATGATTTCAGTGATGTTATTGGCAATGACCGACGGCGATTTGGTCGCTAATGGTTGACAAAGACATCACTCATTGTGGTCAAATGAAGTTTCATTTTACTTTATTTTTTTTCAAATTTTTAATAACATATTGATGTAACAATATTCCCTCAATAACATAGGATATTTTTCTATTTTCTACTATTAATATTACCAATTAAAAATATATTTTTTAATTTTTATTTTATTACTGATGAAATCTTCATTTTGTATTATTTAATTAACAACTTAATTGATATTTAAAATAAATTTTTAAATATATTTATTTTTAATTTTATCGAATGAAAATATGTCCATAGTCTTAAATTATTCTTTTTAAATGTTATTTTATGACCGACAGGATTTTCAATAGATAATGTTTAATTTTCTTATTACTTTATTTGTCGAGAAAATTCCATCAATAAATTAAATTTATTAAGATTTTTTTTTTTAAATTATCACTAAAGTAAAACTTCGTCGATAATCTTCAATTAATTTTTGAATTGTTATTTTACTATCGACGGACTTTTCTATTTGTTTATTTTTTTTATTAATTTATTAAAATATTTTTTTTTAAATATTATCAATGTAAAAATCTTTCGAAATTTTTAGACATAATATTCTATATAAGAGATTTTGTTGCTAAAGCTTTTAGAATTAAAAAAAAAAACATTATAATTATGAAAAAATTTAATCTTAGAGAACTTGTCATTTGTGAAACTCCGGCAGCTACCAAAATATTTATTGTAACATTTTATTTTTTAAAAATATTTTTATTATTGAAATATGAAAGGTTGGAGGTTTCATGACAATGATAATGGGTTGTTATTGTGAAAACTCACAAGTCATGAGTTATAGAAATGAGCTTTTGAATTTTAATTTTCTTATTAAATTTTATTGTCTTCCAAATACTATAAATACCATTCTCTTATCTCCATCTTTAACACAAGAAAGCATATGGAATTTATGCCCCCAAGGGCATAGACGAGTTGTTAAAGCTTTCGAGATGAATGTGGGAAAAATCATCCGACAACGCATGTTCGATTCCCATTTTTTACCGAAAATATTGTGGGGGGTGCATTACGGGGTTTGCTCATTGGCTTCTCTCCTCATGTCCCCGCCACTCACAAGCACATCTCGATTCTGATTCCCCCAGTCGGTCAAGGGGCCTCGACATAGATGGGGGCTTCGCCTTCGAGACTTTCCCCTTATTAGAAGCATATGAAATTTATACATTACTTTTTCTTTCTAAAAAATTAATATATTTGTCATAAGAAATGTATTTTTATAGTGGAGTTTTGAGTTCATCTTCTAGTGCAAAAGAGGTTGATCTAAACAACGTTTCAAATGGACCATTGTATCCTGGAGGAGACAAGTCAGAAGATAATCATTGCACTGGGGTGATTGAGGATTTTCAACACCGCAGAGGGCTTGAATCTCCTTAAAGAGAGCGAGACACCGCGCCTCACCAAATTAGTTACAAGTTTGTTTCTAAATTTATTTGTAAATTTTTATTTACAATTGTATTTTTTCTAACAATTTCCAACTATATGGGATTTAGTAGTAGTACTACCCTAGAACGAGGAGTTGCATGACATCAACAAAGGAGTTGCGGGAGGCTCCGACAATGGCATTAAGCAGGTACTCAGTGAACATAGCAACGGTATTGGGGAAGTCTATCAGGCCTTCTGATGAAATGGTCGCCATTTTTGCACAACTTCCATGGAAGAAATTTGGGGTTTCCATGGAAATTTATTCGTATTTTGTGGGAATGGTGAAAATAAAATTTTTTTTCCCCAAAAAGGAACTACCAGCTAGACCTTTGCCAAAACAATTTAGGACAAATTACACTCAAAGCCTTCATACTTTTCAGTTTGTGGCATTTCATCTCTATTCAATTTTAATCACGCATATCATCTCGACCTTTCAATAATTCATGCAGATGGTTCTATTGATTCTACACTTAATTTAAATAAACTCAAACAACAAAAATTAAAATTAAAATTAAAAAATTACAATTGATATCTCTAACTTTTTTAAAAATACAATTGAGTCACCAACATTTCTACCCACCACCAAAAAAGTAGACAATATAACCTTCCGCGATCTCCTACCTCCCGCCGTTGCCAAACACGGTCCCATTGCAATCAACCACTACCACAAGCTTCCCCCATCAACCACAACTTCTAAATGATGCAAAAACATTCTAAACATGGTATAAATTTTTATTGATAATGTTTAAATTTTTATTACTTCATTTACTTGGAAAATTTTCTGTCTATAAATTAAACTTGTTAAGGTAAAAAAAAAAAAAAAAAAAAAAATTAAATAGCAATGCAAAATAGCAAAACTTTAAATCTTTATGTTATTGGAATAGAATTTTTTTTTCCTGAAAAATATAAATAGACAATTTATTCCTCTATATTTCTACAATTATAGATATGTAAAATGCAAAACTTTATTGTTACTTTTCAAAAAGAAAAAACCGAAATAAAATTAAAACCTAGTGCAACCCGTCAAACCTCATTTTCTATATAGATACAGGCACGAGTACAACAATAGAGATTGTTTAATTGTTAATTTCATCCCATTTAATTTTATTCGCACATATTATCGTGAACCTTTCATTAATTCGCTTATATGGTCCTTTTTGATGATCTGTCCTTAACTTAAATAAAGGGTAAATTAAATTCACAGCCTCATCCTTTTAAGTTTGTAGCAATTTCATCCATATTCAATTTTATTCACATATAACATTCGGAACTTTTCATTAATTTGCATATGTAATCATTTTTGACAATTTTGTCCATAACTTCAATAAATTAAAATAATAAAAAATGTATCATCAAGACTAATAGTGATACCTATGTCCCTCAGCATATGTGCGCCGAAAGGACATTTAGAGTTTGAATATATTTCGTTTAAAAGGTCCGTTAGTTGAAAAAAAGTCAACAAGTAACTTAAATTTGATAAATTTAACAAGGACAAAATAGTCATTCAACATTCTATTATTTAAAACAATTAAAAAAAACAAACAAACAAACAAAAAAAGATTTTTTTAAAAAAAAATAAAGTAAAAGGTCGATTTGTCCACGGTGGAGAAGAAGAAGAAAATTTTATTATATATATTTTTTTAATTGTTTGAAATAATTGTATGTGAAAATTACCATTTTGTATTTTGAAAAGGTTAAAGATCCCAATTGTAATTATTTTATTTTATTTTCCTTTTTTTGGCTATTTTAATTTATTTGAGTTAGTAGCAAAATTGACAACAAATACCATCTATGCAAATTAGTAAATGGTGGAGGATGATAAATGCAAATAAAATTGAACAGTGGTAAAATTATTACAAATCTAAAAAGATGGGAATGGTGAGGGTAATTTATCCTAATTTTTAATATTTGAATAAAAAAATTACACCAACTACTCAGATTTTTAAAAATACAATCTGTATGTATTAGTTCTAAAATTTTGTATAATTATTTAATAATTTAAATTATGAGGAATGATATACTCCTTATGATGAAGAGTAGATATAAAAGCAACCGGAGTAGATCATTCCTCCTTAAATTATTTAAATTAACTAAACTCAAAACCCCACCCCCATCAAAATCTATATTTTATATAACAATGGTAGAAGTCACGTAGTGGGAAAGAGGATGAGCATAATCAAGGGCAGAAATAGCTATGGAATTAAAAACCCACCTCCAACATACTCCATTGTTTCCATTATTATTGTCCATTTTTTTTTCGAACACCACCACCATCTTCTTGTTTGATGTTTCCTCAATCTTACTCCATGATGTGAAATTTTAGACCTACAAGGTGTTTAAATAAAAATTTTATGGCGGTAGACCTATCTTGTTTGGGCAATGATCGGATTAGAGTGTTGGGCTTGTGTTTATTTTAGGTCTGGAGATGGTAAACTATCTGAATATGATGGAGATGGTGGTAGAATGCAATCGGATCTGATGGTAGCGATGCAATCTAGTGATTTTGAGGTGGCAGTTAGGGGTGGGCAAAAATCGACCCAAACCGGTCGACCCGACCAACCTAAACCGAACCGAACCGACTGGTTTAGGTCGATTTTTGAGATTATACGGGTTGGGTTAGGGTTTGAATTTTCAAAATTTTATCGGGTCAAGTTTCGAGTTGGGTCATAGAACCCGACCTAACCCAACCCGACTCGACCCGACCCGACCCGACCCAACCCAACCCAACACATATATATTAAAAAAAATTATTCTAAAATGAAAAACCTCAACCGACCGACCCATTTTTCATTTTTCATTTTTCATTTTCATTTTTCCTAATTCTCTCCTCTCCAACTCAACTACCGCCGCCTCTCCACCGATGAGAAGAAACCCATGTCAACCCGTCTTCTACTCATGCTTGCAGACCCGACCCACCCACTCCCACAACCCACGCAAAGACGACAATAGCACGGCAATAGCAGAAGCCAACCTCTCTCGAAGTCCAGCCACCGCGAAGGTTGATTTTTGAATAGCTTCAACTTTCAAATGTTTCTACTTTTCAACCCTTTAACACAGCTAGATTAAAATTTTGAGTTCCACTTGCATAAATCAAAATATTATTTTAATTTTTCCTTTTCTTTTTTCTTATATGCCAATCGAATCTTGATAAAATATATATATATATATATATATATATATATATGAATCTGTGAATTTCTTGATGGTTTGCTGTCTTTTTGTGAATTTCAATTATTTCAAGTTTAGTTGCTGCTTTGCTGGTTCCATTTGTTAAATTTCTTGATCTGAATTTTTGTGTGCTGAATTTGTTGGGAAAAAAAATTGATTTGGGTCGAAGCCCAAACTGCCAACCCTACCCAACCCACCCGACGCTTGTACGGGTTGAGTTCAAAGCAGTGTTCGAGTTGAATTGGATTAAAATTTTTCTAAACCGATTCTTTTGGGTTGGGTTCGTGTTGGGCTCAAAACCGACCTGACCCAACCTATGCTCAACCCTAGTGGCAGTGGTGATGTTTTACCTATCTTGGTGGTGAACACTTTCTTCGGTGGCTATAACAGTGTAGATCTGGTGGTGGCAACGACTAAAAATTTGTTACACGTGTTCCAATTACAAGGTGGTGCATAACACACATTGTTACAAATATTACACTTTATATTTCTCCAGTTTGGTATTACAAATATGGTGGTGGCAACCTTCTTATTTATTACACATGTTATACTTGTAAAATGGCGTGTAACACAATATATTACAAATGTTACACTTTGTATAATAATGTCAAAAATAATGACTACGACTGTATAACATAAGTTATTAATACCAATAGTGGTAATATCAATGGCAACGTAACATAACTTTTATTATAAATGTAACACATGTATTAAAAAAGAATCAAATATTGGTGTAAATCAATACATAAATAAATATTGGTGATACAAAAAAATGAAACAGTAATTCAAAACAAACTTGATTTGAAAGTATTTTGAGAATTAGTTTATTTAGAAAAATTTCCCAAGAAAAAATAGTAAAGAATTTTTTTAATTTTTTTTTTCAATAATACAAATTTTAAATAGTAGGGCTCAAGTGGCCTGGCAAGGACGTGTGTATGTGACTCATTTTCTAGACATGCCTCGTTTAATTTGATGCAATATTTTTATTATCCTAAATAATAGAAGTTATCGGCTATGCTACCCGAAGCTCTGACGAAGTCAAATAGGAGGGACCCATTGATTTTGGACCAATTAAGAGCCGAACAAGCAGCTCCAAAGTACGAATCAAAAATAAGGGCAACTATATGGAAATCGAGTGCCCGAACAGGGGTGGGCCCACCCCTGTGAAAAAAAAAAAAAAAATATGGAAAAAATCACAAATATATAAAATAAAAGGCTATATTTTCAACACGAAAAATATTTAAGCTAAGAAAGGAGAAGACTTGGGAGCAAATTGGAACTCCTAAAACAATTGTAAACCAAAAGTACTGCACAGTGTTCCTGCAGATGTAATCCGATAAGAGAGAAAAAAATATAAAAAATTAAACATCATAATCACAAACATTAAGCAATAACAATCCACTAAAAGCTCCAATCCATTACTTATCACTTCTAAAAGCTTGCGCAAACTTTAAAGATGGAGGAGTATTTAAGGGTTGACTGACTACATACTCCTAGAGCACACATATCTCAATCAAAATCTTGAGGCTTAAAAGTAAGGGCTGTATCGCATAGGCATTCTGAACCTGGGAACCTTCCTGCAACGCAAACGACAAACAATCGTGACAAGTAATTTTTGACGTAATAATGCCAAAGTATGCTTTCAGCCACGAGTTTCTCCCCTTCCCCCTTAAAAACTTCCCAGTAGTCCCTTTGTATCTCCATCTATCCCCAAGAGCAGTCATCTGCTCGTCCCTCTACCCCTTCATGGTCCCTTTTTCCTTCAATTTTCTGCTGCAATAGCGTCAGTCGAGCGGGCAAATATCGATTTTGGATATCACGTTAGGGGCCAGTTTGGAATATACAAGTACTTCTCTTTCTCATAACTCTTATTATTTGATGATCCCCTTTGGTTTTTTCTCTCCTTATTAACCAGATTTTCTTTTTCTATCTTATAAAATCAAAGTTCTTTTAAGCTCAGTGAATCTATGTTTTCCTTCCTATCCTTCCTATATAATTTTTAATTGTTTGCAGATTCAATTTCATGTGTTATTTAGTAGTGTTTGTACTTGCATCAAGCTCAGATATGATATGAATTCAGTTAAGCCTTTCTTGTTTCTTCTGTAGTTTTTTACCTCGTTGAGGAAAAAAAACCAAGAGTCATGCTTATGCATCTTAAGCAATGATCATTACTCGAAACATTGGTAAAGAATGCCAATGGCTGAGGAAGCAGACAAATGACTTGGATATGGGCCCACCCCTCCTATTCTTATAATTCTAGAACCACTCTCATTTCAAACTATATAGTAAAAAATCCAGAGGATAATGACTCGTACCCATATCCATAAGGAGAATAGAAAATTGGAGCAGCCATGTATGGTGTCCTGGAGCGATAGCCCGTGTGGGGGCTGGCACGCCGTGGGCGAAATTGCTTCATGCCAGGAATGTTGGTCCTCTTGGCTGATACCTGACACATTATCAAAAGAAATTCAACAATAGGAGAATGGAATGACCATGAAACTGCCATAATCACAAGGTTCAGTATCTTTATTCACATGGTTCGTCCATGTATAAATGCAGCTAACAAATAAATATGCAATGTAGCTTAACCTTCAATTGACGACCATGAAGTTCAGATTCGTTCAGAAGAATAGCCTGTTCAACAGCTTCTGGCTCAAGAAACTCAACATATGCATACCCCTTTGGTTGCCCATACTTGTTAGTCCGAATAGTTACTCTATTAACGGTCCCACATGACTGGAAATGCTGCTGCACTTCCTCTGGGGTACATGAATAATCCACCTACAAAGCAAGTTTCATTGTCCAAAAGAAGCTACCCCAAAAGAGAGGGAGGGGGTCACTATGAGTGTTGTGTCCGTGTGCTGGTATGGATCTACTGAATACATGTACGTGTATTTAACTCCATTACAGCTTAAGTAGCAAGGAAGAATATGTATGAAGCAAACCTAGGCACCCATCAGTTATGTCAGCAAACAACAAATTGAGTATAGCAAAAAATCTCTAAAGCAGTTATGGCAGCATTATAAGAAATTGAAACCAATATTTACTAAGATAATGAAATCACCAACATTTCGTCAATGGCAGGAAACATAAATGGAAAAGATGTCAGACAAATATTTCAGAAAGAATTGACTTATTGACCACATATATAGAAGGAAAAGGAAGCATCCAAGTCTTGGAAATTCACAAAAGCAGCATCAATCTTGAAGCACAAAAAAGACAGCATTCCTATTAACAAATAATTGTAAGCAAAACAATGAAGGTTAATGCCAGAGCACACATTCCGCACATGTGCACAGCCAATTTCTTTGGTTCATGTCACCTATCCATACATAAATAATAAATGGATATGCAGACACAAAAACCCATCTTATTCTTGCTATTATAGAGGAGTAAATTGTCTAATTCAGCAGCAAGACATCAAATAAGGTGGCATTAGAATAAAACACACAGCAGATCACTAATTTGCATACGCCATAATTAGCATGTACCTGCTAGGAACAATTGTTTAAGAGGCTCCAATAGAAATAAAAGTTAACTAACTTGTTCCAAGAAGGACAAAAAGTACAGCTTATCCACACAAAGAAGCAGACCTAATAGAAAGACACCCAGAATATACCAGCAGTGGAATTTACCAAGGACTAAATGTAAAGTTCTCATAAAACAAATGCCACTTGTTGACAAAGAAGCCTTACATTGCCAACAAAGATTGAGCGAGAATCCACTTCTTCCTTATTTGCCTGATTAGCTGCAGCAGAAGCGGGATCTGGTTGCAATAAAGGAAATACATAAATAAATAAAAAAGAGGCATTGATAAGAAAGGTAATACAAAATGGTAATTATTGATGACATTGACGTAATTATACAGATGCTGTCAAATTTAATTTTATAACAACACTAGCAGTCAATGTATGCTGCTCATATAAAAGAAAAATAAGCCCTTCAATATTTTGGGCCTGTCAAAGTCTCAAGGTCCATTCTTCCAGAGACATGACCATTGTAGTATATTGTGGTGTAGCTCACTAACAGATGTATATCAAATGGGGAAGATGAAATAAATAAACACAATTGGAGATAAATTTCATTAACTCTGAGAGGCCAACAATACTAGTCTTATTTATGTGTAAAATTCCCGACGAGAATAGAAAACATTTCTAACTTGAAGATTAACAATTATTACGAGAAAATAAAATCATATTTACTTCTTATATTAAATTTACGCCTAGAATAAATTACCGATTTTTGGATTGTGATCTCATCACATCTAAAAGGTTCGAACAACTTTCATCTTGAAGGTTAAGTTTGGCATCAATTCAATGTTTCAACTCTCAAAAGTACTCATTCACATTCTTCGAATTTGGTACCCCATTTTTATACTCCATCATAAGGATTCAGGTTGCTGAACTAACGACTTTTTACTAAAGGGAATCTTGCAACATCACTTTTAGATGAAAACTTATTTAGCCCTTGTAGACTAATCATTCAGTTGTCAATTTTGTCACTTATAGTAAAGAAAAAAAATTAATTATTTGAAGAAACAAATTAGTCTCAAATGGAGTCATTCCAAGAAGTCTTCGATTACAAATGGATACAAATCTAAATTAACATGCTAAACTAACTTCAAATTTCGCATTTTTCCATGTACATTGTGCTGCACCCCTAACCTTGCCGTGAAGATGCATTCTTTTATCATCAAATAACGAAAAAGAAATGCGCATATAATTCTAATTCACACAATATATACAGACACAAGAAATTGGGCGTGTGCGCATCCAGGAGCGTCTAAATTGGAAAAATAATTATATATAGGGATTGGGACTTGGGACTTGGGACTTGGGAGTGACCTTGAGCGGCGCCCATTTCTTGCTCAACTTTAGACTGCATTTCTCGGAGAGCGGCCGCTTCGTCCTCCATCTCCTTGAGCCTCTTCTTCATATCATCCAGCTCCTATGCAGTGCCCCCACCGATACATATACACACACACACACACACATAAAAGTTAGGGTTTTTACAGGATAGTGAAAATAAATCGGAAAGAAATTAGATCACAAGAAGAAAATTGAGAGACATAGTGATAAATAGAAATATTACGACGCCAGATCCGCCGTCTGCCGCCGCCATCTCGACGTCGCCCTCCTCCATCGGTCGCCTCGCTCTCTCTCTCTCTCTCTCTCTCTTTCCGTACAAAAATTATTGATGCCATCTTATTTTGGTCCGTGTCAAACTCCCCCCCATTAGACAAAAATTACACGACTCGTCCCCAACCTATTAATCTGGTTGCAGCCTCCTCTCAAACCTTTTTTTGTTGATTGCACAATTCTCAACTCAATGTTTCAGTGCTTGTTTGATAAAGTTTTTTGCAGATTATAAGTCGTAAGTTCTATGAAATGTATGAACAAAAAATAAATAAAAATTATGATTCTTATAAATATATTAATAAATATAATATTTGATCAACTTATAAATATTTCCAAATATGTTTTTGATGCATTTTTCTCTTTTAATTTTACTGGTTGTACCATATGTTTGTTTCTCTGTGTCTTCAATAGCAAAGGCGCATGCGTGAAATTTGTATGGTTTGATGTGCCAAAATAAATTTAAAAAAAAGTTGTAAAAGTACAATATTTTTTAGGGTAATAGCACTAGAGGTCCTGAACTTTTGAACTTTATGACGATAAAGCTCCAAATTTTTTATATCTAGCAACCAAGATCTCAAACTTTTTAAACTTTTGTGCATGATGTCTAAAAACGTCCATTTGATTGTTAAATAATCATTTTTTATTGAAATAACTGTTTTACCCTTACTTTAATTTAGTGTAAATAGTATTGAGAATTTTTAAACTTTAAACTTTATGACAATGAAGTCTTGAAACTTTAATTTCTAGCACCCAAGATTCCAAACTTTTTAAATGTCTGCGCCTGAGCTCCTTTTGTGATGAAAAATATTAGTTTGACCATTAAAAATATTAAAATTTGAGTAAAATGATTAGTGTACTTATATTTAATTTTGAATTAATTAAAAATAAAAATAAAATGAAGAAACAAAAGCAAAAAAAAAAAATAAAATTAATCATCTTCCTTAATTCCAAACTACCCACCCCAACCCCAACGGAAGCAGTATCATGATAATTGGTTTATCTTTTCAAACTGCAGATGAAATTATTGGTTGGAATAGGTAGGGGTGATGATTTCATTTTTCTTTTTCTTTTTTTAACAGTCAAATTGATGTTTTATGTCATAAAAAAACTTTATGCGCAAACGTTTGAATAGTTTAGAATCCCATGTGCTAAAAATCAAATATTTGGGACCTCATTATCACAAAATTTAAAGATTAATGACTACCAGTGTTATTTACTCTAAGAATCCTAGGGGCTAAAAATCAAATATTTGGGACCTCATTATCACAAAATTTAAAGATTAATGACTACCAGTGTTATTTGCTCTAAATTAAATAAAGGATCAAACTGTCATTTCAATAAAAAATTAATCATTTAACGGTTAATTGACGTTTTACGTCACAAAATGACTTTAGGCGTAGATATTTGAAAGGTTTGGAATCCTGGTGCTAGAAATCAAAGATTAAGTATTCTATCGTCACAAAATTCAAAGTCTCAAGACCTCTAATGCTATTTATCCTATTTTTAAAGAAAATTCATAAATCTTGCGGCAAAAACTCAAATAACTTGTTAAAATAAATATCACGGGTTAATTGTTTCAAAAATCACTATACTTTGTTACGCGTCACGGATACATCAATGAACTTAAAAATGGTGCTAATTCATCACTCTACAATTTAAATATTATCTCCATCCATCACTCTTCACAAAATCGTTTGATTACCTTAACGGAGGCGACGACGTGACAATAATTTTAATAATATGGTAATAAGTCTTTCTTTTTTTTTTTAAGAGAATACATGGTAACGAGTACTTGAAAAAGTAAGAATACATACTTTATTTTTGTGGGGTCTTAGCATCCATTCATTGTGATGGTTATTGAGCATTTTGATGTTCTGAAATTATTTATAAAATATGTGGATAATAAATCTATAATGAATTGTGAATTATACAGAAATGTATGGATGAAAAATATGTTTGACTAATTTAAATTATAATTTAAGTCGAACAATCACATTATGAGTACGTTTGATAAAACTTTTTGTAAATTATAAGTACAAATAGATAAAAATTAGAAAAATTTGTAATTTTCATTCTCAACTTTTTTTAGTATAATCCATCTTCAACCTTTCAAATATGTAGCAAAACTCATCATTCTCTTCATTTTGGTCATTAAATAACAGATTTGCCATCATCTTTAAATAAACAAAAATAAAATATAAGAAAAATTACAAAAGAAGTGTTATAACTTTTCAAAAAGTACAAATAAATCTCACTTTAAACAATTTAGAAATAATTACACATTTGGTCCCAATCTTTCAAAAACATTAGGAATATGCCTCTAACCTTAAAAAATAGCACTAGACATCCTCAACGTTTGAAAATTTTGGCATGGAAATGACCCTTCCTTTTAAATAAACGAAAAAAAAGAAAAAAAAGAAAAAATGATTGAAAAATAATCAAATTTACCCTTAAAAAATAAAAAGTAACAAAGTGGCCATATTTTTTTATCAAACTTTAAAAAAAAAAAAGAGGTTGATTCACCATTACTACTACTGTGCAGAACCATTGCTACCACCACAACTACTAATGTGCACCGCCACCAGCACCGCTGCCGCTGCCGCCGCCATCATACCACTACCACTATCACTACCACTACTACTACTACTATTGTGCAGAACTAGAATATAGAAACGAGATGAAGCGAGCTAGGTTGATTTTAATCCGAAGACCCATCAGAGTTCGTGTCGCAATTGCCCAAAGTTCTAGAACACGATGGCGATTTGGAGGCTGTTGAACGACAGCAACATTGAACTCCTGCACACCAGTGGTCGATTCCACCAATAAAGATGACGAAAGCCCCTCTAAGTTATCAGAAGTCCCAACTACATTTTTACCTGAGACAGAACATTATTCCTCATATTCGAGCAAATATCTTCCAAGTCCAGGGTTCTTTTGAGCAGCTGAACCCTTATGTTTCTTACCCGTATAAAAATAGCTAAAATAAATTATTCCACAGCTGAAAAATATGGTAGCCGACAACTAGGGAACAACTAGGAATCAACTGCCAAGCAGAATCTAAATTTTTAACCTCCGATAAAACACTGTAGCAGCAATTTGAAAAATCTGAATCTCATCTGTATTTATCACAAAAGTTAAAATAAAACCAAGAAGAAGCAAGCGCACTAAGTGTTACCACACGATTATGACATGGTCGCGGCGTCGGCCGGCCCCATCCAAGACCGATGGGCCCGGTTCATAATCATCAAAAATCCTATCTGGGGCCTCACTACGGCCTTGGAAGGGCCCGTCACACGCTGGGCCTTGAGCCCGAATCCGCGAGTCATGTGGAGGGCCTCGGCGCCTACATGCGAACCATAAGGCCTCGTCGGGCCACGCGCATCATTCGTAGCAGGGAGCAACTCGATATGCCGGGCAACCAGAGAAGTAATTAAAGAAAGATTACGTTGGATTGGACGCACGAATCTCCACAAGGAAACACAATCATGATCTCCTAAAATCATGCAACGTGATGAACTCAAGGAAGGAAGGCAATCTCGGGTATCTTTATCACATAAGGAAGGAAGATCGATTGAAGACCGAATTGATTTGTCTTCCAAATCAATTAGGATTCTTCGCTATAAATACAACGTCTCCGGTTGTTCCAAGGCACGCACTTTTATGCTTAAGAATCCCACCCTAAACTCTGCTCAAATCTCGCGCTTGTCTCTCCCACACCCTTTTTGTTCCCCCCGTGTATTTCCCATATACTGGTGATTGACTTGATCGTCGGAGTACCAACGATCGTCGGACCCTTTTTCTCCGGAGATCTTGGTGCCTAACGGTCGTCCTAGTGTGCATGTAACATACGAGCTGGCAGATGAGTGACTGGAGATCTGTTGGCACGTGGACCGGTGCGGCTTCGGGCGTCAATGTTGGCGCGTCTGTGGGAAGCGAAAACCTTACACGACCAAGTGCTTGTGGTAAAACGTGTCTTCTACCAAGAAGCATGACATCCGAGCGATCCACGAAAGGCGGGTGGAGTCCCACCACACCAACTGCGCGACGGAGAGGCGTTGAAGACCTACGAGCGTCACCCGTCGCAGAAAGAGAAGACATCATAAGCGGACGATGGAACAGAGAACCGGGACCTCAAGATGGACAACGCCGGGTGAAGGCCACGCTTGAATCGTTGGAGAATCAATCCTCCAACATGGACCCAAGCGCAGCCGTGCCGGAGGAGTCCTCACCCACCGGTTTCATTGGAACCCCCGTCTCGACGGCCGGAACCCTCGAAACCCAGCTCAAAGCCCCCCGCAGACGGTGCCAAAGGGAGACCCTTCCTCATGCGAGAAAGCCACCCGGTTCCTGCAGCTAGCGTGTTTGACGAGTTGGGAGTGGGGTCTTCGATTGCACCCTCCAACCCACACACAAAGCGCAGCGCATGAACATATAGCGAGGCCGTATGGAAAAGAAGAAGGACCCAAAGAATCAAGAAAAGGCCAAGACGAAAAGGAAAGGCCGGAATGTTATGAGGACGATGATGACGAGAACCTACCATTCACTGTGCATGAAGGCAATGGAGGTGCCACCCAACTTCCGAATGCCTCTCATGGACAAGTATAATGGAAGAGGTGATCCCACGACCACATAAACACCTACAAGACAAAACCTCGTACCAATCTCCGCAGGTGAAATGCCGAATTTCCATACCACACTCACGGGTGACGCGAAGAGGTGGTACAACAAGTCGAGGCCGTGGAGTATTCTTGAGTCACCACAACTTAAAAGGAGTTCGTCAACGTCTTCATTGGCAACCGGGCGATGATTCGCCGACATCGCCCAACTCAATGATATCCGATAAAAAGAGGAGAAACCGTCAAAAGCTACTTTAAACGATTCAAAGAACATCATCAACAAGATCGAGACGGTGACCAGATGAGAAGGCCCCGGATGCGGCGATAACGAGGGCTCACATGCGAACTCCTTTTGGAGGGACGTTCAAAATAGTCAACCGAAGTCTACAACCAGCTGGTGGACATGATCCAGTGAAAATTCGATCGGAAGAAACGATCGAGAACAGAGAAAGAGCTGAAAGGGAGAGAAGAGATCGACACAGAGAGAGGGCGTCGCTCTCCGAGCCTCGGTTCTCCTGTTTTGAAGGGCGTTCTCGAAACCAACTAACAACCATTACCAGAGGTTCAATCAAACGGAGGTAGCCCCAGCCCCACGAGCACCAGTAGCGGCCCCCCTACCCGTGGTGACCCCACCTAAATTACCGTATCTACACAGGACCAGGGTGCATAACACGGAAGATTGCCCGGATGTGATGGAGCTAATCAATTGCGGGAACCACGGGCCGGGCGAGAGGGATCAAGCGGCGCGAGGACATCGAGGACCGCCCACACAAGGGCGAAGACCTCCTCCTCAGCACCGGAACGATGGACCTCGCCGCGACGAAGGAAGGAACGAGGGGAACAAGGACCAACCGAGGGCCGAGATGCCCCAAGGAGCCCCACCTGTCCGAGAGATAAATACCATCTTTGGAGGACCGCATGTCGGGGGAAGCACGATGAACTCGCTACGTAACTACTCGAAGGCAGCCAGAGGGGAACCCCTGGAGAGTTGGCAGGTACACGGGCATCGGCAGAAGTACCGCCAATCTCTTTCATCAAGAGACAAATCGGGATACACTACCCGCATTGCAATGCCCTAGTGGTACGCGCCATTGTCGCCAGAAACGGCCTAGGTCGGATGTTGGTCGACGACGGAAGTGCCGTGAACATCCTATTCGGCAATGCGTTCGACCAAATGGACGTGGATCACGAACCGGCGGCCATCACCGAGCCGCTATTTGGTTTCACAGGGACGATCTCGTCCGCGATGAGGAAAAATTACCACAGCGGTAGATTTCGGAGAACCACCTGCCACCTCCCGAAATTCATGGAGTTCCTAATAGTGGACACCCGCTCCGCCTACCATGGGGTCCTTGTAGTAGCCAGCCACCAAGGATTTACTGACGATTACATCCATACACCACTTGGCGATGAAATTCTCGACTTCGGAGGAATAGCTAAAATCCGTGGTAATCGAGGAGGCACGGACATGCTACATGAACAGCGTTACGAAAAAGTCGCCAAACGCAAGGATATCTCCCCGGCCGCGAAGAACACGAGACCTTACACCGGCATTTCTATTTTGTCTTTTCCCTGCATTGTTTCGATCTCTTTAGAGATTTTTTTTGCCGCCGCCAGAAACTAGGCGCCGCTTAATAATATTTGTCTTTTGTGAATCCGAATCGTCCCCAGTGGAGAGTACCAATCTGGCAATGGGGTGGTTTTTATGACCAACTCTATTAACTCATTGGGTAAACATTTTACGCGTAAGAAAGCAAGTACAAAGAACACGACAAACGAGGGAGTGTGGTTCATGACCAACTCTATTAACTCATTGGGTAAACATTTTACGCGTAAAAAGCAAGTACAAAGAACACGGCGGCGAGAGAGTGTGGTTCGCGACCAACTCTATTAACTCGTTGGGTAAACATTTTACGCCGTAAGAAAGCAAGTACAAAGAACACGGCAAAGAAGGGAGTGTGGATCGCGGCCAACTCTATTAACTCATTGGGTAAATATTTTACGCGTGAGAAAGCAAGTACAAAGAACACGGCGGCGAAGGAGTGTGGTTCATGCCAACTCTATTAACTCATTGGGTAAATATTTTACGCGTAAGAAAGCAAGTACAAAGAACACGGCGGCGAGGGTGTGTTCATGACCAACTCTATTAACTCATTGGGTAAACATTTTACGGGTAAGAAAGCAAGTACAAAGAACACGGCAATGGAGGAGTGTGGTTCGCGGCCAACTCTATTAACTCGTTGGGTAAACATTTTACACGTAAGAAAGCAAGTACAAAAGAACACGGCGGCGAGGGAGTGTGGATCGCGGCCAACTCTATTAACTCATTGGGTAAACATTTTACGCGTGAAAGCAAGTACAAAGAACACGGCAATGAGGAGTGTGGTTCGCGGCCAACTCTATTAACTCATTGGGTAAACATTTTACGTGTAAGAAAGCAAGTACAAAGAACACGGCGGCGAGGGAGTGTGGTTCGCGTCAACTCTATTAACTCGTTGGGTAAACATTTTACGCGTAAGAAAGCAAGTACAAAGAACACGGCGGCGAGGGTGTGGATCGCGCCAACTCTATTAACTCATTTGGGTAAACATTTTACGCGTGAAAGCAAGTACAAAGAACACGGCAACGAGGAGTGTGGTTCGTGGCCGACTCTATTAACTCATTGGGTACACATTTCTGGCGTAAGAAAGCAAGTACAAAGAACACGGCAATGGAGGGTGTGGTTCGCGGCCAACTCTATTAACTCATTGGTAAACATTTTACGCGTAAAGCAAGCAAGTACAATTAACCCGACAATGAGGGAGTATGGTTCGCAGACTAGCCCTATCAAATCGCCGGATAAACATTCAACGCGAATGTGTGCAACTAAGATTCATTCGATGGCGAGATAAAATTCGATCATGACACGCGAACCACCTCGCGCCACCAGGGGCATTATTTGCGACCTCATACTTGTACCAATAACCTCGTGAGCGACACTAAACATCGACGAAGCTCGAAACAAGTATGTAAAACATAGGCATCACAAACACGATAAGGGCACGCACACGCAAATATGAAGGTAACTCAAAGACCTTTTTATCAAATACGAAATACAATACAGAAGCATATATAACTGCAATATACTCTAAAACCCGTCACGCCTCGTTGGGCGGCACATAAATGGGGTAACTAGATCTACTAACCCTATCCTGGTCTACGCTGGCTCAGCCCAGGTTGGGAAACCTGACTTCACCATGATTGGGAGTCTCCCGAGCCAACCTGAGTTAATTTGGTGGCTTATTAGACCATACTGCTCAAAAAATACCGTTGATGCCTTTTTGAGGGAAGTGGGAGACCCCCCTCTCCCCAACCCCGTCAACCGCTTCGGGGAAGGTCGGAGCTAAAATTCGCTAAGCCCAAATCCCCACCCCGCACGTTTGGTCCCTCGAACGTTGATTGGCCGATTTTTGGTCCTCACGAATGTTGATTCTCGAGTTGACAGCATCTTAGATGTCGACCCTCCAGCCGCACCACCATCACACGTTTTCTATCTCTATCTCGATCGCACGATAATGGCAGGTTAAATGCAACAGTCTCACGATGGAAGAATCTTGTTAGGCTTGCATCCTATTTATAAAAGACTACGTTAGAAAGAGGTGTAATGCAATAAATACGGTCATAACACGGAATCTGGAATGGCGCACGGACGTTCTACCTCCCCAAGGCATTGAAGACGCCAACCTTCCGGGTTCCACCAGGTGTCTGCGTTGTCAATGATAGGGGAATGATTCTCATATTTAAAGCGTCTTCCCCCCCACGCGCACACAGAATCGAAACGTCAGATAAGCAAAAGGTCAATTCCAATTTTTTTTTCAATTAATTCGGGCAAAAACATAAGGATTCAAAATATAAATGCCCGCCGCCTCTTCATGGTCGGCACACTCACGAGCCTCCCTCGGTTGGAGGGGTATCGATCACCGCGGTACTAGGTCCAGCGTCGGGAGCTTGAGCACCGGCGGGGCCTGCCAAGGAAAAAAAAGGTCCCATTCCGGTGGACCTCTATGATGCTCTCCACCAACCGCTCGCCTCCACCGCCATCAAACGTTGGGCAAGGTCCTAATACTCGGGCGTTTCCACAAATGCATCCTAATAAGCCTCCACCGCCTTGGTCCCAAAGAACCTCACATTCGGCCGGACCTCTCCGGTTCCCACCTCGTGTCATGACAACAACTTGCCCTCCTCCGCGACGATGGTCTCCGGCCCTACTAGTCGCGTTGGCGAAACTTCCTCGATGGCAAGTGCCCAGTCCTCGGCCAACTTTTGGGCCTCTTCAGCGCGTTTCTGTGCCTCTTCGGCACTCTTCTGAAGCTCCTCGGCTTGTTTCCGAGTGGCCTCGGCAGCCCGCTTTTGTTCCTGGGCGGCCTTCAGACACTCTTCGAGGCCTTCAATTCAATATCATATTTCTCCTTAATATCCGCCTCCCTTGCAACAGCAGGCGTCAAGTTTGAATCAAGTACCCTCTTTCGGACTCATTTGTGCCTTCTCGGTGAAACGACTTTCAACTCCTCGGACGACTTGGTGGACTTGGCCCCTCCTCATGGCATTGGCGTCATAACTTTCCACAATCTTGAGCGACTCCTTGTTCAAGACCAGCCCGTGTCGGGTTCATTTCCGCCATCTTGACCGCTCCCATGCAAGGTGGTCCCCTCGGCGAGCCTTCTCCCATTTCGGGTCCAAGATTTGTGCACGCTTGCCGCCATCATCGCGGGATGAGCCGTGAGCATCTCTAGGACGGAAGTTTCCGCCTCCCGACGTTGGGTTATCCTGACGGGGCTCCTTTGGTCGAGACGAGGGCGGTTTCTTTACACCTTCGGTTCGCCCCGACTTACGGGCATCCTCATAAACCCTCCTCTTTTGCTCACCCGCCGCCCACATCCTCGGCAATGCCCTTCCCTTGTCCTTGGGCGGGATGGGGCCGGGAGATTGTTCGACCGCCAACGAGAGAGGAGGGAGGAGGAACGACCGACTAGGGGCGGGCTCGATTGCAAGCAATGCCGGGATACCTTGCGATGACCCGGGCACCTCCCTGGACGGGCACTGAAAGCGTAAGACCCTCTCCACTAGCGGGGCGAGCAAGGTGGAGTGTGGGCACGCTTTTTGAACACGAAAGTCATGGCAGAAATGCGTCGTTAATAAGCGATGCGCCCGGATAATTCCACGCCACAAAGACCATAACACCGAGCAAGTGAGACTTACACATTAGTCCGCAATGACCAAAAGTTTATCGTCTTTTAAAAGATTCCCGAGGCTCCTAAGTCATTCGAGAGATCAACCTTAACCCACTTCGACCTCGCCTCTCCTGGCTTCTCTTCGGATCGGTGGCTTCCGCAATCTGCAAAGGGAATAAATACATCAAGTCGGGAATCGTAATCAAGACTTCATACGATTGTGGCGAGTTATCTGAGATCCCGAAATGTCGAGGGATGACACCTGCCGGGAGGGGTCCTCGGGCGTAAATTCCCAATCCCCGCCAACGAAGATGAATCTCTCCTTCTAGTTGTGCACCTTGTTGGGGCTGTCGGTGGCCGTCTCCCATTTCTGACCCAACCGGAGAGATATATTATACCAGTCGGTGGACCGGCAAGGTCGGTATATGGACTCAAACTCCCTGGGAGACAAGTCTCCTCCAGCCTTGGCAACGCTCCACAAAATGTAGGAGGCTACCATCTGCCCCCAGCCATTCGGCGTTATTTGACATGGGGCCAGGTTCCAGTCCCTCAACACTTGGCGAAAAAAAAGATGCATGGGTAGGCGAAGGCCTTGCTGCATCGCAGGCTCGTAGACCGCCACATACCCTTCGGGAGGATGATCGGCACCCTCTTCTGAGCTCGGGGCTCTGAGCGTCACGGTCGAAGGAATATTGTAGGACAACCGTATATCCTCCAACTCCGCCTCCGTGATCCTCGGTGAGCCATGGGCGCTTGGGTTCTTGACCATTTCGACTCCTCGTCCGAGCCCTCGCAATAGGAGCATCCCTCTTGTCCGAGAGATCCTCTCATCTCGGGCACTTCGCGTCCCCGCCTCCCTTCACTACCGTCTCTCCCACCGGCATGGGGGGCCTGACCTCCCTCCCACTCGTCGACGGAGTCGACGGGTTCACAACTGGAGGCTCCGAACTCACCCCTCCCACGACTCCAGAAGAGAAGGATGATGTAGAGGCCGACGAAGAAACGCTCCCAATAATACTAGGGTTTGTAGGAGCGTCGGACGGGTTCTATGAGTCGTCGTTTCCAGATGACATTTGGCCGTCTCCAGGTAAGGGTATCGTATTGTGACTATGAAAATAAACAATGCAAGCAAATTTCAACCGCTTTCTGAGCGCTTACCTCGAATGTACGACTCAAATGGCACACCGACTACAAGCGTCTTGCTTATCGCCGAAATAACTACATATGGCACGAAGGTAGGAGAAGGTGCAACGTTTGGGTGGATGCCCGGTTTTATAAAGGCGCACTCACTCATCCACCGTCCGGATCCCGTGCGTTCCATCCGGCATCTGAGATGGTCGACGCGTGTCTTGAATGGTATAGTAGGCGGAAAGCGAAACCTACTCACTTAATAAATCAGGACGACGCGCGCCACGCTCGCGCCCCCATTCTCCTTCTCACGCGACCGCATTTAATGCGTACACCCCCTCTCTCATGATTGCCTGACCAGAGAGGGAAAGTCTTGATAGACATAATCACGCCATCAGGAGACACGTCAGCATTGGCCTAGCCCCTTGAAGCTCTCACCCGGCATGAATGTTCGGCCTCGGACTTGGGAGACTATCTTGGGTAGGTTGAATTACTTCTGCCGAACTACCACGAGAGTATATTTCCGCGAGAGGCAAATCAACTTGTGGATATCCTCAAAGTCCCACGCCCATTATGAATAATAGGCTTGGACTTGGGGACCTATTGTTACCACATGATTACGACATGGTCGCCACGTCGGACAGGGCCCCATCCAAGCCCGGTGGGGCCCAACATAATCTGTCAAGAACCCTATCCGGGCCCTGCTAGGGCCTGGAAGGGCTCAACACGCACTTGGGCCTTGGTGACCAAAAATCATGCGAGTCATATGGAGGGCTTGAGCGCGCATGCGAACCGTAACCATCGTCGGGCCACGCGTCATTCGTAGCCAGTGAGCAACTCGATATCTTGGGGCAACCAGAGAAGTAATTAAAGAAAGATTGCGTTGGATTGGGCGCACGAATCTCCACAAGGAAACACAATCATGATCTCCTAAAATCATGCAACGTGATGAACTCAAGGAAGGAAGGCAATCTCGGGTATCTTTATCACATAAGGAAGGAGGATCCGATTGAAGACCGAATTGATTTGTCTTCCAAATCAATTAAGATTCTTGCGCTATAAATACAACGTCTCCGGTTGTTCCAAGGTACGCACTTTTTATGCTTAAGAATCCCACCCTAAACTCTGCTCAAATCTCTGCCTGCTTGTCTCTCCCACACTCCTTTTTGTTCCCGCCCCCGTGTATCTCCCATATACCGGCAGTTGACTTGATCGTCGGAGTACCAACGATCGCCGGACCCTTTTTCTCCGGAGATCTTGGTGCCTAACGGTCGTCCTAGTGTGCAGGTAACATACGCCGGCGGAGGAGTGGATCGAGATCTGTTGGCACGTGGATGGTGCGGTGTTCGAGACGTCAACACTAAGTTATAGAGCATGGACAATGCATTAATGGATCCAAAACTTCATAGAATAAATGCTTGGAGCGTAAAATTAAATGATTTCGAATCGAAATTGATGGATGCTAACAAAATAGAGAGAAGTAGCTCATAACAGTAGCACCACGTTGACGAGGAGGAGATTTCACAACCATTTTCACTGTTCTGTTGTCCTTTATCATTATTTTCTCCATAGTAAGAAAAAAAATTGTATATATAGGTTATTAATGGGGTTTTATAAAAAAAGAGGGCTACTTTGTTACTTTTTTTTTGGATAAATTTAGTTATTTTTTAATCATTTTTTCTTGTTTCTTGTTTTTTGTTTATTTAAAAGGAATGACAATTTCGTCATAAAAGACCTACTATGCCAAGTTTTTCAAACATTGGGATGTTTGGTGCTATTTTTTAAGGTTAAGGACATATTCCTAACGTTTTTGAAATGTTGGGGGACCAAATATACAATTATCCAAACAACTTAATACATATTAACAAAAATAAAATTAGAAAAAATAAATATTTCATCTTTCTCATCCAAGCTCACCTCATGCACCCACCTCAAATCCACTAGCGGTAGAACACCATCCCCACAAATACAATCATGTCGGCAATGTCACCACCACCTTAGAAAAATTAATTCATAAAAAAAAAAAAAGATACAAGCTGACTAGATAAAAAATTGATACTCACAATTTGAGTCACGTGACTTGATTCTTACAAACGGATGGTGGATGACTGGTGAGGTGCCTACTATCGATGGTAGATACTATTAATTTTTTTTTTTTTTTTTTATGGTGGAGGTGATCCCGCCGTCGTTCGTGATTACATTTGTGGAGGTAGTGTTTAGTAATAGGTAAGGTGGTAGGGTGAGTTGGATGGTAAAGATGAAATATTTTACTTTTTCTTATTTTTTTTTGGTTAATATGTATTTAATTGTTTTATATGGGATTTATTTTCTTTTTAAAAAAGTCATGTGAAATATTTTTCTTATAATTTTTTCTTATTTTTTTTTGTTTTATTTCTTTTTTTAATTTTTTTTAATTTAAAGATTTGGGTAAATCCTTCATTTGATGACCAAAATAGAAAGAATGGAGAGTTTAGCCACATAATTGAAAGAATAGAAATGGATAATACTAAAAAAATGTTGAGAGTAGATTTATTATATTTTGAGAAGTTGGAGATAAAAAGTACAAATTTTTCTAAAAATTATAAATTTTATCGATTTTTATATTGATTGATAAAAATGATATTTGATGAATTTATAAATTTAAAAATACTTTACCATATTATATTTTAGGGATTAAGAAAAGATATTTCCAAATGTAACCCAATAATTCCACTATTAGGTAAATTCAACCAATGACCACTGAACTTTAATTGAGTTTTACTTAACCATTAAACTTTAAAAAGTATCTCAATGGCTATTCAATTTTCAACTAAGTTTCTCATATATCACACATTAATCATTCACTTGCAATACCTGACGAAATATCATATGTGGCAAACAATGTTTTGACAAAGTATAGTAATAATGCTATCAACAAAAATGCACTACTCAAACACGCTTAATTCGCATGAATTTGGTTGAAAAAAAATAAAAGCGTTTTCAATTTCTTTAAAATATAGGCGTATTTGAGTAGTGCACTTTTACTAATTGAGAGAGATTTAATAATATTACTATACTATATTGAATATATATGACGTATTTGAGTAATACATTTTTATCGATTGAAAGAGATTTAATAATATTACTATTACTATGCTATATTGAAAGAGCTTTTGCCACGTAAGATATTTCGTCAGGTATTGCAAGTGAATGAGTAACATGTAATATATGAGAAACTTAGTTGAAAGTTGGGTGATCATTGAGATACGGGTGAATTTTTGAAATGGCCTTTGTCAAATGCTCGAAATTGCAAAACAGCTTAACTTATAATCAAATAAGTTTTAAAGGCCACTTTTAAGTAAAATAGACTAAAATACCTTTATTTTATAACATCAGTTAACAGACCATCTGTTAACATGTCGGTTAACAAATGATTTGTTAATCGACCATTACCAGACCCCAAAGTTTGTTAATAGACTTGCTGGTCTGTTAACAGACCATGGGTCTGTTAACAAGCTCCAAGGCCTGTTAAGGCCAATTTTGGCCTTAACAGGCGTTGGGGCCTGTTAACAGGTGTGTTAACAGACTATGAGTCTGTTAACGCAGATTTATATGATTATAACTGATTTTTTCAATTAATCCATCTCAAATCAACTCAGATTTGCATGAATTTAAAATAAAAATCATGATTCATACTCAGGTTTATACATTTTTTCATGATTTATACTACAAAATCCACAATTTCTACCGTGAATTAAAAGAACAAGATGGAGAATGAGAATGATGAATTTCTACTTTGAAATGAATTTTCTTATATAAATGAAATGGGTTGGATTCTAACATTGAAATAGGTTAGATTCTAACCTTGAAATCTTCTCTTTTTCACAAACAAATGAATTTGAAATCGTTTGAAATGGTTATAAGCGGAGAAGAAGGCAGGATTATATTTGAGTAATTTACACACCAAAATTGGTCAACGGACATTTTGGAAAATTGGCCGGGTCACCCGGCCATTCAGCACCATTCCCACATTGAGATACCTTTTAACGTTTGGTGGCTAAATAGAAACCAGTTGAAAATTGGGTGACCATTAAGATACTTTTTAAAGTTCAGTGATTAAATGAAAACTTAATTAAAGTTCAGTTGCCATTGGTTGAATTTACCCTACACTGTTTTATTTTATTATTTTTTTGATCGATACCCTACACTGTTTTATTGAAACTTGAAAAACAAACGTTCTAGACAAATATGTGGGGTTGACTTTCTTCACTACATCTTACTACTCCATTTTCAATCTTCTTCTCTATTAAATTGATCCCAAACAAAATTGGTTTTTATGGTTCTTGAATTCAATGCTATTTTCCTGTATTTTCTGATCAAAATTTGGTAATGGCTGCTGCTGCATTCTATACAAACCATGGTTCTGGCATCAAGAAACTCAATGGACGCATTCTGAACAGGGACAGCTTTAAAAGGCAAGTCAAAGAATTTTACATTTATGATTTCAAGTATTTTGATGCATTTTGAGTGGAATTAAAGAACAATGTTGGATATTGTACTGTAGTGTGTGTTCACCTGTTAACTCTCTGGTTTCTAATATTTAAAAATAATATATACGTAAGTGAACATGGTATTAGATCAGGTAAACGTCCAGGTTCAAGTGTCACCGCCATTTAATTTCGCCCAAGGTGAGGTGAGGGGAAGATAATATTTAAATGGTATACATATGGTGGTATCTAACGGTTTAAGCTTAGATCAAGTGGTTTGACACTGCCTATCTTATAAAGGTCAGTTAAAGAATTTGTAAAGATGAAAACTGAGATCAATAATCCTTCGAAAATATAAGATTTTCCCTCAAAAGTTTTCTTCATTTCAAGATTAACATGTAATCAAAGCAATCTTAGATTAAGATGCTATGCACACTGGTATTTAGCTTTTGTTAGACATTTTACATAAAATAGAGACTTGGATTATTGCACAATAAGGATCGTATTAGTCAATATAATCCTTCTTCATCTTCATCTCTTTTTCGAAATATTTTTCTACTTTGTGTTGTACAGTCATACCCTGTTTGGTAAGGTGGACTGAAACAATTTTCGACAGTATTAATGAAATTTGTACTATCTAGTAGTTTCGAGTAACGCATACTCAAGTAGGCTGACACCCTTCAATTTCAGGCCTTGTACAGTGTTCTTCCCTCAAGACGCTGTGCAAAGATCATTATGCAGCTTCAAAAAGTGTCAAAGACATTGCAATGAGACACACACTAGAGAGTTAAGATCTAACCAAGAGCTTCCACGTCATGGAATTTTACAAAAATGCCGAGCAGAGCACACCGAAACATCCCATGAAGAGGAAAAGGAAGAAGATATTTCTCGAGCAACTTTGATATGGAGAGCCATCAAATTACCAATGTACTCTGTCGCTTTGATTCCTCTAACTGTAAGTCTGTTAATTTTATTAATTTGTATAAGAGTTTTTGACGTTTCCAATTTGATATGTTTTCTGGCTGCAAAAGAGCTAATGATTGCAAACGAAGTAGATAAAAATTTGGTTAATTGATTAAGAACTCATCAAAAGTACAAAGGAGTCTGTACTTAGGATAACAAGAAGAAACTGAAACTAGGAGGCCTAAATTGCTATTAGTTACATAGTATTCCACTTTAAAAACCGATTATAGATGTAAAATATGAAACTTCTTGAGATAGTAAAATTTAGTTTTAACTTATTCATTTGGCATAAAAATTAATTCATTGATTCTTCTGTTGTACTTGAGGATGGAAATTGATAGAGTTTGAGCATTTGTGTGTACAGATTAGAGTTTTTATTCTCATAAATTATTTTTTCTGTTCATTAGTTGTTGGAATCAAAGTTTTTAGTTGCTCTTGCATGTGTTTTGATTAAGATTGTTAACATTTGTGTCTTGCAAAAACTTCATTATTGTGAACAGGTAGGAACTGCTGCTGCTTATTGGCAGACAGGTCAGTTTTTTGCCAGGCGGTATTTCATGCTCTTGGCCTCTTCAGCTCTTGCCATCGTATGGATCAACTTAAGGTCAGAAATCGACCTTTTCTTTTTTTCTTTTTTTGAAATTTTAGATACTCTCTCTCATTTTTTTTTTTTTTATAACAGAGATAGGTGCTTAGTTATAACTTAACCGAGAGTTTGTTTTCTTTCATTGGAAAAAGTTTCTTTTTATCTTTTTTAGCAAGTACATCCATAGGATAATCGCGGTATTTGATTTTAAAGACGATACTGAATTTTGATAATTTACAAAAGTTCCCTCTTGAATATCTCCTTAATATCTTTCATCTGTTTGGTTACGTGTACGCAGCAACGACGTTTATGATTTTGACACAGGCGCAGATAAAAACAAGAAAGAGTCAGTTGTGAATATAGTTGGCAGGTGAGAGTTGATCCTGACAACAATACTTAACAGTATTAAAGAAGAAATTATAATCTTGTCTATTGTATTGTTGAGTCGTATCCAACACTACATAACAAGCATGCACTAATTTTCTATGTATGTTCTTTAGAATATGGATAACAATTGCTGATGGTGTTTCGTTTTGCTTGTTGAAGTCGCACGGGAACTCATGTTGCTGCTTGGTTAGCTCTTGCACTTGGCTTCGTGGGCCTTACTTGGGTATCATTGGAGGCTGGAAGTCTGTGTACAATGCCACTATTTTTTTCTGCAGTTTTTTGTGGCTACATTTACCAGGTACAAGTAATCTTCTGACGGTCTAGAAATTTGATACTTAAAGAGGATTGCAATCTGCATTTAGTTACCGGTCACAGGTCGCATCTATGAATCATTTTTTCCGATGAATTTGGGGTCAGCTATACGAGATATTCATTTTCTGTGGAAAAATAATATGTTGCAGTGTCCACCGTATCGTTTGAGTTACCAAGGACTTGGAGAACCATTAGTATTTGCGGCATTCGGCCCATTTATCACCAATGCTTATTATTTGCTTCAAAGAACCACAAGGTATATATATTTTGGTTCATTGCCTGTAATTTTATGATACAAAAGCTAACGTCTACTAATACTAACTTCTAGTATTATGATACAGTGAGCTACCCATTACTAACACAGTTGTTTCAGCATCAATTCTAGTCGGTTTCACGACATCCTTGATCCTTTTCTGTAGTCATTTTCATCAGGTTCGACTCTCTGTCTCTCTCTCTCCCGATTCTTCTATTTGGATTCGTTTTTATCTGACATGAATAATGGACAGTTCAGATCAAGGATGATAAGGCTGTCGGAAAAATTTCCCCTTTGGTGAGTATTACTTACCTATGTTGAACCTCAAAGATTAAAAACATGTTTACTAAGCTTAAAGATAAGTATAAGTTAGTAATTTTGAAAGTAAAATGAGTTAGTCATTTTGAAACTCGCTCTTAACTGTATTATTCACATATCCATTTCCATTCAATTCCAGGTCAGGCTTGGTACTGAAGCGGGTGCAAAATTAGTGAAAATGGCTATTGTTGCACTCTACTCACTTCTATTTATACTAGGAGTCGGCCAAATTATTCCTTTACCATGTGTTGTAAGTATCTCTCATGGTGTTTTTCTTTCTTGAGATGTGAGCAATTCACTTCGGGTATGTCTGGTATACTGGATTGAACAAGATTGTACGAGACTAACAAAGAGGGGCACACGATAAAATTTCTCATTTATCGTATTCAATTCTATCTAGTCCAGCATACCAAACATGCCATGCCATGCCATGAGGCTATTTTTGGGCACCTTTTAATATAGGTGTTGTTTTGTTCCAGCTTCTTTGTGGTTTGACACTACCCGTGGGAAATTTAGTTGTTAGCTTCGTTGAGGATAACCACAAGGTTAGTACAAATACTTTTATGGACGAATTCCTACTTATTTTGAAAAGTAATTCTTGCTTTACTGTCAAAATAAGCAACTTTTCCATTTATAAGTAAGAAATAAGTAATTTATCAAAACATGTTGGGAAACGAAAATTTACTTAGGTTACTTTTAAGCTTAACTAATCATTCTGATAGTATGTAGTTTCTTGCCACTTGGCTTCATCTTTTCTAAAGTTATAATTAATTGCTGCTTCTGATTATGGTTTTTTAATTTTAATTTCATAGGACAAAACAAAGATTTTCATGGCAAAGTATTACTGTGTGAGATTGCACACCATATTTGGTATTGCTTTAGCTGCTGGGCTGGTTGCCGCTAGGATGTTTGCTAGGACACAACTTCCAGAATCAATTGTCCCTTTGAAGATTTTAGCTATGATCAAACAAGGATGATGGTTCGACGCACACGCACAACCACACACACACGCACACATATATAAAACTTCTAGCTTTTATATTTATTTTTCATTACTTGATGGAAAATAAATTTACAGTAGTCATCTTAGAACATGCTTCTCATTTATATCGTAGTTGCAAGAGAAAAACAGTTATCAAGGAATTACTAAGCATTGGGTATCAAATGTACGTTTGGTGTATGTTTGGTATTCTGTATTTGACAAGATTAGTTAGTATTATGAATAAAATTTTAGTGTTTTTTTTTTATTATTATTGTTCATTACGTAATATTATATTAGAAGTAATATTACTACATTATGGAAATATGGCACGATAAGATTTTTAAGCACGTGGAAGATTTGACTATGGCTTGCTATGGTAGGGCACGATAAAACTCGACAATCCTTGAGCATGTGGAATATTCGACTTTGGCTTAGTACAGTAGAACACGATATGACTCGACAATCATCGAGCACGTGGAAGATTCGACCATGGCGAATTACGGTATGGCATGATAAGACTCGACAATCATTGAGTTAGTGAAAAAACCAACTATGGCTACTACATTTGGGCATAGTAAGACTCAAAAATCATCAAGCACGTGGAAGATTCGTGGCCTATTATTTACTCTACTCCGGTCAGGGGTGGTAAGACCTAGCTCTGCCTAGGCAAACTGCAATGAAGACTACTTGACTGCAGTTGGGGATGGCAAGACCTAGCCCACCTAGGTACACCGCAATGAAGACTATTTGACTCTGGTTGAGGGTGGCAAGACCTAGTCCCGCCTAGCACACCCCAATGCAGACTACTCGACTTCGATCGAGGGTGGTAAGATCTAGGCACACTGCATATGAAGACTACTCGATTCATAGTAAGGGGTGGTAAGATCTAGTATCACTTAAGCACACCACAATGAAGACTATTCGATCACGATCGAGCAAAAGTGTATAATATACTCAACATAGTTGATCAAATAAAGACTTCGATGACAATCGAGCAAACGTGTATAACACGGTTAAAGACTCAACATAGTTGAGTGAGCAAACATGCCTTTTATCACGAGATCAAGTGACTAAGTCTCAACATAGGTTGAGCATATAAAACTCGATCAAAATCGAGCATAAAAGATTTGATAGAAATCAATCAATTAGGTCTCAACTTAGGTTGAGCGAACAAGCTTCGACCTAAATCAAGCATATAGAACTTGATCCTAATAAAGCAATGAGGGAGTTGGATACACCTAAGTGCTTTGCCTAACTCTAAGCTATATTACTCTTACCCAGACCAAAAAGAAGTTGAAGTTGATCATTAGAATATGGTTTCGTCAAAGTCTGAAAAAATACAAGCTCTTTGTTGTTTTAAGAGATGAATAAAAAGTCGAGCCAATTGACTACTCCCTAGACCTCATCATTCGTCGCAAAGAGTGGGGACTATGATGCTACTCAGTTATAAATACAAAAAAAGACCTTGCCCAATTTGGGATATCAAACTTGCAACCTATTATTTCATATTGATTGGGTTACCAATAGTGCTAGAGGTACAATTACACTATCCTTGAGTTATGCGACCTGAAACACCGCGAACACCACTCAAGTCGATCTCGAGAATTGACGGATGTCTTAAAAGAAATATCACTCTTATTTGGTTATAAAAGATGACAATTTTTTTTCAGGTTTTGTTTCAAGATGAAGAGCGGTTTGGTTTTTTTTAAAAAAAAAAAAATTATTTTGAATAATATAAAAGGTCTAAGATTTATTTGAACTTTTGAAAAGGTTAGGGGTCCATTTGCAAATTTTCCATTGAATTTTATTTTTCTATCATTTTAATTTATTTAAGTCAGGAAAAAGATTGTTAAACAATTGTCAAAATAGTCATTTGGGGACCATCTGTGCGAATAAATGAAAGGATGATGATGATATCTGCTAAAAAAATTGAATGTGGATGAAATCGTTACAAATTTAAAAAAATGGGGCCTATTAGTGTATTTAACCCCTATTTCATATTGATTAGGTTACCAATAGGAGTTGAGATCTGTTGTCCCAATTCCATGTCTCCTTGGCTATTCTTCCAATGAAAACCTTACACATCATCAATGTGAATATATTAAATATTGTTTATAATGATCCTCTTAATTATTTAATTGATAATGTGTAAAGTTTTCATTGGAGGGACAGCCAATGAGACATGGAATTGAGACAATAAATCTCAACTCTACCAATAGTGCTAGAGGTACAATTACACTATCCTTGAGTTATGCGACCTGAAACACACAAGTAAAGTCAAGCTCGGGAATTGACGGATGTCTCAAAAGAAATATCACTCTTATTTGGTTATAAAAGATGACAAATGCCAGTGATTCGCTCGTCACGTGTCCACCCTTTAACAACATTTGTCTTTTAGTGAGATGACTTATAAATAAAAGGTACACGAAGGTATTAGAGCTTGCTTTCTTAGATAGATAAGCATTATATTGCTCCATCTTTTTTCTCACCATAAACTAATGTCTCATTTGAGATTGATTTTAGACCACAATTAGAAGTTGTTTTAAGTGTTGATAAACTTAAGAAAAATTAATTATAAAAGAATTTATAATGTGTGAGTATGACAACAAATTTTGAGAAGCATTAAAATTGTAGCTTCTCATATTGTACTTTCAGTTTCTTCAATTATCTATAATTAAAATATTAATTATAACTCTAATTAATTAAATTAATTCATTTTCTACTATGTGGACTATGCTTTTATTATATAATTTTATATTCTTTTACAAATAGGGTTTTCTTCCACTGGCTTGCAAGGTTTCTTCAAATCGAATTTTGTTTATACAGAAATTCGAAGTTCTGATGGTGCACGCAAGTTGACTGAAAAAATGATTGACTTGAGGTCTAATCATTTAAAGGCTCTATTGGGTGATCTTCTTGATAAGATGATATTGTTAAACATCGTTACCGTGTAGATTGAACAGAAACGAAGACAAAGAGGCGCGTCATTTTACTCTTGGCTAGAATCATACTATAATTTTTGGAAAATGTAGAATTCCAAAAGTGCACTCAAGGTGCTCGATAAAATGCCCTATACTAATTCACCACCTTAAATTGTTACAACAAGGTGCTGGTTTCTTCATCCAACAATTGCACAAGATGTTGATGTGAGTCACACTTGCCACTTTAAAATTATATTATAGTGCCTGACACTATGTATATTGCTTAAAATAAGTGTCCAAGTATATTATTGTGAACTAGAATTAACTTAGGCTTAGATGAGAATAAAATGTTCTTAAAATTGGCAAGACTTTGTGTACGGCTAGCCTTCAATGCTAGATGCTGGGAGATGGAGAAAAGTCTTTCCACTTCCATCAACATTTATTTTGGAAGAAAGAATGCTTATTTATAAATGAAAGAATCATACAGTCTATAGTAGTTAGTCTATCTGACATTTATTGATATGTCATTTTGAATAGGATGCAAAATTTTACATTTAAGATGATATATCAATTAATATTACATAGACTAATTACGATAATAGCGCACTAAGAATAATATTATTCATTTCGGAATGGCTGCCATGTCATTTGCAATTCATGACATGTATTTACTTGAGAGTCAAATTCAACTCTGGGTAGCTTCTTCTTACCATTACATTTCAATTCTGGGAAACAAAGAAAGAAGGGAAAATTAGGTATTCTATCTTCTTCTTTTTGTGGAATTTGAAATATACTGGGACATATTAATTATTTTATAAATACCTATTTATTTGCATGAACACCGTTACTTTATTTTTTTAATTTCAAATTATTTGTTTAATCACACCTACTTAGAACGAAATTTTCTACTTTTCAAAGGAGTAAAATAATACTTTTATAATAGAAAGAGAAAATAATGCCACCATTAAAGTCAAAAGTTCTTAGATGCTCGAATCCTTCTTTTCTTTTTCATTCCACAAAACCTTTTTTAAAAATTCAATTCAATCTTATAAGAAATTTTTCATGATCGATCTAACTTTCTATCAAGATCAGTATGTTACTTATGTCAATCCCTTCTTTATTCTTATTCTTATTTTCAATAATCCTTTTTGTTCAATATTTAAACTTTTGATTGGTTTTATATTTTAAATCGAATTATTTAGATATTTGAAGATGGCTAAAACATGCAGCAATAGCAACTTTAGATACAAAATCAGAATTGGTGCCCCCTTTACATGGTGAAGAAGAATCCTCGTGGTACTAAAGTTCGGCATTGAAGAAGAAACACAATATTCTTGTACCAGAACAAATAAAGTTACATTTTTTTGATTTTTTTAAAGCATTTATGGGTCTTATCAGGAGTGGGAAAAATCCGACCCAAACCAGTCAACTCGTCTAAATAGACCGATTTGGGTCAATTTTTTAATGTATTTGGACTGGGTTCAATTTTAGGAGAATGGGTTCTGATCGGATTGAGTCGGGTTATTGGTTGGGTCTAATAACCCGACCCGACCTGACCCGACCCGACCTGACCTGACCTGACTAGACCAAACTCATTTAAAAAAAAAAAGTGTGAAAAACCGCCCAGAAAAAAATAAGTGCTTATTTTTTCAACACATTGATCCACATATTCTCACCACTTTCTAGACATGTCAAGGTCAACAATGACAATCTTTATCACTTACCCATGTCAAGTGTACTTTATTTTCCCTAAATGCCGAAATTAACCTCAACGAAAAACAAAAGTTGCAACCATCAATTAGAAAACAAATTTTCACATTATACGAGAACCATCGAAGGAACCAGATTCACTCTCTCTCACGTGGCTTCTCTTCCTCTTGCTCTCCATTTTCTATTCTTCATTTCCACATCGCCGTCGGTGCCTTTCTTCTCTCTCACAACCTCTCTTGCCATCGGTTGCCATTCCAGTCGTCCAAGTTCAGGTTAGTTCCCCCTCATCCTTCTATTTTTTCATCAAAGATAAATCTGAATCCAACCATAATTATTTATTATAATTATAAATCTGAATCCAACCCTTCAATTCCATCTCTTTGTCGCTGCTGACTGTCGTCTCTCTCATAGTCTCACTCTCCTCGCCAGTGAACACTCCAGCCGGCAGCAACCTTTCACCGTGAAAGTTCAGTGATTCTATCCCAACTGATGTAAAACTTTTACCATAATTGTGAATGTATTTTTTTGCTTATTTACTTGGTTTAATCGTTATAGTTTGATACTTTGTAATTTATATTTTACTCAATTAATTCTTTTTTGGATTATATGTTCTTTTAGTGAAGCTTCTTGATTCTTTTCTGATGAAGTTGTGATTGAGAAATTAGTTCTGATGAAAATTGTTATTTGGGCCAAGTCCAAACCACCAAACCGATCCAATTGCGGAAAAAGAACTATCGTGCAAGGGAAAATAAATTTACTTCTAAAATTTAAGATTTTTACCTATACCGTGATAGATGTCGCCACAACTTATTTGACCACTCAAACATACTCTAAAAATTACAAGATTTGAAATGTAAATACTTGTGACCATAGACTAGGTCATGTTTAAAATTTCAGACCTTAACTACGTAATTTGGTAGGTGAAAACATTAGCCAAAGTTGTTTAAAAAACTGTCTCGGGTATCTTAAGGCAGCTTGCTAAAATGTTCATAATAAATTTATACAATAGAATTTTTGAGTGATTCCAATTGCTATTATTATAAAACATACAAGGCTTTCTATACCCACTAATTTTACTTAAAAACTCCAAATACAAAGAGATTTATGAGTTTTCAAAATAAGGATAGAAAGCTGAAATTTCATAATCTAAAGTAAGGTAATTTTTATTTTAAAAATTGAAATGACAACTAAACCAACATTTCATTTTTTTCTTGTATGTTACATGATTAAATACTGTAAAATTAACATCTAAATTATAGTATTTACAACATGATTGACTCGATTGTATCGATGTCAAAATTTAGTTTAAATAAAATAAGTCTACTTCATGATCGCTAGCTTATGTCATCGCTCCAATGCCAACCATTTCAATTTGAAAATTTGTTCATTTTGGGGTGAATATTTCATAAGAAACACTTAGTAGAAACATATACTAATGTGAAAAAATATATGAAATTAAATTACGACATGCCAAAAATTTAAAACATACATAGGAACACATTCGGTAGCCGGCACCACATGAAACTTAAAAGTGATTACCTTCAATCATATATGTGATTACCTTCAATCACAATCATAAATTTCCGAATTTTTCATTAAGCATGGTAATCAATGTGGTTTTTATTGGCTAATCTATGATATGCTACTTCTTTTTTGTTACGCAATTAATACGAATTTTAAAATGAATCAACTTGATTCGATAATTTATAATTAAGTGTATTTGTTTATGATAATAATTGTTTGGTCACCATTTAAATTGAGCAAACCATTTTTAAAACCAAGTGTTATCTAAATTGACATATCATATATGTAATTTTATTTTTGATAACTGCACCTTTAAATACAATTGACGTAGTAGTATTGTATATTTTTAACTTTTTCTCGTGACACGTTTACAGTTTAATATAAGATTTAGAGATTTTTGTAAATATTTTAGTAGATTACATTCCAGTTGTGACATAATCGAAGACTTATAAATGCAGCCAACACTCGCACACAAGATTGCACCACAAGTGCACGAGGGACGTCTGAGTGTTTGAAATGCAGAAAGGGCCAAAGATTGAATACGCGAACACAGTCAAAGGCTAAAATTAGTTAGCACTGTTGGCATCCGACCTATATATTTGACAGAACTTTGAAAATATTTATTAAATACTTTAGAAACATAAAAAACTTTGTGGAAAAAGTCAATTTTAAGAAATTCTCTATGAGGAACTTGTTAGAGCATTCTAGAATAAAGAGAAATGCTATAGGATTTTGTAATTATATGTCCCATTAAGAATTTGTAATAGACGTCTATAAGATTGTAGAAACAACAATACTAAGAAAATCTATTTAAATATCTATAAAGAATAATCTAGAGAAAAAATATGAACCATAAAACACAATCAATCTCCACCGTCCACTTAAAGAAAGTGAAATTATAAAAAGTAGAAAAAGACATCATTTGTATCCAACTAAATTAGAAATAAGTTATAAGTTAAATACTGAGATTAAAAATTTTAAGACATATTGTAATATTTTTTGAAACTTTATATTTAAAGATATCATGCCTCATGCCTCCATTAATCTAAACTTTTGGCTCTGTCCATGCAAGTAGACCCTAAGAGATTGAAAACAATGGTTGTAAGTTCTTGAATTCATATTTTGAATACTAAGAATCTCGAGACATAAATTACGCCATCAACACGTTTGCTTAATTGCCTTGCCTAGACAATTTCAATTACAACACAATAGTTATCAGAAAGTAAGGCAAGACAAGGATGAACAAATTATTGTTTCTTTCACGAAGCTTAATAATGCTTGTTCAAGGAAATTCACTAATAACATGTAAAGACGAGTTCATAGAAACATCAACATCTAATGAAATGAAAAACCAATAGCGCAAGGACTAAGGGAAATGAGATTGGGCATGAATTTCATTTACAGGTACTTGCCACAATAATAATCCACTGATTATGACAAAACTAGTTGTTAGAAAGTTCTCGACTGCGCTTGCTGGCAGCAACAACCGCATTCATCAAAATTCCCCGAAAACCAGACTTCTCCAACTCATGAATGCCAGCTATAGTTGTCCCTCCAGGAGATGCAACGTCATCTTTCAACTGACCGGGATGTTTTCCTGTATTAACTGCCATTGATGCTGCTCCCAGTACCTGTAACAATTCAATAGCTGAGGCAAAATGAAGTTTTGATGCCAAGAAGATAGAATTGAAAAGAACATTTTGTTGAAGACATTGAATAAACAAGGTTGTTGAGAGGTCGTGTTAGAAGACATATTCTAAATAAATTTGTCCCCTCTCTAAAAGGGTTCAACATATTTCAATGATTCAATTCACAGAAACGTATCATATAGCATGATAAAGTAAACATATCCATTGGCTTACCGTTTGAGAAGCTAGCCCTAGCGCCAGATCCCTAGGAAGGCCTGCAGCCACCCCTCCATCAGCCAAAGCTTCTATTGCTAAAAATATGTATGCTGGTCCACTACCACTGAACATTCCATTAAAAAAAATGAAGTTATTAGAACATGTCAAATTAGCCACATCTTTTCGTCTCTAGAAAGTATACAGGCTTATTCACGCGTGTGGGGCGGTCACAGTGGGTGACCCCAAAAACTTAAACTCAATTATGTTAGAGAGAGCATAAGCTTGCATTAAGAATTAACCACAACAGCGAAACATGAGAGAAGTAAACAATACCTTAGGCCAGTGATTGCGTCAAACAGTTTTTCATCGGCTGTCCACACCTTACCAATAGCTCCAAATAACTTGGAAATTAATTCTCCATCATCTTTAGTAGCTGCAGCCCCCAGGCTGATAACTATGTTTATTATAAGCAGATTGTTAAAATTGCATTATAATGTCAAATTCTAAATAGAGAAACCAACATAGATGCGTATCTTTGTGTAGTAACAAGAAACTCAAAATTAGATTCAACATAGTGGCTGAAAGGAAAATCTTGAAATAATCTGACAAAGAGAATTGAGATTTCCATGAGGAAATTATCTATAAATAAATGGTACTTAATGATAAAGGTGTCGCACATCTATAAGGTGTAACGACCACGGATTTCCCCTACAAGCTATTTACTCAGGGGCTATTTTGTGTATCGTTAGCTTAATACTATCTACTCAGGGTTGGGCCCCAACACGGTTAATTCACGTCCCTAGCGATTTGAACCTAAAACTTCCCCTTTAAAAGGAACTTAAGTTGAACGCTCGTACCAATTAAGCCATTACATGAGGATCTAGAAATTCCAAAATGATGTGGTCTACCATTTATTTTCTCTGTTTAACGATCACAATAATAATGAGGAACCGATACGTAAGTCTATCATGATGTGTTTTTAATTTAAGTGAAGCTCCAAGTTTTCAATCACAGATTTTACTCTAAAGTTGCCAAGTAATATTTGGCATTCTACAAGTCACGAGGCAAAGACAAGAGAGATAGGAACTGGTATACCAGATGCCGCGTTGCCAACAGCAGCTGGGGTGTTGGGCATAACTCTAATAAATCGACTGTGACCAGCCCACTCCTGGACAAATGAAGTGTGACATGAGTAAAGTGACTCGAAGATAAATATGGAGTCGTAAAAATTACAAAATGTAAAAGCGCAAAAGGACTTTCTAAGCAAACACGAGGCATATGGTTGGACCAGTTGGTTATTACAACTTTTGAGAACCCAGTGAATCTCTTAGGAAAAGAATATGGAGGAAGCCAAGGAATTTATAATAAAGCATGAAAATAAATAACTGTGCCCATAGAACATAAAAGCCAAAAGCCTCAAAGATAATATATACCAAGAAAGTGAACATAACTCAGAAGGCATTCAATTGCACAAACCTGCAAATCTTTTAGTTTAACTCCAGCAACAACTGACACCAAAAGCTGCTTCTCTGAAAGGAGTGACCTCAACTCCATTACCACGCCTTTAACTGCAAATATGTTAGGCATCAAGAGAAAAGCATAGTATTCAAAGCAACATCTAAGAAATCATCTTCTAAAAGTTCAACGGAAGAATTACCAAAAAGATGAAAAAGGAACCAGAAGCAAACAAAGATCTGCTAGATTTTTCTCAAACAATTATTTTGAATTTTATGATGAGCATGGAAAATGTGTTTCTATCCTGGATACTCGGCTATTAACTCAAGTAAACCAAAGTATCCACTATCCACATATTGAAATATTTTAGTTCTGGTGTATCCAACATAAGTGTCCACATGGTTGCCGAATATTTTACATATAAAATGACTAGTAAATCTCCACAGGAGTTGTTACTCGTTTATTCAAGCTTTTGGAAATAACCTAATTTTTTTAATAAACCACACATGATAATTGTGGGCAACAACCCCAAAAAAGAGAAACAGAAAAATAACAGGCTGCGTTCTTCCCTCACCAGCCCTTGTGCGAAGTAGAAAGATGAAGAAAAATGAGGTGATAGACCAGATTTTTTTTTATATGAATATAATGATTGGGACTAATTCATGTTACTTGTAAAACATATCACTACAAATGAAAGTTGTCTCTTTGCATTTAAATAGCTCATCTGAAAAATAAGAAGAAAGAACCAAGACAATTTTCCACTCTCCTCGTAGAACCTTGATAGATTGAAAGTTTCCAGAAACTAACACAAATAAAGCTCACAGACAGGCCAAACAAAAGAAAAGAACGGAGGAAATGGAACAAATAGAAAAGCTAGAACAATACCAACTTGAGGCTTGACAGAGAATATGACAACATCACTGTCTTCAACTACCTGTCTTTGAGACACACAAGGTAAATGAGAAGACATCAATTCATATTCATGACAAGGTAATAAGAATTTGGAGCTAACCAAAATATTTCACAACGGGTTCAGTCAAAAGAAATGAACCCTACAGCTCTATCTCAGTGACAAAAATCTGTCATAAGTTTACTAATATTAGTGTGTGCAAAACACGTTGAGGTGCCCGGGGTGGGGGTCTTCTCAGGATTAAACTGAAAACAGGGCACGTTTCTTATTGAAGCCAAGAGCATATAATGCCCGAAATAAAATTATCTATGCATGTATAATAGTCAGCAAATTCAGATATTGCAGCAATTTGCCATAGATTTTTCCATAAGACCTCAACTTAAACCGCTGATTAGAGAAAAATTAGCATTGAAGCATGGCCAGAATAAGATTTATATGTATTTCAACAATGAATCCAATTTCAGTAGCCAAAATATTCGACAGCATATGACAAACTAATTTTTTTTTCTTTTGTACTATGCACATTTTTGGGCATTCATGCCTCTCTGAGGTTTGCGCTTAGAACTGCATCATGTAACATCGATGCATTCAACAAATCTTTATCTTTGTACGAACTTGGAGGAGTTTTTAAGAAATTAACTCTGCAAATTATTAAATCTACAATTACTTATTTGATTGTGAATTATCCAGTACATATTTTTGCATATGTGCAGACAAAAAATTGGACAAATCAGCCAAAAGCATCTAGAAGCAGTACTAGTTTTGGTGAACAGAATCAGAGAACGACAACATTTCCTTTGCCACAAGATTTTGCTTTTCTGTTTCAAAATTTGACAAACACATTCCGTGTATAAAACATATATAAGCCACAAAACACACAAGTCCAAATTAAATGATAAAAGATCACATACGCAGAGACAACCACACAAACAACCTGCACACATAAGAATATAGAGAGAAACTGAGGATATTGGATACCTGACTGTTTTGATCTAGGACTTTGACGCCAAAAGATTCAAAAGCAGTACGACGAGCATTTCCAAGATGTGCAGTTCTAATCTGGGAAGCAGGCAGCAAACCTGATTTGACTACACCTCTTGCGATGCTCTCAGCCATTTTTCCAGCCCCGATGAAACCTAGTTTGTAGGAGTCGCATGGAATCGGTACAATGGTCGTCATTGAGAATTTCTGGAACAAGCTAACAATGAACATCGTGTTAGATAGGAATTAAAAAATGTGTTTAAATTAAAGCACCAGCAAAATTATGGTAGGTCGCCATTGGAATACCCTTTCTTCGATTTTTCGTATGTGTTCCGAAAAGGGGCGGCCGGCGGCGGCGAATGAGCGCAAAAGTGGTGGCGAGTGGCGAGTGGCGAGTAGAAGTTTGTTTTTTCTCTGTTTCTGTATTTAAACCGAAGTCGCAAGAACAGCTTTTGCAGGTCTAATTTTCTAAATGTCCAGAAAATATTATGATATTTAAGAAATAACATATATCCCAAAATTTTGATTGCAGCAAATTCAGATACAATTGCATATAAAAATTAATTAATTCAGATACAATTGCATATAAAAATTAATTGATTAGTATAAATTCTTACCTGAATAAAAAGAAATACGAGAAAATCTTAAAAAATTGTTTTATTTATTTATTTTGGGACAATAGAGTTTTCACAAATCTCAACTTGAACGAAAGATTTTTTTTAAAGATTTGTTTTTTATAGTTTCTACCAAAAATTCTTCAAAAATCTCCAGAACTTTGGTAATTAGAGAATTGCTAAAAGTCTTTCTCAATTTAAATACTTCATTACTACACTTCTAAACTTTTTTAATTAAAACTAAAAATCTTTATTGATTACACTAATACTATTAGAGAGCCTTCAAAAGTCTATATTGAATCTCTCTCAATTTTTAAATATTTAAAAGTCCTTAAAAGTTTCAATTTGAATAAACTAGTGTAATATTAATTTTGAGACAATTTTAATATTAAATTTTGTTTTAAAACATCACAAGTAATTAAATTAGTGCTCAAAATAGGAAATTAATTTAGTAATTATTGTTTTGATTTTTTTTTATTTAAGTAATAAACTTCAGTTTATTTTCTAACCACACTGAAAAATTAGAATAATGTTATAATAAATATTTTTCTTTTTTGAATCAATAAGTGCATATTTGGTAAAATTTAAAAGTTGATTTTTAAGAGATTTGAATAAAAATTGATGAAATATGTGATTCAGAGATTCCATGAAATAAGTGATTGAAAATAAGTTTAAGAAAAAAAGAACTTAAGAATAAAGATTCATCTAATTTACCAAACTTACGGCCTAAACGCATGTTTAGTAGTGCTGAAATTAATTTTAAAGTATTTATAAATTGTGGATTCTATTAAATATGTAAATAATAAGTGGATAGTATGAGGCTGTTTGTTAGAGATTTTAATCCGATTTTTGGTTTTTTTCATTCTGACCAATTGACTAAAGCATGTCACGTGAAAAAAGGATAAAAATGTCTGATCAAATTGACCTTGTGTGTGGAAATTGTTGCCGCAATAATTGACCGAAGTTTTAACCTTGAAAATATTTCTGACAACTTTTCATTTCATTCCCACACACTGTTGGGCGGGCGCCCAGTAATACCCTGGGCGATCGTCCATTGGTATGTACCCATTTACAGATTGTCAATGGGTTTGTCTAGGCGATCGCCCATACAGTGTAATTCATGTATATTTTCGTGCAATTTTTTTTTTCCCAATTCGAATCCTATGAAATTAACTTTGACAAAATATGAAATTTTACATAATCAACTATTTCTCCCCACTCTTTGTTGTGGGTTTCGGGATTCAACTCTCAAACTGGTTATCATCAAATACACTACCGCATACTTTGCATAATGTGATCCCAAAGTTGGTCCCATTCTGTGCTACGAACATGAGGCGCAAAATTTGTAGCCGCTATTTTCTCTTTCTCATCTGGCAAATCAATCTCACCCGCATCTACAACTTCTTCTACAGTTTGGAATGCCTCGTCCACTTGACCTTCGTGACACAGGAAATTGTGAATTGCCATTGTCACTACCACGACATTAGTCTGCTTCTGAAAACAGTAGTGGGACATTCGATCAAGAATGTTCCACTGGTTCTTTAGGACACCAAACGCCCGCTCAATGATGTTTCTCAAGGACAAGTGATTGAAATTGAATCGCTCATGCGGGTTCCTGAACTGTCTATGCCGACCGTTTGGTTCAGTTGGGAATTCTTGAAAATGATATCTAATGTCAGACCCTTTATATGGCGCCATGTACCCCGACCGATGTGCAAATCCTGAGTCCACAAGATAATATTTACTGTTGGCAGGCTTCAGAAAGTTAATATCTGCAGAGTGTATTGCCCTAGCCAATATTCTGATGTCATGTACGTTTCCAGTAGTGCCAGGTAGTACAAACGTGAAGCACATATTAAAATCACATGCTGCTAATACATTTTGAGAGGGATAACCCTTCCTCCCTATGAAGTGGAATCGCTCGCTAGCTGGAAGCACTGCTTTCACGTGAGTGCCATCAATTGCCGCAATACAATCCTATAAACGGTTTTGCAATATTTAATATGGAATTCATCGTCATACACGCCAACAACATTTTTTTTTGTATACAATTATGCAACAATATCATATAACTATACCGAAATACAGTGTGCCTAGTAGGGATAGTCTCGTGATCCGGGACTATCATTGTAGTTCATTTTGGTTTGATTATCTTAGCGCCCGCTTTAACAACCGCCGCAACACCATACCAAAATAATGGTGAATTGTCTGTAGAGAGTGACCGAAAAGTGTACGTGCTTGTTCAGTAACCTTTATCGTGTGCCAGTATAAACAAAAACATTCCAACTTGTTCGTTTATGTCAACGTCTTGCCCACTCTGAAGTTCATATTCATCGCGTAAAAGATGTGTAAAGTGCACAAATATTGGTGGATACATTCGAAACTCACAAAAAGCGATATTTGGATCCTCTTTTAGGGATGTGATCATAAACACCCGGCCATTCCGAGCATTTTGAAACCGTGGAATCCTTCTCCTTGAACTTTCTATGTATTGACGAACGAGGCTTCCAGCGGCACGACAATACATGAGCCATGTTAATGTATCACGCTATAATTTTGCAATACCATCTTTGTCTGAGCTGTCTGAAGTGGAGTCAGATCCGTCGTCGGAGTCCGAGTTGAGCTAAGAATGGATATCCAAGTCTTCATCCATGACTTGAGAAGAAGAACAACTAATTGTAGTATATATGTTTGGCAAGTAAAGAAAAACTGCGAGAGATTTTAAACTATGAAAAATGTCTAGATTAATGCAAACTGTAAATTTGTTGACCATATTTATAGAGTACTCATCCTTGAATTATTGTGGGAACAACATACACTTTTAACAATTCAAAGTTCCTGCATGTTTGTAGTTCACTTTCAACTGTTGCCATCCCAATTACGAGGCAAAATATTCCAACTATCCATGCTTTTGTCAAATCACATTATATTTAAATCTGACACTCTTCAAGAATAGTTGAGTCAATGTTTACAAAAAACAGAAATATCAATAATAGAAATTAGCTGTTACAAATATATCCGTATGCAAGATAGGAAAAATATCAAGTACATGAAAACTGTCATACATTCCCTCGCCTACACAACATGTTTGAAAATTTAAAATAATAGCCGTTACATGAAATGGGAATGTCACCCCTAGTATGAAAACATCCACCAACTTAAACAAACGGAAGTTTGAATCATTACAGTATCAATCTGTCAGTCATCGAATGCACCTGCATTCTTAAGGCACCAGGACTTGAAGTTGAATTTCAAGAACTTCATTTTCATCTGCAGAGTGCGCGAAGCTGCATAGGATGCTCGATGCCTTTTCTGATCGAGAAACGATAAGGCAAACAAGTGAAACTTTTCATCATTTTCCAGTAAGCCGAAGCTCTCCAACTCTTCCATGCACTCATCTATCGAGGGAGGGCCCGAATTTGCTTTCACATGTGCAGCGATCAAATCGTTGCCAACATTTGCCAGTTTCTTTACAGATTCAGATATTGCAGAGCGGGAGTCAAGCTTCTTTTTTCCTTTTGCGCCACCATTGGAACAATTCCTCTTTTTTCCATTGTGCAATGCCGAAATATCCATTGCAGACCCGCTACCTTGGAATTCCGACGGTGCATGCTCATCGTGCATATCTGCATTTACAGGCAACTTGTCCATATTCCCGACCCTTTTCCAAACTTCATCGTCATCGAATCCCTTTTTGGAGAGCTTGGTAGGGTCGACTGCATATTTCTCGGTGTCATATGCGTCACCAAAAAGCTGGCTGTACTTATGAAATATTTCTCCACAATCTCGACCACGAAATTTGACAAATTCCTTGTTAGCTTAGTCCAACATAAGCATGAATCAAAGTTATCAATTCGTGATTGTGCAAAATGTTTCGAAATAATTGTCTACATGACATGAGATGCAAAAATATTATGTGTTACAATATTGCAAACACCACCAATCATGACCAACTAGTATATTACCTGTATGTTTCGATCCCACCACCAATTATCAGCAACTATTATATTCGTATGATGATCGTATTCTATTCCCGTACAACGTAGCAACTCGTGAAGTAGTTGGTACTCCCTGCGCATGCTAAACCAATGATTCTTCAATTGGACGCGGTTCCAATCCTTGCCGGCTTCGGTGTTAAATATTGAAACTAGCTGCTGCCATCCAGTCTTGGTGAAACACTTCCCTTGGCGATATCTTTGCGCAATCAAGAGTTCGCAACAGTTCACAAATATCTGATGAGTGTCGTCGTCCCATTTCGCAGATCGACGTTGATGCTTTTTTGTTTTCTACAACAATTCCTCGTTTGTGAGAGTAAATTGAACACATATACTGACTCCTCATCTTGTAAATATTTGTTTGTTGCTTGGGTAAATAACATTTGACATTTACAGATGTTTACCTAAATCCCTTTTTGAAATCTGTACCACCTCACTGTTCACAAAATGTAGTTCTTGATGAAATTATCCATTTGTCAAGTGATAATTTTTAACACAGCACACACATGCTGTTTCAGTAAGGGACATTCCAAGATGAACTCACATTTTCATTCATCTTCAAACCATGTATAGAACCAGATCCGACATGGAAGAAGCCTAACTCCAACTCACCAGCATGAAGTCAACACCCTATCTCCAAGTCATATACATGGTTTGCATATAATAAACAAGCTCCTAAATGATTTCCTAAAGTTGTACACAGTACAATCTTTATATACATTTGATGGATTAATTAATTTTTCAAATCTACCAAGTCAACTGTGCTATGAGCAAATATGGTTTATGAAAATTGCAAATGTTAGAGAAGTGGGTAGCATGCACTTTTCATTTTGGAAGCTTAACACTTACCTGCTTGAAAACGAAAATTAGGGAAAATGCGAGAAAAAATAGCGCCAAAGTTTGTAGATCGCTTACCATTGTTCGTGGTTCTTGCGACATTTTTTTGCAAGAAAATCGTAACACTCCTCATTTGCTTAAGCGTCGACGACACGTTGGTGGTGGAAGGAATCGCTTCTTCCGGCGGTAGGTGAGGAAGAGCACCGTCACAAGAAATAAGAAAAACATTTGTCTGGATATTTGGTAGGGAAGACAATCCGAATACATACATATACACACAAGGGCAGTTTTGGAAGTTATCCTCTAAATTTTTGGCTTTTGCTGTACATGAACTGACTTTATGGGTCATTGTTGAAAAAAAAAAAAACTAATTACTGTTGGAAAAACTAGTTTTTAATCTGCCTCAAACAAGCGCTATATTGTGGTTATACGAAATATATATGTAAAAAGTATGTTTGATCATTTTGACATCTTAGATTATAATTTAAAATTTCACAATTTCCTGCAAGTACTTAATTGACAAATGTATTACACAATGTTATAAAAAGCGAAAAACATAACTAGGTATGAAGATCGAGTTTTAAGCTTTTTCAAGTTTAGGTGAAGTCTAGACGAGAGTGAAATAAGTGCAAGGCGATGGCGATGCATGAGGCGTGGCTAGGCATAGAGGCTATGCCTCACGTCGGACGGAGCTTAAGCGAAGATTATGCGGGCTTTTTAGAACAGTAGTATTACATAATAAAAATTCATTGTTTAATTGAGATTCAAACATACAAATATCATGAATTTCAATTAAACAGTGTCATGGAGTAATGAGTTCCTTTCGTACTAAGAGTATATTTGGTAAAGATTTTTGTAGATTATAAGCACTGTGTCCTACAGAAAATGTGTGGATAAAAAATAAATAAAAATTATGGATTCTACAAAATGTATGAATAAAAATAATGTTGGATCAACTTATAAATAAATAAAACTAAGGGAGGATCTAGCATGGGCAGGGGTGGGATTAAGCCTACTTAGCTCAAAGGAAAAAAAAAAGTTCTTCATTTGATCGAGTCAATTTGTGAAACAATTTTAGATCACAATTCTCAAACGTTAGGAAAAGTTGTTGATACCATTTTGAAGTATTCATGACGTACTTCGTAACGAATATTTCAATCTGCAAAATCGGGAAGTGATAAAGTAGCAATAGCGAGTTAAAAATAGCTGCACGAAATGAGTTCAATAAATAATTTGTGGTCATCGCCTATTTTGGCTTATTTCCGAGTTATATTTCTTGATCGTTGAGGTAAGTTCTTAGTATTGTTTCGAAGAACACGAGACCAGTTGTGCGACACATATTTTGAATCGAAAAATCGTTAAATAATGAATTTAAACTAACTAGTCAAATATGACTACTTAAAATAGGTTTGACATTCCTATTTTTTTCGCTACCTCCAACATCAACCTAAATAGAATTCTATTTGACGTCAAATGATACTCGTTTGACTTGAATAATTAAATATAAAAATATAATAAATTTTTGAATCGTTACGAATTGTATATTATTATTTTTAACTAAATTTGTGAATTGAGAATTTGAGACTCTTAGTTGAATTTGTATATTTTAGTTCTTGTTAATGATATAGAGTTAATCATTGATAAGTTTGATATTTTGAAGAATTGCAAATTGCGACTTAATTAGTGTTTTTAAAGTATTTGTATTGTACATTTTTTTGTACTTTTTTATTTGTCTTCTATTTTTGACTTTGACTTTTAAGTTAACGTAGTGTGTTATATGTGTAAATTGAAGGAATGTGGTTTGTTATACCCCATTTTTGTCTTTTTAGTTATTTTGCATTGTCAAAGTCCTATTAAATTTTTTTTACAAGCTCTCCTGATTTATTCATTCTAGATCCACCCGGCTTATAAGCAGTAACAAACATAGTAATAACAAACATAGTCAGAAAGTTTTCTCCCTCGTGAACCAAAAAATGGTAAAAATATGAAAATGGTAATGGCTTAAAGCGCATTTATGGAGAGAATGTTGGAAATAAATTACTTAAACACGCTTAACAACACGAGGTGGCTGGTTATTTCTTTCCATTTCTTTCTTCTTTCACAATGAATTGTTGGCCTTTCCCTTCACGTTAAACCAAGAACCTTTAACGCCAAGAATTCCGTGCACAAATTTCCCTTTTCTTTCTTTCATTTTTCATTGGAGAGATTGGAAGAAAAGGAGAGCAAAATCAATTTCAAAATGTGGGTTTTTTATTTGATATCGCTGCCATTAACGATGGGGATGGTGGGTATAACGCTACGGTACTTTGCCGGACCAGACGTGGCTCGCTACGTCCGCTTCACTGTCGGCTACACCTGGTTCTGCTCCCTTTCGATTATCATCCTTGTACCTGCCGACATATGGACCGTACGTTGTTTGATTATGTGGATTTTTTTTAATGATAACATTGTAGGATCTGTTATTGATCACTTGTGTTTTTCCGGTGCATTTTGTTGTGGTGTTTTGTATTATAATTTTCTGCCCTAAAGTCCTGCTGATCTTCACTTTCAGTAGTAGTTTCAATAGGAATAATATTGTGGGTTGATAAGTACTTGGGCTGCTGAAAATCATAACTTTTGAAAAAGATGATTTCTTTAAGAACAACTTTTGTTTTGTTTTCGAGTTTTGATGAATTACCGAGTTGTGTTTGAAAACCACACGGTTCAGATTTTGGATTCTTATTTATTTATTTTTTAAACAAAACTGAATGGTTGCCCTATATAAATAATCCGTTGACATTTGATTATTTGGGTAGAATAGGCCTTTATGGATGAAAAAGAGGAATAATTTAGCCTAGTAGTGTCGTGTAAGCTAAATTAGTCTAACCAACTTACCACTAACTAAACTAATATATAAGATTTGGTCCTAATGTACATTTCTGGTGATTGAAAATGGTAGCAATCATACATGTTAATGCGTAACTTCTTTAATAAAATGCTGTATGAAGTTGTTTCTTTTTACCTTCAATTTTATTTTAGTCCATATAATTAGTAATATTTTTCTGAAATCAATGGAAGGATTTTATGATTGACATTTCAAAATTCTGAAACTCGAGATCCTGGAAGAGTTGTAGCACTAGAATATACTATTTGTTAATGAATTTAATTTTTTTTGTAAACCTTGAAACATGGCTCTTGTGATAATCAAAAAATATTTTGAAATCTTTGGCATGTAGACAGAATTCAAGAACAATTTGTCTATATAATTACAGAACTATCTTTGCCGTGAATATTAATTTGGTGTTAGATCTTATGAAAAGCTAGACAGACTCCATCCACAGTTTCTACTTCAAGATAGAAGCCAGACCAATTTCTCAAGTAGACTTATTATATATATTGCCCTGACATCTCTTCATTTATGACTCCTTTATGCTCTGTGATGAGAGTTATTGTTTGGTATATTATCTCAATATAAACAGGACTTTTATCAATCTTTAATTAATAAAGTTTCTACTCATGAAATGACATTACATCCATCATTGTTTGGTTTGATCTAATATAATTTTGCCAAAACCTTTTGTACTTCACACAGACAGTTGTTAATCATGACAAGGGAGGAATCTCTTTCTTCTGGAGCTGGTCATATTGGAGTACATTTTTACTTACTTGGTATGCTGCCAACTCTTTTGGTACTTTTGCAGGCCTAATTTTTCCAATAAATCTTGTTTAGCATGCACCAAATTTCTTGGTGGGTTATTGCCTCTATATTTTTTGATATGTGGTTTAGCGATGTACACAAAGGAGTCTATACAGCTTAAATATGGCTCTTTTAAGTTTGTATTCTTTACAGTAGACAGTAGACATCATTTTTATGATCATTCTCATTATGATTTCTCGTTAATTTTTCAGCATAAATAATAACCTTAGCATGTTGTTTTTTTGGTTGTCATTCTATTCTTTGTGCCTTTATCACATCTATCATTTATAATTAGAGCTAAAAAATCAATATATCGATATATTACAAAAATCTGTATGGGTTTGATGCTGAATCATGCAATTAGTAGTCAAAAAACCTGATGCAATAACTTATATTTTTGGTTCTTTTATATGCTTCTGGATGTTGGTTTAGTAGACTTTGGAACCCTGGTATTTAAGGTAATTTTGTAACTGCTTGGATTAAATAACCACGTATGCTCATAAACTATTTCTCTAAGCAGGGGTGTGGTGCCTATACTTCAGGGTTATGAAGATGCTGGGGATTTCACTGTTACTGAAAGATTGAAGACTAGTGCTCATGTAAACCTAATCTACTACTTTTGTGTTGGTTCTATTGCACTCTGTGGACTTGTACTACTTGTCATTCTGCGCACGAACTGGTTTGTTTCTCTCTCTCCTAAAAAATGTGCTCTCTGTTGTGGATTTTATAATCTCCTCCAAACCCGGGTGTCTAATCTTGGTAATTCTTAAGATTTTAAGTGTCAGACTCAGCTACTTTAGTATTCTTAGCTACATAGAAATTCAACTGTGATTCCATGAAGGTGTGACATCTTCATATTTTTATGTAAGTTGTTTCAGCAGCTAAACAGCGTTAAGTCTCATTAAATATTTAGCAGCACTTTCTAACGGCAATGTTCTCATTCTCTTCATTAGTAAAATCCAAATGTGAATATAAACATGCGAATCGATAGATTGGAGAACTGGAGCATAGGATGCTACTGACATATTAGATTCATCTAAGCTTACGCAGCAGTCATTTTATTACAGTTCCTCGACATGTCGAAGTGCATCATAGGTGTAGCTTCAAAAATATCGATAAGTGCAAGCTAGTCTACAAATGCTATGGAGACTATCATCTATAAACTGGTATCTTGTGATACCTATTGAAAAAAAAGAAGGAAAAAAAGGAACACGCTGATAAAATTAGCTTTCGTAGAAAGATGACTGTAATGGGGAGACTTATTACTTCTTTCAGGTAGCTTGGAAGAATGTTGAATTTTTGCTAGATTTATGATGTGAAGATTTAATGTAATCACTGATTAAAAGGAAAGAAAATCTAGGCAAACATGAATATGTAGATTACGTTATGTATATTTTTTGTTTTATGCTGGTAGAAATCACGAAGTCCGATGAAGATTCTCAAGCTTGTAATCGTTGTTATATACCCCCAAATTACCCTTGTATTTGAATCCTTAGAATTGCAGGTGTGTATGTTTATGTACTTTAAGCATGCATTGAAACATGGGAGGCATAGTCTTAGTGTACCCATGTTACCTGTAATCACTGCACGGCTTTCTTGGATGGCCAATATCCATTTCATCTTTTTCCCCTTTTCACATTATATCAAATATTAAATTGTACTTGTTGATATGCAGGAGTGGTAGTATTCTCGGTTTTGCTATGGCATGCTCAAATACATTCGGTCTTGTGACTGGTGCTTTTCTTCTGGGTTTCGGTTTGAGTGAAATTCCAAAAGGTATCTGGAGAAATGCAGATTGGACAACTCACCAGAAAGTCCTTTCTCATAAAGTGGCTAAAATGGCTGTCAAACTCGATGATGCTCATAAAAAATTCTCAAATGCTATAGTTGTAAGATTGTCACGATATACCTTTTGTTTTCTATTGAGCACCTTGATATTGAAGTATTTTCATCTACTCCCGCCTCCTTTTGCAACTTTTCTACGAAAGTAGGCTCATTTCAGCAATTGACATCTGAGGATTTCGCATTAATGAAAGAGGAAGAAAACTTGATAAGAGGCTTCATTTGTCTTACTGAACTAGCCGTCTTCCTTGAGTGCATAGGAAAATGGACTATCTTTGCATGACTTCTTTTAAAATGGGTCGCTAATGTATGTTGGGGCAAATTTCACCTGAAGTCCCCTCTCGCCAATGTGCTTCTCTGTATTTTAGAAATTTTGGGTAAATGAAGTTTCTTTCTATTATTCTATTTGTAACATTATTATTATTATTGAATTAGGTTGCTCAAGCAACATCGAAGCAAATGTCGAAGCGCGATCCTCTGAGGCCCTACATGAATATAGTTGATAAAATGTTGGTTCGGATGGTAGTTATACTTTATTGGCAGTTCTTGCTGTTCCTCACTTTCAAATATTTTTTTCTTCAGCTCTGAGATGAAAATTGATGTGTCAAAATTAAATGCAGCTGAGTGAAGATCCCTCTTTTAAACCACAAGGTGGTAGATTTGGGGAAAATGATATGGATTATGACACTGATGAAAAATCAATGGCTGCTCTTAGACGGCAACTTAAGAGAGCTCGAGAAGGGTACTACCGCTATAAAAGGTAATAGCAATTCTAAGTACATCTTGCCTTTATATTCATTCATTTTTTTCTAACTCATTCTTAATTCTGCGTACTATGAAGCTATTTTTGGAGTAATCTCACTTTGATTTTCATTTCTTGGTATGTTCCAATTGTGGTCAAATTAATTTACAATTTCATTCTATAGTGCAGTGAGTATATGAATTTTGTCACAGAAGCCCTAGAACTAGAAGACACTATAAAGAATTATGAGCACTGCAGTGCTAATGGATGGTATATGCTTCTACTACTCCATTATCGTTTCGACTCATTCTTTGTTTTGTATTAAACTCATATATAATCCTGCATATTTTTCTCAAGTCAGCATCAATAACTTCATTCTATTTCATAGTAGATTGCATGGTGGTCACCATTATTCATTGTGATTACCTTGACATTTGGGCGTGCACATACTTGTTTGTTTGTTGTACAAATCTTAGAGAATCCTTGGAAAAATAAGAATCTTGTTGCATGACCTTGCATTTATAGGCAGCCATGAAGTGCTTTTTGATAGCAATACTTTTCAGGGAAATGAGGAAAAAAGAACGAAATGTTTATTAATCAGAAGTATAATGAGATACTACTGCTTCGTGCTTCCACAAATTCCATAGCAGTAGAGCATATTAGTTTTCTCTTGAGCCATTCTATCATATTTGTTTTGTTGACTCTAGATTCCCATAATTTCCAACGATTTTGCAGGAAATACATTTCAAGCTTCAGACCTGAACGTAAAGGCAAAGTAGGGACTTCTCTCGATGTCCTTGGTAATAATTCAGATTTTCGTCTTCTCAATAATATGTGCATTCTTTCTGTCAATTGAATGTCTATCCCCTGTGAGTTGAAATTCTCATTAAACACTTAAGGCCCATTCTCTTCGCGTGTCAGTGTTGAGTTTTGAATTTTGAATTTTCTGTTTTGAGAGTCCGTTATAAGATTGCCGAAAACGCGTTTTGTTTGTCATTCTCAAAACTGTTTTTCAAAATGGAAAACTAGAAAACACGTTTTGTTTGAAATTTTGAAAAATTATTTTATGACATTTTATTGAATAAATTTGATTATTCAGTAAAATTAAATAATTTTATGATAATATATTATCAAGTAATATATATATTTTCAAGGTGGTGAATCTTACAATTTTTTTTTCGCTACAAAAATAAAATACAAACAAATAATAAATTGGTAAAAAAGGAAATAAAAAAATAAAAATTAATGACGCGGACTGAGATGTTTTTATTTAAATTCATTTTTTTAAGAATTTTTATTTAAATTACCAATAAGGACTTTAACTATTTTTACTTTTTTAGTATTTTAGAATTTAATATTGTTTTAGAATTTTCATTTCGTTTTTTAGTATTTTATTATTTTAATTTTTTAAAATTTCCATTTCTATAGAATTTAGAATTTAATTTATTTTTTAGAATTTTTATTTGAATGCTTATTTCCCCTAGTTTGAGTGTTTTAGCATTTTCCCTGAAAACACTCGAAACGTGAAAACCTAAAATGCACATTCAAAAACAACATATTAAACAAGTTTTGGAATTTTTACAAAACTGAAAACTCAAAACAGCAAAGATAACATGCCCTTAATTTCAATTTGAGTTGATCATGTGAAGAGAGTAATGGAAGGGTTTAGAATTTCATTTTTGTGAGGAACGTTGAAATCTACTAAGACGTCTAAATCTAATGCTATTAAGTAAATGTTCCCGGTATTAGTTAAAAGGGAGATTGCTTTTCCTATAGATCTTCCAATCCTATTATCTGTACTGCATGTTTTATTTAAAATATCTTGAAATTTGAAAATGGTTTATTAAATTATTCTTGATCAAACATACAGAATTATCCCCTCCTAATTTGTTTTTACATTGATGATAAAATCTAGAATTGGTATGGCGATGTATATTGAGAAAACAACTTGAGAAACTCTTGGCTATTGTATTGGGCTGCATGTCAGCTGCAATTCTCCTAGCAGAAGCAACAATTCTTCCTAGTGGAGTTGATTTGTCTCTCTTCTCAATTCTTATAAACACCGTCAAAAAGAATGAGGTGCTTGTGCAGGTAAATTTTCATTTTTACGAGTCATTTTTATGTTTTACCCTCTTCGCTTGGAAAGTATTCATTTTGGCGTCTAATTAAGTGAATAATACTCCATGAAGCATCTTTCACATTTCACATTTCACATTTCACATTTCACATTTCACATTTCCCAATTGTGAATTGGTTCTTCTATTCTCTTAATTTTTATTTCCATTATTCTAAACAGGTTGCTGCTTTTATTCCTCTTATGTATATGTGTGTCTGCACATACTATTCCTTGTTCAAGATTGGAATGCTGACGTTCTACTCTTTTACTCCAAGACAAACAAGTTCAGTCAGCTTGCTTATGATATGCTCGTATGTTTTTTTTTTTTTACTTATTTTTTACATCTTTTAACCTGTTCAATCACTCAAAATATGCATTTTCATTTGTTCATTCTTTGATATATTTTAATTTTGATTTTTATAAGGATGGTTGCACGTTATGCTCCTCCCATTTCTTACAATTTTCTCAACCTCATTCATCTTGACAAGGATGCCAAAACTATTTTTGAAAAGGTAAGTGGATTTCTCATCTATCCTTTCACTTGTGAGCTCCCTTCATTGCAGAGGACTGTCAATACAGACAATTATTTTTATTAGGTAAGTTAATTTCTATCACGTCCCGTCTCTGAAATACAGTGACTCAAATTATTCGCAACGCATAAGGGCTTTGAGAGGAAGTGGTTTTCGATTGTTTTTTGTCATGTATTGGAATAATTGATCTGCACACCCAATAATCCACCAATTTCCTACGAACATTTTACCTGGCGAAGGATGCTCATATTTTAGGGGGGGCAATAGTAGCTGTAGGTGGCAAATTAGTCATTAGTTCGGCAGCAACTGGAATTTTCTGCTTTTCAATCAGTAATAAAACAGAACTGCGTCAATTGCAATATAAATAATTATGGCTTTACATGCAGCATTCCACAGAGCAAATTGATGGATGAACCCTCGAAATCCAGGACTACTTCTACTGGATTCTTTTTTTTTTTTCATATCTAAATAGTTATTGTTGACCACAAATCTTAGTTGGATTCCAGATCAACACTGAATCGTATTCCTTTGTATTCCTTTGCTCTTGAGATTCTTTCCTTGCACATTGTACACAAGATTGTCAATGGGCATAGGCAATCGGAGTGGTTGCCGTATGCGCTCCGACACTTAAGTTAGAATTCATTCTTAGGCTGGACTGGTTTAACTTAACAATTGTCTCGTTCAAAAATCAGAGGAAGGGCATGCATATATTGGATTTATGTTTTAAAATGAGAAAGAAAAACTTACTTTCTTCCAGTGGCTTTGCCCCTTATTTATAGCGAGAGTTCAAGCTGGCCTTCCTACATGTGGGTGACTGATTTGTGTTACCGTCGCTGCCTCCTTTTGCGTCTGACTGACTTTGGGTTTGACCACTTATTTATAGAAGCCAATTATTTATAGTGAGAGTTCAAGCTGGCCTTCCTACATGTGGGTGACTGATTTGTGTTACCGTCGCTGCCTCCTTTTGCGTCTGACTAACTTTGGGTTTGTGTGGTCACTTCGGCCCATTTACACTCTTCATCTCTGACAGACAAACAGACAGGGCATCATTACAGTCGTCCCATCAATTAATCACACCTGGTCCTTACTTAATGTTCCGGACTGCCTTTGTTAAGCAGTCCAGATGAGTTTAGGACGCTTTCTACGTGTTAATATGTAACTAGTCCTACATGGAGCTGAGTTGGCGACTACGTAGGGTGCCATGTGGATGCGTTATTATGAGGTGTAACAGTTACTATTAGTATTTTTGTTTGTTTCTCACGTTGCTTGCATTATATGCTAATTCTGTCTTTTGAGCAATTGGCTGTGGTTCAAACTTCGCCCCGTCTCTCTCTACTTTTCTTTCGGATCCCTTTTGCAAGCTAAATTTTTTATCCTTCCACATTTGCAGAGAATGGGGAATATAGATGATGCTGTCCCTTTCTTTGGAAAAGGATTCAATAAAATCTATCCACTTATTATGGTCATATACACAATGCTGATAGCAAGCAATTTCTTTGACCGCGTCCTCGATTACTTTGGTAACTGGAAAATATTCAGATTTCTAAGTGAAGAAGCTGATGATTTAGACGGTTTTGATGCATCGGGACTGATTATCTTGCAGAAAGGTGAGTGAATTGCATTTTTTTGTTCAACTTGCTTAATTTAAACCTTCCAGATTTCAGGCAAAAAAATAGCATGTCGAAATTGTTTCATTTGAGCATTTATGTTCTCAGAGCGGTCTTGGCTTGAACAAGGATATAAAGTTGGTGACCTTGTTGTCCCCTTAGCAAGAAATTTTAACAATGCAAGCATAGATCTTGAATCTGGTAGCACTACCACGGTATGTGAAATGCCTAATTATTTGAAAATATTGGTTAAATTACATTGTCGTTTTTAATTATAAGAATGCAAGACGTGACTAACTTTCGATTGGTATCTGAACAAGGATCCGCATAAAACAAAAGCATCCACATTTACGAGGGAGGATGATCGGAATAATCACTCGAAACCTCTGAAATCCGAGATGCAGAATGAAATGAGCCGAGAGGGCATCAGCAAGAAGTATGCAGCCATAATAAGATCGCAATCAGACGGACAAGAAATGAAATTGACTACAAAAGATGGAAACATGCTAGCAAAATCATCTTCCGGAATAGCCTCCACCTGGGAATCAATGAAGACAGGGTTACGCAATTTCAAGTCTAATATTGACGCGAAGAGATTCATTCCTTTACGCCAATTTGAAGATGAAAAACACTCGCGAGTTTCTTCTTCTGAATCCCTTGATGATATATTCGAGAGGATAAAACGGCCTACTGCTGACCATACGAATGATGATCTTGATGATTATGCAACAGGCAAGAAGAGTCCAGGGTGAAGCAGATGATATATGCACTGGAATTGGTTGCAAATCTTGTTCGATTTTTTCTCGAAAATAGGCCTTCTGTAGAGGCACGGATAGTATTTTTTGCCTGACTTTATGCTAAAATGGATGGTTCGTACCGATAGAGATATACATAGAAGTATACATACACAACAAATATGTAGTACAAGGAAGAATGTAACTGTCAAGTGAATGAGAATATGAAGACTTGGAAAGTACAAAATTTTGCTTCAATTTTATACAATATGAAAGTACTTTCAAGTGTTGTGTGTCCACATGCCTGTGAATTTCTTTTAATTTTTATTAGTTTCTCCAAATATATATAAAAATTATTTGGGTAATGAGCTCATTTCGTCCTTATCTTTTGAGATTATTGTGCAAATCGTCTATATTGTTTGAATTTTGACATTTGAGGTCCTTAAATCTATTATTCTTTGCGTAAAAGGTTCCTATCGTCTATTTCTGTGAACTTTTGCCGTTAAATCAATGTGTACAGTGTAATCTCTCATTTTCTGAAGGGTAATTTCGTCAAATTACAAAATGTACTGTTCAATTTCTTAAATATTCTCTCTCTCTACCACAATGAATTCCACCACCACCATGGCCTCTTTCTCCTTTATCGGAAGTGATTGTTGCACCTAGCTTCGACACCACCTCGAAAACCAACCCTTCAAAAAAGGGTTTCTCCGACAACAATGGTGGCTTGGTAGTGAAGAAGCCTTCCGCTAAGGATCGCCACAGCAAGGTCGACGGCAGAGGCCGCCGCATCCGCATGCCTATAATCTGCGCAACCAGGGTTTACTAACCCGTGAGCTCGGCCATAAGTCTGACGGACAGACTATCGAGTGGCTTCTACGTCACGCCGAGCCCTCTATTATAGACTATCGAGCTAGTTTCGCCACTGTCTGCGCCTCTACCCGGAATTCATCCATCCCTCATTCTCATTCTCATTCTCATTCTCAGCCATACTTACTCCAACCAACTTCATTCTCGGCAAGCGTCTCCGCTCCGACGAAGAAGATCACCAACATCACCTCAGCAAAGAAGACATGGGTTCCTCGATGGCTCCTGGAGGGTTCTGGGCTTTGCCTACTAGGCCGGATTTTGGGCAAATTTGGAGCTTTGCCCACCCTGAAATGTTGGTTTTCTCAAATAATTCCCAGCAGCAGCCTTCTGCTTCTTTGAGGCTTCTGCAGCAGTAACAACCATTGGGAATGGGAGAGGCATCAACTGCAAGGGTTGGTCGAAGCTGAAAGACACCACCTCTACCCACATATTCACATCTGTAAAACTCAAAATATATATATAAAAAAAAAACCATCAAAATCTTGAATACATGTATGAATAATGAACACATAAACATTTATATATACATAATACATGTGTGAAATGTGTGATTCCAGCTAGAATTCTTGCTATCACAAGAGGGTTTATCTTCTCGAATTCCCATTGAAGAAGGAAAGTGAACAGTATATTTTGTAATTTGACGAAATTGTCCTTCAGAAAATGAAAAATTACAATTTACACGCTGATTTAATGGCAAAAGTTTACAAAATGGACGATAGGAAATTTTATGCATGAAAGAATGATGGATTTAATTTAAATGTCAAAATTGAAACGATAGAGGCGTTTTACTGCAATAACCTCAAAGAATAGGAATCGAAATCTGCTAATTACCCAAATTATTTTGCCAGATAATTATAATTTCACTTTCACCCAGTAAATTAGGGGCCGACCGAGGTGACCCCCCCCTAGCTGGGCCAGCCGACATGGCCCAATATAAGATGCGTAGTATTGTATCAAAATTATTTACTTCTACACGTCATGTCATATTGAAATCAAATGAGCATAAAAGATTTCAACATATACTTTCCATGTTATCTCATTAATCACAAATTAATCGATCATAAAGATAATGAAGTAACTCTCATTGTGGAAGCATAAATTCGAGCATTGGTTCATACAACATTGAAGATCTCAATTTGATGATGAGTTCTCCATGTTAAACATATGTTACTGATGATCTTGAAATAAAAAAAGTTTGATGACTAATGTGAAACTTTCTTACAAGATGAATGACAAAGTGTTATTTTTACTGTTACCTCGTCGAAATCAAATAAACGAAACGTTCACGTTCGTATTTCTCCATTCTATGTGGTCTTCGTAGTTTCCGCCCCTTCTATCTCTATAATATATATAATAATATTTGTAATCACAGAACACACACACACACAGAAAGTGATCTGAATTCTATCTAAGGTCCAGTTATGGAGAGTATGGCACTGTATTCTCCGTCCGCCACCACATCCTTCTCCCGCCGCTCCTTCCACCACGTCCGCCACCGTCCTTCTGCCACCAATCTCCGCCCCATCTCCTCCCTCAAGAACCATCCTCCTCTACTCTCCACAACCCACAAATTCCCGCTCTTCAATACCTCCAAATTCTCCCTTCAAAATACCAAGAAATTCATTCCCCTCAGCTCCTCATCAGCCGAAAATACCCCAGTACCCACTGATTCAAAATCCCAAAATCCTCCACCACAAGGCACAAAACTCATTCCATTAATCCTCTCCCTTTCCATAGGTCTCATAGTCCGCTTCGTCGTCCCCAAACCCCTGAAGTCTCCCCACAAGCCTGGCAATTGCTCTCCATTTTCCTCTCCACCATCGCCGGACTTGTTCTTAGTCCGCTCCCCGTCGGTGCCTGGGCTTTTCTGGGCCTTACCACTTCAATTATAACCAATACCCTGACCTTTTCTACTGCCTTCAGCGCCTTCACCAATGAGGTCATCTGGCTGATTGTAATCTCCTTCTTCTTCGCCCGTGGGTTCGTGAAAACTGGCCTTGGCGATCGGATAGCGACGTACTTTGTGAAATGGTTGGGAAAGAGCACGCTGGGATTGTCCTACGGATTGACTCTGAGTGAGGCGTTGATTGCACCGGCAATGCCGAGCACTACTGCCAGGGCCGGAGGGGTTTTCTTGCCAATTATTAAGTCATTGTCGCTCTCTGCGGGGAGTCATCCCGGGGAACCATCAAAGAAGAAGCTTGGATCTTATTTAGTACAATCTCAATTTCAGGTTGGTTCTTAAATCTTGTGGGTTCATTTATATTATCCTTTTGACTTCGATTCGTGAATGTTTTACATAGAGTACCTAGTTTGCAGTTTAAGATACAATTTTGAAGTAGATTGCACTCTAACAATAATTGTACATGGTTGTGCGCTATGAGAAGGGTTCTGACATTGTCATTTTCTTGTCTATTCTATGGTTTGAGAAGCAGTTTCTTTAATTTGCATATAATTTGGTTTTTCAATACTTATCTGGCAGCTTCATCAGAAGTAATTTTAATAATAGCATGTAAATTGTTGTAACGAGAATAATTGTTGAATTGGTCCCAAGCAATGGGAGCTGGGGATGGATCAATGAAATCAATATATCCTTGTATCCGAAAATGCGACTGCAAGTTGAATTGGGTAGGTTTTTCAGATTTTTGCCGTGTTTATCACTGTTTATGCCTTGCTGAAACTTTCTTGGCTTCATGACCACAGTTTATTGAGATTACTTTTCCCGTTGATTTCTATTTAGATATGTTCTATTGCATTCTCAATTGAGACGCAGTAAAAAATTGTGTAAATGATTCTGATTCTACTGTAAGCAATTAGTCTTTTCCTGAAATTGAATTCTGTATATCTTTGGTGGATACATCATTTGACAATACTTCCCAACATATCTTGTGCTTCTTTCGCTCATGTTTTCTCTTTTGACATTTTGACAGTCCGCTGGTAACTCTAGTGCTCTTTTCCTAACTGCTGCAGCTCAAAACCTTCTATGCCTCAAGCTGGCTGAGGAACTTGGGGTAGTAATTTCGAACCCATGGGTTTCTTGGTTCAAGGCTGCTAGTTTACCTGCTTTAGCTTCTCTTATAGCTACTCCGTTCATCTTGTACAAACTTTATCCCCCTGAAACGAAAGATACACCAGAGGCCCCTGCTATGGCTGCAAAGAAACTGGACCTTATGGGCCCTGTCACAAGAAATGAATGGGTGATGATCGGTACAATGCTTCTTGCAGTTTCTTTGTGGGTTTTTGGGTAGGTGCTCTTTCATACTCCGGTTCTTGCTGATATCCATTTAAAATGAATTTCTGGTGATTTATTGTTTCATTTTTCTACAATAAGCATTGATGAACATTTGTTTATTTGATTAAATTAGGTGAATGAATGACTTAGTAAGATAAGAATAGATCTGTATAAATATCATATCTGCTTTTGCAGTTTGTAGTATTAATGACCTTGTTCAGTTCTTGCATACTGACAGTACTAAATATTTACGTACACATGTTTATATTCATATATCTTAATTTTTTGCCACTTTAAAATGGTTAACATTTTATATTTCTTCGCCACTTCTCACTGGTATTACGTAACATTGCAAGCTCACTTCATTGGTTTCCCCGTAACTTTCTAATTTGATGTGCTGATAATTTGTAAACAGAGATGCTATTGGTATTGCAAGTGTTGTTGCTGCCATGCTCGGCTTGTCAATACTCTTGTTGTTGGGAGTGCTTGATTGGGACGACTGTTTAAGTGAAAAATCGGCATGGGATACTTTGGCTTGGTTTGCAGTTCTAGTGGGCATGGCAGGACAGTTGACAAATCTTGGCATAGTAAGCTGGATGTCTAGTTGCGTCGCCAAATCCCTTCAGTCGTTATCATTGAGCTGGCCGGCTGCATTTGTTGTTCTTCAGGCCGCTTACTTCTTAATTCACTACTTATTTGCAAGTCAAACGGGCCACGTGGGAGCATTGTACTCTGCCTTTCTTGCAATGCATTTGGCATCTGGAGTTCCCGGTGTATTGGCAGCATTGGCTCTTGCTTATAATACCAACCTATTTGGTGCTTTGACGCATTACAGCAGTGGTCAAGCTGCCGTGTACTTTGGAGGTACAACAAATTCTTGTTCACTTCTGTGTTAGTTTATTTTTTTCTTCTGCTTCTGTTACATTCTTTATCGCCTGTCCCTTTTATTCTTATCAAACACTGTTGGTCAATTAACTTTCAGCAATGTTTTACTTAAGTCAACGAACTTGTTTGTTTTCCAAATTGGTCATTCAACTCTCCTTTCTGTTTCAGTTACATCACCACGTGAACTTCCTTTAGTAAAATCAAAATTACTAGTGGGAAGATAAAATATACGACGTGGCAATCTTCCAAATAGGACAATCCGTTGGTTTTACTGATGGAAGTTGATTTGGTGATGTAATTAAAACAGTAAGGAAAGTCAAGTGACCAAGTTGACATAAAAAAGTTCAATGACTAAATGAACTTTGTTGAAAGTTGAGTGACTTACAGTGTTTTAAACAAATCAGGACTCAATTCATTAACTTGTTATATCCTGAAAAATACGTTCTTTTGTTTCTATTGAAAAATTCGACTGACTGGTGTCGTTCCCCTTGTGGCAACAGCTGGTTATGTAGATCTCCCGGATATCTTCAAGTATGGATTCATAATGGCCGTTGTTAATGCAGTAATCTGGGGAGTCGTCGGGACATTTTGGTGGAAGTTCTTGGGCCTGTACTGATTTCAAATTTCGTGTAAGTAGAATTTTTGGTTTTTCATTTATGGCGCCCTTCAATTCGTGGCACCAAAACAATTAACACAAGCATAATTGGAGTTCGTCAGTAATTGAGATGACATTTTAGTTCGAGATATGTGTCATCAATTTTTCTGAAATTCAGGTGGATTAATTATAATGTTCCGGAAACAAACTTATATTCGTAGCCATGGCAAGAAGGAAATTTTAAACCAAGATATTGTCGATCATTCGACAATCTTAATGATTTTGAACCCCTGAAAGTCTTATATTTTGTATATGATATTTGTGTCTTATCACGTTCTTAGGCATTTTTTGACAGGCTTGTTTTGACGTGACTTTCTGGCTATTCTCTGAGCCAACCATTGATTATCAAGTACTGTTAAAGCATGCTTCGTAGGTTAAATCGGACACGACTAAGAAAGAGAGAGCCCGGTACAAGTTTTGGAAGTTGTAATTGACCTCTTGTAAGATTGGAATATATAAGTTGGGGAATTTAGAAAAGTGGCCAAAAATAAATGCTTATTTCGAAAAATGACATTTTTTTTTAACTTCCAAGAGAAGTTATCTACGAGTAATTACCCAATACATAGCTCTAATTATATGTAAACACTGACATAAACATGTTTTAATTTTTATTATCCAACATCAACGTCATTTTCACATTGGAACAATCTAATTAGCCATTGCCATCAAAATTGTAAGAGGACAATTTTTAACAGCAGTAGCTAAGGTGAACAGCAGCGGCAAGAAGATAAGTAAGTGATAATTTTGTAGTTTTGAAATGTTATTTATTTACTACAGATGAACTCTTTGCGTTTTTTGAAATATAATCAAATAACGAATAGCAGAATGAGAATCAACATTTCAAATACTTTAAAAAATGTTTTTGACATTTCAATCCAAGTCAAGAACTATTTTCTTTAGGATGAACTGTTGGTTCGACAATTGCGAAGGAAATAACTGTCGAACTGACAGTTTGTTCTCGAACTGACAGTTTGTTCCTAAAGAATTGCCTATTTGACAGTTCTAAAGGAACGAAACCGTGAACTTCAAGTTTGCATACCTTAGATATGTCTCCACTTACTCGTGTGTTACTTATTTTTTAAATATGACAAAATCTCAGATTAATTGTATTGCATGGTGGAAACTTTACGAACAATGGTGAAGAATAGAAATGAGGTGGCACAAGAACAACGCTAATAAAAGTCGCAAGTGACATATCTTATGATGAACTAGTCTGTAGATTGAAGATAAAGCTAAATGTCAATTACGACATGTATACATTTGATGGGTGTCGAATCCAACAAATAATAAATTATCGCTCTTAAAGTATAAATTGTGATAGCGGTGAGCAATGTCGTATCCATTAGGATTGGTTAGATTTAATTTTTCAAAAAATTAAAACAATAAGAAAGAAAGAGGAGGAGGGAGGGGGGTTTGGATTGTTGTGAATTAAAGCAAATTAAATTAAAGCAATTTTTCTAGAATGTAAATTAAAGAGGAGATCAACATTAGTCAAATATCCTACCCAATGTATAATCTCAGAATTAATTCGGAGAATCGATCATTGATGCAAAAATAAAATCCTTTATTCTTTCACCAAATTGGTTATGGTAATTGATACGATCTAATAACCTATCTCTCTTTACTTTCTCGATAATCAAGAGACGCTCTTTGACTATATCTCTTGTCAATAAACAACAATGGACACGATCTTATGATTTAATTTACCAATATCATTAATCTCTAGAGAGACTACCAATTCTAACCAACAAATACACAAGCGTGATTCATTTAAGCTAGATTATATATCTCCTATAACATAAATTGAAAACCATATTTGTAATCAACTATGTTATTTTACTACTAATATTAGAATTTCTAAACAATTACGTGTTTAGATTTTTAATTGACGATATATCGTTTTGACAGTCAAACAACATGCACTTTGTATAATCAATTAAAACAATAATTTCAAGAAACACAGAAGATATATAAATAGAGAAAGAATAGAAGAACAATGAAAATTAATTCGATCTCACAATTCTTGAAGAATCAAAACTTAAATTATCCTTATGCTGGAATATAAATTTAGCAATCCATGAAATTATTCAAGAAAACCTAAGAGATCAGAGATGGGAGCAAAACGTGTGTTTGAGAATAGGAGGGAACCACTTTTCTAGGAAGAAGGGGGATGGGGAGAAAAATGTAAGATTTTGTTTCCTATCTCTAATTTAATTCTCATCCTTCCAAAAATTCAAAAATCCTTGAATTACATAAAATAATCCCTTTAAAATATTCATAATTCTTCTAGAAATATGTATAAATCAAATAGGGTCTCTTTTTGTAGTCGTCCCACTATTTTTTTTCTAAAAATTCGTGCATGTAGACTTTGGCTGCTCGAGTTAGTAAGACGTGCCCACAGCTTACGCAAAGTTCGCTTTTTTTGGTAAAAACTAAGAAATCAAGTGTGCTCATGTCTTAACTAAGGTTCGCTTCTGCATTGTGCATCTTTTCGAGTTTCAATTCTCCTCTCCAAAACTTGTGAAATTGAGTCCAACTCGATCCAACTCCTTCATATAATCCACAAAACACAAAATACAATCAAAATTCAAAACTTAAGCAATTGTAATAATCGAAATACGAGGAAATAATACAATTTATATAGCCATTACGCATAATATCAAATTCCCCCACACTTAGACAATGTTTGTCCTCAAGCATACAATAGCTCAAGTTTATCAATTGTTCTTATCATTATTCATTCTTCTACCTTCACCCATCCTTCTACAACCCAAACTATCATGCCTCAAAGATTTAAATCTCAACACAACAAGGAAACAACAAGAAATAGAGTAAACTCCCACCTATTTATACGAATGATCAATCACTTCAACAGCTTCTCGAGTCCAAATGTAGTGGGATCTAACACTCTCACATTGGATTCACTCAATACGCTCAAGGTGTTTAGGGTTGTCAAGAGTATACTCTCAAGTCAAAACATAGAAGATCCTTACCATATGATTGCTAATATATCACATCGGCACCACCAATGATTTGAATGCAAAGTAAGAGTCTTAAAACGGGTTGTAATGGGGCTTGGGTAAGGTGGGACAAGAAAGATTTCTTTTGACTAATTCATCGAAGGAATTATACAAACTTCTTCACAAAAGCTCAGCTAAACTTCGTATACTTCCTTCTATCAAATCAAATCTGAACGATTTAAAAGAAGGGTATCACATCTTTGCTTCACTTTCATATAATTCTTTCTTTTTATTTTTCTTTTTCCGATTTTTGCTTCTTTTTCTTTTTTTTTGCTTTTTTTTTTTAGAAGAATCAATGTAAACTGCAACTTGAATACTTTATTCTCAACATTTCTTTCATACTCCCACTTCAAAAGATAATGAGACTTGCAATATGAATTCTTGATTCCCAATAACTTTCAATCTTTCCAAAAGTAAATTAAACTTCATGTGAACAAGCTTATACATTTCTTCGATGCAAGGTTCAAACGAAGGAAAAATTAGCAAAGAATAGGATTTCTCTTGACTTGTATTGTGGTTAATTTCCAACAAAAATGCTAAAGCTCAAAAGTGGCTTTCTAGGGGTATAATTCATGGTAGGCTTTTTGTTCAAGCTAAACTTGGCTTCTCCTAAATGCCTTTACTTATTTAATGCATTCAATTATCAAGGGGCATTCCAACATGCATACCAAAGTAAGTTCTAGAAGAATTCAACTACGCATGACAGTCACACAATCAAAGAAATGGAGCATGATGTAATGCTTATGCTCATAGGCCCAAAAGCTCACAAAATGGGGTTAATGTGCATCAAATCCCACACATTCTTCATTCAATCAACTATCAAGAGCAATCAATCATAGTGCAGTAAACAAGAATTCAACTACTCATGCCAATCCCCCATTGTGCCTGAATTTATCTCAATGATGGACAATAATCTAGATCATATAGGGACAAACATCAACAAAATCCAGAATTTAGATGAGAATTTTCAAAAAAAATTCCTTGAAAAGTAACATGGAAGACAATTGAAAAAGAAAAATGATACTAGAATTAAGACGAAAATAGAAATGCAACTAAGATGACATGGAACTAGCATTTAAACCCTAAGCAAAAGTATATCAAACCTTCCTCCATACTTAGTCCAGACATTGTCCTCAATGTAACAAAATAAAAAAAAAAGGAACTATACAAAAAAGAAAAAGAACTATAAAATAACAAAAATAGAGGACTCCTCTAGAGATAGCAACAGCTACATGCTAGGTGGTGGTGAAGGTGGAGTGAATCCCATGTGAGCAAAGAAGGCTGTCATATTCTTTTCCATCCTTGCAAGTTGAAGCTCGAGCTTTTCAAACCGATCATCATACTGTCATTTGGAAGGTGCTGTGGATGTAGAAGGTCAATACGGAATTATGGACCGTTCATTATTTGTGGTTCCAGGATGTGTGCGTGTTGGTCAAGGCGCAATAAGTCATGGCTCATGGAAATGGGCCGCACCTGCCTCTTTCCAAACTAACCCCATTATCTCCAAACAATGTAAGTCCAACGGTTGCATCTCACAAGCAATATGAAGATCATTGCCATTAAGATCAATCAAATTTTCATGTACATCCAAATGAGTAATCAAAGAACCCAAAATTAATTGACGTTTGTTTGTCACAACATTGGCAAACTGGGAAGCTAACCAAAAGCGAAGATTCATCTCGATTTCTTTTGCATACACCACATGAAATAAAATTCAGATTTGGACAAAACCGCAGCAGAATCTTTCCTACCTGAAAAAGTAAATGCAAGAAACCTATGAATGTATATCAAAGCAGGATCACGAAGATAGGAATCTTTAGATTTACTTGGATCATAGTGATTAGAAGTCGATAGTGCTTTATATAAACTAACTGGTTCGAAATTCTCACTGTAGTCACAAGCACTATTCAAATACTCATCGGTTGAAGCATATTCCTCATTAATGAAGCCATAAGCAGCATTAAATTCAGTAATCGAAAGCTTGAACTCTTTCTCCACTATGAAGGAGTTTGTGTTGGATTCTGACTTGCAAGACACAATTCACGAACTAGAGTCACTTAAACCTATAAGGTATAATGTATCTCAAATTGAATTGCCACTTTCTCACACAAAACTTCTTCCTTTTGTTATGCAGGCACCAGAATTGGAATTGAAACCCCTACCAGACCATTTGAGGTATATGTTCTTGGGGGAAGAAGAAACTCTTCCAGCAATTATCTCCAAAACACTCTCTACCTTGGAGGAAGAAAAATTAAAAATGGCGCTTAGAGAGTATAAAGCGGCTATTGGATGGATCATAGCTGACATCAAAGGTTTGAGTCCTTCTACATGCATGCATAGGATATTACTGGAAGAAGGTTGTAAGCCTTCTAGGGAAGCCCAACGAAGACTGAACCTACCCATGATGGAAGTGGTAAAGAAAGAAATCTTGAAACTTCTAAATGTAGGTATGATCTATCCAATTTCGAATAGTAAATGGGTAAGTCCGATTCAGGTTGTCCCAAAGAAAACAGGTATAACAGTGGTTAGAAATTTCAAAGGTGAGATGGTGCCTACTCGTGTTGAAAATGGGTGGCGGGTGTGTCTCGATTATAGGAAGTTGAATGCAGCAACTAGAAAATATCACTTTCCCCTCCCATTTATTGATCAAATGCTTGAACGTTTAGCATGTCATACTCATTATTGTTGTCTTGATGGTTATTCAGGTTTTCATCAGATTCCAGTTGCACCTGTAGATAAAGAGAATACCACATTCACATGTCTCATTGGCACATTTGCATATTAACGAATGTCATTCGGACTTTACAATGCCCCTGCTACGTTCCAAAAGTGTATGTTTAGTATATTTTCAAATTATGTGGATAACATCATAGAGGTATTCATGGATGATTTTACAGTCTATGGTGATTCTTTTGATACATGTTTAACTAACCTTATAAAAAGTGCTTAGAAGATGCATAGAAACAAACCTAGTTTTGAACTATGAAAAGTGTCATTTTATGGTTGTATCCTCTAGGGGTATCGTAGTTGATAAAGCTAAGATAGAAATTATTAAATTTTTTCCTTACCCCATAAATGTGCGGGAAGTTCGCTCTTTTCTTGGACATGCAGGATTTTATCGGCGCTTCATCTAAAAATTTTCCAAGATCACTCAGCCCATGTGTAAATTATTGCAAAAAGATGTGGTGTTTGAATTTGATAAAGCCTATAAAGGTGCATTTAATAAATTGAAAGATATGCTTACTTCAGCACCAGCTATCCAATCGCCAAATTAGAGCCTTCCATTCGAAATCATGTGTGATGCAAGTGTTGTGTGATTTTAATCCCGCAAGTGGACAGATCGTAATAAAATGAGAAGTAGAATGTCGAACCCATGATGACTATCTACCAATTAACTTATTAATTTTTAATTCGAGTTTTAACAATAAAAGAACACAGATTCGTTTTGTGATTTTAATTCTAAAATTATTCTACTTATGTTAAATTAAAACTAATTATCTCGCAATCAAAAGTAATTTTTAAGAATAAATTCGAATTATACCAACACTAGAATTTGCGAATCCACCTACATATTCCTTAATTAATTATCCGTTAATCGCTTTAGCTTATAATTATCTTAGATTGAAAATCGGTGATCCTATAATAATCAAAAGTCTCTCTCGATGGTCAATTAATTCTATATCGATATGCGAAGTTAATTATCTCTAATTATGTTTCGATAACAAAAATATGTATTTAATTCACAAGAACACCTAACCGGATTTCACAAAGCATAATAGTAATTTCTATCTATTATTGGACCTTATGTTATTCAATACCATGTGCTTAGTCTATATTGAATCTCTCGACTTCAATATAGATCACAAAATATTCTAATGGTGATCAAGCATTAAAACATTAGAAAAAATTAATAAAGAATAATCAATCAACAAGCAATTAATTACTAAAATGAAAAACTTCTAATTAATTAAAAATATGAGGTTTCATCATTCATCCTAGCAAAAAGTAAATTTAGCTGGACATGATTTCGTTAATTATTACAATAATTGAATACATCATGTTCCGGAGAAGGAAAAACAAAGAGTAAATAAAACCCGTGATTTAATCTTCAACCAAATCCTTGATGTTGAATTCTTCTCTTGTATCTTGTTCCCCAAAATTCGCCTCAATTGCGTAACCCCTTCAAAAGACCTAGAAGATGTTTATTTATAGTCATTGGAAAGTCTTCAAAATTATGTCTTAAAAAAGCCCTCATCCCATTTAACTTTAGAAAACCGCATTTAAAACTTTCCTTCAGCGTAGGTCGCGCATCGGTCGTACAATGCATTGTGCGACCTTCAGTAAGTTTTCACTACCACACCTAGGTCGCACCTTTTAACTTTCTTCCACCAACTCCACTTCCAAAAATGCCCTTGAATGGTCTAACTTTGCGGCTGAATATATGTAGAAAGCAAGGACATTTTGGTAATTGAGTTCCAAAGTTGTTTCAATTATAATGCGGACTGATTCTAAGTGTCAGGTGTGGGGCCTTGGTCAAATACAAATAAACCAAAATATAGTTTATAATCCCTACCAAACATACACTTAATATACAAAGAAATAACATTTTGTGTTGTTCTTAGCATCATGGCATTCCAACATCATCTGTGGGGTTGATGTTGCAACATATACCCATGTTGAAATTCCAGTACATCACCAGGTAAGTGATAGACATACCGTAGTGGAATTACCAGTACATGAATCTTTAGATGCTACATAGATTGACAGCAATAGCCTGAATGAATTTGTTCGTTACATTTTGGTGGGTAATTCGCAGCTAGTAGATTTGACGAACATTGAAGTGAACCAATTGTTTTTTAGTAAGTTGGATTTGACTAAGAAATATCACATGTTTGCTCTAGCGCAAAATTTTTAATTTAAGGTAAAGAAATCAAACAATAGTTGCTTGACATTGATACGTATTGATGACAATAGTAGTTGGCTTTTGCGTACTTCAAAAATCACGTCGTCCAATATGTTTAAAGTTCAAAGTACAAACGTGTTCACTTGTATTCGTTAGATTTTTGATACAATGATCATAGGTAGGCAGCAACTTCCATAATCAAAACACATCATGCAACGGTTTTAGGATGCAAACCAGCCTTATGTTCCGACTGGCATTCTTGATGATCTTCAACGGGAGTTGGGCATTATAATAAGTTACAACAAGGTTCGGAGGTCTAAGAAAAATGTCCTAATCCTTCTTCGAGGATCTCAAGAGGAAAGTTTTGCAGAGTTGTTGGTATATTGCTACATACTTTGATTAAGGAACTCGAAAACAATCGCATTCAATGAAAGAGACAATGATAACCAGTTTTTATATTTATTCGTTGCACGAGTAATGTTATGTACATTTTTTTGATTTTTTGATTTTTTTTTTAATTTTTTTTCTCTTATTAGTTGTGTATTTAGCTCATGAAAGAATCTATCACATTGATAAAACATTAATTGGCGCGCGGCTTTACTTTGGTACTTAGCACACAATTCTTTTTACCTATGATGTTATATTGTTACTAAAAGTAGTGATATAGAAATTACAGTAGGCACCAATTATGGTGTCCACTGTCCACGTAGCATCACCACATTGAGTGTTATAGAAAAAGTGGGCACCATAATTGGTGTCCACTGTGGGTGCTATATCACTACTCTTGTTACTAAATAAAGATGTTTGGCTAAGCTTACAAAGTCTACATTTAAGTCAATAAGTAAATATTAAAAAAAAAGTAATTTTTTTATTTAAAATAAAAAAGTACACTATCTAAATATGTTTGGAGTTAAAAAAGTTAACAATAGCTGAACATCCTCTTCAAAAAAGTAAATTAGAAATTGTGTTTAAAAGTAAAAAGTTACTTAACCAAACATGTTATTACATTTTAAGATTGGCTTATTTGTACAGATAGTCCCTGACTTTTGCACTTACTGCAGGTTGATGACCTATCATTTCATTTTTGGCAGTTTGGCCCCTATTTCAAATATTTTTGGTAGCAATGGCCCTTTTAATCAATTTCCGTCCAAATTCCTGAGTGGAAAATTTTTTATTTAAAAAGTAAAGGAAAATTTGCAACAAAAGTTCCTAATCTTTTAGAAAGTATTGAAAAGTCCCATAACTTTCTAATTGTAACACATATGATCCCAAACCTTTTTGACAATTTAACCCCCAACTTAAATAAATTAAAAATAACTCATAAACCTTTTCAAAAATATAAATAAGTCCTAAATCTTTTTATTTTTTACAGATTTACACTTAAAATAAGAAAATGTGTGTCATCAAGCCCCGAAATTTTTAATTTTGTTTACCAAAATGACATTTAAATTGTGTTTGATTAAAATCAGATTTTTTAGTAAAAATTGTTGAAATGTGTGGTTGAAAAGTTGTGGGACCATAAAATGTGTGGTTAACATTAATTGTTAACTTTGACATTAGCTTTTTATAAAAATCAAAATTGAAAACAAACGGGATGTCAGAGTCTCTACAGATTTTGTCAAGTGGTCTGTTAATTAACAAAAAAATTATACCCATGATAAAAATTTGACCAATTTAAAATTTTAATTGGTAGAGTTGGCAAATAGGCCAGATGAACTGGCCCAACCCAAAATTGGACGAACCACATAAAAATTGGACTTGGACTAGCTCGACCCAATTTTACATGGGTTTGGTATTCTTGGTCCAACCTAGCCTCGATTTTTTGGTCGATGGGCCACCCCAACTATATTTTTAACTTATTTTTCAAAATAATTACTTATAATTAAAAAAAAATCAAAATTCACCATCTTTCTCTACACCCTACCCCCTACCCCCATCCCATCCCCATCCCATCCCTGAAAATCCGACTAGAGGGGAGGGAATTTCTCCCCCCTGCGACCAGGAGGGAGAAATCCCCTCTCCACTGGTCGCGAAACCAGGGATAAATCTTCTTGGTTTCGCCGCGAAAAGGGTCCCCCCAATTTTTTCATCGCGACGGGGAGGGTGGATTTCTCCCCCCCTTTCACGGTCTTTGGTTTCACGACCAATGGGAGGGATTTCTCCTATTTGGTCGATTTTTAGGGAGGGTGGGGGGGGGGGTGGGGTGGTGGGGAAAGATGGTGAATTTTGATTTTTTTTTTTGGTATAAGTAATTATTTTGAAAAAATAAGTTAAAATGTAAGTTAATGGGTCCATCGCCCAAAATCGGGGTTAGGTTGACCCAACAAATACCAAATTTCATGTAAAATTAGGTCGTGCTAGTTCGATCAATTTTTATGTGTCCGTCCATTTTGGGTTGAGCATTCATCCGCCTATTTGCCAACTCTACCAATTAAAATTTTAAATTAGTCAAATTTTGATCATGATATAATTTTTTGTTAATTAATGGACCACTGACAAAATCAGTGAGACTCTAACATCCCGCTTGTTTTTAATTTTGATTTTGATAAAAAGCTAAGGTCAAAGTCAACAATTAATGTTAACCACACATTTTATGGTCCCACAACTTTTCAACAACACATTTCAATAACTTTACTAAAAATCGATTTTAATCAAACACAATTTAAATGTTTTTTTTGTGAACAAAATTAAAAATTTTGGGGCTTGATGACACACTTTTTCTTATTTTAAGTGTAAATCAGAAAAAATAAAAGATTTAGGACTTATTTGTATTTTTAAAAATGTTTATGAGTTATTGTTAATTTATTTAAGTTGAGGATTAAATTGTCAAAATGTTTGTAGTCATATGTGTTACAATTAGAAAGTTGTGGGACTTTTCAACACTTTCTAAAAGATTAGCGACTTTTACTGCAAATTTTCCTTTACTTTTTAAATAAAAATTTTGCAATCACGATTGGATGGAATAGGGATGGCAAAAATCCCAGACTCGACCCGCCCCCGCCCGCCCGCCTCGCCCGCCATACCCCCCTGCTTACTAAATGGGGGTGAATACCGCCGGGTTACTAAATGGGGTGGGCGGGGATCATGGTCCCCCCAAGTATTCCCCGAACCCACCTTTAATAATTTTATTTTATTTTATTTTTATGTTTTAAAATTTAAATTGTATGTAAAAAAATAAAAAATAATATAATTAATTAATTAATTAATTAAACGGGGCGATAAATGAGAATTTTTCTATACCCGCCCCGCACCTGCTCCCGTCCCGATACCCGCCCGCTTTCCAAAAATCCCCGACGGGGTGGGTGTGGGAATGGCCGCCCGCCCGAACCCGCCCGTTGCCATCCCTAGGATGGAAATTGATGAAAAGGACCATTATTGTCAAAAACATTTGAAATAGGGGTTAAACTGCTAAAAATAAAATAATAGGTCCTCAACCCGCAGTAAGTGCAAAAGTCAGGGACCATTTGTGCAAATAAGCCTTTTAAGATTATCCGAGGACACATCGTAAAAGAGTGAGATTTGTCAATTATCCGAAAAGCTTATTTTCTTTGGTTGGTGACACAGTTATATTACCCGCGTGGTTGTCGTTCTCTCTCTTTTTCATCCATTTCCCGTATCTCGATCCTTCTTTGTATTTGTCTCTCCTTTCTCTTTTTGTGTAGAATCACAATCCCAAATCTTCTGAGCCAAAAAATTGTGTTTATATTTTTTCACCATTGACTGCCCTTTAGCCTTCAAGTGATAAAAATGGCTTCCATAAACTTTTCTTGCCGTTCAACCTCACTTTCTCGCTCTCAGTAAGCTCTCTCTCTTCTTTATGCTGTCGTTCTTCTTATGTTTTTCTGTTTTTTGGTGGTACAATGTATTGTTTTAGCATTTCTGCTCAATTAAATGCAAAGATGAGACTTCAATTAATGGGGTTAGGTTTTTTTTGTTGTTTTTTTTGCCTTTTTTTGGTTGTATTTATGAAAGTATTTTTTTTAAGCAATCCAAAGATAGAGCTTTTGTAGATTGATTGTCTTGATGGGATATGTGTGATTTTTATGTGAATTGATGATTGGGTCTATCTATTTGTGGTAGAAGAAAATTGTTTTTGGCGAAACTCAAAAGCTTAAACATTTGGTAAGAAATACACATTTACGCTTTTCTGTTATGCTGTGAACTGTGTCAGGGGTGGAGCCTGAATTTTTTTCAGTGCGGGCGAAAATTAATAAGTATAATAATATAAAACAATATAATAATATAACAATATAAAATATGACTAACATTATAATTGTTTCTTGCGAGTTGTAATATCGTTGTACAATGATCTCACTATCAAACAGGGCAAAGTCACTTAGTCGCAGATGTTTTTTCAAATCTGACTCTGTTTTCAATGGACTAATGGATAGGATGGACTATTGGACATCATAAATCAATGTATTTTGTTAAGAGAAAATTAGGACCTCTTAACTTTTTTATTTCAACATTTTGAAATATACTAGATAGAATTTTTTTTTTCAACATTACTAGTTATAATTTATATTTACTGTAATTATAAAAAAAATTATTTATTAATTATTTGTTAGTCAAATCTATTTAATAGCTAATATCCTATTTTCAAGAATCAAATCGTATGATTTCTTAATTGATGGAGTAATTCTTGGTAATATCAAAAGAGGACTATTTTCATTCTCTTTTCAGTAATTCACTCGTTAAAAAAAAAAAACTTGATAATTAATTAATTCACTCTTTTTTCTCCACTACCACATGATAATTAATTAATTGATTATGAAATGACAACAATACCCTCATTTCTTTATCAAATGTAGAAGAAGCAATACCGTCTCCCAGAAAAATCTTCTAAGATCTTGATACTATTTAATTGGGCTTTTCAAACTCAGTGCAGGCATCTGCCTGCACTGGGCTTCACAAGGCTCCGCCCCTGAGTTACTGTGTTAACTGGGGTTTGAATGGTTATAGGAAACTCATTGGTCTCAAAAGTTTCGAAATAACTTCATTTCTTTCTATTACATCATTTCAATTTTCATTGAAGAGATTTTGATAGGTCATAGCGTTTGAGGATTTCAAAATTTTTAATATTTACTCAATCAAGAAAACTCTATATTACTGCCTGTCATTACCGCAGTTACTTTTTGTGTTCAGTATTTTACGAACAATGCTGTTCAGAGAGGTTCGATTCCGAGGTCTATGCTGATGTACATGAATTGTAGTTAACCTTATTTCTATGCAGGGCTTTTAAAAATGTTAGACTATTCAAGGGATTACATTATGGAAATCTATATTCTGTTAGTGGTTGCTCATTAGAGTCCTTTGATCGGACGATTAAGAGCACGGGCTTCAGCATCAAGGTTAATGGAAGAAGTAAATCCATGTTGTTATCGGGGGAAGGTGGCCTTCTTCCACACTCCAGTGGTACGAATGTTGCAAGCAATGATCTCATCAGCGACGTGTCTGGTGGAGTTGAGGGGCAGCCTGATTCTGTAGCTTTAGGAGCACTTTCTGCGGATATGACTCCAACTACTAGCGGCTTCCCCATAGAAAATGGCGAATTTGATCTGGACCAGCCGTCAGAAGGTTTCTCATCTATTCCAGAGGCCATTGAAGATATTCACAAAGGAAAGGTTGGTTCTTTCCATTGATTTTTTCATTTTACTAAATGCTAAAGTAATCATTAAGCCATCATTTCATTACTTCTATTTAATGATTAGGATTAAGATTGCAGATGGTCGTGGTGGTAGATGACGAGGATAGAGAAAATGAAGGAGATCTAATAATGGCTGCGTCAAAAGTTACTCCAGAGGCTATGGCTTTCATGGTGAAACACGGGACTGGAATTGTTTGTGCAAGTATGAAAGAGGAAGACTTAGAGAGATTGCAGCTTCCCTTGATGGTCACTCAAAAGGAGAATGAGGAAAAACTTTCTACTGCATTCACCGTTTCGGTGGTAAGTTGTTACTTTCCTTTTAGAGGAACGATCAAAGCCTAAACTTGTTGTTTTCTTTTTTCTTTATTTCAGGTTGTCTTTCCAGTATTGCTCTGAATTAGGTTTTCACTGTTAAATATCATGTAGGATAAAATATTAGAATATAACTATTTTGTTGGTATATTATTTTGTTGTACCGTGTGGAGAGAATATTAGGGGGAATCACTTTCTAACATAGAAAGATACATGGACAGAGAGGCTTGAGATCCTATTGTTTCTCGACTTCACTCTAAATCTGCATGTAGCTCTCACATTAAGGTTGAACCACTATAAATCACTGTGTTTCTGTGCATGCATTTTTTGATTTGTTTCGTTCATTATTGCTGTCGGCATTGGGATTAGCATCTTTAATCCATAACACATATCAGCTATTTTTCCGCATATAAGAAGTGCGGATTCAAGTAATGATATTTTGAAGTTCATCTACCCAAATTCGCTATCTCACACAAACACATAAATGCCCACAAATGTAATTGTTTTGCAAAACTTTGATGAGATAAAAAAGAAAAGGATATCTCTCTACAGAAGCATAATGAATGATGCAATAAAAATGCAGATCATGTGACATGTATGTAAAGTATAATATTGTTTTAGGACGCTAAACATGGTACAACCACGGGAGTCTCGGCACGTGATAGAGCGACAACGATACTGGCTCTTGCATCGAAAGACTCAAAGCCGGAGGATTTCAACCGGCCTGGTCACATTTTTCCTTTGAAGTACAGAGAGGGTGGTGTTTTAAAAAGAGCTGGACATACAGAAGCTTCTGTGGATCTTGCCATGCTAGCTGGGTTAGACCCTGTTGGAGTTCTATGTGAGATTGTCGATGATGACGGTTCAATGGCTAGATTACCTAAGCTTCGACAATTTGTACAGCAAGAAAACTTAAAGATCATATCTATCGCCGACCTAATCAGGTAGGTTAGCAGGTTACTTTTACAAATCTCATTTTACCAACATTTTGTAAGTAATTGTAGTTCATTAATTTAATGACACTGACATTTTTATTGGTTGTTATTATGCATCGTTATGCTGATCTTTCGCAATCAGTTGTACTTGTGATTTCTGAACATTAAATTTCTGTTTATTATGCTAATTTATGGTATTAATTTGCATATCAGATTCAGATCTTTTTTGCTTGCATAATCACTTCATATAGGCTATGTGCACTCTTAGTTTTGTTTTAGCTTTAATTGTTGAAGTGATTTACTGTGTAAACTTATCAGCACTAGTGACGATGTGATATTCTATATGGTTTAATTAATATTTGTGACTGATATTACTTGCTATATTGTCATTTATTGTGCTAGACTCGCCCCTTTTAATGTTTCTTTTCTTTTATTTCTGTGCATAACTTTAGTTTTTCTCAGAATTGTCTTCTATTTAGCAGCTTGTAAGGGAAGGCCTGACATTGTCTATGATTTGCAGATACAGGAGGAAACGAGACAGGTTAGTGGAACGTGCATCTGCTGCTCAGATACCTACTATGTGGGGCCCATTTACTTCATACTGTTACAGGTCGATTTTAGATGGAATCGAGCATATTGCGATGGTTAAGGTGAGCTAAAAATATTTGCTACTATAATTATTTCAAATTAGTTTATCCACATCACTTGGGACAATGGAAATCTCACCAAATATGGTCTCAATTTTCTAGGGTGCCACTGGACAAGTTAATGTTCTCCTCCTCCCTCCACTTTTTAAATTTTAATTATGTTTTAAGAAAATCCAACTTTCCAATTCTGACTCATGGATACATATTATGAAATCCCCCCCCCCACCCCAATTTTATTTTATTTTATTTTTGGTAAAGAGACCTGTTTGTATCATTCCCACATCGGTTAAAAAGATGAAATTGATAACCAACGATAAGGGCTTGGGCTATAATAAAGTAGACCTTTTAAGATAGAATCTTAAATATCAGTACTGTCCTCCCAGAAAATGCCTCCTTTGGGATAACTCAAGAAACCAACATTGCTTTAATTATAAGTCTGGAGCTGTAAAACAGCCTATTATAATTGTCAACCTTCAATTAGGTACACTTTGCCTAAAATCATAGCACAAATGCATTTCTATACATGCAAAATTCTATTGGTGTCCTATGAAATCGTTTTCCAGTAGTAAATTAAATCTTGGAATATGTGGAGCCTTATTATATATTCACTTATTTCCTCAGCCGCAGATCAACCTTCGTGGTGAGGTTGAAGGAGGGTATATTGGGTATTGTATTAGTCGCACTAGTTTCCAATGTTATAAATAACAACTGAGGGGAGCCATTGTGTATGAGAAAACAGCTAGGTGTAAGATCTCTCATTATAATACTCGTTCTTCTTGATTGTGGTGAAATTGTTGTGATTCTGTGTATGTGTTTCTGTTTTGTTCCGTCATTAGTGCATTTGGGATTGGGTAACCGTTATACAAACCACACCATACCTTTTATCACAACATACAAAAGTCAAGTGACATCTTTCAGCTTTGGGAAAAATTTATTTTGATCAAATCATGATGTAAACAGGGTGATATTGGAGATGGACTTGATATCCTTGTCAGAGTACACTCAGAATGTCTCACAGGAGATATTTTTGGATCGGCCAGATGCGATTGTGGGAAACAGCTGGCACTTGCAATGCAACAGATTGAGGCTGCTGGCCGGGGTGTCTTGGTTTATCTCCGTGGTCATGAGGGAAGGGGAATTGGATTAGGTCACAAGCTTCGTGCATACAAGCTGCAAGATGCTGGACGTGATACAGTTGAAGCAAACGAGGAACTGGGTTTGCCTGTTGATTCAAGAGAATACGGGATTGGTGCACAGGTACTACCGAGTCAAACATGTAGTAGATAGAGACAGATCTCGGGTTTCTTATACTTGACCACGTAATAATATCAAATTTACAAGTAGAACATCTAAATCGAATCTTGTGAATCATTGTGCAGATACTAAGAGATCTCGGGGTTAGAACTATGAAGCTGATGACAAACAATCCCGCAAAGTACAGTGGGCTCAAAGGTTATGGTTTGGCTGTTTCAGGAAGGGTTCCCCTTGTGACGCCCATCACGAAGGACAACCAAAGATATCTAGAGACAAAACGTGCCAAAATGGGCCACATGTATGGCTTAGAATTCAGTGACCTTCCTGCCATAATCAACACCACCAATGGTAGACCGAGTGCAGAGAGTCCAGCTCCACCCGATTCTTAATCTATTTCTCTGTTTTTTATGCACCTTTTGTAGTAGAGTAATGCTTTTTATCACCACCGGTGATCATCACTAGTTTATGTGTTAGTGCAATTGATTGATTTGAGAAGATGTTGTGGACCCCACTGCCACATACATTGGTGATGATCACGAGTAGTGATAAATAACTTTGTTCGTTGTAGTAAGGTATTTGGATGGATTTAGGAAGAGAAGTGATGCTACGGTTGCATATTCTAAATCATATATGAGATAAAATCAGAATATGCATTTTGATTTTTTATTTTTTTATGCTGTTCGAAATTAATAAATATCTGATTTTTCATGAGCAACTAAGAGTTTGGGTGATTGTTTGTCCAATCACTCTCACATGTTTTTCTTGAAGGGCATGTTTGTGATATAGTCATAGGTAGATTGGAGGGTACAAAATGACAAATTTTAGGGTGTGTTTGATTGGCACATCTTCCATGGAAAATGTCTAATTCATAGAAAATGTCGTCAAATTCATGGAAAAATTTTTCTACCTTTTGTTCTTTGATTGAACATGGAAAATGAAAATGATTTTCAAGGTACAATTACTTAAAGCACACCTTTGGCCACTATCTTGAAAAATATTTTCTCACCTATTTGGTAGATTTTTTTTTTCCACCTTACATGAAAAATGTTTTCATTTTCAAAACATTTTCCATGAAAATCAATCAAACACACCCTTACAATCTTTTTCTGGGTTTGAAAACATAATAAATCTACCTTTTTTTTTACCCGCTTAAGTTTTTAAATGAATTGATTTAAATGAGATAAAGATTTAAATTTATCTTTTTCTTTACACGTGCTATGTTTTAATTAAAAAGTCATTCTACTGTTTATTTGCATGAGAGAACGTGTTGAAGTCAAAGATTAAATAAATAAATTTGTCAATATAACCTCTCCCTCCAAACGAAGCATAGGAAAATACTACACTTAACATCCATTTATTTGAATAATTGGGGGCAAATAACAAGAAGGGTCCAGGGTACCAAATTGGCCAACTACACCCCCCCACCCCACGCCACACCACGCCACAGAGAGAGAGAGAGAGAGAGAGAGAGAGAGAGAGAGAGAGAGAGAGAGAGAGAGTAATTTATTAAAATAAATAATATTTAATTTTGTGACGTTAGAGTTGAGAATTTATTTTTGGCAACTTGAAATGCATGCATGAGTACCTAAAGCTTCAAGTGGTGGTTAGGTTTCAAGTCCTTTTTCTTAGGTGTATTTCATGTTGACAGTTCTCAAAATATTGACGAAGAAAAAAAAATGTTGAACTCGACTATACTGTTTGATATTATCTAATGATGTGCACGAAATATATTAAATATAGAAAATATAACCAATACATAAAGACTTGGATTTTTTTTTTTTTAAAATGTTGACTTTTTAAGATGCAACTCTAAATATAAACAATAATGTGTCTTGTTGTCAATGATTTTTGTGTTTAATATTCTACAAGTGTACGAATCGCACAAGTAATATAATGGATGTTGAATCCAAGTATCGTACCCACAAGAATTTAGATAGTTTAATTCAATTATAGTAACCTTAACCGAATCTTTTAACTTTGGAAATTAAGTTGTTTAAGAACTAATTAATTCTTATATCTTGATTCTTGATTTTTACAAAGCACATAAGTTAAGATGATCAATATTCTTAGATTGTTTAACAGTTTCTCTCGAATAAAATTAAACATATTTATATGTATGACCCGATTATATCTCTATGACGAATGCGAATACACAAGAATACATTAATTTTTTTATGGATAATTAAAAATCATATAAAGTATAGCGGTATATTTCTATCCCCTATCGGACTTTAAGATAATTAAAATAATGTCTAGCCTGTTTTCGATCTCTCGATAGTAAAACAAACCATAATAATCATACAATTACTACGTATATAATTGTAGATGAAAAGAAAAATTATATTGAAGTAAATCGTCAAAAATCAAGTTTCTAAATAGAAGAATTTAAACTACAAACTTCATCATAATCTTAGTACAAAATAGTCTAGCCTAGCATACTAAGAAGAAGAAAATAAAAATAAAAATAAAACATAGAAGTCATCACCTGAATATAAAGGAAACTCAAAAGATAAAATCTTGATCTTCGTTGAATTCTTCAAATGATGAATTTTGCTCTATGTTTGTTGTTTCTTCTCTTGTTTTTCTCTCAAAATTCGGTCCATGATTATGAGTTTATAACCTATATATATAGTCTCCTCATAGTGCCCAAAAGGATCCCAAAAAATCATTAAAATTGCACCCTAAAAAATTTCCTAATCGGAGTCGAAGTCTAAAAGGAAATAAAATATCTGCGACCAATTTTACACTAAGTGATTGCCCAGTGCATTGCCAGGCGAGCTGTTTGCACTCTGTTATTGATTATGGGTGCTGGGCGATCGCCCAGTTTAAAGAAATGCAGGCCTTTTGTCCTCCGACTTTAGATTTTGATCATTTTAGTCCTCAAACATTCTAATAGCCTCCAAAATGGTCCTTCAAGTTCTAATTGAGTACAATTGAGTTTCCGTACTTCTGAAACATCTTCCAATTTATTGCTCTTTTATCAATTCTTCTTCAATTTCATATAGAGGGGTCCAAAACTGAAATAGAAAAAATAATACACTAGATTAAGTAGAAAATTCATAAAATAACGGGATAAAAATTTAATTTAAAGACTCAAATGAGTACACAAAATGCACTTATCACTTATATATACCATACTTTTCCTCAGTTTGTACAACTTTTCCTTCAAGTACACAAAAAAGGGTAGCAATGGCTTTTCACATGCCTCAACAATTTGTAGCATCTTCTATGGAACCATCCAATTATATCAATTTATAAGTTAAATTACTAGCGCAAAATCTATCGATCTTAGGAGTCTGTTTGTCACAATTGTTGTGAGTAGAGTTTTTGGAAGTAATTATTTTGTTAAAAAAACTATTTAGTGTTTGACTGTGAATCTAATAAGTGCTGTGAATATTAAATTGAGTGTTTGACTGCATGACTATAAAAGTACGTTTGTATAAATTTTATATGTATTTGACTAAACAGTAATTAATTATTATAAATCTCATTTTTTTAATAAATAATATTTTTCATTCCTATAATAACTATTAAAATTATTATCTTAATTAAATTATGACAACACAATTAATCAAACATATTATGTATAATTTGTATTATATTATTTAACACGTCAACATATATTTTTCACTTTATAAATATATAAGTGACAATTTGATATAAGTAATTAATACGACAATTTTTTTTTTTTTTGATGTATTAAATTTCATTAAATTTTAATTGCATTTTTCCGTAAAAGCTCAATAAGAACTCTTTTTAGAGAAGTTCAAAATATAAGTTTCTCTAAAACAACTTTTTTAATTAAAAGTACTTATTGATTTTAGCCAAACAATCATAAACATAACCAAAAAATAATTTTAAGTTTGAAAAAACCCTTCCAAAAACACACTAAATGTGTGTTTGATTTTGATTTAAAAGTTGATGAAATGTGTGGTTGAAAAGTTGTGGTTCCACGAAATGAGTGGTTAAAATTAATTGTTGACTTTGATTTTAATTTTTTAGCAAAATTTTAAGTAAAATCAAGCAAGTTCTAAGTTTGTTCCTAATTCTGAGTTTTCTTTCGTGAATGAACCCATAGTATTGATTCAACATTCCCCACCATTGATTCCCCCTATTCACCTCTGGCAATCCTAATCAAAGGTCTAATCCCATCCACGACCTTGGAAAAGCTTGTGAACAATGGGGCTTTTTTGTGGTATTATACCTTTTTTTCTAAACATTTGCACTAACTGTTTGTATTGAGTCGATTCATCTAAAAATTTAAGTAGTTAGAATGTAATACATTTATCTAATTATATTTACACGTCAATACACCCTTCACCTACATGCTAGATTTGTTTCCTCATCAAAAGTCTAACATGTGTACGATTTTTATAAAATGGGTGCAATTATAATAACCTTAACCGAGTCAAATTACTTTTGAAAGTTTGTTTCTTAAACTAATTAAAATCTTAACTTAAAAAAATAGATAATTATAATTCAAACAAATATGAGATTAAATTAGATAGGAATTACTTTAACTTTGGAAGAGAAAAGTGTATGAGGATCCTGAATCCACTTATACAAATTCCCTTTAATCCGAACTGTTGAATTATAGCATGATTTAATTGTGAAGATCAATATTCCTAATTTATTTATCAATCTCTCTCGAATAAAATTAAACATATCCCTATATGTTACCCGACTATATTTCTATGACGGATGCGAACATACACGAATGCATTATAATTTGTGAATACTTATAGATCACGTAAAATATAGCGGTATATATCTATCTTCTATCGGACTCTACGACAATTGATAATATGTTTAGCTTATTTTTAATCTCTCGATTGTAAAATAAGCCACAAAACTCATACAACTATTGCGCATATAGTTATAGAGAATAAGAAAGCAATATCAATTATTCAAAATTAAAAACACGCTTGAATATAAAAAACTCGGTTCAAAGAATTAAAAGTTCGTGATACAAGGTTCATCATGATCCTAGTACTAAAAGAATCTAGCATAACATCATAATAAGAAGAAAACAAAAATAAAATAAAATATAGAAGCCATTAACCAGATAAGAAGAAAACTCAAAAGATAAAATCTTGATCTTGGTCTTCGTTGAATTTTTGAAAGAATAAATCTTGATCTTCGTTTTTTATTTCGTCTTTTGTTTTTCTCTCCAAATTCGGCTCTCCAATTATGAGTTTATAACTCATATGTATAGAATCCTCATTATGTCCCAAAAGATTCTAAAAAATCATTAAAATCGCGTGCCAAAAGGTTTCCTAGTTAGATTCAAACTGAAAAGGTAATAAAATCCCGCTGGTGCATATTTTCCACTGGATGATAACTCGGGCGATCGCCCAGGCAAAATAAAAACATTTCGCAACAAAAATATGGTGCTGGGCAATCGCTTGCTTATTTTTGTTCCAATATGCAATTTTTTTTTTCAAATGGCTATAACTTCTTGTAGAAAACTCTAAATTGAGATCCTTAAAAAATATTGGACTCGTAATTCAATTATCTTTCCAATGGTATATCATTTGCATTGTGGTGATTTTTAATATCAAAATTTGTGCTCTAATTTCTCCACATGCTTCGGTAGATAGTTTCTCAATTCGATTTTTTGGCTTTCCAAGTGTTTGATCATTTACTTCAACTCTTCATCACTCTAAAACAACTTAAACTTATTGATTTTATCTTCTTCGTCATCCTCCAATGTTTGGCTATTGATATTCACTTCAAAAACTCAATTTCTTCTAATTTGTTGCTCTTTTCATCTATTTTTTTTCCAATTGCTTATAAACAGGTTCGAAACTAAAATAGAAAGGAAAATAAAATAAATTAAGTATAAAATCTATAAAATAACAAAAAACAAGCTTAGTATTAAAGTCCGAATAAGTGCACAAAATATACTTATCAAACACCTCCAAACTAAATATTTGTTCGTCTTCGAACATAAACAAAACTAAAATACAAATTTAAACTAAGATAAGAGAATTACTAGAAATATAGTCAATATTAAATTTCTTACCAAATGCCTTAGGTTCGAATATAAAGCAACACTTTTAGGTAGATACTAAACAACACCAAAAATAAAATTTTTACTTATCCAATGCTCGACATTTAGTGAATGCGTGTTTAGCTAAATATTGAACTTATACCTATATTAAACCATGACCAATATTGTTGTTGATATTTTTATAATTCCGAAGGTTTTAACCTAGCAATTATGATGTTTTAACCTAGCAATCCTTACCGAGCACTTATAACTCTTTTTATATATTTAACTAATGTACATAGTTTTACATCTTGTGTGCAATACTTCTCTCATGTAGCTTTCTATGTGAAAGCTTTGGGCCGATGACTCCCTAGTCAGATGACCATAGGGCATCAGGTTTTAAAATATCCTAACAGACTTAATTGCTTGAGTCTCACAGATTATACGAGAAATGAAGATGTAAATTAATTAATTAATTATTTTTTATTGCAGTGACCCATGTAGCAAGCTTTGGGCTGATGACTCCCAAGTTAGTCGACCATAGGACAGTAGGTTTTAAAATACCCTAACATGCTTAATTGTTCAAGTCAAACATTTTATTTTATAGCAGTAAGTAGTGCCCGGTTTATATTCCTTGACTACAACCTATTCAACCAAAGATGAGACCCAGAAAATCTAAACCATCAAAATTCTATAAACACTAGTAGTAACTTTAACACCTCCAAACTGTTCCCAATCAATTTGATTACTAGTTTAAGAATTTGGGAATGTAGTTTTTCACAATAATTGTAGGTCAATAATATCAACACATAACCACATACACCCAAGTCATGTCCATATATAAGTGATAATTAGTTGATAATGGCTATCTGCTCTGTTAATCTAATCTAACATGAATAAGTATTCAGGTAAAAGCATAAGTTAAAGTGTTGTCTAATATTCTAACTAAAAACGTATTCGACTTCAAACAAATATTATCATTGGCAGTAAGGTGTTCAACAATAACTAGACAAATAAACTTGATTTTATTTTTTTATTTATATATTTTTTACTATGGCAGTTATTCAAACCCGAAAAGTGAGCAGATTCAATATTTATCAAATAAGTATCCTGATACTTACATTACATTGTCCCCAATATAATAACAAAAATAAGCAAATAAAGAAGAAAAATATCAAGTACTTATCAGAGGTAGATGTGGAGAAGATGGTTTGGGCTGATCTGACGGACCAGCTGAAGTGGACAGAAGTAGACTGGGTGTTGTACTAAGACTCATGGTCGAAAGATGATGTCATAGATATCATGTATGCACATTACAAAGTGGAGCATCCTGCGGTTGACATGGTGAGACTTTACAGGCGTAATAAACAATATATGTAAAAAAAAAAAACTAATGCATTATTTAATTAATAAGGATATAAGAATTGGTTACCTCCCATTAAGCGATTATTTATAGTCATTAGCTTGACTTATTATTTAGTTGTTCAAGTAGAAGAGGAAGAGATCTCGAGATTATCGAAGGTGTCACTCTCCAATAATCTCTTGATTTTCTTCTCAATGTTTTGTGGCTTATCCTTCATCTTTCATTTAATAGCTCCACTCTGTGCCTCATGGATGACTTCTTCAGCTTCAACCACATGCTTACCAATGTCAGTTTCTTGCATCTGCACAATTTGCTTACTTTTGTCTTTCACCTGTACTGTTGGCTTCATCTCCCAAAATTAAGAATTTGGTTCAGTTATAGAGGAGTTTCGCCTTCACCGTCTCACTATGTGTTGAGCGAGAGAGAGATGAACGAAAGTGCGAGACATACGACAATGTTTGTATTGAGTATTTGAACAAATAGCGATTGAGAATTTGAAATTTGTGTAATTGGAATTGAGTCAATTGAGTTTGAGTTTAAAAGTGGCGGGTTTTGTACTTTTGGTTTGAGTGTTGGACATTTGGACTTTTGTCTTTGGTACTTTGGGGTTGGGTTGTGGGTAATTGGATTATGGTGAATAAATTGTAAAAAATAAAAAAATTATAAAAAAAATGACAAATCCAATTCCAATCGAATACCCACAGTTTTAGTTCAAGAACCAAGAACCGACTCGGACCTGGTCGGTTCTCGGTTCGGTTCTTGTTAAAATGTCCACCCTACTCTGATTGAATAGTTGCATCACTATAAAAGTACTTTTGTATAAATTTTATATGTATTTGACTAAACAGCAAATAATTGTTATAAATCTCATATTTTTTTTTATAAATAATATTTTTCATTCCTATAATAACTATTAAAATTAATATCTTAGTTAAATTATGATAACACAATTAATCAAACATATTATGTATAATTTGTATTATATTATTTAACACGTCAACATATATTTTTCACTTTATATAAATATATGAGTGACAATTTGATATAAGTAATTAATATGATAAATAAATTAATATCTTTTTTTATGTATTAAATTATCATTAAATTTTAACTGCATCTTCATGTAAAAGTTTAATTAGAACTTTTTAGAGAAGTTCAAAAATATTTGAGTTTTTCTAAAACAACTTTTTTCAATTAAAAGTACTTAATGATTTTAGACAAACAACCATAAACATAACCAAAGTACTTTTGAATTTGAAAAAACCTTCCAAACAGACATGAGTTAGTTCCCAATTCTGAGTTTTCTTTTGTGAATGAACCCACAGCCATTAACTCTGATTCAATCCCCATCATTGATTTCCACCTCTCGCAATCCTGATCAAAGGTCTAATGACATCCATGACCTCGGAAAAGCTTGTGAACAATGGGGCTTTTTTGTGATTATACTTTTTATATGAACATAATACATTTATCTATTTATATTTACACGTCAATACACCCTTCACCTGCATCCTATATTTGTTTCCTCATCAAAAGTCTAACATGTGTACGATCTTTATAAAATGGGTGTGTTGAAATTTGTGACCAAATGCATATATCCCACAATGGTGAATGGCCCACTAAACTATTAATCCACAATGAAGAAAAGCCCAAAGTTGGCCTAGCTGATTGTGCCAAGTCGTTTGGCCCAGAATTGATGAAACACGCTTTTGCCTATTGCTGATAATGAGCGTCTATTGCTGAGAAGTTGGTTGCTTGTCATCCGTTGATTTTGTGTCTTTGATCTCAGCCATTGAAGTACCAGATAAATAGGCTCATTCAGTCATTTCTAGGGCAAGATTCTGTGAGTGTGCAGCTTTCCTTTTGTCTTCTCCGATTCTATTCTACTCATTCTTCTTCTTTTCTGTTGGTGAACCTTTGGTTCGCTTCAGGTGTGTAGAAAGGTTGTTGCTACAGTAATCATCAATTGATTACTGTATTTTGTTCTGTGATTTATCCTCAAGTCTGTTGTGAGATGATCTTTCTTGATATTGTGAGCGGAGTATGTAATAGACAAGATTAGGGCTGTTCTGAGTGGTTTGTAGTTGTAACCTTGAGTTCTTGAACGATTGCTGTTTCTAATAGTGCAAAGGAAGGCCGCATCTACGTTTGTAGAGCCTTAGAGGCAGATGTAGGCATTAATGTGCTGAACTGCCCGTCCCCTAAAACGGGACGCTCATATCTTGTGTTATCTTTACGTTTATTCATATTCTTGACTATATATCTGTTTCTAATATCTGTTTGTTCGAATGAATTGGTAAGTATAAGAAACTGAAAAACCCAACAAGTGGTATCAGAGCACGGGTAACTGTTTCTTGATGCTTGATATTCTTTTGCCTCTGTTACTGAGACAAATCTCAGGGCTGTTAGTATAATTTTCTATGTTGAGTTTCTTGTATATAAACTTTGTGTTTTGTATTTAATACAAGAAAAATTTGACTATTACATGCTGTATGATTTGTTCTCAGTAAGTATTTTGAAACAGTTCTTAGTATAGAATATCTGTAAAGTGTACTATTTAACCAATCTTGTCATCTTAAGTGAAACACCCTCCCCTGAGACTTTCTTGATCACACCTTGACCTGAGAACCTGATTCTCATGGAATTCTGGGGTGGTCTTGATTATAGATCTCTCCTAAAACTGTGTGAAAGATCTTGCATGTGCTTGTGTCTGATTATTGGTGTTCTTACTTTCTTGTCATTGAATAAAATACCCCTTTCTTGTTTTCTTTGTTCTGTTATCTTTATGAAAAATTGTGTTAAACGGCTACTTCAAGTTTTTATTTAGTTCAATTTAATGGAAAAGGAGACTTTACTATATGGCAACAAAAAATGAAAGGTATTTTAGTTCAACAAAAAGTGTCCAAGGCCATAAATAAAACCTTTCCTGATACTATGTCTGATGATCAAAGGGTAGAGGCTGATGAGTTAGCCTATACCTCTATTATACTTCATTTGTCTGACTCTGTGCTTAGAAAAATTGGTACCCATGATGATGCTCAATCTTTATGGGAAACTCTTGAATCAACTTATCTTGAAAAATCTCTTCCAAATAAATTGTTTTTATTGAAATTTTTTTTTAGTTTTAAAATAGATCCCTCAAAGGATCTTGATGAAAATTTTGATATATTCAATAAGTTGATCCAAGTTATTAAGAACTGTGGTGATAAAGGTATTGATGAGTATAAAGCCATAATACTTCTGAACTCAATACCTAAAGCCTATAAAGATATCAAAAGTGCCATCAAATATGGTAGGGATGATCTGACTGTTGATATGATCATAAATGCTCTAAGGAGTAAGAGTCATGAGCTGAAAAATGATAAAGAAACTAGAATTAATGGTGAAGGCTTATATGTTAGAGGTATATCACATCATAGACAGTTCAATAATCAAGAAGGTAATAATCCAAATGGCCAATGTCACAAAAAGAAAGGCAATGGTAAGTCTAGATCAAAATCAAAGGTAAAAGGAAGAAAATGTTACAATTGTGGTAAGTTGGGGCATTATATTAAAGATTGTTATAAGTTGAATAACAATTCTCAGAAATATAAACTCCCTGAACATAGCAATGTTGCTACCACAAGTACTAACACTCTTGGTGAGCTGTATTTAGTCTTTGATAATGAAGAGCCTGATATCTGTGTGAACTCCGTGTCTTCAATTTGTCAATTTGATGAATGGTTACTTGATTCAGGATGTACTTTTCATATGACTCCTAATATTGATATGTTTTGCTCTTATACTAAAGTGAACTCTAGTATTGTTGTTATGGGAAATAATGTTGCATGTAAAGTCTATGGAATAGGAAATATAAGAGTTAAATTTGATATTGGTTTTGTTTATCTTCTTGAAAATGTGAGACACATTCCTGATTTATCCAAAAATCTGATTTCTATTGACACTCATGAAGATTCTAAATTTGTTGAAAAATTTGGTGATGGTTGTTTTAAAATATCTAAGGGTGCCCCTCTTGCTATAAAAGGATATAAAAGAAATGGCATGTATTTCACTCAAATTGAAAAATCTTCTTCAAGTACTACTATGGTTAACTCTGTCAATAATTATTCTACTGATCTTTGGCATAAGAGGTTAGCTCACTTAAGTAATAAAGGGCTAAGTATCTTACAAAATCAAGGTTGTTTTGGAAAAGATAAAATTTCTGATCTCTCTTTTTGTGAAACTTGTATCATGGGAAAACAACATAGAGTTCAATTTTCTGATGGCTTACATAAATCTTCCTCCATACTTGATTATGTGCACTCTAACCTGTGGGGGTCCATCAAGCACACTTACATATGGAGGGAACAAATATTTTCTGTCTATAAATGATGATTTTTCAAGAAAAGTGTGGATTTTTCTTTTGAAAAATAAATCTGAAGTGTTTGATGAGTTCAAAACCTGGAAAACTCTTCTTGAAAATCAAACTTGTAAAACTGTAAAGTGTTTAAGGACAAATAATGGTCTTGAATTTTGTAGTAAGGCCTTTGATGATTTTTGTAATCAATGTGGTATAAAAAGCACAAAACTGTTCCTTATTCTCCTCAGCAAAATGGTGTTGCTGAGAGGATGAATAGAACGCTTCTTGAAAGAGTTAGGTGTATGCTAACCAGTTCTGGTCTATCTAAACCTTTCGGGGGGTGAAGTCATTGTTATTCTTGCATGTTATCTTGTTAATAGATCTCCTTCTGCTGCCTTAAGTGGTAAAGCCCCTGAAGAGATATGGTATGGTAAGCCTACTGACTACTCTAATCTTAGAATTTTTGGTTGTACTTCTTATTCTCATATGAAAGATGATAAACTTGATCCCAGATCTCAAAAGTGTGTGTTCTTAGGTTATCCTGAAGGAACAAAAGGTTATAGACTATGGGTTAGGAGTTTGGGGGGTTTTAAAACCATTGTCAGTAGAGATGTTGTTTTCAAAGAAAATGAGTTGCCTTGTTCAAAAAAAACTACTGAGACTAGTGATAACAGTAATCCCACTAATACAGAAATTGAGGTGGAGCCTGATAATGTAGTTATCACTCCAACTGAACAGAATTTCCCAGATGTTCCTCAACATGTAGTCTCTGATGATGATTCTAACTACAATCATATTAGAAATGAAAGTCAACATCAGACTCAAAACCTGGGATTAGAAGATTATCAGTTAGCCAGAGATAGAGTTAGAAGAACTATTAAGGCACCTTCTAGGTTTTCTGATTATGAATTTGCTGCTTTAGCTGAAAATTCTTTTGATAATTTAAGTGATAATGAACCTAAAACTTTTGATGATGCAATGAATGAAAGTGAATCTGATATGTGGTGGAATGCTATGAAGGAAGAAATGACGTTGTTGTATAAAAACCATACTTGGGAATTAGTTCCCAAACCTCAACATAAATCCATTGTGAATTGCAGATGGCTTTACAAGATTAAAGAAGGTGACAAGTCTTCTGATCCCTCTAAGTTTAAAGCTAGACTTGTTGCTAAAGGATTTACGCAAAAGCATGGTGTTGATTATATTGAAATATTTTCTCCTGTGGTAAAATATACTACTTTAAGAGTTATGTTTGCCCTAGTTGCTCATTCCGATTTGGAAATGGAACAACTTGATGTTAAAACTACTTTTTTACATGATGAATTGGATGAAAATATTTATATGAATCAACCCATTGGTTTTATTGATAAACACAAGTATGATCATGTTTGTTTACTTAAGAAATCCTTATATGGCTTGAAGCAATCCCCCAGGCAATGGAACAAGAGGTTTGATACTTTCATGTTATCCTTAGGTTTCAACAGAAGTGAATTTGATCATTGTCTCTATTTTAAATCTTAACTTCCTAGTAATACTCTTGTGTTCTTACTGCTGTATGTTGATGATATGCTGATAATTAGTTCACGTGTTGACTTAATTAGTAATATTAAAATTGCTTTAAGTTCAGAATTTGAAATGAAAGATCTTGGCAAAGCCAAGAAAATTCTGGGAATGGATATAATTAGAGACATGTCTAATTCTACTTTGATGCTAAAGCAACAGTCCTATATCATGAAAATTCTGAAGAAGTTTTCTATGCTTGATTGTAAAGGAGTGTCTGTTCCTTTGGCTAACCATTTTATGTTGAGTAAAGACCAATGTCCCCAATCTGTTGAAGAATTAGAATACATGAATAAAGTGCCTTATTCTAATGTGATTGGTTCTGTTATGTATACAATGGTTTGTACTAGACCAGATATTGCTTATTCTGTTAGTGTGTTAAGTAGATATATGTCAAACCCTGGGGAACAACATTGGGAGGCCTTAAAATGGTTACTGAAATATCTGAAAAGTACTGCAAGTGTTGGTTTAGTTTTTAGACATTGTAATGAAGGGATAAAACTGAAAGGTTATGTTGATGCAAATTATGCTAATGATAGAGATAGTAGGAAATCTACTACATCATATATGTTTACTCTCTGTAATTCTTGCATAAGCTGGAAATCTTAGTTACAACATATAGTGGCTCTGTCCACTACTAAATTTGAATATGTTGCAATCACTGAAGCTGTGAAAGAGGCTTTATGGCTGAAAGGTTTGCTATCTGAATTAAACTTACTCCATAATCCTGTTGTTGTGTTTTCTGATAGTCAATCTGCTATACAGCTTTGCAAGAATCCTGTTTTTCATGATAGAACTAAGCATATGGATGTTAGATTACATTTCATTAGGGACATTGTGTCCAAGAAATTGATTAATCTTGAAAAGATTCATACTCAGTCTAATCCTTATTATATGGGAACTAAATCACTGCCTTTAAACAAGTTTAAATCATGTTTAAGTTTACTTAACATTGATTCAGGTTAAGTGTTTAAATAAGTCTAATAAAATAGTATATGTAGTATATATTTTTGTTTAGATTAGTCTTTCTTAAACTTTGTTTTAGCACTAACTTGTTTAATTTTTTGCAGGTACCAGAGGCTATGATATAAGCATTATGATTCCCTTCTTTTTGCACTGTGAAACTACATTTGGTTTAAGGTGGAGATTGCTGTAATTTGTGACCAAATGTATATATCCCACAATGATGAATGGCCCACTAAACTATTAATCCACAATGAAGAAAAACCCAAAGTTGGCCTAGCTGATTGTGTCCAGTCGTTTGGCCCAAAATTGATGAAACACGCTTTTGCCTATTGCTGATAATGCGCGTCTATTGCTGAGAAGTTAGTTGCTTGTCATTCGTTGATTTTGTGTCTTTGATCTCAGCCATTGATGTGCTAGGTAAATAGGCTCCTTTAGTCATTTCTAGGGCAACGTTTTGTGAGTGTGCATCTTTCCTTTTGTCTTCTCCGATTCTATTCTACTCATTCTTCTTCCTTTCTGTTGGTGAACCTTTGGTTCGCTTCTAGTGTGTAGAAAGGTTGTTGCTACAGTAATCATCAATTGATTACTGTATTTTGTTATGTGATTTATCCTTAAGTTTGTTGTGAAAGGATCTTTCTTGATATTGTGAGCGGAGTATGTAATAGATAAGATTAGGGTTGTTTTGAGTGGTTTGTAGTTGTAACCTTGAGTTCTTGAACAATTGCTGTTTCTAATAGTGCAAAGGGAGGTTGAATCTACGTTTGTAGAGCTTCAAAGGCAGATGTAGACATTAACGTGCTGAACTGCCTGTCTCCTAAAACGGGACGCTCATATCTTGTGTTATCTTTACGTTTATTCATATTCTTGACTATATATCTATTTCTAATATCTGTTTGTTTGAATGATTTGGTAAGTATAAGAAACTGAAAAATCCAACAGGGTGCAACGCAACTTGAAATCAGGACTTTCGTCTAAAAGGCATAAACTATTAGAAAGGAGACACGTTTATTTAGTGTATGTTTTGTAGAGTTTAAAATAACTTTTTTTTTTCTTCAAACTCATTTTTAACCATATATTTCACAGGACCCACCATTTTTATCAACTTTTCAAAGGTTAATCTTTCCTTATTGTCTTTTCTTTTGTGCATTGGTTAATTGTTGCATCTAGTTCCCCAAAAACCGTGATGAAGGCAATGATTGATGCGGCTATGAATTTAATGTGTGTTTGGTAAAAGATTTTGTAGATTATATAAAGTGGGTTCTATTGAATGGATTCAACTTATAAACTGTTAAAAGCACAACAATTTGTCCGAGGAGGAAAAGTTGAAGTATGACGCAAAACATAGCTTGAATCTCGTGAAGTACGGCAATGGAAGCGTCATAATATTTACCCGATACAAATATTGATAGCATTTTAGAAAAGTATATTACATACTTGTAGGTGTAAAATTAAAATCTTTGCACAAATTATGTTATATATTGCAATTAATTTATGAACTGAACTTTTATATCGTATTTTGTACTGTGGACTAGACAATATTTATGAGAAATAAACTAAAACCTTGACAATTTTACATAGAGAGATTTATTAGAATATGTTGAAAGAACTCGATCAGTGGCAAGAACATTATTCCAAGCAATATCAGAAACTTGGAATTAGATGATCTTCATGTATGCGAGTATGTTAATATTGAATATCTATGACGTTTTGTTTGATGATAATTTAAATATATAAATTGTTAATCTTTTTTAATTAGATGTTTAATATCTGAACAGACAAAATATTTAAATTTAAATATTATTACTATTCATTTAAAAACATTGTTTAATTTTGGAGACATTGGATAAAAATTGAAGTTTGTCTTATATGCACACTATACTAAAAAGAAGAAAAATACTTTCAAAGAATTACATAAAATTTATACATATCCCATTCAAATATAGTCAAAACTAATTCAAAATTAAATTTACGATTCAACTTAAAAATTCAAAGCGAAGCCTTCTCCACCGCTTCGTGTTATCGCTAGCTATCAACCAACTCAACTCAACTCAACTCAACTCAAGATTTTTGATAGATTAATTTTGATTAAAAATAAAATAAAAATTCAATATGTTTCGTGCTAGATTGTTTGAGTTGTTTTTAGATATGAATATAATTTGCTAAAAAATTGTTGAAAGACATTGTGTTCATGGAATAATGTCTGGTTGAAGAAAAAAAAATGTGAAAAAGGAAAAAAAAAAAAAAAAAAGTAAATAGTAGATTGAGCTACTGTTGAACGGCGGTTTCAAGCTGCCGAACAACAGCCTCAATTGTCGAATGCTAGATTGAGCTGTTGAATGACAGTTACATTGTAGAAAAAAATATTGTTGACTGTCGGTCAAATGTAACTTTTTTTTTTTAGTTTACCGACAATTCAAATGTCGTTCGATGGCTTAAGTTGTTGAATGATAATTTAACCTGTCATTTATCTATTCAACTATTGTGTGTTTTTTTTTTTTTTAAATTAGTAGGTAGCTTCTTTTGGAAATCAGGAAAAAAAAATTGTTATTTTTGAAAAAAATGTATATATAACTTTTTGCAACTAAATTTTACTATTTTTACAAATAATTAACTCTTTGCATTTGTCTAGTTTTATGAAATTTTCTACTAAAAACACATTGAAACCTTTTCCTACTAAAAAAAAAAGGAAGCAATTTCATTGTGGACTAATTGATTATGTAGACAACGTGCAATAATTAAGGTTAAATATATTAACACTACATTTTTTTCTATAAATGCACCACATTTAAATTGTATAAATAGTCTATAATCTTTACTTATAATTATATTTATATCCCTAATATTTTTTTCATCGTATTTTTATCATTACTCTTCCTTTAATTAGCACATATTATCTCCGATAATAATTTTCGTCCAAAAATTCCATTAAGAAGAACAAAAAGACTCATTTTCTCTTCATATTTTAAATAAGAAAATAAATAAATAAATACAATTTTCAATTAAATATCGTTCCTCATTTTAAAGCACACTAATAGAATTTTTAGATGAAAATCGTTAGTAGAGACAAGATGGGTTAATTAATAGAATGTTAAATATAAGAATCTAATGAAAAAAAATTTAAAGACATAAATGTGACAATAAATAAAAGTTAAAGACATTTTATACAATTAAAATATGATAAATTTATAATAAAATGTTGTATGAATATAACCACACACAAATTAATCCGCACTATCCAAACAATAATGACATATATGTCCTTGTGTGCATTATTAGGCCTTTTGTTAATGTTGAAATTACACGCAAACTCTCGATGTGAGAATTGTCTTATATGCCATTCTCTGTATTATTTGAGTGTAATTAATTAAAAGGACATTTTTGTCTTTTTCACTTCCACTTGATTTTCAAAGTGAAAAATACATTCTTTTTATTCATCATCAACTCGGATGAATTGTAGGCCAACTTGGCAAAATATTTTAATGTTACTTTTGACTTTCAAATTATAAAAAAATTAATTTTCAACTAAATCAGACAAAAATTTTAATATTGCAATATTCAACCCCACTTCTAATTGACTTACGAGTTTCTATTTGGTTGGGTATTTAAGAGTATGTTTGGTAAAAAAAATTGTAGATTATAAACAGTGGATCTTAAGAAATGTATGGATAAAAATTATAAGTTCTACGAAATGTGTGGTTGAAAATAATGTTTGATCAACTTATAAATTTTAAATACTTATAAACACACAAAAACATACTCTAAAATCTTTATTACCATGCTTTGATCCTTTGATAATGTATGCCATAAATTTAAGTCATTGACGAAAGTAAAAGAATTGGACTTTCTATTCCTAACTTTAACAAATAAAATATCAATTATATTAAATATAGTTACGTATAGAGATTTTAATCTTTGATAGATTGATTTTTCTAGAAGCTTATTTGTAAAAAAACTAAACACGTTCATTTATTTGAATTTAATTTTTGACTGATTTTTCTAGAAACTTAATTTGTAAAAAACTAAACACGTTTATTTATTTGAATTTATTTTTAACACACGTTGTTACGTGTAAATATGGTAATAAATTTGTGTGACGATTTGGAAATAAAATTATGAAATACAAATTTTTCATAAAAGGAATAAAAGTTTTGTTGACTAAAGCAAACAACATGTTTTATTTGAGAAAATTTTAGGTAAAGTATCTCGAACTTTTGAATCTTTTGACAATAAAGTTTTGAGCCATTTGTAATTTTTTCTTAGTCTATTTTCTCATCCAAAATGTTAGATATTGTTATAGCATTTGATTTATAATCTTTAATTTTTATTTTCATATTCTCATAATATTTATATTGAGGCAAGTTTTAGGGGGTGTATTTAATCTAGACTTTTAAAAATTTTAATTGACATTTTTCAAATAACTGACTTTGATGGATTTCATTAATTTTTATTGACTTTTATAGATTTTAATAGACTCCTACAAACTTTTATGAATTTGTAGAGATTTTATTTTGAAAGATTTTCTTAGATTTTCACAGACTTTAATGAACTTTTATAGACAATTTTTTTATTTAAAAATTTTGAAGTTAAAATTTTAATATCCCATAATTAAAAAAAAAATGTCGCAGGAGAAAAATCTATTAATAATTTATTTAATTATATTAATATTATTAAATTCATAAAAAAAATGTTCTATTTAATTGTTGCAAATAACCACGTCAAAAGTTAATGATATAAATTATTAACTCATTCTATTTTTTCTTTTAGGTAAAACTATAAACTTTCAAATGGCTTGTGATAAATTCAAAAAGTAATGGCATGTAATTCTTTTTAAAATATTTTTCAACAAAAAATTTATCCAGTTTATAATCTTCATTTTTATATTTAATAATCTATATATAACATATCATTATTAATAACGACAATTGCATAATAAATAACTAAAGTACCAATTTACGATGAAAAAAAAATGCAACCGTTATATAGAAAAAACAAGAATGAAAAAAAAAATACATTAATAAAAAACTAATCAACAATTATATAAGAATTTAATTATAAATTTATTTTGTTTTTAATGAAAAATGAAAAAACGATGGAAAAAAAAGGAAAAAAATAGTTATGGGAATATTGAAGAAAAAAACATATTGTCTCAAAAAGTTCATAGGAAGAAAAGGAAGAAAATAAAAAAATGGTGATGAAAATATTGAAAAGAAAAAAAATCAAATCAACTAGAGATAAAAATATTAATATTCTTTTTCATAAAAAATATTGGTAATTAATCATGGTTATAGGATTTGTAGAAGGAAAAGGAAAGAAGAGAAAAAAAAATAGTTAGGAAAATATATTAAAGTGGGAAAAAAATCACATTGAAGAAAGAAAAATATTAATCTTGACTCTATAATTTGTTGAAGGAAAAAAGAAAAGAGAAATGTTGCATACATAAAAAAATAAATGAATGAATTTTTTTTTTCCAAAGTCTTTCAAAATCTTAGGGGTGAATGGGAGAGAAATTGTGATATCGTTTATTTATACATTTTTCTTAAAAGTTTGTACATATAAAATGATCTATAAAGTCATCGATATTTTGAATACTCCTAAATTTCGTAGAATTTTAAAATGTCTGAATTGAATATCGCATGATTTTATAAAACTTGTAAAAGTCTTTACAAATCTATATTGAATACCCCAAGACTTTTATGGAATTTAAAAAGTCTAAATTAAATACATTTAGACTTTTAAACTCTATAAAAAGCCTTTAAAAATGTTATCAATTTTTAATTGAATACACCCTCTTTAGAAAAATTGAATTACTCTTTTCAAGAAAAGAAAAAACAAATATAAAGTTGGTATTGATAATAAGATTCAAATTTTGAATATAATTTGTTCATATTAACTTGATTATCGATTGACTATCTCGTAAAAATTAATTTAGAAAACCGATCACCGGCCACCACCAAAAACGTGTTTGTTTTTCTTGGTAGGTTGTATGACAAAATTGCTTTTGTTGTTCAATGATAATTTTGATTTTCTTGTGCTAGGAAGACTTTCTCATAGGTTCATAATATCAGGATGACATATGTTCAACAGTTGTTAGAATTATTTATTGGATTAATTTCAGCAATAGTCACTAAAGTTTGTTAAAATTTTCAAAATAATCATTGAATTAATTTTCTTACAGTAATAGTCACTCAAATTTCGAATAAGATTAACCTAAAATTCTATGCGTCATAAATTCTAACGTTGACACAAATATCGTTAACTAGTATGTCATATGAAACAAAAATACCCACACCTTCAAAAAGTCGTCAACATTAATAATACGAAATTTCACCAATTGATTGCTTATTAAAGTCGAACAAATGTGGAAAAGATATATATTTGACAATTATGTCTTTCGCTGCAATCATCATGACTTTGCTTAGCTAACATACTAGTTAACATCGGTTGTATCCATATTAGAATTTAATAGTGACACATAGAGTTTTAGGTTGACGATTCCAGTTGAGTGACAAATATATTTATCCATAGCCAGTAAGCATTAGTCCAGTTCGAAAGCTAGTTAGATGAGACAAGACAAAGACATTTATCCATAGTGCCTGCCATCTCTTGTCAAAGTAGGCTGATGGGTCGCAACTCGCAATGGTGTGGGATGTCAAAAGCTATTGTCCCTTGGCCAACTTGAAGGGGCTAAAGTTCGACGCAGAGCTTTTTGGTTGTTAAGTTATAGCAACTTTGAATGAATTAAAAACCCCGATAAACGGCGACAACAACTCTAACTGTCATAGGGTAGCGAAATTCCTTGTCGCATAACTAACCTGTACGAATGGTGTAACGATTGCCCCGCTGTCTTTGACATGGACTTGGTGAAATTGAATTCTCCGTGAATATGTGGAATACCAACGGCTAGACGGTAAGACCCCGTGCACCTTAATTGTTGATGAATTTAATCCATTATTTATTAAATCTTTCCAGATTGAAGATAAACAAAACTTGAGTTCTGTTATTTTCAATTATTTATTTACAGTTTTCCACAGTTAACCAATATGTAACCTCTATTTCCAGTTGGGTTTAAATTGGGCATCAAACTTTCAAAATGTCACTTTAATAATCGAAATTATGTTTGCATATATGTCAAGTACTTTTACAATATTTTTTTAGTTAAATTACTGCTCATGTATTCGCTAGTTATTTTAACATATTTGGTGATATGTGTAAAAGGTAAGACTTATGCAAGTAATACTGAGATTATATTAATAAGCTAAAAAAATTTCACTTTCACGTTCGATTTTGGTTTAATGCTACTTATTTAGACGTTTTATGTTTGTGATTAAAATCGAGTGTGGAAATGGCCGTGAAATCAAAATCCCAGAGTATAATTAGTGGCCTCTTTTAGCTTATTAGTGTCATCTCATCAAGCTCGTTAGACACTTCAATAAAATTGTTAAATTTGATAATTACAGATAGATAAAAAGCGACTTAACTAAAATAATTTTGTGAGTTCGTGACTAAAGTGACACATTTTAAAGGGAATTTGGCGCAAATGGTCCCTTACATATGTGATGTAAATCACGCGTAAAATAAATTTTAAAAAATTTGTATTTTATTATATTATTTTAGAATTGATAAATTTGATCCATCTATTGAAGGGAAGTGTAAACCACACGCAAAACTAACGTATAATTTGGACAAATTCCGTCCAAAAAGATAGATTTGAGACATCTTTGTCAAAAATAAAAGATTAAGACTATTTGCGCCAATTTATCTATTTTAGATGTTGGTAAGTTTGGTGACCAAAAGAGTTGTTAGAATTATTTATTAAATATTTCCAGATTGAAGATAATCAAAATCTGAGTTCTCTAACCTCTATTTCCACTCAAAATTTCCAGAAGATAATCAAAATCTCTATTTAATTTCTATCTTTTTTCAACACATGTGAATTGACCCATGGTCTCATCCCTCCCTCTCCCTCTCTATATATATCATTCATCCATTTCCCATTTCCACACACACACACACACACACACACACACATATATCTATAGAGAGAGAGAGAGAGAGATAGAGAGATGGCAGGCGTCAAAGTTCTTGCAGAATCTTCTGTTGTTCTCAAGTCTGTCCCATCTAAATTTAACTTTGTGAATGAACGAACTGCTTCAAATTCTGATTCAATCCCCATCATTGATTTTTCCTTACTCACCTCTGGTCATCCTGATCAAAGGTCCAAATTCATCCAAGAACTTGGCAAAGCTTGCCAAGAATGGGGTTTTTTCATTGTACGACTCGGCGCCACCCATTTATAAATAATTGTTCACGTGTTGGTTTCTTAATGGATGTTTTATAATTAAAATAATTTTTTTCTTAACAGTTTAAACTTTTAGATAAAGTGATCAAATTAACTGTTTGGTGATATCACAGCTTGTAAATCACGGAATACCAGAAAGCGACATGAAGGCCTTGTTTGAAGCTGCTACGGAGTTTTTCAATATGCCGGCAGAGGAAAAGCGGCAGTATGAACCGAAGAATGCTTCTGATCCCATCAAGTGTGGGAATTTCAACGTCAAAGATACCTCAAACCACACATTCACCTTATGGAGGGATTACCTTAAGCTCTACGTCCATCCTGAATTCCATTGTCCTCTTAAACCCGATATTTTGAGGTAATATAGCAATTTGATCCAGCTAAAAGCTCAAATAAGCAGTTTTCAAGCGAGCCACCATCTCGGCAGCACGTTAAGAGAGCTGACATATATTAAGATAAAACTCCAAGACTCAATACTGTTTAGTCGAAGACAACAATATTTAGATAGATTTACTCTTCTCCCACTATTGTTACAGGGAAGCTTTACTGATTTACAGCGAAAGGACAAGGAAATTAGCCAGGGCATTACTTGAAGCAATATCAGAAACCCTAGAACTGGAGAAAGGCTACATGGAAGAAACCCTAAATTTGGAGTCATTATTTCAATTATTTGCCGCAAATTTTTATCCACCTTGTCCTGAACCGGATCGAGCAATTGGCATTCCACCACACACAGATCATGGCCTTTTGACATTTCTGATACATAATGGTGTGGCTGGTTTACAAATTCAACACAATGGAGATTGGTTTAATGTTAATTCACCTCAGAATTCTATTCTCGTTAACACCTCTGATCAGCTTGAGGTAAATTATACTCTCTTCGTCCCATAAAATTAGTACTTACGTTTTTTCTAATATACCCCACATTAATATGGATTAAGAAAAACTAGTAATGAATGAAGTTGACTTGGACAGATATTTAGCAATGGGAGGTACAAGAGTGTGATGCATAGAGCCGTTTTGAATAACGAGAAGACAAGGATTTCAATTGTTGTAGCCAATGGTCCATCACCGGACACCATTGTCGGCCCTGCTCAGCCGTTGGTGGCAAGAGATGGCCGTGCTTCCTATCTTCCGATGAAGTATACAGAATATATTGAAAAACAACTAACAAAGTCTCAAGTCAATGGAAAATCCCTCTTGGAACAAATGATGATCCAAGATGAAAAATAATTCCAAAGTTGAATATTATTTAAAATAAATTAAGTTGACATATTATGATTTATATATTTCAAATTTGTTTTTATAATTAATGTGCTATTTTATTAAAAATCCATCATATATTAATATTATAGATGTATAGCCAGTTATAATTCAATGAGATGATTCATTATTAGCTAGGTGTTTGGATCAGTTTATTAGATTTGACAATGCAAAATTTGAAAATTCATTGGAGTTTTTATATAAATGAAAATGTAAATTAAATATACGAATTTACAAATAATTAGGGCTTTAGAATGGTATTAAATTACGAAGAAAAATTGGGCAACCATTATTAAGTGTTTTTTCAATTATCTTGTCTTCCATTCAAGAGGTGTTAATTGTACATTATATAATTTAATATTTAGCACCATTTATTTAACGATCTTGACTGGTTATCGTATTGTTTACAAGGAATAGGAATTGCATGTTTTTAGATCACAATTTTGAAATTTATTTTTGTCGCCAAGATTTGCATCTTGATGTCATGTCATATCATTTTTGGTTAAGTATATCACATCACTGATAATGACAAAAAGAAAGTCAAAATGTTCATTACCAGATGCTAAGCATACTTTAAGTAGTACATTTTGAATAGAGTAAATAGCACAATACGCAGGTTCGAACTTTTAAACTTTATAATAATGGGATATCAAACTTTCAATAACTAGCACTCCGATCTTTAACTTTTAAAAAACTCGCGATCAAGATCTTTTTGTTAAAAAAATCGTTAGTTTGACCGTTAAATGGTCAATTTTTTTTAAAAATGACTAAATTACCCTTTTTAGAATTAAAACAAACAAAATAGAAAAATAAAACAAAATTACAATATACCCCTCCTCACTTCTTCTTCTCCAACCAACCCCCAACCAACTAAAAAAATTGCAATCAACCACCCATCTTAAAACTTATTCTACTCTAAAACCACCGTCGCCCACCGTCCACCACCCACCGGAATAAATCAGCCAGATCTGGAGAGGATCATTCATAAATGTTTATCAGGCGGGTTTTGACTCTATCACACTCTGCATTTGAAAATCCACTCGATCCAATGGTGAAACCAGGCCAAGGCCACCCGGCATCGCCATCGCCATCCGAGATCATGTTCATACTCTTCCGTTGTCGCCACGCTCCATTTCTCGCTCTCGTTCGCATTACTACTCCGGCTCGGTTCTAGCTCTTGATCCCGCTTCTCGCCTCGCCCTAGATCCATATCATCGTCTTCCTTTCATTCTCGCAGTGCTAGCTCTCGTAGTCGTAGCCCTCCTCCTAGGAGAAAAAGGTTCATACCTTCTTCTACAGTTGCATTCTATTTATATTACTCATGTTTTTAGAGTTGGTTTTATGTTAGAGAAAGTGCGAGTGCGAGGGTTTGTTTATGGTGCTGGCTGGCCTTTTTCGACGGTGATGGGTGGTGGGCGACGATGGATTGTGTACGGAAAGTGTAGGAGAGGGCGGGAAATCGAGCTAGGGCGACGACGGGTGGTGGGCGGTTGGCGGTCGTCGACGATTTCTCTTATTAGCTATTGTTTTGGAAATGGAAACCAGCCATTGTTTTGGAGATAGAGATTGAGGCCAATTGCAAAATTGGGTTGGGGTTTAGTTGTAAATTTTTTTTTTTTAATCATTCAATTTAAGGGTAAAACGGTCTATTTAACGGTCAAATTGAGGGTTTCTGTTTAAAAGGACCTCGTGCGCTAATGTTTTATAGGTTTTGGACTCCGGCTGCTAGTAAATAAAGGTTCATGACCCTATCATAACAACGTTCAAAAGTTAAAGACCCCTAGTGCTATTTACCCTTTTGAATATATACATATGTAGTTTTTAAGTAGTTTTAGACATAAAATCAATATAAAAGCAGATAAGATATTATAAGAATACTAAATACCTAAAAGAATTAAAATGTGATATTCCATGTTTTGGTTTATATTTATTAACGTGATAATCAAATTATCTAAGTTCAATATTTATCATTTTGTTGATAAGTAATAAATAATGATGAATAATTATTTGACACTATCTAGATATCTATATGTTTTTTTTACTTATTCCAGAAGACTATATTATTCTATTCATATTGTAACTCCATTGAAATCCTATATACAAGGGTCATTGTTATAATAAACTTAGAAAAAAATTGCCTATAAGTCACTTGCACATGACTTATTTTAAATTAGGTCAAAATATTTTTTTAAATTGTGATTAAGTCATACTTTTATCAATATTTTAAATTAATTTCAAAATCACCCATTGCACAGCTCCAGTGACCTCTGCATTGCTATCGTCATCGCCGCCGCTACCGCCACCAATCAGCATACCAAATATGCATAAGAGTTTCAATTTCTTTGCACAGCTGCATCGTACATGCTTCTCTCAACAAAAAATCTAGAACACAATGAATTTAGATTGGAAGAAAAAGTTTCTTAGTGCGAGGATTTCGATTCGGATCTAAAGACACTTTTTAGTTTATCAAAGGAAGGGTCACTTTTTGTTATGTTTGTCACTACAACGTAAAATTTATGGATGCGAGGAGCATATGAGACTTTGTTACCCAAATTGCGATCGTTTATACTCGATAGAGTGGATAATAATTGGGCTGAGATGTTTCTTAATTGTTCATGAAAACTATTGGATTTAAATGTCAGTAATGAAGAAGATCTTTGGAAGAAAAGTCAAAATCGAGGCAACTAATTTTCAGAAACTTCATTTTGCATCTGCTATGAGAACAACAATGTCGTGCTTGATTCAGATGCATTACTATCCTGGATATATATTGGGGAACAATTGACATCGTGGATATTTGTTAGTAAAGAGAAAACACAACAAGGTAAGGAAATTCTTCAGTTACATAAGCATCCTGGACATTTGCTAGTGAATGATCACTGTTGCATAGAAAGAATTAAAAGAGAGCATGATGTCCCCCAAAGTTATGACTCTATGCTGAGGAAGTAGCAAAAAGATCTCATTGTTAAAAGAGAGCATGATGTTTGATACTGTATTATAGAAAATAATATCACAGAAAACATTGTTAATCATGTGTGTTGTTTGATATCAGATTATAAAAACAAGATCACGTAGAAAACCCGAGTGTTAGAATGATTTTTCACTTTTTCATGGGACGAAGCCCCTCGAGCATTTACTACCATCCAAAGATTCATGTAACCACGTTGTTCAAGGAACGTTTGAAGTCATCTCTTTAACTTAAAATAGCAATCTTTAATTTTTCTTATCAAAACAAGATTATTACATTAACTAAAACGAGATCACGATATCTTTTTTTAATCTATGATACTATTTTAATTCATGAATCTTGTTTGAATCTATGTGGAATGGATTTTATTTATGATATCGTACTTTTATCTTTGATATTGTTTAATTATGGCAAGGTTTGAACCTGTGATACTGTTTGAATGTCTTAGATTTGTCTATGTTACTGTTTTGTTTAGGTAATGTGCATTAGTATATTTTGATACTGTTTTAATCCTATGATACTGTTTTAATCTATGATACTGTTTTATTTAGGTAATTTACATTAGTATATTTTGATACTGTTTTAATCCATGATACTGTTTTATTCTATGATACTGTTTGAATCTATGTGGAATGGGTTTTATTTATAATACCGTGCTTTTATCTTTGATACTGTTTAATTATGACAAGGTTTGAACTTGTGATACTGTTTGAATGTCTTAATTTTGTCTATGATACCGTTTTAATTCATGATACTGTTTTATTTAAGTAATGTATATTAGTAATTTTGATATTATTTTGCATAATATAGTATCAAACAACACACATGACTAATTAAACAGTATCAAAGATAAAAACATAGTATCATAGTCATGTGTGTTGTTTGATACTGTATTATACAAAACAGTATCACATAAAACAGTATCACAATAGAAATGAACATAGAATTCGCATACGTGTTCAGAATTTTTATTATAATATATTTTCGAAATGGTCTCGACGAGACGGTCAAGACCAGTCTGTGTACGATGGATTTTACTGTTTGAAGTCGTCTATTTAGTTTAAAATGGCAATCTTAAATTTTTCTTGTCAAAACACTATCACACATCCTCTAAAACAGTATCGCGGATAAATGTATTTTTATTGAAGCCACCCTTCATCTTTCTCTTGTTGACCATCTTTTAAACTTGATCTTTTTTCATTAACATTCTCAGTTCTTGATTGATCAGATCCTAAATAAGGTTCACTACAAGAATCATAAACTTGTACTGACTACTCATAACACCAAAATCTTCTGAATAGTCACCACAAAATTGGTGTTTGAATATATTTTATGCAGAAAACATGGTCATATCGAAAACTCCAAGGTTTTAAGCTGATTCGTGAATCTCAAGGTAAGTCATGAATTAGATATTGTTGAAATTTCAACTTGTTAGAGAGATCTGTCAAGGCTATGAACATGTTTGAGATTCAATTAAGACATAGATTTTCATTGGATAGATAAGTATAAATATATAGGGTGTTTAATGGTAGACGAATTAATCAGTAGAGAATAATATTGTTCTTAAAATATTTTATTGATAGTACAAAATTATAGGTTTAACAGTATGACAAAAAAATAGTATTACAACAAAACAGTATCACAATTAGCATTTTTTACAATTAATTATATGTTGGTCTTTTAGCTCGAAAATGTGATTTTAATTTAATTAAGTTTTGAGCATATGACTTTAGAGCCTATAAGTGCCAAAACTGTGACCGGTCTTGAATTTACCCTAAACTTAGATACTTGAATACTAATTCTCTTATTCTTTCTCTTTATTTTATAATATATTATATGCATGAGATGCTCTTTTTATTTCACTGCAGTGGAGTATTGTTCACGTCACTATTCACAAAGTAAAGTAAGCGCATGTTTAGTAGTGTTGAAATTATTTTTAAGTGATAAAATTATAAATTGTTGATAAATATATAGATAAAAAATGGATTGTAAGTTGTGGTCCTACGAAATGTGTGGATAAAAAGTATATTTGACTAGTTAAAATTATAATTTAAACAACTCCAAGCATGTGCAAAAAATGGATATGTTTTCTTCTCTCATCAGTCGAGATTCGATTTAATTTTGTTTAAAAAAAGCGTCCACACAAATTTGCATTTGTTTTAGGAGAATACGTGGAAAGATCTAATGGTGAAAAATACGAATCACATTTTACAAATAATAAACATATTGAAATTGTGATATAAAGATTTATTGACTACTCAAAAGTTTTCAGATATATCAAATCTATAACTACTTTTACCTAATTACTATTTTTTGATTGCAAGTAGTAGTGGGTGTGGGTTAAGTTGGGTCAAGTCGGTTTTAGGTCCAACCCAACAATTGCGATTTGAAAAAATTGAAACCCAACCCAACTCGACCAATCTTTAGGTGGGTTTAGTTTTCAAAAGATTCCAAAGATTGTTTGTTTCTCCCACGCATGCATTCATGGTTTCAAGGTTGGGTTGCTCACTACTTTTTTTCCTCAATTCTATAATATAATCTCCAAGGTACAATTTCTATATAAAATAACCAACATTAATACACATTGAAAACATCTAAACAACAAACAACAGCAACTAAATCCACAACTAATAATAACTTTTGCATAAGAATTTACTGAAAGAAGATCTTCTTTGGAACTAACAAAAAATTGCTACAAAAATTGTAAAATTTCTCGAATATAGCCACAAGCGAAACCCAATTTCTTGGAAGATCTCTCAAAATGGCCACAACACACGTGTCCTAGAATCAACTCCAATCAACATCGGATTCTTTGTGCACCAATTCTTTATCTCTCACCATTAGATCCACTACCGTCAAACACATCTCAGTCGTCCATGCCGCTGACTCATCCAATTCCAAAAATCCCATTGTCTCCGAGTCCAAGCCTCTCAAACCAACTCCGACGACTGCAACCGCCGCAACTGCCATCATAGATACCAAAGCTCCTTCTAAGAAATGGATATTGGATAGATGGAAATCAAAGAAGGCTATGCAGCACTGAAATACCCGAACGTTGAGGAACGACTTGGTGAGGCTACCATGGGTAATGCTTTCCTTGCCCAGCTTAGCATCAGACATGACAGAGGGATCACCAATAAGTGCTTCTAAAGAATAACCATCCTCAGTTCGCCTGGACGAATTCTCCAGCCAAGCCATGTGCATTGCATCAGACAAAAAAACAAGAAACATTAAGCCCATAATTATCTACTACGTGATTATCAAAGCTGTAATTGTGCCACACGAAGCTGATTATTAGGTTAATGGAGAAATATAGACCCAACTACCTGACTACATCTTGGTTAGACCCAGCGGAATGGGATAGGATGGGATGGGATGGGATGAGGTGGGGTGGAGAAGATGAGTACTTTTTTTTAATTAATTTTTTCATTTTTTCCTTAAATTTAGGACCTCTACTGCAAATTTTTATTTATGAATAGTAGAATACCAAAAATGTCCTTATGAAATGTAGAGTTTGGAATACACGCGGAGACCATTTGTGCAAAAAAGCCAGAATTAACAGTTAATGTGACGGAATTGGACGGAAAGGATCATTGTCCTTAAAAAAGTTTGAAATAGGGGCTACACTGCTAAAATTAAAAAGATAAGTCATCAACTGCGATAGTGTACAAAAGATATGGACCATTTGTGAAACAAAGCCATTTAAAATTTAGGATTTATGAAGTTTTGGGATTGAATACTAAATTCTAAAACTTTAATGGCCTAAAATTGAAGAAATTTTAAAACTTTAGGTTTTGCAAAATTTAAAATTTTAGTGGCTAACTTATGAAAAATTTAAACTTTTTAAGGGCTAAATTATTAAAATTTCATAACTATAGGGTTAGATTACTTAATATTTAAAACTTTAGGGACTTAATGTACAATATAACCCAAATCTCCAAAATTGTATGAGAAACCCCTTAGTCCATCTAATTCTCAACTGAAGGTCTCTTTTTCTAATTGGGACAGCTGGGGTTTTAGAAACCTTACCCAATGTCGTCGCCGCCGTCCTTTCATCCCAACAAGGCGGCACAGCCCGTTCATCGGCACCGGCATTGTCAATAAATAGAAGACGCAATGCTGCCCTGCTACCATTTTTTTTTAACTTTAGTTCTTCAAATCCAATCCAACAACATCGAAAGGGATCGATCATACTAAAAAATGCAATACACATACGATTCAAGAATATTCACTAAGAACAAAAAAATTCAAATCCATATGTTCTAAAATCAAAATTCCATTCTCACACACACACACACACACACACACCATACTATCTCCATTTCAATTTAGGCATAAAATAAGAAAAAATAACCCAATGAATCTGTCGCGGCAGAAAAATATTGGAGCAAAGAAGAAGGCAACATATATTAACCCACTTTCTATTTGTACATATGTATTTGCAAGGAAAAAGACAAAGGCATACGAGTCGTGCAGAATAAAGAGATAAGGCTAGATCGACATACACATTTTTCTTCACGTGTACGATTTGAGCATTTAATAAATTGACTAAAATAATTTTCATACTGATAATTCAACATGATATTGGCTTTGATACCAATTATTAAAAATAAAATCTCTAATCTAGGGATGACAAAAATATACGATCCACCACAAACTCGATGAATACTCGGTCCGAATGGAATAAAAAAAAATCTCAATCAGCGGATCAGCGGGGCATATTAGATCATGTGTGCCCCGATCCGATCCACCCCATTTGAAAAATAAAGAAAGAAAAAGATAAAAAGAAGTAGTAAAGTAGTAAAGTTTATTTCAATGTTTGTCTAATTTTTTGAATGACAATTAATAAAAAAAATACACGGACCAGTCTGCAGATTAAAGCAGTGATCCAATCCGACCCGAATTCGATCTACTCTGAGAAATGTCAGATCAATATACAAATTTAGATCTTCTAAAATTGATCCGGTGTGGATACAGTTCTTACCGATCCAATCTGAGTCCGCCCTGTTGCATCACTACTATAATATTTAATTACATACACATAATTAAAGAATATATATATATCATGCCATAATTATCAAGTACGATTAATTCAGAAGAATACATGTCTCCATTAGTGTTGAAATCGAGAAGATTGAATATTCTACAGTCTAATCACCTCAATAATATTCAATAGAATCTATCTATAATGGTGTGAAAGAGGAGAGAAAAAATTACAATTGACCTGGAGACCATGTTAACCCTTATTTATAATATTCTATATATCCTACTAGTTCAATTAGAAGTTCATCAATTCTAATTGGACTAAGATCCGGTCTCTACACATTACAAAGTCTGTATTGATCACTTTAGATATCTATATGGCCCAATCAACAAATCACTTAATAACCCTATTAATTAGACAACCCATATAATTGTAATTTAATATGTAGTCCATTATAAAAATAAATAAGGTTTATTAACATATATACCCCAAATTTACCGGTCATTATCATAAGTACTGGATTAGAGAGAATTATTGAAGATTTACTAAATTAAAAAAAAAATTATTACTACTAGGCAATTAATATATGCTGCAATTGTTCTACCTTCTATTTATACAAACCCGTTACTGTTGGCAAAAGATTAGTATCATCCCATAATCATATCATGTATTTGAATTTCAAAAAGCACCATCCATCTTCAGCTAGAACAAGAAAGTATCAATATTATGTTTCTGATTCTTCTTTTTTCGGTAGAGATGATTAACATCAACATTATCATTGTCCCAAATATAATCGCCGGCCGGCTTCTGTGATACCGATCATCATCTCTGAATATCGTCTCCATATCATTGTTAAGGAAATCGAATATCGTGAAATTGGTTATGATATCCAGGTAATGACCTTGAATTTTTGAATGAATCGATCTTTAAAATTTTTTCTTTAAATGTAATCCAAAAATTTTACCCAAACTCTTAATTGTTATCATGTTGCTCTGAATAGGTTTTATGGGTTCTGAAGGATCACATTCAGTATTTATTTAATGTTACTTAAGATCATATTTTCCAAAACGTGAAAAAACACTGGCATGTTAATATGAATTCTCCAAATTTTGGTGAATTTTTAATGAATATGTATTGGGTTTGCTATGACTTTAAAGTAAACTGACCTAAAAAATTTGTAACAAACTGATGTTTATAAACTTCATTGTTACTGAATGTGGCCAATATATGGGTTATGCAATCTGTTAAAATGGTTGGAAAACATATGCTTCAGCATGTAGTTTATATAGCAATGATTAACAAATCAAATTTATAATTTATGTTACAGATATGGGATCGATAAGTGTGTTGGTTTGCTTCGGTGGTGAGTGGGATTCTTCACGGATGTACAATAGTTATTCAATTGTTAGAGTTATCATTCCCGTGGATTGTAGTTATTTGAGGTTAGTAGAGATTATAATGAGGGAATTAAAAAGGAATCGATTAGAATGTACTATTACAATTCAATATCAAATAATGAAAAATGGTCCACTCGTAACAGTTTCCAGTGACAGTTCTTTACATTTCTATATAGAGGTTAAAAAGATTGACCCATACTTGACAAAGTTCTCACTGTGTGTAGATATTGAAAATGTGGCTCCCAAAAACGACAATATGATGTCCTTGGGTAATGAATTGCCAAGATTTGATAATATTACTTATCCCCATATTATGACTCATGATTTCAGCAATGGTTGTATAGATACGTTATCGAATTTTGTTTGCCAACTATTGAAGAGATGGGATCTACAATAGTTGAATATGTGAAATATCCTTATCAGTCCACTGAAGAGATTGAGTGTGACATAATCTTCCGTCCTAGTATTGAGGGAGTCAAGGTGAATGCCGCTTCTGAAATAAGAATTTGTTGGTAACAAGCATATCATATATGCACTTATATGCAATTTACATTACCGTTTTCGATGATCAAATGGAAACTTATACATGCTCTTTCAAAATAAGAAATATAAAGAATCACACATGCTCTTTGACGCGATCACGGCGATCACAAACCCACATATATGTTCATTGATTGCAAGTTGTATCAAATACAAGTATGTCTCTACAAAGATGGTTTACACCTCAGCTGATATTGTTAGGGATATGATGAGAAATTACGGAGTATCAATTAGTTATGAGAAAGCCTGGAGAGCTCATGAACGTGTATTGAAAATAATAAAGGTGATCCAAAACTATCTTACGGAGACTACTGCGGCATATATGCATATGCTTAAACAAACGAATCCAGAGGTCATATACAAGAATAGAGACAGAAATGATAACAAGTTTTTGTTCAGCTTTGTGGCATTAGGGACATCTTTAGAAGGGTGGAAACATTGCAAACCTATTATAGTAATTGATGGAACTTTTTTAACAAGAAGTTACAATGGAACCCTATTCACTACTTGTACACATGATGCTAATAACAATGTCTTCATATTGCTTTCGGTGTTGGTGATTCAGAAAACAATTATTCGTGGGAGTGGTTCTTGCTACGGTTGAAAAAAGCATACGGCCAACGTGATGGACTTGTTATCATTTTTGATCGACATGGTAGCATAGAAAATACAACCAAGAAGGTGTATCCGAGTGCGATGCACAGAGTGTGTTGTTACCATCTCTATCAAAATTTAAAGAAGTAATTTGGTAAAAATGCCAAATTCATAAGAAAACCGTTCAATGCTGCTGCGAGAGCATATACAATATCAGAATTTGAAATTCAAATGAGAATGTTAGACTTGATTGACAGGCGTATTCGGGGATATCTGGTTAGTATGGATTTTAATTTATTTCTAATATATTGTAATACATAAAACTAACTAACGTGATATAACAATATGAATGTAGGAGGATGTAGGGTACCATAAGTGTTCGAGAGCTTATATGACATCAAATCGGTTCTTCACAATGATGTCAAACATTGTAGAATCAGTGAATTCTATAACTAGATCAACCAAAAACTTTCCAATAGAAGCTTTGTTCGAGCCGTTGAGGTGTGTAGTACAAATGTGGTTCTACAAAAATGCAAATGATGCCAAAAACACATTCACCAGACTTGGATCTAGATGTGAGAGCGTGATGAGGGATAAATCGATGAAATCATTGGGTCTAGAGGTATGATAACATTTATGTACTAATATTTGAATAGAATGACCTGATGCGAGCATCATCTTAACAAATTTTGTTGTAAAATAAAATATATTTTTCATAGTGATATTAATTATTTTCAATATTTTATCGAATATTTTACAGATGTTACCATCAAGCGATAGTGCATTTTAGGTGAACGACGAGGGAACGTCTTGCTTGGTAAGACTTGATGAAAATTTTTGTTCTTGTAACCGTTTCTAGATACCATGTCCACATGCAGTAGCAGTCATTGGTAAATATAACTTGTCAATCTACGACTACTGCTCACCTTATTATAGCAAAGAGTCGTATCTCGCAGCGTATAGCGGTAAAATTTATCCGCTTGGTAATCAATCTGATTGGAATGTACCTGAATTTGAACAAAATACGGTGGTTGTAGCACCTGTTTCAAAGAGAAGCTTTGGAAGGCCACATGAAAATCATCTACGTAGTGTGATCGAGGTCAAAAGGACAATTAGATGTAGTCGTTGTATGGAATACGGTCACAACCGAACAAGATGCAAAAATTCCGCGCCATTAAGCGCGAATCGAGACCAAAAAAGGAAGGAGAAGTCTAGTAACGATTTGGAGGTAAAAATTTAGTTTCTAATTAATTGCTTATTGTTTTAAATTGTTTTATTAATACATATGTGAATATGATTGCATGTTAATGGTTTCAAAAGGTTAGCTGTGGAGTAGCTGTTTTGGAAAAGTTGTTTATTGGAAATAAATTTACATTATGTCAATTTGTTTACTATTGTCATTAGATAGATGACAAGCGGCCAATTAATGTTGTCTTTGCAATCTTTGATTTCATTTCTATAAAAGGTTGAGAGATGTATTAATATATTTAATCTACAATAAATTGGAAATTTGTCCATTTGTTATTTGTCTTATAGCAGACGCAAGCGTGTGTTTTGCTTTTGTTAACAAAAGTTTGTGTTTGTTTTATCAATTTTCATGGATGGTATCATTGTGCATTGATAATTGATAATCAATTATATTTAAGGTTTCCAATGTTGTGTACTGAATAAGAGTAATATGATTTCCCAGACTACAAGCATTCCCAGGGACTGTTGAAATTTTCGTGATCCATCAATCTGAAGACTGGATTTAGTTGTTCATTTCAAAAATTGAACGCATTTTGTGTATTAAATATGATTGCATATCAACGATTTGTTCAATCACGTATTGATGTAACGGTCCGAAAAGGCGAGTATTTATTATAAACAAACTACAAATCTAAATAAGATATGATTAATAGATCTAATGATCACATCCGCAACAAAGCGTTTATACGGCTGGACAATAACATTTATACGAATATAAATAAAAACAAAACAAAACAAAACATTCGAATATTGAAAAATGGCTGTGCTAAAATGTAATTACATGAACACAATTTGATTCATTAAAGGACAATTGAAATAACATCATGTGGCAACGTTAACAAAAATTTACTAAAAATTATTACCTGTGCAACAGAAATGAACAAAAATAACCCAGAAAATTAAGATTGGCATAAGTTGATTGTTTAAAAAAGGTTACATCATCTATCACTATGATGCTCTAGCAAGTTCACACTTCATTCTACTTCCAAACATTTAAATACCATTTATACATAAATATTTCTAAGGCCAAAACAAAACTAGTAGCCATGCAAGATCATATTCTGGAAGATAGCTAAAATCGAGAATCATTCGACAAAATGACATAATACAATTTAGATATCTCTTCAACATACTTCGACATCATTCTTGAATCAAAACATGTGATCTACTTCACCAACTTTGACAGGGGTATATCGGGCTTTTCGATTGCAAACTTGTAAAGTTGGACAACCATGTTGTATCGAGCCATGCGGGTATCAAATTTATTTTGCATAGCATTAATCATTTTTGGAATAAGTACTCCGCATACTTGATCACAAAGATTCCACAATCACCCCGAGATAAACTAAAAGGCATACAAACTCACCATTGAATCAGTGGAAATAAAATTATAAATGTCGATTTATTAAACCTTACATATTTGTTTGTTGCGGGATGTCTTTACACAATTTGCAGGACAAAGAAGCATCTAGGGTTCCATAACTAAGCACTTTGGTTTTTCGAAGCAGGTGGGGGATAATGTGGCGCAGTGGGTCCACGGCATCCAGTACAGCTACATTTTCAATTGTTTTGAAAGATGAATTGTACACATCCAGATGCCAGTTTGATATATCAAAATGTACTAATATCCAATAGGCGCGCTTCCATGAAAACAGGTATGAAGACATGATCAACGTCTCCCCAATTATTCCCAAACCATAACTTGTTGCCAGTTACATACGACATAAGGAATGTTTGTCTAAGACTTTGATGTCCTTCTTGAACTGATCAAATATAGTTCTGACCCTGAAATCAAATAAACTATCTGTACACGTGGCCTTAGTTTCATTCAGACCATTGAACTTCATCCTCATTCTCAGGTAATAAAACATAGCATCGATATGCTGCAATATTTTTTCATGAGTGTTTACAATATTTAATAAATGTCAAAATAGAAGAAAATTTTACCCCGTCATTCAGTGGTACTCCAACCTCCTTCAGATCATACCACTATATTTTAGAAGATATGTAAACTGGTCCAACATCCATCACATGAGATATTTTCAGATCATCTTTATGAAAATTTTGAAGCCTACACATTTATAAATATAGAAAATGTCATTAGAGTACAATGAATTAAGTGCTATAATGTGCAATTGTTTAATGTCAATCACATACTTATTACTGAGACGGAGTCCTTTGCTATACCACTTTTCAAAAGACAGAATAATCCGGTAGAGAGGGAGAATCTAAGCAAAAATTGTATTGAAAAGAACGAGTTGGGTCTATTGGAAGTACTTCTCCTTGTGAACGATAACTTCTTACGTATAGAGATTGGAGACATGCAGGAAGTTTGATAATCCTCTTTGGGTGATGTTCAAATTTTGAATCATCCTTCACCATGAACGGTATCCATGTAATTGTCTATAAAATACCAAATTTGGTCATAGTATCAAGAAAAAATAAAAAAGAATAAGTAGCTAATATTATATGATTTGTTAATATGTATAAAAAATTAATATTCCAGAATTTATAAACGACAATTTGTACCTTCAATTTGCCTTTAATGGATGGATGAGCTTCCATTCTTCTGAATCGATTCGTCGATACTTCTAAAGTCCTATTCGCTGAACTCCAATCCGTCATCCAATAGGTTACCAGTTGATTGAATACCCATCGCACTTACAACAACGTCACTGCATGATTGGCTTTGATTTGATAGACTTTGTTTATTTCTGGTCCGATGATCAGAATGAGATGCATCCTGAATAACTTCCTTTTTCGAGTCTATTTCAATAAGCTTGTTTTGGTTATAAAAATAGTTAGAAGTGTTGATGTAATTCTAAAAGATAACAAAAATAAGATGACGTGCTAACCTTCATTTCAACATTGTTATCGATCATGTTGATGTCATCATCAGTCAAGATAAGCCCGTCATCTAGTAGAAGAGAATGAGAATTAGTTTGGGTATCTATTCCTAGGTCAAAGCTAGGAATGTCTCCCTCACCAATTTTGTTATCACAATGAATGCTGGTTATGTCACGCTTCAGATTCGCTCGGTGAGGCCGCATATTTTTATTCTTTGCACGAACTTTGTATTAAGTTAAAAGATATGTAGTAATTTTTTCAGAATGGAATAGATCACAATTAACCTTTGAATTAATATAACGTAATTATACATGTCAAACCTTTGAAGATAGAACGCTTGAATTAGCTCATACTTGGTTATGTATAGTTTGCCCTTTTGTTTTTGCATTTGCTCAGTCATACACACCTTTCAGTCCATCCTCGATTGTCTTGTTAAACTCATCAAAGAAGTTTACAAATTGAATTTTGATAATAAAATGGTCAGACACTATTTTCTCGTGCGTGCTCAAAATTGCATCGAACCGGCTATTAATGGACTTTTTCTTGGATTTTCGATGCTGTGAATTTAAGTCTAGATGATATATTAAAGTATGATCATACAATAAATGAAATTATTAATAAGGAAAAGTATTATCGAACACCTGCACTTTAGATGCTTCATTGTGGACATGTTGATCTGAGACAGATTGCATGTACATTAGCTTGCGCTTAACTCCACCACCCTTTAATACTCGAGTGTCTTCTTGATCTGTCTCAACTATGGAATCTGTAGTATTGACACACTACTATGCAATACTTGATGGTTTCCGTCATTTGAAGGTGCCAAATTCTACATAGATTTAATGTAATAATGTAGAATATTATCACCAAAAACATAAAAAAAATTGATAAAATTTAAATCCAAATAATGAACGATTATAACTGTGTGAATATATATGTGTTATTGGTCAACCTTTTCCATTCGAATACCACCATGCTCTTGAAGTGCTCGAAATTCATGGACAACGACATTGGGCTTGTGTATAATAGTGTTGTTCTGGACAATTGTTCGAGCCACAATCTGCGTGAAATCATATTAACATATAAACTTATCATCACAATAATAAGGTCCATCACTTTTAAATAATATATCTAAAGATGTTTTATAAGAGACGAGTATACACCTTTTTAACTTTTTTGACACCCATTGCACTGTTGCTACTAGAGACAAAAGATTTTTTATAACTATCTAGTCTAGGTGATTGTTTGACATCAGGAGCCGCAAAATCATCGTCACTTTTTTCAACACGCGCATGAGCAACATCATGAAATATACCACTTGTGTATGTCTTTTGTCTCTCGATGATGGTAGGTGTCAGAGCACTAACTTGCAACTATTTAGAGCATCTCCAACAAGCTCTTTAAACATAGATTACTCTTTAATTTAAAGAGTCAACGCTTAAAATCATGCTCCAATGGATTCTCCAATTTAACATTTTAATTTAGAGAGTGGATGGAGAGCCAAACTCACTCTCTATTATTAAATGCATTGAAATAATTTCAATTTTCAATACTTGATATGTTGGTTTTAATTAAATAATATATACAAATTGGGAGGAAAATATATGATAAAAAGAGAGGAGAGGGAAATATATTAAATGCTTATTGAAAAAAGTAAAATAAAGAGTTTGGAAATAAAGAGGCTGTTGGAATGTTTAAAAAAAATTGTTCTTTAAATTTAATGATGCTCTTTAAATATACATAAGTTGTTGTAGATGCTCTTACATGTATTGAAATGCAGTCAATGCATTAATATATTTTTTAAAATTGCTGAATATAACAAATGTATAAAACGAAAAAGATACAGTATCGTGTGACTTACATTTGGGCGACCAAATATATCCTTTGCAATATTGAGTTTGGCAGATACATTTCCCTGAACCCTGGACGTCCAATTTAGGATCCTTGGACAATAATCTCCGACCTTGGTACATATCTTGCCTTCTAGTATAGAAATAATTTCATAGATCCATATTTGGAATGCGATTAAAAACCCACTTAATCTATAAGCAATGTATGATTTACCATCGCCCTCTATGATAAGTGACTTGTTCTTCAAACCGGATCTGAGAGATGAAATGGTGAACCTAAATAGCTTCTTACCCCCATGCATATGTGTTCATCTCTTCCAATTCAACTAGTACCATCAAGGATTCTTCCACGCTTCTTTTGTATGAAGTTGTAAACATGAGGGACGTAAGAACAAAGAGGGATGCCAAATTGACTACTTCCGTAACTTAGTTGAGAGCATTTGCATAATAGATCATACACGTCTGATGGCGATATGTTTGATATGTGACCAAATAGATCATTCTTAATCCTACAAAATTGCGCATCAAATTTGGATCGTTTGTCATCACCCAAACATCTTAATCCAGTAATGAGGCAGAAATCTTAGAGAGTGAAGCTAACGAGACTGCCCCTAATATTGAACCACACCTCTTCTGATATTTGACGGCTTAACTTCCCTAAGAAGGACTTGGTGAATTAGCTGGTGATTCAATGAAATTTCATTCGCACGGAGAAAAGGTGTCCAAAGCACGTGTCTCAAAACATAGCCTTCTGAGTGACATGCTTCCAACCAATATGTTGAACATATTAGCATTCGAGAATGCATTCACTTTACCAAGGTACCATTGGTCAGGATGTATGATGTATTTCCACTCCTATAAAATAAGAACATAGAAAAAATACGTCAACATTAAATTTATTGATTAAGATTTCAATAAGTTGCATGTTAATCGTGTTACGTAATGGAACTAAACATGTAACATAGATACATATTGTTATTAACATTGAATACAACAATGATTTCACTATTGTTAACATGTGAATGATGGTAACACCATGTTATTACATTTTTTTTTAATTACCATTCACATGTGACGCAACCATTTTTGGCCGAATACCATGCAACACACTTACATTTTGTTATTACCACTTGATTAGACCATAACTATAACATCATCCAGTAACAACTTAGGTCAAGCAAAATAACATGAACCCGTAATATAAATACATTATTTCATTACCTTAATACCAGTAACATTTGAGGAAACAATTAATAATTAAAACGTAACATAATCAACATTACTATGTAACGAATTAACATTGAAGTGTAGCATACAAACATGTTCTTTTATATGTGAAAATAGAATGACGAAAGCATCATTGCATAAGAAATGAGGTTCGATTTTAGGATATGAATTCAGATGATATCTAACACACTACAAATATCACAACTAGTTCTGAAAATAAAATATGATTTCATGAAGTATTCCAAATATATATAAAAAACACACATCCAATGCAATCAACAACAAAACAAAGATCAAAATTGAATAATTTAGAATGTATATAGATATACTAACTATTGTTATTAAAAATAGAAATTCCAATGTCAAATTTGGGGAGTAACTATTCCGCATGCAAACATCTAAAATTTGCTTACACAAGATGCTAATAAGAACTTGCAAAATTGAATCTGCTGCAAAATTTAAAAATTGATAAATTTGAACAAATTTGAATGATACATAAACACCCATACCACAAAAGATTAATGATAAAAAATAATCATAAGAACATTAAATACAGAAAAACAAAAGGAAATATGGCATTTGCTAATAACAAAACGTGAAAAAAAAAAATTAATATCGATTATTCCTAATTTTACCCATGCATTTAAGAAATTGATGTTGCAAAAAGTGTCATTACCTTTTCTCTTTGTACGACAATCGGTGAAGCTTTCTTCTTCGCATGTACTTTTCTTTTTATGTAGCACCGACTTTTTCTTTTTGTGGCTGAGCCATTTCATCTGAATGTATGTTTTCACCTCGATTTGTTCACACTACGAAACTTTGCCATTCCAAAATAGCTGTATAACAAACAAAAATTTAAGATTATTACTGAATATACGATTCAGCGAGAAACTGTCTGTTCTCACGACAAAAAAATAACTCACGACAAAAAAATAACTCTATTACGATAATCAGATGTGTATAAAAGAGAATGCACTCACAGTTGAAATAGATCTGTATATTAATTGTATTGACAGTGCGAAATCTTCAGGGTTTGGGTTGATGATGGAGTTTGAGAGTGTGTTCTGGAGAGTTCTTCTTCTAGTCTGACAGAGAAGACTACATAATAGGTTTATTTTGTTACGTGTAAAACGAAGTAACATGGAAGTTATTTCAGTCAATTACAAAAATTAGTGCCTTTGATTATGCATGATAAGATATGAACCTTAAAAATAGCCATTTTGTTACTAATTGAATTTGAATTTGAATTTAAAAAATTTATATTATTAATTAAATAATAAATACAATAAATCTGAATGTTAATTAGTAATATTAATAAATTATTAAAAATCAAGTATATTTACAATTTGGTAGAAAATGTAGGTAGGATTAGGGGTGGGCGTGGGTCGGGTTGGGTCGGTTTTGGACCCAACCCGACCCAAACCGATTTAAAATCGATTTGGAGAAACCCAAACCGAAAAAAATCTGAAAATGGGCGAAACCGATCCAAACCGACTCGGATCGGTTCGGTTTTCGGTTTCGGCCTTGTTAAAGGAAAAAAAAAAGTTTTTTTTTTTTTTAAAATCGAGTCGGTTCGGTTTGGAGTCGGTTTTTCGATTTTTTTGCCCAGTCTTAGGTAGGATTCCGAATTATCACAAATAAATAATCCAACATAATGTTGTATTTACTAGATTCGGATAAAAATATTATATAACGTAGAAGAGATAACGTGACACTGCGTATAATTATTTCTAAGAATGCAACAAACATTGAGTTGAGTTTTCCTTTTCAGTCAGTTAAAGCTTCAAATTGATGTTAGTCACATATATATATATTGCAATAATTGAAATATTAGTTGTTGACAATTTAATTTTCTGCTAATCAGTCATTTTTGGTTTTTCCAAACTAATAACTTGAGACCTTAAAAGGAATTATTGTGAGCAATTATATGTAACAGCAGAAATTAACTTGTTAACTAATTACTTGGCCATGGACAGTACCAAATTGCACAGCTGCTCTAGTTATTTTTGGTGAAAGTACCAACTTTTTGCATAAAATTAATTTTTATGTACGAGTTTTTATTAAGAGTCTAATGGCGCGTTTGTTACACTACATGTTAAACTCAAAATTTCATCGATTTAAAGAACACACTTCTTTTACCCAATATGCTTTTTACGTGTATTTAAAAAAATTATTGTATTGCATATAGAAATCAGTAATATAATGTGGTATCTGTTTTGTAGTTAGAGAATATTGTCTTGTTAGCACAAATATGTCGAGTAGCACCAAAGGTTCACCTACCATTCTCTAAGATTTTCAATGTTGTTGCATTCGTAAACAACAACAATGAGACAAGTTTAGTTCTTGAATGTCCTCAAATAATGCATTACTTTTACATCACATGTGCTTGAGCCTTTTGTTTCTTTGGCTTGCGACATTCACTTGCACGATGTCCCGCCTTTCCACAGTTATAACAGTCACCTTTAAATTTCTTGGCATTCTTTTTGTTGTCTTTCTTTGGTGCATCACTAGAATTCTTTCTTTTCTTGTTAGTCTTTGAACTAGACTCCACAATATTGGCTTTTGCTTACCCAAAATGTCATCCATATTTTCCGCCGACTTTCTATTGTCTTCTTCTATCCTTAGCCGAACAATCAATTCTTTCAAGTTCATCTCCTTGCATTTGTGCTTGATATAGTTCTTAAAATCTCTCCATAAATGAGGAAGTTTCTCGATGATTGCATCAACTTGGAATGACTCACTTAAACTCATATTTTCAAAGATGTATGTCATGAAGAAGAACCCAGAATTCTTGAATTTGGCTAATAACCTGCTTGGTGTCTATCATCTTGAAGTATAAGAATTTTCCGACAATGAATTTCTTCGCTTCATCATCCTCGCTTTGTATTTTCTCTCCAAAACTCCCAAGTTCTTTTGTTGCTTTCATGGCACTATACACTCCATATAGTATATTGTCCAATCCAATGGCGAGCCAGACTTTTAAAGTTGGGGGTCCTTTATGGGGTAGGCGGGGGCGAAGCCCTCACGGGGTTCGAGGGCGCCCAAAATTTTTTTTTCTCAAACTACAATTCTCGAGCTCATTTTTATGAAAATAATATTTTTTTATAAGTCATAGTTTTTAAAAAGCTTACAAAAAGTAATTGTACAAAAATATTCAAGATCTAAAATTAGTCAAACTCTTCTTATTCACGTTGCCTTCTATAAAATTATCTTCCAAAATAGGAAGATCCGATTTACAAATGAAATTAAATATTACTCAAGTTCAAAAGAAAAAAAAAATCAATTGAACACGATATGTATTAACAAGCAAAATGCATTTATTAATTTTGTATTATCATTTGAGGAATGGGTCAATCATTTGTAATTTTGTAATCCCATATCAATTTCATATCCCCAGAAACATAAGATTTTACTAGAAAGAGGGACTCCCCATTGCTAATTTGTTGTTATTACATTTATGTTACGCGGTGAACATGATATAGGGAATCGTCAAATCGATTCTTCGATCCGAATTTTGTAGAAGATGAGGAAGTGATTTAATTTTTTTTATTTGCGTGTTTCAAATAAGGGTTGAATCTGTTTTAGTTTCTTCGATTGTGTATTTGCAATTGCGTTTCTGACTATCAAATTGAAGAAGAAGTATGAATTGGGCTTTTGGTTGGTTGGGTAATTGGAATTTGGATTGGGTAATATTTGTTGGGTTTACAGCATTGTTTGAGTATATTATAGCTTGGGCTATTTTCTTATGTTTTGGTTTGGGCTTATAGTTATCACTTAAAAAAAAAAATTAAATTTAAATAAAAAAAAAAAAAAAATTCAGAAATTTGGGGGGGTCCTGGGCACCCCAAGGACCCCCCCTCCGCCAACGGGTCCAATCCGTTCAAAATGTAATTTTTGCACAGAAAGTCAGAATGCTTCCATGCATCCAAAGCAATAATCGACTCTCGATTATTTTCTCTTTCTTGCACAGCGGGAATATCTTGTGTCAGAAACTTTGCCAAGTTAAGAATGGTGAGATATAACAGCATTTTTTGTTTCCATCTCTTGAAATTCACCCTGCTGAATTTTTCAGATTTTTCTCCATGAGGCACCTGAGTCGATTGAATTGGAATAGCTATAGGTAGAACCCTCGTGGATATACCATTAGTTATGGGAACACTATTTGTTCTGTTTGAATCCATTTCTATTATATAAACAGAAGGTCAACAATAATTAATTCAAACAAATATTTAATAGAAACACAGAACAAAATTAAAGATTGTTGACTGGAATTGAACCAACAATTAAAGAAAATCCAATATAGAAACAGATACAAAAGGGATTCCGATTTAATATTGAAATTATGCAGAATATAATAACTTAAATATTTACAACTTTAAATGGGCCTTAAACTTGAAATAGCATAAGAATTTGGTTAAAACTCACGATAATCAGGAAATAGACATTTGCATGCATAAATACAAACACAAGACTTAACTTGCATGTATTCAAATGTTAACAGATTGCATGCACTTAGGAACCTTAATTTGTATGCATTTAATTGTTAACAGTGCACTTAATTATCATGCAGTTAAATGTAAACAAAACAATTAATTATCATGCAATTAAATGTAAACAGAACAATTACTTGTCATGCACAGATTAATAAAACAGATCACTTAATTTTCGTGCACAGATTAATGTCACGGATAGAAAATTCAATAAATGTTAATTACTAAAATAGACTCAGCAACATTGAAAGTCTAAAAAAGGAACAGAAACACAAGGCCAAATTAATTATGATTTAATTAATTAATTTACATAAAATTTAATGAAACTGCTGTAATCAGAAACTGAAATGACATGCATTTAAATATGTATAACAGAACTTTAATTTGCAGGCATTTAATGGCAAACATAACAATTAATGTTGCATACAATTAATTGTTAGCCGAAGCTTTAGATTTCACGCAACAGGATAAAACGCAGTATATAATATGTATGCAATTAAAAGTTATTAAATGTAAACAGAAAGGCAATGACACACAAAGCAGTATACAACACGGTTAAACAGTATACGACAGAACATTAAGCAGTATAAAAAGCAATAGAATATAATTATATAAAAAATACGTCTTAAGATTGTTAGATAAAAATTTATCTACTAAGTTATTATATTCTGTTAGAACACTTACTTGAATTTAAAATGAAAATAACAAATTGAAATCGAAAAACACAGATCAAGGCAAGAGTTCGACTCTCTTTTCTTAAGACGTATTTGCTCCGCTTCGATGCTTACGGTATTGTGGCAAACGCTTCCAAAGATACAACGATCAAAACCTTTCGATAGTAGCACTACAAACCAAAAGGACGGCGAATTTGAATTGTTTAGTACTCTCTGAAAACGAGGACTCGAAAACTATGATTATGAATGCAAAATAATTCTATATGTTATTGAATGAATTCGCGGAACTATAGGGGTTTATTTATAGCATACCAAAATTTGTGTCTGAAAAGACACAACACTTGAAAGGACTCTAATAAACAGTTGCCATACCTGTAAGGATATTCAAATCCAGCAGACATTACACGTGAAACGTGTCAAAATTCGGAATGATAAATTAAAATAAATAAATTATTTTATCTAAAAAGAATATACTAGTCGAGACCCGGACCCACAACCACGCGGCCACGACCACGTGGCGCGGTGCGCGCGTGTGGGCTTTAAACCGAACCCGATAGCATCTAATCCTCGTCTCCTCTAAAGACTTGCGGTGCTCCTTGGAGCCCAAACCCAAATCCAAATTAGAGGTATATTAATTGGTTCAAAATCATGTCATCTTCTAATGTGGGATACACTTCTCAACTTTGCTACAACATCCAATTTCTATTTTCAAGGTGTCAACTTTTGATACTAATTTCTCATTCAATCGGAAATAGTTTTGTGAAACTAAATGTACCACGAGCATCTACTTACGGAACTTACGGAGTAGAATGCATTCAACTATAATTTTATAATAATCGGTTATCGGGACTCACCCAAATATTTGGTCAACATTCGTCAAACTAATTTATAAACAATTATTTCCAACAGTATCACATGTATCTTATTAATGCCCTAAGTAATTTGGTCAAGTGTGGTTTAAAAATTATTGAATGGTGATGATTTAGGGATGGCAATGTGGGGTCCAGGTAAAAAATATTGAATGGTGATGATTTAGATGATTTAGAGATGGCAATGTGGGTCCAGGTAAAAAATATTGAATGGTGATGACTTAGGGATGGCAATGTGGGGTCGGTGGGTTGGCACCCGCCAACCACTCTGGTTAATTTTTTTTTTTAAAACAAAAATATAATTAAAAAAAGGAAATAGGAATTTATTATATATTTGTAGAAAATATAACCAAAAAAAAAAAAAAATACAAGATTGAAGTCGTGGTGAAGTGGTTAAGAGTTAATTTCATAACTTCAACCAGGGTTTGATTTTTATACAACCCATTTTTAGAAAAATATGATTTGTAAATTGTAATTCTATTTTATAATTTTTCAAAAAAGAAAAAATTAAGAGGCGGGTCGCCATGGCTACCCCTTCCCTCGTGCGTGGCGATATTTCTCCTCGTAACCCCTCCCTTTTTCTCAAACTCTGATATTCTTCACCAAACATGACATGACATCAAGATGCAAATCTTGGCGACAAAAATAAATTTCAAAATTGTGATCTAAAAGATTATTAAATAAATGGGCTCCCAAAGACGCAATTCCTATTCCTTCCGACAACAGGAGTAAACAATATTTTCCACGATAACCAGTCAAGATTGTTAAATAAATGGTGCTAAATATTAAATTATATAATGTAGAGTTTAACTTTGTAGGGTGTACAATTAACACCTCTTGAATGGTAGACAAGATAATTGAAAAAACACTTAATAATGGTTGCCCAATTTTTCTTCGTAATTTAATACCATTCTAAAGCCCTAATTATTTGTAAATTCGTATATTTAATTTACATTTTCATATATATAAAAACTCCAATGAATTTTCAAATTTTGCATTGTCAACTCTAAACAGATCCAAACACCTAGCTAATAATGAATCATCTCATTGAATTATAACTGCCTATACATCTATAATATTAATATATGATGGATTTTTAATAAAATAGCACATTAATTATAAAAACAAATTTGAAATATATAAATCATAATATGTCAACTTAATTTATTTTAAATAATATTCAACCTTGGAATTATTTTTCGTCTTGGATCATCATTTGTTCCAAGAGGGATTTTCCATTGACTTGAGACTTTGTTAGTTGTTTTTCAATATATTCCGTATACTTCATCGGAAGATAGGAAGCACGGCCATCTCTTGCCACCAACGGCTGAGCAGGGCCGACAATGGTGTCCGGTGATGGTCCATTTGCTACAACAATTGAAATCCTTGTCTTCTCGTTATTCAAAACGGCTCTATGCATCACACTCTTGCACCTCCCATTGCTAAATATCTGTCCAAGCCAACTTCATTCATTACTAGTTTTTCTTAATCCATTATATTAATGTATGGTCTATTAGAAAAACGTAAGTACTAATTTTATGGGACGAAGAGAGTATAATTTACCTCAAGCTGATCAGCGGTGTTAACGAGAATAGAATTCTGAGGTGAATTAACATTAAACCAATCTCCATTGTGTTGAATCTGTAAACCAGCCACACCATTATGTATCAGAAATGTCAAAAGGCCATGATCTGTGTGTGGTGGAATGCCAATTGCTCGATCCGGTTCAGGACAAGGTGGATACAAATTTGCGGCAAATAATTGAAATAATGACTCCAAATTTAGGGTTTCTTCCATGTAGCCTTTCTCCAATTCTAGGGTTTCTGATATTGCTTCAAGTAATGCCCAGGCTAATTTCCTTGTCCTTTCGCTGTAAATCAGTAAAGCTTCCCTGTAACAATAGTGGGAGAAGAGCAAATCTATGTAAATATTGGTGTCTTCGACTCAACAGTATTGAGTCTTGGAGTTTTATCTTAATATATGTCAGCTCTCGTAACGTGGTGCCGGGATGGTGGCTGGCTTGAGAACTGCTCATTTGAGCTTTTAGCTGGATCAAATTGCTATATTACCTCAAAATATCGGGTTTAAGAGGACAATGAAATTCAGGATGGACGTAGAGCTTAAGGTAATCCCTCCATAAGGTGAATGTGTGGTTTGAGGCATCTTTGACGTCGAAATTCCCACACTTGATGGGATCAGAAGCATTCTTCGGTTCATACTGCCGCTTTTCCTCTGCCGGCATATTGAAAAACTCCGTAGCAGCTTCAAACATTGCCTTCATGTCGTTTTCTGGTATTCCGTGATTTACAAGCTGCAACATCACCAAACAGTTAAACTATTAAGAAAAAAATTATTTTAATTATATCCTTTACAAAACTTCCATTAAGAAACCAAAACGTGAACAATTATTTATAAATGGGTGGCGGCGAGTCATACAATGAAAAAACCCCATTCTTGGCAAGCTTTGCCAAGTTCTTGGATGAATTTGGACCTTTGATCAGGATGACCAGAGGTGAGTAAGGAAAAATCAATGATTGGGATTGAATCAGAGTTTGAAGCAGTTCGTTCATTCACAAAGTTAAATTTTGATGGGACAGACTTGAGAACAACAGAAGACTCTGCAAGTACTTTGACGCCTGCCATCTCTCTCTCTCTCTCTCTCTCTCTCTTGTCTGTCTCTCTCTCTCTCTGTGTGGATATAAATGGATGTGTGTGTATATATATCACTGTGTGTGGAAATGGGTGGCCCATGGATGAATGTGTTTAGTCCGCTAGAGACTGTTGAAAATGAGAGAGGGAAGAAACCGTGACCCATGGGTCAATGCACAACCGTTTAGTCCGCCGGATACGGTTTAAAATAAGGTTTGATATAAAATAGATATTTTGATTACCAAAGTTACCAACATTTAAAAACGTGTCATTTTAGTCACGAACTTACAAAGTTATTTAAGTTAAGTCACTTTTTATCTATCTATTAGCAAATTTAACGATTTTATTGAAGTATCTAACAATCGTGATGAGATGATACTAATAAGCTACAAAAAAACACCACTTCTACTCGTGATTTTGATTTCATAGTCATTTCCACATGCGATTTTGATTACGGATACAAAGCGTATAAATAGGTAGTATGAAATCAAAATCAAACTTGAAAAACTTATTAATATCATCGTACATAAGTCTTACCTACGGAGACATATCACCAAATCCTTTAAATCAATTAGCGAATACATGAACATTGATTTAACTGAAAACATAATGTAAGTACAACGACATCCATGTTAACATAATTTGATGATTAAAGTGACACATTTTGAAAGTTTGATGTCCAATTTAAACCCATTTGGTTATCCTGTGGAAAATTAGTAATAAATAATTGAAAATAACATAACCCAGATTTTGTTTATCATCAATGATTAATAAATAATTCTAACAATTGTTGAATATGTGTCATCAAGATATTATGAACATAGGAGAATGTCTTCCTAGTACAAGTCATTCAACAACAAAAGCAATTTTGCCATATAACGAGTGTAGAAAAACAAACATGTTTTTGGTGATGGCCGATGATCGATTTTCTAAATTAATTATGAGATAATTAATTGCTAATCAAGTAAATATGAGTTCGTCTTACATCCAATCGTTTGAAAAAATGTTGAAATTGAAAAAAAAAATCCAAAATTTTTGTTAGAAATGGGGTGGGGTGGGGTGGGGTGGGGGGGGTGGGGGATCCAAATTTTGAATTTTATTGATCAATAGTTCAATACCAAACTTTATTGGTGTTTTTGGTATCATGTCGAATAATTTAATTTTTCTAAAACTTGACTCGATATAAATATAATGAGAATAAGAAAATAAAAATTAAAGATTATAAATCAAATGCTATAACAATATCTAACATTTTGGATGAGAAAAATGGACGAAGAAAAAATATTTACTTCCATAGGATATAACAATAAGAGATTATAAATTAACTGAATCAATCAAAATTACGAATTATTTCATTTATGCATTTCAATAATCTTTATTAATTTATTCTAAAATATGTCTTTTGTTTATGTTGTAAATAAATAGGAAATATTTCATTTGAGGTCCTCAACCTTTGAATTTTTAAACAATTAGGTAATGAACCTTTTATTCGTACTATCCCGAGTTCTAACCTTTCAAATGTTTTCTAGCGTCATCCTTAATGGACGGAAACGTCCATTTGAGTGTTAGAAAGTCAAAATTCAATTTAAAAGACCATGAAGCCCTTTCTTTGAGTAAAATAAAAAGAGAAAAGAGAGAGAGAGAGAGTGAAAGGAAAGGAAAAAGAATTATAAACAAAAAAGAAAAGGGAAATTCGTCAAGAACGCAACCATGACCAACCCTCTACCGCCAATGACCAATTAAACATATTTAATTCAAAATGGTACATTGGTCATTTTAAGAAAAAAAAAAAGACCAATTAAACATTTTTGTCAAGTAAGAATCATGCTCGCATACTTTTGAAAGGTTAAGCCGGGACCTAGATTGCCACAAATGAAAAGTTCAAGACATTATCATTCAAAGATTCTAATATTCGAGACCCTACCTAAAATTTTCTCAAATAAAATATGTTGTTCTCATGCTTAGTCAACAAAACTTCTATTCCTTTATGGAAAATTTGTATTTAATAATTTTGTTTACAAATCTTCACACAAATTTATTACCATATTTACACGTGATGATGACGTGTTAAAATTAAATTCAAATAAATAAACGTTTTTAATTTGTTACAAATTAAATTTCTAAAAAATCAGTCTATCAAACATTAAAATCTCTATATGTAACCATCTAACAATATTTATTTGATATTTTCTTTCATAAAGGATAAAAAGTCCAATTCTTCTACTTTCGTCAATGACTTAAATTTATGGCATACCTTCTTTCTTCTAGAAGGTATCAAAGGATCAAAGTCCAATTCTTCTACTTTAGTAACTTTTTGAGGCAATGACTTAATAAAAATTCTCCAATGCGTCTGACATACATTTTTAGCGTCCTAAAAGTCCGTTTATATTTAGGCTGATTCTAGAAGGTCGATCAAAGATGATTTTAATTTGACCGTCTATTCATGAGCGTAAGCCACATGGATTGAAAGTAACTTTTCACAGAATTAAAGATGCTCTAATAAAGAATTAAAGATCATGTAGCCACCAATGGTTATGCACTGTATTGAGTCTTGCAATTTTATCTTAAAATATGTCTAAATTGTAATAAATAATTGAAAATAACAGAACTCAGATTTTGTTTATCGTCAATTTGGAAATATTTAATAAATAATTCTAACAACTGTTGAATATGTGTCATCAAGATATTATGAACATATGAGAAAGTCTTCATAGTACAAAAAAATCAAAATTATCATTCAACAACAAAAGCAATTTTGTCAAACAACGTAACAAGACAAACAAACACTTTTTTGGTGGCGGCTGGTTATCGGGTTTCTAAATTAATTATTACGAGATAGTCAATCATCCGTAATCAAGTTAATGAGGAGGTCGTCTTACATCCAATTGTTTAATCCAAAATTTGAATCTTATTGATCAATAGTTCACTATCAAACTTTATTGTTGTTTTTGTATCATGTCGAATAAGTTATTTTTTTCTAAAACTTGACTCGATATAAATATAATGAGAATAAGAAAATAAAAATTAAAGAATAAAATCAAATACTATAACAATATATAGTATTTTGTTGGATGAGAAAAATAGACGAAAAAAGAAAAATATTTACTTTCCATAGGATATGACAATAAGATTATAAATTGACGGAATGAATCAATATTACGAATTGATTCATTTATACATTTCAATTATCTTTATTAATTTATTTTAAAATATGTACTTTTGTTTATGTTGTAAATAAATAGGGAATATTCTAGTTGAGATCCCCAACCTTTGAATCTTTTAACGATAGGATCTTGAACCTTTCATTTGTAGTATCCCGAGTTTTAACTTTTTAAAGGTGTTATAGCTTCATCCTTAACGGACCGAAACCATCTATTTGAGTGTTAGAAAGTAAAAATTCAATTTAAAAGACAACGACGCCCTTTCTTTGAGTACATAAAAAATAAAAGAGAAAGAGAAGCAAAAGGAAAAAGAATTATAAACAAAAAAAAAAAGGGATATTCATCAAGAACCCAACCACGACCAACCCACCACCGCCGCCATTGACCAATATTAAATGTATTTAATTCAAGAGGGTAAATTTATCATTTTAAGTAAGGACCACGCTCGCATACTTTTAAAAGATTAAAGACCTAGAGTTCCACAAATAAAAAGTTCAAGACATTATCGTTAAAAGATTCTAAAGTTTGAAACCTTAACTAAAATTTTCTCAAATAAAATATGTTGTGGTTAAAATTTTCATAATTTTATTTACAAACCGTCACAAATTTATTACCATATTTACATGTGACGATGTGTGGTTAAAATTATATTGAAATAAATTATGTATTCATACTTTTTTATAAAATTAAACTTTTAGACTAAACAGTCAATCAAACATTAAAATTTCTATAGCTAATTATATTTATTTGATATTTTCTTTCATAAAGTAGAAATAGAAAGTCTAATTTTTTTTACTTTAGTCAATAACTTAAATTTATGGCTTACATTTTCTAGAACCTAATTCGAGAAGGTATCAAAGGATGATCAAAGCATGGTAATAACTAATAAAGATAATGTAGCCGCCAATGGTGAAGTTTATTAATTAGCCCAACCAAATGGAAACTTGGGAGTCAATTAGAGGTCGGTTGAATATTGTAATGAATATATTTGGTAAAGATTTATAAGTAATTTATGAAATATATAGATAAAAATAATGTTTTATCGACTTATAAATACTTATATAAACACACAAGCATATTCAATATTTAGTATTAAGCTCATGTTTGATTCGGCAAAAATCAATTTTTTATCAGAACTTGATAATTTGAAAGTAAGAAGTAATATTAAAATATTTTGCAAAGTGGGCCCCTCAATTCTTTCAAGTTGACAGAACAAACTTTGAAAGTGGAATCCTATTTTGTCCTACCAGTGAAAGTAAAAAAAGACAAAAATGCCCTTTTGATTGATTACACTCAAATAATACAGAGAGGGGCATATAACTCAATTCTCACATAGAGGGTGGTGTTCAATTTCTCCTCCGAATATATTTGTGTGCGTTTATAAGTATTTATAAGTGAGTTAAATATTATTTTTTTCTACACATTTTGTAAGACCTTTAACTTTTATCTTCACATTTTGTAAAACTACAACTTTTATCTAATTTTTATTCACATATTTTGTAGGATCTATAATTTTTATCTACTTTTTCTCTACATATTTCGTAAAATTTACTGCTTATAATTTTTTCAAAAAAAAAAATTATCAATCATACTCGTTAGTCGTATTCAATATCAAACAAAAGGCCCAATAATGCACAGAGGGACATATATGTCATATTATTGTTTAGATAGTGAGGATTAAATTGCTGCACGTTGTCAGCATAGTCAATTAGTCCACAATGAAATTGCTTTATTTATTTATTTTTATTTTGGAGAAATTGTCTATGAGTCACTTGTAGGTGACTTCTTCCACATTAAGTCAATACACTTTTTAAAATTAGAATTAAGTCATATTCTTCAACAATATTTCAAATTAATCCCAAAATTACCCATGAGATCCATATTTTCCATCGACTTCTTCCACCTCCACCTCCACCTCCACCTCCACCTCCGGCGATTGATTCTTCTCCCAAGTAGCGATGGCGATTTCTTCCACCTCCAAAAATCTCATCCACCTCCGTCGAATACTTCTTCTAAGGCTTGGTGTCAGCTCCTCTCCATATGACAAAAATTCCTTCCACTTCCATAGGCCACTTACAGATTATGGAATTGAACCAAATCATTTCCATATGACATAAATTCCTTCGACAGCCTATGCATTTGGAAGGTATGAAGTGGAATGGGCATCCAGTGGGTACATGTCATAGCCATGGCTAATAGTGAAGAGTATTAATTGTGTAGTACCACGTGAAAATCCTCAACGTTCTCAACAAACGTGAGCTAAATGTAATTATATCTTTTATGTTCACTATAATAGTAGGCTGGGATGATCTCATACCTTGCCATTTCTCACTAAATATGTTTGTAATGTAGAGAAATAGAAAGTGCTGGGGATTTGTAGCTTAAAAACCATTTTTTAAAATACTTGTTGTACTCTTCTGTGTATATGATATTCTACTTCTCATCTTACACTTGTACGTGTGTTGATGCGTATTTAGTCTATGGAACCACTTTTTGCAATTCTTTGTTTGAGCACGCATCTTACGCGCTATTGCAAAGATGTCCAATTGGGGACACAAGATTGCTTGTGTCATGTGATATGAATTTCAGCTTGTAAATTGATTTATTGGAATTGATAACCATGTTGGAAAATATTTCACTTGATACTGTATTATAAAAAACAACTTGATACTGTAAATAGCAGTTTGATACTATATTAAGTTGTCCATTAGATTATTTCTTTGTAATGTTAGTCGTGTGTGTTGTTTGATACTGTATTATGGAAAACGGTATCACATAAAATAGCATCACAATAGAAATGACATAGAATTCGCAGACGTGCTCAAAATTTTTATTATAATATATTTTCGAAATGGTTTCGACGAGCTGGTAAAGACTAGTCGCTTTGCCATTGCATACGATGAATTTTAGCCGTTTGAAATCGTCTCTTTAGCTTAAAATGACAATCTTTAATTTTTCTTGTCAAAATAGTATCATACATACTAAAACAGTATTACAGATAAATATATCTTAATATATTAGTATCATATATGAAAATATCTCAATAAAACAGTATCACATACACAAACTACAACCCAATAAAATAACAGTATCATAGATTAAATAACGGTATCATAGGTTAAATAACGGTATCATAGGTTGAAACATTATAATAAAATAGTATCAAATATAAAAGCGTGGTATAAGTATATCAATGCAAATTATATAAGTAAAACAGTATCATAGATAAAACAAAGAGATTAAAACAATATCATGTGTTGAACATTATCATAATAAGACAGCATCAAAGATAAAAGCATGGTATAAGTATACTAATTCACATTATCTAAATAAAACAGTATTATAGATAAAAGAAAGAGATTGAAACAGTATCAAAGATAAAAACATGATATAAATATATCAATTCACATTTATCTAAATAAAACAGTATCATAGATAAAACTAGGATATTTGAATAATATTATAGGTTGAAACATTATAATAATAAAACAGTATCAAAGATAAAAGTATGATATAAGTATACCAATTCACATTAATTCAAATAAAACAGTATCATAAAACTAAGCACAAGATATTTTAATGGTTGAAGTAATGATACTCTTTTAATATATTGAAATAGTGTCATAAGTTGAAACATTATCATAATAATCAGTGTCACAGATAAAAGCATGATATAAGTATACCAATTTACATAAAAAAGTATCATAGATAAAACAGTATCATAAAATTAAGCTTAGGCTCAGCCCATCTCAAAAAAGTGGGTTTGGATCGGCCCGTGGTTCGCGGGCCACACGGGCCGAGCCACTGGCCGATCTGCGGACCCACGTGAAATTCAATTTTTTTTTTCTTTTTTTTTTTGTAAAGTTAAAAAAAGAAAATAAAAAATATGGAAATATAATTGCTAATTGCAACTTTTGATCCCCAGCTTAAAGCTGGGGACCAATTTGGTCCCATTTGGACCACGGACCACGGGCCGGTCCGTGGAAGGACCCACGAGCTGGATCCACGGGCCGAGCTTGGCATTGTCGTAATTCATTTCTTGATCCGGCCCTGGTCCGGACGGGCCCGGGCCACTCACGGGCCGGACTTTGAAGGGCCGTTTTGCCATCTCTAGTGTGGTCTGTGTCGTCACATACTCTGATTAGAGAAAGTGGCGGCCCACTGGCTAGCATTCTTTTCTATTACTACCCAACATCTCATAGTTGGGTTGATTGTATCATGTTTTTCTTGTTGCCAGTTATTAACTTATAATAATCTTATTCATGAGTCGCTCATTCTGGGTAGTCATCCCACGTGGCATTACTCTAAATAATTCATCCAATTGAGTAATGTCACGTGGGATGACTCACCGATAGTGAGCGACTATGAATATCATTATTCTATTTGACGCAACGAACTTCATTTATTAAACTTTTTCAATAATTTTTGATCATATATTTATGATTAAAAACACCGTTAATGTTCGTGCATTTTCAATTATTGGAAAGTTTGAGAACTTAAATGGAAACTTTTCAATCTTGAAGGACTTAAGTACAAATATTGAAAATTATATGTGCAGCCGGGAAAATGAGTAATTTAGGACGAATAATAACTATAAGAACGTTGTTATTTGTATGAAACTCAGAAACAAAGATTTTAAGTTTAATCGTTAAAAGGCGATGGATCAACCAAGTACTAAAGTGTAATTTTGAAAAATGATGAAGTTTATGTAAAAATGTTATATATTTGAGTGAATAATATTTAGTAAAATCAACAAGATTTTAGTTTATTTCTTATAAGAAATACCGTCCAATTCACGTTACAAAACATGATATAAAAGTTCAATTCATGAATTAATTGCAATACATAACATAATTCGTGCAAAGATTTTTATTTTTGCACCTGCAAGTATGTAATATACTTTTCTCTAAAATGCTATCAATATATATTCGTGCAAATATTATGAAGCTGCCATCGCCGTACTTGATGGGAATCGAGCTATGTTTTGCTTCATAGTTCCGCTTTTCATCCTTAGTCAAATTGTTGTGCTTTTAACAATTTATAAGTTAGTCAAACACTATTTTTATCCATACTATCCATAAGATACACTACTTATAATTTATAAAAAAAATTACCAAACAAGCACTGAAGAACTCCATAGCCGCATCGATTATTGCCTTCATCATGGTTTCAGGTATCCCGTGATTTACTAGCTGCAACAATTAACCAATGCACAAAAGAAAAGATAAAAAGGAAAAATTAAGCTAAATACAAATAAATAAATATATGTGTCTCCTTTCTAATAGTTTTTCTTGATTACAAGTCTTGTTGAACCCATTTTATAAAGATTGTGCATGTCAAGGGTGTGTTGATGTGTAAATCTAAATAAATGAATCTATCACATTCTAATTGCTTGAACTTTTAAACGAGGTGTGGTTCAAGATAAACAGAACATGCAAATGTCTCTATATTTAATCGATGTGAAATTTATTCATATAACACCTTTTGTCCATAGCATTAGATAATAATATATCAGACAAGGTATAGTCGAGTACAACTTGTGTTTTCTTCGTCAATATTTTTGAGTACCATCAAGTATAAAATACACCTAAGAAAAAGGACTTGAAACCTAACCTCCACTTGAAGCATTAGGTGCTCATGCATGCACTTTAAGTTGCCAAAATAAATTCCCAACTTTCACATCACAAAATTAAATATTATTACTTTTATTACTATACCCTTTTTTTAATATTTTTTTTCCTGATGGGTAATGATTTCCTCCCCATGGTGGGAGAGATATTATAAAGGCCAAAGGACACGTGTCATGTTGCCTTTATAATTCCTCCCTACTATAAGGAGGAGATCATTTCTCTTTCCCTAATATAAAAACATCATAAATTGGCGAAAAAATTGTAAAAGAAACAGAATACATTGACCAAGAAAATGAAATCTTAAAAATGATAGCCACAAGTTAAAAAAATATACATTTACTAAATGTAACACATGCATTTAAAGATGATGAATCTGAATAAATAAAAAATAGATGAATTCAATGTTAGTTAACCAATGGAAAGCAGTTGACAAAATTTTGATATAATGTTTTAATAAATAATGCTTATATTGGCATTACACTTTTTATTTGTGGCACCAGATTTTAATTTCACTAGAAGTTCTCAACTTTTGCTCTTTGTAGCAGTTATGTCCTTAACATTTTTTTGTCGCACTTTTGTATTTATTATTTTTTTGTTTATTTAAAATATGATGGATAAATAAGTTATTTTAAGCCTTCCTAATAGATATTTTGGGCAGAAATTGTTATAGAGATGAGATGTGGTAATTAATGAAATGTCGAAGATAATAATGCAACAAAAAAGAAGTTGAAAATATAAGTGATATAATGAAAAATGATTGAGAACCATAAATGTAATTAAAATATGATGCAACAAATAAAAAATATTATTTTAATAAATTACTTTATCACCGAATGTAAGAGAAGTTTGCACCCCCAACACACACAAAAAAGACATATAATGTCTTTACCCTCTCAAAAAAAAATTCTCAATTTCCTCAAATATTTCATTTCCAATTCTTTTCCTCTTCACCATTGTTCTCCAAATCTTTCATTCTCAATCTTGTTTCTTCTATCAATCTTTATTTATTTTTCTACATTCGAATTCTACTAATAAGCGGTATACTAGTCTATCTGGGTATGGGATTTTTTGGGGTGGGGTGGGGTGGGGGGTGGGGTGGGATGGCCAATATGGTAAAAGAAAAGCTTCTGCCCTCGAAATTATTTAAATAAATGGATGTTAAGTGTAGTATTTAGAAATCAGACCTGGAAGTCATTGATAACAACTGAGCACGAAGATGAAGAAGATTGTATAAAATAACTACTTGATAAGAAGTTTGCTCTTTTAATTGTTTCAATAAATTTCTTATAAAACATAATAAACATTTTATTTAAATCTAATTGTAGTATGCATAATCATGATTTGACCTTTTTAGTGTCAAGAGTATTTTGTTTAAGTCGGTCATAAGCAGAAATCAGCTCTACGCTCAATAAAGCAAAACAAATAAATTATTTACATACAATCAGAATTTATACCGTTAAACTTGATCCATGTACTAACAATACACTCTTGTCATTCAATTCATATATCTACTAACAACAAGAATCAAACTCAATTCCTTATACATGCAGGCAAGAAAATTATTATCATCCCATAGGCCCTGCACTGATAAATATCATAAGTGGTAGTGGAGATCACCTAGCTTGTAAAGAGCTAGGCTACAAAAAGGCGACTATTATTCAATAGGTTCACTAGCCAAAGAGAAATCACTAATAATGACTCCAACAGTAGCAGATGAAAGGGTTACCATACATACAATAGTCTTCAAGTTCTTACAAAAGTTATTTCTTACCGGTCAAGTAGTACAACAACTCTATCTTATAGTCTGGCGTAGTAGGTCGCCTTTTGAATTCTAGTAGATAGAAGAGACTATTAAATAATTAAAGAGTAGGTGAGTGAATGAGTCTTCACTTACCTGAGTGATTTCGATCTCCTAGAAAGCTTTTTATTTGGTAGGTAATTTCCCAATTACTTATCCAAGGATTTAACCAAAGTAGGCAGAAGTCTTAGGGCATTGTACGACTTGTTACATTCATTATTATATACACTAAATATTAAAATAAATTTTCAAAAATAAGTAAATAGTAATACACTATTCAAAATAACAAAAGTAACAAGTCGTGTTATTTCAAAATAACAAACTTAACAAGTCGTGTTGTTTCAAATCACTAACGTAACAAGTTGGGTTATTTCAAAATCACAAATATATCAAGTTATGTTATTTCAAAATCAAAAACATAACAAGTTATGGTATTGTTAGTTCTCATCTAATGGCAAATAACCCCAACATGTGAGATTTATACCCAAGAAAGAAAGAAAATTTGTTGATTTTATTGACTCTGCATAACAAACTGCACAAATTCTAATATCGTGGAGCTGGCACTTCGCCCGATCCCAACTTCAAGTTAGACCTTTTTATGTTAACTGGGCCTCACGCCCTTACCTTGTATAAGTCAACTTGCAACACTCCATTGAAAATGAGAAACTTCTTTGAGAGTTTCTTAATCTTACCTAAACTTACATCATCCTACATTTTTACAACATTATGTACCTCAACATCATCATCCAGTGATGCTCAATTGCTTGACATGTTCAAGTCAGATCAATGCTAATTACTATAAACTTTAGAATTTGTAGATTTCTTTTGAACCTGTATGTAGCTATGGTGATATGGTTTTAAGATTAAAATTAATAATTTATGTTTCAGATTATTCGTCCTAAAATTAGATTCCATGTCGAAGAGGGAAAAAAATATATGAAATAGCAACATCATGGTTTGCCAAAAAATGGAAATAGCAACTTTGTACAGTTCAAAATGGCTAAACCCCAATACTTTAAAAAAATGACAAAAGCACAAACCTGTGCAAATCTTTCCTAACAGGTAAAGTATATGAAATATCTTAGTCGTGCTCCAAAATTTCCAATATACTATCCAACAAGAAGAAAAAAATTCCTTTTGACAGGGCTCTAGTAATGCAAACAACATGGAAACAATTTCATTTACATGCATCCATAATTCACTAATGATTCTAAAATCGCAAATATACGCTGTCGTCAAACAAGTAGTAAAATGGACTTTAGGAGTCCGGATCCTACGAGGACTTGATAGCACTATTAATTTCAATTAATTGAGCGCTACGTGAATTTGAAACCAAAGGAATATTTAATTTAAGTATATCTAAAAGCTAAATTACTTCTAATCTAACACATAGTTCATGGTTGTTCACAAGAAAAAGAATTATTTTGTTTTATAAAATAGATTGATTAAATGAAAATCGGGACTCACGAATCAACAATAGCAATCATGCTCAATTTTGACTACCAAGTCACGATCATCTACTTACTTTGTTTTAACAATCAAATTTCATAATACTGTTTGATATTCTTCCTCAAGCAATATCAAGCCTACCCAATTAAGTAAACACACTATGTCTCTATGTGAATTTTAACTTAACTGAGTGTGTTAAGAGTCACTCAATTATAAACGATTGCACAAATTACAGGAATATATATCTATATTTCTTATGTAAATTCGTGTTTACTATTACAGTACTTAATTGGTGAATTACTTCTCAATTCCATCACACATTCACAAACATAATCATAAAATTGGTCAGATTCACGAAAAAACAGAATAAAACACGATAGAAAATTAATCCAAGATAAGCTTCAGCGTCAAGCCTTAATAACTAGAATGAAACAATGAGTAATGTCTACATTGTTCGTTCCAACACAAAGAATTTTAGCTACGCGTGATATTGTTCGAATAAAACCAATAAATTTTTGTAAAATACATTAACTAGTTCAATAGATATAGAAGGAGTTGAAAAATAAATCTTGCACCAAGCTTTAAGATTCAACTCTTGAAATCTTCTAGAAAACCTTGATTTCCCATGCGTTCATCTCAAGTTCTTCCTTTAATCTTATGTCATCTATCTCTATTTTGCCAACCGTCTTTTTGACCTAGATTAGGCCATTGTATAGTTTTTTTTTCATTTTTTTTTTATCTTCATTGAAACGTCCCCCCCCCCCTCCAAATAAAAAAAAACGATGAAATTGCTCCTACTTAATAATAAATTAATTTGGACTTTTTCTCATACGGGCAATTAATAATAAAAGGGTCAGCGATGGTCAGCCACACACCGGATCGTGGCCCACACCTTGGTTTTGCTATGGGTAAATAGCACAAAACGTCCCTACCTATTAAGGGTATTGTGGAAAACGTCCCTACCTTCAAAATTTTGGCATTTTCACCCTTACCTCTTTGGATTTCTGCAAGAAAACGTCCTTCACCCAAAATCGACCCATTAACATAGGGGTAAATTAGTCCAACCACTTTTTCACATATATATTACTTCTTTTAAAATTGGAGGGCTTTCCATGCAATTTCTAAAATTGCATAGCAGGCCCCCATCCCCAAATCTGAAAAGTTGAAACCAGTGGAAACCATGGCCCCTTTGCTGTTGTTCGACGACGAAAGGCGGTGGCCGCCGATGTCCATCATACCCAACCAACTCCATCTCCAAAATTCAACCCATCCATAACCAACCACCACATCCTTGCCAACTGCCACTGTAACTGTCACCGCCAACCCAACCCAATCCTCATAAAATCACGAGGGTTTTGCTGCTAGAATTATTAGCGTAGTTGCATCAATATTTTCATATATTGCTTATCCATGGAGCATTCTAGCAAACACTTTGAAGACATAGTTTAATCAAACATAAAATCACAATCTTGGGTGTGTTGAGCAAAAAGAGGGGGGGTGCGAAGAGAGAGACTCAACCACTGGCGTAGAAGGGTCTTTCTCAAGGTTGGTCAGCAGAGTTGGCAAGGTTAGCAGAGTCTTGTTTAATCTGCTTAATGCGGAAGTCTAAATCGTCTAATATTTCTTTTATTTTTAAATAATAATCTAAAAATTGGTACATCTGATTTTATAGCTCTGTCATTATAATTTCTTCTAGTTCTTTGACTTTTCTTTCAAAAGTATTTAAATCTTTATCTTGCAAAATAATTTGTTCTTCTAATAAAGATGAGTCTAATTGTGGTAATTCTCTAAAGATTCTATCTAAAATATTATATCTTTGTCCTAAACTCTTTCTTATTCTTTCTAATTCTCTACACATTACTTCGATAGGTAAATAAAATTCTGAATAAGGTCCGAAGATAATTTTATTTTTTCTTCTACTTCCTTTGTTCCTGATGTAGATGCTTTGTCTGATGAGTTCATAAAAATCTTTGTTTTTCAAATTTTTGTGTTATCCTACTCGGTACTTCCATTTTCATAATTCTTTTAAATGTTCTTAACAAATCTCTTTTTTTTTTTTTTTTTTTTTTAACGGAAACATAAATACCAAAAATAAACATCACCACCTAAGACATGTTAACTTGAACCTGATTCCTTTTATTAAGGTTACCACTGGCACTCCCTTAATAAATTCCTAAATTAATTGATTCCCTTTCCCCAACATCTAAAGGATATCACAGACTCACTCCGCCAACAATTCTTACTCATTTGGGTCACTCAGATTAATTTAGAAACAGTTATGGCTTCTAAAAATCAAGTTATGCTTTTATAACATGCATAGGATGAAATGAATGATACAACAAATATCAACAAAACATTTCAACAAAATACTTTATAAAACTTCATAAAAAATTACATAAATTAAATGTTTTTTGGAGATCTGCTAATACATAAAAGAAATTACTACTAAGGATTTCCCTTTCGGAAAATCCTGAAATCTAATGAAAAACTAAATTACAAACTTCAAAATAAATTGTACCTAATTACAAGCTTTACACTTTTGGATTGAGAATTTTTCTAAGTATAAGGAAGGAATTTCAAATGTGTAAGCAGTGTGTGTTGCGTGCTGGAACTATGTGAACCATGCTTATTACAAATGAAATATTTCTCCTTATATAGAGAAATTCTTGGGAGCAAAACAACAGTCTAAAGTAAATCTGAAAAGCAAGTTTCCACGCGTCCTTGCTTTCTGTCTTTTCTTCTGTCTACAATTGGCACGCGTTTCACCGAGAAACTTCTGGCCAAATCTTGAAATGAAAAATCTTCTGAAATTTGATCCAGCTGTCTATCTTTTTCAAAAGGTATACAGCATGTTGTCTGGGCATCTTTGAAAAATTTCTTCTGAGGTTGTCTGATTGAGATTCTTTTTCAAAAAGTGAGCAGTTCTTTTATTGTCTTTTTGCGGAAATTCAAAAAGCCAATAGTTCTTCTTGGATCATTCTTGGCAGAGGATCTTTCTTCTTTTCTAAAGTTTCTTGAAATCTTCTGGAAATGAATCCTTTTCAAAATTCTGGATTGTCGTCTTTTGCTTGGAGTGGAATCTAAAAATCTGAGCAAAAATCTATCACGACCTCTGTTCTAGGTATCAAGATTGTGTTCTGCTGTAGGGGAAAAGGACATTCCCGAATCTGAATTATCACAACCAAATCTTTCATTTTCTCCTCTGAAATTACTGTCTTCTGAATTCTCAGATTTCTCTGGTTCTGGATTTGTACACTGAATGTCTTTTTCTTTGTTATTTTCTCTCTTAGCAAGAACCTTTTCTAAAGCTTCTTCAATAATGGTGTCAAGATTCTTTTCTTTCTCTTTTTTATTTTTCTTCTTTTTTACAACTTTTCTTTTTAGTGATTTTTCTTTTTTCTGAAATTCTTGCATCTGGGAAAGGATTTTTTCTAATGTTAAAACATCATCATCCGGGTCTTGGCTATCTTGCAGTATTTCTTTTCCTTTACTATTTTTGGAGTCTGTTGGGCTTTCTTGAGATTCTGGATTTTTTACTGGGCTTTGAGATGGGCTTGCAGAATAGTTTACTAGTAAATCAAATTTCTTGCCACTGGGTTGTCCAAGTAAATCCCAGATTGGAGTGCTCACGAAGGTGTAGGAAATCAGCAGTTCCACGAGTCTCGCATTGAACTTTGGGCAAGTCCACGACCATCAACGGGTTTGATGAGTCTTTACTGGTTACCGTTTGAACCGGACTAGCTACTGACTTAATTGGCTCAGTAGTACCTTTTGGATAGATCATCTTCAAGTTCAAAACTTCTTTTTCTAATGAAGCAATTTTCTTCTGCAAAGAAATTCTTTCTAAAATTAATGCTTCATTTGATTCATTTAAAATCTTAAAATTCTTTTGCATACACTCACAATGAGTGCAGAAAATCTTTTTGTCTTTACTTGGAGAAAAATCTAATGGTGCATCTTGAAAATTTCTTAAAGATGGAGAAACAAAGAAATTTAAACCAATGAGATGTCTGGCACAATCTAAGGCTTCTTGAAAACTCGTAAAACCTTTGTAAAGAGGGTCTTTAAAATTGTTAATGTTTTCAACTACTTCTACCCAGGTATGGAAAATTCCTGGTGTCTTTCCTTTGATGACTACATAAAATTTAAACTTATTTTTATTCTGATTAAAGAATTCTGATAATGCATTCATGCATGCAAGGAAATATTTCGATCTTTTGGATTCTTATTGTAAGAAATCCATAAATTGTCTAAAATGCATTTTTCTTCTTTGGATAAAGAAATATGCGGTAAAACTTTAAAAGAAATATTACTCGAAGGAAAACAAATAAGTTCTTGATTACCAAATCTAAACTTGTCTTGGTAAAAGCGATGCATTACGGCTATTTGGAGTCCAAGTAAAGTCGAAGAAGCTAAAGAATTCCCGTGGGGAATTCACGGTCTTAATAATGATCCGGACATCACAGTAAAGGAACATAAAGCAGTTAGATCAAAATTCTTTAATAGAAATCATTCTACTAAGAATATCTGCTGCTTTGTTATCAACTCCTTTAATATGTTCAAATTCTATATTAATACCTATATTTGTAATTCTATCTACAAAATTTAACCACCTTCTTCTACTGCTTTTCTTAGAATCTAGTTTAAGCTTATTGTAAAATGAGACAATAGCTGCACAATCTGTTCTAATCAAAATTTCTTTCTTTGAAACTATAAACAATTCAAAGCTATCTAAAGCATAATTAATTGCTAATAATTCTGCATCTATACTACTTAGATTTCCTTTTTCTTTGTAACTGCCACTATTATACCTACAAATTCTTTCTGTAGTTTTGTCTGCATATTTATTGGGTTTGCATAAAAGAATAGCTCCCCATCCTAAGATACTACCGTCTGTTTCAATGATTAAAAAATCGTGTCTAATGGCATTGCTAATTGCGGAAGACTTCTAATCTTATTTTTAATTTCTGGACTAATTTAACATCTTCTATATTAAAATGTCTTTGTCCCGTAGGAGAAGTCTTAGAATATAAGGGGTCCTGCAATTTTCCTAAGTCTTTGATAAAAGGCCTAGCATAATTAACTAATCCTAAAAATTTACGGATTTGTTTCAAGTCTTCTAACTTGTCGGAAATTCTAAAGCTTTACATGCTATATGTGGTGAAGGATATCTTCCCTTGTCCTATTTTTACTCCTAAAAGTCTATGAATTCTTTAAAAGAACCATTTTCTTTTTACGATAATTAATCCGTGATTAATGAATTACGAAAATATGATTTGCAATTGACCTCTATGTTCTCTTCTATTCTTCTTTGAATACTAAAATATCATCTATGTATGTGACTACAAATTTGCTATGCTTATTAAATATACTATCCATCTTTCTTGGAAAATACCTGGTGCGTTCTTCAAACCAAAAGGCATGACTAGCCATTCAAAGTGTCCTTCTGGACAAGTAAAGGTTGTCCATTCTATACTATCAGGATGCATCTTAACTTGTCAAAATCCTGATTTTAAATCAAATTTACTAAAAATCTTACAGTTCTGAATCCTATTAATAAGAACAGTCTTATCTGGTAATTTATAAGCATCATCTATGGTATTATCATTAAGTCTTTTATAATTAAATACCATTCTACTTTTACCTCTTACTATTTCTGAATGTTTTCTGACTATGAATGCAGCTGATCTATGAGGACTGTCTGATTTTCTAATTACTCCTAATTTAAGTAAGTCTTGAGTATGCATTTTAAAGTCTTCAAGATCTAAATTTGTTGCTTCTATATTTTTACATCTAATTATGTATTCTGGATTCTTAATCTTAAGCTCGCATGTTACCTTGTCTTTTTCCCAGTATTTAAGAACATTTTCTCCTAAAATTTTCATTTTTTCTAATTTAGATATTAACCCTTCTATATCGTGTTCTGTTACTAGAGTATAATAAATCTTTTCATTATCTAAAAAGTCTATTGGATCAAAATCAGATTCTTCTAAATTATTGAATTCATTATCTAATTCGTCTTCTTCTAGATTTTGATTTTCTACTAATTGACATTCTCTTTCTGATTTACAGGGACATTCTTTTTTACTACTACTACTACTACTACCACCACGCTTCTCAGAGCACTCTGATGGAAAATAAATAGTCTGTGTAGGATTGAATAATGTATGTTTACGAAATGTATAAAGTCTTTAGTAATTGTAACACTACCATTGTCTTTTAATAAAAACTTAGTCCTAAGATAAAGTCTCGAATCTTTAAGATTTAATTGGTCTTACCAGCGTTGAATCTCTAGGTAATGTATATTCTATACTTAATCCACAATTTGTTTCAAAACTAATCTTACTATTTGGCCTTAATAAATCTGTATAAGTATAATGGTTTCCGTCCATTTGTTGGGCTTCAATTGGACTTCTAGATTTTTCTATATACCTATCTCGAATTAATTTTTATTAATTATACAATTACTACAACCGAGTCTACTAATCCTAAACATTTTATGATATAATCTCCTATCCTAATCTGGCATTTGACTTTAATACTTTTAAGTTTTTCTGAATTACAAACAATCCGAACTAATTCTGGATTTTCTGGAATTGATTCTTCTATCATTATTGATTTACCCTATTATTAGATTCTAAGATTTCTAATCTTTGAATTAATAATTTCTGCATATCTTCTACATTTTCAATTCTTCTTCTAAGAATTCTTATTTCAGAAATCTCAATTTGTTCTGTTGTAATTTCTGGCTTAATTTCTTCTTTTTCAATTAAACTGTTAACTTCTAAACATTTAATACAAGCTTCTTTGTAGTATTCTAAACATTTAGCTCTAAGCTTTCTAGCTGGATACCAATTACATAAAAACATCTTTGTACTATCGACTCTGTTCTTTTAACCGATTATGATTACATTTATCTAAAATAGTCTGTACAAAATCTAAGTCTTCTTCAGATTCTGAGTCTTTACTAATTTTAAAATTCGAGAATTCTTCTAAAATTTCATAGTCTGAATTTTCTTGGATTTCAAAATTTTCTTCTATAGAAACAATACTATAAATAGATTCATTATATGAAATGTACTCGTCTAATTGAATTAAATCTTCATTAGTACATTCTACTAAAGTGCTTTTCTTATCATAACTATTAAGTTTTTTAGGACATGTTCTTGCTAAATGTTCATTACTATTACAAACAAAACAACTAAGCTTGTTCTTATAAGTTACATACGGTTTAAACTTTCTAACATGTTTATTTTCGTCTAAATAAGGTTTTCTCTTATTAGATTTTACGAAGAAAGTATCTTTTCTTAAAAGGTCTTCTTTTCCTTTTTATCTTTTTATATTTTTTCTTTATGGGTTTTGAGGCACCATAAGTCGAGGTGTAAAGATATCTTTGCAAAACTTATAGTCTGTCTTCTTAAGTTGTTTCTGAATTTGTAGAGTTACACATTTTCTTCTAAACATCTGATTACATGTTGAATTCTATGTCCTATGCTCCACTTTTTATCTGGAAAATCTTTTACCGAAGTTAGTTCATTCCATTTATCTGTAATTTCTAATCCTAATGGGCCTGGTAATTTATGAAATAACTTCTGTCCTAATTCTTGGTTAAAAGTATTACCTGAGATTGAGACTAAGTAATGATATTCATTTAAAAATTGTTTGGCATATTTACCCTTAGTCCATTTGTATAGACTAAGTTGTTCTAAGTCTCTCATTGCCTTTCTTTGTACATTCATCTGACCTGAATTTGGATCTGATCCCGTAATAAGTACTTGAATCTTATTAACAAAATTATAGGGATTACTTCCTAAGTCAACTAATTGTTCAAATTCTTCTTTCTTATCTTGTTTATAAGCTTCCCACATAGCTTTTGTACTTTCTCCTAAAAAAAGTCTCTAAATATCTATACATGTCTATGGGTTCCATGTCTTGGAAACTTCTAATGTAATGACCTATTATAGTATTCTTCCATACCTCAATTACATTTGTCCATATCTGCGGATCATGTGCAGTCAAATTTAAAATTTAAGCTTTTGTAGCGATTGGAATTCTATCTTATTTTCTAATGGTCTTTCACTACCTTTAGCTACATATCTAGAGTCTTACGGAATTTCTTCATATTTATTATATGGTCTTCTAGGAGGAAATCCTGGTCCGTAAGTAAAAGGTTCATGTTTTTGTCTTTATCAAAAGGGGTATCGTCTATGGTCTTATAAGCTTGGTATCCATAAAATTCTTCTCACAACTTATTTCTGAATTAGTATCATTAAGTTCTTCCTGAGTAACTCCTAGTCTTATGTTCTTTTCTGAATCATAATATAAGTACTCATTTTCTTGAATTTGTTTATTCAAAAACATTTGGTCTTCTAGTTTAAGAAGTTCTTCTTTATTAAGGTCCATTCCTAATTCTTTAGGAAAGATAATTCTATCTATATCTTCTCCTAATAATTCTATATGGACATTATCTATGAAAGGCTCACTTACAGATTCATTTTCTTCAGTATCCTCAATCTGCCTTTCAATCTGATCGTAATTTATAAATCTTAAACTAGTTCTACCATGAATGTCTTTATAAGTTAAAGATTCTGTAGGGGCAATGGTAGTCTTATCTTTTTGTTCTAAGAATTTATCCATGTCCCATTCTAATCCTGCTAACTGTTCTGCCGAAAATTCTTTTGGCTTAACCATATTTATACATTTACTACTCATTAAATTTACTACTTTATCTATGTAAATTTTATATTTAGTCTGAGCACTTACAGAACATCTGCCTAAGAATCCTATATGAACTAATAGGTTATCTCCACTATCTACGTCTTCATAACCTTTAGTCTGGATTCCTATTTTTATTTTATTTGAAAAGTCTTTAATAGTCATTAAAAAGTCTGGATTACAATAAATTATTCCTATGTTACTATTTATATCTACTTCCATGCTGGCTATTTGACTTTTATCTATATTGTTAAATCTTTCATCATATATAGTAATTAAAGTCTTACAACCTAAATTTTTTCTTGCTAATCCTCTGATTCCTATGACTATTAAACCTAGATGCATAAATTTATAATTTCTCTTTTTTAATTCTTTCCTAGAATCATCGAAATTAAATTTATCTTTCTAACTTGATTACCTATGCATTGAAGAGGGACTTGTCTATTGTGTCTAAAGAACTGGGTTCTAGATTCAAATATTCCTCTATTATAAAGAACTTACGGATTAAGTAATCTTAAACCATGGGTCTGAAATCTTTCATAATCTTGATCGGATCTAAAATTTCTTCGATGTTTTGATCATTACATTACATTCTTCTTAACGATCTATCTATCAAATTTCTATCCATCTTTGGATGTACTTGGTCTAGAAGTACTTTCGATGGTTCTAGATCTCGCCTAAAAAGGGAGTTGTTAAACTCATCCTGGGAATTTAAATTCTTTGGGTAATTTTCGGTTACTTTTTCTTTACACGAAGGTTTGAAGGGTAAAATTTCCTAATTGATTTGTTAAGGTTCTTAAATCGCTTTCTATATTTGTTGAAGAAGTTGCTATTTTAGTTTTGTCTAAACTGTCAATCTTCTTATGTAAAGAAATTATCAAAGTAATAATAAAATTGTTTTGCTTAATTAAGATTGATTACGAGTTTTAGGAGAATCTAACTTTGTTATACCTTTAGGTTCTTTATGAAAATTATTACAAAATTCTAAGGCTTCAATATAATTTTTATCTAAGATATCGATCTCGTTCATTAACATATATATATATATATATATATATATATATATATATATATATATATATATATATATATATATATATATATATATTTGAATTTTCAAAACTAGACACCAACTTAGGAGGGCAAAACACAACCAGGCAAATAAAATATGTTGTCCGGTTGTCCCTTTGATTATCCTTGTCTCCACATGGTTTTCAACGAATAGCTAAGTCAAGAAACACATTCATTTCGGCAATTCACTCACTTGAATTCTCCTATAAAGAGTTTCTTGAAACTGTCAAAATAAAAATAGATTTATGAGAATGTATTTTTCAACGTTTAATTCTGTATGTTAGTATTTTAAGCATCAATTTCACGCACCCAATTTCGTTTCCAGTATTTAGATATATGTTTATCTGTGATTCGTAGTATGGATCTTTATTTTGGGTGAAAGGTTTTAATTTAATTTGGTTTCATTCTTTATTAGATCTGAAATTTGGGGACGGGGGCCTACCATGCAATTTTGGAAATTGCATGGAAAGCCCCCCAAATTTAAAAGAAGTAATATATATGTGAAAAAAGTGGTTGGACTAATTTACCCCTATGTTAATGGGTGATTTTTGACCCAAGGACGTTTCTGCAGAAAATCCGAAGAGGTAAGGGTGAAAATGCCAAAATTTTGAAGGTAGAGACGTTTTCCACAATACCCTCAATAGGTAGGGACGTTTTGTGCTATTTACCCTTTTGCTATTGCACAGTTAAATTTTGCATTTGGTCCCAATCTTTCAAATTTATTTGATTTGGTCCTCAAGTTGATGTACATACCCAAAGTCAGTCCTCCTTAAGCTCCGGAAGTGTTTTCTCTTCTTTTGTCTTAAGTGCCTCCCAATCTGTGTATTTACATGTTAAAAGGATATTTATGTCCAATTAAATAGTAATCTGCTCAAATTATAGAAATAAATCAAGTTTATTGACCAAGATATGCGTGTAAACAACATTTATGAGTAAACAATCTCAATCAGTAGGTAAAGAATTTTGCTTGAAATTTAATTAAGACTAATAATGTGATTAGCAAACTAAATAAAATTTGATGCAATGAGAAACCGTTTTTCATTGGCAAATAATTTAATAATTTTCTGAGATAAAATTCAAGAGTACACACTTTGCCTTGATTACTTCGAAGACTATAATCATGCTTCAACCTTCACGATTACGTATGGAAAATAATTTAATAATTTTCTAAGATAAAATTCAAGAGTACACACTTTGCCTTGATGACTACAAAGACCATAATCATGCTTCAACCTTCACAATTACATCCTGACTCACATGGGTTGAATTTGAAAAATCAATGGACACGACAAAGTTAGAAAATTACCTCTCTGCCTAAATCGAGACTGTGACTGAATCAATTACTAGCACCATTCATGTCTCTTACATAAAACAAGAATTGAGGAAAATGAATCTAGATTGATAAATTTGGATTTAGACGAAATAGTTGAATTAATAGAAGTATGGACATTGGTCCAACCTCAAGACATAAGCCCAGGTAGAAAAATGGCAGCAATGGCTACTCACCTCCCTCAGCAACCAGTAGCAACTTATGTAGAACCATCTAATATGAATTCATAAAGTTGTTGGGAAATCATTAAAATTTTGTAGGATTTTATCGTTTCGTGTATTGACTAGAGTATAACATAATTTCTATTAGAAAATTTAATCTAAACATATTGGTATTTAGTGGATTACCTTCATAGTGTGCTTTTACGAAAAATCCGTAGGTTTTGATTTCTCCTTGCACTTCTTGATTTCACCTCGAACCTCATTGGTCTATCCGGTGTTCTTCAAGAATCCAAGAATCGTAAAAATTCTTTTTGTGCGGTCACAAAAATATATTGTAAGAAAATGAATTAATTGGCCAATTATATATATATATATATATATATATATATATACTAGTTATATGTACGTGCTATGCACGTAAGTTATCCGTGATAATCTACTAATTAAAAGCGATTGTATTAATATAATTTTGATAGAATTTAAATATTTTTTGTACTTGTCAAATAATGAACTCATTAATTTTTGTAAAGTTATGTTGTTCCAATGATGGGATTTTATTTCTAATTGTCCCATGCCTTTGCTAAGTTAAAAATTCTAACTCTTTGTTTAATAATCTAATAAGCTTAATAATCGAGTTCTCCGTAGCGGCGACAAAAAAATAATACAACTCTTAGCATTTTCACTGAATCATCTTAGATATGCACGCATGAACTCTCAAAGCTGCACAAAAATCCTCCATTTTTCCTTGTGAATAATTTTAAATATTAAAATCTAACATGCTTCCAAATATTACAAGATATTCAATTTTCTAACTTTATGTCTGGGCAAGATAATAGCTCTGAGATATCATGTTCTCAAAACACCAGATACATGCTGCATGATAATCGGAAAGTAATTAATCCCTCTAACTTTATTAATATTTGGATGGTCAAGCCAGCGAAGAATCATTATTTCTTGAGCCATGAAACAAATACTCTTTGGCTCAAAATTGTCAAATCGTACCTTCTTCAAAGCAACTATTTTCCCACTTTCTAAGTTACGCTTGGAACACAAAGGTCTTTGTATGTACCCTAACCAATATGCTCAAAAGATCTAAACCAAATAACATTAACGTGTTTAACGCTTGACAAGAAAATCGTAACAATGAGAAATTTGAGAAGGTTACGTAACAAAAAATGGTGCATACTGAGAAAGGTTTACATAAGAGAATTGTTCATGGAAACTTTTCTACATACCATATCACATAAAAGCAATTGGTTATATAGAACAAACAAAATCCAAGCGAGAAAACATAAAAGCTAATACTTGAAATCCGAGGATACTAATGGATACATTACATAAATAGAAAATAAAGAAAATGAGTTAACATGCTTCAAAGATCAAATTAGCACAAAATATTAGTATGTACGACAAATATTTCTCTTGCTTCCGACTTCAATTACAGATTATCTTTGCATTAATGACAACCATATCAAAATATTGGAAAGTTCAATCATAAGTACTTATCGAGAGAGTATCTCACGATTATTAAGTTCGATTAGATTATTAAACAAAGAACCACATCTTAAAATATCTTTTCAAAGAACGAACACAAAAGTGAAATATCAAGTAGGATAAGAAAAGAACTACATATTAGGTACACAAAGAAGACATTATCATGGACCTACTTGATGTGCCTCTCTTCCTCGACCACTGTCATATACCCAGTTCACTTTGATAGGCTGCCCAAACTTGTAAATCACATAATAAGATATTTATCTACATAACATTAGAAAATGAATCTAAGAGAGATGCTATATAGAGCTTCACATTATCCATGAGAAAAGGAGAAGGCTTCTCACTTACAAATGCCTTTCATTATCTATGTTCATGGTTTCAACCAAAATGATGTTGCACGTGTGGTTGTCAAAATCATAGGAGTCGATCAAAATTTCTAGCCAGAAAAATTCAATCACGGCCGACTTTAAAAGAGATTAGAATGGAAAACCTCCTAATGGATCTGGTTTCAAATTTCCCAAGGTAAGATAACCATCATTAAAGGCCCTAGGATATGCATATCTAACATAAAAAAACAAATAATAAAAACAATAAATCTCACATAAATGGCAACTGAACAAGAACTGGAACCCACATAAATCTTCTTACGCCTCGTCTCGCAAAGATAAAACACCTTAGCATTTTTAAAATATGATCATATATATGAATTTAAAGTTGCATAAAATTCTAATTTTTGTTTACACCTACTATAATCAAATTTTAATTTATTACATTATTAGTAAGAATGTTATAATTAAAAGTTATAAAAAATAAAATATGTTGTTGATTTTTTTCATTGAAAAAAAAATTAGAAATGTAAAAGCTCACCATAAAAAAAAAAATTGCATGAATAGTAACTTTTTGAGTTACTATTCATCTCGAAAAAAGTTTGTCGAGTAGAATAGTAATTCGACAAACTTTTCGAGTTAAATAATAACTCGAAAAATTCTTCGTTAACAATTTTTTTTTTTTTGTATGTGGAATGTTTCATTTTGAATAATTAGTGACCATTTATATATTTTAATAATTAGACACATGAAATTAAAATTTCGTGTACTACTACATACACATGAATTATTTAAAGAGATAAATGTTGTAATCGATAGATACTAAGATACATGTATCGAGATAAATGTGTTCATTGAAAATTCTATAATAAGCCATGTAACGTTCACATAAAATTAAGTGATTTAATGAACTTGCTACATGAATTATTTAAGTAGATGAATGTAGTAATTGATAGATGCATATATTGGAATAAACATATTCATTGAACATCGTATAAAAAGGCACACAATCTGACAATGCTACACATTTTGTAAGAGGAGTCAATCCAAGAATAAAGTTTATCTTGAATTGTTTTTGCCATTTTAAAGTAAATCTCCAATTTTCTATAAATTAACATTCTTCCGAAATTATTGAATATTAAATAAAAAGTGAAAAAATATACTGAGAGAAAGAGGTCATAATATAATTAATTTTTGTTTACACCTACTCTAATCAAATTTTAATTTATAACATTATTAGTAAGAATGTTATAATTAAAAGTTATAAAAATAAAATATGTTGTTGATTTTTTCATTGAAAAAAAAAAATAGAAATGTAAAAGCTCACAATAAATTAAAAAAAAAAAAAAAAATTCATGAACGATTAACTTTTTCGAGTTATTATTCACCTTGAAAAAGTTTGTCGAGTTGAATAGTAACTCGACAAACTTTTTCGAATTTTAAAAAAAAAAAATTTCATGAACGATAACTTTTTAGAGTTACTATTCACCTCGAAAAAAGTTTGTCGAGTTGAATAGTAACTCGACAAACTTTTTCGAATTTAAAAAAAAAAAAAAAAAAAAAAATTTTAAAATTTGGCGAGTTACTCGACAAAAAAATAAAAAAATAATTTTTTTTTTAAATTTTGTCGAGTTACTAGAATTTAAAAAAAAAAAATTTAAATTTATCGAGTTACTCGTCAAAAAAAAAAAAAAAAAAAAAAAAAAAAATTTTAAAATTTTGTCGAGTTACTCGAATTTAAAAAAAAAAAAAAAAAATTTCAATTTGTCTAGTTATTCGACAAAAAAAAAATTTTTTTTTTTTTTTAAATTTTGTCGAGCTACTCGAATTTAAAAAAAAATTGTCGAGTTACTCAACAAAAAAAAAAAAAATAAATAATTTTTTTTTTTAAAATTTTATCGAGTTACTCGAATTTTAAAAAAAATATATTTTTTTTAAATTTGTCGAGTTACTCGACAAAAAAAAAAAAATAAAATAAAATAAATTTTATTAAATTTTGTCGAGTTACTCGAATTTTAAAAAAAAAATTAAAATTTTTTTTTTTTTTAAATATCTTGAGTTACTCGACAAAAAGTAAAATTTTTTTTTTTTTAAATTTGTCGAGTTTCTTGACAAAAAAATAAAAAAAAATTTTTTTTTATTTTTCGAGTTACTCGACAAAAAAAATAATTTTTTTTTTTTTTTAAATTTCTCGAGTTACTCGACAAAAAATAAATTTTTTTTTTTTTTTTGGCTTACTCGACAAAGTGGGAAAGAGTTTGAATTCTTTTTTTTTTTTTTGACTTCCTCTACAAAGTTTTTGAAATAATTTTTTTTTTTTTATTTTGTATGGGCTTTTAAAATTTTTTGATAAAAATTATTTGACATAAAAACGATCACGAACAATACGAAATTTTCAGGGGACATATAATACTTGAGGTAGCTACGACATATTAAAAATTGGTAGTCCGAACGGCATGTTTAGACATACTAAAATGCTCATCGAAACCTCCTAGGCGGTTTTTTGAATTCATGCCGTCGACGAGTTTACAAAATTGTCCATAAATTGAGTTATATAACATGAAATTATATAAAACCAAAGCCAATGGTTAGACAATCCATAGGGCTATCGTCTCCAACTGGAATTATATAAAAATACTTAATATATAAGGTGCGATAAATTTTTGAGTTGGACAACGAAACGCATTTTAGAAAAATATGAAGTTTAGCAAAACCTTTCAAGTTCACATCATTAACGTGTAACCAAAACATGGGAATCCACTAAAACTACCACAAAACCAAGGTACACAAAAGTTTAAGAGGATATTTACACTACTTAAAGTTTGTTGATTGGTTTATAATATCGATTCCGGCACGCCGACGGCATAAATCCGAAAAACAGCCTAGGAGGTTTCGCGATGAGTATTTTAGTATGCCTAAACATACCGTCGGACTACTAATTTTTGATATGTGGTAGCTACCTAAGTATTCTATGTCCCCTGAAAATTTCGTATTGTTCGGTGATCGTTTTCTATGTCAAAGAATTTTTGTTACTCCATGACCGGTGAATAAAATTTTCAAAATAAGGACAATGTTACTAAAATTTCTTCATCCGGTCATGGAGTAACAAAAATTTGTTTGACGTAGAAAACGATAACTAAAAAATATGAAATTTTCAGGAAACATAGAATACTCATTTAGCTAACACATATCAAAAATTGATAGTCCGACGGCATGTTTCGGCTGACTAAAATGCTCACCGTAACACCCTAGGCAGTTTCTCGGATTCATACGGTCGCAGTTTACAAAATTGTCCATAACTTGAGTTATATACCATGAATTTATCTTAAACCAAAGCCAATGGTTAGGTAACCCATAGAGCTATCGTTTCCAACTGGAATTGTGTAAAAATACTTAATATATAAGGTGCAGCATATTTTTGAGTTGGTCAACAGAAAGTGCAGTTTGGAGAAACAATTCACCCAATCATGGAGCAAAACAAATTTCTTTGACATAGAAAACGATCACCGAACAATATGAAATTTTCAAGGAACGTAGAATACCCATGTAGTTACCACATATAAAAATTTGATAATCCGACGGCATGTTTTGACACACTAAAATGCTCACCGAAACATCCAAGGCAGTTTCTCGGATTCATGCTGTCGCAATTTACAAAATTGTCCATAACTTGAGTTATATAACATGAAATTATGTGAAACCAAAGCCAATGGTTAGGTAACCCATAGGGATATCGTTTCCAACTGGAATTATGTAAAAATACGTAATGTATAAGCTGAAGCAAATATTTAAGTTGGACAACAAAACTGCATTTTAGAGAAAATGAAATTTACCAAAACCTTTAGGAATCGATTGTATTTCGTCCTTTCTTCCCCATAGCAACTGAGGATAAAAAAGCACCAAATTTGATGACTTATTAAGGGAAAAATGAATATATATTGACTATAATATATAAGAAGTCAATAATTGTGGCTAAAAGACACTAATATATGTATATTAAAACAAATAAAAGAAAAGAAAAGATGAAGAAGTCAAAAATTGCGGCCAAAGATATTAATTTAATATACAAAAGTGTCAAAAGATTAGGACAAAATGGTGAGATTTGGACAAAATTAAGACTAATACAACATCAAAACGACGTCGCGTTGGTTGAAGGTGAATAGTAAGCGGTGATAGACACACTATATTATAGTATAGATATATATATATATATATATATATATATATATATATATATATATATATATATATTCAATTACAGAAAAAATATCATAATGAGAAAAAGGAAGAAAAATAATTTTCTTGCAAATTATTCTATTCCCATAATTAGGTGACACGCGCCGTGCACATGCTTGGCGTACGCCCAGCATGTGAATGGCACACGTGATTGCCACATGTCTAGTATCCGGCCAACTCTTGTTCATTCAAGATAATTTATTAATCACGTTCTATTCCACTAAAAGAGCGAAATTATACTCTCAATTTAATTGAAATTACTAAAGCTGTATAATCAATAATTATATCCTCTGACTTGTTATTATTATGTATTTCCTCCGTCATTATTTAGAATATTCATAATACGATTGAAATGACCAAAACGCCATTTTCCAAATATATGTTAATCTTAGAGTCTCATTTTCTTTTTTAATAATTCCATGTAATCATATTACAATATTAATTCAACAATCAATGTTGAATTAATGAGCTCAGATTTAACTGTCCATATGAAAATCATTTGATTCCATAATCGTGCCTATTAAATATGAAAGGATTCCATATATATATACCAATTGTTGGGGAAAATAGTTCACCGAATCTTTGTTTCTTGCAAGAACAATTGACAGGGCTCAAATTAATACTGTCAAACTCCACAAAAGTAACACCAAGTTAAAGGATAAACTAAGAAGGACCTATTTCACCAAAACAAATTAAGGCAGGGAAGGGGCTGCAATTTTTACTAAGAAAATATCAATCAATGGCTGAAGTTTTTTCTTGGTTTTGGCGTTTCTGCTGAAGAACCTCAATTTCACGTGTGGTATGATGGTGGTGATAATATGGCTGCCAAACCAACTAATAGATGTGTATATATGGTAATCAAATATATATATGAATATGGTAATAATATAATAACCTGTTATGAAATTAGAAAAGTAGAAAGCAAAAGAGAAGAGAATAGAAATAGTCAAAACTAAAGTCTGTCGATTTATTATAACAATTGTCCTTATTTATAGGGTTCCAAAGGGAGTTACAACCTGATTAGAATATACTCTTCTGGAGTAAGTAGATAACTACATAGACATCTAGATACAACTAAATAGTCATTCATCATTATCTATAATTTTACAACACTCCCACTTGAATGACTTATTGCACAATAACTGGTTCGTTATTTAGCAAAAACTCAATGGAACAAAAATACCAATAGAAATAAAAACTATCAAAAATTTAGAGTAATCAAATGTTGCTTCATTATAACTTTGTCAGGAAAACTCAAGTGGGACAAAACCTGAGCGAAGGAAAAAGAGTACAGCTTACTCTAACTGATTTCAATCAATGAAAAAAACTTGTATCGATCTATCTATATCTTGTGCGTCAATGTCTTCAATGTCGCCATCTTGTTAAAATTTGTATAAAACAATTCTGGTGAAAAGTGCTCCATGTTATAACCTCCATCAATATCATCTTCATACATTATCTCTGGTTGACTGTAATCAGCATGATGGTCTGATGCAATTATATTAAAAATAGATCTTGTTATTGTTCCCTTTAGGGGTCTCATATATAATTTATAATACACTGGAGTATAACCATAGGGTTATGATGATGGTAAAATATTTTGTAGGTTATAGACATCCATAACTATAATATTTATACCACTTCCAATTGTATATTATTTACAGAAAGAATATGCCTCATTAAAACCTTACTAGAAAAAACCCGATGGGCAAAAATCCTAGTGAAGGAAAAAGAGTACATAATTCTTTAGTACGCCATTAAAGTTGTCTCATTAAAAACCTTGTCAGGAAAACCAATGGGACAAAACATTGGTCAAGGAAAAGAGTACAACGCGTATTTACTCTCCCTCATCATAATATCACTTTAGGTCTGTACTTTGATCGATTAAGTTCTCGAAAAGTTGAATTGTATGCTTCAGGCATATTAAATCCTCCAGAGATTTATATACATTGTTTTATTAATCATGCCAGATGAATTGGTTATAACAATATTCATTATATGCATATATGTCATGCATTGATAGACTAACAAGATATCAACTTATGATTGCTTTACATAAGTCTTTGCGAAATTCAAAAAATCGTACATTACATATTACGACTTCATTTTTCTATTTCCTTTTCGCATAAATATACACATTTAGATGCTCCGACTATAGGTCCGGAAACTTCAAGTTTCTCTAGTCAGTTCAATTTACTTGGATTACATCCTTGTATTTGGCCAATTAATTCTTTGATAGATTTCTTTCAATATCTTTGCTACCTTTCATAATATAAAGCACTTCTTTATATACAAAAGTGTTGTCAACAACATTTATTTTTGAATCCATTTCTTTCTCATAACAACATAACTTAACGAGATCTTTTCGTTTTATTATTTCAGCTAGCTGAACCTCTTCTAGGGTTTTATAATTAGTTATATCTATATACTCCACAAGAGTATACACCTCCTCAATAGAACCATCTTTATAATTGGCTCTATTTTTAATTTGAGATTTTTTTTGGAATCAAATGTCACCATGCTTCAGGCGTGTCATTAATTTACTAGATATAATGTTAATGGATTGTCCTTCAAGGATGCTAATATAAATTGGAGCATTTAGAGCTGGTATATGAGATTTGATTTAATCTCTTTGGTCAATAAATGCATATGTCAATTGTATAACTTACAAATGAGTTATTTGTTGAACTTCTGGTTCATATTGTCTTGTGCAAGGATCTAGAAAACATAATATGCTACATTTTCATGTATTCTTTCCAGCTACTTAATTTCTATCCCCTAATGTTGAGAAAATTGTCTTATCAAAATGATATTCGAAAAACCGTATTATAAAATATCACACGTTAGGACTTGAGATATTTATAATGCTCTATATATGTATTCTCAACATTTTTCAAAGCCCATCTCAGTGCACTACGGTGGATCGATTGTACATAAATTGCACTATAAAAAATCATTAGATAGATAATATTAGGCTCTGACCATAAGCCAACTATAGCGGAGTAACTTTGATGTTGGCATGGTGCGTATAAGTGTTTCTACATATAAAATAGCATTCCCTAGACAAAAATGGGAAGCGCTTTGTTCTCAATAGTAATGGTTTAGAATTTAATTGGAGACGTTGAAAACAATATTGCTAAACCATTTAACATCATCTCAACTAATATTTATTAAAAGTTTGAGATTTAGACTCACTAGCATTGACAAGACACATCACCGTCTTGGTTGTATAATCTGAAAATTATGCTCATTATTTAAAATTTGAGCAAGTAATCTCGCAAACTTCAAGTTGCGAATAATAACATCATACAATCATCTAGTATATGTATCTATTAGATACAAATAATATATAGATGGTCAACATGGAGGGTGATGGGGCCCCATAAATCACCTTAAATAATTTTCAGAAATGCAGGGAATTCAGTCCCGATTTTACCTAGTAAATGTCTACTGGTTTATATACCATGAGAACAAGCATCACGTGAGAATTCATTATATTGAAAAATCTTCTGATTTTCAATAGATATTCTCATTAATAATTCACATCATATTGATCCGGGATGGTCTAACCGGTATTGCCAATCAATAAAATTTCGAAGTATTGAACTTCTAGTTCAACACAATCTAACAAGTATATTTTTTATTTATTTGGGGAACAAGTTTATGTTCCTTGTCTCACAAAAATGGAGAAATGAATAATGGAGAATTGTCTCATAAGTTTATTGTACCTTTTTAAGAGTATCAATACTCTAATATCACACAACATTAAAATTGTAAAATTGTAAAGTTGTGCTTCTTCAAGAGCAACAACACGATAATTTTTCTACAATATTGATATGTACAAATTTTATGCTTCTACGGAACAATAAAATAATATTTCTATAAAATATTAAAATGCTCATCGGAAGCAATAACTTAATATTAAATCTTTACACAATTACGCTCTTCGAGAGCAAGTAATATTCTATTGAAATATTAATATAATGTTGTGCTACTTCAAAAACAACAAATTGTTATTTATGAATATTAGATTATGTAAGAATTTACTCATCAGGAGCAAAAACATAATAAATGTTTAGATCTTATACAATAAAGCTCTTCGAGAGCAAGTTATATTCTGCCAGAATATTAATATAATATTGTGCTTTTTCAAGAGCGACAACAAATTATTTTAAAGTATTAAATTTTATAAAAATTTGCTCTTCAGAAACAAATAATTTAACATTAAATTACATAAAATTATGCTCTTCGGAAGCAAGTCATATTCTACCAAAATATGAATATAACGTTGTGCTATTTTCAGGAGCAACAACAAATTATTTTAAAATATTAAACTTTATAAAAATTTACTCTTCATAACAAATAGTTTAATATTAAATTACATAATTATGCTTTTTGGGATCAAGTAATATTCTGCCAGAATATTAATATAATGATGTGCTTCTTTAGGAGCTACAACAAATTATTTTAAATATTAAACTTTACTCTAAAGTAAAGTTTTGATCTTCAAGAACAATATTATAATATTCTTATAGAATATTAGATTTTATAAAATTAGGTTCTTCGAAAGCAATTAATATTCTACTGGAATATTAATATAATATAAAGTTGTACTTCTTCTGGAAGACCAACTAAATATTCTTCTGGAATATTAATTTATATAAATTGATATTTTTTAGGAATACTAACACAATATTATTTTAAATAATGATATGTAATAATTAACAATATTCAAGAAATATTTATCTATCATTTATCAATACATAAAAATGTATAATTAAATACGATAGTAAAGAGAATACTAACCTTTTGTCCAGATGAACCATGGGATCTTGATTCTAACCGTTGAATTTGAATATCAATAAGTTTTGAAATTTTTGTCCAAATTTCAAAACAATCGGACCATGGATCGCTAAGATATCAATGTTTGATCAAAACTGTGCAGGTTGCCCAAATTCTTCTACGAATTCAAAATTCATATTGTTCACACAAAAATTTCTCACTAACGAACCGTTTGATCTAGATCTCCACCGTTGGATTTTAAGAACAATGAGTGTTGAAGTTACTATCCAAATGTCACTATGATTGGACCACGGAGTATTGAGATAACAATATTTTATCACAGTTGCGCAGGCTGTCCAGATTCTGTGAATTTTTTAAACTATTATTCTCATATTTTTTCTCTATTTTAGGTGAGCTTCTTCGTGCTGATAACGTGTTATGAAACTATAAAAGTAGAGAGAAAAAGAGAAGAAAATAGAAATAGTCAAAACTCAAGTATGTCGATTTATTATAACAATGGCCTTTATTTATAGGGTTCCAAAAGGAGTTACAACCTGATTAGAATACACTCTTCTGAAGTAAGTAGATAACTACATAGACATCTAGATACAACTAAATAGTCATTCATCATTATCTATAATTTTACAACATAACCCATATTATATTATACCCTAATAAATTATACTCTAATATATATATATATATATATTCCCTAAACCTAATAGTCCCACTTTAAACCGGTCCAAAAATATTGTCTTTATATTTCAAGAATTTTATTTTCCAACTTAACTTCTTTTTCTCGGATTCCATGGCTAAAAATGAAAAAGTAATCCTCTGAGTTAAGAAAGGTTGTTTTTATCCCGAGAATGGGAATTTGTTTCAAAACCTATTTAAACATGATGAAATTTCATTTTTAGCTACAGTCTTAAGCCTTTTAGGAAGGTCGAAAAGATTCAAAAAAAAAAAAAAAAAAAAAATATCGAAAATTGAAGGAATTAATTAAAAAAAAAAAAAAAAAAATCTTTGAAGGAAATTAATTTTCTTGCATTATATAAAAAATACTCGAATTAAGGCCATTACATCAATATTGTTCTAAGCTTTCTTATTTATGCAATTTGGACTTCATATATATGCTTAATTGTTTAATCGCCTCAACTTTCATTCTAAACCATTACTATTGAGAACAAAGAATACGCATCATGCTCGATTTTCATTATCCATTATTATTAGATAGAAATAGAGGTGACTCCTCTTATCCAATACATGTTTAGTATGGAACGTTATAAAATATATTAAGTCCTAACGGGTGATATTTTATAATGCTTTTTCAATGTCAATAGAAATAGAGTAATAACTCCTCTTAAGTTATGATCAAGTTGCAAATTGTTAAGAACTCTATCTCTCAACGTTGGAGCTTCTTGATTAAAAGATCACATAGAAAAATAGAATAAGACTAATTTAGATTACATATCACGATTCATAAAAGATCAACATTTATTACAATTCATAATCTTTATATAAGGACAAAGACTCGTATTAAATTGGTAAATAAAATAATAGTATCTAAGAATACATAAGCTTTTCTTTCTTTAGTTTAGTTATTAGACAAAGACTTATCATAACATAATAAATAGGCAAACACTATTCATACATTTATTACAAACTTGTAGCCTATGTATTTTAACTTTACGTATTCTTAGTTTTCCAATTCATTCTAACTTATATGTTATGAGATGTCCAATTTCCTATATATATTTGCAATATAGAATCCTTCACCTATTTAATAGGCACGATTATGGAATCAAATGATTTTCATGTGTTCCCCGTTATTTTACTTTAATTCCCAACGCACCGAGGTATTGACCAATAATTTGATATCACTCATTGATACCTCAAAGAACTTCAACTTAGTAATTGAAGTCTATTACTCGTTCATGATTAAGGCACTACGTATGACAATCAAGTGAAATTAAATTTATTTGATCAATATTACAAATTAAATTTTTCGTTGTCCAGTCCAATACATTCCAAATGCACTTTCAATTTTATTACAAAAGTCAAAGATATACTTTAATAAAATTGAGACGATCTTATCAAAATAAAATGTCCATATTTATTTATCGATCGTGAACTACAAAATTTAGATTGAATTATAAATCAAATCTTTGTGTTTAACAACTTAAGCACTCAATTTATGATATCAAAACGATCTAGGAACAAATGCTAGCTCAAGACAATATAATCAAATAATATTTTATTTTAAAATGTCACATATACAAATAATTTATTTGACAGTCAAATACTATCTAACAAATATCCCACTTGCCCTAGAGTAAATGAGACAAGTTAATTATACCCATGTTTTAAATATTGAACTTAGATAATTTGATTACCACGTTAATAAATATAAACCAAAACATGGAATATCACATTTTAATTCTTTTAGGTATTTAGTATTCTTATAATATCTTATGTGCTTTAATTATATATTGATTTTATGTCTAAAACTACTTACAAACTACCAAGTGTATATATTCAAAATGTACTACTTAAAGTATGCTCAGAATATGGTATACAATATTGGGTCTTGATATAATGTTCTCGGTGGGCATTGTTATAATGCTCATCGGGACAAGTGTCCCGCATTCATTGGATGAGTTAATGCCCACCGGGACAAGTGTTCCGCACTCATTGGATGAGTGTAAAGCCCACCGTAGACATTAGATCAAAACCGATACAATATTATATCGTAATGTACAAGTAATGAACATTTTGACTTTCTTTTTTTCATTATCAGTCATGTGATATACTTTACCAAACATGATATGACATCAACACACAAATCTTGGCGTCAAAAATAAATTTCAATATCGTGTTCTAATTATAATCATGCAATTCCTATTCCTATAAACAATACGATAACTAGTCAAGATCATTAAATAAACAGTTCTAAATATTACACTACAAGAAAAATAGCCTTTTACAACATCTAAACAGCAATATTCATTAATTGTCTATTGCTAAAAATAGTTTATAGCATCAATCATTAAAAGTATGTTGCTATTGGTTAACACAATTGAGATTTGACAACAGTATTTAAATAAACGTTGTCAATGTCTCATTTTGCAACGTTCATAGTCCATTGCAAAAAAAAAAAAATAATAATAATAATAATTTTGTCATTTAACAACGGGCACAGACCGTTGTCAAAAAATATCATTTTTGACAACGTTCATGCACGTTGTTAAAATATATAGTTTTTGAACATTTTGCAACGTTCAGTGTCTGTTGCTGAAAATTATATATAATAGCATATTTTATTTTACAACGTTTGTTGAACGTTGTTAAAACATTCATATTTGACAACAGTCTGTGCTCGGTGTTAAAATATATAGTTTTTGAACATTTTGCAATGTTCAATATCTGTTGCTAAAAATTATATATAATAGCATATTTTACAATGTTTGTTGAACATTGTTAAAATATATATTTTAGCAACAAATATGGTATGTTGTTAATAAGCATAGATAGACCATTTTGACACGTAAAATTGAACCCTTCCCGCTTATAGCCTGTTGTTAATAAACTATTTCTAAACAAATTTTCATTTTTCCTCATTCCCTTACCCCTTATCCCATTACTCCCGACCCCAACACACACAAAAACACCCCCATTTCCATCCCCAACCCATCTTCACCGCCTTTCATTATAATTTTATTCCAAAAATCTGCAATTTCTACCTAAAGGTAACTCTTTTCTCTCTTTTATGTATTTATTTATTTGTCATTTTGAATTGATTTCTGAAAAAAAAATCGGCATTTTCCTTTTGGAATGAGGATTTGAGGCTTGGTTGCAGTGCAATTGGGACTGATTATACAGAAAAAATTCACGATTTCCTTCAAATCCATTTGAGACGTACGCTGAGGAAGCTAAAAAATGGTGCCGGTTCATCACTGCTGAACTTTGACCTGGGTCGGAAACAAAGCCGCAGAAGTTCGATTCTGGATTCTGCACTGTTTCTGTGTTGAATTTGAATATATTTTCATTTTTCCATTGTTTCTGTGTGCAGTCGCAAAATATGTTTCTGCATGATGGGCTTTCCGCGGAGGCTGTAGAGCGAGAATGGCATGGCTGAATTTTTGGAGGAGATGGGTGGGGTTGAGCAATTCTTGAATGACCCGTGGTTGATTAAGGCGAGGGAAAATGCGACGGTTCAGGTCATGGTCCTGAAGGTTGTTGTCACCCCCGCCCCGCCTCCGCCGCTGTTGAAATTTCCAGCGGTGGGTGTTGGAGATGGGGATGGTAATGAGTGGGGAGAGGAAGAATTGGCCACTGCGTCAGCCCAGGTGAAAAGGGTGATATTGCAAAAGCAGGCGACTGTGGCATCAATGGTGGCTGAGGATTATGCGAGAAAGTTTGAGTCTGGTGATCTGGCGGTGAGGATTTTATGAAAATTGCAATTTAAAATTGTTCAATGGTTTTTACTATTTGAAATTTTGGTATGTGGAATCTTTTTGAATTCTTGTAGGTTTTTTCATGTTCTATTGTCGAAATCTAGTTGGATGGCAATTGGGATTTAGTCAGAGTAATTGATTCATCAGATATTTCCTTATTACTTTGGTATTTAGAGTGCAATTTGCAGTATATGCTATATGGAATTTTTTCTGTTTAGAATTTATTTGAAGATGAGTATGAATTCCATGTGCTGTTTGCATTTTATATTGATTTATGCACCTGCTTATTGTCTTGATGTACTTATCAACTTAATTGTTCTAGCAGGATTCTGTAAAAGATACTGTTGGGGAAGAGCAAGGGATGTCGATTCCCAAAATAATGTGCCGGCTTTGCTTTTTTGGTGAACATGAAGGAAGTGAAAAGGCAAGTAAGATGCTATCATGCAATAGTTGTGGCAAGAACTTGTTATTTCCAAGTACAGAAAAAGGTTGTTTTCCAGAAATATAAATGTTGGTTGCAAGAAATATAAAAGAACATAATTCGAAAAGAATAATGATCGAGGCGAGAACTACGTTCTCTGTCCTTAAGACATTTTTACCCCGCCACACGATGCTCACGGTATATGGTAAAGTGTCTCCCAAGATACAACGATCAAACAACTTGCAGATTAGCACCTTACACTGCAAGAACAGCGAACAAGAGGAAGGAGTACTCTCTGAAAATGAAAGAACGAACTAAGGAAAGACAAAGAAAATGCAGTGGACGAAAACTGTAGGTGTGTATGCAATGGACGAAGCTGTATGTTTTTTTCTTTTTTTACTGCTATGCTGAGGACTCAATTTTATAGATGAGGAAGGGACGGTTTGAACAGATAATGGAGGTGGCGGTTGATCATTTTCCACTCTCCCACTTGTCTCGTTCATGTGCATAGTTATGAAGAAACCGTGCACCACCACTTAGTATGCTGATCTTTTGGAGGGAAGTTAATATGAATTTGAATAAAATTTATCTAAAAAAAATTAATGTTTGACAAGGCCCGACCCGAACCGGTGCCACGTGCCGAGCCTAGCCTAGCCGAGCCGAGCCGAGCCGAGTCGGCCGGTCGGACGGCGGCAGCTACGCGCGCGTGTGGGCTTTGCTCGATTATGAGCATGCCTACGCCCTCTCTCCTCTAAAAACTTGCGGTGCCCCTTGGGGCCCAAACCCATTTCCAAAATTAGAGTTTATTAAGTGGTTCAAGTTTAGGTTTGCAACCAATGTGGGACAAACACTTTCCAATTATTTCCCATTTTATTCATCATTTAATGTTCAACTTTCAACCATAATTTCTCATTCATAATGGAATGGTTTTGCACAATTAAATATACTACGTTCATCTACTAGAAACGTAGAATTTAATCAACTATTTACTTTGACCAATCAAAGCTTGGGTCCCACCCAATTATTATGCCAAAGTGGTCCATTTCCAACAATCCTCCACATGAATAGAAATTATCACGACTATGCTAAATGCAATGCAGACTGGATTCAGAGAGTACGACCGAAAGGCTTATTGCTTCAGGAAATGTAGCTTTTGGCTTTGAACCTACCTTAGTGGAATACTATCGAGTTTACTTAGCTATTCAGTGAACTTGATGTCTTGAACTACCCAACTGTTAATGTAAACCAAGACAACAGTATCCACACAATAACATTCCTATCAATTCTTTGGTTTTCATAGTTGTGTTCATTTTGGCCCTGAACAGTTCTTGGTATTCATAAGTGCTCTAGAGAATTTAAGCCTCAAATTCTCATGGAAGCGGCCCCACTTCACACTTATATAGGTGATCTCCTATGAAGAGTATTATGCTATACTCCACTTGGTTTATCCAAGCTATAAGAATCATTAAAAGTTATAACTTAACCTTTTACATTCTGCAGACAACACTTTTATAAAGGAATGGATGAGTGCTTAACCGAGTCTTAACAACTTAGTTGTCCCATTGAACCAAGATCTTGGGATCTCCAGTCAACAAGGTTGGGTTACCATTATTAAGATTCATGCATATTAGACTTTAATCCCATTCCCTTTGATAGATAATATACTTGATCTCTTGGTAGGCTTTTTGTAAGCGGATCCGCGAGATTCTCCTTTGATTTCACATAATCAATGGAGATAATACCACTGAGATCAATCGCTTAATGGTATTGTGTCTCACGACGGATATGTTCAGACTATCATACGAAGCCATTCTCGCTTCTTCTCTCGCCTTTATCTAATGATATAAACTCGATTCCATTGTTGATCGAGCTATGCAAGTCTCGCTTTGAGGATTTCCGTGACACACAATTTGCACGACCAAGTGTAAAAACGTAACCACTTGTGGATTTAGAATCTTTTATATCAGATATCCAATTTGCATCACAATATCCTTCTAATACTGCTGGATATCTCATATAATGTAATCCAAATTTTAAGGTATGCTTCAAATATCGAAGTACCCTATTCAATGCCTTTCAGTGATCATTGCTTGGATTACATGTGAACCTACTTAATTTATTAACTACAAACGCAATATCTGGACGTGTGCAGTTCATTAGATACATCAGACTTCCAATAATATGAGAATATCTTAATTGATGTTTAGGTTCATCTCTATTTTTAGCTAAGTGTAGACTCGTGTCTACCGGAGTTTTGACTGAACTTTAATCAAAGACTCCAAATCTCCTTAGCACAGACTCAACATAATAAGATTGTAAGAGAACAATGCTATCTGGTGTTTTAAAAATTTTAATTCCAAGGATTACATCTGCTACACCCATGACTTTCATGTCAAAATGTTTTGTTAACATTTTCTTAGTAGACATTATAATGTCATGATTGCTACCTAGAATTAGCATATCATCCACATATAGACATACTAAGACATATGATGTGGGTGTATTTTTATTGTACACACATTTGTCACACTCGTTAATTTTAAATCCATTTGACAACATCGTTTTGTCAAACTTTTGGTGCCACTGCTTTGGCACCTGTTTTAATACATATAAAGACTTAACAAATTTGCAAACCTTTTTCTCTTATCCATGAGCAACAAATCCTTCAGGTTGCTCCATGTATATTTCTTCTTCTAACTCACCGTTTAGAAATACTGTTTTAACATCCATTTGATGAATTTCGAGATTGTGTATCCAGCAATTGCAATGAGGATTCTTATCGAAGTAATCCTCGTTACTGGTGAGTAAGTACCAAAGAAATCAAGACCTTCTTTTGTTTATATCCTTTTGCTACCAAACGAGCCTTGTATTTATCAATAGATCCATCTGATTTTAATTTTTTTTTGAAAATCCACTTGCAACCTAGAGGTTTATTTTCAGATAGGAGATCAACCAACTCCCAAGTGTGATTTTGCATTATTGATTCAATTTCACTATTGATAGCTTCTTTCCAAAAAGAGTCTATGGTGTTGACATTGCTTCACTGAATGTCTTAGGTTCATTTTCGATCATGTACGTTAGAAATTCTGAACCAAAGGACGTAAACTTTCTAGCCCTTTTACTGCGTCTGGGTTCTTCTTCATTTTCACTATCATTTGCATTATCGTAAGTTCGTTTTGTTGAACTTACATCAATCTTGTCTTTTCGAAGAAAGACAACTTCGAAGAAACTTGCATTCTTTGATTCAATAATCGTATCTTCATCTATATCAGTAATCTCATACTTATGCACAAGGAAGCGATATGCACTACTGTTATGAGCATATCCAATAAATATGCAATCTACAGTTTTCGATCCTATTTTTATTTGTTTAGGTTTTGGCACTTCTACCTTTGCCAAACACCCCCACACTTTCAAGTATTTATATGAAGGTTTGTGAGATTTCCATAACTCATAAGGTGTTTTATCCTTTACTTTGTGTGGTATTTTATTAAGAATGTGATTTGTAGAGAGGATAGCTCCCCCAAATTCTCAAGTAGACCGAAACTAATCAACATAGCATTCATCATTTCTTTTAGTGTGCGATTCTTTCGTTCCACAATACCATTAGATTGAGGTGAGTAAGGAGCCGTTGTTTGATTAATAATGCCTTGTTCAGAACAAAATTCTTCAAACGGCGCTCCATATTCTCCACCTCTATCACTTCGAACAATTTTTATTGTTTTGCTAAGTTGATTTTCAACTTCATTCTTATAATGTTTAAACATTTCCAAAGCCTCATCTTTACTTCTTAATAAATAAATATAGCGATCTGAAAAGCAATCGTCAATGAATGTAATGAAATACTTTTTCCCACCTTTAGTTTGTACAAATTTCAAGTCACATATATCGCTGTGAATTAATTCCAAAGGTAAAGTATTTCTTCCAACAGAAGGAAACGGTCTTTTGGCCAACTTAGCCTCAACACAAGTTTCGCATTTGTGATTAGGATTGAAACTTAAAGAAGATAGCAAATTTAAGTTCATTAATTTGTGCACAGATTTAAAGTTTGCATGTCCAAATTTGTTATGCCATAAACAAGAAGATTCAATGATATATGCAGAAGTAGAATCTTCATTAATCTTGTTCAATCTGGGTATAATAGTAAGGACGTTCATTTTGAACATCCCATCAGTCATATATCCCTTTTCCACATACATTCTATTTTTAGTTAGTACAAATTTGTCAGATACAAATACTAACTTAAACCCATTCATGCTAAGAAGAGAACCAAAAACAAGATTTTTTTGAATATCTGGTATATGCAGCACATTGTTGAGGACAAATTCCTTGCCAGACGTCATCTTCAAGGTCATATTTCCTTGTCCTTCAACCTTTGAGCTTGAAGAATTTCCCATGAACAGTTGTTCTCCGTTGATAGTTTTGTAATCAGAAAACATGTTCTTTTCAGCACATATGTGGCAAGTAGCACCAGTGTCCACCTACCATTCCTGGGATTTCCAATGAATTACATTCGCTTATTACAAAGAGATAGATGCATTTCTTGAACACCTTCAGTCAGATTATCAGTTTCAATTACATGTGCACGGTCATTTTGCTTTTTCGACTTGCGACAGTCAATTGAGCGATGTCCATGTTTGCGACAATTGTAGCAATCTCCTTTGAACTTCTTGTTCTTCTGGTTATTCTCAATTTTCTTTGGAGCATAACTTGAGTGCTTCCTTTTCATGTTCTTCTTTGAACTCGATTCAGCTATGTTTACCTTAGCTTCCATGCTTGGTCCCCCATTCCTCTTTTCAAACTTTTTAGTGTCTTCTTCAATCCTCAAGCGCACAATCAACTCCTCCAAGTTCATTTCCTTACGCTTGTGTTTGAGGTAATTTTTGAAATCTCTCCATGAAGGTGGGAGTTTCTCAATTACAGCTGCTACTTGGAATGACTCACTTACAGTTAATTTTTCAGCATGTAAATCATAGAAGAGTACCTGCAAATCTTGAACTTGGGAAATAACAGATTTAGAGTCAATCATCTTATAGTCTAAAAATTTACCGACAAAAAACTTTTTAGTTCCAAAGATCTTCTGCTTTTATATTTTTTCTCTAAAGATTCTCATAATTCTTTTGCGATTTCATTACGCTTATATACACCATATAATGAATCATTCACCCATTCAAGACATAGTTTTTGCATAGAAAATCGTAATGTTTCCATGCGTCCCAAGGCAATAACCAAAGCTCGATTATTTTCTCCTTCTTGAATGTAGGAGGATCCTCCGTAAGAAACCTTGCCAAGTTCAACATGGGTTAGATAAAACAACATTTTCATTGCCACCTCTTAAAATCAACTCCATTAAATTTTTCGTGTTTTCCCCTTGAGAAATATAAGTCGATGCAGATGGACCAGCCACAGTAGGCGTCACAGTAGTTGCCACAGTAAGCATTACAGAAGGTGCCACATTAGGCGTCATTGCATTAGTCCCAACAATGTTAGCCATTTCTGTTTTCAAAACAGAAGATCAACAAGTTAATATCAACAATTTCAGTTTTGAACACGAACCAAAATCTGCAAATGTTAGAAACAAGACAATCTAATGCAAAGCATACAATTTTGAAAAATTACAGTTACAATTTTAGTTTTGTAAACCAAAATCTGCAATGTTAGAAAAAATTTCGGAACTTTACTTAGAGCATGTAAAATCAAAGGTTGACAGAAAGCATGAAAAAAATTTCAAAGTTCCATAACTTAAGCATGAAGATTTTCTGAACGAGTAAGCATAAGCATGTGAGATTTTCAAAATTGACATGAATTAACAGTAAGCATGATTTTAATTACAAGCAACAAAGTGTATACTAAAAGATTCCAAAGGGATATGTCAAAAATTGAACGTCTTCCAAACTGTATACACCAACAATTATTATTCTGAAATAGTAAACATATGACCAATTCTATCTCATATATGATATGAAATCTGGCTAAGAACAGTGAGTACTAAAAATGTCTTAAGATTGTTATTTCCAGGAACAGAAAAAGGTTGTTTTCCAGAAATATAAATGTTGGTTGCAAGAAATATAAAAGTAATGATCGAGGCAAGAACTACGTTCTCTGTCCTTAAGACATTTTTACCCCGCCATACGATGCTCACGGTATATGGTAAAGTGTCTCCCAAGATACAACGATCAAACAACTTGCAGATTAGCACCTTACACTGTAAGAACTGCGAACCAGAGGAATGAGTACTCTCTGAAAATGAAAGAACGAACTAAGGAAAGACACAGAAAATGCAGTAGACGAAAACTGTAGGTGTGTTGCAATGGACGAAGCTGTATGTTTTTTTCTTTTTTTACTGCTATGCTGAGGACTCAATTTTATAGATGAGGAACAAAAGGTTTGAATGGATAATGGAGGTGGCGGTTGATCATTTCCCACTCTCCCACTTGCCTCGTTCATGTGCATAGTTATGAAGAAACCGTGCACCTCCACTTAGTATGCTGATCCTTTGGAGGGAAGTTAATATGAATTTGAATAAAATTTATCCAAAAAAATTAATGTTTGACAAGGCCCGGCCCAAGCCCAGGCCCAAGACCCGAACACGTGTTGTGCCGGCCGGACGGCGGCGCGTAGGGCTTTGCTCGATTATGAGTATGCCTACGCCTCTCCCCTCTAAAGACTTGCGGTGCCCCTTGGGGCCCAAACCAATTTTCAAAATTGGAGTTTATTAAGTGGTTCAAGTTTAGGTTTGCAACCAATGTGGGACAAATACTTTCCAATTATTTTCATTTTATTCCTCATTTAATGTCCAATTTTCAACCATATTTTCTCATTCATAATGGAATGGTTTTGCACAATTAAATATACTACGTTCATTTACTCGAAATGTATAATTTAATCGACTATTTACTTTGATCAATTGAAACTTGGGTCCTATCCAATTATTATGTCAAAGTGGTCCATTTCCAACAGAAGTATCACATGAGCTGCCTGAAAGCATGGTCCCAAAATAGAGGTACTATTCATGACCTAAATAAATTTTTTGATGAATATTGTACCTTTGGTGATGAATGCTTGGTAGCAGATATTTTTCATTGGAGTTCTTGGAAGTGCCCATCTTGTCGAATATGTGATTTGTCGAATATGTGATGTAAAGATAGTGAAGTCTTACTATTAAAATTACATTTGTAGGGTTATGAGATTGAAAAAACCCTAAAGGTATTAATAATGGTTGCCCTATTTTTCTTCGTAATTTAGGACCATTCTAAAGCCCAAATTATTTGTAAATTCGTATAAAAACTTCAATGAATCGTCTCGCTAATAATGAATCATCTCATTGAATTATAACAGGCTATACATCTATAATATTAATATATGATGGAGTTTTTTAATAAAATAGCACATTAATTATATTGAAATATATAAATCATAATATGTCAACTTAATTTATTTTAAATAATATTCAACCTTAGAATTATTTTTCATCTTGGATCATCATTTGTTCCAAGAGGGATTTTCCATTGACTTGAGACTTTGTTAGTTGTTTTTCAATATATTCCGAATATTTCATCGGAAGATAGGAAGCACTGCCATCTCTTGCCACCAACGGCTGAGCAGGGCCGACAATGGCATCCGGGGACGGACCATTGGCTACAACAATTGAAATCCTCGTCTTCTCGTTATTCAAAATGGCTCTATGCTTCACACTCTTGCACCTCCCATTGCTAAATATCTGTCCAAGTCAACTTCATTCATTATTAGTTTTTTTGAATCCATTATATTAATGTGAGAGTATATTAGAAATCATAAGTAATTTGTGTCAAAATAGAAGTAAGTCTATTTTTATATGGTGGTGAGATTATAATTTACCTCAAGCTGATCAGCTGTGTTAACGAGAATAGAATTCTGAGGTGAATTAACATTAAACCAATCTCCATTGTGTTGAATCTGTAAACCAGCCACACCATTATGTATCAGAAATGTCAAAAGGCCATGATCTGTGTGTGGTGGAATGCCAATTGCTCGATCCGGTTCAGGACAAGGTGGATACAAATTTGCAGCAAATAATTGAAATAATGACTCCAAATTTAGAATTTCTTCCATGTAGCCTTTCTCCAATTCTAGGGTTTCTGATATTGCTTCGAGTAATGCCCTGGCTAATTTCCTTGTCCTTTCGCTGTAATTCAGTAAAGCTTCCCTGTAACAGTAGTGGGAGAAGAGTAAGCACATGTTTGGGGTTGCTTAAATTATAATTTTATTTGGTCAAACTGTTCAAACATATTTTTTATCAACATATTTCATAGGACTCATAACTTACAACCCACTTTCTATTTATATTCACTAACAACTTATAATTTCAATACTTAAAGAATAATTTAAGCACTACCAGACATGCGCTAAATCTATGTAAATATTTGTGCCATCGACTCAATAGTATCGAGTCTTGGAGTTTTATCTTAATATATGTCGGCTCTCTTAACGTGCTACCGGGATGGTGGCTCACTTGAGAACTGCTCATTTGAGCTTTTAGCTTGATCAAATTGCTATATTACCTCAAAATATCGGGTTTAAGAGGGCAATGAAATTCAGGATGGATGTAGAGCTTAAGGTAATCCCTCCATAAGGTAAATGTGTGGTTTGAGGTATCTTTGACGTTGAAATTCCCATACTTAATGGGATCAGAAGCTTTCTTCGGCTTATACTGCTGCTTTTCCTCTGCCGGCATATTGAAAAACTCCGTAGCAGCTTCGAACATGGCGTTCATCTCGTTTTCTGGTATTCCGTGATTTACAAGCTGCGATATCACTGAACAGTTAATTCAATCACTTTATTTAGAAGTTTAAACTATTAAGAAAAAAATTATTTTAATTATATCCTTTATAACACATCCATTAAGAAACCAACAGGTGAACAATTATTTATAAATGGGTGGCGGCGAGTCGCACAATGAAAAATCCCCATTCTTGGCAAGCTTTGCCAAGTTCTTGGATGAATTTGGACCTTTGATCATGATGACCAGAGGTAAGTAAGGAAAAATCAATGATGGGAATTGAATCAGAGTTTGAAGCAGTTCGTTCATTCACAAAGTTAAATTTTGATGGGACAGACTTGAGAACAACAGAAGACTCTGCAAGTACTTTGACGCCTGCCATCTCTCTCTCTCTCTCTCTATATATATATATTTGTGTGTGTGTGTATGTATCTCTGTGTGTGGAAATGGGAAATGGATGAATGTGTGAGATATCGAGAGAGCCAGAGAGGGGAAGAAACCATTGCCCATGGGTCAATCATCAATGCACAACCGTTTAGTCCGCCGTATACGGTTGAAAATAAGGTTAGAAATAGATATTTTGATTACCAAACTTACCAAACATTTAGAACGTGTCATTTTAGTCACGAACTTACAAAGTTATTTTAGTTAAATTTAACGATTTTATTGAAGTGTTTAACGATCTTGATGAGACGATACCATTAAACTTAAAAAAAACACCACTTTTACTCGTGATTTTAATTTCATGGTCATTTCACATGCGATTTTGACTACGGATACAAAGCATACAAATGGGTAGTATGAAATTAAAATCGAACATAAAAGTAACATTTTTTTTTTAACTTATTAATGTCAATTTACATAAGTCTTACCTACGGACACATATCACCAAATCCTTTAAATCGATTAGCGAATACATGATCATTGATTTAACTGAAAACATATTGTAAGTACAACGACATCTATGCTAACATAATTTTGATGATTAAAGTGACACATTTTGAAAGTTTGATGTCCAATTTAAACCCAACTGGTTATCCTGTGGAAAATTAGTAATAAATAATTGAAAATAACAGAACTCAGATTTTTTTTGTCATCAATCTGGAAAGATTATTTAAATAATTCTAACAACTGTTGAATATGTGTCATCAAGATATTATGAACATAGGAGAATGTCTTCCTAGTACAAGAAAATCAAAATTATCATTCAACAACAAAAGCAATTAATTTTGTCATATAACGTGTTTTGTGTAGAAAAACAAACACGTTTTTGGTGATGGCCGGTTATTGATTTTCTAAATTAATTACAAGATAATTAATTGCTAATCAAGTTAATGAGGAGATAATTCTTACATCCAATCGTTTGAAAAAATGTTGAAATTGAAGAAAATACCTAGAATTTTCTCAAATAAAACTTCTATTCCTTTATGGAAAATTTGTATTTAATAATATTATTTACAAATCGTCACACAAATTTATTACCATATTTACACGTGATGATGTGTATTAAAATTAAATTCAAATAAATAAACATGTTTAATTTGTTACAAATTAAATTTTAAAAAAAAGTCAATCTATCAAACATTAAAATATCTATACCTTTTAACTATATTTATTTGATATTTTCTTTCATAAAGTAGGAATAAAAAGTCCAATTCTTCTACTTTCGTCAATGACTTAAAACTTATGGCATACATTTTCTAGAAACTAATTCTAGAAGGTATCAAAGGATCAAAGCATGGTAATAAAGAATTAAAGATCATGTAGCCGCCAATGGTGAAGTTTCTTAAATAGCCCAAATGGAAACTTGGGAGTCAATTCAAAGTGGGTTAAACAGTACACTATTTGGTCGGTATAATAAATGATATTAGACTATTTTGCGCGCTCTTTGTATCATTTATATAGATTGATTTTTTTTATTTATCCGTATCGTCTACAGAATTGACTAAAGCTGGAAGTAGAAAATGGGGCTATTTCAGCTCACGATTTGGAATATTGAATATTTTAGACAGCTTATAAGACTTATATGCAAGAAGTGAATCTTAGCTCATGATTTTCCTTATTTGTCTGTCTCAAATTATAGTTCACTTACTTTGTTGATGGTGTATTTGAATTATTCATTTTCTAATATGCCCATATTGAATATATTTTGTTATCAACACAAATAAATTTTTACTTTTCAAATGTAATGAAAATTGATAGTACTTAAATAAATGTAAACTAAGAAATCAATAAATCTATGTAAATATTGGTGTCGTTGACTCAACAGTTCTCGAATGGATTAAATTTTATGCACTGTATTGAGTCTTGCAATTTTATCTTAAAATATGTCTAAATTGTAATAAATAATTGAAAAAAACAGAACTCAGATTTTGTTTAATCGTCAATTTGGAAATATTTAATAAATAATTCTAACAATTGTTGAATATGTGTCATCACGATATTATGAACATCGGATAAAGTCTTCTTAGTACAAGAAAATCAAAATTAACATTCAACAAAAAATTGTGTCATATAACGTACGAAGAAAAACAAACACGGTTTTAGTGGTGGTTGGTGATCGAATTTCTAAATTAATTACGAGATAGTTAATATCATTAATCAAGTTAATGAGGAGGTCGTCTTACATCCAATCGTTTAAAAAAATGTTGAAATTTAACAAAATATATCCAAAAATTTGGTTAGAAATGGGGAGGAAAAAAAAAAAAAAGATATCCAAATTTTGAATCTTATTGACTACCAAACTTTATTGTTGTTTTTGGTATCATGTCAAATAATTTAATTTTTCTAAATCGTAACTCGATATAAATATAATGAGAATAAGAAAATAAAAATTAAAGAATATAAATCAAATGCTATAACAATATCTAGCATTTTGTTGGATGAGAAAAATAGACGAAGAAAAAATATTAATTTCCATAGGGTATGACAATAAGATTATAAATTAACCGAATCAATCAATATTATGAATTGATTCATTTATGCATTTCAATTATCTTTATTAATTTACTTTAAAATATGTACACTTTTGTTTTTGTTTATGTTGTAAATAAATAGGGAATATTCTAGTTTAGGTCCCCAACTTTTGAATCTTTTAATAATAGAGTCTTGAACTTTTCATTTGTAGTATTCCGAGTTCTAACCTTTCAAAGTGTTATAGCGTCATCCTTAATGGATGGAAACCGTCCATTTGAGTGTTAGAAAGTAAAAATTGAATTTAAAAGACCACGTTGCCCTATCTTTGAGTATAAAAAATAAAAGAGAAAGAGAAGTGAAAGGAAAGTAAGAAGTTGATAATTTAAGCTGTTGTTTGATTCATCTGAAAATCAATTTTTTTTTTTAATCAAAACTTGGGTAATTTGAAAGTAAGAAGTAACATTTAAATATTCTGCAAAGTGGTCCACAATTCATTCAGGTTGACTGAGCAAACTTTGAAAGTGGAATCCTATTTTGCCCTACCAGTGAAAGTTAAAAAGACAAAAATGCCCTTTTGACTGATTACACTCAAATAATACAGAGGGGCACATAACTCAATTCTCACAGAGGGTGGGGTTCAATTTTCCACTTAATTTTGAGTATCTTTGTTTGCGTTTATAAATACTTATAAGTTAGTTAAATATTATTTTTATCTACACATTTTTAAAGATCCACAACTTTTTTCACTTTTTATCTATACATTTTGTAAAATTCATTGTTTATAATTTACAAAAAAATTTACCAAACATACTCGAATTCAACATCAAACAAAAGACCCAATAATTAGGTCTGGGCGTCGGGTGGGTCGGTTCGGGTATTTCAATACCCGGAACCGTTGGTTCGGATTCGGATATTTCGTAAATAGAACCGTTCGGGTCCATGTAATTTTTGGAATCAAACTCAAACCCAAACCCGAACCCGAACCCGAACCATTGATTCCGGTTTGGATTCGGCTCTACCCATAACAATTTTTAACACTTTGTTAATCTAATGCACAAAATATGAATATAGCATCCAATATCTAGCAAAATAAGTCACAAAATAGCATCTATTAGTAGAGTATAAATATTAAACACCAAATTACATACCCAAAAAACAAACCAAAAAAAAAAAGTACTAAATTTTACAAATACTAAAAATAACATAAAATTTTCCTCTCAAAACAACATAACAATAAATATTAACGAATTTTCCTTCCATCCGTTGTTTCATTTGCTTCACCATTCATCAACCTTTCAAGACTAGACGAGAGGTGCAACAGCAATTTGGGATTTGAGTGTGAGAGATGAGACGAAAGGTGCGACGCAATTGGGGATTAGATATATTGGAAGTGTGAAAAAGTGAAACTGAAGGCGGAGATTAGGTACGTAAGTAGCTGTTACTTTTAAAATAAGTTGTTACGCCTCCTAAAAATACGTCTTCGTGGCATGAGACAAGTAAGCCCCACACAATGATTCAACCATAAAATAGGTACACTTGGCGACACGTGGAAAGCACCTTAAGAAATGTCTGGACTACTTTTGAGAGATGTTCGGATTGCTTTTAACGAAGGTAGTCCGGACACAACAGCCGAACCACTTCAAATGATTGACAAGATAGCAGTATGTCGGCATTGTTAGCCTGACATAAAGGAAGAGTGTAAGAAATAACAAGTCAGCTGTCTGCAAATTCAAAGTCAGACGTAAAAGAGAATGACGACATTGACAGTTTGATGGGACGTGAGTCAATCACTCACTCTGAAACCCAACTCAAATCAATTGAACTTCAGAGATATATAAGAAAAAAGGAACATGAAAGGAGGTAAGTATTCTGAAACTTGGCTTTTTAACATTGATTTTCTCTTAAGTTCTACCTGCCCGGCTAAAATACAAATCCTAATTTGAGCGTCGGAGCGCATACAACAACCTCTCATGTCGCCTATGCTAACTGACAATCTTGGTGTTAAGTGTGCAGGAATTTTATAGCTAGTGGAATGAGAAGGCATTTCAATGTTGACTATGGATCCAACTAGGATTTGTGGTCAACATTTTGGTGCGTCTGTGGGAATCGAAACAAAACCACAAGGAAACACATGAAAAAGCATGGCCACCAAGAATGAACAAAAATGTTGAAGATTTGAAGTTGTGATAAATTTCCTTTTGAACAAAATGAGAAATTTCAGTTGAAGATTTGAAGTTGTGATAAATTTTCCTTTGAACAAAAGGAGAATTTTCAGTTGAAGATTTGAAGTTGTGACAAATTTTCCTTTGAACAAAAAGGAGAAATTTTAATTGAAGATCTGAAACCGCAAAATCTCCCTTTGAATAAAAGGGGACACTTTATTTAAAGGTTTGCAATTATAAGATTCCACTTGAAAAAGGCAAAATCTTACCCATATTTGAGCAAACACGAAATATTTCATTTTGGAAATAGACATAAGACTCATCCCACATTTAGGGAGTTGTAAATTTCTGATTTCGCTTTGTACGATACAAAGAAAGAACGAACCACAAACTATCACTTATTTTTAACAAAAATAACACAATGAGTGACGAAGACGGAAACACTTGTACTAGACAAACCGGTGGACAACCGGAAGGAGAGGACGAAAGAGCCCCTGAGGTGACACAACCACACAGGCGTGGAAGGCGTTATAAAGCACGCCATGCGTACAATATGGAAGTCATGGGAAAACAAATCACGAAATGCAAAGACAACAGGTTGCACAAACTGCTGCCCTAAACGCATACTTACAACAAGGACTTATGCCCTTGTACCACCTGTGTACCCGCCTTACCAGTCCCAAGAGCATAAGTATCAATACAGGGGTGAAGAAGAAGAAGAAGAAGAAGAAGGCCCATACTCATACATTGGAAAGACCAGGAGCCCCATTTTGTGGGAATGATGAAAGGGAACCACCGCAATATCCATATCATGGATACAACGTGGAGGAGAATATGGAAACCCAAGTTTCCATCCTAAATATTCTCAAGAACCGAAAACCTCACAAGGGTCCAAATGTCCTTGGGAAGCGGTCTTTGAAATTGTTTGGGAAGCAGTGCCTCCTAGAAATAGGAAGAAAAGGCGGAATTGGCGGGCAGCCGCCTCCCAAACAATTTCTCCGCCAACTTCACCTACATACCTGTAAGCATATCAATATCAAACCACGCAGAATCTTGGCATAAGACCATCTTTTAAATTCCTAGCAGGAATTGCGGACCCCGGAGGGTTTTGACCCAACCCATAGTTGGTCCGCCTCCTCCCAAACAATTTCTCCGTCCCAACTTCAATCCTACGAGATGGATAATGATGAGGAGACAGATCATTTCTCAGAAGGGATATGATAATATAAAGTCCCTCGTGATTTCAAAATGCCTGAAATGAGGAGCATGTTCTGGAGAGACATTCGGAGCCGAAAGCCCAGGAACTACAATGCGTTTGTAGATATGATGAAAGAAGAAATTGTATCAGAGGAAATGGCTAGAGCCAGGGACAATCATACCCAACTACGCTATGGTAATGGGATACATGCAAATGCCAAATCATCCGATGACAACATGCAACGTCAAATAGGACGTCAATAGAGACTCATCAGCGTCCCTTCCTTGGGACCGGATCCAGTTATGCCATAGAAATCTCTGAAGCAATCCCTAACTTGCACGCTGGCTTGCATACCCACAATCAAGGGATGACCGCTGAACAAGCAGACCCTAACGGGCAGCGGCAAACAGCCCCTTTAGGGGCTACCGTGGTCTGACCGCAGTTTGACTGTGGCCCACAGCCTTGGTTTTGCTATTGCACTGTTAAATTTTGCAGTTTGGCCCAGTCTTTCAAATTTATTTGGTCCTCAAGTTTCTGTACATACCCAAAGTCATTCCTCCTTAAGCTCTGGAAGTGTTTTCTCTTCTTTTATCTTAAGTGCCTCCCAATATGTGTATTTACATGTTAAAAGGATATTTATGCCCAATTAAGTAGTAATCTGCTCAAATTATAGAAATAAATCAAGACCAAGATATGCGTGTAAACAACATTTATGAGTAAACAATCTCAATCCAGTAGGTAAAGAATCTTGCTTGAAATTTAATTAAGACCAATAATGTGATTAGCAAACTAAATAAAATTTGATGCAATGAGAAACCATTTTTTCATTGGCAATTAATTTAATAATTTTCTGAGATAAAATTAAAGAGTACACTTTGCCTTGATTACTTCGAAGACTATAATCATGCTTTAACCTTCACGATTACATATGGCAAATAATTTAACAATTTTCAAGAGTACACACTTTGCCTTGATGACTGCAAAAGACTATAATCATGCCTCAACCTTCACGATTACATCCTGACTCATATGGGTTGAATTTGAAAAATCAATGGACACGACAAAGTTAGAAAATTACGTCTCTGCATAAATCGAGACTGTGACCGAATCAATTACTAGCACCATTCATGTCTTACATAAAACAAGAATTGAGGAAAATGAATCTAGATTGATAAATTTGGATTTAGACGATATAGTTGAATTAATAAAAGTGTAGACATTGGTCCAACCTCAAGACATAAGCACAGGTACAAAAATGGCAGCAATGGCTACTCACCTCCCTCAGCAACCAGTAGCAACTTATGTAGAACCATATAATATGAATTCATGTGTTAAAGTTGTTGGGAAATCATTAAAATTTCCTAGGATTTTATCGTTTCGTGTATTGACTAGAGTATAACATAATTGCTATTAGAAAATTTAATCTAAACACATTGGTATTTAGTGGATTACCTTCGTAGCGTGCTTTTACGAAAAATCTTCCTGCACTTCTTGATTCCACCTCAAACGTCATTGGTCTTCTCTGGTGTTCTTCAAGAACCCAAGAATCATAAAGATTTTTTTTGTGTGGTCACAAAAATGTATTGTAAGAGAATCAATTAATTGGTGTACGCCCAGCATGTGAATGGCACACGTGATTGCCACATGTCTAGTTTCCGGTCAACTCTTGTCCATTCAAAATAATTTATTAATCATGTTTTATTCCACTAAAAGAACGAAATTACACTCTCACTTTAATTGAAATTACTGAAGCTGTATAATCAATAATTATATCATCTGACTTGTCGTTATTATGTATTTCCTCCATCATCATTCAGAATAGGGTAAATAGCACTGGGGGTCCCAAACCTTTTAACCTTGTGACGATGGAGTCCCAAACCTTTAATTTCTAGCATCCAGGTCCCTAACCTATGAAACGTTAAGACTCAGTAACCTTTTTTTTTGTGAATCGTCATTTGATCAAGTTAAATAATCAAAAATTTGTTAAATATGTCATTTTACCCTTAAATTGAATGATAAAAAAGAATAGAAAACAAAAAAGAAAAGGAAAAGGAAAAACAAAAATTGCAACTAAACCCCAACCAACAAAAAAAATGCAACTAACCCCAATCCAATTTCATCTTCACCAACAATCGCCGCCGGCCGTCACCACCCACCGAAAACCATTTTCACCAACAACAGCTCTAAAGTCTCATAAATTTCATCTGACACCACCTGAATGAGAGCCAAAAAGGTTGATGGTAGAAAGTAAAGCTGATCAATCATATCAAAATGCAACTTTTTAATAAATAGATTTAAAAAACCTACCAGAAGTCTTGGATGACATGCTACTATCTGAGCAATCACTTTGAGCAATTTATGGGTATAAACAAACCCCGTCAAGTTGGATGGAGAGCAAAAAGTCAACAGCCTTGATTTCACACTGAGCTTAGATTCAAAAAGCTTCGGATCCAAAAGAAAATTTTCAAATATGCGGGTTGGAAGAATCAGAGGGATCACATAGGCCAGCCTCACAATTTTTGGGTAGCTCACCCAAAATGGAGTTGGAATTGTAACCTATAGATGTGATGATGGGCGTAAGAGCTGGCCAACTTCAAGGTATATACGCATTTAAATATTTATTAAACATATGTATGGCCGTGATTTTTGTAGATGCTACAGGTGTGGGATAATTTGGAAGAATTAGGGCTTGAGTAGGACGATGAGGGAATAGTCAAAGTGGAGGCAAAAAAAGGTAAGCTAAGACTCTGGAGATGCTGGTGGTGAAAATGGTTTTTCGGTGGGTGATGACAGCTGGTGGCGGTTGTTGATGAAGATGAGGTTGGATTGGGGGTTAGTTGCAATTTTTTCTTTTTTGTTGGTTGGGGTTTATTTGCAATTTTGTTTTTTTCTTTTATTTTTCTTTTTCTATTGTTTTTATCATTCAATTTATGGGTAAAATTGTCAATTTAGCAAATATTTGACTATTTAACGGTCAAACTGACAGTTTTTGTCAAAAAAGGATCTCGAGTGCTAGTGTTTCATAAGTTAGCGACCTGGGTGCTAGAAATTAAATGTTCGAGACTCCATCGTCACAAGGTTAAAAGGTTTGGGACTCCCGTACTATTTATCCTTTAGAATATTCAGAATAGGGTTGAAATGACCAAAATGCCATTTTCCAAATATATGTTAATCTTCGATTCTCATTTTCCTTCTAAGAGTTCCATGTGATCATATCACAATATTAATTCAACAATCAATGTTGAATTACTGAGCTCAGATTTAACTGTCCACATTGACAATTATTTGAGTCCATAATCGTGCCTATTAAATAGGTGAAGGATTCCATATTGCTAATATATGTTCTCCGTTATTTTACTTTAATTCCCAATGCACCGAGATATTGACCAATAATTTGATCTCACTCATTGATACATCAAAGAACTTCAAGTTAGTAATCGAAATCTATTACTCGTTCAGGATAAAGGCACTACGTATGACAGTCAAGTGAAATTAAATTTATTTGGTCAATATTACAAAATAAAACTTTACGTGGTCCAATCCAATACATTACAAATGCACTTTCAATTTTATTATAAAAGTCAAAGATAGACTTTAATAAAATTGAGACGATCTTATCAAAATAAAGTGTCTATCTTTATTTATTGATTGTGAACTACAAAATTTAGATTGAATTATAAATCGAATCTTTCCGTGCTTAACAACTTATGCACTCGATTTATAATATCAAAACGATCTAGGAACAAATGCTAGGTCAAGACAATATAATCAAATAATATTTATGTTAAAATGTCACAAATACAAATAATTTATTTGACCGGCAAATACTATATAATAAATCTCCCACTTGCCCTAGAGTAAATAAGACATGTTAAGTATACCCATGTTTTCAATGTGCCCCTCAAAACTCCGGCGAATAAGCTCTTGGTAAAAGGGTCAGCAAGATTTTTTGCAGATGCCATCTTGCAAACTGTCACGTCTCCTCGTTGAACAATTTCTCTAACCAGGTGATATTTTCATTCAATGTGTTTTCCACGTTGATGGCTTCTTGGTTCTTTTGTATTTGCCACTGCTTTATTGTTATCACAGTACAGAGTAATGGGGCAAGATACAGAAGGAACCAAATCGAGGTCTAGCAAAAACTTTCTAAGCCATACCGCCTCCTTGGCCGCTTCACAAGCTGCCACATACTTCCCTCCATGATGAAATCAGCAATACAAGATTGTTTGATACTCATCCAAACTACAGCATTGCCACCCAATGTGAACATTGATCCTGATGTGGACTTTCAAGAATCTCTATTAGCTTGAAAATCAGAAGGAATATAGCCCGTTGGGACCAAGTCAGACGCTGAATAAATCAGCATATAATCTCTAGTTCTGTGAAGATACTTGAGTATATGCTTAACGACAATCCAGTGTTCAGGTCTTGTGTTCGATTGATATCTACTGACAATTCCAACAGCATAAAAAATATATGGTCGAGTGCATAGCATCGCATACATGAAGCTTCCTATAGCCGATGCATAATGAACTTGCTATATGTATTCCATTTCACTAGGAGTCTTAGGGCAATTCTCTTGTGACAAATAGATTCTATGTCTGAAATGCATTTGATCTTTCTTGGAATTTTGCATAGCAAACCTCACCAGTATTTTGTCTATATATGAAGCTCACGAAGAGCAATTCTTCTATTCTTCCTATCCTGAATAATCTAGATTCCTAGAACATAATTTGCACTTCCCAAGTCATTCAAATCAAACTGCTGTGCCAACCAACTTTTGATTGATGTCAATGTTCCTTCATCATTTCCAATAAGTAGGATGTCATCAACATACAGTACGAGGAAAATACCTTGTTGTCTTTAATACGCTTATAGTCACAAGGCTCATCAAGATTCTGATAAAAAATATAATTCTTAATGGTCTGATCAAATTTGATATTCCAATACCTAGACGCCTGTTTGAGTCCATAAATGGTTCTCTTTAGCTTATATATTTTATGCACTTGACCCTTTTGGATATAACCATATGGATGCGCCATGTAGATGACTTCGTCAAGATTCCTGTTAAGGAATGCTGTCTTGATATCTATTTGTTACACTTCATAATGAAAATGAGCTGCAATGGATAGAACGATTCTTATGGACTTAAGCATGGCCACAAGAGAGTTAGTGTACATGGATTTTATTTTTGAATCCATGACCTTTCTCCAATGGTCTGCGTCTATGTCTCCTATAGCTTATTTATACTTAGTGAGATCCTCATCTTGCTCGATAAAGACTGCCTCGAAAGACTCTCCATGATGCAAGTATCTGGAGGGTAACCGAATGGTTCTCCCACTACGTCTAAGATGTGGAGGTTCTTGGTTGTTTAGAAAATATAATTGTTCTCTTACTGCTTCCATTTCATTATCTCTCTCAACTTCAGTTTCAATACCATGTAGTGACTGAACAGTTGGGAGTTGGGAGTTGGTCCTCTGTCACGTCTGGTACTAACAATTTAATGGACATGGCAGGTGAAACCTCCATTTATCTTCCACTGCGTCCAAGCACTACTGGTGAAAGTGGCATGAATTCCTCTTGAGTAGGTTCAATGCGGATCTCTAGAACAGATAAGTTGAGAACATTTCTCATCATTTCTTCTAAAAGAACCTTACTCTTGGATTCACATTCTTCTATATATCCTCTAAGAAAGTTGCATTTGTACTTACAAACACTTTCTTGTACTGGGGACTATAGAAGTAATATCCTCTTGTTATTTTAGGCTATCCAACAAAGATGCATACTTTTGATCTTGATTCCATCTTATCTGTCTTTCCCTTAAGTACGTGTGCTGGACATCTCCATATCCAAATATATTTTAGATTAGGCTTACGTCTATTCTACAATTCCAATAGTGTCTTAGGGACAAACTTAAATAGAATCATATTCAATAAGTATATGGCAGTTTGTAGCGCATATCCCAAAAGGATGTGGTAAGGGAGCATACCATGTCCAACAAGATCATGTTTCTCCTTTCCGTGATATCATTCTATTGGAGTGTACATGGTGCGCCAGTTGGGATAGAATCCCATTCTATGGAAGGTATGTTCTAAAGTCTTGGGATAGATACTCTCCATCTTTATCTAATCGAAGTGTCTTAATGTTCTTACCCAATTGCTTTTATGATTTAGTTTGGAATTCCTTGAATTTCTCAAGGGCTTCTAACTTGCGAGCCATTAGATAAACATAGTCGTATCTTGAGTAATCATCTATAAAGTGATAAAATACTCATACCCACCTCTAGCTTGGACACTAATTGGTCCACAAACATCAGAGTGCACTAATTCCAAGACTTCATTGGCCCTATGTCCTTTAGATTTAAAAGATCTCTTGGTCATCTTACCTTCCAAACAGGATTCACAAACCGGCATGGACTACCTTTAATTCATTTAAAGGACCACCCTTACCAATCTTTGAATTCTATTAAAGTTAATGTGAACAAGTCTAAGGTTCCACGAGTAAGTCTCATTAGTGGGAGACAACTTTATGTGTTTATTGGATGTAGTGATATTATTCATAAAGCCAACAACACAATTTAAAACGTACAAATTGTTAACCAATTGTCCATGACAAATAAGAGTATTATTTAATTTAATATCTAGCGCAAACCATGCAAAAATAACTGAATATCCATGCTCAAATAGCCGAGCTACGGAAATTAAATTTTGTTTAATGTCTGGAACAAAATGAGAATTTCTTAAATGTAAATGTTTATTATGTTGGAAAATTAAGAAAACAGATCCAATGGCTCTGGCAGATACCAGCTCTCCAGAGCAACCCCTGAGAATGAACTTCCATTTATTGAGCTCTCTGGTTACCTAGAACCCTGCAATGAATTGCAATATGGTTAGTGGCTCCAGAATCTACTATCCAGGTATCAGTAGAATCAACCACTAAGCATGACTCAACATGGGATAATACATCAATACTTGCCTTTTTGGAAGCCAGGTACTCCTGGCAATTTTTTTCCAATGACCCTTTTGTCCATAATGAAAGCACTTCCTCATTGGCTTTCCATATGTCTTCGCTTTCTTGGCCTTGTGGGCCTTTCTTGTTGGGCTTCTTCTTCTTGTTACCTCATTTGCCTTTTGGCTTGGGAATGGGTGGTCTAGTAGAAAAATAGCAAAGGCATCACCACTCTTGGTCTTAAATATAGCTTCTACATTTTGGAGCTCCTTCATCAGCTTGATTAAGGATATGTTTATCTTGTTCATGTTTTAATTAACCTTGAACTGTGAAAACATCTCAGGGAGAGTCTCTAAAGCCATGTCAACTTGCGTCTTTGATTTAATTTTAGCCCCTAAAACCTCAGCCACGTTGAATTGACCGATCAATGCAAGCATATGATCTCTCATGGGCATCCCTAGTTTTATACGCATGTTCATAATATGCCTGTTGGCAGCCTGTTGAGCCTGGTGACATTGGTGTCCAAACATTTCATGAAGACTTTTCATAACCTGAGTAGCAGCCATGTTCTGATGTTTCTGCTGCAACACATTCAACATGGAAGCCGAGATGTAGCAATAGCTAGGCCATCTTATCAGATTAGAGCCACCTTTCATATATAACATTATGTTCAATTGTGGACTCCTCGGTTGGTTTTTTAAGGATAAAAATCAGTTAGCACAACTTATGCTTCTCTGCGGTGAGAAGAATTAATAGATTCCGTTTCCAATTGATGTAGTCATCCTCTACTAGTTGGTTTTTGTTTAGGTAGCTTGACAGTGTAAGATTTGACATTTTCTGAAATAAAATAACATTATAAAAATAAGCTACAATTTTTTTTCCATATATGATGCATGTCAAATGCACTAGTAGACCCAATACTACTATAATATAGCGATTACCTAAAACTCAATTCAATATATTCTAACATTTCATGCAATATCAATTTGGTATCGCTTATACTTTGGCCATAAATAGATATTCTAAAGGCCATATGATATATTTGATTTAAGTGTGTAACCCTCATATTGGTGATTAATAAAATACAGTTTAATTATGTTACCTATAGGGCAGTCGAGATTAATTTGAGTATAATAAAACACCACCTAATTTGGGTCCAATCTAGTAATTGAAACAATAAGGGAAGTCAATAAAATTATTAGCTAAAGGCATATACATATTCTTACTAATGGACTAACGGAAGAGGTACACCCACTTAATATTTTTATATTGTTTGAGTTTTAACAATTAACAATTTCCTAACTAATATATATTTTTTTAGAAGGTTTTAATTGTTAATAATAATAATATTTATATTTTTCCTTAACTAAACAATTTTAAAAAAGAATAAATAAATATTAATCATGCATGACAGTATAGTAGAGTTGTGCATAAGTGATTTACAAGGCATGTTATAAAAATAACATTCATTCACAATTTAATTAAAGCAATAAAAAACGGACATATGAAGTTTTGCTTGGATTGTAAATTGCCTTCTTCCCCTACTCCGGAGATTCCATTTTCGTGAGAGACCGAGTTAATCTTCTAATTGGAGTATCCATGGGTTGGATTTTGCCTTCAATAACGATTGAATCAATGATAGCATATGCTTATATAAATGAAAAATCATGGCTAGGGTTTATGAAATGGGTAATGTATAAAACGAGAAGTAAGAATTGTATGTGATGTTTTAATATACATGGATAATGGATGATAGTACAAGAACCCTATAAAATTAAAGATCTTGTCTTCGATTTAATCATTTGGATTGTAGCCTGGATGATTAGGAATCGAGATTCTCATTGAGAGTTATTTTGGGGATGAAGAGATTTTATTTTGATATATTGTTTTAATAAAATAATAATTTATTACACTCACCCAAAGATTCTTGGAATAAAAAAAAATATGAAAAGTAGAAGTGGAATTATTTTAAAAAGCGGCGGTGAGGGCGCAATTTCCACAAAAATTAACTAGAACAAATTTATGGTCCAAAGCTTAAACACTAATAACAAATTAATTAAAGACCTAATTGGACCACATTTTGGCTCAATTCTTCAATTCCAATATGCAAGTGTCCAGCCCAAGCAATGCCCCAATCTCCAAATGGATAATTACAAATATATACTAGTTTATAGAGATAATTTCACCATACACCACAAAATACAAAATAATTCTAAAAATATTGTTTTTACTTTTGTAACACATGTTGTTACATTTGTTATGTTTGTTAGATTTCATATAAAAATTGTGTGTTACACATGTGTTACATTTGTTATATTTAGAATTTAAAATGTTGAAAAGTAATTGTGAAATTATAATATAAAATCAAGAATGTGACAAAATTATCACCTGATTTATAACTAGAAATTGGAAAACTCTGGTCAATATAATTAAATTGAAATGTACTATTGAATTATTATATAAATTAAAAATTACTAGACATTTAAATACCCTTGTTTTTTGGAAAGTTGCCTTATTAAAATCAATCCAGTCATTTCGTCACAATCTTATCCCACAAAATCTTCCTATTTTGAAATTTGAGTTTGAAAGTCACCAACACATCATCTTTACAATATCAAACCAAATCAACAATTCACAATAATGAGAAGAAGTTTGGACAATTGAAAAACATGAACATAATTATTCGACGTTGAAGAAACAATCTCTGATATCATATTTCATTTTCGTAGAGTGGTAACAAGATGCAATATCCAACAACAACATAATATAAGATGAAGTAATAATCAGCAACAACATATAATAATCACCAAGAATAGCATATTTATAAAATTAGGGTACCCACAAAATGAACAAAAATAAAACTTAATTCCCAAACACAAAATACATTCATGGAAAGCACAAGTACAAAATAAGAGAAGAAAATTGATAAACATTTAGAAGGAAAAATAAATCGAACAACCTTGACTTCTCGTTGCTTCAAGTAATCTTGCCACCACTTCGAGTAATAGCCATTAAGATATGCCGAAAAATTTAAAATAGAAACAAAGATTAGTTAGCAAATCGGGTTTGGAGAGAAGAAAATAAGGAAAAAGAAAATGGAAAACACATTTTCATAAGGATTTTATCTCCATCTTAGAACATGTAGAAAAATCTTCGGTGGCGGCGGAAATGTCTGGCGATGAAAATCGTTGGAGAATTGATTCTGAGGTGAAATAGAAATGATGGAGTGTAAAGATGTAGAATGATGAGTTTAATAGTGATGTGATTTGATGTGATGTAACAATTAATTGACGAGTAAATTGAGACTCGGTTATGATTATGATTAGTAATAAATTTATTTTTATATGTTAATATGGAAATTAAATTTGTAATTAATGAATATAGATAAATTTAAAAAATCTTAATGATCTAGTAATTATCATTATAATTTACGTGTGTCCACTAATCTTCTAAATTTTCAAATAGATTAGTACATATCATTAAAAAATTAAGAATTAGATAGAGCGCCTAATTTTAGCATCGGTTGCCCAAAATTCAACTTTAGTCCAAAGTCAAAGAAAGGCCTAAGTGAATTTTTTTTCGCATTTTTAATTTCAAGTAAATATTTTATATTACACTTGACGTCACTTCAAACACTTACAATTCATTTTAAATATTTTGTCACATTAAATGTTGCGCGCGTTTGCTTTAATTTTTAGTTGACAAAAATGAAGTATTATTTTATCACTGAGCTTCGTTAATTTTTCTTACATCGAATAAATGTTTTTGGTTTAATTTTTTATTTAATTCAAGCCAACCGATTAAATTAAAAACTAAGAAAAACATTTAACTTTTATATCACCCTATGCTAGTTCGTGTTTCAAAAGAAAAGAAAACCGCCCACTTGTTATGCCGAAATTAGTAGCTTTTATCACAAAAAGTTTTACTCAGAATTAACCCCAAATAGCCCCTTATTCCCCCCGCCAAAAACTCTCCGGACATACCCTTATTCCTTGCCGTAAAACACTTCCAAACAGCCCCTAAACCTTGATGAGAAACTCTCCACCATCAACCATTTCCAATGAGAAAAATGCCTTCCATTATCTAGCCAAAAAGCGCCCCACCTAGCAGCCTACCTACCCTTACTTGTTAACCAAATTTTTCCCACCAATAAGGTCCAAATTTTGGCCATTTCCTCCATCAAAAAGCATAAGAAAACGTCCAACTCTGCTGCCATTTTTACAGAAAGTTTTTAGTTCTTTATCCTAGTATTTTTCTTCTCTTCCTGTTCGAGAAAGATCCCTCATTTGCACTCCAGTTTCGGCCCCCCAGATTTAGCCATAAGTTTTAGTTTTTATTTCCTTTAACACTCCACTTTGCTCACCCAAATTTCATCTATACAGCAGCCTAGAAACCAGTCCCTAAGTTAAACAAAAACTTCCTTTTCCTTCATCATTTTCAGCCCCAGCAATTCCAGTTTGTACTCCAATTTTCAGCAGCAAGAATCCTTTCTTCTTCTCTTCCATTTTGTGAAGCAAGAAGCCCTGTAACCTCAGTCTAAATCACCAAAAATACTCCAGCATTTATCCATCTTTTCCTTCAGATTTTCGTCCAGCAAACATCCCTTTTTTTCTCATTTTTTCAAAATCCCAAATTTCAAATTTATTCTCTCACTTTCGATTCAGTTCTATGTATATATATATAGTGTACGGGTTTAGATTTTTGGGAAGCTGCAGAAATAATTTTCTTCATCAAAGCTTCAACCGAGTTTTACTTACTATTTTTAATCATGGTTTTAATTGTCGTTTTGGAAAATTTTGATTTTATATAAATACCATGCAAACTTATTTACTTAAGGAACTTATGATAGTGATTGAAGATAATCACTTTAACATGTTTGTGATTGAAGGTAATCATGTATGACGTTATGTGGTGCGGGGTTCTATTTAATTTCTATGTTCTTATGCACGTTTCAAAAATAAATGATGGCATGTCAAATTTATGTTCAAGTATAATTTTTCTACATGTTGTCAAAGATTACTACCTTGAGTGTTTCTTATGAAATACTCACCCCAAAATGAATAAATTCTCATATTGAATTGATTGGCGTTGATGCGATGCTCGGTAGGCTAACGAGCTTGTCTTGGAAATTTTAGTTAGTTTAAGTTTTGACGCCGGGATGATCGAAGTCAATTATGATGTAATTACTATATTTTAAGTATTTTATTCAGTATTTAATTATGTAATATAATGCGGAAACAAGATATTTGTCTAATTATCATTCAAAATTTTAAATTAGAAATTTGTCTAGTTTCATTTTCAAATTTTAGCTCACCGTCCTCTTTTGAAAAATCACTTTTTCTACGGTTGAATTTTTGAGTGAAATCGTGCTGACTATGGAAAGCCCTATATGTGGTCCGATAGCGTAAACTTGAATCACTCAAAATTCCATCGATGAATTTATTATGTGACGTTTGAACGGGTTGCCTTAAGGCATCCGTGACAATTTTCAAGCAACTTTGGCTATCATTTTCATCTATGGTTGTGTTCTCAACAAATTTATTCACAACCCATAAATTTCAGCTTGTTGCTTCACAAATGACAATCTAGCATTGCACCCAACCCGTATGTCCACGATTTCTTTCGCAAACCCGCTCAACAACATCTTTGTATTTCTTCCGATATGTTTCGTCGGTTTTCCTTCTTTAGAGCAAACAAATAATTTCCAATATGTTTCATTTGTCTCCTTCTTCTTCTTACTATTGGCTATGTGTACACTAAATCCACCTCCTCCTTGCATCGATTGTAAAAAGTATATGCATCTTCATGTGATTCAAATTCTTGTCCAATCTTCGGAATTCGAATTATTGAAACTTGTGGAACAAACACATTGCTTGCACTTTCTCGCCTCCATTCCTACAAAGACATGAAATAATTTGTTATATTTAGAATTTAAAATGTTGAAAAGTAATTGTGAAATTATAATATAAAATCAAGAATGTTTGACAAAATTATCACCAAATGGGTTTTATTTATAACTAGAAATTGGAAAACTTGTGAAATATAATTAAATTGAAAACTGTACTATTGAATTATTATATAAATTAAAAATTACTAGACATTTAAATACCCTTGTTTTTTGAAAGTTGCCTTATTAAAATCAATCCACTCATTTCACACAATCTTATCCCACAAAATCTTCCTATTTTGAAATTTGAGTTTGAAAGTCACCAACACATCATCTTTACAATATCAAACCAAATCAACAATTCACAATAATGAGAAGAAGTTTGGACAATTGAAAACATGAACATAATTATTTCGACGTTGAAGAAACAATCTCGATATCATATTTCATTTTCAGTAGTGGTAACAAGATGCAGTATCCAACAACAACGTAATATAAGATGAAGTAATAATCAGCAACAACATATAATAATCACCAAGAATAGCATATTTATAAAAATTAGGGTACCAACAGTGAACAAAAAATAAAACTTAATTCCCAAACACAAAATACATTCATGGGAAAGCACAAGTACAAAATAAAAGAAGAAAATTGATAAACATTTAGAAGGAAAAATAAATCGAACAACCTTGACTTCTCGTTGCTTCAAGTAATCTTGCCACCACTTCGAGTAATAGCCATTAAGATATGCCTGGAAAAATTTAAAATAGAAACAAAGATTAGTTAGCAAATCGGGTTTGGAGAGAAGAAATTAAGGAAAAAGAAAATGGAAAACACATTTTCATAAGGATTTTATCTCCATCTTAGAACATGTAGAAAAATCTTCGGTGGCGGCGGAAATGTCTGGCGATGAAAATCATTGGAGAATGGATTGATTGATTCTGAGGTGAAATAGAAATGATGGAGTGTAATATGTAGAATGATGAGTTTAATAGTGGTGTGATTTGATGTGATGTGATAATTAATTGACGGTAAATTGAGACCGGTTAGGATTATGATTAATAATAAATTTATTTTATATGTTAATATGGAAATTAAATTTGTAATTAATGAATATAGATAAATTTAAAAATCTTAATGATCTAGTAATTATCATTATAATTTACGTGTGTCCACTAATCTTCTAAATTTTCAAATAGATTTGTACATATCATTAAAAAAATTAAGAATTAGATAAAGCGCCTAATTTTCACATCGGTTGCCCAAAATTCAACTTTAGTGCAAAGTCAAAGAAAGGCCTAAGTGAATTTTTTTTTTTCGCATTTTTAATTTCAAGTAAATATTTTATATTACACTTGACGTCACTTTGAACCTTATAGTTCATTTTAAATATTTTGTCACATTAAATGTCGCGCGCTTTTGCTTTAATTTTTAGTTGACAAAAATGAAGTATTATTTTATCACTGAGCTTCGTTAATTTTTCTTACATCGAATAAATGTTCTTGGTTTAATTTTTTGGTTTAATTCAAGCCAACCGATTAAATTAAAAACTAAGAAAAATATTTAACTTTTATATCGGCCTATGCTAGTCCAGGTTTCAGCAAAGAAAACCGCCCACTTGTTATGCCGAAATTAGTAAGCTTTTATCACAAAAAGTTTTACTCGTAATTAACCCCAAAGAGCCCCTTATTCCTGCCAGAAAAACTCCTCCAAATATACCCTTATTCCTTGCCAGAAAACACTTCCAAACAGCCCCTAAACCTTGATGAGAAACTCCCCCACCATCAGCCATTTCCTGCAGAAACTGCCTTCCATTATCTAACCAAAAACTGCCCCACCTAGCGTACCTACCTACCCTTACTTGTTAACCAATTTTTTCCCACCAATAAGGTCCAAAATTTGGCCATTTCCTCCATCAAAAGCATAAGAAAACGTCCAACTCTGCTGCCATTTTTACGAGAAAGTTTTCAATTCTTTATCCTGATATTTTTCTTCTCTTCCTGTTCCAGAAAGATCCCTCATTTGCACTCCGCCGCCCCCAGATTTAGCCATAAGTTTTAGTTTTTATTTCCTTTAACACTCCACTTTTCTCACCCAAATTTCATCTATATAGACCCCTAGAAACCATCCCTAAGTTAAACAAAACTTCCTTTTCCTTCATCATTTTCACCCCAAAGAATTCCAGTTTTGTACTCCAATTTTCAAAGAAGAAGAATCCTTTCTTCTTCTCTTCCATTTTGTGAAGCAAGAAGCCTTGGAACCTCAGTCTAAATCACCAAAATACTCCAAAGATTTATCCATCTTTTCCTTCGTGATTTTCGTCCAACAAACATCCATTTTTTCGCATTTTCAATCCCAAATTTCTAAATTTATTCCCTCACTTTCTGTTCATTTATATATATATATATATAGTATATATATATATATAGTGGGTTTAGATTTTTGGGAAGTCATAGAAATAATTTTTCTTCATCAAAGCTTCAACCGAGTTTTACTTACTATTTTTATCATGGTTTTAATTGTCGTTTTGGAAAATTTTGATTTTATATAAATACCATGCAAACTTATTTACAAAGGAACTTATGATAGTGATTGAAGATAATCACTTTAACATGTTTGTGATTGAAGGTAATCATGTATGACGTTATGTGGTGCCGGTTACGAATTTCTATGTTCTTATGCACGTTTCAAAAAATAAATGATGGCATGTCAAATTTATGTTCAAGTATAATTTTTCTACATGTTGTCAGTATTGCTACTGAGTGTTTCTTATGAAATACTCACCCCCAAAATGAATAAATTCTCATATTGAATTGATTGGCGTTGATGCGATGTCGGTAGGCTAACGAGCTTGTCTTGGAAATTCTTAGTTAGTTTAAGTTTTGACGTCGGGATGATCGAGTCAATTATGATGTAATTACTATATTTTAAGTATTTTATTCAGTATTTAATTATGTAATATGTACGGAAACAAGATATTTGTCTAATTATCATTCAAAATTTTAAATTAGAAATTTGTCTAGTTTCATTTTCAGAATTTTTAGCTCACCGTCCTCTTTTCGAAAAATCATCACTTTTTCTACGGTTGGAATTTTTGAGTGAAATCAGTGACTATGGAAAGCCCTATATGTGGTCTGATAGCAGAAACTTGAATCACTCAAAAATTCCATCGTATGAATTTATTATGTACGTTTGAACGGGTTGCCTTAAGGCATCCGTGACAATTTTCAAGCAACTTTGGCTATCATTTTCATCTACCAAACGACGTAGTTAAGATTTGAAATTTTAACATATTGTATTTTGTAGTCTCAAGTATCTACAGTTAAAGTTTTGTAATTTTTGGAATTTGTTTGAATGGTCAAATAAATTGTGGCGACACCTATCGTGGTATAGGCAAAACTATGAAATTTTGAAATAAATTTTTCTTCCCTTGCACACTTATATTTTTTTTCTGCAAACTTTTAATTTTTAAAACCCTTCAAGGTCATGGAAAATATTATTTGGAGTCATCATATACGTTTAAAGATTTATTTCAGTAACCTTCCGGATTGAAAAAATCCGGGGCGTTACAAGTTGGCCAAATGAAATATTACACCTTCTTGCCAAAAAAGAGAGGCCTAAGTGGATTGATCATTTATTTGGACTTTTAGTGTTGGGGAAAAAAATTCTTTCTAAAACTTTTATTGCCAAATCAAAAAAAAAATATATATATCAAAGCACTGGTTTCTATGGATTTCTTGAAAGTATGGACTTAATTAAATCTTGTCAAATGTATTTTTTAGATGGGCAATGTTGGTAGATATTTTTGTTATTATTGATGAATGAATGTTTTGTCAGTTATCACTTATAGCTTTTATATTAATGTTCCTTATTCTTGTAATTTGTTAGAGTAGTCAAATTTTGGAATAAAACAAATGGGTAGATTTCTTTTTTATTTAGAATTTTTGTAAGTCTTAAATGGGACTCGGGATTTTTCTTTCGTATTACATTTCATTCTCAAAAAATTCTTGTAATTATGACTTGGTAGACAAATTGGACGAAGAGGGTGGACCAAAAGGCATCCCAACAAACAATATGTGCGTTCAAACTCGTCAAGAAAGATGCAACAAAGGAAATTAAAGAAGTGGATCTACTCGTGGTCCAAAGTATTTCTTTGATTTTTTTTTTGTAATTATATATCTAAGAAATCCATAAGTAGTCATTTTATCTATTTAACGCTTTCGTCAGTTTTGATGAATAAATGTCTTACATGTCATATAGTTTAAATAAAAGCATTGCCCGATTCACTAAAGGCATATGAATTTGTTAAATATAATTATTTCGACTTTTCTAAGTTAATTGAAATAATTGAAAAATATATATTTTAATAATTAGACCATTATAGTTATTTTCTTATAATTGGTTGATCATTATTAAAGGAAAACTCAACGGTTTAAGTGGGAGATGGCACACCCACATGTATGAGTCAATGGTCTCTCCGTTATCTAATTAGTTATAAAAATGTATTTTGCCTCGAATAGAAATTATATCAGTCTCCATATAGGAGTGTTACGTCATTTTAGATTAACTGGATTTGGATCTTTTTAAAGATAATTTTTAAAACGAAATAATCAAGTGATTGTTTGTAGGTGACGTCTCTTTATTTCAGATGTTTTAAAATTATTGACGGGATTTATACACTTAAGTCGATGGTTTCGAAGGGACTCCTATAGAATATCCCAATAGAATCATTCACGACCAAACACAATCATTTCTTATTTTATCGTGACATCAGATGTTTATATCAATAAAATGAGTAGGATGGTCCTCACCTAGCTAGCAACTACAGTGATTCTCCTATAGAAGACGTGTTAAAGGTTGCAAGGGTTTAAGATTCTTTAGAATAAAATGTAGTAGTGGGTTTATATTTTTTGCATAAATACATACATGCATTATACAAATATTATAGGAAAAATGTCTAAGTATGCGAATATTTATTTTTCAGAAAAATGTCGCTAAATCCACTATCAGTTATACAAAACAAAAACCAACTCATTAAAGGAAACTACATGGACTAGAATATGAACATTAACATCATTCTCACGGTTGAAAAACACCAATTCTTGCCCCAGTGTGTAGCTTAGTAGTTGAATGATGGGAGTTAGATAGTCTCACTTTCGCTGGCAGCTACAGTGTAGAGGTTCAAGTCCTGCCTTTGGTATGGATTTGGCCCCTTGTAAGCTCAATTAAAAAGCAACTCTCAACCCTGCTCCACTAAGACACATCCTGCGATTTACATCCTCCACCAAGACTCCAGGACAAGGGCGGTGGGGCCCTCAAGGTTGGGGTTCAACCTTTAAAAACACCAATTCTTGCTAAGTGATCCCTGTCCTGAAATCCCTACTGAGTTGGGGTTCAACCTTTAAAAACACCAATTCTTGCTAAGTGATCCCTGTCCTGAAATCCCTACTGAGGCGTCCAATGATGATCATCAAGCTGCCTATGAAAAGTGATGTCATTCTGATGAGATGGTCCGTTTCTACATTTTGGCATTTATGCCAAATATTTTGCAACAAAAAATCAAAATATGGAAACAGGCAAACAGCTTTTGAAATGATGGAGATTCTTCAAGAGATGTTTGGACACAAAAGTCGTCAAGCTAGACAGGCTGCCATTAAGGTCATAATGAATTTCTACGTGAAATCGGGCACGTCATACCTTATGTTAACCATGATTGTCACTTCAACATGGCGGTTGTTTTAGGAGCTAACATTGATTTTGAGACTCAGATTGACATGGTTCTAGAAACTCTTTACTGAGATGTTCTCATAGTTCAAAGTGAACTATAATCTTCACAAGATGAACATGTCTCTGGTAGAATTAATGAGGAACTCCAAAGCGCAGAGACTGTTCTTAATGCTAAAGGTGGTGATATATTTCTCTTCTGCTCCAAAGCCATCTGGCAAATGAAGCAAGAAGACGAAGTAACAAGAAGACTACTCAGAAGGGAAAGAATTATATGGCTGATTGGAAACCAAAGGAGAAATGTTCTATTTGTTGACAGAAATGGCACTAGAAGAGGAAATGCCCAGATTACCTAACTATGGGAAGCAAGTTAAATGTAAAGCTCTTTTCATTGAGTCATACTTGATTGTTGACTCTCCTAATACCTGTATTGTAGATTCTAGAGCCACTAACCATGTTTGCAACTCTTTGTAGGGGTTCCAGGTGACCAAGCAGCTCAGTGAGGAAGAGTAGCTCTGAAGGTCAGCAACAGTGTAGTTGTGTCAACAAAAGTAGTTAGTAGCTTTACTTTATGTTTTGAGAGTCATAGGCATTTGATATTGGATGACTGTATTATGTCCGAGAACTTACACAAAATTTAATTTATGTTGTACTTTTATTTAGATGTGGATATTTGGTACTTTTTTTCTCCTACTTCGGTAAATATCAAGTTGAATATTGCTCATATCTTATGGGACGTTAAGTTAACACTATTTATATCTTTAATTTCATGACGACCTCTTTACATAATACTATTGCAAAAAATAAAAGAAAGAGATTATCTAGTACTAATAAAACTCTCTTATGGCATCTTAGGCTAGCTCATATATTAATTTAAACAAGAGATTATCTCTTTTATAGTCCTCAAGACAAGAAAGTGTTTGTTAGCATAAATACAAATTTCTTAGAGGACAAGTACATAGAAGTGCATAAGTCCATAAGTAAGATTCCACTAAGATTCCACTGGAAGAAATGTTAGGACGTGATACTAATGTCTCAGTTCCAGAATTTCTCATAGAACCGAACACTGAGAACTTGACACCTCTTACATCTACTGGACTAGTGAGAGCTAAGTCTAATGGTAGGAATGAGAAGGTGGTTACACCACCAGTACAACCTATAGACCTCAATGGGTCTAACAGAACTACAGGAATATGTATTGCCAGCGATTTATTTCGTAAGTGTACGGATCGCTCAACTAATAAAATAGATTTTGAGTCCAAGTATCAAACTCACAGAAATTTAGATAGTTCAATTACAATTATATTAACCTTAACCGAATCTAATGAACTTTGAAAAATTGATGATTAAGAACAATTAACTAATTATAATTCAAACAAACAGGAGATTAAATTAAAGAAGAATTACTCTAAAATTGGAAAAGAAAAGCGTATTAGGATCTCGAGTCCACTTATACTAATTTCCTTTAACTCGAACTGTTGAATTTGATAACATGATTTAATTATGAAGATCAATATTCCTAATTTGTTTAACAATCTCTCTCAAGTAGAATTAAACATATTCATATATGTGACCCGACTATATCTCTATGACGGATGCGAACATACAAGAATGTATTATAATTTGTGAATACTTAAATATTACGTAAAGCATAGCGGTATATCTTTATCCCCTATCGGACTTTACGATAATTGATATTATGTATAACCTATTTTCCATCTTTCGAAAGTAAAACAAGCCACAAGAATCATACAATTATTACGCACATAATTATATATGAAGAGAAATCAATATCAATAAATATCAAAAACTAGGTTCAAAGAATTAAAGAATCATGATACGAGTTTCATCATGATCCTAGTACTAAAAGGTTTAACCTAACATACTAAGAAGAAGAAAATAAAAATAAAAATAAAATATAGAAGACATCACCCGGATATGAAGAAAACTTGAAAGAGAAGAAATCTTAAACTTGATCTTCATTTTAATCTTGAAATGATGAACATTGATCTTCGTTTCTTGATTCGTCTCTTATTTTTCTCTCTAAATTGGCTCCCAAATCCACTCTAATCCGGCTCTCAAAACGGCTCCTTTGTTATGAGTTAATAACTCATATTTATAGTTACCTAACCCAAAAGATCCTTAAGAATCATTAAAATCGTGGCCAATATGTTTCCTAATTGGATTAGGAGTGTAAAACGGAAACAAAAATTGCCATGAAAAATTTAGCTCAAGGCGATCGCCCACTTTTGTTATTTTATTTTTTTGCCTTTTGGTCCTCCAACTTTTGATCTTGGTCACTTTGGTTCACAAACTTTTCAATAGCCTCCAATTTGATCCTTCATGTTTCTACAACCTCCAATTGAGTTCCTGTACTTCCAAGACATTTTCCAATTTATTGCTTTTTCATTCAATCTTCTCCAATTGTTCACAGACGGGTCCAAAACTAAAATAGAAGCAATAATGCCCTAAATTAAGTATAAATTTAATAAAATGACGAGTTAAAAGCTTAGTTTAAAGGCTCGAATAAGTGCACAAAATGCACTTATCATGTACCAATTGTTCAAGATCCATCTGTTTTTCATAGTGGGAAAGCTAAAGAGGTTGGTCCCAATTCAGGATAAAAACGGATAGTGGAAAGAGAAAAATTACCTCCAGTCGGACATGACAACCAAACACCCCCAATGATTACTTGAAGTGGGAGTCTCATGAGATCCAATTCTAGATACTTGTTCCATGGAGAGTCTCACCAGATAGCCTCCAATACACAAGACGAGGGTCCCATTTTGTTTAGAGATGCGATGGAGGATGTAGACACTAAATCGTGAAAAGTTTTCGTGACTCGAAAATAGAATCCATGTATTCCAATAAGGATTGTAATGCAATAGATGCACCTTGTTACATCTAAAAATGTATGCATAAGTGGATGTGTCGTAAGGCAAAAAGTACAATTGGCATTAATTAAGGACTTCTTGAACGACCCAGCTAGATGCCCACGTGTAAGAAATATGAGCCTTACTTCGGCTCAATATCTTAGCATTGGCGACAAAAGTGTAATTTATAGCCTCGTCTAGAAGAAGATAGACGAAGGAATAACACTTGGAATAAATAAAGATTTGAAGAATAGAGCGCAACCTCGTCCCAACCTCAGATTGGATGAAGCTCAATAGTGCGCATTCTGACAACTCATTCTAGTATTAGTGTGTCATATCTTTGCGTGCAAAATAGAATATTCCTGCTTACATGACATATCAATTCCTTAAAATTCATGAAACTAGTAAAAATGAAAAACCTTGAAAATTGAAATATGATAGTGTTCTTGGATCAAATGATTAAAGAGTTCTAATCATAAAAATTACCAAAATTGCCCCTATTAAATTATCTATAAATACTCCATTCCTCATAAATTTTAAGGTATGCAAAATTCGTGGAATACGCACAATACATATATTATACATACAACTTAAGCCAATTTTGTGTCTATTATCTTACACCCACATTCTGATCACTAACTTTATTGTTGAAGTGCTTATGGCCGTTGCACCACTTAATGGGATCGACTGTCAATATTCTACATGTCTTTCAAAAGTACAAGTTATCAGAACGTGGACAGTGAAGCGGCTCATTTCTATTGGCATTCAAGTCTAGCCAAATTTTGAAGTCAACACACATAATAGAGTCAAACTCATATGATGCAAGTGAGTCTAAAAATGAGGTGGTGGATAGATGGGAAGATAGAAACCGTCAAAGCAAAGCACGCACCCAAGATAAGACGTAGATTATGAAGAAACCTTCTCGCCTGTAGCTATCTTTAAATCTATCAGGATTCTATTATCTATTGTAGCTCATTATGACTATGAGATGTGACAAATGGATGTCACAACAACATTTCTTAATGGACGTCTTGAAGAGACCATATACATGATGCAACCTGGAGGATTTGTGAAAGAAGGCACGAAAATAAAGTCTACAAGTTCTAGAGGTCCATTTATCGAATAAACTAGGCATCCAAGTCTTGGAATGTCAAATTTGATCAAAACATTAAGTGTGACGACCTCTGAAATTTCCTTAAAATTTTTTTTTTTTTTTTTTCGGTGAGGGCTACTAGTAGCCTTCGCTAAGCTAAAAAACTCACCGCAGGTGGATACTAGTATCCTCCTCACGTGACATTAAATTTTTCAACTTAATTCTTTTAAACTTCTCCAAGTTTTATACCTCATTCCAATGTTACTCAAAACACTTAGAAGAGATATTAAGGGCATTACAAACCATTTGTAATAAGTACAAAAATACACCACATACTCGATTACTTAAAATACTTTAATTTTCCACCTTACAAAACTATTACACAAGGATTTTCTCTTACAATTTTCACTATCTTCAACGAGTGTAGTATCCCTTTCTTTCAAAATATGGTTCGTCATTCCGATAACAAAAAAGTCGAATGACACTCATTATAAACCTATTGTTGAAAAACGTTTCAATACTAACAACTTTAAAAGGTTTATAATTAACTAAGGGATACTAAATCCTTGATACTACAAAAACAACCATCAAGACTCTCGTTATCTAGTACATGAAAAGAGAGTCCCCTTCGGCTCCAATGTGATGGCATCATAGACATATATTGTTTTGTAAGATCTTTCTTTTATGTAAAAGCCCGGCCATTGCGGAAAACGAACCCATACGCCTTTCTTCATGATGATATAGAAGTCCACCCCATTTGCCGATGTCCTTTCATAAGTATCGTTACTTTAAAGTAGTTTCGCTCCATTTCCTATAATAGTCATTAAACGATCAGTAAGCAATGACGCTTAGTGAGCAAAGTAACACATAAACATGAAAGCACATAATTCATACCTTCAATTGAATGAAATTTTATTGCCCAATTCTCACATAAGTGAATAAGATAATAAACACATATTAACTTCCAAACAATTGACAACATATATGCTTCATGAAATGTCGTTAACGATCACTCATAAACAATCAATACAATATGCATAGAATGAATGCTAAACCTTTGAATGCTATGCATGCATTAACCATGAATGGTTTCATTATTCTTTCTTACTTTTCTTCTTTCTTTTCATTTCTGTTCATTTCTTTCTTTTCATTTCTTTTCATTTCTTCTCTTTTCTTTTCTTTGGGCCCTTCCCATATTAGGTCGTACACCGAGCGCTCATAGTGTTTTGCTAAACACAAGGTCACAACATCATTAGAGCTTCTATGCTCAAAGTACTTTCATTCTCTTAGAGCACTTTGCTCAAGTACTTTCATTTCATTCTTGGGCATCTCATCCCGTGGGCATCTGGTAGCCCGTGACCTTCAAATTGGGACTTGCTCCCATGGTGTACAACCTAAATAGGGTATTCTTTAATTGTTCATGATCATTATATAAACATAACTTTTTGCTTTAATGTTTAAGATCATGAATTCGTGCTTGAATGATGCCATGATGCAACACATGGAAACACAAGATTCAATTGCTAACATCATTCAAATCTTGCACATAAACATTCTTTCAAGTTCTTCCTCAAAGAAACATATTATCAGAAATCCCAAATCAACATGCAAGGGATTGATTTAAAAGTCATTCATCTTCCCATTCATCATGATATTAAGTAACATTTTAAGTCATCATTGACTCAATTTAGCACAACTTGAATATGGAATATTCAACATTAAACATTTCCCAACAAGCCACAATAATGGTACATAAGATAAGGCTTCATTTAAGCACAAACAATTATTTTAACCATCACTTCAAAGTCATCATATACTGCAGATTCTAAACTCATCAAAAATCGACTTAAACATAAGTTTATGAGACATGCAAGGTCATAAACATGAAGTTAAAATTCTGCAGATTTTATTACTTATAATTCCTCATGTATAAGCAACTAAATTCAATATCTATCATCACTTAGATAGGAAAATTGATGGGTAATAGTAAGTCATAAGAGGGATTCATTTAACATAAAAATCATGCTGCATATTCTCGATCCTAATAAGCATAATCAATATAAAACAACAAAACACATAAACTTTACTCACAAGACAAAGGAAATCTTTTCTTGGATTAGTGACCTGAAATTTTACAAGTTTATGGAGTGTTAATACATCAAAAATAAGGAGAAATAAAAATTTATGTTTTAGGCTTGGCTAAGGAGGAATTTCATCCAAAACCCATTATATTAAACTCGAATGTAACTACAGACAAAGAAGCGCATTCGGGCTACCGAATCTAAATCAGTAGTTGAATCTGAGGCTACCAGTAGCCTCGGATCACTGCTGTAAACTGGGTTTTGACTTTATGGACGGAAATTTCTACCTTCCTGGCTTATCTTGGAGTAAATGTGATGAACTCTTGTTAGTTTAGTGTTTCATCACATTTTCCATTAGTGTTTCATCACACTAATTCGAGAAATACAAAGAAGAAAGAAAAAGTTCTTGGTTTCCTTTCAATATTTGTTTTCATTCTTACCTCTTTTCTTTCTCGAATTTCAAAGCGAGTTTCTTTACAAATTTTCCGGTTTAAAAGGCAAGAAGAGAAGGTGTATATATAGAGTTTTGGGAAGGCCATGTTTGGTTTAGCTTATCCATAAAAATTCTTACTTATTCTTATTTTATTGGATTATTTTATTAGTTCATCGCTTATTTATACGAATATTAATCGACATTGATCCTCAATTATAATAAGCATTGCCAAACATGTCCTAAGGTGAAAATCATAAAATGACATGTGTCCCAAATCAACCAATATTTTATTACAAAATTCCCGCATTTCTTATTTCAAGTAGCCATGTTTGGGACAACATTTGGGGGTCAAGACGAGTCTGCTTTTGGTCAAACTTTATACCGTTGTAAAGTTCATGCTTCAAGCTTCACAACGAGTACACATGCAAAAGAAATGGGTCACCGATAGCTCGTACGATTAGCTCAAAAATGACTGCCCGACTAGTTTTCCATACTTAGCCAAATTTTGGTGAAATTTCTGCATTACATAAATTCTTACTATACCACTTTGGCTCGACTTTCAAGGCACGTCCCGACTTGAAAAATACTCAAACTTGATATCAATTTAAACATCTCGATAAGGACTACACGATGGTATAACATGCATAGGCTACGGATCAACGCACGATACACACCATTGTTGCAAAGTTGGTTCGAAACAATGGCAAAACTGTAATTAACTTGCATTTTTCCAGATTTTTCAGCTTGGTCTCTATCTATGGGATTAAATTTGATTAAGCCCAAACATTTACATAACTTAATATTTTTCTTAAAAAGTCCCCAATACTTTAATCCAATCAAATTTATATACTTTCTCCCTAAACTTATTGAAATTGACATACCAAACTTATCAATTTTTGGTGATCATTGGGTTTTTCCTAAGAAAATACGAATGTAAATTCTCTAAATTATAAAATTATAAAACGAAATTTTTGGGGCGTTACATTAAGACTTTGGATTTGATAAAAATCCTCATGGGCCTTGTGTATACAAGCATTTACAAGTCAGCGAAGTAATTTTCTTGATTCTTTATACTGATGACATACTACTAATTGAGAATGATATAGGAGCATAGTCATCGGTAAAGAAATGGTTGGCACATCAGTTAGATATGAAGGACTTCGAAGAAACTAGTTTTGTTCTAGGTTTCCAAAATCTTACGAGATAGGAAGAACAAGCGGATAGCTTTATTCCAAACTTTATATATAGGCAATATATAGGTCACGTGTGTAGTGCTAATTCAACGAAATGACAACTTCTTTTCATGCACGTAATTCATCTATGTATGGAGCATTCTCCCAAGATTCCTAGTGAGATAGAAAACATGAAAATGTTCCTTATGCTTCGATTATAAGAAGTCTCATGTATGCCATAGTTTTCACTAGACCGAATATTTGTTAGGGGATTTGGTGCAAATAGTCCTTAACATTTGTCCTCAATGCAAAATTGGTCCCTAACATTTGTTCTTTGGCATAGATGTCCATAACCAATGTATTTTGGTGCGTAATTCGTCATTATTTAACAAAAAAGACCAAGTTGCCCTTAATTTTAATTAGAAAAAATTACAGTTGGATTCCTAACCTTTGCAAAATGTGCAAATGGGTAAGTACATTTATTTAATAATATTTAAATTAGCGTATTAAATCTATCATAACAATCATGTAAATTAAACTTTTCATAAGAGAGAAAATATTAATTTTTGTGTTTTAAGAATATGTAATTGCTATGTAATGTGAACAACTTGAATAAAAATTAAGATAAATAAATAACAAAATGACGTATATAATTTTATGACATTGAATCAATTTTATTATGCTTTTATTTAACATAAACAAAATGAATAAAAATTAATTTGTAAATTATATGTATTCTTTATTTTTGAATAATAATAAAACGATAAATTAAAAAATGAAGAATACAATTTAGAGTTCTAATATTTGTAGTTAACAAATGAATAGCTCAATTAAATAAACATATTTGAGGATTAAGTTTGTGACAAATATTTTTTTTGTTATAACAATAAAATAAACGTTTAAATTTTAAATAATATAATTACTTAACAATAAAATAATTTTATTTAGCACTTGTTAATAATTATGAGTTTAAATTTTAGTTATTTCACAAACATGTACAAAACAATTTATATATATTATTAATTTGGTCAATAATGTCTTAGTTCTAAAAAAAAATTGTTAGTTTCCTTTATTTTTATTATAATAATAAAAGTATCAAACTCATTTGTACATTTTGCAAAAGTTTACAAAAGTTAAGAACTCAACTACAATTTTTTCTTATTAAAAATAAGGGGATATTGGAATTTTTCGTCAAATAATGACCCATTGCGCATCAAAACACATAGTTTCAGGACGTCGGTGCTAAAAAATTTCTTAGGGATTGCACTTATGGTAAATGTTGGGACCATTTGCACCAAATTCTCTATTTGTTATGGTGTGGGTATAGTTAGTCGTTACCACTCTAATCTAGGACCGAAGTATAATCCAAGATTGAAGCACTGGAATGCGGTAAAACATATATTCAATAATCCTTGAAGAACGATAGATTATATTCAGTGCAAGATTTGACTCATGTGGGTTATACTGACTCAAACTTCCAATCTGATTGAAACACTAGAAATTCGACGTCTAGATTAGTGTTTACACTGTGAAGTGTAGCTGTTGTGTGGAGAAGTGTAAAGCAATCATGTATTGCTACCTCCACCATGAAAGCAAAATATGTAGAAACTTGTGAAGCCGCTAAGGAAGTTATTTGACTTGGGAAGTTTCTTATAGACCTCGAAGACCTTCGACGTCGGAGCCCATGATACTTTATTGTGGTAACAATGTGAGCTGGCCAATACTAAAAAACTTAGCAGTCATCAATGTGTCAAACACAGTGAGAGAAAATACCACCTTATTAGAGATATTGTTCATCGAGAAGATGTGATAGTGTGCAAGAGTGCGTTAGCAGATAATTTTATGGACTTATTCACTAAGAGCTTATTGGCTAAGAGTTTCGATGACCATATCAAGAGAATGGATATTCTTAATATGTCAAATATACTCTAAGGGCAAGTGGGATATTGTTAGTTTTATGCTCATTAAAGTAGCACTTTGTAAGTGACATTATGATTATTAATTAGAAATAATTATTGCATTTCACATATTTGACTTAGAGCAAATAATATAATATTTCATTATCATATGAATTGTTATAAATAGTATACTTAAGTGGTTAAGTATAGAAAGATAATTTATAACGTGATCAAAAATAATTAATCGCTATCGGTAAATAAAGGCGAACGCTTTATTTTGATAAGATCATATCATTCTTATTTGATTTGTCTAAATTCAACAATAAAAATAATGATATATTTAGTATACATTGAATGGAACCACATAAAATCTTATTTGTGACAACTTGAAATAAGACTTCCTTTTATTATCAAGCGTGTCATCTTAATCCTGAGCAAGTAATAAAGTTTAATTGCTAGTTCAAATTCATTGAGATACCAACAAGTGAGATCTATTGATCTAACTTAGAAGGTTAATACCTCAGTGCTTTGAGAATCGGGACGAAACAATTAGGGACATATACATGCAAGATGAAATCCATTAATCACATTGTGAGATGATTGTCACTTCAAATTTTTATGGTGGGCAATTGAATATGAACTTGGTAATTTAACGATAGGATCATTAAATTATTTTTGCGATTTGATCACAATCAATTACCCTATGAAAATAAGACTAGAAGAGTGAAATATAATACATTGAATGGGACCACATGAAGACTTATTTGTGACAGCTTGAAATAAGACTTTTCTTTATTATTGAACGTGTCATCTTAATCCTAAGCGAGTAATGAACCTTAATTGCTAGTTCAAATTCTTTGAGATACCAACGAGTGAGATCTAACTTAGAAGGTCAATACGTCGGTACTTTGGAAATCAGGATGAAACAATTAGGGACATATACTTGCAAGATGAAATCTATTAATCACATTGTGAGATGATTGTCACTTCGAATTTTTGTAGTGGGCAATCAAATCTGAACTTGGTAATTTAAAGATGGAATCATTAAATTATTTTTTTTATTTGATCACATTCAATTACCCTATGAAAATAAGAGTGGAAGAGCGAAATATATTAGGAGGGGCAAAATAGTCATTTTACTCAACTCTAAAATATTGACGGCAAACAGGGTTGATTTGTTGGCAAGATAATCGAAGAATACCAATATTGGATAGTGTTGAGCTTCTGTAATATCAAATGATATGATAGTGTAATCTCGACTCTTTAGTAGAATAAGCTGAGATTAATAAGTAAATCGCAATTAGTCAAGAGTTGACTAAATTGAGATTTGACTTATAGATATGTCTGGATATCGGGTGGGTCGGTTCAGATATTTCAATACTTAAAACCACTCATTACGCTTAATAAAATTATTTGAGTTCACGTAATTATTGAAACCGAACTCGAACCTTATCCGTCGGTTCTGATTCTGGTTCTGGTTCTAGTTTGGTTCTACCGATAACATATTATTTTTAAATCGTGAGTTGAAAATATAAATTATCTTCTCAATATCTAACATAATCAAAAGAAATAAAATGTCACCAAATACATATTTCAACATTTCTTACTCCACTCCAAATATGACATCAAATAGCATTCAATATCTAGCAAAATATGCTAGCAAATAGCATCCAATATCTAGCATAGCATAAACACCAATTTACATACCCCAAAACAAACCAAAACTTAGAAACCAACTATAATGAAGTACTAGATTCTACAAATGCTAAAAACAACATAAATTCACTCATCTGAAAACAACATAACGGTTAACATTGTCGACTTTTATTTACATTCCATCGTTTCTTTTGCATAACATTCACCAACCTGTCAATAAAGTGTGAACTGCAAAGTTAAAAACAATATAAATGACATATTTTTTTAATTTTTCTAGAATTACTTACCATTTATCAACCAAGCATTTAAACTCCTTGCTTGAGGCAATGACAAATTCTACAAGACATAACTAAAAGATCATAATTAAAACAAGTGTAACAAAATTAAAACTTATTAGATTAGTAAGATACAATATGAAAATATAGAGAATAATCACATGTCTCAATTTTGAGCGAATAGCAACAGAGATGAGTGAGAGTGAGAGAGAGATCACAGTATTTGTATTGTGCATATGAGCAAATAGTGATTGAAAATATGAGATTTGGACATTTAGAATTAGATCAATTGAGTTTGAGTCTAGAGGTTGTAAGTTTTGGACTTTCATTTGAGTATTGGACAATTAAACTTTTGTCTTTGATACCATGGTTTTGACCGATCATTGGATCAGGGTGAATAAATTGTAAAAAAAAAAAAAAAAAAACAAACAAACTTAAAAAAATTACAAATTTGGTTCTAAAGCTAGATACCCATTGTTCCAATTCAAGAACTAAGAACTAACCCAAACTCGGTCAATTCTCAGTTTCGATTTCTAAATTTTTTAATTTTTTGGAAACCGAACTAGATCTTTGGTTTCGGTTCGAAAGGTTATGTTCTAGTGAAAATGTTCATCCCTACTTATGGAGCTCGAGTCAATTGAATTTGATTAGGTCCCTCTTTTGACTCTACAGAAAGATAATGACTAAATTATAATATTCATAATTGGTCGATATGTATTTTACTTTGAGTGGCAAATTGAAATAAAACTAAATATGTGAAAATCTAGGCCTATAAAATGGCCTACTAAGAATGGAATACTAGAGATTTAAGGGTTTAGATACACAAAATGAGCTTATTTTAATTAAGTAAAAAAAATCATACATTAGCTTATTTGCCTGGAGTTCTACAATCTATCTTAATTTCAAAGAGACCAAAAAGAAAAAAATGAGGTTGAAACTAAAGCTACAAAGACCTGTTAGAGTACACATCAAGGGTAACTTTATGTGTTAAATACTTTATTTTTTAAAATTTTAAGTGCTTGTTTGGTAAATCTTTTTGTAAATTATGAACAATAAATCTTATGAAATATGTTAATAAAAAAAGTAATAAAAATTGATAAAAATAATATTTAACCAGATTAAAATCAAAAAAAAAAAAAAAACACTCAAACATGTGGATTAATTGTTTCAAAAATCACTGTATTTTCTTATGCGTCACGGATATCTCACCGAACTTAAAAATATTATACAATCTAAATGTTATCTCCATCCATCACTCTTCACATAATCGTTTAATTTCCTTAACGGAGGCGCCAACGTAACAACAGACATACTATGTGGCGCGTACAACCGTCCATTTAATCCAACTCAGCATTAACACTTTTCCCTTGAAAAAACGCATTTCCTTCAAACGTTTTTATCTTCAGCAAGTGTAAATCCCCATTTGGGTTAGGGCATTTTGAATTGGGGGATTTACACTTGTTGAAGATAAAAATGTTTGATGGAAATGCGTTTTTTCAAGTAAGGGAAAAGTGTTAATACTTAGTTGGATTAAATAGACGGTCGTACGCGCCACATAGGACATCTGTTGTCATGTCGGGCCTCCGTCAAGGAAATCAAGCGATTATGTGAAAAGTGATGGATAGAGTTAACATTTAGATTGTATAGTGAGGAATTAGCATCATTTTTAAGTTCGGTGAGATATCCGTGACGCGTAAGAAAGTACGGTGATTTTTGAAATAATTAACCCCTTATGGGTGGACGATCTTACGTGTTACGTAGAACGTCCGTTTGTCACGTCAGCGCCTCCGTCAAGGAAATCAAACGATTATATGAAAAGTGATGGATGGAAATAACATTTAAATTGTATAGTGAGAAATTAGCACCATTTTTAAGTTTAGTAAAGTATCCGTAACGCGTAAAAAAATACAGTAATTTTTGAAACAATTAACCCCAAACATGCTCTTATAAGTTAATTTTCAACTTGCTTTTTAGAAAATCCAAATAGATCTTTTATTTGACCTTTTACTGATGAAAGAAACAATTCTTTCTAACATTTTTATAACAAAAACCAACATATAACATGAAAAGGATAAAAAGATTAAAAACCAAAGAACAATTCCACGAAAACCAAGTATTTTTTTTTCAATAAATTTGAAGTCGATTAGAACTAAATTTTTTTTTTTCCAATATATTTAAAGTCAGACTAGAAAAATCATATTCCACCACTATAAAAAAAGAAAAAAAAAAAAAAAAAGCAATAATAACAAATAGAAAGCACACAATAAAACCATTTAATATTTATTAAAATAATACTTGATAACAGTAGAATGAAAAGACACGTTCACTCCAAACCAAATTTTACAATACAAAAGTTCACAAGTGGGAAACACAAATTCAAGATGAATCGTTTGAGGGTCCCCCTCAATAAGAACCCTCATAAAGACATGTTTTCCAGGGGAAAAAAGACACAAAATCAAGAAACAGAATGGAGAGTGGGACCTAATCACCAAGTGCACATGCCCTTAGTCCATGGTGTGCTCATCAATCCCAGAAAAAGGGGTCCTCATTTACAGCACAGCACACCATTCAAATCTTTCATACTTTCTTTAATAATCCCCAAAAGGCTCAAAAATAATCATTAAAAGACAACTGTAGAGCTCCATTTTTCTTCACCACTTGAGAGTAATGAGAGTAAAAGAGCAAATTCATCCCACTAAGCTCCTTATTTAGTGGTTCATACAGCATACGTTTTCACTATTTAGAGTGAAAAGCATTGTAAAAAGGTTTCACTAAAGGAAAAGCACTTGCTACTTTCAAATCCATAAATAATAATTTTATTCAACACACTGTTTTCTTATACCCTTTGGTCTAAAATGATCTGTCAACCAACAAGACCATTTAAAACTCGAGGGTAGTCAACTCCCGGGGATTCGGCCTCGCGTTTCAAGGATTTCAAGTAATCAATAGCTTTATCGATTATCAACAATGGATCCTTACTCTTTAACCCAGGAAGAATACTCATGAGGATCTTCAATGTCTCGCGGATTTTAACTTTCTCCAATCTTTTCATGGAATTGGAATCATCAGAGTTTATCTCCTGGGCAACACTTGACTCCGCATCATCTTTGTAGTTGCATGAAGTAGCCAGTTTCAAGGGGCTTCTATCGACCAACAATGATGATATCTTGTACCTACCATCAAGCAATCTTTGCCTTTTAGTCAAGCCATCAGAACTTGCAACTTCTTCAATAAGTTCCTCAAATTGTATGCCCTTGTCATAACTATCTTCAATGCCAAATGAAGTACGCACCCTGCTAGTTACTTCATCATTTTCATCATATTCATCATCGCTATCAGAATAAAGTAAAGCATCGATTTCTTCAGTGTCTTCATGCATCTCACTTCCTCCATTGGTTAAATGATTTTCCTCCCACTTCTCTTCAACAACAGGCTTCACCAAGGATTCTTCCTCTACTTGAACTGCTAGTTTCTCATTATACGAGGCATGAACACCTGGAGGAGTCTTAGAAGAAACAATCTGATTTTGAGAAGGATAGAGAAAAGGGTTAAAGAACAATCTCGTGTGATTCCCAGACTGATCAACAACGAGGAACCTTTTCCGACAAGTGTGAGAAGCATCAATTGTGCTAGCACTAACCCCGAGCCCATGGGGTACGGCACATTGAGAATCCATCAAATATGGATGTACGGTTGGAGATGAACTCTCCCTAAGAGGAGGTAACCCTTTGAAGAACCCATCAACTCCATTTAGTTGTACCAAGTTCAAATCAGGTAAATCAGAAACTGAACATGGTGGAAAAGCCACGTCGACACAAAATGTGGAAGAATGAGGAGAACATGGTAAACGATAGTTTTGCCCCAGCTGCATTAGTGCCACCCGGTCTGAAGTGGGCAAAGGAGAATTCCATGCAGAAAACTGCTGAGAAGTCTGTAATTCTTTGGATGTAACCATCCAGCCAAAACAACCTGCTGTACATGTTTAGAATTAGAATAGTCACACAGAAACTATTGCAATGAATCAAGAAAATTTTGTGCAAGTACCATCCGATTACTATACCAGGATAATGCTCGTATTTAACCGGCAAATAAATTACTTTCAGGAATGCTTAACAAAAGAGGGGAAAATGCTGTATTGCTAGCTTGGTGTGATGATGGAAACTCAGGATCAATCTACGTAACAGGTTTTAACAACTGACGGAAATATTCGGCCTGGGAGCAGAAGAACACGGCAAAAGTTAACAGCCTTCCAATTAACATTAATTACAGAAACATGAAACCAGCATATGAAAAACAGTTAATTGATTAAACAGTCCAACTATGAGAGGTAATATATAACATCACAACCAAAACCACAAACCGAACTTAACAAACCTGGCAATTCTGCAAAGGTTGAAAGCATGCTATAACTCTAACTATAATGGTTGTTCTCCCAGCAATCCCGTTTTCATGTTTTAATGCCTTAAATCTCGTCTGGCTTGCTCCTTGGCACACCATAACTTCTTTTGAACCTTGAACAAACTTCAAATTCTATGCAAATGCAAATGAGAGGCACCACAAACAGATAAAGATTGACACGGGAGACAAGGCAAAGAAACAGAGGTGAAGATATAGATAGGATCTAATCAATTTGATGAATGAAATACGAACAACTTGAAAAAAATCAAAGCTACAAAGGCTGTTAACTCGATCCAGAAACGAAGACGACAATAGTTTGAACTATAGTAATTTGCACACTTTGATCTCAAGACTAAACTTAAAGAATAAAGATAAAACAAACAAAGAAAGGAAGGTGATTGGATCCCATAGATAGCTAATTAATGGAACAATAGATAAATGTTTAGGTTATAGGTTCAAAGCAGAAGTAACAACTTATAGAATAACCCTGCAGTATAAATTCAAGGAGATAACATAACGGAGACTCAGCCACAGCATATTGGTTCACTCCTATATCCAATTTGTATATCCCAAGGCACCTGAAATGGTAGCAAAAGATCAACTTTATTAGACTCAAAAATAATAACTGAACAACGAAAATAAGTGTAATCAAATACTCCAGTACAGAAAAAAAAAAAAAAATGCTCTGGTCTAATTCAAGATAAAAGACGTAGATTATCTCACTCTCAAGTTATTTTTCCCTTATCTTCTCCGGGATTAAAACAAAAAACAAAATACTCTCAAGATTTTTATTAATACCCACAAACAAGAAAATTTATCATAATTCCATTGTCAATTACAAAGCATACTATTAAAGTAACTTTGATATGAACTAAAATTTGACAAATGGTATGTGTATGTACAAGTGATTCGATGGGTTTCTTCAATTTGTCAAAATGATCAAGCTTTACTTCAAGATCCAAAAGGGTTTTCTACAGAAATCCAAGAAAAGCAAGAAAAATAACCCACTACACTAAGAAACTAAAGTAATATCAAGAAATGAATTGAAACATTACACAAAAATAATAATAATAATAATTTCCTAAAAAAGCTTAGAAAAAATGGAAAATATTTTGAGAACTTACAGATCTTTGATCGAAAAGTAGAATCTTAGAATATCTGAAGAGTTTTATGGTTCTGGGTGTTCTGACCAGTGAGAGAGGAAGCAAAGATGAACAGATATTTGGATAACAGATGGAATAATGGATGGAGCAGTTCTTGGTTTGCCAAGACCTAGGATTATATAAGAATCCAATTACCATATTACCCTTCTTTAAGGGGACACTCGTCCACAACCTATTCTTTTATTTTTCATAAATTTAACACGTTAATCTTCACAATTTCATTAAAATCTCAGATAATCCATCCTAAAAAACAGTCCAAATATATGTGTTATATCATGTAGTCCTTGTATATCTTGCTACACAACTTAGGCCAATGCCGGAGAACTGTATATGCAGTGAACGGTAGGTTTGTGAATCAATTTGTTCATTTTAATGATTCGAATTCAAACAATAGAATGAAGACTCGCAATTTTTTCTAAATTAATTTTTTTTTTCTTTTATTTCTTGAAACAATTACTTTCCTAGTTTCTCTCCCTCTTTATTATTCTTTCTTATTTATTTTGTCAAGAATAATTTGTTGCATTTTGGCATTAGCCATTGAAGCTTTGTATTTTAAGAAAATGAATTGAACAGACTAGTTAGGCATACCGTACAGTACAATGATGGCTCATAGTTAAAAGTTACTCCTATTAACTGTTTCGTATTTTACACTCCTCCCTCCTCTAGGGGGAGGAGATCCACCCCAACTAGACACATGAACATGTAATTCCCACTAGGGGAGGAGATAAACATGTAATTACTATAACATTTGTCAAAGATGTTTCGTTGGGCATTTTCTTAGGTCGAACTCATAATTCGCTGAAATTTTTATCAATGTCATAACCTGATTCAAAAAAAAAAAAAAAAAAAAAAAAAAACCATATTTCTCATTAGGGGTTCTGGGGGAGAGAGAGAGTTGCATAACATTATCGACCAAATGCTGTTTTCACATCAATATCGACTTACAAATCTGGACATTGAAAGCTCAATACATTGTCCTAATTCGGACACAAAATATGCTCTCACTGAGCATGGGATCAGCCGCATCACTGAGAGACGAGAATGAATTCCCTCACACTTGGTGCCAACGAGTGCACAACTGTCTTTTGACAATTCAAAGACATTGCCAACAGGACTCGTTCTTGAAACAGATCATGATAATGGTTGAAGACTTCTCTACAAGGGATTAACTCAGTGCACATACAACTTCAACAGTAGAAAAAATGGATATTTAGAGGCCGCCTATATACAAATTTCTATACATTTTTGTCGCCTCATAAATACAGAACTTGCATGTATACATATATGCTACAAGATGGGATGGCTACACCTCTAAAAGTGAGATTGGACCGAAATAAACTAAATTTTACCTAATTGTCTACATATTCAATGCTGGCTTCAGCTTCTGTGAAGTCTGCACCATACTGAAATAGCCATTCCAGAACTTGATCTGCAGGGGGGCGACTTTGGTCAAACAAATAGGTACCAAACCCATGGAAACCCAAGCGAGGGGGAAAAGCTCTCAAATTTGGGGCTCAAAAATAACAAGTGGGTGCAGGAAAGAATTACTTTTTACCTAATTGTCTACATATTCAATGCCAGCTTCAGCTTCCGTTAATTCTGTATCATTAGCATCTAACAAGTGGTCACAGAGCTCCAGAAGTTGATCTGCAAGGGGAGGAATACCTGGGTTCCGCCGATCATTGTACTGATGAGCGTTGTATGCAATCTGATACATATCATGCCTGAACTCCTCACGGCTCTTGTACTGCAACCTCCTCGCTTTGTCCCTCATTGTGGACAAATCCATAGGGTGTTCAATGATATCCAAATAGTCGGGAGCTTCCTTCTTTGACACTGGCTTTAGAAAGAGGTAGGAAAGCTCTTTCCTGTCTTTAAGAGTTTCCAAAACCCTTTCCAATATGTTTGCCAAACCAACCTGCAATTAAAATTGGATAACCCTTGCATGAATACTTATTTTTTACACACGTGTGATATACTTCAGAATTCCAATATAAAAAGTTAGCAGAAAAAAGAGGGAAAAAAAAAACTATGAGTGCCAACAAGTTTGCTTGACTGAAAAAGGATATTAAATTCAACTCGTGTCCACAGTTCATTGTCCTACTATCCTCGTAATTTTTTGTAGATAAGGAAGGTGAAAAACAATCCTTAGCCACATGCTCAATTTGCCACTTTGAGCCTTCTTTTCTTTTTGTGGATAAGGAAGGTGAAAAACAATCCTTAGCCACATGCTCATTTTGCCACTTTGAGCCTTCTTGAGTTTCTTCTAATGAAGTGAGACTGAGTACTAAATCTAGATGTAGAGAGCTTCAGTAAAGTATTTACTATACATTCTGAGTAACATGCATGCAATGGTACTTCAACCAGAAATTAATCCTTCCTGGTTTTACTTCATTAAGATTAAAATGTGAGAGACTTGACTCGAGCAATTCAGAAACTGAAGTAGTAAAATAGCAAAACATAATACAGATAGTGCTTGATATTTGGGTACCGCCAAGGGTTATACTGTTGAAAGTTACAGTTGTGCAAAACATGCAGAAAGTCAATACAAAAAGTGGAAACATCAATTACCTCCCCTCCACGTCGACGCTTAGCGGGTGGGGCACTCTCAGCAGTGTACCTTCCAGACTCAACTGTGGGCCTCCTCCACCCCATTCTCTCTCTTTCTGGTATTCTTCTATCGTTTCTTTTGGGAGGAAGGTCATCTAAGTAACTATCCCTCCTTATTTCAGGCCTTTTCTTCTTTTTTTTCTTTGTCTTTGCCTTTTGCCGTTCTTCTTCTTCCCGCTCTCTTCTTATGGTTTCTTGATACCTTCTCAAATCAGCTAACTTCTCTTTCTCTTCAAACATCGTCATTTTTTCCTCATACGCCCTTCTGGCTCTTTCTTCTTTGTGCCTCTCTGCAATTATTCTTTTCTCTTCTTCTTCCCACCTTCGCATATCCTCTCCACTTCTCATCCTCGACGTCCCTTCCGAGAGATGTCGGCTTTCGTGATCCCTATGCTTATCAAAACTCGACAATTCAATAATTTTCTTCATTTTCCGGTAATCATGGCCAAAACTTCCTTCCTGGCTAATTTCATCCACATTGACAACCTCCTTCGGCTGTTTAATTATAATTTTCTTTTGAGGCTGTTCTGTCTCACCCTCCATTAGTGGCCTTATTACAATAGACGGCTTATGAAATTCAACCTGAACATCTTCGGGTTTCGTCTTGTTTGAAAAAATTATCTTATTGACTTTGACAACGGCATTATGTCCCGTTTCAGCATCTGATTTAACTGGTTTGTCAGAAATCTGTGGGGCCGCAGGAGTGAGTTTATCAGAAAGCTTGTCCGTTGACCCACATTTGACCTTCAGAACTTTTGCTTTTGCACTAGGCCTATCGTCTTCCTGTGCTTCTACCACAGCAATTTTTGTTGCAGTTTTCTGTATGAGCTTTTTTGGAACAATTTTCTGTGGCGTCGGCTCGACTTGATCTACATAATTAGGTTTCCCAACTGCCTTGTCAGGATCCATGCTTTCGACACGTGTTTCTGAATCTTCCCCATACTTAGGGCAGTTCTTGTTGGTCCTCATATGACCAAGCTGGTATATCAAGAAGTATAGTCTAGTAGATATACAATTTCCATGAAAAGAACAGAATTCTGTGAATAGCAACATACCTGGCCACAAGCTCCACATACAAAACTTTCTCTTGCTGATTTCTTTTCCTTGATTATCTGTTTTTCAAGCAGCAGCAGTGTCAAGGTTGGTTTCGTGCAAGAAATGAAACAATAAAATAAAGGTCCGCAAGTTGGGATTGAAAAGACTGTATGTTATAATCTTGTTTATTATAGTATCAATTACTGCGTACCAAACATACCATTTATACATAAAGGAGACTTACCTTCATTCCATCCCCTAATATTTTTACTTTTTTATGCAGTAATCCCATCTGTTCGATGTCATTCTTTCTCTTTGGTTTTACTTTCGCCGATAGGTTCTTTCTAGCCGAAAAGTTCTCGCTCTGCACCAATCAATGAAAAAATAAAATTATCAGAGTTTTACACTGAGAACTCGTACTGTAATATGATTAAATTAAATGAACAGTATCAATGTCAAAACGCATTGCAAACTTATCAGTCAAAGAAACACAATTTTGGACCTCTTTTTGATTTTTAGCAATAAGTTCTGTCAATGCATAGGATCCCTCAGACTGGGTGATTTTTTTAACAACTGAGTTGTTTTTCTTAATTCGTTCACTGCTTTCAGGACCAAACTTCAATTTTGAGACCAGTCCAACTTGCTCCCCAACAGCTCGCTCCTTTTTCTTCTTTTTCCGTTCATCTTCTTCATCTACAGATAATATTAATGGTCAGATATTGCCATCAGAATACGTAATTACAAATGGAATAATTGACGCGGAGCATGTTTCCCAAGCATAAAATGTTCACTTATAAGTAAATCAGTAAGTTATAAAATAGTTAATTTTATATATTGATCGAAGTTGAAAATAAGTAAGTTACTTATTTTGAAAGTAAGGTCAAAAGTAACTTCCAAAATAAATAACTTCTTTTACTTAAAAAGTACGGATAAGTAAGTTATCTAAACATATTTGGAAATAAAAAGTAACTTTAAAATATCTTTTACTTCGTTTTAAGCTTAGTTTAGTCAAACATGCTCCTAGAACTTCAGCATGAGAGTAATAAAACAAAAAGAACTGCTGCACCCGAATAAGCATGAAATGGAATGAAAACTCATTAGCATGTGCGGCAAAGGGGACAAGCTGAACGCTCTTATAAAAATCTTCTAGAATTCCCCTTGATCTTATAAACAATCTTCAATCACAAAAAGGGAACACTGCTTCACTTAACAAGCCTTAATCAATCAAGTAAAATTATCTCCAACCTCTCAATCCTATTTTGGTTTACTCTTAGGTGCTTTATAACCTCCAACATTGAAGTCAATTTTGTTACAAAAAGAAGATCAATGAACATCTATGAAATGATTTCACGGGATTCAACCTACTACCTTCATGGGTGCACTATTGCTTTATAATTTATACTCTATATACTCAATTTCAACACCACAAAGTTTCAAAATGTTCTCTCCAAAACACTAACTTAAAAATGATTCCTCCTGTTAAACCAACTTATATAACGGCTCAAGCTCTTAGAGAGGAGACACATTTATTTATTTAAATTTTGTTTCCAACAAGCCCCTTCATGTGTAGCCAGATTTGTTTATTTATCACAGATGTGGCCTATGCCAATTTTCATAAATAGAGCCGGTTTGAAACCGGGTGTTTTGCCTGAATACCATATTGACCAACTGGTCTAAAAGCTTAAGCGGTTAAAGAGGGGGCACATTTGTCTATTTAAATTTTCTTCAGTGCCTCTTTTAGCCTCATCCACCAATGCAATACTATCAGTAAAAAGAACACACCATACTACTGTCGACTTACAGATGACATCAGTACAATCTTTAAGTGATCACAAAGTCACTAGAATCTCTTAAAGGACAACTGGTTATAGCTCTCTCGTACATATCACTGATAACATTTACCACCATCCAATGAAAGTGTGTTTGATGTTCAGGAAAGCCATATCCCGCATCATCCAATCTCAATTAGACAGACAACCAAATATGGAAATTAATTTTTAGAAAAGAATGCTCTGCAGTTGAGGGGAAAAAAAATTGCAAATGGCTGGTCGTCATTATATAGAAGTGCATTTGATGTTCTGCAAACAGTTTGCTGCAAAAAGATACCAAGCAACTTTTGTTGTTTAGGTAATACCAAGCAACTTGAAACAGTAAGATAAAAAGAAACTTCCTACCATCCATTAGCATCCTGCACAATTCTGCTGCTTCTGCTGCCTCATCTTCAATTTCTTCTTCCGCTTGAGTTTGAAATGGGCGACGTCGCATTTTAAGTCCTTCGACACCATCTGCACCATCATGCTTAGCGTCATTATTACCTTCTTCGCCCTCTTCGGCATCTAGAAGATTTTCCAAATCCCCGGCAAAAGAATCCAAGTCACTGTTTGCCTCTGATTCACTCTCATTTTCTTCACCATCAGCAGTACACAGACTTTGAACTTGCCGATCCCAAATTTCCTGACATTTTTCTCTTGTCTGCTGCTGCAGCTGCAAGAAGGACATGCGCTGTCCTCGAGCAAACTTGCTTGTTGTTGTTGGATCAACCTGAACACCTGATGCAGCTTGCTCACTTGAAAGCTTGCGTATCAAAGCAATCCGATGCCAACGAGTTTGTTTGGCAATCTGCTCCTCTGGAACTTTGAATTTAAGGAGAAGCTATAAAAAAGAATGATCAAAACATGGAAATTAGGTATAATACATTAGTTTTATGTTACATAGTCTTATATATAACATTCTAATTAATGTCTGCCCAATATCTCGGCATTGTTGAGAAGTGTTATAACTTGACATAAGACTCAATACAGAAGGGGAAAAATTGAAGAGAACTGAGACACAATATAAATGATTTCAAGCTTGTCAAAGTAATTTTGTCTCAATATGTCCTTGTACACCATACAGATAAATCTTGATGAATATTTGAGTTTCTCAGTGACTAGGAATATGTATATAGAAACACTTCCAAATTTAAAATTCGAGCAAACAATTCTTTCCTCCCATTGAATTAAGCACCAATTAAGTTAATAGACATTACAATCTCTTTGTACTCTACAGACACAGAAAAAACAGGCCCATGTCCAATGCAAGGATCATAGTTGACCTCCATAAAGATTCACAATAACTCAATTTTTTTGGGCAGTGGACTCCCTCCCTCCCTCAATTTTCAATAATTATTTTAGGAACTAGGACAGAATTAATTTTACATGAAAATAGGTAAGATATAACTATATGTTGAACAATCGTGAAGAAAGAATAATGCCTTTTATGGTACCCCCAACCCCCTTCTGACACAACAAATAGTTAATTTCCAAATATGCTGCTTAGCCTATCCATTCAGCACCATTAAGATCTTTGGTAAATAATGAAGTTACGAGATTCAATTCACAAGACATAATTCAAGAAAAGGTAGAGAAAAAGGCTTTATATCAGATTACTTATTGTCCAACATCTAATGGTAGAAAAGGTCTCCTACTAAATGGGAGCACTTCTCAGGTCAAATTAACGCATAAAAACGACAGATAATCCTAAGAGAAAGATCTCTGTTCATCTTTGGATATCCTGGATATATAATAAAAATGCATCAAACTTGACAGTTTATTTATCTCCTCACTACACATGCAAATCTTAACTCCCCGTGTTCCACGTTTCATTGTCTTCTCCCCGCCTAACACCACCACCAAAAACAATGTAGACATGCATCCCTTCAAATCTTTAGCTATTTAGTATGAAAAGATTGTGAATGGAAGTACAAAGAAAAAAAAAAGTAATCAAGTTAGCTTAACATTAACTTTTTCTCTATCAAGATTATCACTATTAAACACCATAGAATGGTAGATGAACACTCTTAAAAAAAATTTGTAGGAAGTTTGAAGTGGGACCAGTTCCAATGAAGTCCATAAAGATCAATGAAAGCACAAACAAAGGAGAGAGAGAAGAAAAAAAGATCTATTGACAAGAAGAATTGAAAATTTAGTAAACAATGATGGATCCAGAAAGATTTCATATTCTATTATATCATAGTCATATAAGCATTTGGGTGCAGAAAAACAACACACCTCTCGTGCAGCTTCCATGCTCAATCTACGTAGATCAGCATCTGTTCCAGTTACTGTTGATCCTTTGCCAACAACTGTTTTCTTCTTCACCACTGCATTTGAAATTGGGGCCTTAGGAGTTACACGAACATAACTGAAACCTAGACCCCGTCCAGAAGGGTCACCAACACCAGTAATCTCCAGACGCTCAATCTTTTCTTCATCCTGAATATCAGAGGTAAGATCAATTTCCAAATGCATGATCCTAAAAATGATGGTTGAAACAAGTATATCCCAAAGTAGGCAACCCAACGTCCTCAAATTCAAGGTGTAAAAGATCCAGAACTGGAAATAGCAAACATAGACATTGGAGAAAAAAAACATGATTACACAATTAAGCAATGCACTAAAATTATCAATTGCCTGCATGACAGGTTGCCCTTTAAACCAGGCAAGTCCGCAGACTCTTAAGGCAATCAAAGCTATCATTTAACAAATATTTTCCGAACAGTATATTAATGGACAGATAATATACTGTAAAAGGTAGAGACAAAATGTCAATACACTTTTCTTTTTCCTTTCTTCTGAGGGGGGGTGGGTTTTGGCTTTCTTCCTTTCCACTTATTATTGGAGGCTGGAGAAGGGAGTGCGACGGAAGGTGAAGAAGATATAGCATACCTCTTTCGTACAGGCAACAAAATTGCTACTCAAATTCCATGGTGTTATCTGCAGTTCCCTCTCAATGTGTGATGCGGCAGCTAAAGCAATTGCTTCATCTGGCAGTTGATTCATTGCAGACGAAAGGCCAGCAGGATGAGTCAGCCTAGTGATTCCTAACCGTCTAAGCCTGTATTGGCCAGCTTGCATGCTCTCATAGGCACACACCTACGACAAACCGAAAACAAGTAATAAATTATCTACTTCTATCAAAACAGTAGTAAAAATATTCATCTCCTTAAATAATAAAAATAAGTAGATAAGATGATAAAAAGAAAAATAGGTGACAGTAATCCTGTTTGGGTGTTTCGAAGTAAATCCTACATCACAATTCTTTGTGGTTTGACACAGTAGTAGGAGTGTTGCACAACAATAGTTTCTTCATGCAATGAGATAATTTAAATTTTGCCAATCAATCTGTTGCCATTTATTATGCCCTCATTATACAACATTGCAGGCAAAAAGGAGGAAACTAATAACTGAATGCAGTAATTATGCCTTCCAAGGCTTTATATCATTAAAAAAATGAGAAACAAGCATCTCATGACATTAGCTAACTTCCAAAATTTGAATAGCTCAATTGAGACAAGTTTTACAGGGACATTAATGCACAAATGAATTTCGACAAATTCTCTAATCCTTATATCAAAAGAACTACTATCTTATTTAATAGACATCTCAGCCAAGAGGAATGACTCCTTAAAATACCTAAATGATTCTTCCATACCCCTCTTCTTCCTTCTGTTTTCTGATGACATCTTGTCCTTTCCTCTTTTTTTCTCAACTTTCAAGCTTCAGGCATAATTGCCTGGTCAAACATGAAACTGTGTTGGTTGAAAATAGTAAGGAAATAAGCTATCTAGAAAAGCCACCTATGTTTAAGTAATCCCAGAAGGCTTTGTAACACTCCACTCCGACCACCCTCTGAGGCAATAAACACTTTAAACCCTGATTTATCTTACTATATGATCAAAGCCAAAAGATGCCAAAATGTTAACCAAGCAAAGGCATGTTTATGTTACTTGGACTCTTATCAACATTCCAACTACCTGCCCAACGTAGTGCCAGTTGTGTAAGTTCGTAGGCAAATAGAGAACCATAGAGAACCTTTGCCACGAGTGATTTGTCTGCATTCTACATTTTTAGGACTAGCCATTTTATAATAGCATGCCCATGCGCGATCTTTTAGCAAGCCTCACAACCAACAGTAGCTATTGATGCCACCCATTCTACAAAGGATCTCAATATTAAAAAACTAATACACTCTTCTTCAAGCTTTCGAACTACATAATAGACAGCTATCAATCATTGGAAAACTACATAAAAAAATCTTTTTAAGCGTCTGGTCTCTTCAGAGGGAATAAAAAAGATATACTGTCAAAACTGACTCACATCTTCAGGCGTCACCAGCCTCCTCAATTCTTCCTCGGAAGGGATGCGGGAATTGCGCCTCATAACCCAAAGAGGTTGTCCATTTGGTCCCCTCTGGTACATTGCACATGCAAGAAATATGATTTATTTTAACAAACGGAAACTAGCAAGAATGAGCAAATTAAAGATATAATTACTGCTGATACAACTAAACAGAGGCATGTCTTCTGCATTATTCTTTAATTTCCAATTTTTGCTTCTTTTTCATTTAGTTTCTTTTGTTTGTTTGTTTATTTTATTTGAATTTTTATCTTGTTTTTGCTTCTTCTTTTTTTTATTATATTTTTTATTTTTTGGGGGGTGGGGATGGGGGATCAAGATTGCGTGATACCTGTAAATCAGCAATATTTTTCAGTTGCTTCCGAACAACAGCTTCAGAGAAGCTAGGAAACAGAGCAGACAACTCATCTGCACGTATGGAAGGATGCAAACCACGCTTCTCAGCAGCATGGAACTCTCTATACATGTAAACCAGTAGCCTCTTCCCATTATATGACTGCACAATACCTTTCGCGGGAGACATTACCTCCATGTGAGGTTCCTATAGATTACAGTTACAGACAAAAAACACATTTAACAGCGAAGCAACCTTACGTTAAATATAGCAATGGAATGCTGCACAGCAAGATAGAATTTAACAAATGCATGAAAGAACGATGTGGCCAGCAACCTACACCACACACACGCGCGCCCAGGGGGTGGGGGTGGGTTTGAGAGATTATGCAGTTCAAATAGACAACATGGCCTGGCAATTGGGTGTGGCACTTTTCCTAGTGCATCATCCTGAGAGATAATAGTTTCCAGCACCTCCATTGCCCTTTAACATTCAGTGGTTGAGGTGTGCACCTCATAATATCAGCTAAATTAATGGAGTTAAGTCCCAAGAAATGAAAATAAACAAATAATTGAGAAATGAACTTTCTTTTTGTTGATATCTCATCAAGTTGGGTGTTCCTGTCCTGTCCTTTGCCCAAATGAATTGAGACCATGATGTCATTGTGCATCTTGCACTAGTGCTTGATGAAAAGTCTTGGGCAGTTTCATGAGTAAAAAGTATGAGTGCAACAAATCCACAACAATGCAAACAGAAGTGGAAAAGGAGATATAAGGCCAGACGAAATACTGGAAAATCAACACAATGAATAAACGTGAGAAAGCAGAGTCCTATATACCTTAATTGAAGAGCAGAAAAAAAATATAGATATACCACACCATTTACTGAAATGGAAGAATCTTGCTTGAGAACCATAGTTTCAATATTTGTTATGCTTTTGGACCATCCGATCCATAAGTTTTACTTTAATTTAAGATCTGTATTTCATTTCAAGTTTAAATGGGTTTTCCTTAGTAGTCTTAGAATTAATAAACAAAGAGTTACATAGATGAAGGCCTATTCCTTGTTCTACTTGGTGATATCTTTACGCCTATATATACTAGTGTTAGACTTCTTGATTGTGAGAATTCAATACTTTTTGATGGTAAAATGCAACAGTATGATTTAAAATGTATAATCAGATTCACCAAATTCATTAGAAGTGACGAAATTTGACAATTCTGGAAAAAGTTACTTTTAAAACACAGCAAACAAGAAGGCAGATTTATCCGGGGAGGGGGTAGAATCAGAGAAAATAATAATGTTACTATTACCTGTTGTCCAACAACATCAATCCTGTTGATACGTCTTATGGATAGCTTGCCTTTTGCAGACCGAACCAGTAAATAATCTGTTGATGACACTTTATGCTGAAATATGGGTGCCCTGTACATGTTAGTTTCAAGGCATGACTGGCTGCAACCAGGTTTTATATCTCCAAGGAAAGGAGATTTATCAGCAGGATCAAGTATGCGGACGCTCCCCAAACTGTGATTTTCATTTCGCAGCATGCTGCCCATTTGATCACCAGGGGTAGATTTCTGATAGTACGTACAAAGTTTTGCACCCATTCCAGCATTCCCTAGGAGTAAAGGTCTTTCCTCACAGTACCTGCATAAAATATTTGTTTAAAAGAATGAGTTTTCGAAGTTGGAGAAAGTGACCAGGAACTTTTTTTTAGAATAAAAGATAGAAAAGAAAGTTATGAATCCGAAGAGAAGGTTTTAAAGCAAAAACCAGATCATTTCAGGGGCTGTGAACAGTACCCTAGCTTTTCACTTTATTACAGCTAGTCAATAGTTGTAAGGAAAGGGGTAACAAGTTCTTATTGTAGCAGAAGAAAATCTGAAACAATGAGAAGAATAATACTTTACCCACACAAAGAATTATGTAAATCCAGCCTAACACAATTCAAGTTCTCAATAATGACCCACTCAACTAAAATAAGTACAGAAAAATGTGAATATACTAAACCAAGATTATATAACTCACTCCAAATTAAAAAAAAAAAAATAACAATAGAAATCATAAATTAAGACTCAAGGACCAATATTCCAGAAAATCTAGCAAATTACAAAATGTACTTGACCCTTGAACATTATAAAAAACAAGGCTCTAAATCACCATAAATAATGTGCTTTTGACCAAGAAGACTTCTTGCTTATTGCATAGGTCTTTGCTTTTGGATTCCAAATTCAATATTGTCACGCAACCAATTAAGAGTTTTTGCATTTATACACCTACGCTGTAAAGAAATCAAGTTATGAACATTTGCAAGGATGACGTTGGACGAAAGCAAATGTGTTTTTTCTCCCTGATAATGAGTTTTGTTAATGGTGAACCAAAAGCTTGGTTTCATCCTCTCCCCTTTACCACTTTGCCGGTGAATGTTCTTATATGTTTATGCATGCTCAGACACGGCAGTAGTAGAGTTTCTATCATTTCCAATCTTATCCATCCTAGTACAACCACACATCCATCTTCAACATCCTCATTTTGCCAAGTTCATCTTATTGATATCTTGTCATTTAACTGCCCATACCATAAAGCATAACATCTCTAATAATTGATCTATAGAACTGGCCTACCTTGGATCTTTCTATAACACAAAATTCATGTGGCATTTCTCCATTTTGTCCAACATACACCAAGTAACCTCGTGTTGGATATTTCCAGTAAACTCATCCATGACTAAAGCGAAAAGGTAAGGACTTACGGTAGAGACAAGGAATACTGGCAGGGGATTCTCTTAACACTACTAGTTGTCACTCACTATTGATCCATTAAACATATCCTTAATAATATTGATTTGTCTAATAGAAATTTCTTCTCTAGCGCCTACCAAGCATTTCTCTAGGCACCCTATCATAGGTTAAGTTGAAATGATAAAAACAGGGGAAATTTACAAAATACACCCTCCCTCTGGATACGGTATATTTACACTTCAATACCATGTTTTGTAAATTTACATTTTACATACTACACTTCACTAAATGGTGACAAAAAACACATTTTGCAGAAATATTTACAAATATTCCATTATAAGTTTCTGAACATACTAAAATCTCCCAACTCAAAATAATAAAATGACACCCTATATATTACATAATGTAACACTTCACAGACTTTTTTTTAACTATTTTATTAAAAATAGTTAAAAAACCTCAATTCCTATTTCTTTTTCATCCAAAAATTTGTCAATCTCTTTTCATCTCTATAAATTAAATTTTGTCAAGTCTTTTGACTACATTAGCAACATTTTTATTTCCATTTCCAAATTTTACATAATATTATATATTTTTATTAACAATATTTATATTTGTCGTTCCTTTTATTAAGCATGTTCGTAGAAAAGAAAAGAACAGAACTCAAGAAAATTACATATGGATTCATGAAATTTTTTTAGATTTTGGAATGATATAAAGCTAATAACCCAACTACTATCAAAAATAACTTTTACTTGATTTTTTAGAATTTTTATTTAATAAACACAGCTTTTTTATTTAAGAGATGACAAGTATAAGATTTTCCATTTTACATTTTACAATTTGAAAAGAAATTTTTTTTGAAGTTTCTTCTATATTTTAGACTACGTTATTAACTTATTAAAATCAATTTCTTATTTTTTCAAGTTGGAACTCAAGAAAAATGAAGATAATAAATTTTGTAAGAAAAAGGTTTAATGAAACATCATGGCTTCTAGTAATTAAATTTTGAAGAATGACAAAATAATTAAAAAATGGTAAATATGTAAGGTGTTACATAATGTAAGTATACAGTCTGATTTCTTAATTAATTTGTTATTTTCAATTAAGAGTATTTTTGTTTGTTTAGCTATTTATAATGGTATAGTTGTAAATTTTCAATATTTTTTAGCGAAGGGTGTTGTTTTGTTAACACTAACTAAAAAATAGTATGTAAAACGTAATCAAAATAGGGTATGTGAAGTGTAAATACACCCAATCTATTAGGTGTATTTCTTAAATTTTCTTAAAAACAATATTTAGTAAATGGCTTCCATGGTAGATCTCCATAGTATAAAACCAAGCTGATCTTCTAAGAGCTTCCTATTACACCTTAATCTCCGCTCAATCAATCTCTCCCATTATTCATAATATGACTTGTGAACTTAATACCTTTACGCTTTATAATTCTTACAATCTTGAATATCTCATTTGTCAATATAAATAGGCAACATTACACTCTTGCTCCAAATTAGTCACTATTTTAGGCATTCGAGTTGATCTTTTCAATGGTATCTAATTTGCATGGCCATTTTCTCTGGATAAATACGGTTTTGACTGTGAATGGACCACAACATCAGTGATAGATGAACTGCCTTGCTATTAATTACCCGGCAACAATATTCCTTGTTTATTGTTTCTAACTAGCTTCAGACTTATCATTTATCATTTCAACATATTGAGAGCCTACATATTGAAATGAAGAAATTCATAAATGAAAGCCTCCATGTAATTCTTCCTTCTGAACGTAACACGGCCGGGCTAAGCACTCTTTATCTATCTCCTTCTCTTTCTAGTGAATGTTTTTTCATACTCATCTTTAAACCCATCACTTGCAACCCCGTCACACCTTTAATCCTTTCCACTGTTTCACATACTTTCTTTGGATAATCAGTGTAGCTTTTAGTGTCCACTCAAAATAAACGTTTTGGTGCTGAAAGTAAAACTAAAACTACAAAAAAAAATAAGAAAAGAAACTTCATCACTAGTACACATAGCAACAACACTGAATTAGAATATTTCTAGTATTACCTACACTCATCTGGTATAGAAATGCCAATAAATCCTAAAATGCGTAAGATTGTACAGGTAGATACTCTATGTTGCTGTAAATAAATCAAAGGTTGAAAAGAGAGAGAAAAAACTCTCAAGGGGTTAAGATTACTCACAGATATCTGATGACCTTTATTTCAGTGATTGTTGACCCAATCATGATCAAGTTAACTATTTAGAGGGTTGGGATCATCGTTGCTATTTCGAGTACAGCGCTAAGGACTTACCACGGCGCTACCGCAGCTTAGTTCAGATTGATAAACATGGGCTTTCTACAGTTAGGGGTCTATAGATTTTTTAGGACTTATTGTTTGGGAGGTAGTACCTCCTTATTTATTGCTTTATTATTTATTCATTTATTTGTTTGTTTTATCTCTTTTGATTGGAGGTCAGGTTTTATGCCCCCTCCCATGTATTTTTTATGAGTTATTTATATATGGGATCAGGCACAAGAAGATACAAAATTGACATAATTATTACCTTGATTCACATAATATGAATGAGCTTTCAGGGAGAAAATATATAAGTAACAAAAAAACTTGAAAACTTACTCCATTAAGAAAACATGGCCATCTTTCACTGAAAGATCAGATTTCTTTTTAAATGCCCCAGGAGGTCGCAGAGACCTGTTCCCCCCAGGAAGCTTTTGTGCTCTGGGCAGTAGATGTATTTTTGTACGAATAAGATGTAACACGGAGTTTGGACGAACATTTTGTTCTGACAGAGATTTGTAGTCTTCAAGCTCCATTCCCGAAAAAAATATTTTCACTGGCTCAGATAGTTTAAAATCTACATAACAAGAGAAAAAACATCAAGTTTGTGGTCGGGATTTTATATATAGATAGATTATATGCACACATAATGTTCTATGCAAACATTCTGCAAATAAATACAGGCATCACATTAATGTAAGAGAAAGAAAACTGACCTAGCTTTTTTGAAGCTTTAGCCTTAACTGACAAAATGGTTTCTTCAGCATCCACGTGAAGTTTACTTCCTTTGCCTCCCAAACTCTTCAGTATGACTTTCATTGGTCCCTGTGTAGGTAGTTTTTCTTGTTCCTTGAGAGCCACCTCAATATCATGAGGATACCATAAAGCCTTCGGGCGGTGAAAATTAGCAATATCCTTGCTGAAAAGAATAAATCAATTCAACACTAGTAAAGAAATCTTAAGCTAAATATAAAATAGATATGCAAAACAATAAATGATATTTGTTTCCAGTATCATTGAGGTACATAATAATGGACTCCTAAATCATAACAACCTCATGAAGGTCGGAATAAACGGACAATCGTGTATGTGTGCGCGTGTCTGGGTTTTACTTATTGCATAAAGATAGTAAACTGTGCCACAAATTTTTTTTTATTCAATTTATTCTTGCCACCTCATCAAAATATGGTCAAGGAGATGATTATAAGTATAAATTTCAATATAGTTTTTTTTTTTTTTTTTAACAAAGATGGGAAGTTGGATTTTGGAAACCTAAACTCAAGCAGACCACCTGTAATATACAAATAGTTGTCATCAGGCGATGAGGGCATCATCATTGGCAATAACTAGCCTTATTCCACTTAAAACTAAAAGAAAACCAAATATTAGAATCTTGATTGATATATAAATCTTTGGCTGAACAGTTACTCATTGCTCTTTTATAGGCCTCTCTCCTAAGTTTGGTGTTTGTGGAACTTATTAATGATCATTAAATATTTGAATAACCATAGTTAAACTTTTTAGACTTGTATTGTGTTTCGATAGGCAGAGAAAAGAATGAAAACAAAATCATGATGGCAATGGGGCGGTAAAAGAGGGATGGTTGTTTGATGGTGGATAAAGAATATAGTAGTAAAATAACTATAACACCCCAAATTCCCACTAGTAGCCGTTAATTTCGAATTTAGGACCTAACAGAAATAGTCTACAAGTTTACAACCAAATTGTGTACCCGTCCATAATTGAAGGACCTAACTGCAATTTTCAAAAATTGCAGACTCTGGGCCTCATGAACAGTTACCGAAACAGCGATTATAGGGAGGAAAAGATATTTTTCAATCATGTCAAAAAGATCTTTAAAAAAGGAAGGATAGAAAGGGAAATTAGGAAACTTATGAATTCTTGGCATGCAAGATATTTGACTTATATGTAATAATATACTCCCTCCGTCCCACGAAGATAAGCTTACTTCTATTTTCACACAAATTGAGAAAATTTAATTAATATAGTTAGAACCATTAATTTTACTTACATTTTTTCCTAATATACCCCGACATTAAATAATGATAACAAGACATATTAAATATGGGTATTTTAGAAAACTAAAAAATTGACTATACTCTCAACAAGAAAGGTGGACTATAATTTAGAACAAATAAATAAAATAAATTGGACAGATGGAGTATATAAATATATGTAGTTGTATATATTTTAACAAAACATTATTTCTTACTTGTGCATGAAAATACTATCTTATCTTTTCGTATTTATATCAAAAGAAACAATTGTTTCACGAGTGCTAAGAAATTTAAAGACTGTCACAAGTTTCCATACACTACCATGACCTACTTGTTCGTGATATATACACATCAAAATCACAACCCCTCCTCTCTCTCTCTCTCTCTCTCTCTCTCACACGGCAACCACACAAAATTTATTTCTTGTAGCTCAGTGAGAAAAATAGAGAAAAATTAAAGAAGGGTTTGAGTTTGAGAATTTTCAAGACCTCTTACTTCTACTTTCGTTATTCTAACTTCTCTACGTCAAAGCAAAAAAGTAAACATGCTTGCACATGGTTTAATTGCAATTTTTTCTTCATGTATTAAATATGTAGATATCTTTTTACGTTATTTATGATATGGATCCTATAAGTTAAGTTGGAAAGGACCGGAGTTGTAGTACCACGCATGGATACAAGCCTACGAAGCTTTGTTTTCATGTTCTCCACCTATAAGTTAAGTTATGTGATACCCACTATTTGGAGCATGTTTGGTAAATTCGCTTGCACGTATTTATTGGGATTTTATCTCAACCCATTTCCTTTTCCCCCACCTTCAGGAAATTAAGTGGTTCGTAGCAACCGGACTAGGAATTGTCCTGTGCTTTTAACTCTTTATCCAGTGCTTTTATTTTTCCTTGTTATCTAGGAATTGGTGTTTTATATTAGTTAAATATTTTGCCTTGGATTGGAGTAACAATTATGGGGTTTCTTTAAGCTTTAAGAATTATTGTTGTTCTCCAATTATTGAAATCTTCTTTTTAAAGTCGTGTTTTTTTTATCTTTTCACGCCTTTAAGTAGCAAGTTTTAGTGGCACTCGAATCCTAGGATTCGGGACTCACAATAACAGAGATATTACTTAACATCCATTGCAGCAGAGAAAGAGAGAGGAGAAAGCGTAAGATATTTTTCCCCTTCTGATTAGTGGCCTAGTGACATATATACCATCCTAAACCATCATGCAAAGCTGAACGCAGAAATTCAGTTTGAAACTGAGGAACAATTAGACAAGGGTAAGCTACTTGTACTATAGGGTACACGATTCATTGGACATTGCCTGCAGTGAGCTCCTCTTCGAAAAAAAAAAGAAGAGAGAAAAATTGCCATCTTACTATGTTTGTATGAATACATTTATGTCATACACATGCATTCAAGTACATGTGTACGTGTGTATATATGCATGCAGACATGTTGTAGCAACCTAAAAATTTGAGCAACTTGATTACTATATTGCCAGACCTAGTTCGAGCCCTTTCAAAAAAAATATTGCCAGACCTAGAAAAGGGCAGATAGAGAATGCATATCAGAGCAGCACCAGCCACTACAAATTGGATATCAGCCTCAATGTACAATTAACATAGATGAAGAAATAACCGAAAGAAATAAAAGAGAGTCAATTCTTACTTGCTTAGCTTTACTTTCATAGTCTGTAGTTTAAGTGCTGGTACTGAATGCAAATTTTTATGATCAGTTCCTTTTTTGGAATGTGATCCCCGCTGCTGAGAAGATATCCTGTTTGGATAAAATTTGTCGTTAGCAATATTGAAACGGCCAGTTGATACGCCTCCATGACCATGTAGATCGAGTGAATCTCCATTGCTGGGCATTACAGAACGAGCTATGACCATAGCACCTGCATGAAGCCAAAGGTGCTTTGCATTCTTATTATCTAAAAGTTCAAAAAGCATCTGCTCATCTTGGAGATCAAGAATTAGCTTTGGCTCTGCAATGGATTGATGTGATTCCCAAACAATATTATCTAACCACGTTCCTTCCACTATATCCCTATTCTGTAATGTGAGGTTGCTAAACCGCCTCATGGTATCACTGGAGAGTTTTGCTTTAGAAGCACCATCGTCTCCAAATTCTGTGTTCGGGTCATCCATATCTACACGAGACTCTAACCTTAAAAGTTGAGGATGATATCTACTCCCCACAAAGGAAAGGTTTGAATGTCCAGAAAAATTTTCGAGCCAAATGGCTCCACTGAAACAGAACAACTACGCAGGAAAGAACCGTGATCCTTTTCATAAAGTTCACTTTGAGGTTCTGGCCGGATAGCTGGTGTCTCAGCCTCCAAATCCCTTTCCTTATCAGCCAAGGATTCAGAATCAGGTCCAGAAAGCTCATAACTCTCACCAACATCACTCGAAGATGGCGAGTTATCCCAGATAATTTTGTCTTCCCATTCTTGTTGATCAAGTGGGTACAATTCAGGTAAGGAAAGTGGACTCCATTCAGTAAAAGTTTTCAGTGACGAATCCTCTTTCATTGGTTCAGCACTAAAACAAGAATCTTTCCTATGATCAACTTTTGAAGCCATCTTTGCATTTCCCTGAACAGTTAAAAAATCTTCTGACTCCAGTACATCATCCAAAATGGCAATTTCGCTTTGTATCTCATGGGATTCCCTCATCCCAGAAAAATTTGGCCATGACTCCTTCAAGAATTTTTCTTCATCTTCTTCAACCATACAGCAGGCATCCAGGGGCTTGTGCCTCTCTGCAAGAATGGAAAAGAAATTATGCCACTATGAGCCAAATGCCATTGAGCTTAACAATAGAAGATAATAGTAGATAAAAATTCTGTGAAATATCAAGGCTAGTGACTCCAATAGAATACGCTAATCAGTAAGGCAGACAAGAAAGTGAAATGCCAAAGATTTCAACATTAGTCTAAAGTGAGAGGGCGCAAAATACTTTTTGAATTATTTGTTCTATTGTACAAGGCCATTCATAATTCATCACAAAAATCATGACTGTAGAACCCAACACAACAGACCTTTGGGAATAATGAATGGACGGTCCCTTTTCACTGCTTTCTTTAGGGGCTCATGAATGCCGAAAATTTCAGAGAACTTTAAGATCGCCATCCCATCCTGCACACAAAGAATAGGAAGTGGTGCTGAACAGCCATCACCAGCTGGCTCTTCTGGAGCATTCAGTTCCTCCTGGTAAATAATGTATGGCAAACGGCAATAATAAGTAACATAGCTGCACCAACAATGCCAACACACAGGTTTTTATATTTCAAAGTTGTAAGTCAACGTGTTTGCACTTGGAGTACTCGGAGGAGATAGCCTAATGATCACCAAGGGCAACAAGATTTAGGGTTTCTCAGTCCACTTTTGAATACCTTCCTTTCAAAATAAAGTCTCCTTACATTTTTCTTTTATGAAAGAAAAGAAAGAGAGGAAAAGAAAAGAGTTGGCACTTTCAAATGGTCGTGCATGAAGGAGACTCAAACACAAAAAAGGGAGAGAAGCAATACTAAAAAGTACCAACTAGCTGATGTCAGATGCTTCAAAAACATCGAGCTATAAGAACTTAATCATTTGAATTCAGGGGACAGAAAAAATTAAATCTAATGTTGAAAAAGATTTGGATTGGACACTTTTCTGATATACAAATTTCTAACCTCCCTGATGTCCACCATATCAGCATCCAAATTTTCAGAGTCAAGTGCATCCCTAAAAAGAATGTCCTCTTGGACATCTTTCTCCTGTGGTAGCACTTCATGACTATTAATTTGCTCACCTGCAAAAAGTGAAAGGCTCAAGAAAATGAATTTGATTACAAAAATTATTTGATACCAGTGGTTAAACAACTTTAAAAAATAGGGTCCTCCCTTGTGAGACTTTTAATTCAGCACAAATCAAGATAGTACATTGTAGTCATAATGGTGATTAGACAGCACTATGGATAGTTTCAGAACCTCAACTGAGTTATTTCTTCCCAAAAGATCATGTAATTGCAGAAGGATTAATTAATCACTCTAGACATGGTTAGTCTATTTTGATCTATTAGCCCCATTACCTAACCTTGGGTCCTACAGCACTTAAATCCAAAGGAGATGAATGGATACATCTATATTAGAAAATTGTGTCCCCAACAAAAAAATTAAAAAAAAAGTCTACAATTAACACTTCATTGGACAGGTATAGTCTGACATGACATGCAGTAACCGCATAAAGTATAATATATGTCAATCACTCTCCTCCATTGAGACGGTACAATGAACCGCTTAACTTTCCCTTCTAATTTTAAGTGCACCCTTCCAATAATAAATCACTGGTATAACAGTAATTATATTTTTGGGTGAATGAGAATCTGATTAAATCTTGAGAAATAAGCAAGGCCCCTTATTTTTTGTTTTGGCCATTGTCTATCCATCAGAAGTCATTTTTCACGTTAGTACTTGAAAAGCAGAGGAACTGCAATACTATCAAAGTCTTACTTTCATTTTAGAACTTCAATGACTGTTCTTTTGAAGCAATAAAAGGTACAGATAGATGCAGGTAAAAAATTGAGATTATATGCAATAAACAAATATGCATCCAAACACCTATATGTATATAGTTACACAGATCAAAATACACCTAAAGAGTGTACTGATAGAACTAGATGTAGTAAGTCACAATTTTTTAATGTGTTCAGAATATTGCCTGCCTTTACCCTACAAAGCATAAAATCTCGATCAACATTTTCTAAATCTCAATCAAGACTTTTTTTCTGTTCTTCTCATGAAATACAAATGCAATTCATCCAGGGGGAATTTATAATGCACTTTCAGAAGTTGTACAATCTTTTTGAAGTTAGTGGCAATAAAAAATGTAGTGATTCACTAAATTATACTACCAAATCAACAGAATGCTGAATAGAATAAATATATAGAGACTTCGTAGGCCAGACATATATGCAGTAGTTGGGAATGGCTATGGGATCACCATAAGAACAAAATCTGAAGGGACCAGAAAAATTACACCAAATAATGGACGATTCTATAGAATTTAGGAGAAAAATCAATGGACAATGCCGGAAAACTCAGACACACACACAAAACGGGCCCTTCTATTGATGCTTTTCAACTTCCATTCTTTAAATAGTTTTCCTTCTGATCTAGTTAGAACATTAAGGAAGCATAGTATCACAGAATTAACTTTAAAAAAATCTAAATACACTTGAGATGCCATTAAAAATCATATTGAGCTCAGAAATACCTAAGTAACAGTCTTCAGAAACATGATGATACACATAGTTTAAACTTCAGAGTAGAAGGGCATGGAATATGCAAATCTCAACAACAGAAGATCATCATGACAATGGTGCACATAATATTCTATCTAGGGGTAACAAAGGTTCTGAGCTTAAAAGTTAAACCTGGAGAACCAAAAGGTTGAACTACGTCATTGTTTTCCACCTCCGTGTGTTGCTTTTCATCTTCGTCGTCGTCATAGTTTTCATCATCATAGATAGAAGCTGCATGCTCCAAAGTAGATGCTGAAACTTCTTTGGGAAAATAATTTTTCCGCAGATAGTCTTCCTCAGTAGCAGCTTGGACTTCTGGTCCTTCATACTGCTCGTCAATATCTTCATAATTAACAGCATCTTCTGCCTTCTCATCATAATCTAGTTGCGATGAAGGTAGAGAACAACACAAAATCAGAAACTCACCTCACTTGACGAGGACAAAATAAGTTTTGTCCTCGCATGTTACAACACTAAAGAACACCCCCCAAGTAAGTTCCAAACAGGACTGACTTTTGAATTAGATTCCTATTATAAAACAACTGGAAAACAAAAATGAATACAAAGTAGGGGTGATTTCTATACGGATACTCATCATATGCCATTTCTCGATCCCAATGCCCTGTGCACATTAGATTTTGCAAAATTAAAGCACGATAAAGTTGGTTTAATATGATTCCCCTCCAGAACATTCAAAATACTATAACAGAAGGTGAGTGAACCAGCTTTTGGCTTGCAAACATAGAACTGAACCCCACTCCACGTAAAATTATAACATGGCTTGTAAATAGTAGTGGCAGTATATATTTCATGTAGCTCCAAAATATTACTATATTTGAAGTATGTTAATAAACTCCGCCTATGTTTTTCATTCTGGGAGGAGAGTCGCGGTAGATTGAGAGTCGGCATAAAACTTTTTCAAATTTTATGACATGAATATTAATACACATTTCATTGTTGTCATCGTTTTGTATATTAATAACTCATAAGTCCTTTTCCAAAATTCTTAAGTGCAAAAACAAAAAAAAAACACAAAAAAAAAAAGGTTCATAGTAAGTTTATAACTCAAGAGTAATAAAAATACCAACTGAAATTAAATAACTCATGATTTAGTGGTCATTAGTACACAATCTCACCTTGATCAGCAGCATCAGAAGGTGTACGTGGTAATTGTACAGACAACTGAAAATTGAGAACAAAAAGGAAAGCATTAGTGTCATAACCAGGGAATGAGATCATATAGGAATATTCCATCTGTAACCTTGCATCAATGATTATACCACACTTATCTATTACTTGCATTTAAAAGTGATAAGTTCCAATACAATCGAAATCATATGGCTGAGATACAGAATCGAGACTTTCATACATCTATCTCTGTCAGGGATGAACCAAGCTCGTCAGCCAATGCAGAGAGATGCTCCTTTGCATCCTGAAAAGTAAAAAAGCATAGTCATAATTTAGCAAGACCATTTGATCATACTTCCACCAAATGCCAGAAAACAGATAAAGTTGAACAGCAGAATGTGCATCACAGTTTAGTCATCAATTTCAACATAGTTAGAAGGAAGGTACAACGAGAATCTAAAATGTAAACAGTTATTTAATAGCACTTGGTTAAACTAAAATACTCCATTCCAGAGATGGTGCAATCACATGACGAGCTATTAAGGATAATGTTTTACACGCATATTATTAGCAAAGAGGGAATAAATTTTTATCAATCTTCAAAATAGGAACGAGGCCATACAAGCTGCGCACTCTGGGACAGCACTCTTGGTCGCATAACACAATCCCAAAAAAACACAAAGAAAGAGAAGAAAAGAAAATTTGAATAAAAAATATAAAGTGAGCTATACCAATGCCTCTTTGAGGTTTCTTGGTCTTGTCTGAATTTCTCTTCTTGCATCTCCTAAATAACAATGATTCTAATATAGTTTTCTTGCTCTTCCCAGTTCCCCCGCATATTATAAAAAAAAAAACTATATAACAGCATATGTACGTGGTAGAAGCATGATTCCTCCAGTTTTTTATCACCTACAATTTAAATAGATGATGACCTACAAGAAATTGCTGAAGGATCCACGGATATACAAGAAATTGACAAGACAAATGATTTTAGATGATTCTTTTGCCAGTCTATGATCCCTAAGAAATGAAAGAATGAAATGTCCCTGCTGCCCCTAGGAACAGTCCCTATATTTGAACATAAAACCACAAGCAACATACTCCATATTCTTGTGCAAATTTACTATCAACCATGTGCAGATCTCCATACAAAAAAGAAGGATGTGAGCTTGCACCCACTCAAACATACTATGAGAGAGAGAGAGAGAGCACATCAATGAAAGGACAACAGAAGAGGTGTGTTTCTTCATTTCTTTTTTAATTTTTGAATTTAACAATCTAGTATGATGGAACCAGCATAAAAAAGCTTTTTCGGATAAAATAAGAAATGTACTAATTAAGAGAAAGAATTGAATAAGAAAGGACAAGGAGTCCTTGTGTTTTTAAACTTTAAAACTAAAAATAAAAATAAAAAAAAAAAAATAAATCACCTCATCAAGGTAATCAACATCAAGATCACCAGAGCCATCCACATTGCCAAACATGAATCCCAATAGACGGTTACCCCCAGCACCCTCCTCATACTCATCGTCGTCATCTGTCAAATTAAAACAGAGAAGTAGTCTGCCAAATCAATGCTCCATATATAACAAGGGCATGAAGCTTTTCAGCATCTTTGTTATTTAAAAAGATAACAGTGGTAGGCAAGAATGAGAACTCAAGAAAATGCATTCATATTTCTGTTCTTACCAATAAACTAAGCTGGCATAGATGCACATGATATGTCCACAGTCCACTATACACCATATATGTGAGTCCAATTCATCAAAAACACGACAGCTTTCACTGAGTCTCAGTATAAGCATAACGGTTTCAACCTATGATGTACCGATACGAATACACGTGTCCGACACGACACATATCGGATACGTCGCCACGCGATTTTTGAAAAAGTACCGACACTGACATGCCGCCGACACGTCGATTAAATTTTTTTTAATTTTTTTTTTAAAATTTATAGTTTAAAGAAAATAAAAATTTGTATACTTATTGCATAAATTATAGTAAAAAAAAAATGATTGACCCATTTTAATATTAACAAACAAATAATTGGCCTATTTAAAATTTTGACCGGCCCATAAGGATTGACCTATTTTTTTAAAAATCTAAACAAGTACCCGGCGACGTGTCCAATACGTGTCGGTGTCCGACATGCCGGTAGAGTGTCCGTGCTTCTTAGGTTTCAACAACATGAGGTCATGTCTAAACTAATGCGACTCGTATACATTCAACAAACAGCTGAGAATTATTCATATCAGCTAAATTAGTATCAGCCCTTCTTCAATGAAGTAAATTTAAATATCTCATGCTATCACATCCAGCTCTCTAGAGATTATAGGTTAACTTCGAATTATATTAATACTTCGTCTAATTGTCATAATAGAATACAAGAATAACACCTGGAACTTACATAACTGCTCGCATGGACAGTCTAACTCTTTCAAATGCATGACATATCGAAGCTGGTCATGAGACACTGGGCAAGGGTAACCACTTGTCCAATATTAGCATTATTTGTTCTACTGCTGTGTAAAATAAATTTCAATGTTCTAATCACATTACATTGGACATCAGCTTACCATGAAAGCAAGAGAAAAAAAGGTGAAAGCTGATAACTTCAAAAAGTCCACTATCCAAGCTAAGTTGTATATTTCAAATACTTACACATATACAGACACCTAACAAACACAAGTCCAATTAACATAAATTCGGCCATAGCAAACCAATCAAGAGTAGGCACGCCATGACGATAACGGTTGTATATGATTTTGCACATCCTGTTATTGGCTCGTTCTAGGTATACTGAAGCAATTGCTCCGTTGGAAAAAGATGGATGTTCTTGTGCTTGTGATCTTTTTCTTTTTCTTTATTTTTTGGTTGTGTGGGTGTGGGTGTGGGTGTGGGTGGGGTGGGTGTGGGTGTGGGGGTGTGTGGGGGGGGGGGTAGATAGAAAATCTTCATAGAGTAGAAAGTGAAAACTGAAAAGGAAATGAAAAATATGACAAGAAGTTGATATTTCTACGTTTCACAGAAGTAGAAATAAAAGTTCTTGTTCCATTGCAAATTGGGAAAATTGAAGAAAAGGATAATACACCTTCGTCACGGCCACCATGAGATGGAGGACTAGTTGACTCGTATCCCATGTGCAATTAAAAACTCTGTGAATGCAAAAGCACATTAATCAGAAAGATCTCCAGGTGCAACAGGTATACTTCTTTACACAATGAAGTGTAATGGAAGGACAGGGTCCTTAATCAATTTTTCAGAGAAAAAGAGGGAAAATTCAAGTTACTCCTACACAGACGCGGAGCCAGGAATTTACATGAGGAGCTAATATAATAGAAAAAAAGTCATAATATGACATTACCTACTGGCGTGTAACCAAGTTTAAGAAAAGATAAGCATTAAGCAAAATACCTATACCTGGTGTGACTTGTGCATAGTCCGTAGCAAAATACCAAGTCTGAAATTCGATGAGACACCTTCTCACCAAGGCAGTCTGAAATGTACAAATCAGAAAACATTACAATTTACAAACAAATATGAATATCAAAATTTAAACTATTAAATATCATTCCAATAAAACCTTCAAAATAGGAGAAAGGGTAACAGAAACAAAGTAAGACTTCTCCTTCCCCAACTTAACCTCTAAATTCAACCAGCCCATCAAAATCAATAAATAGATCAATAAATACGGGCTAAAAGTTCAACTAATTCTAACAGTTAAAGTAAAACTCCCGCAGAAATATTGCATCTTTTATTTAAAATCACAATACCCACAAAACCAAAAAGAATAATATTTTGAAGAATTTCAAGCATACCCAGTGATTCAACTTCAATAGCCTTATTTCAAGCCTTTACAGCCCTAAACCCAAAAGTATCACCTGCACCACCATCACCACCAACATCTTGGTCGTCCCTGTTTTTCCTCTTATTACTACAAAGCCGCAGAGGCGATAAAAAAAAAACCCTTTAACCATCACCGCCACCACCATTAGTTTAGTCACACAAGGGCTCTCCCATTTTCATTCTTCTTATTATTGCTAACCCACAAGAAGAACCATCCAAATCACCACTACCGTTTGTCAAGACTCGATTTTCTCCATTTTTCCCACTTCGTATTATTACAAGACTTCAGAGGATAGAAAACACTGCCGATAGAGGAGCACAATTGCGCTTCATCAATTTTGGGCCGGAATTTAATTTTGGGTTGAGCTGTAGTTTATTAGTTTGTGTTGGGCTGTAGCAAAGATATTTCTCTGTGATTTTTCCAAATTCAAAAAGAAAACAAAAGACAGAGGAAACCCAACCAAATGTTCAAGATAAAACCTTGAACGCACATATAATCATACAAAAAATAAGAAATCAACACAAGAAAGAAAGAACAGGAAACCCTTATTCAGAATCTTAAACATTTTAAATACTGATTCTTGCATTAAATTCGGGTGAAAAATTTATAAAAAAAAAATGGAAGCAGAATTATTAGACTAATATAAATTAAATAAACCAACCTGGAGTAACTAAACCCAAAAGCTGCTTTCTTGAAATCCAATAGCGATTTTCAAAAATTGATTGAAAAATATACAGCAGAAGTGAAGAGAGAGAAATTACGAAGGTAGAAGGTTTATGGGAATTTATAGTTTTATGGCTACGAAATGTTACGTTTGGGTGTCATTTTTATTTCTTAATTTACTGAATAATTCTATCGAATGTTAATTTGATGAATGCCCAAAACTGTCTTCCCAGCATTCAATTGAGAATTGAATTACTTGAGCCAAGGTTAGTATAAGAATTCTTTTATATCTATATGTAAAAGTAAAAGCTCGCATAAAAAGCGGGTGATTAGATCATTAATTTGGCTGAACATCCGGCCCTTTTTAGGGCAAAACAAATTCTTGTGTTTTTATCGTTTTTGTTTACTTTTTGAGTTGTCTTTGGTACTAGTTGGGATCAAAAGAGACCAACAGTGGTATCAGAGCTGGAATCTCTAATTTTTTGGATATAAACCTTTAAGATCTTTCGTAGATCTAAAAGCGTTCTTGGTGAAAATCTGAAAATTTTTTATTCTCTTGGTGAAAATCTTAAGCCAGTGCTCCTCGAGCACTTGGTTCTGGATCATTTGTATCACATTTACTTGGTAAAAATCTACCGGAAAGTAAATCTTCTCCTCTCCAAAGGTTTCTTGGTTACTCTTTCTGCTTTCTCTCATTTATTTTGAGAAACTCTAGTAACATCTCTAAACTTTGACTTGTTCTTTTAGATTAAGTATTTTTGTTGAAAGTTCAGAATACAGAAACCGCCATAATATCCTTTGTCTAAGATCTCCTACGAGGATCTTAGAATTTGAGGGTCATTCTGGCTAGGCTTAGTGTTCTGTTGAACTATCAAAGTTACTTTGTTAACATTACATTAATCTAACTGAAACTGTTGTATATCTTAGTTGCATAGATAAGAGTCCTTGCACGTTGGATGTTTATTAATTTGTGAAAACTTTTTCTTAGAAGAGTTATATAGGAATATAGTAAAATTCTGTTTTTGACAAATCAGTTCTTGTTTTCAAAATATCTGTTTCTTGAAAGTTGCTGTATAAGATGTCTCCAAATAAGTTTGAGGTAGAAGTGTGGTCTGGCAATGGAGACTTTAGTCTCTAGTGCCAGAAAATGAAAGCTGTATTCTTACAGCAAAGATGTGCTAAGGCCATTGATGAGTCTTGGCCTGAGGATCTTGATGATATCAAGAAACAAGAAATGGATGAGATAGCATGGAGTTCCATCTTTCTCCATCTATCAGATAGTGTCCTTAGACAAGTAGGTGATACTACTGCTGCTGCTACTCTTTGGACTAAGCTTGAGACCCTTTATATATCTAGGACCCTTCCAAATAAGTGCTATCTTTTAAAACAGTATTATGGTTTTAAGTTTGACCAGATTTTGAGTCTAGATGTTAATCTTGACAGATTTTGTAAGATTGTAAAGGACTTAGCTAATTGTAGTGAAATCTTGTCTGAAGATCAAAAAGATGTTGCCCTCTTAAATATTTTGAGTGAGAAGTATAAAGACATTAAAAATGCCTTAGAGTATGGTAGAAACAACCTTATTATTGATATTATCTTCAATTGCCTGAGAAATAAGGAATTAGAATTCATTAGTGATCAAAAAGAGCAGGTAATGGGAGAAAGTCTAATGGTTAAGGGTAAAAACCAATTTAGACATAATACCAATAGTAAGTCTCACCATAATAATAATAAGGGCCATTCTGAAAAAGGTAAGACAATGACTAAGGCTAAGTCTAGTGCAAAAGGAAAAAAATGTTATTTATGTGGTAAGATTGGTCATTTTATAAAAGACTGTTATAAAAGAATAGCTGAGTTAAAAGAGAAAAATGAGGTTTAGGGTACAACTGCAGTGGCCTATAATGAAGCTGCAGTTGCTGATGGTCAGGTTTTTGTGTCCTCTCTGTTATCCAGTTGCCAGAATTGGATTCTTGACTCTGGTTGTTCTTTTCACATGTGTCCTATTAAAAACTGGTTCTTTGAATTCTTTGAAGTAAATGGAGGACAAGTAACTATGGGAAATGATGTTTGTTGCAAAATAAAAAGAATTGGTAAAATTGTTTTAAAACTGGAAAACAACAATCTCTTGATTTTGGAAAACATCATATATGTGCATGACCTTCAAAGAAACTTGATTTCTTTAGGAATATTAGATGCCCAAAATTATAACATTGTTTTATCAAATGGAAGAACAAAAGTTTTTAAAGAAAATTTTGAAATACTTAATACCCCAAAAGAAAATGGTCTTTATACTTTGAAGGCTAAACCCTTAGTGGGAAATAGTCTTGCAACCATTACCACTGATAATGACAAGTTTGATTTATGGCACAAAAGACTTGTTCATATTAGTGATAAATGCCTGAAATCTTTAAACACTGAAGGAGTATTTGGCAAGGACAATTTTGAAAAACTATCATTTTGTAAACAATGTCTAATTGGTAAACAACGCAGATTATCATTTAAAACTGGAACACACAAGTCAACTTCAATACTTGAATACTTGCATGCTGATCTTTGGGGCAGGTTAATAATTTCACTGGATTCAAGTTCTATTTTCTGATTGTTAATGATTTTTCAAGAAAGGTATGGAGTTTTCTTCTAAAATCCAAGTCTGAAAATTTTCAAATCTTTAAAGATTGGAAAACTCTGATAGAAAACCAAACTAATAAGAAAATAAAGGTTTTAAGAACTGATAATGGTTTGGAGTTTTGTAATTTTGAGTTTGACTCTTTCTGTAAAGTTTTTGGAATTCTTAGACATAGAACCACTACATATTCTCCTCAGCAAAATAGAATTGTTGAGAGGATGAATAGGACTATCCTAAATAAAGTTAGATGCATGCTTCATAGTTCAAGTCTTCCAAAATTGTTTTGGAGGGAGGCTGTAATGACAGCTTCTTATCTCATAAATTTGAGTCCCTCTAGTGCTCTGGATAAATCTCTGGAATCTGTCTGGAAAGGTCATATACCTGATTACTCCTTTCTTAAAATTTTTGGATGTGCTGCATATGCACATCAAGATGGTAGAAAACTTGAACCAAAGGCCTTGAAATGTGTTTTCTTGGTTTATGGGATTGAAACAAAAGGTTATAGATTGTGGGTAAGAGAATTTAGAGATTTTAAAGTCATAGTCAGTAGAAATGTTGTCTTCAATGAAGCAATAATGCCCTGTTTGAAAATGTCAAATTTTGAAAGTGAAGTTGATAATTCTGTTCAAACAAGTTTCTTAACTCCTCCTCAGATTGAGGTGGAGCTTACTGAAAATGAAGTTCAGACTGATAATCTTGTTGAAACAGAAACAGAGAAATCTGTTGATGATCTTCAAATTGTTGAAGAAAATGTTTTTCCTGACTTAACTGATTATCAACTTGCTAAAGATAGGGAAAGAATGACTAATATTAGACCCCCTTCAAGGTTAGCTGACACTGACTTTGCCTTAATCCTCTCTGCTCAATCTTCAATAGGTAGTAAACCTGCCTCTTTTGAAGAGGCCGTGACCTGTAAGGATTCAAAACATTGGCTTTCAGCAATGAAAAATGAAATGCAATCCTTAGAAATAAATTCAACTTGGATCTTAGTATGTAGGCCTAAGCTTCAAAAGATTGTTGATTGTAAATGGCTTTTCAAGTTAAAAGAGAAAGATTTCAAGGATGGGGTTCCTAGGTATAAAGCTATATTAGTTGCAAAGGGCTTTACACAAAGGGAATGTATTGATTATAACAAAGGGAATGTATTGATTATAATGAGATCTTCTCTCCTGTAGTCAAATACACTTCAATTAGAATTTTGCTTGCCTTAATGGTCCAGTACAGCTGGGAATTAGACCAACTGGATGTAAAAACTGGCTTTTTACATGGGGAGTTAGAAGAAACCATCTATATGTCTCAACCTGAAGGGTTTGAGAAATCTAGTAAGGATGATCTGGTTTGTCTCCTTAAGAAATCTTTATATGGTTTAAAACAAGCCCCAAGGCAATGGTATAAAAAGTTTGATTCTTATATTCAAAGTATTGGTTTTAATAAAAATAGTTATGATCCCTATTTTTATTATCAAGGTAATGGTGGTTCTGATTCCATTTACTTGCTTTTATATGTTGATGATATGCTTTTTGCTGGTTCTGACAAGAAAGAGATTCAAATTGTAAAACAGAAATTGAGTAATAAATTTGAAATGAAGAATCTAGGTCATGCTAGAAAAATTCTTGGCATGGAAATCAATATGAATAGAAATTTAAATACTTTGTTTCTGAATCAATGTTCTTATATTTCTAAACTTCTTGAAAGGTTCAGAATGAATGAAGCTAAGTCTGTTACCTTACTTTTATCTAATCATTTCAAACTCTCCTCTGATCAATCACCAAATTCTGAAGAAGAATTAAAAAGAATGGAAATGATCCCTTATGCCAATGCTGTATGATCTATCATGTACTTAATGATTTGTACAAGACCTGATATTGCTCATGTTGTAAGTGTTTTAAGCAGATTTATGAGTAATCCTGGTGAATGTCATTGGAAAGCTATGAAATGATTATTTAGATACTTAAAAGGAACTGCTAGTTTAGGTCTAGTATTTGAAAAAGGAAAGGAGGGAATTTCTCTTTGTGGTTTTGTGGACTTTGATTTTGCTGGAGACAGGGATAACAGAAAATCCACTTCAGCTTATGTTTTCACAATAAATGATAGCTGTATAAGTTGAAAATCCCAACTTCAGAAATTGGTAGCCCTTTCCTCAACAGAAGCCGAATACATTGCTGCAACAGATGCCATCAAAGAAGGTATTTGATTAAAAGGTTTACTTAGTGAATTAGGATTTATTAATAATCATGTTGTTCTTTACTTAGACAGTCAAAGTGCAATTCACTTAAGTAAAAATCCTGTTTTTCATGACAAAACAAAGCACATTGAGGTAAAATTTCATTTCATTAGAGATGTCATTGAGAAAGGGATAATCAAGTTGAATAAGATATCAACTTTGGTTAATCCGGCTGACATGGGAACAAAAGTTTTACCCCTCAATAAATTCAAAAATTGTTTAGCTTTGTTGAATATGGATTGTGGCTAAACTAGTCTCTTTCTTACAGGTACTTAGAGCAAATGAAACTGAAGCTGATAGCCTCAAGCACTACTGGTATGGCCTAATAGACAGCAAGGTGGAGAATGTTAGCAATTGCTACCCATTTGGCCCAACAAGCACTTCAAGCCCAAAATGTCCATTTGGTTCTATGATCCGATGAGGCCCATTGATCACTTGCAAATCGTGTCTACTGAATTAACACTTATAATCAAAGGTGTTAATATGTCCAGATGCTGACAAATGGATAATTGGACGGTTCTGATTGAATTTTGGAGGCTTCTGAAGATTAAAAGGCTAAAGTGTATAGGGTACGCAATAGTTTTTTACATTGGGATCTGAACTCTCTCTCTCGGTTCTACGCTTCATCTTCTTCCTTTCTTTTGTGGGTTTCTTTCTCTGTAAACATTTGGTTTACAGATTTTCTGAGTGATTAGAAACAAAGAAATGTTGGTTTATAGTGTTACTCTGTGAACAGTAACTTGGGGGTTACAATCATGATTTCTTGGTGTATTTCAGATTAGAGAAAAGAGAGTTATATTTTTTAGAGGTTCAATCTGTATTCTGTAAAACGCTGATTCTTTGCTATTGTTTTAAGGCTTGTGCTTAGTGCTTGAGCGTTATCCTTTGGTGGATACTCAACGGGTGATTAGGTTATTAATTTGGCTGAACATCCGAGCTCTTTTTAGGGAAAAACAAATCCTTGTGTTTTTACTGTTTTTGTTTACTTTCTTGAGTTGTCTTTGGTGATGATTGGGATCAAAAGGGACCAACAAAAAGCAAATAGGAAAAAAATAAAAAGAAAAATTTAAACTGAAAAGGGAAGCCACCGCCACCGCCACCGCCACCGCCACCGCCATCAAGGGTGGATTTACATGGGACAAGGAGGGTAGCCCTCACTCAATTTCATATATATATATATATAAAAAAATTAAATCTACACATATTGCTTATTTGTGGCATGTTAGATCCAACTAATTCATTTTCAACTTTTGATAAGTTTAGGTTGATTCAACTTGCTAAATTTTTATTGATATTATTAAACGATTTAAGAATATGAAAACTCATAGTTAACAACTTTAATATGTTAAAAAAAATTATTATTGTTTTCTATGTATAATTAGTCTTGATATTTTTTTTTATTATTGTTTACATAGTACATCTTTTAGTAAAGTCTTGTGTGACTACCGTTCCAATCTTTCGATCATCACTGATTTTTAAGAAATGGTAGTCCACTTTTGGGTATGGGGAATTAGTTTTTCCATAATTTGGAGAGATTTATTTATGCATTAATAGACGTCTCAACTCTTGAGGTGCAAAGCGTTACATCTGCGCCTTCGAAGTACCATTGTCATATGTGTGTGAGCATATATATGAGATAATTTATTATGACTTGTGGTTGTTGATGATCCTATTAAGTATTAGCTTATACTTTGTTCTCAAAGCTGTTACCACTCGAGGCATTATATATACTACTAATTTTAAGAATATATATGATGGTAATATTGATTTTATATTTTGATTTCTATGTCTTTTTTTCTTATCTTTTTTTTTCTTGATTTAGAATATTTGTTCGATGTAAAAAGTTAATTATTGTGGTAGTCTTGATAACAAATGGATTTAAGCTCGAATGATGTTTTATGTCATTTTGTAAGCAATTAAGCGATATATTTATTGTGGAAGAACGAGTTAGAACAAGGAGAATTGATGTTACTCCAACTCTTTCAAGCACGCGGCTGAGGAAGACATAACTTGGATAAAATGAGTCATGTTATATATAAGGTGAAGGTAAATCTCGCATAATAAGTGATTTTATGTGATGAGTTAAAATCATTGTCCAAATATCTCATTGTTTTGAATTTTTGAAATTTAATAATATTTCGGATGGAATTATTGTAATAGAAAATTCTTCTTTATTTTATGTCAAATAATTTTGAGATTCTTTTTCTCGAGAAATAACTACCTAAAAAGGCTAAATTCAGCTCAAGTGTTGTTCCATAGCTAAAATTAGATTCATTAAATTTTAATATTATTACAAAATGTGTGTAAGCTCAAGTGTTGTTCCACACCACTCTCAAATGTATTAATTAAGTGAGCCATTATGTTTTAGCAATTCATTGGTCGATGTTAGTGAATATTTTCGTGGGTGTTTTAATTTCAACAACACTTGAAAAAAAATTATGATGGTTTTGACATGTATATTATATGATTAACTCTGTGAATGTTTACATGGTCAGCGCAACCAGGTAGTACCATAGTCGGCCTTGATCGTGTTCAACATTGGAGATTTAAAGAGACGTAGTGACCCAGTTACTACTATAGTTGGCATAGTCAATTTCAACAACTACAGTGACTCTATTACTACCATGGCTGGCCTTGGCGATTTCAGATTAGGTGTCGTAGTGACATCATTAATACCATCGGCCTGGCGAATATTTTGTGAACGTCGTGCCCGATTATTACCATGATCTGCCATGGCAGTTTTAGTGGTCGTATTAGCGAGATTAATATTGTCGGCCCTAGCTAATATCTTTTGGCCATAGTGACACGGTTACTACCATGGTCGACCATGGTGATTTCAATTACCGTAGTGATGCGATTAATACAGTTGGCCCTGGTGAATATTTTGTGGCCATAGTGACCCATTTACTAATACAGTCAACTATCGTGATGTTAGTGGACATATTGACGCAATGAATACTGTCTGCCCAAAGGAATATTTGTGACCGTCGTGATCCGGTTGGTACCGAGATTGGCAATGGCGATTGTAGTGGCCGTAGTAATGCAATTAATACCGACGACCTGGTGAATTTGGCTGCAGTGGTCTGGTTAATATCGTAGTCGGCCTTAACGAACTGGAGGTGGCTGTCATGATCCGATTTAATATTGTGGTCAACTTTGGTGAATCGTTTTAAAACTTTAATTATACTGCTAGGAGATTCTTGTATATGTTGTGGACAGTGGCGAAGCGAGGATATGACAAAGAGGTGGGCCTAAGGGGGAGGTGGAAACCCTCCTCTCATGGGTTGACCCCAATTTTTTTTTTCTTAAACCACAATTACTAGGTCCAGTTTTATGAGAATCTAATATTTTTAAATAAGTCATAATCTTTAAAAAGCTTACAAAAATATTCAATATCTAAAATTAACTAAAGAAAGTTGTGCCCGACAATCTTTTACAGCTACGAATTCTTATATAATAAAATCTATATCTATTTTATTAACAAGGTCTTCCTTGTCGTATATGTTTTTCCTTTTTCCTGGATCATGCTCAATTCAGAAAGATTGAGTTGGAAAAGATTGTTGATTAGTAGTTGGATGAGGTATGTTGATATTCATTTGAATCTTCAGTTGGTGTATTTATTCTTGGTTTCAAGAAAGAATGCAAGGTCGTTTTTTCTTTTTTCATAGGAGGTTGTTTTGCGGCCATTGTATATTCTTAAAATCAAGAAATTTCAAAAAAATAATTATACAAGTAAATTTTAATTGAGAGAACATGTTCAAAACTCCAAAAACAATAATGTTTAATCCAAAAACCACCGTTTATAATGAATAAAAATCTCCTTAAATCGAAACATTGAAACTCTAATTGAAATAAAATTCTAACGAGAAATAAATTTAAAAATACGAAAATAGACCGGTTTGTCAAGACGATTTCAAAAACGTATTATAATAGAAAATCTGAGCTTGTATGTTAATTCTATGTCCGTTTTCATGAGATTTGAGAAGAAGAATCCGATTAAAAATAAAACAAAAAAACAAAAAAACAAAAAAGCATTCACTGAGCCTATGTTTAAATGGACTGGGCTGCTGGTTTTTTTTTTTTTTTATCCGAGACAGGTCTGGGCAGCCTTATCCGAGACAGGGCTGGGCCGTGGACCTGTCTCCGCCTCTGGCTGTGGATAGTTTGAGTCACCTGAAAGTGTAATCATGAACAATGATAATTAATCAAGGTTTTGGAATACTAAAATTTTATGGGTGTTAATGTAAGGCACAAGTTAAGAAGCATTAAATAGGGTGTTTTCTGTGTAAATTAGAAAAACAAGAGGAAAATAATTCTATGCAACCTTATTTATTTAAGGAGTAGTGATATTTATAGTCGTTTATTATCGATAATCATCCTACGTGGTATTATTCAATCGGATAAATTATTCATAATTAATAACTATAGATACATTATTTAATTAAAGTAAATAATCCATCTAATTGAGTAATGCCACGCATGATGATTATCAGTGGTGAGCGACTATGAATATCATTATTCTTATTTAAGCTACGTTAAATGAAATTATAATTTTTTTTTTTTTTAAAATAATGAAAACAACCATATTTAATGCAGCTTAACTTAAGGGCGCATGTTAAACAGACCCAAAATTACAAAAAGGAATGATAGGGTCAAACAAATTTGATGAAGTAGATTAGCTTGATTTGTAAATATTTTCTTGTATCATCAAATTAAAATAATAAAGTTTAGTCTGCCTTCAAAATAAATAATAGAACTCGATGAGTTAGTAACAAAATGGATCTAGTGAATTTCATTTTGAAAGGTCACACTAGTGATAAAATTTCTTCAACGTCAAAGGTAGATTTGCCTTTTCTTGCACAATTTATTCAACAATCAAAATTCTTTCAACAACGTCAAAGGTCACACTAGTGATAAAATTCTTTCATCAAAGGAGTTCATGTTCACGATGCTCGATTCTTACCAAAATTCACATGTCAACATATATATTTATTTGTGTCTCTTGATCAAATTATTCGATAACATTTTTTTTCATGAATTAACCCACATAAGTTGATGTGAGGAGGAAAAAAAATTATTTAAATAAAAGGTGGGGGCATATCTTGCCATGCACACTACATTTCTCCTTTAAAAAAAAAAATTGAAACAGTTAATCTATATTGTCATTTAGTTCCTTTAAATCACATTTTTCACAACAAAGTGTTCATGTGATGGTAATTCGAGAGGGGAAAAAAATAGAAATGTATAAAATAAGCTACTTTTCTTGTTTCGTAAAGAACATAAAATCGTCATTATCTGATTTTGACAATCATAACATTGTGATGCCGACAATAAAAGGACACCAACTACAAAAGCTCGTTGGACTCTTACGACACCAAACTGTTGACGTCAAAATCCGTCAACTTTGAAAGATGTGTACTTGTTTGTTTGGTGGAGTTTAAAATTAGTTTTTTTTTTTTTTTGAAAAAAGTTGATGAAATTTGTGGTTGAAAAGTTAAAAAATTTTTGAGTCCCATGAAATATGTAGTTGAAAATGAGTTTGAAAAAAAAAATAGTTTATTTTAGAGAATGTCCTTTAATTTTTTTCAAATGTCTCTTTTTATAGATGATTCTTGTGGACCGTACTTAATAAGGTGTGTGTAAACTTTGTATCAATAAAAGCTATGTTGTCTCTAATTCGTCAAAAATATCCTTGCTAATTAGGTCTTCTTATTTGATGGGTTATTTTATTCTTTAGGGTGTGTTTGATTGATTCTATGGAAAAGAAAAGATTTTCAATGTAAGTAGGAAAAAAAAACCACCTATTTTGGTAAGAAAATATTTTCCAACTTTTACTTCTAACCATGCTTTAACCGATTGTGCCTTGGAAATCATTTTCATTTTCCATGCAAGATCAAACAGTAAAAGATGGAAAATATTTTCTAACGATGTGACAAGATTTTCTATTGATTAGACATTTTCCATGGAAAATCTTCCAATCAAACACACCCTTGATTCCATGGAAAAGAAAAAATTTTCATGTAAGTAGGAAAAAAAAACCCACCTATTTTGGCAAAAAAAATATTTTCCAACTTTTCCTTCTTAACGCTTTTAACCGATTGTATCTTGGAAATCATTTTCATTTTCCATGTGCAATCAAACAGTAAAAGATAAAATATTTTCCATCGATGTGACAAAATTTTCCATGGATTAAACATTTTCCATAAAAAATCTTCCAATCAAACACACCTTTATTTTTTAAGAAATAGTTGTCCAGGAATTAATTTCTCCATAATTTGGAGAGATTCAACACTAAAGGGTTTTCAATTATTTGAATCTTAATATGAATTTCCCCAAGCTTAAGGTCGAGGTTTTTGACGAGGAGGAGAAGTAGGGTGGGGAGAATCAGTTGCCAAACTTGTAGAGATGAGGAGTGGCCGGGGCAATGCCAGTTTTGGGTAGAGATGAGTGAGGCAACCGCCTTAGACCCAAAATTGAAATGAGGCATTTTCATTAAAAAAAAATATTTGTGATTACTGAGTTGCCCAAACAAAAATATCTGCGCAAAAGTTTGAAGTCATGACTATTATTAAGTAGTGGTCCAAAATTGAAAGAGCTCATTTAAAAAAAAAGTATTGAAAATTTGCCCATAACTTATCAGACTTTTCTTTAGGGGTCTAATATTTGGACTTCATCTCAGACCGCGAAAATATCAGAACCAGCCTCAGATCAGGGAAGGTGGTGGGCAGGGTGAGGAAGATATCTAATACATTTTTTTCTTTTTTCTTTTTTCTTTTACATAAAATAAGAGTATATTTGTCTTTTTAATTAAACTTTTTTAATCATCAATTGAGGACTATGGTGCAATAAAAATGATAGATTGGGGACTTAAATGGCAAAAACAATAGATCGAGGACCCATTTGCTACTAAAGCAATAGATTGGAAGCTAATGCTGCAATTTTCCTAAATGCAACATATATAATGAATCTGATATGTACGAGTTAATCTATATATTGTCACTATAAAGTATAAACTAATATCTTTTTTATATAATAAGTTTTGTCGGTCCAACTTGGGTCTAGAAAATAAATTAATAGTTATGATTAATATAATATGATACATATATATATGAAGTTCACTGCTCATTCTATAAATTAATAATTTACTAAAATAACAAAATATGTTTAATTACGATGTCTTCTCAAATATGAAAATATCGTTTCTTAATTTATTTATATTTTGAATTCAAATTTAGTTAGATCTCGTCTTTAACATTAAATTTAAATTGATTAATTACGAATAAAAGTCAAAATATTCATAAATTAATTAATAGATTTTATATGATCAAGTCGACCAACCCGTTAATTTTAAAGAATACATCTCAAATCGACTAACTCACTGATTTAAAAAGAATATAGAAAACAAAAAAAAAAAAGCTGGAAATCTCTCCATTTCTATTGAATTTTTAATCATACAGTACTGAGACCAACTTTTGTGCTGTTAGTTGCCAAATTGCTCTAAATAAAAAATTGCATCCTAACCCCTGAACTTTATCTGAATAGTATATAAGTCTTAATTAAATAAAATAACATTACAAATTAAGAGTTTATTTAAGAAATTATTTAGCAGATTTTGATAAAAATATAATAAAATGTGTGGTTGAAAAGTTAATAAAAATTGTGAGTTCTATAAAATATATGATTAAAATTAATTGTTGACTTTGACAATAATTTTTTAGCAGACTTTTAATATTTACCAAACAAAGACTAAAGAAAGTACTAAAGTGTCTTAATCCGCACAATTCTTGTGTTCTTGGACTGCATCAAAAGTTATGCTACAAAATCATGCATGAAATAGTAGGACGACTTTCCTAATATAGCACAGAATTTACGAAGTGATATTAATTACACCTAAAAAAGTCTACGAGGCGGAATTTCAATTCCAAATCATAAACATGCATTATATATGGTAAGAACACAAGATATTAAAATACGTCACGACAAAGAAACAACAATTGATATATATAACATAAACATATATCATACTTAATAATCATTAGAAAACATGAAAACAAAGAAGATAACATATAGATGGATCTTCCAACAGTTGAAACGTGCGGGCAATATATTTTGCCAGGCAACACTAAATCTTGTACACATTTATGATGTCATACTCGATATTATTTAAATATAAAAATAAATTACAATCTTATTTATTGTGATTTTCAGTCTTGTTCAGTACTAAAAACAATGTCCTCATGGACTAGTAGTTGCCGGAGGTGGAATAACTGGAAATGGAAAATAAGGAACAGTGGGCCGACCTGTGGAGGGGATAGGGATTGTAGGATACGTAGTTGGTGGCAAGTTGGGGATTGTTGGAAAAGAAGGCGAGGGGAAAAGAGGCGCAAACAATGCAGGATTATATGGTGGTGCCAAGAGACGTCGGCCCGCTAACACATTGTCGAGGCTTGAGAAAGATAGAGCGATGAGAAAGAAGAAGATGAACCACTTGGAAGAAGCCATGATCAATGGGAAATGAGGACTTGTGACTTGGGACTATAAGCAAAACTGGGAGTTTGTTAAGTGAATTTTTGTTGTGAGAATGTGTTGAGGCTTGTAGAGCCTTTTTATTGTGTTTGTTTGATGAGTACAATTATGGTTTGTGGTACATGAAAGATGCCATAATGCAATAAAATTTATGACTTTATTTCAACTTTATTTCAAATTTCCATTAGTGCACTTTTAATGCCGTCTATTCGGTTATGAATTAGGTTTAGATTAATGAAGAGTTAATAACTTGGGGTACATTTGGTTAATAGGCGGCAATTTCTGTTAAAGGATAAATTCCATATCAAAAAATAAAAAAAGAATTATACAATATTAAGTTTAAAAAATTATAATTTTAGAACTAACATCTTCTTCACAAAGTTAACATTTTAAAATCTATTTTTATCCACAATCACCAACAAATAATTTCGTATTTAAAAACTCTTAATAAAGTTAACCTTTTAAGATGGAACTCTAAATGTTAATATGGTATTAGAACTCATTAAACTTAAGTGAGCGATTCAATCCGACTAAAACTCAAATGAGTCACATATCAAGATTGGTGTTTTCAAACGAGTTACCATCTTTTAAGATATGTTAATGGATAAATCTCATATCGGGGAAAAAAAAAAAATTATACAACTTATGAAGATTTGAATTACTCTACTTAACAATATTGACTTTTTGAGATGAACACGAAATGTTAATAGTTTTACGATTGAATCATTGTTTTACTACCTTGTATTGATGGTATTTTGATGGTATCCAAACTATATCTAGTTTGATAATATTTGTTGAAATCTACGTTAATGTTTAAGAAATAAAATTGTTGATTATAATCCTTTTCGTTCTAATAGACAAGAATACGGTAAAGATGATTAAATGGTGGAAGATTTAGGTGGAATAGAGTCACGTATTATTTCACTTCGCATTGGAGGGTTTTCAAGTCACAAATTTGGTGGCTTTCATATTTATATGGCCTCATTTTTTGTTCAATATTGTTTAATTCTATTAAATATACAAATAGAGAAAAAAATTAATTTGTTTTTTCGGCCAATGACAATAGCGGGATATATTTTCAAAATTTGTCAAAATCAAAAGATGTACTAATTATTGAAAAATGAAAAGATGTGATATTATATTTGGTGGATGAAATTGAACAAGTTTTCCAATTTTAGACACCTTGAAAGTCGAAATTTGGAAGAAATTTAAGTCATACGTTAATTATAAATTGAAGTATTTTTCTTCTCTTTTGTATATATGACTTGAGGATTTTTTTAAACAAATATTGTAAGTTTAGTATCTTAATTTTTCTTGTTCTCTTTCTGAATTGTACAAAGAGTAGAAATTGGTGGGTATAATAAAGTTTAGGATTTTTTTTTTTTTTTATGATACTTGAGGAATTTGGTGGTGAGTAAAATTCTATATGATTGTAACAATTTTTATATAGTGAAAAGTTTTGGCAGTTCATAAATTTTTCTCTATCTTTTTATATATTTTTTGTCTCTTGTATTACTTTTGAACAAGGATCTTGTAGGTAGTAAAGAAATTTGTCTAAATTCTCAATTAAAGTGAAATCTATATGATTGTAATGATTTTTCATATAGTGAATGCTTTGGCAGTTCATCAAATTTCTTTATTTTTTTTTTTGTCTCGTTTATTTTTCTTTAAACAAGGATCTTGTGGACAATAATTGAATTGGTCTCAATTGTTAACGTCTCAATTTGTCAATCTAGATTGCATAAGATTTTGAAACTAATACAAGTCAATGGTGTTTTGATTCAATCTAGATTGCATAAGATTTTTGAAAGAGAAACCAATCCCTTTTTTCGACAAAGATATTGAAAATTCAGTATGAGCGATGAGGATTGAGAAGATTTGAATTTGAAAACTGCAAGTATGATACGTCTCTTTCTAGTCAAAAATGTTCTTGCAAATATTCATGGAATATCTACTACAAATGAGCTTTGAGAAAACTTGAATAGTTGTATCAAACAAAGAGTCTTTCAAATCGGTTGTACTTGAACAAACAGCTTCATTATTTGCGACTGAATGCATGTACGAACATTTTAGGCCACTCGAGTGTTTTCAATGGGATCATTTTTGAACCGGATGTTATTAAAATTAAATTTGTTGATAAGGATAAAGCATTAATATTCATCTAATCTCTTCTATCCTCCTATGAACACATCAAACGAATTTTGATGTATGGGAAAGAAACTGTGAGTTTTGAAGAAGTTACAAGTAAAGTAATTCCTAAAGAAAAAAGGTTGAGTGGTGAAACTAATATTTCATCTGAAAACTCATTACTTGTTGCTAAAAAATGGAAGAAAAATAACTCCATGAAAAGAAAATATCTTGTTGGAACTGTGGACAACATGGTCACGTGAGGAAAAATTGTCCAAAAGATGAAAAGGCTCAGCTAATTGCTCGATATCAGATATGGATAATATGTCTCTCTTTATGAGAGACGATAATGTCGCTTGGATAAATATTTATATTCTTGTGGCATATGTGTTACTACTAGTGGGTTTATATGTTTTCACATGGACATTGACTTGATATTAATGCAAGGTATGTGGTGGAATTGATGTCGACGACTGATGAACTTCCAAGTTAGTCAAGTAAGGGAGTTGCACCATAATTTTCCAACAAATTTATTCAACATGAGCTAATGAAATTTTTAGAATTCGTTATTTCTAAATAATTATACTTATATAGTTGAGTATGTTAATTCTATAATTTGAGAATTGTGATTGTCAAAGCTTATAAAATTTTCTCATGCATTGAGATGAAGAGTTGCAAAAGAGATTATTGAGTTTTGACTCGTTTTTCTTTAAGGTGGAGATTGTTGGGATATTTTGTCAAAACTTGCAAAAATCAAAAGATGCATTAATTGTTGAAAAATGAAAAGACGTGATTTTATATATTATATTATATTGGTGAATAAAATTGAATAAGTTTCTAAATCTTGGACACATTGAAAGTCGAAACTTGGAAGAAATTTTGATCATATGTTAATTATAAATTGACGTGTTTTTCTCCTCTTTTGTATATATGACTTGAAGATTTTTTGAGAGAAAAATTGTAAGCATAACATCATAGTTTTTCTTGTTTTTTTTCTGGGTTGTACAAAAGTAGAAATTAGTTGGTGTAATAAAATTTAGTAATATTGTTTTTCTTATGATACTTGGTGAAATTCTATATGTTACTTTTTATATTTTTTGTCTCGTGTTTTCTTCTGAACAAAAATCTTGTGGACAATAAATGAATTAGTCTCAATTTCCAACAGAGTGAAATCTATGATTGTAACGATTTTTCATACGTAAAAGCATTGACAGTTTGTAAATTTTTTATATATTTTTATACTTTTTGTCTCCTCCTTATTTTTCTATCAACAAAAATTTTGTGGATAATAAATAAATTGGTTTCAATTCCCAACAGCCACATTGGGCCACATGCTTTTGCACTAGCGAGAGGCATCAATTGGATTGCATTGGTTTTACTGAGATCATATATTCTTAAGGTGTCAATCGAATTGAGTTAGATCAACAAGACTAAATTTTGAGGTCTTATGTACATTTTTAAGCATGTTTGAGTCTAAACATTTTACAAACCTTTCATGACCCATTGACATGGACGTAATATTTACTTGTAAGTAATTAATACATTTTTATACATTCTCAATCATCTTCTCATAAATTAGTAGGAGTCTACACCGATCTTAACCTAACATGTCGCTTAAGAAAAAATATTGTTCTCATTGATGTATCCTAGGGGTTGGGTGGGTTATATCCCAGAATAAAAAGAAGCGCAATTATATTCGCATCACATCTTTTATTTGTTGTACTATATTTTAATTATCTTTAAGATTCTCAATCTTTGTTTATTGTAGCACTTACGTTCCTAATATTTTTTGTCACATTCATATCTTTATTTTTATATTAATTAGCTCACATTGTCTTTAATAACGATTTTTGTCCAAAAAAATCGTTAGGAGAATAAAAACAACTTATTTTTTCGTTATATTTTTTGGAAAACAATAAATAAGCATTTGAAAAGAATATTTTGACATAAATCATCATTAAGGATGAGTTGTGCTAATTAATGAAAGATTGAAGATAAGAATTCAAAGAAAAAAAAAATTCATGAACATAAATATTATAATGAATAAAAATTAAGAACTTTAAGTAGAATTAAAATATAGTGCAACAAATGAAAACTATTGTGCCAATATATCTACCCTAAAAAGAATTGATCTAGATTTTTGTTTTTTGTTTATTTCATCGAAGTGACAATTTTATTCTATATAATTTGTGGACAACGATAACAAATATTTGAAACCTAAGGAACGAGAATTGCATTCCTTAAATCATGAAGTCAATTAAACCTAAAAATGTGTCAAATTATTTCCATTTCCGTATCTTATCATAAAATATTTTTTCATAAGTTATACTTAGATCGAATGTTGATCACTTCATCTTGCACAATCGCTACAATGAATAATACCATCTGCGACAGAGTTTTATTTTCGTTGATGACAAAATTTCCGCCGGTGAAAGTCATCGTGCACTTGAAAAATTGGTAACAAAAAGCTCAATAATTTGTCGGGGAAAAAAGTTGGTGATTAACTTTAAAGTTTAGAGTAATGATCTCCTACCCATGGTGAGTACGAGATCATTTACCCACTGTGTATGAACACATTTATATCTACACAGTCACACAGTTGTGTATTGTGTGGGCTCTCACATCAGCCCACATCATTAGTGGGTAAACAATCTCCTACCCACGGTGGGTAAGAGATCATTACTCTTAAAGTTTAAATCTTAAAAAACTTATACAGCTTTAGCCTACCCTAAAATTTAATTCTAGTTCCACCCCCAAATCATATCCTTATATTGAACCAAAATATATGTATAATAGTTTTGTTCAGTTGAAAGTTAAAAATTCCATCTCATGACTAATATTTAAAATCCAACAGATTGTTAAAATAAAATTCAACAATTTTTGGGCAATCCTGCAAAAAAATTTCATGCAGTGATATTTAAAAAAATAAAAAATAAATAAATAAACAAAAACAAAATTTAGGCAGTGAGGTGAGGCTATGAAGAACAGCTCATTTGGCTGTAGACAGTGACAGAGCCCACAAAAATGTCGTGTTTGAATCCTTTTATGGAATTTGCAGTCTCAAATTTACTTTTATCATTTCTTCTAGTAATTATCTTTTTTTTTTTTCCTTTTTTCAAACAATATTAGTATGTATACATGGTCTAGTTGCAGGATTTTCTACAAAAGCTGATTTACGAAAAGATAACTAGTTTAGAATGTTTTTTTTTTTTTTTTTTTTTGTATTGTCATGAAAATTTATAGTTATATACTGGTTGTTGACTACTGAAATCGAGCAAACCCGAAAATGTATGAAATATATATGAAACAAAAGTATAAATGTAATTAATAGCAGTCAAACATAGGTTCTCCCCTATTCAATTAACAACAATGACAAGACAATAATGGATGACAAAACAACACGACAATACAATTATTACACAAACAAATCATCTCAAAAGATGATTTGATGAATCTTAAAACAATCCATCAATTTAATTTTATGAAATCCAAACTATGGATTACTTAGTAGAAATAAATGATTCATGGGGATTTTGACTCTTCTGGCAATGAGGGTTTGGGCAGTTCAGGCTGCTTAGGAAGTTCTGGTTTTGGCAAAGTTGGCAATTCAGGCTTTGGAATTGTTGGCAGCTCGGGTTTCGGCATTGTTGGCAACTCAGGTTTAGGCAATGAAGGCAATTCAGGTTTTGGTATTGTTGGAAGTTCAGGTTTAGGTGGTAGCTCTGCTTTTGGCACCTCAAGTTTTGGTATTGTGGGCAACTCCGGTTTAGGCAATTCAGGTTTTGATGGAAGCTCTGGCTTTGGCAATGTTGGCACCTCGGGTTTTGGTGGGAGTTCTGGCTTTGGCAATGTTGGCACCTCGGGCTTTGGCAATGTTGGCACCTCGGGCTTAGGCAATTCAGATTTTGGTGGGAGTTCTGGCTTTGGCAATGTTGGCACCTCAGGTTTTGGCACTGTAGGAACATCAAGTTTTGACACTGTAGGCAACTCTGACTTAGGCAATTCAGGTTTTGGTGGAAGCTCTGGCTTTGGCAATTCTGGTTTTGGTGGGAGTTCGGCTTTGACCTTGCAAGGCACCTCGGGTTTTGGGTAATCGTCGGCACCTCGGGTTTAGGCAATTCGGGTTTTGGTGGGAGTTCTGGCTTTGGCAATGTTGGCACCTCGTGTTTTGGCAATCGTAGGCACTTCAAGTTTTGGCATTGTGGGCAACTCTGGTTTAGGCAATTCAGGTTTCAATGGATGCTCTGGCTCTGGCTTTGGCAATATTGGCACTGTAGGCAACTCAGGCTTTGGCAATTCCGATTTTGGCGGGAGTTCTGGCTTTGGCAAGGTTGGCACCTCGGGTTTCGGAGGAAGCTCTGGCTTAGGCAGTGTTGGCACCTCGAGTTTTGGTGGTAGCTCTGGCTTTGGCAGCGTTGGAACTTCAGGCAAGGTCTCTAAGAGATGTCGTGCCTCGACGTGAATTCTATTTTCTCCTATCGATAGTGTTGCTATCAACATTAACAAGAAGAAAGGGGTGTGCTTATTAAAAGCCATTGTTCTAAAAGATAACAAAGTGATCACTCGAGAACTCTTTCTTGGAAATTGTTTCAATCTTAATCTGATTTATGTATGAATTTTTATGTGCTCAAGTTTATATAGACATGGGATGTGGAGAAAGTGAAGAAATATTGGCTTGGTTGGTAGGAACAAGTGCTTGTTAGTTCAACTTCACAATAGTTTTCCTTCCAATTTTCTATCTACTAATTCATATCTTAGCCATCTAAGTTGCCACGTGTAAATTGGATAGACACATAAAGAGTTGTTTTCATTTGTCATAAAATTCAAACTGGTAGGTAGTAATATCCATTCACAAGAAAAGGACAAGTGTCATTGCCAATCCATGCAATTCATGGCTCAGAGACTCTTATGACGTCCGAAAGGCTTAAACATCACTTCGATATGTCGACCAAATGGAGCCTATAAAAAGTGAGCATCTATGACATTTTGGGGATGAACTTAGCTTAAGCTCGAAGTAAATAATGGTCTAATCTTGATCAACAACTAAGATTAACTTAATCAAAGTTAGACGAATGATCTTACTTTTTCATGCAGAGACGGACTTTTGGGTAAAATTCAGGGATAATACTTCCACAATCGCCATGATGTGTGTGGGCGAACTCACTCTTAATATATCATAGTTTATAGGGAAATTGGCGTAAATGGTCCCTAACGTATGACATTAGTGCGCAAATAGTCCACAACTTTTCAATTTTGGTGGAATGGTTCCTAACCTATCTATTTAGGTCTTGTGATTGATCATTTTTACTGATTAGTTAAAAACCTTTCTATTTATGTATGCAAATGGTCTCTCTCATTTTTTTTTGTCTTTATTAGTGGGGGTAAAATTGTCAAGTTACATTTTTTTCTTTCAATTGGCGCAAATGGTCCCCAACCTTTACCTTAGTGTGGAAATGGTCCATAAGCTTTGTTTTTGGCGCAACAATCCCCAACCTATATGTTTTGGTGTGCAATTGGTCCTTATTTGATAAAAAGACAAAAATATCCTTAGTTTTAATTAAAGCAATTTGCAATTGGATTACTAACCTTTGCAAAAAAGTGAAAATGGATCCAATACTTTAATTTTTTTTATTAAAAATTAAAAGAAACTAACAAATTGATAATATACTAAATTATTTTGTATATTTTATGAACTATTATAAAATAAAAAAAATTTAAGCTCATAATTATTAACAAATGTGCTAATTAAAATTATTTTATTATTATTAAGTAATCATATTATTTAAAATTCAAATTTTAATTTTATCATTACAACATAAAAAAAAAAATTTGTCACGAATAAATTTTTTAATTATGCTCAAACTTGTTACAATTATTTTTCTTGTGACAAGTTTAAACTTAAATAACTGTCACAAGTTTGAGCATAGTTAAAAAAATTATTTGTGACAAAATAATATTTATTTTGTCACAAATTAAAATTTTATTTTAACAAAAAAATTACTTCTATATTATTTTTATTGAAAATGTTTTACTCCGTAGATGAGGTTGAGTAATATATAAAATATTAGGAAGTTAATGTTTAGTTTATCCTATGGCAAATCAAGAGAAAACCCAACTAATCAGTGAAGATTTTTCTTTGTGAAATTATTGAAATTTTGATTGATTTTGTCGAAAAGAAAAGAAAAGAAACTAAATTTAGAGCCATGTACAAATTAAAAATTTTAATTTGAGCATAATTAAAAAAAATTATTTGTGACAAATTTATTTTTATTTTTCTGTTGTAATGATAAAATTAAAGTTTGAATTTTAAGTAATATGATTACTTAATAATAATAAAATAATTTTAATTAGTACATTTGTTAATAATTATGAGCTAAATTTTATTTATTTTATAATAGTTCATAAAATATACAAAATAATTTAATATATTATCAATTTGTTAGTTTCTTTTAATTTTTAATAAAAAAATTTAAAGTATCGGACCCATTTTCACTTTTTACAAAGGTTGAGAATCCAATTGCAAATTTCTTTAATTAAAACTAAGGATATTGTCTTTTTATTAAATAAGGATCAATTGCGCACCAAAATATATAGATTAGGGACTGTTGTACAAAAAAACAAAGGTTAGAAACCATTTCCACACTAAGGTAAATGTTAGGGACCATTTGCGCAAATTGAAAGAAAAATGTAACATGACAATTTTACCTCCACTAATAAAGTCAAAAAAATTAGAGGGACCATTTGTGTACTTAAATGGAAAGGTTTTTAACGGAATCTGTAAAAAAAGACCAATTGCGCACCTAAATAGATATGTTAGAGACCATTCTGCCAAAAATAAAAGATTAGAGACCATTTGCGCACTAATATCATACGTTAGAGACCATTTGCGCCAATTTCCCTAGTTTATATAGAAAAGTTCGATACATTTGACACACTTACTTATATGAAAAAATTACATATTTAGATGATTTATGTATTGAAAGTACTCGTTAATCTTAAATTATATATAGAATTTTGATTCATGTTACTTCATTAGAACGATCGAGTAAACAAAAACGGTAAATTATCAAACATTCATCATAATTTCACTTGAATTAATTTTACACAATTGAGTCAACGAACTTAAATTTTGTCACAATAGAGCCACTTCATCTACATTTGTTATTTCACCAAAATAATAATGTATTATATCAGAAAATGCAAGTTGGTGCTCCATATTTCTTGTGCAACCGGTCCAGTGGTCTGAATGGTTACATTATTTTTTTAATGGTAATTTATTCTCGACATATATTTTTGTTACTATTTAATTTTCTTTATTACTTTATTTATTGAATTTTTTTGTCTATAAATTAAATTTATTAAATTATTTATAATTCTAATATTAATAACTAAAAAGTTATTCGTAATCTTAAATTTTTTTAATTGTTATTTAATTATCGACATAATTTTCTTGATCTAATATTTAATTTTTTATATTTTCTTTCTTTATTTATGGTAAATACTCAGTTATTAATATAAAATTATTATTTTTAGTTGTTATTTTATTATAAAATTTAGAAAACTTACCTAAATAGTCATCTACTCTTTTAATGCTTGTTTGATTTTGCTAAAATTCATAATTTTAATGAAATTTGATAAAAGTTGATGTAATTTGTGGTTGAAAAGTTGATAAAAATTACGTCTCCCAAGAGATATGTTGTTCAAATTAATTATTGATTTTAACTTTAACTTTAACTTTTTAATAAAATTTTAAGTAAAATCAAACAAAGTCTTAATAAGGAAAGTTGCCGGATTTTGATATTTTATCTTGTATACAATTTGTGTAAAAATTAATCCATGTTCAATCTTCATTATATTACTTTTAAATTTTTCTTTTTGTATTTTCATAAAGGAATAATTAAATACTCCATGAGCATGTCGATTCAATGAAGGATTTGAATTTCTACCATGTTGAAGTAATGTAATAGCTAGGAAATGTGTGGTTGACAAGTTAATAAAAATTATGAATCTTATAAAATACGTAATTAAAATTAATTATTAATTTTTTTATTATACATTAATGGTGTGTTCTTAAAAAGAGTTTATTGCAACCTTCATTAATAGTATTCTTTATTCATATGAATAGATTAATTGAAAGATAATAATAGTTTGATTCAAGAATGATAACTATTGAATAGTTCAATTAAGATTAACTGTTAGCACAAATTTTAAATCAATATTATATATTAATATTAGAAAACATTAAATTGAGAATGTTTTACATTGCAAATTCCTTGACACCATCTTTGGTTTGTTTGGTTATGAAATTTGTCGTTGTCTAAAAGACGTGTGTTATTCTAATTGTAAACTTACGTTGTTGTTTTGAAAATAATATGTTTAATTTAACTTTTTGTGTAATCGACAACGAAATTGTTTTATCACGACTATTGATAAATCTATTGATGATTGTACACAAGAAGTAAGATGAACCAATAAGAGTGTTTAAGTACGTTAAATGAGGTTGAGAATTATCTTAGCATAATAATATATAGCTGAAGTGAACTAGGGTTGTCTTTCGAATAATGTGACTCATAAGAAAAATTGTTGCAAGTCCACTTCAATAAAATAGAGTTGAAAAAAGTTAAGATTAGACCTATCCAAGGATTTATGAGGGTAGCATTTCAGATTATATTCTCAATTCAAGATCACATTTATCCTAGATTTATGAGGACAACAAAGGGAATGTTATTATGCTCAATGTGAAAGTAATTTCAAACTCTTTTTAGCTTTTAGTTTTGTAAAATACTCAAATTTTGTTTAATATGCTATTTTTAAAACAGGTAATGATCTCCTCGCCTCTTGGGAGGTAGGATATCATCACCCACCTGGCGAGGTGTCGTCGGGTGGGTGGTCACCTCAATAGGTGGGTGGTTAGTGTTAAAAATTATTTTAACACTAACCACCCACTGCCGTGAAAGATCACCCACCGACACCTCGGCAAGAAAATGATATTATGAGGCGAGATCACCCCCATTTTTAAAAAATACATTTTTAAAAACAAGGTAAAACTTATAACATAAAACATAAAACATATTTTTGACATTTTTAGTGAAAATATCAAAACATTCAAAATAGGAAAAATAAAAATTTATTAAATTCTAAATTTTTAAAAAGTAAAATATCTATAAAATGAAAATCTAAAAAAAAAAAAACCCTTATTGGTTATTTAAATAAAATTCTTTAAAAAATATTTAAATAAAATCGATTAAAATGCTCAATCCACGTCATTAATTTTTATTTTTATTACCTATTTTGCGAATTTATTATTTGTTTATATATATATATCTATACTATAATATAAGTGTCTATGACACGCTTTCTTATTCACCCTTCAACCAACGCGACGTCGTTTTGATGTTGTATTAGTCTTAATTTTGTCCAAATCTCACCATTTTGTCCTAATCTTTTGACACTTTTTGTATATTAAATTAATATCTTTACCGCAATTTTGACTTCTTCATCTTTTCTTTTCTTTTATTTGTTTTAATATACATATATTAGTGTCTTTTAGCCATAATTATTGACTTCTTATATATTAGAGTAAATATATATTCATTTTCCCTTAATAAGTCATCAAATTTGGTGTTTTTTTATCCCCAGTTGCTATGGGAAGAAAGGATAAAATACTGAATCGATTCCCAAAGGTTTTGGTAAATTTCATTTTCTCTAAAATGCGCTTTTGTTGTCCAACTTAAATATTTGTTGCAACTTATACATTACGTATTTTTACATAATTCCAGGTTGGAGCGATATCCCTATGGGTTACCTAACCATTGGCTTTGGTTTTCACATAATCTTAATATATATAAAAGAAGGATACCATAAAATATTTGCAAAGCTTTTCCTCCAAAACTTGCCTCAATTCATGAGATAATGTAATAAATAATATTTATAAGTCAAAATATTAGAAATCTGCGATTCAATATTTTTTGAGTTTAAACTTCCAATGTATTCTTAAAACATGTATTAATATATTATTATTTAATTTAGTTAATTAATGTGCTTGAAATTTCAATCAATATTAATTATAACTATTCTAGAAAGTGATACTACGTTTTTCAAGTTGCTAACATTAGTAATATTCCAATGGTAAATTTGGATTATAGAAATGAAAAAATATTAACATTAAATATAACAATTTACATATTAAATTATGAAAATCTTATAAATATAACAATTTACATTAATTAAACTTATTAAACTTCTAAAAAACGAAAGGAAAAGATGTCTAGAAATTTATTGTTGTATTGAATGCAAATATATTATTAATATGATACGAAATTAACGCAATCAGCATCTATACAATTTAGAAAATCAATTTTCAAATTATAATATAAAAATTAGTGAGTTATTTAATTAGTCGCACCAAAAATTAATCAGGGAGCACTTCTTAAAAATTAGAAAATAATAATCAAGCTTTCCCTTAAATTATGTCTGTTTGTTTTTTTCCATGTTAATTAAGAAATAGTTAAAATTAGTTGCAATTTATAAAAATATATAAATACATAATCGACTATTAAATAGAGGTGAGAAAACACATTCATTTGATTTAAACTAATGAAGAGTTTTAAAGTGTGAAAAATCAATCAATCTAATAATATTTGTATCGATTATTAAAAAAAACTTATCTATGAATACCTGAAAATTATTTTTCAAATTATATTAAAATTATATTAAATAATATCAAAGTATTTATATTATATTTTATATTATTATTATTATTATTATTCATATTTACATAGAGTCAACAAAAAAATATAATTAAATCAAATGATAGAATTTTAATATTTTATATTATTAAAATTTAATTAATTTAATTAACAAATTATCCAACTTCAAGTAATTAATAATCGAGATTCAATACAATTTAATCGGGACGAGTTTTCCAATATTTCAATTTTCTATGATACTGGTAAAATGAATAAAATTATTAATTGACATTTTCAATTACAAAATACACATATTCTAGAACAAGATAAATTCACTTCAGTTATTTGTAATAACAAATTTGAATGCTACATTAATTAATCAATATAAAATTTAGAGTATGTAAATATTAGTAATTGTCTACAAATTGAAAAACAATAAATTTGCAGAATATCGTTAACGCAATCTGCATCTTTACAATTTAGAAAATAAAATTTCAAATTATAATACACAAATTAGTGGGTTATTTAATGAGCCGCGCTAAAAATTAATTTATTGTCTAATACACTATGACTATCAATAAGAGTCAGGGTTAATATTTCTCCCACATGAGATTATATCTAAAAAACCAGTTTTTAGTCGTAGACAATTTTATGTAGTATTGTCTAGAGTTACAAATCGTACGAGATTAAAAATGTTGATTTGTGATAGAGATGAAGTGTCAATCAATTCGACTACAAACGTGGTTTTCAAAAAGGAGTTTGAAAATATGGATTAGTTATATATATGTTTTTTCAATATCAATGTATAATCAAATGTTATTTATATGATTTTTTTATTTGAATGTAATAAATAAATAAATAATATACTCTAAAAATATTTTAAAATCACAATTATGTAAAACAAGTGCCGTGCATCGCACGGGTGATATACTAGTTTCATGTTATATAACTCAAGTTATGGACAATTTTGTAAATTGCGACAACAAGAATCCGAGAAACTGCCTTGTATGTTTCGGTGAGCATTTTAGTGTGTGAAAACATGCCGTCGGATTATCAAATTTTTATATGTGGTAGTTACATGGGTATTCTACGTTCCTTGAAAATTTCATATTGTTCGGTGATCGCTTTCTATGTCAAAGAAATTTTTTTGCTCCATGATTGGGTGAATTGTTTCTCCAAAATGCACTTTCTCATTGACCAACTCAAAAATATGCTGCACCTTATATATTAAGTATGTTTACACAATTCCAGTTGGAAACGATAGCTCTATGGGTTACCTAACCATTGGCTTTGGTTTCACATAAATTCATGGTATATAACTCAAGTTATGGACAATTTTGTAAACTATGATGTATGAATCCGAGAACGCCTATGGTGTTACGGTGAGCATTTTAGTCGGCAAACATGCCGTCGGACTATCAATTTTTGATATGTGTTAGCTAAATGAGTATTCTATATTCTCTGAAAATTTCATATTTTTTTAGGTTATCGTTTTCTATGTCAAACAAATTTTGTTACTCCATGACCGGGTGAAGAAATTTTAGTAACACTCCTTATTTTGAAAATTTTATTCACCGGTCATGGAGTAACAAAAATTCTTTGACATAGAAAACGATCACCAACAATACGAAATTTTCAGGACATAGAATACTCAGTAGCTACCACATATCAAAAATTGGTAGTCCGACGGCATGTTTAGGCATACTAAAATACTCATCGCGAAACCTCCTAAGTCGTTTTTCGGATTTATGTCGTCGGCGTGCCGGAATTGATATTATAAACAAATCAACAAACTTTAAGTAGTGTAAATATCCTCTTAAACTTTTGTGTACCTTGGTTTTGTGGTAGTTTTAGTGGATTCACATATTTTGGTTACACGTTAATGATGTGAACTTGAAAGGTTTTGCTAAACTTCATGTTTTTTCTAAGATGCAGTTTCATTTGTCCAACTCAAAAATTTACTGCACCTTATATATTAAGTATTTTACATAATTCCAGTTGGAGACGATAGCCCTATAGGTTGCCTAACCATTGGCTTTGGTTTTACATAATTTCATGTTATATAACTCAATTTATGGACAATTTTGTAAACCGTCGATGACATGAATTTAAAAAGCGCCTAGGAGGTTTCGATGAGCATTTTAGTATGCCTAAACATCTTCAGTCGGACTACCAATTTTAATATGTCGTAAGTACTACTGAGTATTATATGTCCCCGAAAATTTCGTATTGTTCGGTGATCGTTTTTCTATATCAAATAATTTTTATCACAAAAAAAATTGAGCTAAAAGCTCATACAAAATAATAATAAAAAAAATTTTATTTCAAAGACTTCGTGAGAGAGAGTCAAAAAAAAAAATTTCAAACTCTTTCCACTTTGTCGACTAAGCAAAAAAAAAAATTTATTTTTTGTCGAGAAACTCGAGGAATTAAAAAAAAAAATTATTTATTTTGTCGAGTAACTCGAAAAATTTTAAAATTTTTTTTTTTAATTTTTTTGTCGAGTAACTCGAGAAATTCAAAAAAAAAAAAATTGTTTTTTTTGTTTTTTTGTCGAGTAACTCGAGAAATTTAACAAAAAAAAAAAAAAATTTTTTTTCGAGAGTAACTCGACAAATTTTAAAAAAAAAAAAAAATTTTATTATTTTTTTGTCGAGTAACTCGACATATTTAAAAAAAAAAAAATTATTATTTTTTGTCGAGTAACTTCGAGATATTCAAAAAAAAAAAAAAAAAAAAAAATTTAATTTTTTTTAAATTCGAGTAACTTCGGCAAAATTTTAAAAAATATATATTTTTTTTTTTTTTTGTCGATAACTTTCGACAAATTTAAAAAAAAAATTTATTTTTTATTTTTTTGTCGAGTTACTCGACAAATTTAAAAAAAAAAATTTTATTTTTTAAAATTGAAGTAACTCGACAAAATTTTAAAAAAAAAAATTATTTTTATTTTATTTTTTTTCGAGTAACTCGACAAATTTAAAAATTTTTTTTTTTTTTTAAATTCGAGTAACTCGACAAATTTTAAAAAAAATTTTTTTTTTTAAATTAGAAATAGTTTGTCGAGTTACTATTCAACTCGACAAACTTTTCGAGGGTGAATAGTAACTCAAAAAAAGTTACTATTCATGAATTTTTTTTTTTTAATTTGAAAAAGTTTGTTGAGTTACTATTCAACTCGACAAACTTTTTCGAGGTGAATAGTAACTCGAAAAAATTATCATTCATGATTTTTTTTTTTTGGTGAGCTTTTACATTTCTAATTTTTTTTGAATGAAAAAATCAACAACATATTTTATTTTTATAACTATTAATTATAACATTCTTAATAATAATATTAAAAGTCGTGCATTACATGTTACGACTTCATTTTCCATTTATTTTTCGCATAAACATACACCTTTAGGTTCTCTCGACTATAGGTCCGAAACTTGAGTTTCTCTAGTCGATTCAATTTATTTGGATTGCATCCTTTTATTTGGTCAATTTATTCTTTGATGATTTCTTTCAATATCCTCGCTACCTTTCATAATATGAAGCGCTTCATTATGTACAATAATATTGTCAACAACATTTATTTTTGAATCCATTTCTTTCTCATAACGACATAACTTAACGAGATCTTTTCGTTTTATTATTTCGAATAATGATCCTCTTACTGGGTTTTATAATTAGTTATGTCTATATACTCTCAAGAGTATACACCTCCTCAATATGACCATCTTTATAATTAGCTCCATTTTTTATTTGAGAATTTTTTTGAATCAAATGTCACCACCCTTCAGGCGTGTCATTAATTTACCTGATATAATGTTAATGGATTGTCCTTCAAGGACGCTAATATAAATTGGAGCATTTAGAGCTGGTATATGAGATTTGATTTAATCTCTTTGGTCAGTAAATGCATCTATCAATTGTATAACTTACAAATGAGTTATTTGTCGAACTTCTGGTTCATATTGTCTTGTGCAAGGATCTAGAAAATATAATATACAGCATTTTCATGTATTCTTTCCAAACTACTTAATTTCTCTTCCCTAATGTTGAGAAAACTATCTTATCAAATGACATTCGAAAAACTGCATTATAAAATATCACCCGTTAGGGACTTAATATATTTTATAACGTTCCATACTAAACATGTATTCTCAACATTTTCAAAGTCCATCTCGAGTGCACTATGGTGGACCGATTATACATATATTGCACTATAAAAAATTTATTAGATGGATAATATTAGGCTCGACCATAAGCCAACTATAGCGAGGGTAACTTTGATATTGGCATGATGCGTATAAGTGTTTACGCATATAACATAGCATTCCCTAAACAAAATGGAAAGCGCTTTGTTCTCAATAGTAATGGTTTAGAATTTAATTGGAGCGTTGAAAAACAATATTGCTAAACCATTTAAAATCATCTCAACTGATATTTATTAAAAGTTTGAGATTTAGACTCACTAGTATTGACAAGACACATCATCGTCTTGGTTGTATAATCTGAAAATTAAGCTCATAATTTAATATTTGAGCAAGTAATCTCGCAAAACTTCAAGTTGCCAATAATAACACCATACAATCATCTAATAGATGTATCTATCGAATACAAATAATATATAGATGGTCAACATGGAGGGTGATGGGGCCCCATAAATCACCCTAAATAATTTTCGAAAATGTAGGGGAATTCATCTCACGATTTTATCTAGTAAAGGTCTACTTGTTTATATATCATGAGAACAAACATCACTTAAGAATTCATTATATTGAAAAATCTTACGGTTTTCAATAGATATCCTCATTAATAAGTCACATCATATTGATCCCGGGGATGGTCTAACCAGATGTGCCAATCAATAAAATTTCAAGTATTAAACTTACGGTTCCATACAATTTAGCAAATATATTTTTCGTTTATTTGAGTAACTACATAATGAACAAGAAAATATAATTAATTTTCTATTAGACATTGTATAATCATATAATTCACACTAATCAATGACAACATAACATGATTTATATGCTTTTCTTCGAGAATAAGCATTAGTTGATTAATTACTCATTTATATCACAATTTAATTTTGTGATATGATATTTTTCAAGACATGTGCTTCTTCTATAGCACAATAAAATATTATTTCTAATCTTGCTCAATATTTTTCTCGGAATATAAAAATTATAACGTCATAAAAATTAATACTCTTACGGAATATTTAAATTGTAACGTTATGCTCTTCAAGAAGCAGACTAATATTTTGTCGTAATATTATAACGTTGTGCATCTTCGGGACAACAACAAATCATTATTACGAAGTAAAGATTTATTATTTATAAGTAATATTATAATATTCTATAAGAATATTATATCTTATAAAATTAAACTTTTAGGGAGCAATTAATATTCTATTGAAATATTAATATAATATAAAATATTGTTTATTTGAAGCAACAATAAAATATTCTTCTAGAATATTTATATGTTAGGTTGTGACATATAATACAATATTCTTCGGAATATTGATATTATTGTAAAATTGTGTTTCTTCAAGAAAAGCACAATTAAAACAAATCATTATAAATCATTATTCACGAATATTATAAAGTTGTGCTTATTCGGAGTTACAACATGTAAATATGTGCTCTCCAAGAGCAATATTATAATATTCTTATAGAATATTATATCTTATTGAATTAAGCTATTCAAGAGCAATTAATATTCTATTGGAATATTAATATATAAAAAATTGTGCTTCTTCGGGAGCAACAATATGATATTGATATATGTAAACTATTACTACTTGGGAGCAATAGTTCATATTCTTCTAGAACAATAAAATATTCTTCTAGAATATTTATATGTTTAGGTTATGAAATATAACATAATATTCTTACGGAATATTGATAGAATTATAATTCTTCGGGAAAATAAAAAATAAACAAATCTTGTTCAAGAATATTTTAGAACAATAAACACACTTTGATTTGTTGTCCTTTGCCATTGAATAAAAGTTAAAGCATTGTTATAACTAATTAAAGCATGAATATTTCTTTTAATTGCTTCTCATAAAAATATCATAACAAAAGTCTAATATGAGTTGGACTCATAAATCAAAAGCAAGGATAGAAATATAAAGACTAACCGGTTGGTGCCGCTTTGAATTTCTTTTGAAAAGTGAACTTTGGGCCACTAAGCTTTTGTTTGTTCTTTATGGTATTTTGATATCACCGTTTGGCTGCCTAGTTTTGCTTCTCCTTTTTCTTTTTGAATAAAAGAAAATAATATCTAATTGCTAACTCAGTTGGCTAGAATCTCGTGCTGATAACGTGTTGTGAAACTAGAAAAATAGAGAGAAAAGATAAAAGAACAGAGATAGTCAAAATTCAAGTCTGTTAATTTATTATAACAATGACCCTTATTTATAGGGTCCAAAGGGAGTTACAACTTGATTAGAATACACTCTTCTGGAGTAAGTAGATAACTACATAGACATCTAGATACAACTAAATAGTCATTCATCACTATCTATAATTTCATAACACAAAACACATTTTTAGTAATCTTAAAACAAACTTTCAAAATAGAAAACTTAAAATAAATTTAAAACTCAAAATTGAAAGTAAAGAGAACGGACCCTAAGTTTTTTGAAGAAAAAACTTGTACTCCAAAAGAGTTGATGAACACTGCATTAATATGTTCATATCTATTCTAAAAATGTAGGGGTAGCGTTCAATACATTTCTAAGGGAAAGTCCTTAAGCTTGTAGAAACTTTAGTAAGTTTGAGGATGTTTATAGGATGCTTTGCATTACAAATCTAGAAAAGTGTGTGATTCTTAAATCACACTATGATCACACTTATCGATCATGCTTCTGGCAAAGAGAATTGAAGTCTATAAAGTGTTCGAATTACACTATAGACTGAAAAAAGTAAAACAAAATGATATGAAACGTTTGACAAGAGTGTTGTCAAATAATTTAGATGTTATTATGTCAAAATCGCTTAAAAGCGAAAGTCTAGAAATAGTAGTCTAAGACACGAGTATGTGAAGAAATTAAGCAAGAGCAGATTTGTTTCTCTCACAAGTGTGAAGTCTAGTTGACAATTTGGTTAAATCCTTATTAGAGAATTATTATCAACATAGAGAGGAATGGACCTGAAAATTCATTGTTTAAAATAATTCACCAATGACGAAAACCTACCTAACATTATGAAATAAGTAATTTTAGGTTCAAGTCCAATAAAAATCATTCGATAAATAGAGAGCTTTTAGCACTGCTTTTTTTAAATAGCACTATGACTATCTATGGTGATTATTGTTGGTTGTTGCAATTGGAAGGCTGAGTTTTATAAACTCTTAACAAAGTTCGGTAGTAGTACAAATGTCTTAAAATGAAATAAAGATATTGAAAAATAATTCACCAATGACGACAACCTACCTAACATTATGAAATATGTAATTTTAGGTTCAAAATCCAATAACAAATCATTCGATAAATAGAGAGTTTTTAGCACTGTATTTAAATAGCACTATGACTATCTATGATGATTATTGTTGGTTGTTGCAATTGGAAGGTTGAGTTTTATGAACTCTTAACAAAGTTCGATAGTAGTACAAATGTCTTAAAATGAAACAAAGATATTGAAAAAAATTCGAGGCGGTGGCGCTTCAAATGAAAGTAAGAGTTTCTTTTAGAAAGTTCATGAAAATGATAAGCACAATGCCACATAAGTACTAAGCAAGATTATTGTAGAATATGAGAACAATGTTCTAAAAAAGCGTAAACGTGATTAGTCATAAGCGTGAATAGTAATAGAGACCAAGTTTCAAACTTTTTGGACTTATGCAAGACCTATGCGAGAGGGAGATAAGGACAAGGTGAGGCGAGGTGAGGCGTCGATGCCGCACTTCACGCCTAGGTGGAGGTTAAGCGAGACTTATACGGGCTTTTTAAAACAGTAATAATGACACTGGTATCGTCAACAAGGAATAACTAATTTAAAGTTTTTATGCTACTTGGGATTACGATGATTAATTTGTGTTAAATAATAAGGTAAGGTTCAAATCAAAAGATATATTTACTTTATGCATAAATGTTGCATATTTTTGAATTAAATTTGAACAAGTGGAATATTGTTTTATTTGTACAAGTTCATAACAATAAGAAGATGTGTTACTAGAGACGGCAAAAATATCCAATTCGCTCCAAACTCGATGGATACCCTCTTCGAGTGGAGCGAAAAAATTTCAATCTGCAGGCAGCGGAACGGATAAAGGCGGGTTTTGGTGATCAGGGATGGATCGAATCATGTGTGCCTTGATCCGATCCGTCCTATTTAAAAAATAAATATATGGAGTAAATAATAAATAAATAAAAGATTTGGGGCTGGGGGTTTAAATTGCAATTTAGAGGTGGCTTTATCTAAACAATTTTGTCTTCCAATTGATTCCATTTTGGGGAAAACACAGCCACCGAGGAAGAACAATTGAGAGAGAAGAGAAAATAAGGAGAAAAGAAGAAGAAAAAGAAAGAAGAAGAAAAGTGTTTGTTTAATTTTTTGAATGACAATTGACCAAAAAATAAATAAATTCACAGATCAGTCTATATATCACTACTTTGACCCGCTCCACCCCAAGAAATGGTGGATTTGATCTCCTAGAATTATTGCGGGACGTATACGAATCAGGTCGATCTGATTCGAATTAAGCTCATTGCCATCACTATGTGTTACGATAGGGCTGGCACCATTCCTAGCCCAAACTCTCATCTCCCAAAACCGGCTAACTCCATTCCAGCAGCCTTTGTAAGACGGGGGAAAACATAGGATCACTCAAGGGTGCAGGGAGTGAATCGGGCAAGTTACCTTTATGTTTTTTAGTTCATAGGTCCCAAACCCTTCTTAATTGACCCCAGTTGAACATCCGGCATTTGAGGACAATTTGGTCGTTCTCATTTTAAGCCTTGTGCTAGAACACGGTCTATCGCAAGTAAGGTTTGGATATAGATTGGCCTTGTTTAACTACTTATTCGATGAACCGGTCATTTGGTTAATCTGATCGGACCGGACACGTGAGCCCAACTTGGGGATCCAAATCGCATTCGAGTATTTGTTGACATAAGTCATCATATCTTCGATCATTAACCGTAATTGGATGGTGCCTAGGGCTTGTAAACTATTGGATGGATGAATATATTAGTATAAAATTGTTCTATTTTCTTCGAATAATTAAATTCATTGAATAAAATGTCATAAAATAATTTCTCAAAATTTCGAACAAAATGTGTTTTCTAGTTTTACATGTTTTGAAAATAGTTTTTAAAATGACAAACTAAATGCATTTTTAGTAATCTTAAAATAGATTCTCAAAATAGTAAACTTAAAATAAATTTAAAACTCAAAATTGAAAGTAAAGAGAACGGACCCTAAGTTTTTTGAAGAAAAAACTTGTAGTCCAAAAGAGTTGATGAACACTACATTAATATGTTCATATTTATTCTAAAAAAGTAGGGGTAGCGTTGAATACATTTCTAAGAGAAGTCCTTGTAGAAACTTTAGTAAGTTTGAGGATGTTTATAGGATGCTTTGCATTACAAATCTATAAAAGTGTGTGATTCTTAAATCACACTATGATCACACTGATCGATCATGCTTCTGGCAAAGAGAATTGAAGTCTATAAAGTGTTTGAATTACACTATAGACTGAAAAAAGTAACACAAAATGATATGAAACATTTGACAAGAGCATTGTCAAATAATTTAGATGTGATTATGTCAAAATCACTTAACAACAAAAGTCTAGAAATAGTAGTCTAAGACGCGAGTATGTGAAGAAATTAAGCAGGAGCAGATTTGTTTCTCTTACTAGTGTGAAGTCTAGTCGAAAATTTGGTTAAATCCTTATTAGACAATTATTATCAACATAGAGAGGAATGGGACTGAAAATTCATTGTTTAAAATAATTCACCAATGACGACAACCTACCTAACATTATGAAATAAGTAATTTTAGATTAAGTCCAATAACAAATCATTCAATAAATAGAGAGTTTTTAGCACTGTTTTTAAATAGCATTATGACTATCTATAATGATTATTGTTGGTTGTTGCAATTGGAAGGTTGAGTTTTATAAACTCTTAACAAAGTTCAGTAGTAATACAAATATCTTAAAATGAAACAAAGATATTGAAAAAAATTTGAGGTGGTGGCACTTCAAATGAAAGTAAGACTTTCTTTTCAAAAAGTTCATGAAAATGATAAGCACAATGCCACATAAGTACTAAGCAAGATTATTGTAGAATATGAGAACACATAACATTTATGTGTGGCTTATTTGTATAAATGGTCCCTAATTTTTGTACTTACTACGGGTTGAGGATCTATAATTTCATTTTGGCGAGTTTGGCTCTGTTTCAAATGTTTTTGACAGACAATGGTCCTTTTCATCAATTTCCGTCTAAATCCACATGAAAGTTGACGGTGGAAAATTTTTATTTAAAAGTAAAGGAAAATTTGCGGTAAAAAGTCTTGAATCTTTTCAGAAAGTGTTGAAAAGTCCCATAACTTTCTAATCGTAACATATGACCCCAAACCTTTTGACACTTTAACCCCAACATAAATAAATTGAAAATAACTCATAAACCTTTTCAAAAATACAAATAAGTCCTAAATTTTTTATTTTTTACAGATTTACACTTAAAATAATAGAAAGTGTGTCATCAAGTCCCAAAATTTTAATTTTGTTCACCAAAATGACATTTAAATTGTGCTGATTAAAATTAGATTTTTAGTAAAGTTGTTGAAATGTAAAATTGAAAAATTGTGGGACAATAAAATGTGTGGTTAACATTAATTGTTGACTTTGACCTTAGCTTTTTATCAAAATCAAAATTAAAAAAAAGCGGATCTTAGAGTCTCTGATTTTTTTCACTAGTGGTCCATTAATTAACAAAAAATTATACATATGATCAAATTTGACCAATTTAAAATTTTAATTGGTAGAGGCGGCAAATAGGCCGGATAAAGCGTGAACTCAAAATTGAACGGACAACATAAAATTGATGGACTAGCCACGACCAATTTTACATGGACCAGTATTCTTTGGACCAACCTGCCCTAGATTTTTGGCCTAGCCAGACTCAACTTATATATTTTAACTTATTTTTTTAAATAATTACTTATAATTAAAAAACTAAAATTCACCATCTTCCTCTACCACCCCACCCCACCCCACCCCACCCCGAAAATCCGACCGGATGGGACGACCGGAGGAGAAAATCCCTCCCCGGTCGCAAAACTAGGAGAAATATCCCTGGTTTCATGGCGAAAGGGTCCTATTAAGCAGGGAGCAGATTTGTTTCTTTTACTAGTGTGAAGTCTAGTCGAAAATTTGGTTAAACTTATTAGACAATTATTATCAACATAGAGAGGAATGTAATTGAAAATTCATTGTTAAAATAATTCAACATGGTGCATCCTACCTAACATTATGAATAAGTAATTTTAGATTAAGTCCAATAACAAATCATTCAATAAATAGAGAGTTTTAGCACTGTTTTAAATAGCATTATGACTATTCATAATGATTATTGTTGGTTGGTTGCAATTGGAAGGTTGAGTTTATAAACTTCAACAAAGTTCAGTAGTAATACAAAATATCTTAAAAATGAAACAAAGATATTGAAAAAATTTGAGGTCGTGCACTCAAACAGCAAGACTCTTTTCAAAAAAGTTCATGAAATGATACAATAACGCCAACATGGGCACTACAAGATTATTGGTGAACATGAGAACATAAATATTTATAAAAGCTTATTTAAAACAAGGAGGAGAATCCCCTTCCCGTCAAGCAACATTGATGATGGGAGATTTCACCCCTTGTTTCGGTAGGACACCCGTAAACAAGTGGGAGAAATCCCCCACTCGTGGGCGAAACCAGGAGATTTCTCTCGGTTTTGCGACCAGTGGGGGATCCCCTCGATCGCCGGATAGGGAGAAAATCCTCTCCTCCTGGGTCGGATTTTCGAAAAGTGGTGGGTGGAGGAAAATGGTGACTTTTAGTTTTTTTTTACTTACTTATAAGTAATTGTTTTTAAAAAATAAGTTAAAAATGTAAGTTGGACTAGCCTATTAGCCAAAAAAATCGGGCTAGGTTGGCCTAGCAAATACCACTCCATGTAAAATTGGGTCAGGGCTAGTCCATTCCAATTTTTATACTGATCCGTCCAATTTTTGGGTTGAGCCGATTCATCCGACCTATTTGCGGCTTCTACCAATTAAAATTTTAAATTGGTCAAATTTTAATCATGGATATAATTTTTTATTAATTAATGGACCACTTAACAAAATCTGTAGAGACTCTAAGAGTCCGCTTATTTTCAATTTTGATTTTGATAAAAAGCTAAGGTTAAATTCAACAATTAATGTTAACCACATATTTTATAGTCCCACAACTTTTCAACCACACATTTACTTTTACTAAAAAATCTGATTTTAATCAAGCACAATTTAAATGTCATTTTGGTGAACAAAATTAAAAATTTTAGGACTTGATGACACACTTTTTATTATTTTAAGTGTAAATCTGTAAAAAAATAAAAAGATTTAGGACCTATTTGTATTTTTGAAAAGGTTTATGAATTATTTTTAATTTATTTAAGTTGGGCGTTAAATTGTCAAAACGGTTTGGGGTCATATGTGTTAGGATTAGAAAGTTATGGGACTTTTCAACACTTTCTGAAATATTAGGGACTTTTGCTGAAAATTTTTCTTTACTTTTTAAATAAAAAATTTTCCACTGTCAACTTTCACAGGGATTTGGATGGAAATTGATGAAAAGGACCATTGCTGCCAAAAACATTTGAAATAGAGGCCAAACTGCCAAAAATGAAACGATATGTCCTCAATCCGCAGTAAGTGCAAAGGTCAGAGACTATTTGTACAAATAAGCCTTTATGTGTATAGTTATCAATGTTCTAAAAAGCGTAAAGCATGACTAGTCATAGAGGCCGAGTTTCAAATTTTTTGAACCTAGACGAGAGGCAGATAAGGGCGAGGCGAGGCGAGGCGAGGCGAGGCGTAAGTGCCGCACTTCACGCCCAGACAGAGCTTAAGCGAGGCTTAGACGGACTTTTTAGAACAATAATAATTACACCGGTATCGTTAACAAGGAATAACTAGTTTAAAGTTTTAATCTATTTGGGATTACGACGATTAATTTGTGTTAAGAAATAAGGTAAGGTTCAAATCAAAAGATATATTTACTTTATGCATAAATGTTGCATATTTCTGAATTAAATTTGAACACGTGGAATATTGTTTTATTTGTACAAGTTCATAACAATAAGAAGATGTGTCACTAGAGACGGCAAAAATATCCAATTCGCTCCAAACCTGATGAATACTCTCTCTGAGTGGAGCGAAAAAGTCTCGATCTGCGGGCAACGGAACGGATAGAGGCAATTTTTGGTGATCCGGGACGGATCGAATCATAGGTTCCTCGATCCGATCCATCCCGTTTAAAAAATAAATAGATGAGGTAAATAATAAATAGATGAAAGATTTGGGGCTGAGGGCTTAAATTGTAATTTATAGGTGGCTTTATCTAAACAATTTTGTCTTCCAATTGATTCAATTTTGGAGAAAACACAGCCACCCAGGAAGAACAATCGAAAAAGAAGAGAAACTAAGGGGAAAAGAAGAAGAAAAAGAAAAAGAAAGAAGAAGAAAAGTAGTAAAGTTTGTTTTAATGTTTCTTTAATTTTTTGAATGACAATTGACAAAAAAAAAAAAAAAAATTCACGGATAAGTTTGTATATCACTCATTTGACCCGCTCTACCCCGAAAAATGGCGGATTGGATCTTCTAGAATTATTGCGGGACGGATACGGATCAAACCAATTCGATTCGAATCTTCTTCGTTGCCATCACTATGAGTTACGATCGAGTGGCACCACTCCTAGCCCAAACTCTCATCTCCAAAACCCGCTAACTCCGTGCCCAAGAATCTCGATAAGACGGGAGAAAACATAGGATCACTCAAGGCGCGAGGAGTGAATCGGGCGAGTTACCTTTATGTTTTTCTATTCATAGGTCCCAAACCCTTCTTAGTTGGCCCCGTTGAACATCCGGCATTTGAGGACAATCTGGTCGTTCTCGGCTTAAGCCTTGTGCTAGAATAGCAGTCTATCGCAAGTAAGGTTTGGATACAGATTGGCCTTGCTTAACTCTTTGTTCCGTGTCGGTCCGTCACCGGTAAATCTGATCGGACCCCAAACACGCGAGAGCCCAGCTTGGGGATAAAAATCACAATTTGAGTGATCGTTGACATAAGTCATCATATTTTCGATCATTAACCATAATCGGATGGTGCCTAGGGCTTGTCAACTATCGGATGGACGAGGCCTTCAAAAGCAGGGTGAATTTATTAATGAATATAATACGGGAGGGACACCTCGCGAGCCGGGCTGTTAGAGATGAGGGTGTTATCGCTTGACTAGTAAGATAGAAAGGTAAATACGATATATAGTAGGAAGAGAGGATATGGGTAACGATCCGCTCAATGGTCTATTTGAGGTACCGTGCTCGATTCTAAGAGATTTATTTGCATATGAAAAGCGGTACAACGTACCTCGGCCTCAGGATGAACTCGGCATTGAGGCCCGAAGCTAGTTAAAAAGATAGCTAGAGGAATCCATTTCTCATGCTTTGTTCCTTCATTCAAGCAGCGAAGGAAGAGAAGAGCGGAACTCCCCCCGATTGAGGAGAAAAGGCATGTCGTAGTCTCACTAGATTATGTTAAATGTTATGTTATTTTCGTTGGATGTAACATCTGTTTCAATCATTCACGTTGCATTTGCTGTTACAAATCCTGCAAATGATTATACTACGTTTCTTTCCACATGTCATTATATTAAATATAATTTTAATTATGTTGCATTTGCTTTTGCATACTCTACCAATAATCTAAAATGTAACATTAATTGTGAATGCAAAATATTCTTTTCAAATTTGTTAAGTTTCATTGTGTTTCGTTGCAAGTAAAATGTTAATTTGTTAAATTTAATTAATTTTGTAGCACAATATTTGTAGGTATGTAAACTATAAATATGTTCATCAATCACGGTGGACAAACATCAATAATTCTTATCCCACTTGATTGTACTTTTGTCTCTCGCTTTTTGATATGATAATGTCATACATTATTAGCCTTTAAACTTCTATAAATGCCATACATAAGATGAATTAAATGAACCTTCTTTTTATGATGAGAATCACAATAGTACGCCAATATCAATACTAAAACTACTTGAACAGAGCAAGTAGAAGAAGATCTTGTTTGAGCCAAAACTTACAATATAACACAACAAGCTCTTATACAGGGGCGATCCAGAATGAATAAATCAGAGGGGCTTACAAATTTTTTAGGACTTCAACAGTACGACAAAAACAAAAAGACAAAAATGAGGCACAACGAGCATTATCCTTCAATTTAAGTAGTCATTTTGACTAGCTATTTTAAATCTACCATTTAATAAATTTTCTTTTCAAAATATGCATTGCATGGCTAGTCGCGAGTTATTCGAAACAATATCAAGAACTTACCCCCACGATCAAGAAATATAGCCTGAAAATAAGCCAAAATAGGTCTGTCTACGAATTAGATTTATTAAACTCATTTCGTGCAGCCATTTTTAACTTGCTATTGCAACTTTATCATTTAACGATTTTGTAAATTGAAATCTGCTAAAGTTATTCGAAACAATGTCTCTTATTTTTTGGTGGCCCAATGCTACCTATGTTGCATAAGCCCAGGGGCAGCCTTGAGTATAGCAAGAGTATATGCTAACATCTTTCTTTGTTACTCTCGTATGCAATCATGGTAGACATCGTTAGTTTGATATACATATCGGTCACCAAAATTCATTTTGTGAAACACGCTTTTATAATTAAATAAAATAACATTACTCATCGAATAAACAATTAATTAAACCATCTCGAACCCCTAGCTTGCACGAGTCTTGTGTTCTTGAACCGTATCAAAAAAATTATGCTGTAAAATCGTGTGCGGCATGTAATAGTAGGAGGATTACAACTGACGATAAAAACAATTCAACAATTTTTAGGCAATCCTGCAAAAGAATTACTTATATGAAAAGTGTAAAATTTTAGACAGTGAAGAACAGATTTGTTTGGCCATATACAAAGAACACAAAGCATATATATAAATGTAATAAATGACACTAAAACATAGACTATTTCTAACTCATGAATAACAATGACAAAACAACAACACAAGTATGGCACCTCTGGCAGGCAATGTAGGCACTTTTTTGTAGCACTTTGGCAAACCTTGTTTCAATCTTAATCTGATTAATGCTTGAAATTGTATAAACACAAGTTTATATAGACATGGGATGTGGAGAAACAGCAAAATGTTTGGCTGGGTAGGTTGGAAGAAGTGTGTGTTAGTTCAACTTCTCGATGGTTTTCTTCCAATTTTTATCTGATAATTCATATCCTAACCATCTAATTGCCACGTGTAAATCAAATCTAAAGAAGGTTTGAAGTTCAAACTGGTAGGTAGTAATATCAAATTGCTGCATTCAGAATCCATGAAATATGCAATTTTTGTTTATTTTTGTTTTATTTTGGGTTTATTTGCAATTTCATTGAACTTTTCTACGGTGATTATGATGCATTAGGTTAAATTCGTTAATTTTTATTGAATAAAAACCATATCTTCTATTGTGTCTCTCAATTATGACAAACTCTCGACATTCTTTAACTTCAATTACATGTGTTCTCGTCCAAGAAAGAAAGAGAAAACAATGATTTTTCTAATCGACGATATTTTAGAAAATAATAAGCACAAGGTACAAGTACGGTGGAATCTTCCATGATACCCTAAATGGATCGAGCTCAATCGAATAATAATCTATTTTGAGTATTCCACATAAGTATTTAATACTATTTACAATATAAAGAAAAATTAATAGTCTAATATTCCACTTTCGTAATAATTCTTCATGATTTGGATGTACTAACATTTAGAACAATGTTTCATAATCCCACAATAGTTCTATGTGATATCTAATAACACCTTATATGTGAAAAACGTATTGTATTATATTTCACTTCCATAATTAACTGATTGTGATATTTTACATATACTCGTGCAAATCTTCAAAAAAGATAGACCTTACATAATATACGAAAAAGTCTCATTATCCATACCCTTCAATTTCTTCATATGTACATTCTCCTTAGATACAGAAATTCTAATTACCAATCGAGGAGGATTCATGGAATCACACCATTGCTACTAAATCCTATATTGAGTGTCTCCATGCTAGAACCAATCCTAGTTTAAATTGATTCTTGAAAGTGTTGAAGATTCAAGTGGGTACACTTGAAACTGCAGTCTTCAACACACTTGGTGAGTGAAACAAATTGCACAAAAGTTGATCAACGTATTGACAGAAAACAAGGGTGCGGTTTGTTGTTCTAATATGTGGTGGTTCGACTCGATTACAATCCAGGAGTGAAGTTAAAGTTGGGAAGTGGTCAAGACTCCACTTCGCTTAATAGTTTAGACAACTGATATAGATAGTGTCTAAGAGCTTGATTGTATTCACTTAAAATTTTGTTAAAAATTGAAGTCAAAGTCAACAATTAATTTTAACCACTCTTTTCATGGACCCACAAATTTTTACAACTTTTCAATCACACATTTCATCGACTTTTACAAAAAAATCTAATTTTAATCAAAATCAAACACACCCTAAATATTTATCTAATTTATTTTATGAATATAAAATTCACAGTGTGTCAAGTTATTCAGTTATTCATAATTCTGATGATTCTAATTGTAATTTTTATTTTAATTAATTCTGACATATGTTTTTAGCAAATTCATTATACAAAATTTAATAACTTAAATAATATTCAATCACTCATTAGTACTTCTAGTAAGCATGTAACTCACTAATAATTGTTCTATAAGATTTGCCAAAAACCTTTTTCTAGTATGATAATTGATTAGATCGAGGTCATGTCTCGTGTCCCCTTCTTAAATTTGTATTTGGAAACAATGTCACTTTAACATTTAGCTTTTTCAATAGTAGATATAATAATTGAATCAATCATAAGTGTTTAAGTGTTTATTTGGTGGAATTTAAAAGTAGTTTTTTATGAGATTTGGAAAAATGTCAGTGAGATGTGTTGTTGAAAGTTGATAAAAATTGTGGGTCCCATAAAATATGTGGTTGAAAATGAGTTTTGGGGAAAAAAAATTTACAAAAAGAGAAATTTGTACTTTTCGTCCCCAACTTTTGCAGTATGTTACTAACCTACCCATAACCTTTTTTTAGCACTAGACATCCCCAATTTTCTCTTAATTACAAATGAGGTCCTTATTTACTAGATAATGATGAATTTATCCTACTCTTTAAATAAACAAAAATAAAAAAACAACAAAAAAATTAGAACAAATTGCAAATAAAGTCTCGTAACTTTTTAAAAAGTACAAATATTTTCTTTTCCACCGAGATTAGAAATGTTTCGAATCTTTCTTATATTACAATTACTGACAAAACATTTATACCATGATTTTTTTATCTTCTGTTGTGTTAAAAAAAAAAAGAAGAAGAAAAATAAAAACAATGGAAAAGTTTATGCAAAATGGATTCCCATTTTTTCCATCTTTTTCTTCTTTCTCGGAAAAGTTCTGAAGAAGACATTCTTTTTTCTTTTTCATTTTTTAAATTATTTTTTACCATAATTGAAAGTGTGTGTGGGAAGAAGATACTTTTTACTTTGTGAAATTTTAGAAAACTTTTTTTTTATTGCTTTTTTATTTGTTTATTTAAGGATGGGGCAAATCCGTCATTTAATGGTAAAAAAATGGAGAAAATGATGAATTTTGCTACACAATTGAAAGATTGGGGATGGATTATGCTAAAAAAATGTTGAGGTAGATTAGTAACAAATTGCAAATGATAGAGGACAAAATGTGCAAATTTTCTTAAAAAAAACTCTTCAAAACATGCTCTTAATCAAGTTTTTTTTTTAGAGACTAAAATTAATTAAACTTAATATTTTAAATTATATTCATTTTTTAGCAACATTATTATTTGAGTAATTGTTCAAATCACGATTAAGATTTCGATGAAAAATTTCTTATATTATTAAAGATATTTAAGTTAATTTATTCAGTATGACTTTCTATAAGATGAGCTTAATCAAACAAACTCGTATATATAAGTCAATTATACAAATATGAACCACTTAATTTCAATATTTATATATAATGTGAATATGTTTTAAAAAAAATTTATGTTCGAAATAAACTAGAAATATTTGCTATTTAATGAACAAATTTTCCTGCATATCGATTCCATATAGAAGATATTGTTGGAAAATAGAAAGGTTTGAAAAGGGAAATAGTCCTCAATTTTGAAAGAGAGATATTTGAATTTAATAAAATTTAAATCTACATATTTAATAGTTATTTTCAGTGTTTAGAAAATCGGACCGGATCGGCGGTTCAACCGAGAAAACCGGGAACCGGCCACAAAACCGGCCCGGTTTACCTATTTAACCGCCCTTCAAAAAACCGGATCGGAAACCGGGGTTTTTACCGGTTTAACCGGAAAAATCGGTTGAACCGGTCCGATTTTCATGAAAATCGGATTTTTTTTGGGATTAATTTTTAATTTTTTAATTGAATCTTATGAAAAGTCTATTTTAAGTCAAATTTTGTGAGTAATTTTATCTATAAATGTTGATTTATTTAAAAATAACCTATTTTTAGAAATTTTATGAGATTTTTAGATTAATTTTTAATATTTTAATTGAAATCGGTTCGACCTTGGTTCAACCCGGTTCAACCTTTTAACCCTTGACCCATTGCCTTTTTCCTGTCGATGGCCGGTCCGATTTTCTAAACATTGGTTATTTCTTTCAATTTAAAAGACTTTTTGAATTCAAGAACTTGATGCAGAACAACACTCCACAACAACGGCTATTAAGCAAAAAAAAAAATTCAAAATTTTGAAAACTCATGATGTAAAAACATGAATCGGTGTTTATTTTTATATAGATATTGGATTAAAGTAAAAATGCAATGAAAATGAAAGAAATCCACTCTATCATTTCTAGTTACAGTGAAAATGCAGTCGATTTTGAACTTGACGAATTTATTGTACTAATGAAATATTTAATGACGGATTTAAAGGGACATAATTTTTCTCATCTTAAATCCTCCATTAATGATAAATTGATGGGTTGTGGTGTGTTGGTGGAAACGTGGAGGTGTGGAGGTGATGGATGTGGTGTGTGAGTAAGGCTCCGTTTGGGATTGATTTTGGAACCCAACTTCTGATTTTCAAACAATCAGAAGTTGATTTAAAGGTTTGACAAAATTTTTATAAGTGATTATGAAAGAATCACCTCACCTTGGCGATAGATTTTAAGAAGCGATAAAATGACGAAGCAATTTTCGATTCTCGCTTTTAAACTTTTCATTTATATATTATTAAAATACCAATTTTACCCATAATTAACTAAACTAATTTATTTAATACTCATTTGAGAAACTGAATTGATGGAAGTTGGATCATAGAAAATAATATAAATTTAATTAATTTATACACTATATGACTGTACTTTTATTTTGTAATTTTTATAAAATTTAAAATTTATCAGGTTTTTATTATTTTTATTTTAAAATAATAATATGCATTGTCTCGTTAAAAAATATTTGACTAGGAAAAATTAATTTTACCACTCATGATAATAATAATAATACAAAATAATATTATTATAATCAAGGTCTTTTTAGTAATTTAATACTGACATCTGATGAATAAATCACTTTTGTTTACCAAACGCTAAAATCTTGATTTTGAAACATAAAGCAATTTTGAAACAAGAGTTCTACCAAACACTTATCGATTTTTCCCACAATGATTTTTTTCTCTGCAAAGACGAAGAAGTTCTTTCTCTTAAAAGACTGATGTCTAAAGCCAAACCAAGCCTAAGATGATATTTTGTATTTTTTTAAAAGTTATGAATTTTTTTTGTTGTTGTTATTTTTAACTTTTTTATTTTATTTTTTATCTAAATATGAGGAAAAATCCGTCATTATCTCATTAGAGACATAATTTATAATTAATTGGAAGGTTGATTAGTAACATATTGAAATGATTGGAAAAAAAATTGCAAATTTTCCTTAAATTAAATTGCACAATGTCGCCTTTCAGGGAATCCGTACAAGCAAATATTCGCTTTTCGAGACTGCCCTCTGCCACTGTATAGTCAGTCATTCAGTTGTACGGATCATGAAACAATAGTAACACTTCACTTTTCAAAGGCTCCAATCTATTTAAAATGTATCAAGTAGGTCCTCAATCTTTATTTTGGTGTTTCTAATTCCTAACCTTTTCTGTGTTTAACATTCGAATGCCTAACGGACATTTTCACTCTTATATTTGATGAAAACCTCAATTTTAAAAAAAAAAAATTTAAAAAGGATGATTATATATATCTTTAGTTTTAATTAAGAATTTATTTAATTTCAATTAAAATTTCACTAAAAAGTTGAAGTCAAATCAACAATTAATTTTAACAACATATTTTAGGAATCTACAATTTTTTACAACTTTTCAACTACATATTTCAACGACTTTTATCAATTTTTACAAAAAAAATCTGATTTTAATTGAAATCAAACACACTCTAAACAAAAAAAAAAAAAAAAGTTTAAAAAGAAGAAAAACCAAAATACAATGGGGTTGGTTGGGGCGATTATGGGATGCTGTGTGGAGGGTTTTTTTTTTTTTTTTTTTTTATTTAATTTTTTCCTGGTTATTTTTGTTAGTGGTGGCGGTTATGATTTTCATTGGCTAGTTTGTCTGGACTCCTATTGCAGTCAAAGTTGTCAATTTCGTAATTTTGACTCGAAGTGGATTTTGTGGATCGAAGTGGAGATGATAAGATTTTAATAAATAATAATAACTAGAATATTAAAACATAGAGAAATGTCAAATATTCTTGATAAATAGAATTAATAATTATAACTGACTTAAATCAAACAATAACAACTAATTATAAAGGTTCATAATCGATTTTTGAAATGCAAAGAAAGTCAAATAAAAAAATGTGACATGAAAATTTCATCAAATGTTGAACCAATACCCAAAATTAAAATACGTTTTCATTTCAGTTTATTTTTAAAATCAAGATTTTAACCACAATTAATTTTTATATAACAAACTTATAAACACCGATCACCATAAATATTTGCACAAATTACACACAGAATAATGTTTTAATGTCAACAGTGAGCAATGTTATAATGTAACACATTATAACATTGTTATCGCGATATTAAAAAGTCGCTCATTACACACTACTATAAATATAATGGACAAGTTCGGATAACTTAATTTACTTTAGGATGGATTTTCAACAACCCAGTTAGAAATTTTCATCCTAAAAGAGGAAAAAATATATAATACACATATATTAAAAAGCAATATGCAAATGAGCTTAAAAGTGGTCAAAGAAAAGATAAAAGAAAAAAGTTCAAAAATATCATGAATGAAGGAATCTATTCGATTTTCATAAGTTGGAGGATAACATATTTCAAATTACTTTAATTTGGATTGTTTTTTTAACGTATTTATTTGGACTTTAATTCAAAATAAAATTTAATCTACCCAATTCATTAAAAAGAAGTTGAATGCACTATAACGGGATCGTAGCGATCCTACAATTTTAACATCCCATATGGAATTCAGATCGTATGGTAAGATTTAGATCAAAAGCTTAACAACTACGATTGCAGCTGTTAGTGATAGCATATTTGGTTGCCAAAAATGAAAGGGTGAAATTATCAATTGGGGACCCAAAATGTTACAAAATAAAAGGTTGGGGATTAAGGTTCCCAAAATACTAGGTTGGAGACATACTTCCTACATTTTATATACAAGGGAACCCTATCTGTATTTTTTTTTTTTTTATATATTTGTGTTCTCATTAACATTTTTATACCATTCCGTGTATATTTGGTAGTGCTGAATTATTTTTTAATGTGCTTATATTATAAGTTGTTTGTCACTAAAATTTTGTGTGATAAAAATATGTTTATTAATCGTTAACCGAAATTATAATTTAAGCACCACCAAACATATAGGCAAAAAGAGAATGCTCCTTGATGCTAAGCTTTAAAAAAAATGTAATAGTTGTTTTAGTGATTTTTTTATTTCTAAATATGTTTAAATATGTTATTTTTTTTTATTTTTAAGTAAAAATAATATTTATTTTGAAAATAATTCTTAATTTTAATTACCAAAATAACATTTATTTTAAATCTTATTTATTTATTTGTAACTTGTAAGTAAGCTTGAAAGTTTTAGCCTAACTTAATTTTAAGTTATTAATTTTGTCAAACATGAATTCTAAAAGTAAATTCTAACATTTAATTTCCCGTAATATTTAAGTGCAGTTTGGCCAAACTTAAAAAGAAGTAAATGTTACTTTTTAGCTTTTTTTTTTTGCCAAATATAAAATAATTATTTAGCTTACAAAACTTGCTTTGATACAAAGTAAATCTTACTTTTTAAAAAATGAACATATAAGTTTGGCAGTGTGGGACCGTGCTAAAATATACTTAGATTTTTTTTGTAATTATTAAGATGTCATATGAAATAAAAGTTTATATGTTGTTATGTAATAACAATGAAAATTGCGATTCTATTTTCGAGTTTAATTATTTAACTATTCAAATAATTGTACACTACATCAATCACAATGAAATAGCATTTTTTCTCTAGTCGAGTGTGAATGACTATCGATCTTTTGATTTGCCAAAAAATCGAGGAGGAATTATCACCATGTATCAAATTGAATATCTATGTAACATCTTTTTACCGACTTTACCTTGTTCGTCTCTAAATTGATTTTCTTAAGTAATAATTCTATTGTTGATAGTTTTGAATCATAATGAAGTTGACTGATCGAACAATTTGTTTCTTTCATCAACTTAGTGCTTGCTTGATCATGTTTTTAAGTACTTATAAGTTATAGATATTGTAAATAATAAGTGAGTAATAAGATGTGAGTCCTACAAAATATGTAGATAAAATATATGTTTGATTAACTTAAAAAGAAGTAAAATTTGCACTTTTAGTTTCCAACATCTCAAAATTGTTATTAATCTACTCTCAACCAATTTTTTTAGCACCATACATTCCCAACTGTTCAAGTAATTGCAATCACATCCCCAATCACAGATTCCGTTAAAAATTGCCGATGTGTCACTAGTGTGTACCCCACACGTTTATATATAGTTGAAACCCTAAATTTTGTGTGTAGAAAAATTATTGTGGTTGCTTTGCTTGATATGACCCTCTTATTTGTGATCGGGGCAACATAGGTGATACCCGAGTTGTTGAATTCTAGCGAAGAGATGAAACAAATATAAACTAGTTAGAAGCACATGTTAAGAGACTGAAAGCAGAGATGAAGAAGCTAAAAACAGATATCAAGTGCCTAGAAAAAGAAAGATAGAACTAGAAGTAATAACAAATTGCAAGGTGTTAGTTGAAGAAATAAAACTCCAAAGGAGTTATTTTTAGACTTACTTAGTTGTAATCGGAATTATTGTAGGTTGGATTTCATGGTCTTAAGTTAATGTCATTAAGAGATGCGACAAAATTTGTAAACCCGTTGTAATTATTATGTTTAGTAGAATATTTTCCAGATTGTTGGTTTTTGCAAATCAAGTTATTTCGTCAATGTCTTTCTTTTATGTCCAAAACAAACATAGTTGGTACGTGTTATGCGACTACTAGTGAATGTTGAGGAGCTATTTTGCAACGACAATTTAAAGGTTGGGGACGGAAAATGGAAACATTCTACAACGTTGGGGACGAAGTCTGTAATCACGCATAACAGTTGGGGACATATTTTGCCAATCACATGTAAAGGTTGGGGACCTGTTTTGCCAAACGTTTGTATCATCAAATGGACGTATATATTATTCTTCTCAGTGCATCTCCACAGTCAAACCAACAATCAAATTCTGATTCAACAATTACACATAAATGCAAGCAATGAAGACATTCTATTCATTCATTCAAAACATAAAAATATCTTCACAATCATTCATCACATTCAAAACATTTTTACATTAAAAAAATGCAAGCAATGAAGACATTCCATTTCATTTATTCAAAACATAAAAATATATTCACAAGCATTCAACACATTCAAAATATTTTAACATTCAAAATGCACGATATTGTCTACGGTATTGGTATTCTTCGTTTTGTCTATGGTATTGGTATTCTTCGAATGGCCTCATTTTTGGTTTATTAGTGACTGTTCGACTGGGCTTCTTCAAATGCACGATATATCTACTCTTTTGAAAGGGAGAGGTTCGTCTTATTCTGGTCGGGGTGGGTAGTCGCGTTCTTCAACGGATGTCGCTAGTTTGCCAGAGTGAAGATGGTGCAAGTAATCTTCTAACCGTTTATAGAACAAATTTGAGGGTTTTCTGTCTGATTTGTAATATGCCCACATAAATATATGTTTCAAACTTGAAAGGAAGAGTTTTGTGAATAGACCAAATTGCCCTTGAATTATCAGACGCACTGGTTGAGGAAATATAAACGTGTGGGGTACATGCTAGTGACATAACGGTAGTTTTTAACAGAATATGTGATTGAAGACGTGATTTGAAATTACTTGAAAGGTTGGAGATGTTTGGTGCTAAAAAAATTAGTTGGGAATAGATTAGTAACAGATTTTAAAAGTTGAGGACCAAAAGTAAAAAGTTTTCCTTAAAAAAATATTTTTTTGTCAAACGTGCACTTAATAAATCATATTTTAATACACAACTCTTGATTTTGATTGAGTATGACAACTTCCCCATTTATTGCTTTTTGTTATTGTTCGGCTAACGTTAGCAAAAGTAAAAGTAGTTAAATTTTTATTTTTTATTTTACTTATATTCATAAAAATACTTTTTGTAACTCTCAGTAATTTATATATTTTAGACTTTAATTATTTCATTATAAGGAAACATTTTAAGCACATGTTTGGGTTTTTTTAGAATTTATAAATTGATAAAATATTATTTTTATCTACATATTTTATAAGATCTACAATATTTATTTATTTTTTATTTACATATTCTATAAAACTCATTACTTTTAATTAAAAAAGACAAACAAACAAGCACTAAGTTTAGGCAAATATGCTCTTCTAGTATTGGGAAAACACGTGAGCCCATGTTTGCTTAAGCTTAAATTATAATTTAAAATATTTTTTTCTATATATTTCGTAACATCCACAACTTACTACCTAATTATATAAATATTTCATAAGATTCATAACTTATAATTACTTAAAAAACAATTTTAAAAATATAAAAAAAAAACCATCTAAGAGCATCTCAAAATGCAATCGTACATTACACTAAAAAGTGTACCACGTCATCCCAAAATATTTACACAATAAAAAAATGAAGTAGATGATGTTTAACACATCATTTACATTTGAACGATGTTCTACATATTATCTATTTTTTTTTTTTTTATAATTTATGTTCATCGAAATGTGTAGTAATAATTTTTTTTTTTAATTTTTTTAATTTATCTATGTCATCTCTTTTGTAAAATTAGACCACTGTACGTTTTTCACATTCACAACCCGTTTAGAGATGCTTTTTTATCCATCTTTATTTATTTGCTAGGTGTACAATAATATATGATATTACATTGAAGATGCTATAATGGGAAAAAAATAATAATAGTACGATCCACCAATAAGGAAAAGAAAAAGAAAAATGGACATCTCTCTCTCTCACACCCACACCACACACACTAGTCTCTCTCTCTCTCTCTCTCCCTCATTATTGGTGGAGTTATATTCCCAGTGGTGTGGTCCGTGTGGATCATCACCTTAACCAACGTCCTAGAATGGTAATTTCAAGAAATCTGTCCAAATCTCTACGTACAAACTCTATCTCTATTCCCATACCTGATACCCCTCCAGAGAAATATCTGCTTATAAGCTCTCTTCTTTCTCTCTCTAGGTTTGTTGTTTTAATGCTTCCCTTTAATAGTAAATGCAACACTGTACTGTTTAAACCTTCTTTTTATACACAGATTCTCTTTCTTTGCTGTGATCTGTTTTGGTAAGATTAAGGGTTTTGTTTACAGATTCTGTATTGTACTTGAAGATTTGCTTTTTCTCTTTACCCTTCATTAATTTTATCAAAAGCCCATATCTCTGTACTAATATTATTGATTTCTTTGTAGAATTGGGTTTCAGTTTGTCTTATGTACGAAAATGGTGAGACAGAAAATTCAGATCAAGAAAATAGATAACTTAACAGCAAGGCAAGTTACTTTTTCAAAGAGAAGAAGAGGGCTTTTCAAGAAGGCTCAAGAACTCTCAACCCTTTGTGATGCTGAAATTGCCCTCATCATCTTCTCTGCTACTGGAAAGCTCTTCGACTTTTCTTCCTCAAGGTCTCTCTCTCTCTCTCTGTGTGTGTGTGTGTGTGTGTGTGTGTGTGTGTGTGTGTGTGTGTGTGTGTGTCTCCTCCTCCCTTCCTCCCTCCCTCCCTCCTGAAGTCATGGCGAAACCCTAGGTAGCAGAAATGACAGATCTTAGATAAATAATAAAGTGATATTCAGTAAAAAAATAAAAATAAAATAAAATTCGGGTACTCTAATATCATATGCTTTCACCTTTCATACAATATGTGTATATAATTAATTAAACTAAGAAGTAAATACAATATATAGAACAACAAAACATATGAACAATCATATCTTATGTAGAAAAAATTAGATTAAAAAGTGTGTGTATCTGTTCTTGATCTTTTATTTGTCATGAAAGATGGGATTTCAATTTTTCTTGGGTATAAAATAAAATCTCTTAGAATTGATAAATTTGCATTTTTCTCTTTTTTGCTCGTTTTTCTTTTCCGTTACATGTTAAATTTATGGGTAGCGGTGATTTTTTTCCAACATATTGTATTTGTTTCTTGTATCAAATATAACCAAATCTCTGAAAATATTGTTTCATGACATTTTATTTAAAATTTATTCTGGGAAAATTGAGAAAAAGAAAAAGAAAAAAAGAAGGAAAATTAGATGTGATAGTACATTATTTGGAAAAAAATAGGAAAAGTCATATTGTCCTCACACTTGTAGTACCACAGTGTATGGGCTGTATGTGATCATGATTGATGTGTACATTAATGGAAATAAAACTACATGTAACTGTTGAAATTATAAAATTTTGAATTTATCGTAGAAATCAATAGCATATATGTTGAACTAATCACGGCTGAAAGAGATCAAGGAACATGGACGCGTGATAGAATATTATTAAGTTATACTAGTATTAGACGTGTCCTAAAATTCTCATAAGTTATGTACATATATGGTAGCAAATGAAATCACGAGAATGATTACTTGGCCTTGTAAAGAGCCATTATTCTAAGGCAGCCATGACATGTTTGATACGCAATATTAAACAAGATTAGATGTTCATATCGTAAAATAATATTATAATTTCTTTTTCTTCCTTTATAGTGTTTAATTGTACGCGGAGTTCATAACCTTTTTAGGCGTTTGTCAGTTGTACTTTAATTGTATTAATAGTTGTAAAACTTACGTGTGAATGGTGTTGTACTTGTCAAAGGGATTTGGAATTCTTGTTCTCATTAGCTTGTATCAAAGAACATGCAAATGTGTTGTTCAATGTATTGAAATTGGTTTATAAAAAAGGATAAAAGATGAAACTACCCCTACAAGAAACATAAATAATAGTACTATGTAACGCTCTCATCAAATTCACAGATAATAATAATATGTAACGTTCTTGTCAAACTCACATGCTAGGCATTGAGAGTTCTTCATAAAGAAAACGAAAAGGATCATGTGTATGACTTCATGCAATTTGTTAAATTTCCATCGTGTCAAAGTACATGGGCTAAACTCAATATCATCATATTCGCTTAATAATAATGTCTCTCGATACTTTATATACTCCCTCTCAATGTCAGGGTTAGAGTCATTCGACAGTCCTCCTCAACATTGGGGTTGGAATCACTTGAAACTCTTATTACTTGCAGGATTGGTGACATGTTACGCGGTCCATGAGCCTAATTAGCATTATTAAACCGGTGAATGAAAGTTTAACACAATGAAGGATCGAAAACTCTGATACTATGTCAAAGAATACGAAAATGTGTTACTCAATGTATAGAAATTGGTTTACAAAAAGGAAATTATGTTATGAAGAACTCTAAACAATGTAAAAGATGAAACTACCCGTAAGAACTCCTTAATTAGTTTAACCTCTTAGACACGTCGTGACTGTGGTAACAATTTGAATGAGCTCGATCGTGTTAATTTGGCGATTATTCTCGTACTTGTTTGTTTGTAGTTTATGTTAATTTTATGTGCACGTGTAATTTCAAAGTGGAATTAACAAGGGCTTCTCATCCCCCTATTGTAGTTACATCAGCTAGTTGAAATTAGATATTTTGTAATTGTGCTTTCAGCTTCCTCAAGTTCAATTAGTTCAGAATTTTGTTGTCTCTTGTTTCTTTGTGAAGCATGAGGAAACTAATTGAAAGGTATAATCAGCAACCAGAGAACTGTGACAATTTACGCCAACCATCTGAGGTAAATATCGAGCATTTACTAGCTTCTTCTGCGTTAAATTTCATATTTTTGGTACTTAACTATAGGTTAATTTACTTCGACAATCATAAAGAAAAATGTCATAATCACCATTGTTATTTATTAGAATATGTGGCTCATATCGTGTGACGACCCGAATTCTTAATGAACCAAGTATCACTAAAATTTAAAATAAACTTAAATAAAAAGACCGAAAAGGAATACATAAGATTTTCTTTATAAAATAATGAAAATTTAACCTTATTTGTAACACATATATTTAAATAGATTGATTCTACATAACGAAATAAATCGAAAATAGATAGATGTTGTTTCATAAAATTTTATGAAATAACTTGCAACTATAACCAATGTCTTGACCACCTCGAACTCCTAAATTTTTATGTACCATACATATGCAATAGGATTATATATATATATATATATATATATATATATATATATATATATATATATATAATAAGAATGCTTGGTATAAATAACTCACTTGGTCTTCGACCTCTCTCGATACTACGAACGCCTCGGATCGGTGCAATGAGATGTGTCTATTTATCTATGTCTTGATTCGAAATAGGAACGTGTTTGAAAAAGGATCTTAGAATGTTTAGGGTTGGGCCAGGAGGGTCGTTTAACGCCTTCTTTTTCTTCATATCGGAGTTATTTCACAAAGACTCACAGGGTAAGGAACAAAGGAGGAACAGATCTTCATCCCAATTGCTGCTTGGCAATCACCAAAATTGGGATAATGCGCCCCTCCTCCCATAAAGCCCACCCCATATCTAAATTATAGATTTCAACACCCCCTATTTATTTAAAACCCCCACCCAACTCCCAATATGACCCTTCCATGGAATCCATATCACCAAATTTACCTTACCCCAACTAAATTTACCTCCAAGTTATTAATATAATTAAATTATTAAATTAAAAATAAATAATTTCTTATTATTCTATCATTGTATATTTTTTTTAAAAATATAATTTATAATAATATTTATTGAGTTAGTTTTTTTATTAAGGTTATAGTGAGTATAATTAGTTAGTTTATATTTAGGTAACAAATTAAGTTTTGATGTTTGGCCTAATGATTTGGTTTAGTTTATTATAAAAAATAAAATTTTGTTAGTTTTTTTATTAAGGTTATAGTGAGTATAATTAGTTAGTTTATATTTAGGTAACAAATTAATTTTTGATGTTTGGCCTAATGATTTGGTTGAGTTTATTATAAAAAATAATATTTTGTATAGTAATTACTGAAAAAAAAGATTTGCTCGAAAATTAAAAATAAAAAAATAATTGAGGGTTAAAGTGTGCATCATAAATTTGCTCTAACTGATAATCTATACACAGAAAGAATAAAGTACTATTACATTAGAAGTAGTAAATTAGTGATGAGGGTTGAAGCGTGCATCATACTTCTATGGGTCTAAGTTGCAAAATTGTTACTACCTGTAATCGAGTATTGTGGGTCCGAAGCATAATATGCGTACTATAGGTCCAGCATATGATGTGTACTGTGGATTCGTCAGATAATATCATAATGTGGGTCTAGCATATGATATGCGTACTGTACGTTTGACGCATGGTATAAGTCTTCGGGAGTCCGCACATGATACTTGTTGATCCGACGATCTCATGAGTATTGTGGTTGATATGTGTTGTCCAAGACAAATCAAATTATTAGACACTATAAAACAAATGGACCAAATAATAATAATATTAGATATCACGACCCAGCATTTCTTGTCGCACATCTCTTTCATAGTTTCTGATATCCTTCTCCACATACCCAAGGGAGGATGAACCTCTTGCATCTATCTTCAAAAGTCGAACTTGCTGACATGTGGAAATATTAGCTTCTGAAAACTATTGCACATGAGTCTTCTTTATTTTCGAGACACCCCGGTGTGACTTTAACAAGTATACTCTGCTAAGAGTGGCAAATGGATAGTTATGTTCCTCAACAAATTTCCTAACAACTCACCCTTCACCCGTTTGTTCCTTCACCATCGATAGTCTAGCATTACACTCACAACGTACATGTCTATGGTTTTTCCTCAGTCGGTGGCACAACATCTTTACGACTCATCTGGTAGGTCTCGTTCGTCTTACCCTCCTTGTAGCACACAAATAATTTTCAGAAATACTTATTGGTCTCTTTTTTCTTTTTACTGTTTTCTATGCCCGTACTAAACTCTGCTTCTTGTGCATATTGATTGTAAAAATTGTACGCCTCATCGGATGATTCAAATTCCTGTCCAACGTAGGGAATGACACTGATAGTCACTTGAGAAACATACACATTATCATCACTCTCAAATTCCATCCCTACAAAACTTTATCAAAATAAAGTACATCAATTATATGTGCAAATAAAAAAAAAATGTTAATAATGTTACAACTAACTAACATGCAAATTAAAAAAATTCTGTACAAATAAACAAAAAAATAAAATTTAATAATTTATTACTCTCAAATTTAATAATTCACAACTCTCAAATTACATCCCTACAAAACATTACCGAAATAAAATACATCAATTATATGTACAAAAAACAGAAAAATAAAAAGATGTTTAGAATGTCACAAGTAACATTCAAATTTAAAAAAATTCTGTACAAATAAACGAAAAAAAAAATACATCAATTATATGTGTAAATAAACAAAAAATAAAAAAAAAGTTAATAATGTTACAACTAACATACAAATTAAAAAAAAAATCTGTACAAATAAAAGAAAAATAAAAAAATTTAATAATTTATTGCTAAACTTTGAAGAAGATAAAAAACAATAAGAAGGAAAAAAAATTTGGTGAAAGAAATTTAGAGTGATTGGAAGGCGTTTGGTTGAAAAATGAGATATGAAAAGGGGATTAAGAGGGGTTGGCTGGGTAAAGAAAAAAAGGGAGGGGAGGGGGTTGCAAAATTCAAGAAAAGATATGGAAGGATTTTGGGGACTAGGGGTTAAATAAATGTGGGAAGGTGGGTTGAAATATGGGGTGGGCTTTAGGAGGGAGAGGAGCGGCAGTCGAGATGAAGAATATATATATTTATATCTTAGATTATATGCATGATTTAAGCTAATTACACAATTATATATGTGTATATACAATCATACACACATTAACATCTAATCAACTATTTTATCTACTATATATATGTAATATGACATTAATTATATATATATATATATATATATATATATATACCTTAAATTATGATTTAAGATAATTACATAATCATATATGTGTATATACAATCATATACACATTAACATCTAATCAACTATTTTATCTATTATATATATGCAATAAGACATTAGACATATATATTTTTAGCAAATTATTGACAGGCAAAAATCTGCAAAAATCTGATAATTGCAGTTAGGTCTTTAACTATGAGCAAACCTATAATTTGGTCCTTAGATTTTCGTGTTTGTGCAATTAAGTCTTAAATTCTAATTTAACGGCTAGTAACAAAATTTTAGGATGTTACATATTGAGTGGAAAGGGGTATTTAAATCTCTAGAACGGGCTTGGGTTTAATATATCTATATATATTGTTGTAACACTACTTTTTCATATAGAAAAAATTAGAGCCGCTTCGCTCCTGTAGAATAGGCTTAATGCCAAACCACGTAAATCTTTGTATTTTTCTTTCTTGCATTTATTCCGTACAATTCATTAAGATCGCCGCACGCAACATAACATTATTTATCTATGTCGTTTAAGGTCGTGTCACGACTAGCAATTTATTTATTTTCAAGCCGGAGTTTGAGTTGCTATATATGCATATCTACATTCTATTTTACCTGAAAATGGTAACAAATATTTGTCATTATTTTCTGTGTAATAAGTGAACAGAATTACCATTATGTTCACTTAGGATTTGAGGAAATATTAGATCATTGCAATTTATCTTTCCATGAATGAGTCATTATAGTGCCTGTTTGACTAAGGTTAAAAAATTTACTTATATAGTTTACATAAGTAAATTAATAAATAAATTTGAAGGTATAAATAATTTTTTAGTTGTAATCACTACCCGGCTTCAAAAAAAATTAACATATTTGAATATGTTTGTAAAGAAAAACTTGCTTAATATAACTTAAAGTTACTTTTAAGCTTGGCCAAACAAGTTTTTTATGTTGAGAGTAACCCCTACTAACTATCAAAATATCTAAATATGTTTGCAAACAAAGAAAAGATATGTCCTTATTGTGTTAATAGCGCATGCGTCGACAGGGGCCGGACCAGACCTCTCCGGAAAAAAATGAATTTGTGTAATGTAATATTTTTTTTTTAAGTAGTAGTTCTCCTTCCCAAAAATCATGGTCGTCGAGCTTTATTGTCAAGAACTTCAGAAAAGACAACTCCTTATTGTGTTCATACATGGGAAATTTTTACATCCTTTTGTATACATTCTAGTGGGAAAATAGTAACCACGCCACGCTCAGCAAGGAACTTGTCGATAAGACTCGTGAGTTAAGGTACGTATAACGCGCATCTTGCTGTCAAATATTTGCTATTATTGTATGCTTGAACATCTGGACAATTGATAAGCAACAATGCTTATGATAGGCAACTTAACGGAGAAGAGCTCCAAGGCCTTTGCTTGGATGATTTGGTGAAACTTGAGAAAATGGTCGAGGGAGGACTAGGTCGTGTTGTTAAAACTAAGGTAAATTCATTTCTATTGAAATTTTACGATTTTAGACTGCATATACGTACAATATTAGCATGTTTAAATCTTTCGATGGATTGCAGAGTGACAAATTTATCAAAGATATCAGCACACTCAAGAAAAAGGCAAGTCCTCAAACATGATTTTCTTATTTTTTAAGCACTCTAAATATTTATTGAGCAAAATTTTCATACGCTCTTGTGCATTCTCCTTGATGTCGATGACGTGATGGAGTATATCAATCTCCTATTCGAATGAAGTACCATGTCTTCTCGGCCCTCCTTCAAGCGATAGTCTATCCATCTCTTTTCCTCAAACTTTAGAAAGATTACTACTCTTCCATTGCGTCAGGGGCACCGTCTTACATGAGCATAACCATCATAAGAGCCTACTATGGATTTCCTGTCCATCAAGATTCAACTTAGAGCCCACCACCTTCGTTCGGCTGCAACTGGAATTTTTCTTTGTGCAACCACGTGGCTAAATTTGGGGCCTAGCTCTGATATCACATTGTAAGGAATTGAGGTTCCATCTGAAAAGGTTAACCTATTAGGTGCTAGTGTAGTCCAATCCCATATAAACTCATCATTTACTCCATGTCTAACTGATGTGGGACTTTATTTGCACATTCTCAACAATCAACAAGAGGCACGAGCATGTTTGAGTTTTTTACTTCCAAATAAGTACTTTCACTTTTTGCTTAAGCTTTTAGCCAAACATGCTTTTAAGTCATCTTCCCCAAAAATTTGGAGTCGTATGAATCGTTTTTCATCACTCCATTGATACATGGTGCAGGAAATCGAATTGAGGGAAGAAAATGCCTGGTTGAAGCAGCAAGCAGCAGCAGCAGTAGAGTTTCTTACATTTCCATCTTATTTGTCATTTGCCTTTATTTTAGTACAATTGTGTAGTGCATGTTGATATATGCTGCTGTTTTCTTCAGTTGTCTGTTTAATGAATTCTTGATGCAGAACTCAGAAGGCAGAAGAAATGGTAACGAGCAAGGCAATTCATCAGATCACTCAGTCACTTGTCCAAGTAGCTCTGATACTTCCCTCAAGTTGGGGTAGGTGACTCTATATGAACTAGTGTGTGTAAACTAGGTCGTGTCGGTTTTTCTTAAGCCAATCCCGACACAACCCACGTTTAATTCATGTCAAGGTAGACGCAGTATATAAAAAAAATTCATATATTTCATCTGACTTGACATGTCACATGTCTGGTTGTCGATTCTTGAGTTTAAGTCTATGTATCACCAACCTATTTATAAAAAATCCACATCAGTACTTTGATTAAAAATATAAATTTAAGCCAAAATTGAATAGGCATGCTTGATATATGAATAATTAATTTGTGGAGTGCCTCCAGTTACATATAAATGCTAGGTCTTGTCTTTTAATTGTTTAATTCCATATGCTTAATTCTGATATTATTTTCTGCAGCTTACCTTTTTCCAACTGAAACTGAGAGAGGAGATAACAGTTTGGAAGATATCTTATTTAATTTAATAATAATTTATGTGTAGAATTTACAGCTGAGAGTTTATACCTTTTCTTATATTCTGTTAAGAATTATTTTTATTTTTCATGTATATGTTGAACTCATAATTTTATGGACCAATTATTTCATATATTTCATCTAGCAGGATCAGTGAACAAATTAATAATTATGTTTAGCAAAAAATAATTTCAGATTTTAATTTCTAGGGTAAGATGCTTTGCCTGTCACTCAACTTTTGTAGTTCGAGTTTTAATTTAACTATTTTGAAATTGTTTTTGTATTTATACTTTACTTTTCCTTTATTTCTTAAAATTTATCTCTCTTTTTTTTTTTCCTTTTATATTTTGCTAATACGATTGATATATAATTTATAATAAATCAATGTAATACACGGTTTTGAATAATAATTTAATAAAGAAAATTAAGAATTCGTTATGGCGAACATTCAATGAACAAATATGACAATGTGAATACATTGAACACTTACTTCAGTTCTTTAAAGAAAGCATTGCAATGATACTTGAAGACCCTTCTTATTGTGAAATAGTTGCTTATCGTGCAAATTATCTGGGTTAGCAATCTTTGTTGATGTTCTACAAGGATTTGAACTACTAATTAACAACTTGTGAAGTGTCAATAATTTTATCTATCAATGTAAAATGTTTAGCGTGAGCAATATTATTTTATTTATCACATGAAAATCATCTTTATGGTTGTCGAGTACTATTTCCACTCATCCCAATAATCATCATTTGTAAAATTATTGCAATTGTAGTCGTTCTCACAATTTTGATTAAATGAAGACAAAAGTTGCATAGTGCATCAAATGCATATTGCATTGACCATTGTTGTTGGGTTTTGATCACAAATAAATTTCGGGGTTGTGATGATTAAGTTAGTAAATCTTTATAGGCTTTGAACTCAAAATTAAAAAAATTATAGTATAATCTACACTATGTCGGCCCAAATAACAAAGAAGGATCAAAAGACTAAATGAGTCACTTGGAGGATTAACGTTTTTATTAGATATGCTCAGTGGTCTAGTTTATTAGAACTACACTTAATATTGACAATTGGATCTAAGATTTGTTATGATTCAATGGTGGGTTGTCACTATATATTGTTAGTACTCTCTACAATATAACATACACAACACAAGAAAAAAACCTAAGAGCTTTGTGCCCCTTTTTTCTTGGTGACTGACGACCTCCTTTTGTCTTGGAATTCATGCCTTCATATTTTTCTTCATTTTCTTTGTGAGACGAATTTTTGTAAGTGATATACTATACTAGTTTGTAGTCTAAATCAATCATTTGAGGTTCTGATTTGAAGATTGACAAATTGTAGATCTTTGTGCTATATAATCTAAGTTTTGTTTTTATCTTACCATCAACAAATAATTTATTTATTACATCAAAATTGGTATCAGAGCCTTATTGGCATTCTTTGGTGCAAGAAAAATGACCCTGGTGGTCAGATTTGCGAAGAAAAAAGAAGGTTTGAATATGTTTGCTCCATTTCTAACCAGACTAAGCATCATATGGGTGAAAGGAAGACATATTTAGGTTTGGGCCGTCAAGACGAACCCAACGGTGCGTGCTGGGCCTTTGACCGCAGCGTGAGGGCTCGTGCGAGGTCCTTTCGACTAGTGTTTGACGGTAACGTCATCCTACTCATGTTCCTGACGTCCAGTGGTTGTGTATTCGTGTTTGGTGATGAATTAATTACACTAAGGCGAATAGTATGTGGCCTTAGGGTTTCACATCTCTCCAGTAATACGAACAACAAATTTGTTCAATCTGGTATTGTATTCTATCTATTTATTTTACACAGTCAAAGCTATCGTGTGGGATAGCTATTTACTTTTTGTTATAGAGGTCATCGTGTGGGGTGGCCATTAGGATTGGTGTTACCGTGTGGGGTAACCATTGTTGTTGTTAGACCTAAAATATTATTTGTTGTGTTTTGTGTCTAAATCCTACGTGAGATTGATTTATTGTGCTTAACTTGTTGATATTACTGCCATATTCCTTTTCATTATGTTATTAGAATTGACCTGGACTTGACCCGTTTTTATCTATTTCTCTGTGTTGATGACATACTTTTGATTGGCTCTAATATGAAATGATAGAAAGGATAAAAACAAATTTGAGTAGTGAAGTTGACATGAAAGACCTATGAATTCTAAACTAATTTTAAGCATGAAGATAAAAAGAGATAGGCTAAGTTCTTTTTTGCATCAAGCTTCATATGTATTTAATTTTAAAGAAATTTGATATGAATGAATGTAAACTTGTTATATTGTCTTTAGCAAATCATTTTGTTTTGTCTAAAGACCAATCCACCGCTAATTATGAAGAAGTGGAATATATGAGTGGAATTCCTTATTCAAATGCAATATGATATGTTGTTGTTACAACGATTAACATGAAATCAAAATATTCTTTCAAACAAGTTGATTCAAGAAATATTGTAGAAAACATAAAAGAAGTAACACCGTATATGATTGTCCCTTTTGGAGACAGTAGTTTAGCCCGTGCAATACCTACTTCTGCCTTTAAGGCTCTACAAATGTAGATACAGCCTTTTGTGCACTATTAACACCACAATATGGTCAAGAATGAAGTTTACAAGAGGTAATCCAATCAAAATCACCAAAGACTCTCTCATATAGATTCAAATCTAAACAATATAGACATCGTCCCTCACACAACAAATTTAAGGGATAAAATCACATATCTACAGTAATCAAAAGATGATTAATGTAGCATCACTTCCTTCACAGACCATTGGATAACCAATGGTTCATCCAAAAATAGAGAAGGAGAAGAAGAAGAAGAAGTGTCAAGAGACAGAGAGAATAAAAAAGTTGCACATCAAAAGAACACACTAACCCTAATATGAAGGATGGTGCATTTAAATACCCAAAACCCAATGATCTAGATCAAGTGTAGCAATCCAACGACTGAGACAATTCTGACGCTTGAGATCAAAAGGCGCATTTCCATCATATATTAAACACGCATTCTTCAAGTTGGGCCAGCATTGATTAGACTACAGCAGCTATGGGCCAACATTCTTCACAGTGGGCTTGGTCATTAGGCTCACAATACTAACAATCTCCACCTTGAGCCAAATATAAAGTTTCATAGGGCAAATGAAGACAACTCTTATGTTTGATCATTGCCTCTGGTACCTACAAAAAAGTTTAAACAAGTTAGAACAAAAAAAAAATTATATGTATTAAGCAATTAAACACTACAGTTACTTACACAACTTAATACTTTTAACCTGAATGAATGTTAAGCAAACTTAAATATGGTTTGAACTTGTTTGAAGACAATGACTTAGTTCTCATATCAGAGAGATTAGCTTGAGAGGGAATTTTATCAAGCTCAAAGCTTCTTGGACACAATGTCCCTAATAAAGTGAAATCTAACATCTATATGCTTAGTTCTGTCATGGAAGATAGGATTTTTGCATAGCTGAATGGCAGACTAACTATCAGAAAATAAAACGACATGATTATGTAGTAAGTTTAACTCAAATAGTAAACCTTTAAGTTATAAAGCCTCTTTCACAGCTTCAGTAATTGCCACATATTCAGATTCAGTTGTAGACAATGCCACAATATGTTGCAACTGAAATTTCCAGCTATTGCAAGAATTACAGAGAGTATTAGCATATGAAGTAGCAGACTTCATACTATCTCTATCATTAGCATAATTAACATCTACGTATCCTTTAATTTTATCCTTTCACTATAATGTCTAAACACTAAGCCTACATTTGCAGTATATTTCAGATATGTTAACAACCACTTCAAAGCTTCCCAATGTTGCTCTCCTGGATTAGACACGTATCTACTCAAGACACTCATAGAGTAAGCAATATCATGTCTAGTGCAGACCATATTGTACATTACTTTATTCATATATTTAATTTCATCATCAGATTGGGGACATTGATCTTTACTAAGCATAAAATGATTAGTTAAAGGAACAGAAACAGCTTTAGAATCATGCATGGAGAATTTATTAAGAATTTTCATGATATAAGACTATTGTTTTAACATCAGAATTGAATTTGATCTATCTCTAATCATATCTATGCCTAAAATCTTCTTAGCATTGCCAAGATCTTTCATATCAAATTCAAAACTCAAAACAGATATTATGTTACTAATTAAATCAACATATGAACTAATTATTAACATATCATCATCATATTAACCGCAAAAAACATAAGAGTATTAAGCGATTTATAATTAGGGTGGGCATTTTATCCGAACCGAGTTCCCGAATCGGAACCGGGCCGGAACCCAGGATTCGGTCCGGTTCCTATCACTAAATAAATGATCCGGTTCTAAAGAACCGAGAACCGACGGTTCCCGGTTCTTAGGAACCTGCTTCGATACTCTTTCGGTTTAGAACCTAAAATTCAATTTTTATTTTATTTTAGATTTGCAATTTTTTTTTTTTACTTTTCATATTTTTTTTTTACCCAATTAACTCCATTATACATTAATCCAAAAGCCAAAAGAAAATCAAATTAACCCATGAACCATTAGTGATGAATCCATATTTATAATAAAGACAATGATCAAACTCACTTCTAGTAAAATCTAAAGATAACATTAAGCATCAAACCTTTTATTCAACCGCCTGAGAGATTGTTTCAAATTATATAAAGATTTTGTAAGTAAGCAAACATAATCTGACTTGTGTTTATCAATAAAACTATTGAGTTGATTTATATAAATTTTTTCTTCAAGTTCATTATGTAAGAAGACAGTTTTAACATCAAGTTGTTCCATTTCAAAATTTGGATGAGCAACTAAAGCAAATATAATCTTTAGAGGTGAAGTTACAAATGGACAAAAGCTTTCATTATAATTACACTATATTTTTTAGTAAAGCTTTTTGCCACAAATCTTGCTTTGAACTTAACACGTTCAGTATTAACATTACATTCGTTTACCTTGTAAAGCTATCTGCAATCAACAATGGATTTGTTCTTTGATTTTGGAACCAACTCCCAGATTTGATTATTGTATAATGAAGTTATTTCTTCCTTCATAGCAGTCTACCAAATGTTTAACTCATTACAATTAATAGCATCATCAAAAGTTCTAAGTTCATTTCCACTCAACTCTTCTAACAGCTAAAGGAGCAACATCATAATCAGATAACTTAGAAGGCACCTTAGCTGTTCTTCTATTTTTATCTTTAAGTAAATAATAATTTTCTAGACCTAAGTTTTGGAATTGATCTTCACCTTCATCTCTAATTTGATTTTGATTTACATCATCATCAAAATCATTAAGTTGAGGAGTATCATGTTGGTTTTGTTCTACCTTAATCTTTGTATTAATGGGATTAAGATTTTTATCATTAGTTTCAATATTTTGCTTTGTACAAGGCATTTCATCTTCCTTAAAAATAATATCTCTATCGATAATAGTTTTAAAACCTCTCGGACTTCTAGCCTAAAGTTTATACCCTTAGTTCTATCAAGATAACCCCAAAAAATACTCTTACGAGATCCGGAATCAAGTTTATCATCCTTTTGATGTGTGTATACTATGCAACCAAAAACTCTAAGATTAGAATAGTCATTGGCCTCCCATACCACATCTCTTTAGGAATTTTACCATTTAAGGCAGCAAAATAAGATCTATTAACAAGATAACAATTTATAACAACAATGAGAGCATGCATCTAACTCTTTCAAGAAGAGTTCTATTCATCATCTCAAAGAATACCATTTCTGCCGAGGGGTATAATGGACGCTTCTATGTCTCTTTATTCCTGATTGATTACAAAAATCATCAAAGACTTTATTACAAAACTCAAGACCATTATCTGTTCTTAAACATTTCAAAGTTTTACCAGTTTGATTTTCAAAAAGAGTTTTCCAATTTTTAAACTTATCAAAAGTTTCGATTTATTTTTTAATAAAAATATCCAGAATTTTCTTGAAAAATTATCAATGATTAACAGAAAATACTTGTTTCCTCCATATGTAGGGATGCTAGAGGGACCCCATAAATCAAAGTGCACATATTCAAGAATGGAAGAAAATTTATGTAAGCCATAAGACAATTGAACTCTATGTTGTTTTTCCATTACACAAATTTCACAGAAAGGAAGATTTGTAATTTTATCTTTCCAAAACACTCTTGGTTTTGTAAGATACTAAACTCCCTATTACTTAAGTGAGCAAGTCTATGCCAAATATTAGTACAATCTCCTTTAACAAAATTAGCTATAGAAAAAATGTTTGGCAAAATCTGCAAACTTTTTTTCTATTTTTGTTAAGTACAAACTATTTGTCTTATACCATTTGATTGCAAGGACTGCTCTTTTTGTAATTTTAAAATAATCATCTCTAAATTTGCCATCAAAGTTAGAATCTTCAAAAGATCCAATAGAGATCAAATTTTTGGATAAATCAGGTACGTGTCTTACATTTTCAAGAAGGTAAACAAAATTAGTATCAAACTTAATTCTAATATTACAGGCAACATTATTTTCCATGACAACCATACCAGAATTCACTTTAGTATATGAACAAAACATATCAAAATCAGGAGTCATATGAAAAGTGCAACCAGAATCAAGTAACCATTCATCATACTGACATATGGAAGATACAGAGTTTACTAAGGCCTCAGTTTCTTATTTTCTAATGGCTACATATAATTCACCTAGAGTTTTAGTATTGGTGGAAGCAACATTGCTTAGTTCAGGAGGTCTACTCTTTTGAGCATTGTTATTCAAATTGTAACAATCTTTAATATAGTGTCCTAACTTACCAAAATTATAACATTTTGTACCATTTGCTTTAGATTTTGACATAGACTTACCCTTACCCTTCTTTTTGTGACTTTGACTACCAGAATTGTTCTCATCCTGATTGTTTGATGGTCTATGCTGGGATGTAACTCTTACAAACAGACCTTCACCACTACTTCTAGTTTCCTTTTCATTTTTAAGTTCACAACTCTTACTTCTAAGGGCATTAATAACCATATTTGTAGTAAGGTCATCTCTACCATATTTTATGGCACTTTTAACATCTTTATAGGCACCATGAATTGAATTCAATAGTACAATGGTTTTATATTCATCAATACCTTTATCATCACATTTCTTTATATCTTGAATCAACTTATTGAAGATATCAAAACTTTTATCAAGATCTTTTGAAGGATCAATTTTGAAACTAAAGAATTTTTCTAATAAAAACAATTTATTTTGAAGTGATTTTTCCAAATAAGTTGATTCAAGAGTTTTCCATAAAGATTGAACACCATCAAGAGTACTAATTTTTTCAGCACAAAACCAAACAAATGAAGTATAATAGAGGTATAAGCTAATTCATCAGCCGCTAATATTTGATCATCAGACATATTATCAAGAAAAGATTTGTTAATAGCCTTTGAGACTTTTTGTTGAACTAAAATACCTTTCATTTTTGTTGTCAAATGACAAAATCATATTTTCCATTAAATTGTTCTAAATGAAAACTTGAAGTTGTCGTTTTAAACAATTTGAAAACAATGATTAACACGCATCGAATAATAAAGTATTTTATCCAAACGTAAGACACAAAATCACTAATAACCAGATTTACACACATGCAAGATATTATACAAGATTTTGGGAGAGACATATAATCAAGAAAACTACAAAATTTCGTGAGAATCGATTCTCGTGTCAAAGGATGTTTCAAGAAAGTCTCAAAGGAGGAATTTTCAAAGATAACACATTTAGTAACAGAAGTAAATTACAGTTATTTACAAAGAATAAGTATCATAAACGTATTATCAAAATTTATCGTGCTATAAAACTTTTCTTGAAGATGTTTCAATTGAAAAGAATATAAATGACATATTATAAAATATGTATTTCATCAAAATTTTCTTTTATTTGCAAAAACACAAGAAAATTAAGATTTCAAAATTTTACCTAAACAAGGAAAAGCAAAATATTTATAGCCTTGAGATTTTTGCAATCAACAATGGATTTGTATTTGATTTTGGAACCAACTCCCGATTTGATTATTGTATAATGAAGTTATTTCTTCCTTCATAGCGATATATCAAATGTCTGACTCATTACAAACTAATAGCATCATCAAAAGTTCTAGGTTCATTTCCACTCAACTCTTCTAACAGCTAAAGGAGCAACATCATAATCAGATAACTTAGAAGTCACCTTAGCTGTTCTTCTATTTTTATCTCTAAGTAAATAATAATTTTCTAGACCTAAGTTTTGGAATTGATCTTCACCTTCTCTAATTTGATTTTGATTTACATCATCATCAAAATCATTAAGTTGAGGAGTATCATGTTGGTTTTGTTCTACCTTAATCTCTGTATTAATGGGATTAGGATTTTTATCATTAGTTTCAATATTTTTCTTTGTACAAGGCATTTCATCTTCCTTAAAAATAATATCTCTACTGATAATAGTTTTAAAACCTCCCAGACTTCTAGCCTAAAGTCTATACCCCTTAGTTCTATCAAGATAACCCAAAAAAAATACACTTCTGAGATCTGGAATCAAGTTTATCATCCTTTTGATGTGTGTATACTATGCAACCAAAAACTCTAAGATTAGAATAGTCAGTTGGCCTACCATACCACATCTCTTTAGGAATTTTACCATTTAAGGCGGCAAAATAAGATCTATTAACAAGATAACAATCTATAACAACAGCGAGAGCATGCATCTAACTCTTTCAAGAAGAGTTCTATTCATCATCTCAGCAACACCATTTTGCTGAGGGAGTATAAGGGACAGTTCTATGTCTCTGTATTCCTGATTGATTACAAAAATCATCAAAGACTTTATTACAAAACTCAAGACCATTATATGTTCTTAAACATTTCAAAATTTTACCAGTTTGATTTTCAAGAAGAGTTTTCCAATTTTTAAACTTATCAAAAGTTTTAGATTTATTTTTTAATAAAAATATCCAGAATTTTCTTGAAAAATTATCAATGATTGATAGAAAATACTTGTTTCCTCCATGTGTAGGTGTGCTAGAGGGACCCCATAAATCAAAGTACACATATTCAAGAATGGAAGAAAATTTATGTAAGCCATAAGACAATTGAACTCTATGTTGTTTTTCCATTACACAAATTTCACAGAAAGGAAGATTTGTAATTTTATCTTTTCCAAAACACTCCTAGTTTTGTAAGATACTAAACTCCCTATTACTTAAGTGAGCAAGTCTATGCCAAATATCAGTACAATCTCCTTTAACAAAATTAGTCATAGAAAAAGTGTTTGGCAAAATCTGCAAACATTTTTTCTACTTTTGTTAAGTACAAACTATTTGTCTTATACCATTTGATTGCAAGGAGTGCTCTTTTGTAATTTTAAAATAGTTATCTCTAAATTTGCCATCAAAGTTAGAATCTTCAAGAGATCCAATAGAGATGAGATTTTTGGATAAATCAGGTATGTGTCTTACATTTTCAAGAAGGTAAACAAAACTAGTATCAAACTTAACTTTAATATTACAGACAACATTATTTTCCATGACAACCATACCAGAATTCACTTTAGTATATGAACAAAACATATCAAAATCAAGAGTCATATGAAAATTGCAACCAGAATCAAGTAACCATTCATCATACTGACATATGGAAGATACAGAGTTTACTAAGGCCTCAGTTTCTTATTTTCTAATGGCTACATATAATTCACCTAGAGTTTTAGTATTGGTGGAAGCAACATTGCTTTGTTCAGGAGGTCTACTCTTTTGAGCATTGTTATTCAAATTGTAACAATCTTTAATATAGTGTCCTAACTAACCAAAATTATAACATTTTGTAACATTTGCTTTAGATTTGGACATAGACTTACCCTTACCCTTCTTTTTGTGACTTTGACTACCAGAATTGTTCTCATCCTGATTGTTTGATGGTCTATGCTGGGATCTACCTCTTACAAACAGACCGTCACCACTACTTCTGGTTTCTTTTCATTTTTAAGTTCACAACTCTTACTTCTAAGGGCATTAATAACCATATTTGTAGTAAGGTCATCTCTACCATATTTTATGGCACTTTTAACATCTTTATAGACACCATGAATTGAATTCAATAGTACAATAGTTTTATATTCATAAATACCTTCACCATCACATTTCTTTATAACTTGAATCAACTTATTGAGGATATCAAAACTTTCATCAAGATCTTTTGAAGGATCAATTTTGAAACTAAAGAATTTTTCTAATAAAAACAATTTATTTTGAAGTGATTTTTCCAAATAAGTTGATTCAAGAGTTTCCCATAAAGATTGAACATCATCAAGAGTACTAATTTTTTTAGCACAAAACCAAACAAATGAAGTATAATAGAAGTATAAGCTAATTCATCAGCCTCTAACATTTGATCATCAGACATATTATCAAGAAAAGATTTGTTAATAGCTTTTGAGACTTTTGTTGAACTAAAATACTTTTCATTTTTGTTGCCAAATGACAAAATCACATTTTCCATTAAATTGTTCTAAATAAAAACTTGAGGTTGCCGTTTTAAACAATTTGAAAACAGTGATTAACACAGATCAGAATAATAAAGTATTTTATTCAAACAGAAGACACAATCACTAATAACCGATTTACACACATGCAAGATATTATACAAGATTTTGGGAGAGACCTATAATCAAGAAAACCAAGATTCCGTGAGAATCGATTCTTAGGTCAAAGGATGTTTCAAGAAAGACTCAAGGAGGAATTTTCAAAGATAACACATTTAGTAATGTAAGTAAAATACGCTTATTTACAAAGAATAAGTATCATAAACGTATTATCAAAATTTATCGTGCTATAAAACTTTTCTTGAAGATGTTTCACTGAAAAGAATATAAATGACATATTATAAAGTATGTATTTCATCAAAATTTTCTTTTATTTGCAACAACACAAGAAAATTAAGATTACAAAATTTTACCTAAACAAGGAAAAGCAAAATATTTATAGCCCTGAGATTTATCTCAGTAACAGAGACAAATGTATGTTAATCACCAAGAAACATTATTCACGCCTCTGATACCACATGTTACGACGATTAACGTGAAACTAAAATATTCTTGCAAACAAGTTGATTCAAGAAATATTGCTGAAAGCATAAAGGAAATAACACCAGATGTGATTGTCCCTTTTGGAGACATACAGTTCAGCCCGTACAATACCTACTTCTTCCTTTGAGGCTCTATAAACATAGATCCAGCCTCTTATGCAATATTAACACCACACTATGGTCAAGAATGAAGTTTACAAGAGGTAATCCACTCAATCACCCAAAACTCTCTCATACAAACTCAAATCTAAACACTACAGATATCATCTCTCACAGAACAAATTTAAGGGATAAAATCACATATCTACAGTCATCAAAAGATGATTACTATAGCACCACTTCCCTCACAGATCATTGGAGAACCAATGGTTCACTAGAAATAAAGAAGAAGAGTCAGAGTTAAGAGACGAGAGAGAAAGAATAAAGAAGTTGCGCATCAAAAGAACACACTAACCCTAATATGAAGAATGGTGCATTTAAATACCCAAAACCAATGGCCTGGATCAAGTGTAGCAATCCAACGACTGAGACAATTCTGATGCTTGAAGATCAAAAGGCGCATTTCCATCATATACTAAACACGCATTAGCCAGCATGGATTAGACCACAGCAACTATAGGCCAGCATTCTTCACATTGGGCTTGGTCATTGGGCTCACAATACTAACAGTTATTTATTTGATGGTGTGTACTAGATGTAACTTAGCTTTTGGAGTTGGTACACTTAGCAGGTTTATGTCTAAACCTTGGCCAAATCATTGAGAAGCTTTAAGATGGTTGCTATAGTATTTGAAAGGTAAGGTAGGACTCATGTACAAGTTTAATACAATACGTGTGAAATTAAAAGGTTTTACATATGCAAATTATGCTGAAGATAAAGACAATAGGAAATATATATCATTTTATGTGTTTACTTTGTGTAACTCATGCATTAGTTGGAAATCACAACTCCAACACATTATTGTTCAATAGCCTACAAAATCTGAATATATAGCTGTCACTAAAACAATTAAGGAAGCTTTTTGGTTTAAAGGTTTACTTAATGAACTGTGTGTCTTAAGTGATGATGATTGTATATTTATATAGTCAATCTGTTATTTATTTGTGCAAAAATCATGTTTTTCATGAACATACTAAACACGTTTATGTCAAGTTACATTTTATTAGAGATATTGTAGCTCAAATTTTGATAAAACTTAAGAAGTTTTTTTCATAATATAAATGTGTCGTCTTAAGCACTCCGTATATCCAATCCAAAGAAATGACGAAGGACCAAAAGAAATTAATTATCCGTTAAAGCATCAAGTGTGAATTAATTAGACCAATTTCTAAATCAATAATACATGATATGAAAGTGAAACAAAATTCAGTTTAATTATCCAAATAAGAATGAACCATAAACGTTCCAAGTGCACAAAACAGAATTATAACCATAACAAAGCACTTACATACTTAAAAGTGTTTCTATCGCCTACTTCGATTCTTGAAAATTAAAAAGACATAAAAAAGATGAAACCCGGCATAGATTAGGAGTTTTGATTTGTCTTAGAACATGTTTGTTAATATTTATACGCACTTATAAGCTTGTCAAATATTATTTTTATCTACACATTTTATAGAATTCACAATTTTTATATATTTTTTATTCACACATTTCGTTAGACCCGTTACTTATAATCTACAAAAAATTTACGAAGCATATTAGTTAATTTTCTCCAGCTGTGTGATATTGTTCTCTTTTCAGCCAGCCGAACCCCCCTTCAAATTCTGCAGCCCTTTTATTTTCAATGTTTGGGCTCTGTAATGACCCAATGGCCCAACAGCCCATTTCATCTTTTTAAGACCAAAAGCTAACTTATTTGTTTGATGGGCCTTAGTGTAAACGGTTCCAATGAATCATAACTTCCATGAGAATATTGTTTCAACCTTTTCCAATTTGCATAGCAGGCCCTCCTTTTGTATTTCCTCTACAAGTCCTCAAACTAATGCATTTCTTTCTCTTTTATTCTCCTTTTTCTTGTTAACCTATTCCAAAACAAAACATGTGAATTAGGTAATAGCAACCAATAGAATTAGCTAACAAAAATAAGATTAAGGGCAAATAATGTGTTAAAAATGTGCTTATTAGTGTTTTGTTCATTCCACGATTTACAACATTTCAAGTAGTAATTAGAGATGGCAACGGGGCGGATCGGGGCGGATCACCGATCCAAATCCGCCCCGCAATAATTATATAGAGATCCAAATCATCCCGTGATCCGCCATTTTTCTGGCGGATCGGATCTGGACTCGGGCGGATCGTAGTCTTGATCCGTATCTTGATCCATATATTTTTTCTTTTTTTTTTTTTTGTATTCAAAAAATTTAAAATATATTGAAACAAGCTTTACTACTATACTATATAGTTTAAACAAAATTCTAAAATACATTAACTACTTAATTAAATATCCAAAAGAAAAAACGACATCAATTACTTAATTAAAAAACGCTGATGAATTCTGGTTATCTATTTTAGTTTGAAAGGGCACAGTGCAAAGCTTATCTGTATGGCGTAAAATGATGAAACTCAGACACGCGAAACTATTGAATCAATTCTCTCAATATGAAACGTCCATTCGCCATACATAGAGCAAGATAGTTCATACAACAATAAGCTAAACCCGTTATCAATATGTTTGGAGTGGGTTATATGAATCTTGGTTTATTCATTGCAACTATATCCATAGCAACCACAAGTGTCCAAAATGTGTGCAGAATAGAAGGGTCCGAATTTCCATAGAAGCCACCAAAGGAAGACAAGCGTTCATTTTCAAAATCAAATTGATAACTATACAACATGAAATCACAACTGTTTTTGGCATATTACAATTGGGTAGGCAAAACTCTATAAACAAAAGCAAGACTACTAAACATCCATGTAAGTGTATCATATATATCACAATAAGTCGATATCGATCGACACATTTAAAAACTTAGTTTTCATCACTAGGTGAAGGACTTGGGCGTGCAGATTGTTGATGAACCCGATGGAGACATTGAGGATGAAGTCCCAAGACTAGATTGGGAACCGGAGGATGAAAACAAACTACTAAAAGGTCACGGAAGGGGAACCAAAAAGGTCTTCCATTTCCATTCTTTGTCATCCCCTCTCGCATTGTTTTTATTACTATGATTTGTTGATCCATCCGAATTGAGCTTGGATTCATCGGGAAGGTAACTGGTACCTGCTGGACGGGACACGAACTATGAAGCTCGAGCCATGGTAAGATACATCCACCGTGGAACTTATGCTTGCAAGGTGTCTCCTTACTTAATTAACCAAAATTTTTTTTTTTAATTCGGGCGGGGCGGATCGGGGCACCCCCGAGATCCGTGGCGGATCACGGATATCTGCCCGATTTCTCCCCGCCGATCCGCGGATCAGGTATTTTTCGCTCCATTCGGATCGGGTATCCATCGAGTTCGGGCGGATCGGATATTTTGCCATCTCTAGTAGTAATGATTATTAAGTGCTTATTAGGTGAAGTTTAAAAATAGTTTTTTAAGAAATTTTGATAAAAGTTATTAAAATGTGTAGTTGAAAATTTGATAAAAGTTGTGAGTTTCATATTTTATGTGGTAGAAAATAAGCTTAAGAAAAAAGAGTTTAAAATAAACTCTACCAAACATGTTTTAAAAAGTTGGAGCGATTTCTCAGATGATGGTGCGCTAGGTGATGACCATTGAGTTATTGGACTCATCAACAAGAAAAAGATTATAATTTTCTAAATGTCGTGTAAAGATAAGTATTTTATAAAGTATATTTAATACAAAATTTCTTGAAATGAGGTTATTTTTATCAACCATTCTTGCACTATATTTGATTATATTGTTTGAGAAGGTTATGATATTTTAAATTTATTAATAGTATTAGTCACACCAATATAAATATATAAATAAATAGTCACGCAAAAATAGATTGTGACACATGGATTTTTTATTTTATAAATTATCCCAAAATCGATTGATTTTCTAGAACTGGTACACCGATTCTTTGAGAAACCCGACTAGTTCTTCCAAGTAAGCGATTCAATTGCCAAACAATTCAAATATATTGACCGAATCGAGAGGTTCACCAGTTTTTCGGACTGTCTGGATTTAATAACTATGATTAACATGTGCACACACAAATGGAGGGTTGTGGGGCCAAAATTAGGGGAGACTAAGGTTTGGGGTGGTAGGGCTGGTTTGGTTGCAATGTGGTGGGGTCGAAAGGAATGGGACTATTAGGAGGAGGTCACTATTTTTTAATTTTCTATTTCCTCTTTTCTTTCTTTCATACTAAAATTGTATGGGTTTTATTTATTTGACCCTAACAATAGGGTTACACATGTCTTGCTAGTATGCTTTTAACAGTCTAATAGACAATTTGTATCAATTAAGACTAGTTGTGCAATTTTGTTAAAAGATTGAGGATGAAGTTGCTATAAGTGCTATCAGCTGGGAACCAACTGTGGAACTTTGTTAAGTTGCCTATTTCGTATGTCTGTAAGTGAACCAGCTACTCGACTCCTACTACCTCTGTCAACTAGGGTTCATTTGTCTTTTTTTTTTAAGGGCCCACCCCTGTGAGAGTCGGACAGTGCCCGATTTCGGGCACTGCATAAGCCCTCTTTTTTTTAAACATGTTTTCTAAGTGAACTAGCGTAATCAATCCTAGTCACTTTCTCAACTTGGGCCCGAGTTGTCTTGTCAACAATTTACAAATAAACAAGAAAATTAGAGCATCTTCAATAATGCACTTTATTTTAAAGAGCATATATTTTAATATAAAGAGAATAGGTGTATTTAATTATGATTAAAATTAGATTTTTTTTGTAAAAGTTATTAAAATTTATGAGTCCATAAAATGAGTAGTTAAAATTAATTGTTGACTTTGATTTCAATTTTTTAGCAAAATTTTAAGTGAACACAAATAACATTTTATATTAAGAAATTTTTAAAAATAAAGAGTCGAATTTTTTACATAATCCCAATACTCTCTCTATATAAATTCTTATTTTGCTTTTTTCCATAATCAATTATTGTCCAACATTTCCCTCTTTTATTTCTTTTTTCTACTTTTTTTTTTTATTATCATTTTCCTTCATTTGTCTTTATAAATTCAACTAGGGGTGGTAAAATGGTCGAGCGGCCAGTGGGCTTGCTGACTCGAGAATCATTTAGGGGCGAACTCAGGGTCGGGCTGGGCCCACGGTCCGGCTCGTGTTCTAAATTTTTTATTTTAAAAATTTTAAATTGTTTATAAATTTTGCTTTAAAAATAAATAAAAAGAAACAGGAGACACAATTCGATCCATGAAACCCACGAGCTATGGGTCAAACCGAGCTCCCTAACGGATGAGCTCAAACTCGGCTTGAATCCACACGGACCAAACATGGCTCGTTCTTCAGCCGAACCGGCTTGGCTAACGAGCCATGCCTGCGTGCTTCAGGGTGGGAAAGAAGGGCTTTCTCTTTTCCTCATTCTCTCACGTAAATCCCGACAAATTTCCCATTGCCAATAGCCGGGGTGCGCGACGATGGTCAGGCATCGCTAAGCTATTTGATGGAGTAGCTATAAAGGATCTGAGGACAACTCATTTTCCTCAGTTAGTGGATTGTATTCCAATCTACTTTTTCTCGACTCACCCTTCTGTACAAACCATACTCATCAAGAGTTTTCTTCTTACCAAGAAAGTCTCAGCACATCGTTCTGGATGAAACAAAAAAAGCAAGGAAAAAAAAAAGAAAGAGGCCCAGAAAGCCCTCACTTTATTGATGGGGGACATTTTGATCCCCTTGTTGACCTAAGCTTGGCACGACCATTGCCACCCCTAAAATCAACCACTCATCCTTCCATTTTAATATCTCAACTTCATTTCCACATATTTTATTTTCTTTCCTTGCTAGTTATGTATTATACTCGTTTAATAACTTGATTCTTGATGTCTCTAACCCAAATAAAGATTTGGAGGTAACAACAGCTTCTATGGGAGATTTGCTCAATAAAAGAAGACGAACAACATTTCATCTTGGTGCAGTTCAAGTTGGTGTATATATATGCCGTGATGGAGTTCATAGTCACGATAAGCTTTTTCATGACTACTTTGGACAAATTTATTTCGAAGGATGTTTCTAATGAACCAATGTCTTATCTCCAAAAGATCACGGTTGCACTAGGGGTGTATGAGTGTATTTCACTAATCTACATGTCACAATCTTATTGGACAAAGAAGTTTGTCAAAGATTTGTGTTTGTTTAAATTAAGATAGACCATTAGATCTTTTGGATAGTCATGATCTTTTTTTAGATCATTCACATGAATTTGAGTAAAAGAAAATTTTTGTCTCTTTCTCTTGTTCGAGGAGTGTTGGAGGGAAAACATATACTAGATATTATCTCTCTCTCCTCCATGTGAGGTTGGATTAAGTGCTTCAAATTTTTTATTGAATCCGATTGTTTTTCTCTCGTATTGCAATGCGGTGTTCAATGTATGGCATAAATATATATGACCCTACAACTCAAGCAAGGTGTAAGACAATAAAGCAAATATAATGGTTTTCTTCTTGTTGTTTTTCACATTGAAGAATGAGTTGTAATGATTTGATGTTAAATTTAACATTATAACGTCATTAAACTCAACATTGCATGTGGATTTGCTCCAAATTCTTGCTTGGTGTAAGAATTGAGAGTCCAATTTTTTTTTTTTAGGATGTGATTTCAATTTTTTCGAATAAGTACATGAGATCACCAAATAAATATGACATTGCTAGATTGTTGAAACAAGGAGAAAGTTGTGACCATTAACATATATAAATTAATATTTATATAAGTTTATAGTCTCTATTATATTTTAATTTTTCAGTCCCGACTTGAACTAATTGGCTAAATTAATAAGATGATACTTTTCTAAAAATCCTTACTCAACTACATGGTCTCACTCATATCATAAATTAATAATTTGTTAAAATTACAAATATAATTGACTATGGTATTTTATTAAAATGACTCTATTGTTACTTTTAAAAAAAAAAATAAATCTAGTTGGATATTGTCTCCAATTTTTTTCTATTGCATCTACAAGTTGTGGGGTTGAATTCTCGAATTGCAATAAAAAATTATGAAGTATTGTAGGATTTTACACAAATAATCTATTTTCTAAAAATAATTACATAAAACTATTTATGTAACATATATTTTAAAAATACTACTGATTAAACATTCTTTTTTTATTGCTATTACTATTTAATTTCTTGAAATAGTGTAACTGATTATTAAAAAAGGCACTTGATTGTAATCAAATATTACAGTATCTTTTTTTATTATAATCCAATTTTATGATAATTCAAAAATGTAATCATTATCATCATATAATAATGCTAATTAACCTATTGGCCAAAAAAAAAAAAAAAAAAACACATCTCTCCTAAAATCATTGTTCTTTGGCTGAACACAAACAAGCGGTAGTAGTGTGTATAATATTTTTCAGTTACGTATACATCTATTATTTCTTCTATAGGTTATGTAACGTAAGGTTAGTTGGCTTCAATTAAACAATTTGTTCCATGATAATATGCTTGACTTGATTTTTTACAAGTTCACACGTTTATGAGTGTATTATGATTATTGTATTTTGTTACATTTTTCTATGTTAAAAAATATGTTTTGGGTTATATGATGTGAAGTTGTTGTCTTAACCAGTTTGCAACATTTGATATTATCTGTTAAAAGAAATCATGTTTGGATAATTATGTTACGAATACGTCAAATAATTATATTATATTGTATTGCGTGACATGATATATATATTATGATAACGAGTCTATATCATTATTTGTTATCTTTTGTTCATTGATATTTGGATAAAAATATTACACTATCAACAAATGATTGTGTCACATTTAATTTGTTTTTTGAAAAATGTATGTAATGTAATTTAGTTACATTCCACTATTTGTTGCAAATATTTTAATTGTTAATTTACATGAAGTTGCTTTGACTACTTATTCTGATGTTGATTTTTATTGGACACGTAATATAGTATTCATTGTTACATATTTGCCAATTAATTTCACGATAAATCTGTTTGAGTGACAAAATGGAATAACTATTACAAAATCAGCAAATGACTTAGTTGTGAATACCTTGATGTTAAATGTGAAATTGTTTATTTACATTAGTTGCATTGAATTTTACATTTCAATTTCATTGTGATGTTATTGTTAAATGTTACATATTCCAATTGTATGTTACACCTAAGAATTTTCTTTTATCCGATTGACCATTACATTTTAATTCCAATTTCCATTTAGTAGCTGTTACATTTTGTTCTATGTCGATATATGTTTTGTATCCACATTTATTAACTTTTTATTGTTTAATAATACAAAACATATATTGTATTACATACCATTCTTTGACGTTACATGTTATTATTCTCTATATATAAGCTTTATTATCTAGTTCAATCTGCTTATCTATTATAACGTTAACTTTTATTGTTAACTGATTGTTTGCAATTCATATTTATGTGTAGGTATGAAGACTATAAAGGAATATATTATAAATGTTGGAATTCAAGATACTATAATTTACGATAAATATTGTGATTCAAGATTAACTATAATTTAGAGATTGCTTTCAACAATGTGTGCAATAATTAAAATGATTTTGTAAAAGTTATGGTAGTTGTTTTTGTTTTATTTATTAAAATAAGATATTTTTGACAAATTTTTGCTAATCACGATCGTATATAGTTTTCTCCATTGTTAGAAGAAAAAATGAAGATATACCTGACCGTGTCTCTACATCTTCAATATCTTTCTCAAGCGAAACTCTTTTCAAACGATCTTTTTCTTGCTCTACTCAATGTTTCAATCTTAAAATCATAACTACTGCAACTCATATTGGCATCTTCGACTCCATCATAAACTAATGGGTTCAAATCTCAGTGATCTATTCTCATAGATCATACGGTCGAATCCCACCGTTAAAAAGCGGCATACTAGTAAATGAATAAGTTTGTAACAATATAATTATTTTAAAAAGTGTAACTAGTGAGTATAATTTCAAAAAATAAAAATTGTACAAGTGGCCCAAAAGTTATTTATCGCCGATCGTATGGAGGAGTTTACTTCTCTTCTGCTGACAAAAAAAATTTTTTTTCGTCATCATTACCACGCTTTTATCTTCTCAAACCAAAACATATATCTCTCTCTTCAATTCTCAATTTCTAATTTTTCTATATTCATCAAAATCCTCAAACAAAATTATCTCTTCTCTCATTTTTTTCAACTCCTCAATCTATCAAAATTATTTATGATCGGATTTCACCGTAAAGGATGGAAGGCGGTATAGTAGTTATAATAATTAACTACTCGGGATGACAATTGGGCCCGGTTCGGCTGCCTCCCGGGGGGTGAATTCGAGAATTCCAACGTACGAATATAAGAAGAACAAGTGGTGGCCAAGAGGAGTCGAATTCCAGCTGATTCTTTAAAAACTGATAATATATTAAAAACGAAATCCAATTTCAATTTCATAACCCAGTCTTTTCGAATTGGATGCCGGTTGGTGGATTTTTCTGTTGATTGAGTCCAGCAACAGTATGTGCACGGGCTCAGTTTCGGGTTCGGACTCGGACTCAGGTACAAACGGGTGGAGTAGGGCGCGGGGAGTGGTGCTGAAGACTCTGGTGCTAATCGGCGGTGCGTTGTGGCTGAAACGAATGACCAAGTCCACCACGCGCTGGGACCATACGCGCATCGTCACTCAGTCACTCTCCGGTGAAAAGGTTACTTACTATTGCAGTTTTACTACTTTTGGTGATATATTTTCACCAAGTTTTTTTTTTAAATATTTATGTAATTTGAGGAGTAAATTTGGTTTTTGATTAGTGGAGTTATTGAATCATAAATCATTGGTAGTTTTCGCGGGAGCAAGCTTCGAGGGACCCGGATAATTTCTTCAATTTGCGGTAATCTCGTTTTCCAATCCTGATTTTACTGTTAAATGGTCTTTTGTACTTGTATATGTGAATGCATAACTCGTTTAGCAGTAGTAATAATAATAGTAACAGCAAAAAGAACATCAGCAATTAACTAATTGATTATTTTGAAATGAACTAATTTTACCTTTTTTGGTTGATTTTTCGAATAGAGGAGGTTGTTTATTTTCCTTCTAATATAGTGAAGTTCACATTTCGGTCAATTTTGAGGCATTATAGTTTGAAATTTATTGATTCAATGTATGGCAGCAGGAATTGTGGACACTTTTAATTCATGAAAAATCAATTCAAATTGGCATTAATCATCTCCTGTTGCAAATATGATGCTTCATTTTGTGCCGTATGCAGCATGAGCTCAGTTAAGATGTTGCTTGTATACTTTGTGAGTGTGAACTAAATTTCTTAAGGATTCCCACATTATTCTTAGTCTTTTTGGTTCAAATCTTTTTGAATTTATCTTCTTATTTTATATTTTTCTCTAGATGGCTTTCATGCCCAGCTGCAGAGATGGTAGATGGTTCAAGGGTTTTGTATTTTGAACAGGTGATAATGTGTGTTATATTGTCAATGTGCTCTCTCTCTCTCTCTCTCTCTCTCTCTCACACACACACACACACACACACACACACACACACACACACGCACACCCCCCCCCCCTCCAATCAATTTACTTTGCACTTGCAAAAGATTGAACTTGGAGTGGAATTCTCATGTGTGCAGGCATTTTGGAGAACACCTCATAAACCATTTCGGCAGGTACATTCAAATCTATCATCTGCATCACCCAACGCAATATTTATAATTTTTTAACGTCAGCTGGATAATGCTTTGGTTGGAGTTTTACATTAGTGCAGTGCTCTTTCATTTCCAGTTTTCTTGGTCTGGAAATGGAAAGACAGCTTCTCACTTCTCGATTGTTTTTGTCTGCTTGAGACTTCCATTTCTATGTTTAATCCTCAATGACAAGAATCTAGTATAGTTTGCATTGATTATAGCTAATGTCTTGCATTTGTCAGCTGTGCTTCCACTTATTTACAAATTCTAACAGCTATCTGGATGCAGAGATTTTTCATGGTAAAGCCTTGTCCAAAGGAGATGAAGTGTGATGTTGAGGTTAGTTTATGCTTATTTTCAAAATTGCTACTTTTTTTAAGACCCCTCCCTAACCCGTGTTACTAGTATACCTAGTATTGCATTGTAATGTGATGCATGCATGCAAAAATTTATAGGAGGACTCCATTGGAAGATATATGCCCATATAAGCTGGAAAAATAAGTTATAATTTAATTTGTTGCATGGCTATATGTCAGCAATATTAAATATTTTGGTTGCGTACAATGGTTTGTTCTCCTAACTAGTAACATTACAGCAATGGAGACACCAAAGTTTATTGGGAATTATGATTTGCTGGTTGGATTTATTTATCTTTTATTTTTTTTGGCTGGTTGCCTTATTCTGGTTTACCTGTGTGGAGAGGGGATGTTCTTGATGGAAAATGAGGAAGGAAATAACAATAATGCAACTAGATCATGATTGTGAGGATCATTCATGACCTGTAGAAAAGGACGATTTCCTATTTTGTCATTGATTGTACAATGTTACACCAGTGAGCTTATGTATTGGCATTGTAACTGTTATTACTTTTTGCATCCAATTATCTACTTTGCTACTACAGTTTTTTCCGCTAACTAACTACTGTAACATTTCAATTCTAATTATGCATATACCTATATTTCTCTTATCTAGGGCATGTATGGCTAAGCTTAAATAGAAGTGAAAGTTACTTTTAAGTGACATTGTGTTTCCCAACATTTTAGGATATATTACTCTTTTCTTAATTTGAAGGGAAAAAAAGTTACTTATTTGTTCGAAAGTAACTTTAGCTTGCTGTCAAAATATGTAAGTTGTATCCAACTTTGACCAATAAAGTTATTATTTTAAAGCTTATTTTCTTGTAAGTAAACTTTTTAAGCTTAGCCGAACGTGCTTGTAGTTATGGTGGCAACTAATTGAATCTTAATATCCTTTGAAGAATATGGTGGATTTTGACACTTTAAAATTCATGTTCGTTGGGCAGTTTAGTACATATGCAATCAGGGATGTAGAGGAGTACAAGAACTTCTGCGATCGTCCTGAGGACCAGCGGCCACAGCCTGAAGAAGTTATCGGGGTAAGCTTTCAGTTGCAGTGATATTATACATTTTACTCAAATGTTTACATTCACTGGAGGGTCATTCTGAGATAGATTCTATTTTGGCTTACCCCTTGATTTGAGTTGGAAGATCGCTTCTATGACAACTTGCATGACATTCCAATTTGGTAGTAAAGCATTGCTCGCCTCATCATGCTCTTTGATTCCAGTTGTCTGTTAATTCAAAAATCAAATTAGAAATCTTTTTCCTCTCTGCATTTCTTTTAGTTTGAAAGAAGAGAGGGGAGGTGGTGGATTGAGATTTTCTTTATACTCAGTCGTTAGTTTGTTCAAGCATTGATGGTAAGGAAGCATATTGAGAGGAGACAAATCTAGTTCTTAAAATGCATAAAAAATAAAATCATTTCATAAAATTTGGCCCTTCTCCTTTTGTTGTTCCATGTTAATCCTAATAGATTCTTAAGCTGACAAACCTTTTTACCTTATGCCGTAACCATAGTTGTCGTTTCTTGAAAACATGTAACTGGAAGAATAGAAATAATATTTCCTGCACATGCTCTATATGATATTTTAAAGTATTTTAAAGTTTGTATTGGCAAGGTTTCTTTATACCAAGTGGGGTGCAAATCTCTGTAAAGACAACCCGTGGGATGCAAAAACCCGTAGATTACAACCGGAGTAGCAAGATAAACTTCACAATTTTCTGATACAAAGTCTACTATGACATCCACAAGTATTTCTAATTATTAACTGTGATCAGTCCACACAGCTAGCTTAGATTTTTCATTGTAATTAGTTTAGAATTATATTCATTGTATGTATGGCCTCCTCAATACATGTACACTAGGCAATCCTGAATTGATACAGAGGCCTAATTGTGGACCAAAGAGAACAGCCTTGGAATTGTTCTAAGTTTACTGCATAAGAGCTTGGACATGCCCTAAAGATCTGTCCTGCATTCCATTAATTGGAAACATCATTGAAAATGGATTAACCAGATGTGCTCAGAAGTCCATTATTCTTGCATACAGCAGCGATGTTATATTTACTTATAAATGCGAAGTATATAACGACCTATTGGAGGTTTATTGTAATGACCTATTGCCATTGGAGGTTTATTGTAAACTGTAAAGTTTCAACCCCTTCACCGTCCTTTTTGACTGATGAGGAGCTTGCGTTAAATGCCTTTTCCACTTACTTTGATTGACTCCTCTTATTCTGGATATTGATCATTAAATTTTTAACATACTCTTAAAGTGTTTTGATGGAAGGCTTCCTTCTTCTATTCTTTTAAAAAAAATTTGACCTTGTCGTGTTGGGGGAAAAGTGCCATTTGGTGTGAGAAGGTTAAGAGGTCTAGGGTCCATATCCTTGATGTTTCTTATCCAAATTGGTTGAAAATTTATTATCTCGGATACATGTGACAGATTTTATCTTTCCATATGCTAGTATTTTCAGTCGTGTTACATGGGCAGCATTCAATAGCCAGAGTTGACTGGATTGTTGAGGCATGAGATTAGATATAAATACAAAGAACGTTGGCCAAGGCCATATACTATATTTTTGTCGATTATGCTTGGTGTCTGAGACATTGTTTCAGCGTTAATTTCAGCAAATTTCATATACAGGATATTTCTGAGCACTTGACCACCATATATCTGAAACGCTGTGAAAGAGGGAAGCGCTGCTTATATGAAGGTTCAACTCCACCAGATGGATTTCCTAATACATGGGTATGCCTCTCGATCCTGTTGCTGCTTTCTTTTCAATGTTTCCTCCAATATCTATCATGTTAAACATAGCCATAACCAATGACTTTTTCTGTATGATATCACGTTAAATGGCGTATTATTCTATTCTCTCTACTGAAGATATATGTTTAATGTATTGCAGAATGGTGCATCATGCTGTACCTCAGAACTTGCACTCTTGAAAAATAATGAGATACACACATGGGATATAGGCTACGATAATGATGGAAATCAAGTTAGCGTCGAAGACTTCTTTTATCCGTTTTCCTTTTTCAAATACAAAATACTATATAGTTTAGTTGGACAATTGCAGATTTCTTGAGAATGTTTACGATTCTTGCTTAACAATAAAACTTTTTTTTCCCGCTTTTCCTCTCATTACAGGTTTGGGGTGGAAAGGAAGGTCCATATGAGTTCAAGCCTGCTCCCGCCTCGAGTTTTAATGATATTTTATCTCCTATAAAAACTTCTCTCAGTGCATAGAGAAAGGGATGGAGGGTTCATTTTCCCTTCAAGACTGATGCTTCTCAGATAAGCCATCGTCTTCATTATCACTTTTGTCGAATATTTGTACAGGAAATGTATTTTTTGACTGACATCTTAAACTTGAATATACACGGTTTGTTAGAATCAAGTTAATCTAGCCAATGTGGTTAGAATGTAAGAAATAAGTTTCATTTTACCGAAGAGATGGCTGAAGTTTCCGTATAGATGCCTCCTGATAACCGAAAAGTTGCGTTACTTATAATTTACTTTTCGCCTTTACCTTAACTGGACCTTGTCTAACTGTTTAAATTAAGAGTGAGCATAGTTTGGTTCGGTTCAGTCCATTTCTGAAGAGAACTTAACCAAACCGAGAATCAATAGAAATCTTATAAATGGAACCATTGGTTCCAAATTTAATTAGAGAAACGAACTGTTCGATTATGATTCAGTCGGGTTCCATAAATTTGAAACAATTGGTAATTATGTTGAAAATTATATTGCTTAAGAAAAATAAAAAAAGAAAAGCAAGAAAAGTTATTTACCAATAGGTGATGAAATTTGAACACACAGTGTTAGGCAGTTCTCATATAAAATTAAACTAATTTAATAAATTCATTTTTTTAAAATAAATAAATTTACAAGGGTAGTTTAGATATTATACAATTTTTTTATGAATAAATTTAACAGTAATAATTCTATGATAATTTCAAGTCGAATGATTCGTTTCATTGAGAGAGAATCCAATCAGCTTGTTTATCTAACATATTCATTTAAGTGTCCTAACACTTTAATTTGTGAGATCAACTATTTTCTTTAAAAGTGATAATTACAATATATTTTGGTATGTTCGTACTAATTTTATTTGTGTCTCATTAGTACATATACAACTAAAGATAGTTTAAGAATAAATTAAAATGATATGTATCTCACAATCAAAACTTTTTCTAATTAATAACATATTGCTCACATTTATTCTTCGGGTTCCATTAATAAATTATTTATTAATAAATGGGTAAATTTCTCCAACAATCCCTAGCCTTTCATTAGTGTGACAGCTATATCCCAAATCTTTCATTTGTGGCATCCATGTCCCCAATTTTTTTAACATAGTAGGCGTGATATCTTCACCTAATAGAAAATGTCTATTTAGAAGCTAAAAGTTCATGTGATGTTGCACACGATGTCTAACTGGAAGGGTATCCATTTTTGCCAAAAATATATTTTTTTGTTTTTTTTTGATTTTTCAAAGCAAATGAAGCTAAAATGACCAAATTGTCCTTTATCAAAATTGTTACATAATTCAAATAAAGGACAATTTGGTCATTTCACCACATTTGCTTTGAAAAGTAAAAAAAAATGGCTGAAAAAAATGTATTTTTTGGCAAAAAATAGATACCAAACAAGCTCTAAATGTTATTTTTTTGGGTCAATTTTACCATTTTGGTTAAACATCATGTGTGTTGTGCGATTTATATCCCGCAAGTGGACGGATCGTTGACAAGTAATAAAGTGATAAATAAAGTGTCGAACCCACGAGGACCAGCTTATTAATTTAACTTATTAATTTATAATTCTAATTCTAACAATAAAACGAAACACGATTTAATTTTGTTTTTGTAATTCTAAACTAATTTAACTATTTTAATTAAATTGAAAATAACAATAAGTAACTTTTAAAAAAAAGGTAAGAACAATTCAAGATCTACTAACTCTAGGATTTGCGAATCCACCAACATTTTCCTTAATCAAATATCCGCTTAACTGCTTTTAGCTTATAATTACCATAGATTGAAAATCGCTTATCCTAAATTAATCGAAAGCCTCTCTCGATGGTCAATCAATTCTATATGTTATGCGAACTTCATTATCTCTAATTAAGCTTCAACATAAACACATGCATTAAAATCTCAAGAACACCTAAATAGATTTCATAAAGCATAATAGTAATCTCTATCTATTATTGGACCATATGTTATTCAATACCACGTGCTTAATCTATATTGAATCTCTCGATTTCAATATAGATCACAATATATTCTAATGGTGATCGGGCATTAAAATAATAGAAAAACTCGCATAAAGAATAATCAATCCAAAAGCAATTAATTACTAAAATGTAAAAACTTCTAATTAATTAAAAATCATGAGGTTTCATCGTTCATCTTAGAAAAAGTAATTAGTCGGACATGATTTCGCCAATTATGAAAATAATTGACTTCATCATGATCCGTGAAAGAAAAAGAAGAAGAAATAATTACAACCCGTGACTCGGATGAAGAATCTTCAATCCCGCGCCTTGATCTTCAATTCTCCTCTTGTATCTTCTTCCCAAAATTCGCCTCCTTTGTTATGGTTATCATCCGCTTTTATAATGTTCTCCAAAGACTCCAAGACGTGATTTAGGTAGTCGCTTTATCTTGGAGTTGTAGAGTTTTAATCACATCAGAAAACTGCCAAAACGGGTCCGTGATATGCCCATGCGATTGCATGGTGTAGTTACCTGCGATCGCTTAGTACACTCGTTTTACATTCTGTTGATTTTTGGTCCACTTTGCGATTGCAGCCTTGTTTAACCATGCGATCGCATGGTTAACTTGGCCGCAGATCCGGTTTTCTTTCTTTAATAATTACATGCTTTGAGCCCCTCAAGTATCTTTGTATGTTCAATTTAGTCATCTTTTCTTCTATTTGCGCTTTTTCCGCCTTTTTCGCCGATTGACACTTGAATTTGATTATTTCCTAAAATAATAAGAAAATAACATGCAATTAAACCGAAAACAACTAAGAGTACTCATAATTGTCCCTTTTTGTGAGCCCAGATAAGTACAAAATTGTACTTATCAATGTGCAGCATCACCATTTAATATCCAAATAGACGTTTTTCATCATGTGGGTATACTACTACACTCGATGTTAAAAGGTTGAGGACATGAGTGCACAAATGAAAGTTTAGGGACATGCTGCGAAACTTATGAAAGGTTGAGGACCCCTAGAAGAATTTACCCTAAGGGTGTGTTTGATTTGCACATTTTCCATGGAAAATATCCAATCCATGGAAAATGTTGTCAAATCCAAAAAATTTCTTTTCCACCTTTCTTGTTTGATTGCACGTGGAAAATAATTTTGATTTTCAAGGTACAAGCATTTAAAGCACAACTTTTCCAACTTTCTTGGAAAACAATTTCTCACCTATTTGGTGAATTGTATTTTCCATGGAAGATGGAAAAGATTTTCATTTTCCACCATTTTCCATGTTAACCAATCAAATACACCCTAAATAAATTAATGGAGTTCTCATTATTATAAATCATACCGTCTCAATGATTAGTGCTAGGGGATAATACTAAAAAGATTGAGTGGAGAGATTCCACGTGAATTGAGGAATCTTTATTGTCCGTAAGTGTTCGATGTTGCTTATAGGCTCTACCAATGGAGAGTCGATAATGAGTGTTTGTTTTATGGAGTTTAAAAGTAGATTTTTATAAGATTTTGAAAAAAATTGGTAATATGTGTGGTTGAAAAGTTGATAAAAGTTGTGGGTCTCATAAAATATGTGGTAGAAAATGAGTTTGAAAAAAAAAAGTTCAAAAAAGCTCTTCAAACATGTATTAACTTCGTCTAATTCAGGGAAGAAAGACGGAAATGTTTTGCTTCTTGTTTATAATACACTACAGAATGTTGACATGGCAAGTTTTTATCCTGCTTTTACTGTTTCCTATGGTATATTATTGCTTCTTTGTGTAAATCCCTTCTGGCATAGAAGATTGTTCAAATTTGTGGAGGTATGCTATTACAGGTGCTAAATATTATGCATCTCTTTCCTATATAAATGTAATTTTGGGATACAAATGAAAGTTGTATAGCTGGTAATTGGTAGTTACAACTCTCAATGAACACTAATTTGTTTCAGTTTGTTACATGAGATGCTTCATGTATATAATGCTTTACCGATTTCTTTACAGATAGCCGATTTGACAACTTTTTAAAAATCAAAAAATTATTGCTTTTGACAGCCATTGTTCCACGTGACTTCTAAATTACAACCATTTCCTTTTTCCTAAAGTTCACCAATGTATGCATCTTCTCTTTTTGGCGGAAAAGGAAAAGGAAAAGGAAAAAGAAGTGGTGAACTTTAGGAAAAAGGAAATGGTTGTAATTTAGAAGTCACGTAGAACAGTGGTTGTTAAAAGCAATAACTTTTTGATTTTTAAAAAGTTGCCAATTCAACCATCTGTAAAGAAATCGATAAAAACATTATGTACATGAAGCATTTCTCTTGTTACATATCTAGAACGTTAAGGCATAATAGTCCGACATGGATGTCCACATGGCACCATGGCTACAAACTAATTCTGAAATCCTTCCGTTATTGATGTGACACTTCCGAGGTTGACCGTTGACGTACCATGGTGCCGTCCTCAACCAGGCTAGGTCGAAACAAAGTGGGTCATTCTTATCAGGGTCGGAATAAATGTATCATCTCCAATATGGTCCCTGTGTAGGCCGTCCACTCCAACCAATCAGAATCTTAGCACAAATGATTGATGTGACCATGGTGCTGTCAGTTTTCTCCCACCCATATAAATGACTGTTTCTCCATTTTTGCAAGAACAACATCACACCGTCTCTTTAGGACATATACAGTATTATATTTTACTCCAAGATAAAATTGCATACCCGACTAGGTTCACGTTTTCTTCGTCTTTTCAGATAAAACTCTAATAAGGTTTCATTAAGTTGATCATAAAGTGTCACGTCATTTTTGTCATCAACATTTTGGCGCTAAAAGGTGGGTCGTTCTTGTGAAAGCCACTTCAACCTAACATATCCATTCTTCTATTCCATTCCTTCATTTTATCCCACATCTTACTTGAAAATACTGAACGAGTTGAAGTCAAAACACTATGAGTTGAATTCTTTCAAGAAACAATAATGTTGAAATCCGCAGGGGCAACAGAGGAAGGCACGTTGCTGAAGCTTCCACCAAAAACATGAACTCACATATTGCCACATTTAGACATGCAATCGAAAATCTGACCAATGCAGTTCGCCGCATTGAAAGATATCAGTCTACTAAGTTCTACCAATGATGAGGATGAAGAGTCTCCGACCACGCGACCTAAACAGCAGCCAGTCAGAAGAAATCTCCAATTTCCTGACGAAGAATCCTCAAGAAGTCGAACAATGGGAGAAGGGCAGTGAGACCAGTACGTTGCCCACAATCCGAGGCGCGGAGAGAGTTATCTGACTGCTTGGGCGATCAGAATTTCCACCAAGAAGAGTGGAAAGGAAACCTTAAGTCGGCAGAGGGCATGGCTTGCTGCCCCACGCTGCACAAGTGCAACGAGAAGAGGAGAATGAGCTATAATCTGCCCAGGGCAGGCCCTGAGGGCAACCGCCTAGCTCTCCAACTATCCAAAAATTTGGCCCAAATTTTTTTTTTTTCTAAAATGAAACGAGCCTAAAATAGAAAACAAGTACAAATTTAACCTACATTATCTACCTTAATCTAGTTATTGTAGAGCTTACAATTTTCTCTTTAAACCTCATTTTAGAAATCTTTATCTTGAATCACAACAATTTTTCAAATTGTTACGATCGGAGCAATAAATAAAAGAGCGGAAAATAGAGAATACAAGGATTTATACATATTCGCTTCAATGTGAAACTACGTTTTGTCTTCAGCCGTTGCAGTATTTTCACTATAAGAAATGATGATATTTGTTTACAAGAGATTAGTCATATATATAACAACCCAATTAAAGTTTCCTAATTATAATGAAACTCTAAGTCAATCCAATGAAGATTTTTTTAATTATAATGAAATACTATGACAACATAATTACAATAGCAAGGTCGATTCATGCTCAACTCCGTATAGCGCAATAAATTAGGTTCCACAGATTAACACAAATTCCAACTATTTTTTCATTCAGTGAAGAAGAAGAAAAAAGTACAATTTTTTGACTTGTAAATCTATTTATATGTATAGGCACACATTCTTGTATATGTTGCGTCTATGTTTTTTTTATTATATATTTTATCTTTTTTTTTATATATTTTCAATTCTTTTTAATTCGAAGAACTTTATATGTTTTTGTTAAGTGAAAATGGTTTTATTATATTTTGTGCTTCTGCCTTCTGTATTATATAACAGTTTTTGAGTTTTTTGACTTGATGTGAAAATCTAATTTAGATCTAAACAAAATATTATAAAATATGCCGTGAATGCACGAAATTTTAATTCTCATCAAAATTTACATTTTAAAAATATCAATTATTAAAGAGCCCACTTAAATTTTCGTCTAAGACCCTCCAAATCTCATGGCCGGGCTTGAATCTGCCAAGCTTTTCCCTCACCTTTGGCGACAAAGCCCAAAGGTGGTTTGGCTACCACAACGCTCGATTAGGACGTGGAACGACCTGACAATAGCATTCTTAGCCCAATTCATAGCATCGAAGACTAGAACTACCTAATGAACACCTTGTAAGAATAAAGTAGGGCTGAAGTGGGATTCTTAAATTTTACCTCAACCACTTCAACAAACAAATTGTCGAAGTCGAAAAAATATTTGATGATGCCACTCTCATGGCAGTTCTGTCATGCTTAAGAACGAAAACTAGATTCTGGTGGTCGGTTCACAAAGATGGACCAAAAACCTACCATGAATTCTTAGCAATGGCCGAAAAGCACATCAATGCAGAAGACGCCACTTCAAATCGAGAACATGAAAGACATGAAAAATGAGACGTTGGCTCGTACAAGGGAAAGGATAAACGAAAGGAGTATTCTAGAAAGAATGAGGGAACGTCGCGAAATAGACAAACATCATCCCTATCCAGATAGGTTCAGGAATATCATCCATTGAACACATCACTAGAAAAGGTATTCATGCAAATCATGGACGAAGAAATTCTGAGAAGGTCCCAACCACTAAAGAAAACACTTTTCGCTTAAGTAAGTAAAGTATTGTCGATACCACACATTATCCGCTCACAACACAGACAAGTGTCGAGGTCTGAAAGAGAAAATCGAAATCCTGATTCGGTGAGGTTTGTCTCAAGGCAGAGAAACGAGCCCCGACCCCAACAGAGATGCAAAGGAAACACCATCCCTGTTTTGTATCAGCCAGTCGTCGGGATAAACCAACCCCGTGTCGAGATACAGATGATCGTTGGAGGAAATCAATACGACGGTGGAAAGACGAAGATATGCAAGAGCCGCTAGAATCACACTATTCCAACCAGCTTGGAAGAGATTAGATTTAGAGTAAACCTTAATTATGTTAGACGGGAAGATGATGATTACCTCGACTTCAGAGAGGAAGAAAACAAACATGTCTTACAGAGCTCACTCAGATGCTCTAATCATTGCCGTGCTGGTAGTTGGGGCCAACATCCACAAGACCCTGGTAGACAATGGGAGCTCAGACAACATGTTATATCTTCGAACACTGGACCGGATGGGAATTTCACAATTGGAACAATCACATTACTGTTTCCCAACAAATACACTTGCGTGCTTTACAAGACGATACATTGAAAACGAGTTGATAAGAAAATATTTCTTAAAACATGTTTACCCATTAGTAGTGACATACACGCAATATATTTGTGATAAGGAATTTATTAGCACTAGATCAATCAATCAAAATCACGAGTCTTACTACAATAGACCCTATATCTGCAAAAGGATTGATATATGCATGTCAAATTCATATTTCACATGTTGATCAGGTTTGAGGTCATCCGTCCCCTTGACCCAGACACGAACTAATTCTTCTTGATCAACACTTCCAATGCAACGTGGGCTCAGGGACGAGCCAGCAGTGAGTTCAAACATCTCAAAAATCAGCCCCTACCAAGGTTTGAGGTCACCAACTGGACCGGCTGTCCAGTTAAGGATCTTCTCACCTGGTTTCAGATATACACCCTTGTCATGGGGCAACTTACGAGCAAGTCCGTTCAGAATCTGATGGAAAGTGTCCCTCGGCTGAGCAGGTTGTGGGAATAACATTGCCTGCTTCATTGAAGGGTTGCCAAGTAATCTCTGCTTCCTCAATATTTCGTCAATTGGAATTGAAGTGAGAATTGTATCCAAATTAGGAACATCCTTCTCAGCTACAAACACCCCGATATCTTCCCAGGGAATTGCATCAGCAAATGGCAAGACAATATCGTCTGCTATGATAACTGGGATGCAACCAAAAACGACTGCTTCAACCAATCTTGGACTCCATGGAGCCCATCCAAGTGGACACAAACAAAAAACAGCTCTCTGCATGTCTTCATAGTAGGTAGTTGGGTGCTCTGTTGAGATGTCAAATAGAGGATTGTTCTTAAAATTCTCCCAGACCGATGCTCGTGCACCCCTGTAAAGTTTGAAACAGAAATATTTTAGACTTCAGATTTTTCCAATATGTAGGTGGTCGCTGGAGAATACATAAAAGTGAAATTTACAACAATTTTGATTAGTGTCTGTGTGGGCGCGCTGTGATGCAGATGCGGCAAACTCTATACATGACAGAATTTTTTGATAGCTCCAAATCAGTTGTTTTCCTGGAAAACCTAAATCAATAGTTGATATTTGATATACACATTTTTAATTTTGCTTCAAGGGTCAAAATGTTTTAGAATAAACTCTAATCAACTTCGTTCGCAACAGCATTTAAACATATGTAGGATGCTGGTCTAATAATATACCTTGCATAATAGCCACCTTCTGGGTCGTTTCCCACATCATAAAACAAACCACGGAAGTAAACAAAGATGGACCGAGGAGTGCTAGGCGGGATGAAATGGGTCTGCATTTTCTGCGGAGGAGCATATGGAGGAATTGTGATTGAGCCATCCTTTAAGCAAACATGGTTCCGTTGTCCAAAAGTTTGAACCAAGGTAGCACGCTGGAGCAATGGAAGAATACCTCTTTCAATAGCTTTTTCTTCCTGCAATGAGCATGGTAAATATAATGAGGCCATACATTACAAAATACTTCAATTTATTCTTACACACTATTGTTTCTACCAACTGCAGTATTCAGGAAATGATATGTACTTCACAAGCGCATTTGGAGATTTTGTATTATGTGTGGGTAAAATGATTAAAGACAATAAAAAATCTTACTTGATAGTGAAAGCATGCGCCAAAATCGTGTGGCACAATGAAGAAGTGATCGGCCCCCTCGGTTCTATTCCAGTATGGCCAGTTGGAAGAAATAAGCTGTATAGCACTCCTCATCATACGAGGTGATTTGAATGGTAAAGGGAGACCATTTGGTGTAAGGTCGCAAGTCGCATACACAGGAGTATAGAACCAATCTGCTTCCTCGGGATTAAGGGTTCGGACAGGGCTCGATAAAAGGAAGCGGTGCATGTAAATCTCAGCAGCAAACATGTGGGTGAGGCATCGTGGGTCCTTTTGGAGAATTTTTTTGTTGTATTTGCTGGGAAGTTCATAAACGAAAACTTTTAACTTTCCAACTGGATCATCTTCCAAAACATCGCCAGCACTACCTAAAATTTCAAAAAGTACAAGCTATTGAATGACCTCATAGTTTGAAAATCTGAAAGAAGTTTATCAATATTCGACACAGTGTACGAGTTTTTTGAAATCTCAAATAAGACATCTTAACATGCCTAAAATGATGAAAACTTGATCAACTACACGCCCATATTGTGTCACATTTTCCAATATAAATGAAATTCTGTACTCAAGCTAACATACAGTAAAAAAGTTTAAACTAATTCATGGAAACAACTGCAAACACCTAGATACACTATAAGAATATTTTGTATCCCACACCAATCATTGACAGATTATGTCCCAAAGTAAAACCATTTACATCAGAATATAACTCCTTCCACTTTGACACTTTCTAGGAAAATATATGAAGTTTTTAATTTAGTTATAAATATCAGTAATCTCTGAAGTTAAGAATTTTTTTAGGAGAACAAATTTTGTTACTGATCTAAGATTCAACTTAGCGAGCAAGATAAAACCATGTTCAAGTGGACTAAACAGAATCAAAATAACTGAATTCTGAGTCATCAAAATTACCGACTTTCTATAATGAAGCACTGGAATAATACTAGGGTCGTGATGGAATTAAACAAGGGTTTTACCATTTTAGAATACAAAACCTATATATTCTCTTTGGCGCATCTAGTGCATGAAAATGTAATTCAAGAACGTGTACAAATTAGGATACATAACAAACAAATTAGAATAGTCCTACAGTAGCATGCCCCATGTGTCCCAAAGGCATGTTTCAATCATGGTTTCTCACAGCAAAAACTGTGTTTTTTATTCAGCACCTTTATCTTTTGTTTATTGGTTTCAAACTCACATGAATAAAGCAGTATATTAAGGCATATTTGGTATATAGTACTCAATAGAACTTCTTTTTCTACCTCAATACTGTCTAGTACTATTCAATCCTCCCTACCAAACATGCTTTAAATGCATGGACCCATAAATGTACAGCTTTATGGAAAGGCCACTCAGAAGGCTCTGCAATGTTTTTGCCGCAATGGCTGTTTGGGTGAAGTAATGCTATATTTCCTGAAATTGATGTGTTAAGTGAGTGCTTCTCAATGTTTTTCATACATTGTTTCTCTTTAATTTTTTAATAGGGATTCTCCTTAGTAAAGTTCTAATAACATTGAAGGCAAAGAAACTAGACATGAAACCAAACTCCCATAACTGCCCCGGAGAATGTATCAGCTTTACATCACATGCTTTCATTTAATAACTTTAATAGTACACATACCACATACCCAATATTGATCTAGAAACCTTGCACCTTCGCAGCTCCATCAGTGAGACCAATATATGTTGAGAAAAAGTTCAGGTTTGATGCTTCTTAAAGCCAATAAAGCCTCAAAAGCTTGTCTTGATTCTAAGACATTTAGTCAAATGGCCTTAATTTTAACTTAAGGTTCTTCTCAACTTCCATTTAATGTTTCATAGATTCAACCAAAATATGGCTTGCCTAGTGGCTGGTGTAACCACCTTCAAGTGGTGTTTTAATAGTGCAAGGTTAACAGGCAACAGTTTCAACATCTTCAAAATGGAGGGCAAGAGGTTCTTTCACTGTTAATTTTACCAAGCATCATAACATACATATTTAACTTTATGATCAAAATAGTTCAGCTAACAACAATAAACTAATCTTCCACTACAATAGTTCTCTCCCTCCTAGGAACCTTAAATAAAACACGCTGCCAAAAGCTTCCAAGATTGCTGAACAATTGGCACTAGGAACATGAAATCCATGATATAAAACGAAAATTTTTCAGTTCCTCAGCTGAAGTTTTTGACCTCAGGACTGAAAAATAACGGCGCAGTGCCAGTTTTCCCAATAGTCAATAGCTACTTACACTCTTGTAATTTCTCTTTTTAGACAAATTCCTCCTCGACATGACAAAAGTGTACAAGATACTTCATTTCTTTCAAGTGAAAGACATCTTTATATTCCGGACAATAGCATATAATCTCACCTTTTCCTACATTCTGCCTTTCACTAAAAAATCACAATTCTTAGATTTGGAACACACATATCACCTTTATATGCACTTAAACCAACACCATATACGTAAATTAGACCCCACCCCAGACTTTGTCCTAAAATATCTCAAACCAAAAATTCAGTTTAAAGAGGAGCGAGAATTATCAGCAGGTTGCGGTATATAGGGGTTATTAAGAGTTCTACAAAGACGCATAGATATTAATACTGCCAACTTATGATGTATGGTAATTTCCTATACTGCAAATTCAATCCCGACAAAAATTATGATTAAGCAATTAGATGATTCAGCTATTTCCACCGGTATCATAAATCACCACTTCTTGCCAGCTGTTAACTCATCTTGTGTTTTGCAACTGGAGTTGAAATGTCAAAATTTTGTGGTTGTGGTTCATCGCCGTCAGTTTAAAAAATCAAATTTACCGCTGAATGAAGAAATCGTCTTTGTATACATTGTAGAGATCGTACAAGAAATTATATCATGTTAAGAAGTAAGACACAGTACTTGAAGAGCAGACAGATCAAGAAGAGACATCATCTAGTTGACTCTAATTACCACACGATTCATTTCAGTAAACCAGCTGACTTTCACACTGTATAATCAATCCTTGCGACGGCCCACGTCACAGAGAACCCTAACTTGCATTCCTAGGTCAAACCCAGATATGAAATCACAAATACCAAAATCCTAATTTGCCCAAATCAAATCAATCAACAAAGTGAACCCAAAATAAACCACTAAAATTCCAGCCAAAAACTAATTAATAATATGAAATATCAACCAGTTGAGATGAATATAAAGAAAGACGAAAGGTAACCACAAAAAAGTTTTTACCTGAGATTCTCTCCGTTTGTTGGGTTCTATGGACCTTGGAAGCTTCAATCCTCAAACAAAATGCAAAATAAAGAACCACAGGAAGAACCCATCTCCAGCTCCTCATTTTTCGGATTCTCCACTCTCCCTCTTTCCACTAAATCAACCCAAGATCAAGAAAACCCAGAACCTTATTATAAAGGCTAGACCACAAGAAACAAATATGGAAACTTACTTTTACTTGACAACAAATTGGGTAGCTAAAAGCAGAGATTTATAGTTGAAATGTCACTAGACGAAGTAGTTGCAAGAAATACATTTCTTGCAAACTGGAAGTTCGTAAGACATCAAAAGAAATGAAATAACGATGTCTTCTTTAATCACACAATGAATAATAAAAAATATGCTTGAAACAGGGAAAGCTGCAGGAGGGAGATAGTATGGTACAGTTTGGTCTGGGTTGGCTGTCAAGTAGCTGCAAGAAACAATTTTTTTTCCTGGAAATTTCGTAACAGTAATATAAACTACTATACAGGGATAGAGATTTTTTTACATACAAGTGCAAAAGGGAATCTGATTTGTATATTTGATGGGAGGAGGTTTTCATCTTCAATGGTTTGATGACAGGTCGATCTCAATCAAACTAAAGTTGGCTGCCTGTTAATAGTTTTTAATAGCAATTTCAGCTAAAAGAGGTAGATTCGGGTTAAGAAATATGATATAGCATTCATTAGATAATAATTATAAGATTTCTTTTTTTATGTTAAACACTACATTGGTTATTTTTTTTAAAATTGTTTATAATTTTTTAAATTTTTTAAAAAGTGTTCAACGTATGACGCTGTTCAATAGATGGATGAATTATTATCCAATTTCAGCTAGATCATTACTTCTTGGAGGTAAATCACTATTTAGATTTTTCTTTTTCTTTTTTTCTTAAAAATGGCAACCACATATTCTGATCAACTCGTGGCCAGTTCATTTTGTTCGCGGTTGATCTACTTTCATCGCATTTTTTATGTTTACATTATTTAACTTATAACCGAAACCATATCTGGTTCAGTTTTTGAGTTTTTCCAGTTGAACCAAGTCTGCAAAACTAATTTTGGGCATGTTTGACAAATTTTTGATCAGTCGATTCGATTTTGATAAAAGTATGAAATGTAAATTTAAAAAATTGATAAAAATAGTTACTGAAGTTTATAACAGTTATACTAATAGTCATTCAATTAAAATTATTAACTTTAAATCTTGCGTGGCACCGGAAAATGTCAAAGCGTTATATATTATGCCACGTTAGCTGGGCAATTGTCCTAGTGGTCACTGAAGATTGAAGTAAATCTCAAAAGGAAAATGCTACTTGAACATCAACTTGAACCAAAAGTTAGATCACCATTGCCAAAATGTCAAATGTGTCATTTGAAAAGATATTTTGGTAATGGTGGTTTAACTTTTGGTCCAACTTGTTGTTCAACAAGCATTTTCCATTTCAAAATGATCATTTAAGTAATTTTCTTACCATAGTAGTCATTGAAGTTTCTAATACACTAAATAGTCACTCGGTTAAAAACATTAACGATATACCCTATTTCATCTCCAATTTATTGATTACTCTAATTCTCAAGTTCGTTCTCAATTTTTCCAATTCAATTTGATAAAAGGTTCTCCATTAAGAAATATATTAGATATTGCCTTATAAAAATGTGTTTCTTCTTATCATTCTTCTTTTATTTACCCAATTTACTCTAATTTAAAGTTCTACAGCCCAAAAAATGGAAATATAGTTCAATACACGAGCTTTTGTTGTTTCTAAATGTCACTGGGGGACATTGGCGGATGTAAGGGGGTCTGGGCACGACTACGACCGATCAGCCCAAATTTCCAGTTCATATTTACTGAGTAAAATTTTTTTTTTTTTATGATATAGCCCATATCCAAATTATAAATTAGCCCATATCCAAATTAGATTCCTACATTGTTTTTGTCATTTTAGCCCAATTGTCTAAGCCCAAATAAAAAAAAAATTAGGAACCCAACCCAAATAATTACACTCAGCGGCTGAATATTTGCTATTTTGATCCAAATATCCAATTCCCAATATCTCAATTCTCACACACACACACGGCTCTACAGGAAGAAGAAAGCTCCCGCCTTTGCCTCCATCATATTGAGACCCATTTTTTTTTTCATTTTTTATGAAATTGAAGTTCTAATAGCTGATTATAGCTGCAAATCTATTTTTGGCCGAAAATATTTCTGAACCAGAACAACCACAGGTCCGCAGCCAACAGGTATTTTTTATTTTAATTTTTTAACATTGTTGTAATGTAATTAAATCTGGACCAAAAAAATAAGTTGAGTTTTTCAAAATAAAAAGCAAAAGTAGTTAATGAATGGTGATTGAATCTATTTATGATTTATCTAAATGTTATTGAATGGGTTTTTCTTGAATGGGTTGTTATTGAAATTTGAATAGGTTTTTCAAAATGAAAAGCAAAAGTAGTTAATGAATGGGTTTTTCTTTGAATGCAAAAACTAATAATCAAATAGTGAAAAGGGGATGAATCTGCATACCTAATTTTTTACTTTTTTTCCTTGAAGCTTTATGATATTCATCATCAAGGGAGAACTGGATAGTTACATTCATAAAAGGGCAGGGCACGTTTGGCTTAGCTTTTGAGTTTTGACTTTTGAGGATACTCATTTCAGTTATTTGTGATGGATTCATCATGTGGTCAATAAATCTGTTGAATAATAGAATTTTTTTTAATGTATTATGTATAGCGATTGAATAATATATTTTATTGTATAGGAACAAATCAACGAGCAACGGCCAACGGCCAACGTGAGGAAAAGTACAAAAAAAATACCCCTACAACCTTACAGGTATTTTGCTAATTCTCTTGCAATCGTGTCATTAATTTTTTGTTGCCTTGCCGGCTTATTTTTAATGATTTGTCTTTTTATTATTGAACTGTTGTGCCTTGCCGGCCTATTTCGTTGCTTTGTAGGTATATTATTGAATTGTTGTGTATTTTTGGATTAAATTCAATTGTTGTGCCTTGCCGACCTATTTGTGGATTAATGATATATTGTTAATTTTTTTTTTCTAGAATTTACAAATGGAAGGTCAAGCTTCTGCCAAGAGAAAAAAGACATTATTTTCATTTTTAAAAAGACAGCCAATCTAGTGAAAGTACACCTTCCGATATATTGACCAAGATCAACCTCAATTCCTACTGCAACTTCCTCCAATTTCATCTCCGTAAATCGTACATCCTTCAACTTCAAATCATGAATTGCAACCGCCTATTATTATTGAACGAGATCCGTGAAAAAGAAAGCAAATATTTGAACAAACACGTTAATCATGAGATGAGATTAGAGTGGCATATCTAAAGGTTGGGCCTTATCAACCAATACTTTCGAATATCCAAAGACAACAGAAAACTCGGTCTCACCGATTTCAAAAGAAATGGTTTAGTCGGGCTTCCTTGGTTGGAGTATTCACCTACAACGGATAGGGCATACTTGCTTTTACCGCTTTTTTTTTCGTAATGGTGGTAATTCATCAAATTGTTCAAAGATTGGTCACCATGGATATAATAAGTGGAAGAGAGTTAATGACGGAGCGAACTCGCGCATTTCTTACTCATGTTGGTGCATCACATCATAACATGTGTGAGACAAGAGCGCAAGATTTAATGCGACCGCCTCAACATATTGATAAGGCAATGCATGTAGTATCGAGGAGGAAGTGCAAAGACGTCGTTATTGCGTCTAAAAACTTCAATCATAAGTGTTCGATGGTTAGCACTTCAAGGTTGTGCCTTCAGAGGTCACAACGAATCTTCATCTTCCTTGAATCGGAGAATTTCCTTCAAATGGTAAAGTTGTTGGCGTAAATGAATATTGAAATTGATAAAGTTGTCTTCGATAATGCTCCAAAAATGCTCAATACATTGCTCCAAGTATTCAAAAGAAATTTTGCACATTATGGCCAATAGGGTACGACAAATGATTCGTGAAGAAATTGGGAATGAATGTTTTTGTATTCTTGTCGATGAAGCACAAGATGCATCTAAACGAGAGCAAATGGCCATTATCTTAAGGTTTGTGGACAAGCATGGTATTTTGAGAGAACGGTTCTTTGCGATCAAAAGCGTAAGTGACACCACATCATTGAATCTAAAAATAAAATTTCCGATGTTCTTGCTCAACACGACCTTCGGGAGAAAAATGAGAGGCCAAGGGTATGATGGTGCAAGTAACATGCGGTGCTTGGAATGGACTTCAGCATTATTTCTTCGAGATTGTCCATATGCATACTATGTTCATTGTTTTGCCACCGATTGCAGTTAACATTGGTTTCTGCAGCTAAAGATGTTGGTGCTATTTGGGAATTCTTTTCTCATTTGGATAATGTTATCAATATTATGACTTCGTCTCCTAAGCGTATTAATGAGTTGCAAACTGCTCAAACAATAGAAATTGAGCGTATGTTGGCTACTGGAGAGCGTAAGTCTGGGAGTGGTGCTAATCAAATGGGTAATTTGCAACGATCGGGAGCTACTCGTTGGAGTTCTCATTATGACTCCATAAAGAGTTTGATAGATATGTACGCTGCAACTTGCAATGTACTTGAAAATCTTACTCAACATTCTTCAAATGCAAGATCTCGAGCTGAAGCCTGTGGCACTTACAAAAACTTGACAAGTTATGAATTTGTGTTTATCTTGCATTTAATGCATGACATTATGAACATATCTGATGTTCTTTGTCAAACACTTCAAAGAAAATCTCTAGACATCTTATCTCGCTATAAGATTTGTATCAACTACAAAAGAACTTCTTCAGAAATTGAGAGATGCTGATTGGGAAGAATTTCTCCAAAGAGTGAATAGTTTTTGCTCAAGAAACGATATTGTCATACCTGATCTAGATGGTTTGTATAGAATTGGTCGTTCTCGAGATCAAACTACAGTTGAGCATCATTATCACTTCGATGTTTTCAATGAAGTGATAAATTTTGTACTGATGGAGTTAGATACAAGATTTAATGAGACAGCAGTTGAACTCCTTTCTCTCAGTGTCGCTTTGGATCCTAAAGGTTCATATAAATCATTTAACAGTCTTGATATTTGCTCACTAGCAGAGAAGTTTTATCCTACAGATTTTTCAATGCAAGATATTCGTAGTTTGGAATATGAGTTGCGACATTATGAGCTAGATATGAAGCGCGATCCTCAATTTCAAGTATCTACACTTGTTGAGTTATGCCAACAGTTAACTGAGAGTGGAAGGTCAGCTAGTTACATTATGGTGACTAGATTGATTCGTCTTGTTTTGACATTACTGCTTTCTCTCGCGACAACCGAGCGGTCATTTTCTCGCAATGAAACATGTGAAGACCGATCTTCTAACAAAATGGAGGATGACTTTCTAGCTGATTGTATGACACTATTTATTGAACGAGAACTTGCTTGAAAAAATTGATGTAGATTCTATTATAGATGAATTTTATGTATCAAAACCTCGTCGGGAACAACTTCAATAAATAATATCATTTTAATGACTTTTTATGTTATATATAAATTTTATTGCATTGACTTTAATATATTTTAGCCCCCACTGACTAAAATCCTGGATCCGCCCCTGCTGGGGGACAAGTTGTATGATGAAGATTTCACTTACTAAAGCTAATCCAGGTCATGGATTCTTGGTATGTGCAAACTTTGAAGTAAGATCAATGTAGTAATGGGTTCCATAGTATTAACGAAATTCAAGTTTCATGAGTGAATTAAATTTGTGTATACGTGTATCAAAAACAAGGTTGTATTCTTAAACATTTTCATGATCAATAGTTAGAATCACACTCGACTATGATTTGATAATTATTGTGCGATTTAATATTTTTGTTGCTTAATTTTGTAAGATTCGCACTTGTAATAACTTTGTTTAGGTCGATCCTCCAATGCCACCTCGAGCGAAAGGAGTTAATATCTAGTTTTCTTAGAAAGAGTGAGTGGCTTCAAAACGAACGACATGAACTTGAAAACGAAGAGTGGCGATTGAAAAGAAACGGTTGGGAGTCGAATGAAATTTTGATTTTGTAGTATTTGAGTTTATCACATTTGTCTCGTATCTGGTCGTAATCATTTGCAGTTAAGGGCTATTTTAGTTAATTGACTTTTTTCCTTGTAATACTTGTTGTGGTTAGAAAACTTCAGTAATTACCACTATAAGATAAATTAATCCGACTAATATGATGTACTATATAACATCGTTTGTGTCCACGTAACTATTTAACAGCACTACGAGAATTTAAAATTGACATTTTTAGTCGAGTATTCATTAGTGTAACTGTTAAAAACTTCAATAACTACTACTATAAAAAAAATACTTCAATGAAATTTAAAATGTATTCTAAACTTAAGTGACCATTGACATAATTACTCTTGATTATTAGACTAGCTACTGCACATATCATAAATAGAAATATCACCGCACTCATTTTGAATAAAACCACGTTATACATAAAAAGACACTTACCATTAAAGATGAACGTAATGCCTAAGCGTGACAATAATAAAATTATAGAAATTTTGTGCAAGAAATGCTCCAAGGGGACTCGTGGTAATTCTAAAAATAGAAGAAAATTTCATATTATTAATTATGATGCATATTGTGAATCTTATCGTATGAGTAACTAACTATATTGACAGTGCAGTTTTTTTTTTATCGTACTATATTTTAATCATGTTGAAGATCTTCAATTTTTGTTCATTGTTGCACTTGTATCTCTAATTTCTTTTCATCGTATTCTTATCGTCAATCTTGTATTAATTAGAATATCTTGTCCTTATTACGGTTTTTGTAAAAATATTATGGTAGTATGTTTTTAAAGAATGCTAAATATTTTGTCGATTTTTTTTGTTGTTGTTTATTTGAAGATATGATGACAAATAAGTCTTTTTACGCACTCCCAACCACTCCCAACGGATTTAATTATAGAAAGCATCTAAGTTATATATGAGCACCATTTACTTACAAGTCATGCGTGTACTTTATAAGCTAGTGCATATTATTTGTTTCTTTTTATGTTCAATAAATGATATTTGTCATCGATTTATTGTTTTGATATCTTTTAAATGAATCTTAATAAAATAAAAAATATCAATGATATAGCTATAAACTAAATCAAATATATTCAAATACACTTAATTATATCATTCCTTACTAAAATACGAAAACGTGACGAATTAAGAATATTATTAGAATCTATAAATGGAGTTACACTATAAAATAAACACAATTGAGGTGTAACTTTTCTTCTTTTATGTCCAACTCAATTCATTTAGATAATTTTAGTATACATAATTATCAAAATATAAGCTTGAAAATGGTTAATACGATTAACAATTCATGGTCTTTTAATAAATATTGATAAAGAAAATAAACTTGTGGTACGTTTTATTCACCGTCATGTTTAACATACGAGAAAACATACTTATATTGTTCGATTTTTTTTTCTTTTTATAGAAATAAATGGCAATCTATTGAACTTATGAGGCTCATGAGTCATGCTTGGTAATATATATGTGTGTTTGTGAAAAATTGTATTATGTACCTTTTTAAAAAAAAAAATTGAATTTTACTGGATTGTTTTTTATTATATAAAATTACTATTTATCATTTATATTTATACGGGAGAAATTGATGCAAATGGTCTCTAACCTTTGCACATAGTGTGAATATGGTCTTAACGTTTATTTTTTGCACAAAACCCTAATTAACATATGTGTTAAGGTGCGTAATTGATGCTTATTTGATGAAAAAAGATAAATATGCCATTAGTTTTAATTAAAGAAAATTACAATTAGATTTCAAATTTTGCAAAATGTGCAAATACGTCTGATATATTTATTAAATAATATTTAATTTAGTATATTCAATTAAACTTATTCATAAGAGAAAAATGTAAATTATTGTGCTTTTAAGTATATGTAATTGCTATGTGATGTGAAAAAAAAATTTGAATAAAAATTAAGTTAAATAAATAACAAAATGACATATATAATTTTATGACATTGAACTAATCTTATTATATTTTTTTAATACAAAAATATTAGTAAAAATTAATTTACACATTGCTTGTTTTTTATTTTTGAACGATAAATTAAAATATGAAGAATACAGCTGGAACTCTAATATTTATAATTAATAAACGAATAGTTTAATTAAATAAAAGTATTTGAGCATAAAATTTGTGACAAATTTACTTTTCTTTTAACGATAAAATAAAATTTTAAATTTTAAATAATGTAATTAATTAATAAAAAATTTATTTAACATGTTTGTTAATAATTACGAGCTTAAATTTTAATTATTTTATAATAGTTCATAAAATAGACAAAAAAAATTAATATATTATCAATTTTGTCAATAAAGTGTTAATTCAAAAATTAACTCGTTAGTTTCTTTTAATTTTTATAAAAAATAAAAATATCAGATTTATTTGTACTTTTTACAAAGATTAGCAACTCAATTGCAATTTTTTTTGTTAAAATGGTATATTGATCTTTTTCATCAAATAAGACCAATTAGGCATCAAAAGACATAGGTTATAGACTTTTATGTCAAAAAACAAACGTTAGAGACCAAATATTAGTGTCTAGTTGCACTAATTTTCCTTTATATTGTATAGTTACTATATAAAATTAATTAATTAATTAATTATCGTTATCATTTATTATTTCCTAATTTATGCTTTCTCCCATGCATTGAATGCTCTAAATCAAATCCAATTTAATTTTAAATTCTATATAGTAAGATCATGCGCTTCTTATTTAATTCCTTATTTATTTCTTAAATAAGAAAATTTTATATTTTTATAATAATCTCTTTTGTTCAATCTTCCATTAGTTTTTTTTTTTCAAATCGATTTTTCTCAAATTGTAAGATGGTTACGATGTGTAGTGGTAGCAAATCCAAATCGAAAAATAGAATCGTATGCACCATTTTCATCGTGAAGAAAAATCATCTAAACAATAAGTTTGATTACTATTCATAGTTATTGCATTATGCTACGATGTATAGTGGTATATAATTATTTCGATTGGCACAATTACGTAGTTGAACATTATATACGTGTATATACAAGTATACGATGTTTCAAGTTGTTACTTCAAATTAGTTCTTGGTAATTGTTACTACATTATTGTAAAAAAGGTTGATGTGTTGCTTTGTGTTACTCCAGGTTTTTACTTCAAATTTGTCTTCTTATGAAACTGCATTTCGTTTATATTATATGTTGAAAAAATTGTTGAAAAAATGTCAAGTCTCAATTATGGTAATCGTCTGAGAAGTTTGTAGATTACAATATGTAATTACGTGCACTAGATGTTTAATAATATTGTGTTTTCTTTGCAATAGGTTTCTTTGCAATTGTTATCTATAAATTATGAAAATAATGCCGGAGAAGAAATAGATATGCAACGTTGAATTTGTTGATTACATTATGAGAATTTGAATTTCGAAAATAAGATTGAGAAGAATTTTTGAATAAGATTTTCCATTGGAACAATTGTATTGACAAGTAGATAATATTATATAAATAACATAGCTTTTAAATGTCCAATATTTTTTAATTGATACAATCATAAATTGGTAATTTTTTATTATTTTATACAAGTCAAATATATTTCAATTTCTATCCAAAAACTAACGTATATGTGTAAATTTCCCTATAAGAAATTTTAATGTATGTTTGGTGGAGTTTAAAAATAGTTTTTGGAAGATTTTTAAAAAAATTAGATGAAATGTGTAGTTAAAAAATTGATAAAAGTTGTGGGTCTACGAAATATGTGATTAAAAATGAATTTAAAAAAAAAAGAATTAAAAAAAAAAAACTCAACCAAATATGCTCTTAATATTTTACTAAAATTATGAATAACAGTTCTGTATTTAAGTTGATTCAATTTTATCTTTTCCTCAATAAAAGACGGTTGAACAATTTCAAGAAGGTATCAACAACAACTAGTTTTACTACTGAATAACTTACGAATATTAGATATAATAATCAACAAAAGGTCTCATATGTCTTTTGTTTTAAGCATGTCAAAATACATTCAATCCATTACATCAAACACAATATGAAATATTTATTTTTTTTCTCTGATCAAATATTTTTATAGAAGTATTTGTACTTACTGTACCAGCATAACCAAAAGTGGCTTTCAAGTTTTAATCAAATTTTGTACAAACATGTTTTCCATTCAAGTGCAAAATATACAAACAATCTTGACAAATTGAATGTTGCAAATTTTATCCTTTTAAAATTTTTAGATATATATATTTATTTATCTTTTTCCAATTTTTTTTCGAGTTCCTTGAAAATGGGTTCAAAATTAAGTGATGTTGAAATTTAAAACTTACAAAGATGAAGCAAGTTAAAGAAACATGGATTATATGAATATGTAATAAAGAAAATAAGTGAATGTGGACATAATCTTGTGCTCCCCCTCATCACGAACATTAACATTAGACATGATAAAATTCAAATAACCAACTAAGACATTCAGATTACATAACTTAAGAGAAACATTCTATTGTGAGAACCAGAAATGTGACAAGAACGGAAAAGATTAACTTAAAATATATGCACTATGTCTTTCAGTCTTTGGATACACTGGGAACAAACGCATGATGACGTCTCGGGATTAAACCACAAATCATAAACCGAGACTTATAAAATCAAATAATATATGTATTGATCCACATTCAGCACATGACATCTTTGCACAATTTAAGCAAATTATTTGAGAAAATAAAAAATAAACACCAACAAGTGTACAACATATATACTTAGACTCCATTGGAATCATGTTGTAGCTATCCAGCATAAAATAACTTACAAGATATTACTAAATAACCTAAATAATGATAATCAACTATGTCACAAGCTATTACTAAATAACCTAAAGAATGATCACATTTTATGTACAACAAGAGCGAAGACTAAATAACCTAAAAAATGATCACATTTTCAACAACATTTTCAACCTATTTTTTATTTTCCGTTTTGTGTTTTTAAAAATAATGAAAACATGTTCTCTATGCCATTTTTCAAAATACATTTTTCAAAACACTAAAAAAATTTACAAAAGAAATGAAAAACAAGAATTTTATCATTTTGGGTGTTTTGTTAACAAAACATGGAAATGGCTAAAACGGCCAAAACGCCTTTAGCCGCTTTAGGTGACCATTTCGATTTCTAGTTCTACCTCTCTTTTTTTTTTTTTTTATGCTGGGTAAAAAATTGATAATTTAAGCATTTTCCACTTTTTTAGACAAAACACGGCCCCTTACCCAAATGGCCAGGCGCGTTGATTTGATTGTGGAGGTCCAATGTTCAATTCCCACCTTCTTTCCTTCTTTTATTGAATTGTGTTTAAATGTTTTTAATTGTTTTAATGGTTTTAAAAGTTTTTAATTCTATAATTAAATGTTTTGCATTGTTTTTAAATATTTTAAATTCTTTTATTAAATGGTTTTAATTCTTTTCAAATGTTTTTAATAGTTTTTAAATGTTTTTAATTCCATAATTAAATATTTGTAATTGTGTTTAAATGTTTTGCATTATTTTTAAATGTTTTAAATTCTTTTATTAAATGGTTTAAATTCTTTTCAAATGTTTTTAATTGTTTTTAAATATTTTTAATTCCACAATTAAATATTTTTAATCGTTTTTAAATGTTTTTAATTGTGTTTAAATATTTTTAATTATTTTTAAATGTTTTAATTCCATAATTAAATATTTTTAATTGTTTTTAAATGTTTTAAATATTTTTAATTTCATAAATTAATGTTTTTAATTGTGTTTAAATATTTTTAATTCCAAATCCAAATTTCTAAAAAATTTCAAGTAAATGCATTTTCGAGCTTACTATTTTCAGAAACAAGTTTCAAAAATTTCAAAAAGAACGCATTTTCATAAATCTCAAAACAAACACTCAAAATACAAAACACAAAATGAATTCAAAACTCAAAACACAAAACTCAAACACAGATAACACCACCTAATATTTCACCTAAAATGTTAAAATACAAAGCTTGACATCATATCCCTTTCCAACAAGTACAAACATTAAATTGTATTGATAGAAATCATTGCTTAAAAACATGGCTCAATTTGAAAGAAAATATAAAAAGGTAAAAGAAAAGTAAGAACAATCAATCATCTTTACATTCCAAAACATAAACTGGAAATAGAGTTCTTCTATAACATAATAACATCCCTAGAACTAAAACCCCACAAACCATATTCCAATTGACAAATATAAACAAAAAAATTATTCATTCCAAAATCTTTCAAGTTGCCTACCCAAATTTTTAGCTACCTAATGTACATATAAGTATTCATGGAGTAGCTTAGTAAAAATATACAAGAAATAGATTTTCTTATATGCATGTGAAAGCAAACCTTAAACTTCCTAATGTAACACCTTAAAATTTCGTTACTAGTCGTTAAATTAGAATTTAAGACTTAATTGCACAAACACAAAATTTTAGGGACTAAATTACGGGTTTGCTCATAGTTGAGAGCCTAACTGCAATTATCGTATATATGCAGATTTTTGTCCCATGAATATTGTCGTGAACAATAATATTGCCTATCAATAATTTGCTAAAAATAGATAATGTCCTATTACATATATATATATAGTAGATAAAATAGTTAATTATATATATAATTAATGTCTTATTGCATATATATGGTAGATAAAATAGTCGATTAGATGGTAATGTGTATATGATTTTATATACACATATATGATTGTGTGGTTAGCTTAAATCATGCTAAATCATGCATATAATTTAAGGTACGAATATATATATTTATTTATGCTTTCTTACATATATATAGTATATAAAATAGTGATTAGATGCCAATATGTATAGATTTCATATGATTATGTGATTAGCTTAAATTAGTCTTTAATCATATATGTAATTTAAGGTAATAATTTATATTTTCTTAATAATGGATATAGGTAATATAGGAAAGCAATTAATGAAATTAAAAGTTTCTATGCATGGAAAACCTCAACCTCCTCTATAAATGCCCACCATTTATGTAAACAAAAAAAACACAAATACACAATCTTCTTCTTATCCTTAGAATAAGAGAGAAAATATATAGGAATTTCAAGTTCATAAAATATTCTTACTTTATTTCAAGTTTCAAGCAAAATGTAAGTTTTTCGTATGTTATTTTTGCGACTATATTTATGTTTTGGTCCGTATTATGTAAGATATATTAAGAACATACCAGAGTTTAGTAGCACTACGCACTGGAATTTAGTACCATATAAGTTTGGTCCAATTTTTGTGTCTCCTTATGCAAGTATGAAGTTCTATTAAAATACATATACAAGTACATATATAAGAAAAGAAAATTATTTACACACATTTATTGAGATTTTATCTCACGTTATGTTTGTTTCACCTTTTCAAAAAATTAGCAGTTCGAAGTGGTCGGCATGGAGATGGTTACATTTGCGGGTTAATTCATAAAAATTTATGAAACAACATCTATTTATTTTCGATTTATTTCGTTCAGTAACCAATCTATTTAAATATATGTGTTATGAATAATGTTGAATTTTCATTATTTTATAAAGAAAATCTTAGGTATTCTTTTTCAATCCTTTTATTTAAGTTTACTTAAAGTTTTAGTGATATTTGGATCGTTAAAGATTTTGGTCGTCACACGTAGGAATGAAGCAACACTGCTACTTTAATGTATCAGCAAAGGAATAATTAGATGCAGCTTCAATCTGTAGCAAAACATAGACAAATAATACAAATATTCGTCTAGAACTCACTAAAAAATTGACAACGCATAACAACCACATATGATTTACCTTTACACAATTTTTTAGTTAACGTATCTGGAGCCTTTTCACATGTTACATTGGGAACAAAATTCATTAGGCAACCGATGCATAGTCGTAGAATAATTCTTGCAATCTGACATTTTGCTTCTCTTTATTTTGGTCCATCACCCATATACATATTAGGTAACGCGTATATTGTAATAAAACAATTTTATATCTAGTCAAAATTCCAAATAGCTCAGAAGCAAGACAACAACTTCAACTTTAATCCAAACAGCTAAATTATACTCCCCATATCAATGAGCACACAACATAAGCGCCTTTTGTATAAACACACACACACACACACACACAAAAATAGATGACTTCAAGACAAATTATTGCACAACACTATTATTAGCCTATGAAAAAAATTCCAAATATCATTGGAATTTACCAACAAAAATAAGGCAAGGAAATCCAAACTCATAAATGCCGCATATTTGAAAATTGCATTTATTGCTCCACCTAGTATCACATTCAACACCTTGACAATATTCTGATCACTACCAAGAAAAAAAAAATAATAAAAATAATATATCAAACATAGCACTACCACCATCCCAATAATAATTCATTCACAAACCAACAATTACTATTTAGTTCATAAAAAGTAGAATTGAGAGTCATGTACCCAAATCTTAATAAAGAAAAAAACTTCCTAACATTGGGTGATATGAAGACTCATGTTGGGATATTTTTGGTATGATGGTGGGAGTGTTAGTGGCAAGGATTTGTTGTTGGTGGGTCAATGGTCCAGTAATGCTTGGGGTGGAATGCACGTGGTACTAGATTCTAGGTCAAGCCAAACTTCTATTATGAAGACAAAGAATAAAAAATTCGTGTTTATGGCTATGTGTTTGAGCAAAAAATAAATCTTAAAAATAACAATTGCAAAGAAAAAAATTGCTACTATCATGCAAAATCATACTTATAAAGAAGATAATTTCATATAGCTAAAAACCTTTACATATTACAAAAGTACATACCTCTATAATACAGTCTGAAGACTAGAATTTGGTATGATGTAGTGTGGTGTGGTGTGGTGAGGTGAGGTGAGGTGAGGTGAGGTGGGGTGGAGGAGAGGGCATGTATAAGCTACACTCAATTTCAAGTTGATCAATAACATGAAAATTCAAGTGATGGACTCAAATTCATAAAAATACCCATTAAAACCCTTATTGAAAATACCCAGAAAGTCCATAAAACACCACTAATTCTCTGAAAATAAAAATGAAAAATGCAGAAAATAATTGCTTGATTAATCCTTTCATTTTTCTGGGTTTAATAGTTTAAAAGTAAAATAACAAAAATTACCTCTTCAATCGGTATTTTTCTTGATTTTCATCCTCTTTCTCTGCATCTTCTTTTTGTTTGTATCTGATCACTTTATTATCATCCAAACAGAACATTATCGGACCCACCAGAAATGGCGCCCTTGCAAGTAAACTCATTGATGATCTTCTCACTGGGCCAACCACTTGTAGCTTTCGATGGTATCGATGGAGCTGATTGAGCAACATCACATGATAGTTGAAGGGTTACCATTTTTTTGTAAAGGAAGAAGATGAAATTTAGATAGAGATATTGCTTATGGAGAGTTTCTGGGCTATAACGTTGAGTTCACATAAAAGACATTTATGATGAAGAACACGGTGAATGAAGAGAGGAAATTGGAGAAAGACAAAGGAAATACTAAAGAGGGTGTTGCGAGAGAAGAGAAGAATGAATGTGGCGTGCTCTTTGTTAAACAATGTGAATAACATATAAACACAAAATAGAGGCTAGAGTTTCATTAATATGATTAAATACAAAAGAAAATTCAAAAAGTATATAACCTAAAATATAATGAAATTGTATATAGTCACTGAAAATAAGAAAAATATTTTTTTTACCCTTAACTAATAATGAAAGACAAAATAATCCTATATTTATATCTTAACATCTCCCTCAAACTCACTATGTGACAGCTAGGGGTTAACACGGTTCGGTTTGGACGATTTATACCATATTTTCAACTCAAACAATTTTATGCGGTTTGGAATTTTTTCAAAACAAACCATTATTTACGGTTTTGTTCAGTTTTAATCCGTGGTTTACCTATCGATATTATAATAATATATTTAAAACACGTTAACATATAAGTTTAAACGAGAACTAATAATGTTAAATATTAAATTACATTTACATTCGTCTAAAATTCGAAATACAAACAAAAAGGCAAAAAAGTAGTAGCAAATTAGCATCTAGCAACATGCCAACTTTACATTTTTTAAAACTGTAATATTTATAATTTAATAAAATTATTTTTAATTCAAAAATTTAAAAGCGGTTTAGTTTGGTTCGATTTGATTCGGTTCAGTTTTGTGCAGTTTTTGAAAATTGAAACCTAAACCAAACCATTTTGAAACGGTTTGGTTTGGTTTAAGAGAAAAAAAATCGCGGGTCTACGTGGATCCGAACCAACGGTTTCGGTTCGATTTACGGTTTCGTAGGTTTTTTGTGCGATCTAGTAGATGACTACAAGCATCGAGTTTGACATCCGAAAAAAACGAAATGTGAGAGAGAATGCGATTTAGTTAAGAAATATACAATTTGTAAAGAAGAAAGAATAAAAGATAAGGTAATGGTGCCATGCTTGAGGTGATGACGAGTAAGATGACAATCAATCTCGATGTGCTTATTTCGTTCATGAACAATTGAGTTGTGAGCAATCTAAATAGAACTCTAGTTGTCACTGTACATAGAAGTGTGATGAGAAAGTGAAACTCCGATATCTGCAAATAACCAACGTAACCAAACAATTTCTTTAGCAATAGATGTCATAACACGATATTCTGCTTTGGTAGAAGAGTGAGAAACAACATATTGTTTCTTGCTCTTCCAAGAAATAAGAGAATCACCCAAAGAGATATCAAAACCAGTAACAGACTTGCGATTTGTGGGATCACTACCATAGTCAGCATCGGAGTATGCACGCAACTCCAAGGAAGAGATGGATGGAAGTAAAAGGTTCTGAAATACTCTACCTCGAAGATACCAAAAATACGAATAACAACTGACCAAAGAATGGTAGTAGGATAAGCAACAACTTGACTAACGACATGAACCACATATGCAATATCTGGACGTATAATAGTTAGACAGACCAAGCTACCAACAATAGTACGATATAAAGTAGGATCTGACAAAAACATATCATCAGAGAGGTGAATACTCTGTATTAAACTTGTAATGACCACAGACTTTTCTCTACAAACCTCTCGCACTTAGGGGCTATTTCATGTGCCCCTAACGTACGTACTGTCCCCAACGATTCGAACCCTTGACTTTCCTCTTTAAGACAAACTCATGGATAATGCTGTTAAGGGTTCGAATCACTAGGGACACGACAGAAATTCAATTTGGGGTCCAACCTCCAATAGACAGTACGTAAGCTAACGCGTGCGCACGGAATAGTCCATATGCGAGAGGGTCGTAGGAAAAAGTTCATAGTCGTTATAAAACCAATGGGGATATCAACAGTCTTATTATCAGTAAGTCTATCCCACTCAAGAATGTCTACAACATATTTTGACTGAGAAATAAGGTAACCTTTGGGCGAATAGGCTACCTCAATACCTAAGAAATAACGTAGAGAACTCAAATCCTTCATTTCAAATTGTCTAGCTTTCTATCTTCAAATTTGTAATACCATCAATATCATCACCAGTAATAATCATGTCATCAACATATAGAGAAAAAACGACATACATTAGTGCACTTAATAAAGAGAGCAGAGTTATGACTACTATAAGTAAATCCAAGTAAAGCTATCACGACAGAAAACTTCTCAAACAAAGCTTGATCTGCTTGTTTAAAATCGTATAAAGCTTTCTTAAGCTTGCAAACATACCCAAAAATCATGAGAAACACCAGTGGAGCACCATCTAGATTTCTTCTTGAAGATCTCCATTCAAGTAGGCATTTTGAACATCCAATTGAGAGAGATGTCATTGCCTACATGAGGCTACTACTATAAGAGTACGAATATTAGTCATTTTCAACAAGAGCAAATTCTCATCATAATCCATACCATATTGTTGAGAATGTCTTTTTACAACCAACCTAGATTTGTATCATTCAATAGACCCATCAGACTTAGTTTTTATCTTATACACCCAACAACAACCAACCGTCATCTTACCAGAAGGTAGATAAACTAAATCCCAAGTTAATGTGTCTTTTGTAAAGTCTTAAGTTCCTCATCCATAACTTGCTGTCGAGTTGATCAACAATTACTTCATGATAGGAAGAGGGCTCAGAGGGACAATGAACATAAGCTAAAAAGAAGTAAAAGATGAATAATAACAAAAATAATCAAAATATGGTAACTCTGTGGACTTACAAATGCGTTTGCATTGATGTACAGGTGGATCCACAATTTCACTCGGTGCTTGGGAGACTATAGAAGAAGTGAGAATTTCAGGTGTGCCAGATACCAAATTACCAAATTGTCAGTACTAGCAGAACTATTAAAAACCTCTAAAAATGGATCTATGCAAATAAGATGAGAGTTAGTCAAGTTATGAATAGTGAAAGGAATAAAAAAGAAATGTATATGCTCAAAGAACACAACATGACGAGACAAATAAAGTTTTTAAGTAACTGGATCAAAATAACGATACCCTTTTTTATCTTCACCATAACCAAGAAATATACAAATATAAGAGTAAGAAGACAACTTGTTACGTTCTGCATAAGGACGAATAACAAAACAAGTACAACAAAAAACTCGAAAGAAAGAATAATTGGGAGTGGACCCATACAACTTTTCAGAAGGTGACATACAAAAAATATGAGATGATATAATTGCATTAATCAAACTAATAACAATAAGAACGGCTTCACCCCAAAACTAACTAGAAAGGAAAGTTGACAACAAAGAGAAAACGAATCGTTTCAACAATATGCCTATGTTTTCTTTCATCAATACCGTTTTGCTCAAGAGTATCTATATACGAAGTTTTGTAAATAGTGCCATCTAAAGCAAGTAGCTCACAAAATTTATTAGAAATATATTCTCCACCCAAATCACACATAAAACATTTGATAATGACATAATATTAAGTTTTGACAAGAGCACAAAAGACTTTATATATTTCAAAAAATTCATAACGATGTTTAATTAGATAAAACAAACAGTAACGAGTATAATCATCAATAAATGAAACATAATATAAAGAACCTTCTTTTATATAGCAACATGTGAATGTCTCCAAATACTATAAATAAAAACTAGAAAACAAATGACTCAAATGAAAAATATAAATAAGACAAATCAACACCAACAACTGCTGTAATCTGGTACTTTTAAGTCATCCAAAATATATAGTCCCTTGTCTATAGCTTTGTCCATTCAAATTACTTCTAAGATTGCGGATCCTACACATAACAAGAAGAAGAAAAAGGTGACTAAGGTACTTGAATCACGTAATTGACAACCTGAAGCAAGATTTAATGTGAGGTTCGGAATATGATAAACGTTAAGGAGAGACAAGTGAGGGGTGACAACAAAACCAACACATGCTAAAGCCTAAAGGTATATGGGTGCCATCAGCAGTCATAAACAGAAACAGAAGTTGAAGGACATACAGAAACAAATGTTGAAGAATCTGGAGACAAATGATGTAAAGCTCCAGAATCTAAGACCCGTGTAAAATATGACATACCTAAAGAACTAGGAGGCAACTGGCCTGTGTAAGAAGACACAGACATAACATGTGGTGGACGATAAGTTGTGTTTGGTTACCAAAATTCCAAGTTGGATATTGCTATCGTGATTGATTTTATTATCTCAACTTGGGATCTTGATTTTCCAATGACCTTTCTGCTTACAAAAAATATTCATCGAAAGCAACCCTCGTATAAGTCTTATTCTGATCATTAGATGGTGGTTTAGATGGTACTGCTAATACAGAAGGAGTATGAGTAGGAAGAATTCCCTTATTTGAGTGAGACTTAAAATGTGTTTCTTCAGCCAATAACTCGCTAATAACGGAATCAACAGAAGGCAGTGGAGAACGATGTAAACTTCAGCCTCTAAGTCCCTCAAAATCACTACGAAGGGCCATGAAAAACTGCACCAATCGTTGCTCTTTTCTACAAGCAATATATGCACCACATGCCCTTAATTTTGTCGATTCTGTAAATGCCAACTGATCCCAAAGATATGTTATAGCATAATAAAATTCCTAAATACACATATTTTTCTGATGGAGAGCTCATAAGTCATTCTTTAATTGATATTGCTTTGCAAAATTTGACTGAGTAAATAACCTCTGCAGATGATCCCAAACCTCCTTGGTCGTTTCATACTTAGCTAATTGTGTGCCTATGATATGCTCAACGAAATTCTTAATCTAAGTAATAATTTTCGCTTTGTTTGATTCCTATACATCTACAAATTTTCAAAATCATTATCTGAATTCTTAGATTTCACAGAGGTTCCACTAACACAGTCCCACATCTTCTTACCCTTAAGAAATTTTTTCATCTCATAAATCCAATACGAATATTTATTTCCATTCAACCTCATAGTCACATATTGAAGCGAATTGTCCCGTTCACCCGTCATGATCAAATATCAGAAAAAAAGAGTCAAAACGAAGAGAAAAGAAAAAAAACAACAAAATCATAGAAAATATTATCCTACCCTTACTTAATAATGAATGACAAACTAACCCTATATTTATATCTTAACATTCTTTTGGCAAGAAATGGGTGGGAAATGGGCGTGGTGGCATAAGATGGAAAAATGAGAAGTCTGTTACAACAAGTCGAAAACAACGTCGTTTCAAATAAAAGAGGTAAAAAAAAAAAAAGTGACATCATCAAAGCGTAGTTGTTTTCGACGACACTTGAACAATATCTCTTTTTAGGCTCTTTTTATTTAGTTAGGATTAGGATATTATAACTATTAATTTATTTTTTTCATTTATATTTAAGTTTATATTTTAATTATTTCATTTATTGACAATATTTTTAGTAGGTAAATTAAATTCTTGAATTTTTTTTTTAATATTACTAACTAAAAATTCATTCGTAATCTTAAAATTATTATTTACCTACTGTCACAACATGTAATATTTTATTTTTTTTAATTTTAATTATTATATTTAACAATGAAGATTTTATCTGTGAACTAAATATATTGACTTAATTTCTATTTTCTTTTTAATTATCAATGACAAAAAATTCCATTATTAATATTAAATTATTATTTTAATGATATTTGTTTACTTAGTGTTGGTGGCCGATCCGAACTAAAATAGCGACCGATGTGTCCTCATGATCATTTGTGGAGGTCATGCCAGATAAATAGTGGAGATCCTACAATGGAGGTCCTACTCCTTCAATATTGTGAGGGTTTCCCCCATCTACGAAGGTCCTACCATGTGAGGTCATACCTCGGCAGTCGTACCTCATCTGTTTTAGCTCGGACTTCTTGCTATTGTCTACTGTCATCACCTACGACATATTTTCATAAGTGTCAGACGTCACTTTGCATTAAATGTCTTAAAAATGAATGTTTTGTACACATTAAATGTCTAGTTTGACCATTTAATGTATATTTTAGTATTAAATAGAGGTAATCATTATATATTTTCCTATAAATATGAGACATAAATGTCTTTCGCTTGACATTCAACTTGTTAAAATAAAAGACTCTACAAAGATTATACAATCAGGTCTTCAAACACATTTACATATATGTCATCCATCATGGTCATAGCCGATCTCACTACTTTAATATTAAGTTGGTTTGGAATCAATATAATCTATTTTCCAACATCAATACTTACTAACTTATTCATCGATAATAATTATTTATTTTTATTTTTATTACTTATTAACGTCATAATATTTGGGGGCATTATTAAAATGTGAAATCTTAGACGATTGTTTCATTGTCTAAAAAATGATTCGATTTTGATTGTGAAAAATTACAATAAAAAAAAAACGAGAATGAACTAATGCCAAATAATGTGGACATGTTCAATTCAAATGAGTCGTAGATGAGTTGTGTATGGACAATATATTGACAAAGGTTTGCCAATTATAATATTAAATAGACATAATGTTCAATTCAAATGAGTCGTAGATGAGTTGTTATAAAGTATGGACAATCATTTGTTTACAAAGGCTTGGACTAATTATTTTGGAGGCCGTGGAGTAGATCAATAATAAATAGATATTTAACAATTTATTAAAGTTTTATCTGATTTTGTTTAAAAAAATTTTATCAATTTTTTAACTAAATATTTTTCAATTTTTATTAAAATTTATAAAAAAATCTGATATTTAACAAAATCAAACACTAATTTTAACATAAAACTATAAAAAGATTGTCACGTTTCGCGTTCACACTCTCTCAATTTTTTTATTTTTTTGTTTAAATTGAAACTTGCGTGGGAAGAATCTCAATCTTGATAAATGAACCCCAAAATTCGTCAGTAATCTCCAAATCAAACCCACTTTTTAAAATAATCCACCACTTTTCAGAAATCCTTTTCTCCCAAATCACGATGACGAAAAGGAGAAAATCAGAGAAGAATTCTACTCGTAGAAAGAGCAGCAATGGCAGCGGAAATACAATGAACAATAAATTCTCAGTATTCGATTTCACGAACGAAGAGGAGAGTATTGAGCCCCACGCCCGGAGAATTGCCGCTAAATTCAATAGTAATGCCAATGATAAATACAGTTATCTCACGTGCTGTAAGTTTCTAAGCCCTTTTTGTGTGTATGTATGTGTTTAGGGTTGTACATATTTTGATAGATGGCGGAATATATTGAGGAATGGGGAATTTAACACTGATAGCGCAATGTTTGATAGAGGACAGTATGGTAGTGGATTTTTCTTTTTAAATAAATTTAACGAGGATTGGATCACAATGTGGTTACCTGAGTCTGAGGTTGGTAATATTTAGGGTTTTAGGCATTATGTTTCGCGACAAATTAGAGTTGATAGTTTATGGGAAATTTTGAATTTGGCAGATTGTGAGTGTTGTTTTTGGTGTTTTGATGGCAACTTGCATTTTTCAAATATTTGGTTTTTCATTTCTTGAGGTAATTATGTAAAGTTCATGTATTTTCTAAATAGAAAAATGTCAAAAGTTTGGATGAGGAGATCAACCAGTAACCTAGAAGTGGAAATTTTATGATCGCTAATTGTTGGCAGCCAGAGCTATCTGTTTACGCTGGATTATGAAAAGAATAGGAGGCACATATCTTTGAAGAAAGACAAGTGGTGTTGAGGTTGATCTTCCATTGTCTCGTCGTATGCCAGGATTTTGTAAATTTTCCATAGTAAGGCTAAAATAAAACTTTTGAATGATATAAAAAATAGAAACATCGAAGTATATGCTAGAATAGGTGATTGATGATGACTCATGAGTGGTATTTATATATGGAGAAGTTAATATACTCCAATCACTGTACAGTCCTCACACTAAAATGTTAGTAAGTGCACCCTATATGTAACTCTGAGGATCTCAGAAAAAAGGGTTGATGGCTGATGTTTCTATGTTGCATTTGAGAATGTGTTTCTTGGATTTCTCCTTCTTTTTCCTCACTAAGACCTAGAATTGAACAGGGCCCAAGAATTAGAAAGATTCCTAAAAAAGTTTTGTAGAACACTTGTACAAATAAATACGAACCTTTCTTTTTAAGCTCTTCAAAAGGTTATGATTTTGGAGAAATGCTTATTTTTATTTGCTTCAAACTTATATATTTATTTTGTTGTATCATGACCTTATATGATCACGTAGAATTCTAATTTCTTATTTTAAAAAAATTATTTTATAGTTGCAAAAGGTTGCAAGACTCAACTAGATGATTATGGAAATGAACCATTAGCCATCGATGTTGGTGACAATTTTGTGGATGACAGAAGCATTGAGTTGGATGGCACTCTATCATCTAGTTCTTCAGACTATATATTATCGGCTACTTCTCCAGATCATCTTGATTTGAAATGTTATTCTCATGGTGCAAGATCCTGTGCACCTAGAGCCAGAAAACCCGGAGGCAGCTTAACTGATAAGAAGCATACTGGTTTCAACAGTACTCTACCTCAAAGTTTAACTGATGTATCTGACTTATTAGTTTTGATCATTCTGCTAGGTTTTATAGATCTTTAAAATTCCTTAATTGATCAATTTTACATGTTCCTGCAGGTTAAGGTACTTGATGTAGATTCTGATGATGATCAAAGAATTGGATTAAGATCATCTTCTTACATTTCCCTAGAAGAAAATGAAGGTTTTTTTTTTTTTTTTTTTTGTCAGACTTCATTTCGAGCACACAAGTTTCCTTAGATATTTCTTTCATTCTAGAAAACTCTTAAGAATTGCTGATATTTTGCTATGTTTCAGGTTCATTAGAAGAACAACCATTTGAGTATGGCATCGACACAAGTGATTTTGTATGCATGCTATATCACTCCATTACTCCTTGATAGAACTAAACTGTATAAAGAGTTGGATGCTTTGAGGAATACTAATTTTATTCCTATCTCCACTTCAATGCAATTGAACTCAAATCTAGAGCCTTCGCCAAATTTTTAATCATTTACCATACGATGTATATGACTTAGTTAACCTATAGGAGTGAATTAATAGAATGTAAATGAGTTTCCTTGCATTTAGATCTTCATTTGTTCTTATGAAGACATTTAGTATTTTTTTTTTCTATTTTTTTGGTTGTGATTTGCAGGAAGCAGTGGTGGTTGTCACTCCCAATTATGTTAAATTTGGGAATACATATTATACGAAGTGTTCGTTGACTTTTTCTTGCAGATGCATCAAACTAGTGGGTTCACCCCCATGGAAGACAAAGGGATCTTGTTGCCATGAATGGCCGATTTCTAATATTGTGAAGATCGAACATGAATGGTGTGAAAGTGTGAGTATGGCTAACTTCCCTGAATTTAGGCTTACACAATTGATTTTCATCCTTAAGAAGAAAAGAAAAAGATTCTTGCTTTATCAAAATTATTGTGCACTACAATTGTAGGTTAAAGTGGCTGTTGTGACGTTTCACTTAATATCCAATGAAAGAAACACAGCTGAAATTGCTAAAAAAATAGCAGGTTTGTGCATTACAGTTGTGCCTGCCTCAATGATGTTTTCTGGTTCTATACAACACTTTCAGCTTTAATTTGCACTTCTGAATGGATGACAAATTTATGATTGTTGCTTGCTTGCTTATCGCGAAAGGGTCATGTTGGCTTAAAAATTAAAATCTTTCCATGTTTAATCCATGCCCTATGTTTCTGTCTTTCTCGTTCTTCATATTTCCTCATTAGTTCTTGATTTACGCATCTTGAGTCATTTTTCCATTAAAATATCCAGAAAGATCGTCATTCCTTATGCAATAAGTTGGTTCCCGCTGATTGACATCTAATTTTGTTTTGGGAGTGCAGGCATTATGAAGTTGGAGTTTGTAGTTTCTAATGATGCTCATAGGTCTGAAAAACTAGAAGAAATTAAATCCTTGGATATGAGATATAAAGCCTGTTGGAGCACCGTTGTAAGGTCGGTACTAATTCATTAGTGTGTAATTTTTTCCATCCTCGATACTCTTATCTTGTGGAGTTATCGTTTGTTTATTTGGTAAATATGGGAAGCTCGTCAAAGAAACTGTTGCATCGTCTTTCACATGGAGACTTTACTTGTTGTGTTATGATTGTGTGATTTCTGATGAATCTTACCGTTTTATCTGTTCCCATATGATCTTTTCCAATTTGGTATCTCTGAACCATACATTTTTATTTTCCCTGTGTGTCTAATTTTTTAATAGCTTGAGGTGTGTTAAAGAGTAAAAGTCCTAATTTTCTATCCTATCATTTTTCTTGATAGTTTAAATGAGGCAAGATGATTTCTTTCGCTGGAATAACATATTTTACTATGAGACACTGAAAAGGAAATATCCTTTTTGTTGGATCTTCTGGATGATAATATTTCTCATCAAGCTTGCTCAGACTATTTTCTTGCATTTTAAGAAATGACCTGTCATCCTATATCTGTATGAGGAGAACTAACAACTCAGAGGTGCACTAGAAATCTTTCTTAAGTTTGGGATTTCCTCATGGTATTCTATGTCTTTTTCCATAGGCTTGGGCTTCATTATCCTTGCTTAAACTTAATGTGGCCATAGCTGCCCTGTTTACCTTAACAGAACATTCAATATATGAATACCATTGCACATATTAACTAGCTCACATTTGTAGACCTTCTAATTCTGTATGTTTTCGTTCTTGTTAGGTGAACACCAGCTATGCTATTGTATTTTGCAGATTTCTGATGTACATACTTTCTTCATTTTCTCTTATTTTTGTCCTTTCTGTGACCTGGTCTGATTTTTCTTCTCTTTCTCAATTTATTAACAAGATAATATCGTTAACCTCTTGCCACATGATTGAATGCAATGTCATCTCTTTCCAAATAAGGTCCAGCAGACCTACTTTCATTTCAAAATGTCACTGCTTGGATGACATTTGTTGCTTGAATTTCAGCGAATATAGTTCCAATGAGCCCTTTGAAGACCTAATATATCCAGAGGGGGATCCGGATGCTATCTCCATATGCAGTAGAGATGTTGAGGTTTTGCAGCCAAAGACATTCATCAATGATACTATCATTGACTTCTATATTAAGTAAGACCTTGATAAGCAATTATATTGATGATTTTGCCATTTTGGTTGGTTTGTCTTTGGTACATGGGTCTAGCTTACCAGTTTCATGTTTAGCTGGTGCTTTGTGAATTATTTAACTAAGAGGATTACTTGAGTAGATATTGCAGTGCCTGTCTTTATGGAAATGTTCTGGAAATTTATACTTGTCAGTGCATGCTCATATAGAATAGTTATTGTTACTTGTCCAATTTACCATCTATGTGGACATTGTAGATGAGTAACCTGTAAGGGATGACTAATTGGCAGATATCTCGTGAACAAAACCAATCCAGAGGAGCAGCATAGGTTCTATTTTTTCAACACTTTCTTCTTTCAGAAGCTGGCTGGTCTGGATCGAGATTCATCTAGAACTTGGGAAGGAAGAGTAGCTTTTCAACGTGTTCATAAATGGACAAGGAATGTAAATATTTTTGAAAAGGATTATATATTTATTCCTGTCAACTCTAGGTAATAAACCAGTTGTGAAATCATTTAAATATCAAAATTCTATTTTGCACTCTCTAAGATTCCCCCCACCCCCAACACACACACACACACATTTGACAGTCTTCATTGGAGTTTGATTGTCATATGTCACCCTGGGAAGTCGAAAATTTAAGAGGTATGACCTCTTAGCACCGTTTTTTACAGTTGTGTTATCTAATCACTGCTATCATCCGCACCTCAAATTATCTCTTCTGCAGATGAAGAAATAGGCGAGTTATATAAGAAACCATGCATTTTACATATGGATTCCATGAAAGGAATGCATACTGGGCTGAAGAATCTCATTCAAAGGTAAGCTGCTGAAAGTTGATATTCAAAACCTGTCGGTGGTATTTACGAAAGGCGAATGGAGGCCTTCTATAATGCCATCTTTCAGAATTCCTCATTTGGTGTCAACATATTTCATGAACATTTGCTAGAGATTATTGTGAGCGGCTGACCAGTTTGGCTGACCAGTTTGGCAGCCGCAAACTGGCCATGTCAAATGTCCTTTTCCCAATGGATAAAAGATTTAAATTTGTATAAATATATAAATTGTAAGTCATTTAGGGTGATGTTAAGAAATTGCATTCAATTCACATATCCTCTCCTCACAAATTGAATTTCCCAATTTTCTTTCTACAATGTCTTAGTTATACCACTCCTAAAATAAACTCTTCTTTGATTATTATTTCCCAACTACACCTGTTCAATTATTTGTCAATTTAAAGTTAAAAAATCAAATGGTCCTGCATGTTGCTTTATGTTTGACATCAAGAACAAGATTGAAAAAGGAAGCTAAATCCGTATGTCCCTAACTTCTACATAATTTTCTATGCCAAGTTAAACTACAAGATATAAACAGATAGAAAAGTTGGTGTTTTTGTTAAATAGATAAGTTGCAACCATGCATCTAATTTCTGGTATGAGGGGCATTTAGAAGGCAATTAATTATTTAGTTCTTTTGCATTTGGTCTGGGAGGAAATTTGATTGTATTCTTAAACTATTAAAGTGAATACCGTGTAAACTATATTATACTTGATATTATTTGTTGCAAGCATTTGGTTGATGTTCTTTTTCACTTAATATTTGTTTTCTGAGGATTGCTTTGTGTGTTTGCATGAATTTTGAGTCTTTGATACCAGGATAATGCAAAATTTTCTTGTCATGAAATGTCAGTTACTTGTGGGAAGAGTGGAAAGATAGACACAGTGAGTTGGCAGAAGATAATTCAGTGAAGTTCTTCAATTTGCAGTTTGTCGCACTTGAGGTTCTCTCTCTTTCTCTCTTGCCTGTGTGTGTACCTCTGTAACTTTCAATAAAATCATTATCGTGCAGGGGTACAAGCATTCTCTGAATCAATATGCACCCTTAAATAAACTCAGTGAATAAGGAATGCGTGTATCCTTCCCGTGCAATTATATTTCCTAATTGAAGAATAACTGGACAAATTTTTCTCCCATAATAATGTCTAAAGGACAAAAATTCACACGATTTAAATGTGAATCGCTTGAGGTATTTTTACCTCGTAGTTTTCTTATGTCTTATTTTACTCAAATTAGGTTCTGAAAATGTCAAACTTAAGTAATGCATTTCTTTGTTTTTGGAATGGAGTTGAGCCAAAATGGTGGATGGGTAAAGTTCAATGCGGTAGATGAGAAAAAAGAAGATACTTTTACAATTTAGTCTTGTGTTGTCACTTTTGATTTTGATAAAAAGTTGAAGTCAAAGTCAACAATTAATTTTAACCACACATATTACGGACCCACAAATTTTTACATTTCAACCACACATTTCATCAACTTTTATCAACTTTTATAAAAAAATCTGATTTTAATCAAAATCAAATACAACCTAATATTACCGTCCAGAGAAAATATAGGGTTTATAGATGCATTTTCTATCCCTCGTACATTTTCAACTAGTACCGAAATTTAAACGTAGCTTTTACTCTCTCAACAATGTTGACTTCGCAAATTAACACACAAAGTTTATCTTGGAGGTGAAGCACGTCATTGGATAGTTCTTTAGCTTTCTTGTCATAGTAGATCTAGACAGATAGCTTCCTTTGGCTTTTCCTTTTGCAGTCAATTTATTGGTATATGGATTGCGAACTGTTCTAAAGTGCATGTAACTAAGTTACCCCTACTGATCATTATTGTTAATATTAGTCTTGGTTTTGTTTTCCCAGCTTCCACAGCAAGAAAACTTGTTCGATTGTGGCCTTTTCTTGCTTCACTACGCAGAACTTTTTCTGGAGCGGGTTACTAGTAACTTCAGTCTATCTGCCCTAACAATATGTCCAAACTTTGTAAGTGCTTGATTGTGTCTCGTGAAATTGGTCAAACATAATTTTTATCTACATTTGTTGGACAACAACTTAGAACACATTATTATTCACACATTCCATAGGAACCACAACTTATAAACACTTAAAAATAATTTCATTACCACCAAACATGCGCTTAGTTGTTTTGTCTCATTGGATACCTGGACCTCGAATATTAGTCTCCCTAAAACATCAACTGACAGAGTCAGTAGTTTTGGCTTTCTACTTTTGTTTCTCCCTGTTCTGACTGTAAGCCCATTTTTTAGTGAATCGCGGTAACGGTATGTTCTCACATGGAGAGTCCTCATCTGTTCCGTAAGAGGAACGAATTCTTTCAGTTAGCATTTCACGTGGCAGGTGTGACCTCTGAGCAATCAATTCTGAGTAGCTTTTTTCAGAGTGGAAGCTAATTGTTCATACATGTTGGAGTTTCCATAACACAATATATGTTTTCTAGACGGCTGTAGTACTGTTTCATCTGTCTGATGTTCAATCATCTATGGTTATTACAGCAAAAAGGATGCAATATATGCTTCTCACAGTTTTTGTCAAATTATAATTTAGGCAACAACATCTATTCATCTCTGCAGCTTAAAAAAAACTGGTTCCCACCGGACGAGGTGTCCCTTAGAAAGCGTGATCATATCAGAAAGTTGATTTATAAAATTGTTAGAGATAATGCCAAGAAATATGCTCCATCTACTAATAACCACAACGGTCTATCAAGAGCACCAATAGGAACCATTATTAGGGGGCAGCAAACTTTTGGAGAATCGAAGTTCGTTTATGGAGATTCTGTGTGTCCAAGTATATTTCAAATGGCATCAATGGAACAGTCCAGTAATCCCACATCGCCAATTGAGGTAATTCTTTATGAGCAATTGGCATTTATTTTTGGAAAATTACATCTGCCATCCTCGACCTTTACTTCGTTTGCACTTTTATCCTCAACCTTTAATTCTTGACAGTATTGTCCCTAACTTTTCATTTATTGGTGGCCGCCGTCTTTACTAACAGAAATCCGTTAAGTTGATGAAAAAGACTTGCAGCATGTTTGTTAGTACTTATAAGTTGGTCAAACATTATTTTTATTCACACATTTCGTAGGACCTACAATTTTATCCATTTTTTATCTACACATTCCGTAGAACCCACTCCTTATATTCTACAAAAAGTTTTTCCAAACAAGCACTTGTTCGTCCTCCAATTTACCAAAAAAAAAAAAAAAAAAATCATTTTTGCTTCTTCAGCCAAAACCTCCCTAACCCGCTGCCACCCTAACTTCCTCGAGCCCCACTGTCGCTGCCGCCAACCCCACCCTCCCTTCCAGCCACTTTCGCCCTAGTAGTCCCCCACCCACCATCTATCTGTTGTCAGCCATGAGAGAGGCAAAGCAACACAGATCTGATTCTTCTTTTGGTACATACAAATTTGATTTTTAACCCCAGATGTTCAATTTTTTCTGCCATTTCTCTTCTTTTATTGAAATTTCATGTGATTTTCTGTGCCTATAGATGCATACATACATACATAAATTCTAATCACAACCTATATATTTTGTTTGTTTGGCAGCTGTAAATATCCAGTTGCGAAACTTGAAACATATTTTGTGCTCTTTGCTAAACTAGTGTGGTGGCTTGCCGTGGTTTCAGTGGTGGTTGGGGTTTTCGGTGGTGATGGTGGCATGTGGGTGGGTGGGTTGTAGTGGTACGGATCGGGGTGGGATTGGCTGGTTTTTGGTATTGAGGTAGAGGTGGTTTGGCTGGTATTTTGGAGGGGGAGGGCTGAAGAAGGTGAAGTGATTTTTTCTTTTCTTTTTTTCTTTTGCTTTTTGTTTATTTAAATTAGAGGGCACATAAGTTTTTTTCCATCAACTTAAAGGACTTTTTGGAATGATACTGTCAATAGGGGTTAGGCTGTTAATAAATGAAAGGTTGAGGACAATGCTGCCAAAAATGAAAGGTTGGGGACTGAAGTGCGAAAGGGGTGAACGTTGGGGACGGAAGCAAACCTTAGAGCGATAAGTATTGATTATAATTTGTTTAATGTTTTTGATTTAAAATGCCTCATCTATAACAGTATTCTCCTGGTTTTCTTTGTGTGGTAAAGCTCTCTCTTGTGGCATAGTAGTTGAAATTCCAGCAGAGACATCAGCTACTGCAAATATTTATGTGAAATCTTTAAATTTTGAAATTTCTCCATTTCCGTGGAATCTTTGAACTTTCCAACTACATGCAACATATGCAGGCCTTCAAATTGAAGTTTATTAATGTTTATAAGAATATTTTTCCCCCAAGATTTCTTTGGTTAATTGCATCATATACGTTCTTTGAACGCTAACAATGTATTTTGTGGCTGAGCTTTGTATCCTGTTTTCGACCTCTTATTCCAAACAGGATGTAGTGGAGGAGCAAGTTACTTCTTCACCAGAAGATGAAGCAAGCAGCCATGAAGCTGATGAAGACACTCAATCTTTGACCGTCCTGAGTCCACCTGGTAGTTTGAGAGTGGTGGAGAAGAAGTCTTTCTTGGAAACTTCTAGAAATTCTGGTGGCAGGTTTCAAATCATAATTGAGACTGAGGAAGATTGTTTCCCAGAAGTTGCATCCAATCCCGAAAACGAGGACAACTCCGAGTACTCTTCCATGTCCTGTATGGAACTTGCAGCATGTGTTGTTGAGGATTCTGAGGACGAAAAGGAGAGACAAGACATCAGTAACACCTGGAATACTCCTTCCTGCAGAGACAATTCTCCCGCCACGAAAGCTGAGTCCACCAATAGGAGCAAACGCAGAATGAATCACGTGCAATTTATATCAGCAGCAGAAGAAAACAATTCTGCAAAAAAACCAAAGAGCTCATCTCATTGTGAAGGACAACATGAAATAACCATATTGTAACAAATGTTTTGGCAGAAGTTAGTTCCAAATTGCTAATGGTAGATATTTCTTTCTACATCATGTACAGCTCGTGCTAGTTCTTTAGTTTGAAGGCTCACGAGAGGGTTTAAGACATATTTTGAAACCCTCAACGTCCAACGCTGAAGAACACGAATAAGTTTTGATGGAGCGAGGGCATTTTTGTTAATGTAATTTTACTGCTCTTCCTCCTCTACCACCTCAAGTTTTTGCTGTCTGGGTACGTAGCTGTCAATATACATTGACATTGTAATACATACAGGTTTCTATATCTCCTACAGGAACTTGTTCGAGTAATTTTTCCTTTCTTTCCTTTGGGAGCTTATTATTTGTCTAGGCTTAAAAATTTACTTATAAGTAAATTAGTAAGTATATAAATAAATAAGATTTTGAATAATTATATTGTCATATGTTCTGTATTAAATGACTATTATATCCTCAATACAAAAGTTAGCACCGTTTGGCTTCTTTCAAGAATACAATGATAATTTTCACTTTAAACATGAAGCGTTGAAACTTCATGTTCTTGTTTCGGTCCTCAATGCAGTTTTTGATTTGTACAACATTGATCGTTATGAAATATTTCAGTCTACTTCTGTGTATTAAACATGTTCGATGTAAGTGCTGTTGCTCAAATGTTTCAACAGCAGCGGAACAGTTCTTTCCAAATTTTATGGTCCGTATGATGAATGAAGCAATTGCCTGTCCATATTTTTCAACATCAAGACCAATAAGAACCCTCATAGTACACACCCCATTTGCACCCTTGTGGTTTGATTTTTGCCTATTTCATTATGATTCAATGTGGCTCTTAGGTTCGGTGTCATGCATGGTTTTAACTGCTTGATTAAAACGTGGACCATCATGGTATGTTTTGTGAACATGACTCAGACAATATTGTTAAGATTTAATATTGTTAAGTGCTATGCAGTCCACCATCATGGAAATGCATGTGTACTCGCATTATCAAATAAAATTAGCATAGCAAATGGCAATCAAACAAAATTACGGAAAACATGTAAATTCTGTTTTACAATAAAACAGATTGTTCCTGAAACTAGGAAAAAAAAAAGGGTGAACCGAGTTTTATCAGGTTCAACAAAACTTGCACTCAAGATGTTAGCATGTAACTCTGTACAACAACAAACTGCAATAAGCTATTCAACAGAGAAAACTAATCCCGATCAATAAAATTATGCAATCATACAAATAGAGAGGTGACATAGTAATATTATCATTCTCACTAGTAATTCTTGCTCAACTAGGTTGAACAATGATCTGTTCTTGTGTGTTCATAGTCTCCGATTTCATTCAAGCATCATCTACAATCAACAGTGACTCGAGTTCTTCTCTACGGCGCTCCAGATCCTATAATTGATATGGAAAGATAAATATCGTGTGATTCCACAAAAGCAAAAACACAGACAAAGGGGAGAAAACATGCATCAGCTAGTACAGAAGATTCAAAAAAGTATGATTAATCTGTATTTCTTTCTTTCTATTTTTCGCCGGGAAGGGAACTATAATCAATTAAAATGAACAATACTGCATGTTTTCACTAAATGATATCACTAAGGACATGTTGGATACACAGGATGCGACTAGACAATATGGTAAAGGGCTGATCTCCTACCCATGGTGGGTAGGAGTTATAATGCCCACGGCTGAGGTGGCATCACATGATTGGTAGTTCATGATTCCACACTCATTATTTTTACCAATCATGTGATGCCACCTCAGCGTGGGCATTATAAGTGGGTAGGAGATCAGCCATAAATATGGTAATATGATTTTGGATTTTTTGCCACATGATATATTACCTGGAGATCCTTAATTGCTTGATCCCTAGTAAGTTCTTTCTTCTGCCGAGCACGCTTGAAAGCACCAATGCACAACATTCCCTGAAAAACAAAAAATTACATATCAGAGAGGAAGTTGTCATGACAGGTACACAAATGAAATGAACTACCACATTCTTTAACAAGATGAAATATCATTCATGAGTCAAAGTCACATCACCAGTATTAGGTTAGAATATGGCAGATAATTAATTTTGAGTCACCTAAAGAAAATAATTATATAACTATGGACATGCAAAATGGTGATACTTACAAAAAAGAAAATTTCGAGTACTATAAATGATTAACAAATAAATATGTTATCACTGACTGGGAAGTAAATTATCGTGTACCAAGTATGATGACTTCATGAACTTACAGATATAACATAAACCACACCACATGCAAGAAGCAGGTAGCTGGCTATGCTCTGAAGAAGAAAGAGCTCTCGATGCTTCTCAAAGGACTCGGGGTAAGCCCTGGTCATCACTGCAACACTGGAAAAAACCCACGTAAGACTAATACGACTTATAGCTAAAGACCAAAATTTAGTTCCTAAACACGTGAAGACGGATGGAAAGGTGGGGCACATATGAGAGTTTGTTCTATCAAATCTTTGATTAGAAGTCAGACGTACAATATCTGGAGCATACCCCTCCCAGTCCAATACTCCAGGATCTGCAACATATTGATGAAGATTTAAATCGAAGATATCTATATGCTATATGAAGTTCAAGCAGACAATATAAGCTGGAACAATATGGCAAAAGAAAAATGAAAAGGACCAAAACAAACATCAGTGCAAAAAACCGTTGTGAATTTTCCAAGCCATTACAAATACAGTACTAGTAATGTTTGGTACTTCTATGCCTTCTATACTGATTTTAAAGCTTGGTAAAGTGATCTCTTAACGTCTCCCTTTCCCACATCTGATTTCAGGACTCTTATGTTGTTCTCTCTCATCCATATGTGGTAACCATGACCTGAAGATCCCAGTATAGTTTTCCGTATATAAATCACTGCCTTTCTCCTCCATGCTACACTTTCCGTCTACCATTCATCTCTTCATTTATGTGCACAACTCTTTGTGGTATTTCTCTCTCTTTTCTTTGTTTTGTGTTTAAATCTTGGTCTCCTTGCATTGATTCCTTTTGCTATGAGAAAATTGAATCCAGTACCTATTCTGTAGCTAAACGAACACTTGCGCCCACATTCAAAATTTCTGGGCAAATGGGTCTCTACTTCCAATTTTCATGGCAAGTAGATCTCCACGACCAATTCCGTCAAAAAGTCCATCATAACATAGGGCGCCCTTAGCCCAGCCCAGCCCAAAATTGTTTTTAGCTCACCCCAATTTGAAATTTTAGCCCGCCTCTGGCTCCGCCCCTAATTTTGGGTGGCCCACATGGAACACCATTTAAATTTCTGAAAAGTAAAATTTAAAAACAGCAAGAGGCTCAGATGGGCTGGCCTGGCAAGCCCAAAATTGTGAAGCATGCCGGGTCTATAGGCACAACCAGCATGGCCCATCTGACATACTACCTCTATATGTTTCTATGTATTTCTTTTCTTTCTTTTCCTGTTTTTATATAGAAGAAATTATACCCATACTCCAATTTTATTTTATTTTCATAACTCTAAACATATTGTCCATTGTTTTTATTTCTAAAAATATTGTACAAATTCCCAATTTGCTTTTATCTTGCCCCCGCCCATATACCACGCCGCCACCACACCACCACCACCACCACCACCAAATCCATAATCCTAACTGGGCAGCCACCGTTGATCCCACCTTTGCGACCACCACCCTATTTCTCACACAAGCATCTGAAATCTGGTGCTTCTCCTTTTATTTTTGAAATTGAACTATATTTCTTTCAAGATTCAACAATCAATAGCTTGCGGACAATGAAACTTTTGGGTTTGATTTTGTACATAATAGAGTCTCCAGTGGATTTCCTTTTCGTGGCCCTTTTTTCTTGTATTAAAGGTGCAGCCAAATAAAAGGCCGTCTTCTGTGTTGGAAACTCCAGTTCCCACCAAAAAGGCAAAATAGGCTACTCCTGGTAAAACATGTATAATTTTTGTTTCCTATTTTCCTTTTAAGAAACCTGATATTTAAGCTATATTTGTATTTACCCGAGATTTCAAAATGATTTGGTTGAATTAACTTGTATTGTGTATTCTTGATTAATTAAATTCTTTTGTGTAGGCAATAAAAGCGTTCAGACTGCGACTCCTTACCCTTCAAAAAAGGCTGGAAAAACTCCCACTGGAAACAAAACAAAGTAGCAGACCAGATTTACCAGGGGGATTGATCCATTAAAGTTTTGGTAGATATTATTTCAATAGCAAAATATGAAGAGCTTATGGATTATTGTTTGCTGGAATGGAATAGACTTCCTTTGGCTTTAATTTGTCAAAGATTTTATATGCCCTCACGGGCAAAAATTTACCTAGTAGCTAATAGTTTCATGAAAGTTACGGAGATGGTGGTGATGGGTGGTTGGGGAAGATGAAGATGGTGGTGGGTATTATTTCTAGGGTGATTGTGGTAGATGTGGTTGTCGGCTGTGATGGACGTCGATGGTGGCGGCGGCGGCGGCGGCGTAACATATTATGTTACACGTGTCACAAAAGTGTAACACGTATGTTACCATGTTAAAAAAAAGTATAACACGGTATGTGACAAAAAAGTAACATAGTATGTTACCAAAAAAAAAAAAATGTATTGTGGTATGTTACAAAAAAAAAAAAGTGTATCGCAGTATGTTACAAATAAAAGTGTATCGCGGTATGTTACAAAAAAAGTGTAACACAGTATTTTATAGAGCACCATAGTATTTTTGTCATAGAAAATGTTGAATAGTATTTTTAAAAATAAATTAGTTTTCTAGTGTATTTATGAAAATTGTCATTGTATATACGATTAATTAATAGTGGGCCAATGATAGGACAAAAATATTTACTACTCTTGATGGGTCTGTCATCTAATGAATTCTATGCACCAAGATCTCAGAAGCCTGCTTCTAGTTATAGTTTTAAAATTTTACACGTATTATGTTACACGTGTCACAAAAGTGTAACACGTATGTTACCATGTTAAAAAAAAGTATAACACGGTATGTGACAAAAAAGTAACATAGTATGTTACCAAAAAAAAAAAAGTGTATTGTGGTACGTTACAAAAAAAAAAAAGTGTATCGCGGTATGTTACAAATAAAGTGTATCGCGGTATGTTACAAAAAAAGTGTAACACAGTATTTTATAGAGCACCATAGTATTTTTGTCATAGAAAATGTTGAATAGTATTTTTAAAAATAAATTAGTTTTCTAGTGTATTTATGAAAATTGTCATTGTATATACGATTAATTAATAGTGGGCCAATGATAGGACAAAAATATTTACTACTCTTGATGGGTCTGTCATCTAATGAATTCTATGCACCAAGATCTCAGAAGCCTGCTTCTAGTTATAGTTTTAAAATTTTACATTTCCTATTAGTTTTCTAAATACCATTTTGTTCTCTATAAAATGAAATAATCGATGTATCTAATGCCCGAAAGAGAAGTTATCATGTTACATGTTATGCCCACTGTTGTAAAAAGCTCGCCTAGGACCTCGCCTTTGCCTCGCCTTCGCCTAAGCCCCCGCCTAGCTTGAAACTCGACATCTACGCCTAGCCACACTTAACGTTTTTTACAATACTGCCTAATCCGCTAACCTTTCCAATCAAGGCGCCAACATACTTTTTGCAATTTCTGAATCACTGGTGATACATATCCCATTTGAAAACTTGATTATATCAAGGACACAAGTAAATGTATTAATTTTGAGACTCGTGCAGCATGGCTAGTTGTGCTTAAAAGTTACTTTTCTATAAAGTAAGTTCGGATTTACTTTTTAGAAAATTATTTTTGTTGGCAAAATAAGTAACTTCTTTAAGCTGAGTCGAACATGTGAAATAATGTATCAATCCCTCACTCAATACAATCTTAAAATAACAAGGAACAAAAAATAATTTGGTTTATATCGGGCATTGCTCAAAATTGAAATGGAAAGATCATTATGCAAGAATCAGGCACAAAATACGAAGTTTGAACAATAAATAAAAGAATTAAAATTAATGTTGATAATAAAAATCGAACCTTCGAGAACTTCATGATGAAACCCCATTCTGTCTCAGCCACCACCACAAACATTGCAATCACCACCGCGTAACAACGGAATATTCCATCGAATATCTACACCAAACGAATCAAAACAATTCAGACTTAACCTAGACTGCATAACAGAAATTATTGAGAAAATACACATACTGATACGAAAGTTAGCGAAGTAATTCAAAATTACATCTGATCCGTTCCTGAAAGATCGGACAGCGGCAAGAACATTGACAGCAATGCAGAGAATCGCTGCCAGAGCAGTAATCAAGCCGAAGCCTCGACAGACCATCAAGAACCAGTCGGGTCTGGACCGGACCCGGATAGGTGGTGTGGATGGACCGGACCCGGTATTGTCACCTCCGTGCTGCAATCTCTCTCCCTCCATGTTTTGTTCGAAACTGGCCCGAATTCTTCTCTGGAGCTCGGAACGGGACCCGATTAGCTCGATGATTGATAATTATTGGTTAGAAAGAGAAAATACGGGGTTTCTCTAAGAGTTTTGAGCTGATTTTGTGTTCTACGGAATGGATCCATAAAGTGTGTGTATCATATGTTACTGTTTGAGATTCTACACCTACTGGTCAAGAAATCTTTCGAATTACAAGGGCACGTAGGGGTACGGGTAGGGGTGGGGGTGGGGTGGGGGTGGGGTGGGCGTGGTGGTTTTTTTTTTTTTTTTTTTTTGAAGTATCTCAATACCCACTCTTTTTTTTCACTATGTTATTCATCCACCATCTGTTAATCAATGTGTGTTAATTCGTAACGGATAATCCAAGACTTGACAGATGATTTTACAATGTGGCGGTTGACGATGTGAAGTCCGACCGACTCAGCAAAATAGTACATCTCAAACGCGCATTTCCTCTTCCAAAATTGAAGCACAACCTAATCTTCTTCTCTCGAATGGAGTGTTTGGATGATGCATTTTTTAATGATTGGGTGAGATTTAATACTGTCAATATGCCACGTCAGAATTTCACTTGCCACGTAGGACGTCGCGTTAAGAATTGCAGAATGTTAGACGTCGGGTGATGATTGGGTAACATAATGAAAAGAAGAGTGGACATTCAATTACCTTTTAAAGTTTGGTGGTTAAATAGTAACTTAGTTAAAGTTTGGTGGCCAATGGTTTATTTTACCCGGGCACGTGTGGATTAGATGAGATTTTCACAACAACAAGGCTCGTAAGCCTCGCGCTCCGGCCGAATATGTATTGTGTCATCCGAACGAAGAGCAATTGCAAGCTTAACGTTGTAGCGTGCGTCTTATGCCTAGGCCAATCCATCGACACCTTAGGTCCGGCTCCGGCATCCCCTTTCCGTCGACGACGATCCGGCGAATACTCCGTCGACCACCCCCACGGGCCCCCGACAGAAATGCATGAGCGAGCACGAAAATCGCGATGCGTGTTGATCGATAGCCCTAGGGATAAGACACACGCAACAAGATTTGCTTGCAATTGCTAATTGCGATGGGGGGCCGTCCAGGAGTATTCTCCGGAGCATCGTCCCGTTCGAAATTAGACAGAGAGCATGCACGGACAAGAGACCTGACTCGCACACATGTGGTCTGTGTTTCAAAGGGTCGAATTGGGAGCCCGCAAGCCAACACCGGGAGCACGCAGATGCCGAAGCACACCTAGAAAGCGTGTGCTGTCTGCCACAATCAGGGCGACGGCATTCCACAGGCATATCGATTGTCTGGGCTTTGGCCACCGCCTCAATTCGTGCAGGTCCACGCCCCGATTCGATCGGCAGACGGGCTCATCGCCATTCCACATCCGACCGGGACGCATCGCCGACCCCCATCCACTTCCCTCCCGACAATTTCAAGCACTATTTGACTCTTTTTTCAAAGTTCTTTTCATCTTTCCCTCGTGGTACTTATTCGCTATCGGTCTCTCGCATGTATTTAGCCTTGGACGAAATTTACTGTCCAAGAGTACTCTCTAGAGCATCGTCCCATTCAAAAATTAGACAGAGAGCATGCACGGCAAGAGACCGCGCGGCGTGTTGATTGATTGGCCTACGCATAAGATGCACGCTGCAACATTAAGCTCGCAATTGCTCTTCGTTCGGATGACGCAATACATATTCGGCCGGAGCGCGAGGCTTGTGGCCCGTGTTGACTTGGGATCGGTAGCTGCTTGGTGCTAGACGGAACGAGCAAAATGTGGGCATTGAAACTTGTCACTTGCGTGTACGTAGCAACGTATTTGGTGCTCGCTGTTGTGAATGTCGACGCAATGCAAACCGCGGCGGCACGCTCCGACCCCTTGTCAACGCGGACTAAAGGCCAACGTGTGACAGTCGAATCTCGCCTCCTTCCTCCCTCCCTCCCTCCCTCCCTTCCCTTCCCTTCCTTGCTCCTTCCTTTGCGGTTTGTGATTGATTGGGCCAAGCACACGCGACTGCGCGCCCGTGTTGGCTTGAGATCGGCGGCTGATTGAGTGCAGAAAGATGAATTAAAACATGGTTGTTTTATTCAAACAGTAAGAAGGTTTTTGCTTTATTCTTTATTATTTTTACTTGGTATCCAACATGAGATCTACTATCTCGATTTATACATTCATTTTTACATTTCAATCAGAAGTTGAAATTCTTTTTGAAATCACTAATGTTTAATGTGTCCAAAAATTTTTGTTTTAAACAATTGAAAGCTATTGCTTTTCGTTTCTTTGAAATCCAAAGTCTTTGGTTGTTTAACGTAAAACTGATGGAGGCTATTTCTTGTATAAAAGGATGATATAATTGACAAAAATTATTTTCAATTATAAAACCAATTCCTATTTCAAGTTGATAGACCGTTGGAATTCTGAAGTAAAATGTTTTCAAAATTGATTTGTGATATCCACAAATACCAATGTCAAAGTTTTTTATTACCTTAGAGGTTTTTACTTCTGATTTGTCTGCAATCTTCCAATTCAATGTCTTTTCAGATTGTACCCAAAATGAATTTGGTATAATCCATTTGCTGGCTGTGCAAACTGATGCTTCAGTATCAATGTAAGCATGAACTAAGTATTTTCTGTAACCTTCAAAACTTAATTTGATAGGAATGTAAATAGAGTTAGGGTTTGTAATGTTTTTACCACTCATTATCTGAAGATTTTGAATCCTCTTATTCTGATTTTGAAGTTAGGTAGTATAAAGATTATGTATCGCTAGGATCCATCCCATTCCATCCCATCTCATCCCCTCTTATTTATTCCCACCTCTACTTTAACCACTCCCAATCTATTTACTTTCTTCAATCCCTTGCCTATTTATGTACCACCAAATTTACATCCAATGCAAAAATTTAGCAAAATTGAGAATACCCTTACAGAAAAATGTCTGTTTATTGGTTGCCGCGCAATTGAACATATGAAGTGTATGGAGAAAGATGAATTAAAACATGGTTGTTTTATTCAAACAGTAAGAAGGTTTTTGCTTTATTCTTGATTATTTTTACTTGGTATCCAACATGAGATCTACTGTCTCGATTTATACATTCATTTTCTTCAATCCCTTGGGTCTGGGTCTGGGTCTGGGTCCGGGTCCAGGTCTAGGTCCGGCATTCCTTTTCCGTCGACGACGATCTGGCGAATACTCATCCCCGACGAAAATGCATGAGCGGGCATGAAAATTGTGATGCGTGTTGATTGATGGCCCTAGGGATAAGACACACGTAACAAGATTTGCTTGCAATTGCTAATTGCGATGGGGCCGTCCAGGAGTATTCTCTGGAGCATCGTCCCGTTCGAAAATTGGACAAAGAGCATGCGCGGGCAAGAGACCGCGCGGCGTGTCGATCGATTGGCCTAGGCATAAGACACACGCTGCAACGTTAAGCTTGCAATTGCTCTTCGTTCGGATGACGCAATACCTATTCGGCCGGAGCTCGAAGCTTGCGACCCGTGTTGACTTGGGATCGGTGGCTGCTTGGTTGCTTGGTTGCTAGACGGAACGAGCAAAATGTGGGCATTGAGAGTAAAAAAAAAAATTTAAATAAATAAGAAGAGATTGGGGGTGAACATCCAGTTTTTGAACCAATTTTACATTTTCCTACTCGGATCCAATCCTTTGTGGCCTTGTCCCTTTCTCTCTTTCAGATGAGCTAGTATTTAAATTGAATTTCTCTTACAATTCAACTAAATATTTTCAAAATGGGACAAGAATTGACCAGACCGGTTCGAGTAGGAAAATGTGAAATTGGTTCAAAAATCGGATGTTCACCCCCAATCTCTTTTTATTTATTTAATTTTTTTTTACTCTCAATTCAACTCGGATCCAACCCCTTGTGGCCTTGTCCCTTTCTCTCTTTCAGATGAGCTAGTATTTAAAATATTCTAATTATAATTAGGGAAAATTAAAGTTGAGCTCTCCAACTTTTCACACAGTGTAGTTATAAGTTTTCAATTTTAAAAAAATGAGGTTATGGATCCTCAACACATTAAATATGTAAATTTAGGCTTTTGCGTGAATAAAACTATCAATGTAGACGTTAAAATTATACACATTTTTCATTTAAATTGGAAAAAAAAAATATATCTTTGACGGTTTTGTATATCAATCTTAAGTCACAAAAATTACATACGACTTTATCATCTACAATTTGACAATTTCAATCTACTCAGATTCAAAGATTAAAAGTTAACATTTAATAACACCAGTAAATACAAACACCTCACATTCTAATTTTAGAAAAATGAATATATCAAAAGTGGAAATCTCATGTAATCCACACGTGCTCGGGTAAAATAAACCATTGGCCACCAAACTTTAACTAAGTTACTATTTAACCACCCAACTTTGAAAGGTATCTCAATGCCCACTCTTCTTTTCATTATGTTACCCATTCATTGGTTTTTTTTTTCTTAGTAACTTATCAACACACTCTACTTTAAATACTAGCTCATCTGAAAGAGAGAAAGGAACAAGGCCACAAGGTATTGGATCCGAGTTGAATTGAGAGTGAAAAAAAAAAATTAAATATGTGGATTAGATGAGATTTTTACTTTTGATATATTCATTTTTCTAAAATTAGAATGTGAGGTGTTTATATTTACGGGTGTTATTAAATGTTAACTTTTAATCTATGAATTTGAGTAGATCGAAATTGTCAAATTAGATGATAAAGATGATAAAGTTTTATGACTTAATTTTGATATGACTAAAACATATTAGATATTTTTTTTACCTAATCTACATTTATTTGAAACCCTATATATATGGGTCATTTATTATAATGAAAGACATAGTTTCTCTATATTATCGTCTATTGTTTTCTCTAGTTTATAACATGTTATCAATACAAAGGAGCTCATTCAAAATAGATAGAAAATTCGAGAACTAAACTTAGAAAATTCACAGAATCTGGACAACATGCACGACTGTGATCAATGTTGATATTTCAAAATTCTTCATTGTCCAATTATCATGAAATTTGGACGGAAAGTTCAAAACTCATTGTTCTTCAAATTTAATGACTACGATCAAGATCAGATGGTTCATTCGTGAAAAATCACTACATGAATATAATGTATATGTAGATGAAGCCAATTGAGTTAACAAAGTGATCTTTATTTTATGTTGATGAACAAAGGTCAGTATTCTATTTGCTATCATCTTTGATTATATATTTTCAAGATTGATATTGTTTGAATATTATTAATTATTATATATCAATATTTAAATTAATATTGTGTTAGTATTCCTAAAAAATATCAATTTATACAAATTAATATTCCTAAAGAATATTTCATTAGTCTTCAAGAAGAAGTACAACTTTATATTATATTAATATTTCAGTAGAATACGTTTCCGAAGAGCGTAATTTGTTAGATTTATTATTAAGTTATTGCTCTCGAAGAGCATAATTTTATAAATCTAATATCTTATAAGAATATTATGTTAGTCCTGAAGATTAACTTTATATAAGTCTAATTTTGATAAATATGTTAATGCTCCCGAAGAGCACAATATTATATTAATATTTTAGAAGAATGTTATTTGTCCCTAAATAGCGTGACATAATTAATTTAATATTCCAAAAGAATGTTGTTTTATATTTCACAACCTAACGTATAAATATTATTAAAGAATATTTTGTTGCTCCAGAAGTAGCACAATTTTATATTATATTAATATTCTAGTAGAATATTAATTACTTTCGAATAACCTAATTTTATAAAATCTAATATTTTATAAGAATATTATAATATTGTTCTTGAAGATCAAATCTTTATTTTAGAGTAAAGTTTAATATTTTAAAATAATTTATTGTTGCTCCTGAAAAAGCATAATGTTATATTCATATTGTGGCAGAATATGACTTGCTCCCGAAGACTATAATTTATGTAATTTAATATTAAAATATTTGTTTTTAAAGAACAAATTTTTATAAAGTTTCATATTTTAAAATTAATTTGTTGTTTCTCCTTAAGAAGCACAACATTATATTAAAATTCTGACATAATATTACTTACTCTCAAATAGCATAATTGTATAAGATCTAAACATTTATTATGTTTTTGCTCCTGATGAGTAAATTTTTACATAATCTAATATTCTTAAATAACAAATTGTTGTTTCTCCTGAAATAGCACAACATTACATTAATATTTCAATATAATATTACTTGCCCTCGAAGAGCGTAATTGTGTAAGATTTAATATTAAGTTATTGCTCCCAATAAACTTTTTAATATTTTATACATGTCAATATTTAAAAAAATATTGAGTTTATCCTGAAAAAGAACAATTATTTGTATATTAATATTTATACAAATATTTTATTAATACTCATGAAGAAGTATAACTTTATGAATATCAATATTGTAAAAGAAAATAATATTGTTTTTCCTCAAGAAACACAAAATATAGAATATTTTATAAAAATATTGTGTGGTTGCTCCTAGAGAAGTACAATTTAATTAAACGAATATTAAATGATTGCTATTGAAGAAGCATTAAATTTGTACAAATCAATATTCTAGAAGAATATTGTTTTGTTTCTTTTTAGAATTGCAACTTTACTACATAAATTAATGTTCAAATAGAACATTGTGATGTTTTCTATTAGAAGGCACAAATTTAAATAGATCAATATTCTAGAAGAATATTTGGTTAATGTTCTCGAAGAAACATTCTTTCTTATATATATCAATACTCTTGGAGATATTGTATTGTTCTTGAAAAATATAATTTTGATACAAATATTGTACATACATGCATCTCATGAATTTCTAAAGAAAAAGACAAGAATGATAAAACAAATATTATGTTATTCATTTCTTTTAATTTGTACTACACAAATATTGGTACAATTAAACAAGTACTATATTGAACCAGAAGTTCAATGTCCTAAAATTTTTATTGATTGGCATTACCGGTTAGACCATCTCGGATCAATATGATGCGAATTATTGATGAGAATATCTATTGAAAACCAGAAGATTTTTCAATATAGTGAATTTTCACGTGATCCTTGTTCTCATGGTATATAAATGAGTAGACCTTCACTAGCTAAAATCGAGACAGAATTCCTTGCATTTTTGAAAATTATTTAGGGTGATTTATGGGGCACCATCACCCTCCATGTTGACCATCTATATATTATTCGTATCTAATAGATACATCTACTAGATGATTATATGGTGTTATTATTCGCAACTTGAAGTTTGCGAGATTACTTGCTCAAATTTTAAATTATGAGCATAATTTTTAGACTATACAACTAAGACGGTGGTGTGTTTTATCAATGCTAGGAGTTTAAATCTCAAACTTTTAATAAATGTTAGTTGAGATAATGTTAAATAGTTTAGTAATATTGTTGGTTAACGCTTCCAATTAAATTCTAAAACATTACTATTGAGAACAAAGTGCTTTCCATTTCTATCTATGAAATACTATTTTATATGCAAAAATACTTATATGCATCATGCCAACATCAAAGTTATCCCTGCTATAGTTGGCTTATGGTCAGAGCCTAATATTACCCATCTAATGATTTTTGATAGTGCAGTCGGTCTACCATAGTGCACTGAGATGGGCTTTAAAAAGTGTTGAGAATACATGTTTAGTTTGGAACATTATGAAAATCTTAAGTCTTAATGGATGATATTTTATAACACGGTTTTTCGAATTTCATTTTGAAAAGATAGTTTTCTCAACATTAAGGGAGAGAAATTAAGTAGCTGGAAAGAATAAATAAAAATGGAGTATATTATATTTTCTATATCCTTGCACAAGACAATATGAACAGAAGTTCGACAAATAACTCATTTGTAAGTTATACAATTGACAGGTGCATTTACTGACCAAAGAGATTAAATCAAATCTCATATACCAGCTCTAAATGCTCCAATTTATATTAACGTCCTTGAATGACAATCCATTTACATTATATCTGGTAAATTAATGACACGCCTAAAGTATGGTGACATTTGATTCCATAAAATTCTCAAATTAAAAATGGAGCCAATTATAAAGATCGTCGTATTGAGGAGACGTATACTCTTGGAGAGTATATAGACATAACTAATTATAAAACACCAGAAAAGGTTCAGCTAGCTGAAATAATAAAATGAAAATATCTCGTTAAGTTATATCGTTATGAGAAAGAAATAGATTCAAAAATAAATGTTGTTGACAATAATTTTGTATATAAAGAAGCGCTTCATAATATGAAAAGTGGCGATGATATTGAAAGAAATATGTCAAAAAATTAATTGGCCAAATAAAAAAATGCAATCCAAATAAATTGAACTGACTAGAAAAACCTGAAGTTTCTGGACCTATAGTCCAAACACCTAAATGTGTATACTTATGCGAAAATGAAATGAGAAAATGAAGTCGTAGCATGTAATGCACGACTTTTAACATTATGAACTTCGCAAAGGCTTATGTAAAGCAATCATAAGTCGATATATTGTTAGCCTGTCAATGCATGTCATATATACATATAATGAATATTGTTATAACCAACTCATTTGGCATGAATAATAAAACTATGTATATAAATTTCTGGAGGATTTAATATGCCTAAAACATATAGTTCAACTTTTCTAGAACTCAGTCGATCTAAGTACAGATCTGAAGTGATATTACAATGAGGTGGAGTAAATACTCGTTGCACTCTTTTTCTTGACCAAGGTTTTCTTCCATTGGATTTTCTTGGCAAAGTTTTTAGTGAGGCAACTTTCATGGCATATTAAAAGAATTATGTACTCTTTTTCCTTCATTAAAATTTTTCTCATGGGGTTTTCTTTATAGTAAGGTTTTAACGAGGCATAATCTTTCTGTAAATGATATCCAATTGGAAGTGGTATAAAAGTTATAGTTATGGATGCCCATAACATACAAAACATTTACCTTTATTATAACCATATGGTTATACTTTCATGTGTTATAAATTGTATATTAGACCCCTGAAGGGAACAATAACAAGATCTTTTTTAATATAATTGCATAAGACTATTATGCTTACTACAATCAACCAGAGAAATAGTATATGAAGATGATACTGCTTGGAGGTTATAACAAGGAACACATTTCACTAGAATTGTTTTATACAAGTTTTAAAAAGATGGTGGTATTGAAGATATTGATACACAAGATATGGATAGCTCGATACAAGCTTTTTTCATTGATTGAAATCAGGAGGAATAGCTGTACTCTTTTCTCCTTCGTTAAGATTTGTTCCACTAAATTTTTCTGACAAGGTTTTAATGAGGCGGTATTTTCTTAATACTTCAAAACTTTTACAATTAACTGTACTCTTTTTTTCTTTTCTTTTCATTTGATATTTTATCCCACTAGATTTTTATCAAACAAAGTTTTTAGCGAGGCAATTATTGTACTAATGGTCATCAAATGGTGAGTGTTATAAAATATGGAAAATAATATTGATGACCATATTTAGAGATTTCTTACCTAATCTACATATATTTGAAATCCTATATATATGGGTCCTTTATTATAATGAAAGACATAGTTTCTCTATATTCTCGTCTATTATTCTCTCTACTTTATAAATATATATATATATGTTCTTAATTTATGCAATGAGATCTTGTAAAATTTTAGAAATATTTTACCACAACTGAAAGCTAATTAATAAAAAATCATTAAAATCAAAAATTGTAGAATCTTTAATTATGGGATAACTGTTTCAATTATCTAAATATACTTTAATATATCTCTTTAAAAAATTATCTCTCTTTACAAAAAAAAAAATCTTGGCCATTAACCACTTATAAATATCAATGCACTCAGTTAACATAACATGACAAGAACTAAAAATCTCAACAACATCACATTTATAACAATTCGTGCTACATATAGTAAAGTTCATGATAATAACATTTGCAACACTTTATGATACATAACATTTATATCACTTCATCTTATATACCATTTGTCACAGACTGTCACAATGCAATCACTTAACATAACATAGCAAGACCCAAAAATTCCAACAACATCACATTTTGTAACAGTTCGTATTACAAATAAAAAAACTCATGATAATAACAATCATATCACGTCATGATACATAACATTTGTGACAAAATGTCAATAGTTTTATACAATCAATTGACAATCACAAATCACACGAGCACATTTGTTATAATTTGTGATACATATGGTACTATCAATTGAAACACATAAATCCACAATAGTGATACATATGGTACTATCGATTCTAATACATAAATCTATAATTGTTTGATTTCGTTGTACCAGACATTTGATTTATTGAGATTCTTTTTGGTTGAATATTTGATGCGCCGTGAAAGCAACAATGGAGAAAATTCTGAATATTTGTTCTTTGATTTCTGAGTTTCAACCTCCTGATAAATACGATAATGGAAGAAATTTAGTTATATTGAAGACACCTGCAGTTTTGGTGCTCTATTTAAAAAGGAAAAATGGCGGCAATTTAAGGATTCATCTTGAATTTTGAGAGTTAGATTGTAGGAACGTTGATAAAACTGATTTTCATATTTATCAAACTACTTTAATTTAATATATTATAAAATATAAAATAATATGCATTATTTTTACGATTAAATGACAATGTTTAGAATATAATAATTATTTCTAAAAAGTTAAGTATATGGTGTAATTTCCTAAAAAACAGGGAGAAAATTGTCTATAAGTCACCCACATGTGACTTGTTTAAAATTAGGTTAAAACACTTTTTAAAATTATCATTAAGTCGTACTCTTCAACAATATTTCATATTAATCCCAAAATTACCCTGTGATCCATATTTACCACACTCATTGCCATCGACACTACTCCCACCATTTGCTCAAGCATCACCACTACCATTACCTCTTTTTGCCCCACCTCCGATTGCCAGTTCACCGCCACCTCCAATTGTATCCCTTCCGTTAGTGAGTTCCTCTCCTAAAAAATTCCCTACTTCTCACAAAACACGACATCCTCTCCCTCCAGCTGTTGCTCCCTTTCATCTCCCACCAGTAATAGTTGGTGAAGACTAACTATATTACAGTGCTTCATGTTAGCAAAAAGCTCGTATTTTTCATTATGAAATTATGTATAGACTCGGATTTGGTAGACACATAAATGTCAATTTTTTTTCAAGTATCATCAGTTCCAAGCACTTAGCATCATCATTAATATAAAACTGCTTTGCATCTCAAGATACAAATATATCATATACTTAGGACGGTCAACTCTTTCTACTTTTCTATATCTCGAGATTTATCATTCCTAAAGTCCCAGTATTCAGCTCAACTAGTCGAAAGTGTTTCGACAAACAATTTCATTTACTCAACAGAGCATGGTGACATAGGCACTTCAAGGTCTTGTTTCACATATGATGAACTAGTTGGGACAACAAATGATTTTTCAGAAAATATTATGGGGAAAAGTGGGTTTGGTTGTGTTTATAAAGAATTTCTAGCAGATAGAAAAGAGGTTGCCGTTAAACATTATTACACACATTCGAAATAAAAAATTCCAACCCAACAATAAAACAGTATCATAGAAGCCTGATATTGTTATCAGATAATAACGGTGATTCTGAGAAGTGTTAGATGGATTGTAAAATTTTGGAAACAATTACTTCTTGAATGTTATTTTATAGGTGGATTCAGTATTTATGAATAGTTTTCTTCTTACTTTTCTTGAATTATGTTGTTTTTGTTGGAGATATTATTTTTTTTGGATAATTGCATAAAAAGTCTCCAATTTTTCAAAATCGTTGGGGATATGTCCATAACCTAAAAAAATAACACCAGACATCCCCAATATTTGAAAAACTTTGACATGGTGGGTCCTTTATGATGAAATTGCCATTTTCTTTAAATAAACAAAAAACAAGAAAAAAGAAAAAAATGATTAAAAACTAACCAAATGTACCAAAAAAAAATAAAAAGTAACAAATAAGCCATTTTCTTTATGAAACCCCAAAATGCTGAATTTACTTAAATTTCTCACAAAGGTATTGCACTATGCGCCTTTATACAATAAAGCAGAAGTCAACAAGTTGAACACTCAAAATACAAACAATGCAAGCTGCAATCAGAAAATTTCAGCGCCCTATTGACCTCGTAATATCTGGAAAACCCAATAAAATGCAATTCACACATGCGTTTCTTTCACATTCATTTCAGATTGTACCATCGTCTCGAAAAAAGAAGATTCGTGGAACATCCCAGTGCAGCAGACATAGAATCTCCCAAAGTAAAGTAAACTTCTTTAAACTAATACCCCACCGCCAAGAATGTGAAAGAATGGAAAAGGCCAAAACAATCTGCGTTTTGTAGTAATAAACAGGTGGCGGTACTTTTGTTGTTTTCTTCCTGTTACGGTTCGGTTCAACAGTGTAAATGTTCACGCGCTTTCGATAAAATCTGAAAATGAGTTTTCTTGGAAAGGATGTCCGAAGAAAGATTGCGTGATGAAAATTGTGTGAAATTTCGTATAAACACAGACATAAATTTCTTTCGGTTGATTGGTAGTGGTGGATTTTGAATTTTGGCGGTTTCATAAAAAAGATGGCCTCTTTGTTACTTTTTATTTTTTTGGGGTACATTTGGTTAGTTTTTAATCATTTTTTTCTTTTTTCTTGTTTTTTGTTTTTCTTTATTTAAAAGAAAAGAAAATTTCGTCATAAAGACCTACCATGCCAAGTTTTTCAAACGTTGGAGATGTGTGGTGCTATTTTTTTAGGTTAGAGGCATATCCCCAACGATTTTGAAAGGTTGGAGACCTTTCATGCAATTATCTCTTATATATATATATATATAGGAACACAATTGTTTTGTAATCATTTTTTAGTCTAATAAAAGAAAAGAACATTTGTTTCACATAAATAAACTTTTTTATGTTTCGGGATGTTCCTGTCACACATTCATGTGTGTTGTTTGATATTGTATCATAAAAAAAAAATTAATAAAACAATATCATAATAAAACAATATCGTGGAAAACAGTATTAGAAGCACATGTGTATCAAAATCACAATTATCATAGATAACAATATCATATATTTAAATATGACAAATATAACAATATCAGAAGCACATTATTATCAAGCACATACTTATATGAGCACAAATATTATGTTTTAATAGAAACCATATCACATTATCTAAATAAAACAGTATCTTAGATAAATGTATTTTAATATATCAGTATCATACGTGAAAGTATCTTAATAAAACAGTATCACATACAACAACTACAACCCAATAAAAAAACAGTATCAAGCATGTTGAATAAAAATAGTATCAATGATCTTGTACTACTAATAGAATATTTTGAATAATATTATTACTTCAACCATAAAACATTTAATTTTGAATGTGTATTTATTTGTTGAAGTTTAAAAGTAGTTTTTTTTGGAGATTTTGAAAAAAATTGGTGAAATGTGTGGTTAAAAAGTTGATAAAAAAAAGTTAAAAACCTGACCAAACATGCTAGAATGTAACAAAAACTATTGTACAATACTAAAAGTAAAACAATATAAAGTAGTTTTCGCAAAACGGTATCATAATAAAACAGTATCGTGTTTGAATTAGCGTTTTTTGCAATTGTATGGGCACGTTGGTCTTTTGGCGTTGAAATGTAACTTTAATTAAATTAAGTTTGGATCATATGACTTAAAAGCTCATAAGCACATGAACACTGACAAGCCCGAATTTACCACACACAAAAAAAAAACCTACTTTGAGCCCAATGGCTCATTCACAAACTAGCCCAAGTCCCCGCATTGATCATGTCAAGGCTCGTCTATCTATAGATGGGCCGACAAACGTGGCCTATAGGTCGTGTCTGGCATATGTCCAGTACATCTAGTTCATTATACATCCAACCAAATTAATAATATTAAGAAAGAGCCGTGTTCAAATTAACACATCAAATCAAATATTTCATGAAAAGACACGTGCAACTCCATCAAAATATTTATACTCATGCTTTGTAGAATTAAACTAGCCTAAAGTCAATTAGTGACTTGACTGTCTAAGTGTAACAAGTTAAGCACGGACAAGTATAAAGCATATTCTGATGAGAAAAGGGAAAGCTTCACAACTAATATTAAGTGGCAAATTTCACTTCAAAAGGTTATGATACATCATACAATAATGCAAGATATCTTACCCAAAACCATAAAGTAAACACTTGGTGTGGTACATCACAACAGAAAGAGCAACAGATTCAAACCATAATCCTACTAGGAAGCTTTAGCAGAGTTTATCCTCTTTATGTGACTGCGTCTCTCTATGTTGCTTTTGGTGTAGGTTTGAGAGTAATTTCCATGTTATCATGAACTCTTTGCAATAGTAGTTCACCATCATATGTCACAACTTTACGCCTCTTTGCTGCACGTAATGTTCCAACTAGTGCTTCAAAAATGTTTACACACTCGTCATCCTTGAATAGCACACCAAATGTGACCTTCAAAATAAATAAATAAATGACATGTAGGTTTCAGAAATCGAGACTGTTGAAATATCTTATTTAGATGCAGAAGGATCAGGATTTGAGAGATCATAATCTGTAGTTTCAGGTGAGATGGAAAAGGCGAGGCCTTGCTTGAAGAAATAAGAGATGCTCTCTGAGCTTAAATTCTCTTGTAGAAAGTGAGGAAGTTCTGTGATCAAGCCACTTTGTGTAATATGTGTAATGGTGCAATATCAAGTCACCAAGGTATTGCATTATTTTCTATTGTAAGAAGATTCACGTCCATCAATTCTCCCAAAATAACGTAAATCAGCAATAAATTCAAACCCACATTTATAAAATAAATCCATTCCTCATTTGCCTGTTTAGTGGACCAAATTCAATTAAATAAGACCTTTTAGACCTGATGATAAATTCACTTTTCAAAGCACCAAGGTTCAGTGAAAGGAAGGAAAATATTTCAAGCCATTTAGTGTAGGAATGGCAATGGGGCGGGTCCGGGGCAGCCCTTTGACCCGTCAACCGTCCGCGAATTTTTTTTTTGGTTAAACTGAAAAATAATTAAAAAAATACAAATTTTTTAAATATTTGTACCAAACAAAACAAAAAAATTATAAGATTTGGGTTATGGTGTAGTGGTTAAGGTTGGTAATTTATAAGTTTCAACCTGGGTTAGATTCTTCTTTAGTCAATTTTTAATGAAAATTATAATTTTTACTATATTTTATGATTTTTCAAAAAAAAAAATAAAAAAAAATTTAGGGGCGGGTCGCGGGACTGCCTCGGGGCAGAAAAATATGCCCCAAACCCGTCCCTATTACTCGGCAGGGAGGGGCGGCTCTTGGCGGGACGGGTCTGGGGCGGCGGATTTTTTTACCATCCCTAATTTAGTGTCTGTTTGGTAGAGTTTATAAATTAGTTTATTTAACCAAGAATAGTAAAAAATGTCAGGCTAAAATGACAATTTTTTTTTGTCAAATAAACTATTTTGGTCAAATAAACTAATTTATAAGCTCTACCAAACTGGCCCTTAGAACGTACAAAAAAGTATGAATTTTTTTCCATAAATAAAGACCACATTTTTAAGTATAAAAATCTTGCACTATATTATAGCAAGTAAACCCTTTTGCTGTCTTATTTCTCATTGTTCTGGCATACAGTTTCATAGAACCTAAACTATCATCCACCAAGAGTGACTAATGTCGAGTTTCTCCAACCAAGTCATTCGTATAATATGTTCCTAGAAGTCAATAACATATCTGTATTGCAATCCATGAGAGACATTCACTAAGTCGAATTTAGCAAATTATAAAGTAACCATAAGCAAATTATCAACAAATCAAACACTATTATTAATGCTAGAGGTTTCTTCGGGAGCCGCTTCTTGGAATAGAGATTATCCTCCTCGATTGTTAAAAAAAAACAATACCTCATTTTCACAACCCTTATGCATCTTCCGATTTCAATACATCACTCTTTTAAGCACATGCAGGGTGAAGGAAGATGACCAACACTCAAACTTTGGACAGGTTAGCAGTCTTCAACTCTTCAATGAAAATAGCCAAAAAGATATGCAGTTATATAGAGTATAATACATAATTTTCTAGTCAATACTGGTCAGCACACAGTAAAACAACAAGATGTTACTTCATACACAATATCCAATCCAGCTTATCGAACTAAGTGAGATTGTTGATAAGTGCATTTTGTGCACTTATTCGAGCCTTTAAACTAAGCTTTTATCTCGTCATTTTATTGAATTTATACTTAATTTATTGTATTATTCTTCCTATTTCGCTTTTGGACCCGTTTATAAGTACATGGAGAAGATTGGACGAAAAGAGCATAAAATTTGGTGAAATCAACGAGTAAATGATATACCATTGAAAGATAATCGAATTACGAGTCCACCAATTTTTACGGATCTCAATTTGGAGCTTTCTACAAGAAGTTATGGCTGTTTGAAAACAGCCGCCCATGCTAACTTTTTTTGCTGCGAATTTTGTTTCCTTTTAAATTCTAATTCGATTAGGAAACCTTTTTTTGACGCGATTTGCATAATATTTTGAGATATTTTAGGGCACAATTAGGTAACTATATATATGAGTTATTAACTCATAACATGGAATTTTGGGGAGCGAATTTGGAGAGAAGAACGGAGACAAATCAAGAACGAAGATCAAGATATCCTTTCAAGATTAAAACAAAGATCAAGTTCAATATTGTATCTCCCAATTATTTTCTTCTTATCCGGTGATGAACTCCATATTTTCATCTCTTTTTATTTTCGTATTATTAGTATGCTAGGCTAGAATTAATTAGTGCTAGGATCGTGATGAAGTTTGTATCATGAATCTTTAATTCTTCGAACCTAGTTTTTGATATTTAAGCATGTTTTTATTTTTGAACAATTGATATTGATTTTCTCTTCATCTACAATTATATGCGCAATAGTTGTATGATTCTTGTGGCTTGTTTTACCTTCGAGAGAAGGAAAATAGGTTATACATATATTAATTGTCGAGAGTCCGATAGGGATAGAAATATACCGCTATGCTTTACATGATCTTTAAGTATTCACAAATTCTAATGCATTCTTGTATGCTCGCATTCGTCATAGAAATATAGTCGGGTCGCATATAGGAATAGATTTAATTCTACTCGAAAGAGATTATTAAATTAAATTAGGAATATTGATCTTCATAAGTAAATCATGTTATCAAATTTAATGGTTCGGGTTAAAGATAATTGATATAAGTGGATTCGAGATCCTAGTACACTTTTCTTTTCTTTTCTTTTCTAATTTTAAAGTAATTCTCATTTAGTTTAATTTTTAGTTGTTTGAATTTTAATTAGTTAATTAATTTTAGTTTATACTTTAATTAGTTCTTAATCATACAAACATCCAAAGTTCTTTAGATTCGGTTAAGGTTAGTATAATTGAACCGAACTATCTAAATCTTCGTGGAACGATACTTGGACTCACAAATCACTTTATTACTTGAGCGATCCGTGCACTTGCGTAATTATTAAAGACATAAAATCGCTGACAAGTTTTTGGCGCCGTTGCCGGGGATTTAGTTTTAGTTCTTTTCAGTTATATTGGCACTAATTCGAACTTTATTTATTTAATTTTTATTATTATTATTTTTAGTTTATTTCAGTTTCAATTTGTCTTTTTTTTTCAGACCACAACACAAGATGGAATACCAGGAGATCAATGAAGACAATATGCTAGTTGGAGACTTTTTGACTCCACGGATCATCCAGAGCCAATCTAGCATTGATGAGGATAACATGCTTGTTGGAGATTTCTTCGCAATGCACAAGGCTAATGTCATGAGATATGACGTAATTTAAAGAGATCGATGAAGACAACATGCTCGTTGGAGATTTTATCGCAATGCAAAGAAAGCTAATGTCATGAGATATGATGCAATTTAAAGAGATTGATGAAGACAACATGCTCGTTGGAGATTTTATCGCAATGCAAAGAAAGCTAAAGAGATTAATGAGGAAGTAGACATTATCACGGTGCTATATGCAAAATAAATTCTTTGGCACACAAAGTGGAGAACATGTTACAATCACCCATGTGATGCAAATGAAGAAATCAACTTGTGAAGAGTGTGGGGCAAATCACTACACATCAGAATGTCCTATTCTATCACTACAGCCTGAACAGGTCGATTACATTCAAGGTGGTCAGCGCCAACAAAATAACCCGTACTCCAACACATATAATCCAGGGTGGCGAAACCATCCAAATTTCTCTTGAAAGATAATCGAAATAATTTCGCACCACGCTTTGTTGACGAAAAAGAGTACATCATTAGAAGACTCAATCAATAAATTTATCGAGAAAACCGATAAATTCATATAGAGAACCGAATAGCTCATGCACAAGATGATACTAATATTCAAAATCAAGGCGTTAATATTCAAAATCAAGGCGCCGCAATCAAGAATCTTGAGACACAAATGGGTCGATGGCAATTGCTTTATCGAGCAGAGCACCGTGTACTTTGCCAATTAATGCAAAGGTGAATCCCAATGAAAGTGTTACAAATTTACATTACCAAAAGTGAAGTTCAATTACTAGAAATCCATGTAAAGATGCCGGTTGCAAATAAAGAAAAGATACCGTCCATCGATGAGGAGCATGTGAAACAGATCGAGCGGACATCGATATTAAAGAGAGTTCGAGACACACCACAGATTCGCTCACTGCTTCCTATCAAACTATATGAGCTTCCGATCCCACTTCCTCGTAGATTACAAAAGTATGAGTCGGACAAGCAATTCTCCTACTCTTCTATCTCTTCTAAAATTGATTTTGTGATCAAGATCGATGAAGAAGTTGAAATTTTCGTGGTTGTGTTCGAGCAATGTGCTACACTAAAATCTTATTTTTATGGGGATCACAAATTCAAAATTTTGAGGATAAATGAAAAATGGCGCAAAGTCAATAGATACAAGCAAAGAAAGTCCTCAAAAGTACTATTTAGAGTGTCGTGAGCAATCGTATTAATAAGTCCAAATAATGACTATAAATAAGCGCTTAATGGGAGGCAACCCATTTTCTAACCCTTTTATTTACTTGCTTTATATTATAGTAGTTTTAATCAGTTTAATTAATTTATTAGTTTTTTTTATTTATTATTTAATGCCCTTAAAAATCTTTATAATGTCAATCGCAGGATATCCTACTTTGCAAGAGTCCCAACTCCACATCTGATTCCACTTTAATCGGACCTTCAATCAGCCAGATCCATCTTCTCCACATCTATCTCCGGGGAGTACCTGACTTTATCCCTCCTCTATTTGCTTTATTTTGCTATTACATTGGGGACAATGTAATATTTTAGTTTGGGGGTGGGTTAAGTATCAGAATACTTAATTATTTTGAATTTGCTTATTATTCGGGTCTATATAACTGTAAAAAAAAAAAAAATTCTTTCATAGTTATTATTGAATATCTTGCTGCCAATGATGAGATTTGTTTGAAGTTGAGTACATTTTTAGTTAGAATATTAGACAACACTTTAATTCATGCTTTTACCTGAACACTTATCCATGTTAGACTAGATTTGAAGTACGTAGCCTCTGTTGACTTATCACTTATTGGAAACATGACTTGAGTGTATGTGTTGATATTATTGACTTAGATCATTGTGAAAATTCCGCTCCTAAATTCTTAGATTAGTAACCAAACTGTTTGAGAACAGCTTTGGGGTGTTAAAGTTAGTACATGTTTTTGTAGAATTTTGATGGTTTGGGTTTTCTAGATCTCATCTTTGGTTGAATAGGTTGTAGTCAAGGAATTTAAATCGAGCACTAATCACCGAAAAAAAAAAAAAAAATATCCGACTCGAGCAATTAAGCTCATTAGGGTATTTTAAAACCCCGATGCCCTAAAGTCATCCGACTTGGGAGTCATCGACCCAAAGCTCGTTACATGAGTCACCGTAAAAAAAATTAAAAAATAAAAATAAAACAAATTTACATCTTCACTTCTCTTATAGCCCGTGAGACTCGAGCAATTAAGTCTCATTAGGGTATTTCAAAACCTGGTGCCCTATGGTCATCTGACTTGGGAGTCATCGGCCCAAAGCTCGCTACAAGGGTCACATAGAAAGCTAGTGAGAGAGAAGTATTGCACAAGATGTAAGATCATTTATATTGGTTGAATAATATAAAAGAAGTTAAAGTGCTCGGTAAGGATTGCTAGATTAGAACCTAAGAGACTAAAGATGAGAATTTAGAAATCACTCACCATCCTAGTTCTAGGAATACAAGTTTCTAATTTTTACCACTTTATTTGAAAAAAGCATTGTGTTAATCAATAAGAACCAAATTTGCTAGAACACCTCGGGATTGGAGAAAAAAACTTTAGAAGTGTGATAATTTACGAGAGGTGTAAGGAATAAATGACTACAAAGGATTCGGGGTTGTAAAAGTATCAACAACACAATATTGGTCGTGGTCTAGTACATGTGTAAGTTCAACTTTTGGCTAATCACACACTCACTAAAGGTCGAACATTGGATAAGTAAAAATATTTTGTGTTGTTTGATCTCTTTCTAAACGTGTTACTTTATTTTTCAAACTTGAGGCATATGGTAAGAAATTTAACATTAATTATACCTATGATTATTCTTTTAGCTTAGTTTAAATTTGTAGTTTATTTTTATTTTTGTTCGAGGACTAACAAATGTTTAGTTTGGGGTGTTTGATAAGTGCATTTTGTGCACTTATTCGAGCCTTTAAACTAAGCTTTTATCTCGTCAATTTATTGAATTTATACTTAATTTATTGTATTATTCTTCATATTTCAGTTTTGGACCCGCTTATAAGCACATGGAGAAGATTGGACGAAAAGAGCATAAAATTTGGTGAAATCAACGAGTAAATGATATACCATTGGAAAGATAATCGAATTACGAGTCCACCACTTTTTACGGATCTCAATTTGGAGCTTTATATAAGTTATGGCCGCTTGAAAAACAGCCGCCCATGCTAACTTTTGGCTGCGGAATTTTGTTTCCTTTTCGAATTCTAATTCGATTAGGAAACCTTTTTTGACGCGATTTGCATAATATTTTGAGATATTTTAGGGCACAATTAGGTAACTATATATATGAGTTATTAACTCATAACATGGAATTTTGGGGAGCCGAATTTGAGAGAAGAACGGAGACAAATCAAGAACGAAGATCAAGATTCATCCTTTCAAGATTAAAACAAAGATCAAGTTCAATATTGTATCTCCCAATTATTTTCTTCTTATCCGGTGATGAACTCCATATTTTCATCTCTTTTTATTTTCGTATTATTAGTATGCTAGGCTAGAATTAATTAGTGCTAGGATCGTGATGAAGTTTGTATCATGAATCTTTAATTCTTCAACCTAGTTTTTGATATTTAAGCATGTTTTTATTTTTGAACAATTGATATTGATTTTCTCTTCATCTACAATTATATGCGCAATAGTTGTATGATTCTTGTGGCTTGTTTTACCTTCGAGAGAAGGAAAATAGGTTATACATATATTAATTGTCGTGAGAGTCCGATAGGGGATAGAAATATACCGCTATGCTTTTACGTGATCTCTAAGTATTCACAAATTCTAATGCATTCTTGTATGCTCGCATTCGTCATAGAAATATAGTCGGGTTAGCATATAGGAATAGATTTAATTCTACTCGAAAGAGATTATTAAATTAAATTAGGAATATTGATCTTCATAAGTAAATCATGTTATCAAATTTAATGGTTCGGGTTAAAGATAATTGATATAAGTGGATTCGAGATCCTAGTACACTTTTCTTTTCTTTTCTTTTCCAATTTTAAAGTAATTCTCATTTAGTTTAATTTTTAGTTGTTTGAATTTTAATTAGTTAATTAATTTTAGTTTATACTTTAATTAGTTCTTAATCATACAAACATCCAAAGTTCTTTAGATTCGGTTAAGGTTAGTATAATTGAACCGAACTATCTAAATCTTCGTGGGAAACGATACTTGGACTCACAATCCACTTTATTACTTGAGCGATCCGTGCACTTGCGGAATTATTAAAGACATAAAATCGCTGACAATTGTCTGGGCTAATACGAGTATTGCATGTTCGTTAAGGTAGATTGAAGAGTACAATAAATCTTATTCATCATACTATCTAATCATCTCTAGTATTAAACATGCTCGATAGAGTTTTCATAATGCAAATCAGTTCTAATGAATAAACAACATTGGGTTAGATCATACATTTTTATCATTTTCTTTATCACCTTCACTTACATCACCACAAGAAACAATCTTCAACTATGCATTAACTTCGGCACAAACATGAAATAAGTTACTATCATGAATTTCCACCAGAGAAACAGAGTTATTTGAACTATAGAAAGTGAAGCTAACAATATTCCTACTCAAAAATAAATCACGGTCATAAAATCCTGTAAAATCCCTAGTCTCTTGAATATGAAGACAATAATTGGCCACCGACCCATGGTGGCTAATTATCGAACATTTGAAGAAGTCGGTCGATTTTAAATTTTAAATCAATTATAAGTTATTAAAAATTGAGAAAAAGTGTATTTTTCCTGTAGATTACATGAAATTTAAATTTGATATAATGTATCTCTATTTTTTAGTCGATATATTTTATGTTATTGTGTACTTTTTTTTTTATTTAATTTGTATATTAGTAGATTGTATTAAATATTGAGTTTAATTTACAAACTTTTCCGATCTAATTTGTTTGTATATTTTGTTGTCGAATAATGAAATTGGTTAGATTTGATTGAAAACATGCAGAAAAATAGACACAAAACTAGTATATTCGTCGACAAAATGGCCGCCCATTTTGTCAATGTCGACAAAGTGGGGTTCCCATATTGTCTATGTGAATAACAAAATGTGCTTGGTTCCCATTTTGTGGAATGGGAACCAAAGCCTATTTTGTCCATATAAAAATGGGCACTATATCATCGACAAAAATGAACAGAAATTTTGTAGACATTGACAAAAAATTTGTTGACATTTGTCGATGTCCACAAATTTTTTACAAAGTTTTTGATATCGAAAAATATTTCTTATGAGATAAAAGTTTTTTTCGATATTCAATTCAAATTAGCATTCGATAATTAAAAGTTGAAATTAAATAAGTATATAGACTAAGTGATATAAATTTGTGTATATTATTGTATTAAAAATAAATAAAATTCAAATATCCATTTTCCAGACTAATCTATCCATTTTCTTTAACAAAAAAATCAATTGTCGATATTTTTTTACTCATCTGTCGATTTTTGAACTAATAACTTCTTTTAGAAGCTATTGTATAACTGTCTACTACTATTAAATCTTAATTACAAAAAAAAATGTCATTTTAACAAAATGGTATATTTAAAATTTTGCATCTAAAAATATGACATATTTGTAAATGTTATAAAAAATTGTTATATTTCAAATCAACTTTTTATTTTGGGTAAAAGTGCCCTATAAAAAAAAATTATGGGTACTTTTGAAGTTGGAAGTTAAAATATGACCATTTTGACCATGAGGATAACTGTATTATGTACTAGTATTATGATATAAAACTTTTACTTTGCATATAAACTGATTTGATTGTAACTATTTCTTTTCGTAAATAAGTGTTATGGGCCTGGTCCTACCGGCACTGTGGGAGTCCCACCCGCCAAATGGAGTCCCACCCCGCGCCACGTAGACATAATATAAACAAACACGCCTCACCTAACCCTTCTCCGAGGCAAATGAGGCATGTTACCGAGGCCCACGGATCGGAGCGACCTCATTGGCCGACCCAGTTACGTGTCCAGAAGCCTCCCCAACTCAACCTTGAAAAGATTGATGGGACGGCCTGCCAATGCGGCTGGTCATGATCATAGCCCCTAGTTTGCGGCTGAAAGTGACTTTCCCATTTAATGCTAATGACGTGACACCAAAGATGTGACTTGAGAACCCCTCAGTTGAGCCACGTGTCGCACATCAAGGAGAGATCGTCCTCATAGAATTGGCCTATAAATACCAAACTCATTTCACAAAAAGGGATGTTGAAAATATTACTCAATACATATACATAACAAGTCCTTTATTCTAACTATTCTCAAGTGTCCTAACCGCCCGGGAATCATTAGTCCGAGGCCCTCGTGTCATCACCTTTGTCTTATAGGTCCTTGACCTTTTATTCTTCTCCGTCCGGACTAAGGTATATCTACGTGGTTGAACAAACCACGTGGCGCCTTTGATAGGGAGGAAAATCCACGTAGGCGGAGGTAGCGTGGGGATCCTGCTGGCGCCATTTTGAGGTCAACAGATTACGCCGCCATACGGGAAACGCGACAAAAGTTTCTTTTTTCTTGAACAAAGGAATTTCCTCAAGAAGGATCGACCGACCCACAAAATGAGTGGAAGCAACGAAGAGGAGAATCCAAGAAGAACCAGGCCCGCAACGAACGACGGAGTCAGGGCTGAAGAAGCTCCCCGGCGGAGGCGAGGAAGAAGGCCTCCCACAAACCTGGAACGAGAAATGAGAACGATGGCCGCCAGCGTGAGGCAGCTAGCTCAGCACCACGCGCAAATGCAGGGGTACATCCAAATGATGCATACAAGGGGTGAAAACCGCCCTCAAGAATCTGATCCAGACGATCCCGAGGAAGAACAGGAAGTCAACAAAGCAGCACCCCATGATCGCAGCAGGGCGTGGAGAAGCCTCACGCCGTAACCAATGAAAGAGGAGACAAAACCGCAGCTTCGGAAAGAAGGCCCCAACCCACTATGTCCGCCAGTGTGTTTGAAAGGTTAGGCGAACAAGGGAGTAGGAGATGGCCACAAGAGAACCCACCAAGGAGGGAACTACCCCAAAGTCCCCCTAGAAATAGGCGGGAAAGGAGGGCGAGGGAAGCCGAGGCTAGGGGGGAGTCGGATTACCAACCGTCGAACCCCAAATGCCAACCGCAAACCACAACACCAAATTTCAAAACTATGGGGCGAATAAAGAAGCCCTCGCACCTCCCCGATTCCTCCAAAAGCAAACATTCCGGCGGAATATCCGAGGCCCACAAGATCATTCGAGGTGGATGACGACGACGAGAACCTCCCTTTCTCGGCCGGAATCAGGAGTGCGTCCATCCTCCACGAGTTTCGCGTGCCCAAGATTACCCCTTACACGGGCAGGAGAGATCCTTTGGATCACGTGAACACCTACAAAACGGAGATGAGTCTCGAGGTGCCCTCCTACCTTGAAATGTGGGGCCTTTCACCTGACGTTGTCCGGAGGAGCGAAGCGATGGTATAACAAACTAGTCGCAGGAAGCATTTCAAGCTGGCCAGAACTGAAAAAGACGTTCATAAATTATTTCTCATCTCAAAAGCTCAGATCGCCCCCGGGTCCAACGCCTCCACGACGTGAGACAAGCCCCAAGCGAGCCTCCGCAAAGTTACCTAGGCCGCTTTAATGAAGAAATGTTATTCTGAGAAAGAATTACCGACGCCGAAGCCTTGTCCGCCCTTAAGGCAGGACTAGACATGAACCATCCGTTCTGGAGGGATGTACGCAACAAGAACCCGGCACTTTTGACCAGTTGGTGGAAATGATCACTGAGGAGATAACTAATGAGAATATGATCCTCCACAGGAATCGAGGCGGGTTAGGAGCAAACCCAGCGTCGAGAGCCGGGTATATCCACAATCCCAACAGAACTGCTCCCCAGCACAATCCCCGACGAAGAAACTACCCATCCGACCCTAATGTCCTGGGATGAGTTATGTAGCCTCTCGCACAAGAGGGCCTCCTCCTCCTTACACGGCCCTTTACCGACGATCCCCGCGGCGGACTATACAACTATGGCGCCCCACCCACCTACTACGAGGCTTAACCAAAGACGCCCAAAGAATTCCTCCCACTCAAGGAACTCACCAAGTATCATCTTGCTGCTCACCGAAGCTATGGACATAGCACGGACGAGTGTCGAGAAGTGGAAGAACTTGCCACTCGGAGAATGGTCAACTCAGGGGCCAGGCGCGGAATGAACACCAGGCGAGGAGATCAGGCCCCGGCAAGGGGACGTGGAACCAATTTTCAAGACAGGCGATCCCAGCAATGGGATAGGAGGCCTCCGGGTCACGAATAGCGATCGAGGCGTAGTTCAAGAAGCCCCGCCGACAACTCCTGGATAGAGCGCAACACCGAGCCCCGTATGATCAAGGGGCGAAAAAGGCTCTGATTCGAGATTGACACCATCCACGGAGGACCTTATATTGGTGGCCGACATGGAACGCTTCGTAAAAGCTACGCCAAAGAGGCCGAAAGGGGTCCAGATGACTAACTCGGCTTATCAATAGCGAGCCCTCGTGGATCAAAAATTGCCGACCCTATTACCTTCACGGAAGAAGACATGAAGGGCGTACATTACCCCACTGCGACGCCTCGCTGTAAGAGCAGCGAGGTGGCTCTGAATGGGTCGGAAGAATGTTGGTTGACAACGGAAGCTCTCGTCAATGTCATCTTCTTAAGCACTTATGAGCAAATGAACGTAGATGTGCGCCTAGAACCATCTATCGAGCCCCTCACGGATTCACCGGGATTGCGTAACCCCGAAAGGGATAGTGCGCCTCCCGGTTAGCATGGGAGAAGAGCCCCTCGCATCCCATACTTTCATGGAGTTCCCGGTCGCTTGACGGGAGGCTCACTTATCACGGTCTCTTGGGCCGACCGCCCCGAAAGAACTTTGGGCAATAACTTCCATCCACCACCTCTCGCATAAAATTCCCCACCAAGGAGGAATAGCAACAAGACGAGGTAATCAACCCGAGGCTCGGAAATGTTATCGTAATGCCTTGAGGAAGGCAGAGAAGAAAGAGGTTAACATGACTTTGCTAGATGTAGAAATGGCAGAGGCAGTGGCAGAAGAACCAGGGGATATTACAATGGAGGAAGCAGCAACCCCCGTTGACATTGATCCAAGAATAACGGGGGCTGATTCCCAAACCACATCCAGCGGGGAACTAGAACATTTTCAGGCGGATGGCAGCGACCCGACGAGGAAACTTCAGATAGGGAAAGACCTCCTTGAAGAGCCCAAGGAAGCCCTGAAAAGGTTCCTTCGAGAAAATCTGGATGTCTTTGCGTGGAAACACGAGGATATGGTTGGGATCGACGCAAAGGTAAGTTGCCACCACCTCAATATCGACCCTAAATTCCCTCCCACAGTGCGTAAGAGAAGGCCACCGAATCTTTGAAAAGTACGACGCCTTAAAGGAAGAAGTAGGAATACTCCTACAAAACAACTTTATACGAGAAGCCGATATCCGAAGTGGGTATCCAACCCAAAGTTGGTTAAGCCTAATGGAAAAATGAGGACCTCGTGATAGATTTCTCTAACCTCAACCAAGCTCGTCCCAAAGACAGCTTCCACCGCTTCGGATTGATCAATCGGTCGACGCCACGGCAGACACGAGCTCCTAAGTTTTATGGATGCTTACTCGGGATACAATCAAATTTCGATGTATCCTCCGATGAGGAACATACGTCGTTCGTAACAAACAAAGGCCTCTACTGCTACAAGGTCATGCCCTTCGGCCCGAAAACGCCGAGCCACCTACCTACGAGGCTTTGTGAATAAAATGTTCGCTTCTCAACTTGGTGCGACTATGGAAGTATATGTCGATGACATGTCGGGTTAAAAGCCTTAAAGCAAAGGACCACATTCGCCACCTCGACGAGGCATTCCGAATTCTCTGGGACATATAGGATGAGGCTCAATCCCATGAAATGCACGTTTGGGGTGGCCTCGGGTAAGTTCTTGGGATACTTGGTCAACCAAAGAGGGATCGAGGCCAATCCTGAAAAGATCCAAGCATTAATTGAAATGAGCTCTCCAAGAAAGCCAAAGGATGTGCAATGCCTAACGGGGAGAATGGCGGCCCTCAGCAGGTTCGTCTCCAAGGCAACAGACAAATGCATCCCCTTCTTCAAAATATTAAAAGGGGGCACCAGATTCGAATGGACGACGGAATGCGAAGCCGCATTCCAGGCTTTAAAGGAACACCTCGGCCACGCACCGCTCTTGTCTAAACCGAAAGCAAAGCGAGCCCCTGTTGTGTACTTGCCGCTTCAAAGAATCGGTGAGCTCAGTCCTGATCCGGGAGGAAGAACACCAACTGCCCGTTTACTACGTAAGTAAAGCCTTATTAGGGGCAGAAACGCGCTACCCGGATATGGAGAAATTGGCGCTATCCCTTATCACAGCCTCGAGAAAATTGAGGCCGTACTTCCTGGCACACAGCATCCATGTCCTTACCAACTTCCCTTTGAGGCGGTCTCTTGCAAAAGCCTAAGCCTCGGGAAGATTGCTAAAATGGGCCATTGAACTCAGTCAATTCGACATTGTTTATAAGGGAAGAGCGGCCATCAAAGGACAGGCCCTAGCCGATTTTGTGGCCGAATTTACCAACCCCCCCACGGTGGATGACCCTATGGCATTGGGCGAACCGCCTACGTGGAGCCTATTCGTTGATGGCTCCTCGAGATATGGGTTCGGGGCCTGAATAGTCCTCATCGGCCCGTAGGTCACCGACTAAATTGCGCCATCGGGTTCGACTTGAGCCTCGAACAACGCCCCGAGAATATGAGGCGCTATTGGCGGCATCCGCCTTTGCCATCGAAATGAAGGTGCGAAGCTCTCGGTGCAAGCGACTCCCACTCGTTGTGAGCTGTAAACGGAGCTTCGCCGCCAGGAGAAAGGGATGGCCGCATATCTCAAGTTGGTAAGGAATCTTATCCCCGCTGACAGATTTGAGTTGGTCCACGTGCCCCGAGCCGACAACTCCAATGCACGACATCGCCCAAGCCGGCCAAGAGTGCAAAGATTCAGAGCTCCTCAAAATGGTTCCGATCGAACACCTCGTCCAACCTTCCATCGATAGTGTTGAGGAGATATTGTCAATTGAGGAAGGACCCACATAGATGGACCCTATCCTCGCCTTCCTCAAAAATCAGACCCTCCCCGACAACGCGTCGGAGGCAAGGAAGTTAAGAAGACGATCAGCACACTTCCTACTCTCAGATGACATCCTGTACAAACGAGGCTATTCGTTGCCCCTCCTCAGATGCGTAAGCGCTAGCGAGACAGAGTATATCCTCAGGGAAATCCACGAAGGAATATGTGGCAACCACACCGGGGGATGGCCTTGGCTCAAAAGATCCTTAAGCAAGGGTACTTCGCCCACCTCGAGGAAAGACGCCGTGCTTCACGCGAGGAAATGCGACAAATGTCAACGCTTCGCCACTATCCCGAGGCAGCCTCACCAAGAGCTTACTACCGTGTTCAGCCCTTGGCCTTTCGCAAAATGGGGAATAGATTTCATAGGCCCAATGCCTGGGGAAGAGGGAATGCTTGCCACGCCCCTAGTCGCCATCGACTATTTCACGAAATGGGTGGAAGCGAGCCGATGGCAAAATCACCGAGGCAAACACTTCCAAATTCTTATGGAAGAACATTATTTGCAGGTTCGGAATCCCCCATTCCCTGGTTTCGAATAATGGGAGGCAGTTCGACAACAAAAGGGTCAAAAACTTGTGCGAAGAATTGGAGATAGCAAAGCACTTCTCGAGCCCCCACCACCCACAAAGCGAATGGCCAAGTCGAAGTCACAACAAAACCATCAAGTACACCTCAAACGGAAACTTGAGGCCTCTAAGGGGCGTGGGTAGATGAGCTCCCCATGTTCTATGGGCCATAAGGACCACCGCTGTGCCCCCACCGGGAGACTCCATTCTCCATGGCTTACGGATCCGGCTATGTGCCTGTCGAAATCGGCATACCTTCTCCCGTCGGCTAATGTTCGACGAACAAACCAACGACGACGCCGATGAGAATGAACCTAGACCTAATCAGCGAAAAAAGGGTCGACTCCCAAGTCCGATTGGCCTCTTACCAAAGAAAGATGGCAAAATACTTCAATAAAAGAGTAAAAAAGCGATCATTCCGCCTAGGGGATCTTGTCTTGAGAAGGGTATTCTTGTCCTCCAAAGAACCGGGCGTTGGGACCCTAGGCCCCAACTGGGAGGGTCCCTATCGAGTTATCAACGAGACACGACCCGGTACTCTATAGCCTTGAGGACTTGTGTAGTAAACGGGCACCCATGTATGGAACGCAGAACATTTAAGCGTCGGTATTACCAATAGCATAAAAAATGGGTCGTCACATTAGTATAATGTATATTTTATCCGTGTTTGGTTCCGCTTGAAGTTATTATCTTTGTTCCGATGTAATCAAGGCACTATCATTATTATTATAATCAACAAAGACACCAGATACGCTTTCAAAATATAACTTCATTAAAAACAGAGGCTCCATTACAAAAGTTAAAAGAAAAAGTGATTCAATCACAAAGAAACTATTACAAAGTACTTCCCAACTACAAATCATCCTCCTCAACGCCGCTAGGGGGAACCTAGCCTCAAAGGCCCGATATCAAGTTCGGGTAATCCGTCCTCGATCGCCTAGAACCTCTTGATGCCCGACCTTGGCAAAGTAATCGGAGAAATTGGTGTAAGCCTCCGGTATTGTGGAAATTGGCTACGAAGTCCGCCTCCAGATTTCCCAACCTAGCCAACACCTCATCCTTTTCACCAAGTAATCTGGCGACCTCGGATTCGGCTTCTTTCCACCCCCGCCGGGCCTCCTGTCCCCCCGCACTGGACCTCCATCTCGTGTGCCCCTTTACGCCCGCACCGCCGCCGCTTCTCCCTATTTGTCGCTTCCAGTGCCTCGGAAGCCACCGCTGAGCAAAGATTGGCGTTATCCAACCGCTTGGTCACCGCAGGATGTTGGACCTCGGACTCCTTCGGATCCTCCCGAGCACTCGTGGCCGACCGAGCGCTTCTATCACCGCAACCTTCGATCCCTCCAGAGCTCACCGATGCTCCTTATCGATTTGACGCCCGCAATGCTCCTCTTGTGCTCTTGCATACGGTACGGAATTCTCCGAGCGCCTTTAATTGCATCCCAAAGCCCTTATTGTCGAGGCCAGCCGGCTTCTGAAACATCCCCAAGTCTCCGTGGGAAGCAAACTCTTCCCACTTGGGGTGAAGTACTTTGACACTGAGCACCCATGGAAGGATAGAAGGGCACGCTCGAGCGCCTCATCCAAGATCTTCGATCCCGGGCGCCAATCAACTCTTTCGGCTTCTTCTTGAGTCATAAGACCCCCGGGTAGAGACCCTGTAACTCGAACCCGGTTGAGGAGTGTCTTCAAGACCACCTCCCCGAGGTGTTTATTGTGAGGGTCATTGGGCGGTCGGTACAGACTGCAAACAACGCTGCCCTCCGCCACCTCAACACTTTTCCCTTCAAGGATAGGAGCTCCACCCTTCCTCTTCCTCGTGAGAGGGACCTCCGCCTCCAGGGGTTAGGGTTCCCCGACTCCAAAGGAGTTTCACCTCTCTCGAACGCCTCCCTACCGAGGTCCTCAATGACTTTCCTCTCCTCGCCTCTTCGGTGAGAACCGGAGCCGAGTCCGGGGTTTCTTCTTCGCCAGAGTTGTGAGAGAGGGTCGGGGCGCGCCTTTGTCCGCTTCGCCACTAAACAAATAACCATCGCTGGTGGCTCCTAAGGCCAAGTAAATTCAGCTTTATTACCTTTCGACGTCATCAAACCCAATTCCACCGCATAATTATGCCGGTTCAAAAGATATCCGTGTCGACGGATCACTGGAGAGGCTTGATATATGGATCAAGCAAATCAACGCCCTCACTCGACAACTCGCAACGGGTAGAGCGCCCGCAAGAGAAAACAAACAAAGTTGTTAGAACACACGAGGAAATGCCTGAGACAATCGCTTCTACCAATCCTACTCACTGGCTATCCCATAGGAACGGGGTACGTCTAGATCCGGCTCCGGGTCGTTGACGACCCTCTGCCAATCTCCCGCCACCCGTAACCACGATTCCTTCCATCGCTTGATTGACGACGACGACACTGCTACCAGATGGCTTATGAGACCCCAAGGCGGAAATAGTACCACCGGCTCCTCTTGTCCACCTTTCTTCCTGGCAGCTTCCTCGGCCGATAAACCGTCTGAACACGTCTTGTGGCATCTCCTTACCGAATGAGTGCCGAACCAGAGGTACAAGCCCCGACCATCCTGCTCCACCCATTCGGGGCCACTTGGGTCGGTGCGAGGTCAGATGCCCAAAAAATCCTCCGAAAAAAGCGGGTGTAGAGGCAGCGCGATCTCGCTCACGGGCATTCAAGTGCAAGGCAGCCAGACCCTTCCCTGGGGCACACGCCTCTCTCATGGGCTCGGAGGCAAGAACTCAATGCCCGAGGGATCCTATAAGCCTCCCTCAAATGAACCCAAGTCTTCCTCACACATGATAGATCGAACATTCCTCGCAGCCCCATCTTACGTGGTCGGCGCTAGACGGATCCTCGGCTTCCCTCAAGCTCGGAGCCGAGGATATGGTCAACAACTCGCCCGTGTCGACATCCACACCCTGATGGCGCGTAACCCCTCCATCGACGGAGAAACAGGAGGAGAAATATCGCCTCTTACATGTATATGACAATAAAATAAAAGTATTCGTCTTTAGTAAAGAAAAGGTTTCGGAAGAGATGGTTACCTAAACACTATATCTTCACCGGAAACAAAGAAGCGCGCACCAGTCACGGAAATGTTCGCCGAAATGTTCGTCTCGAAAACCTCTCGAAAACCTCACAAAAGCGTAAGTGTGCAAATGAAACTTCCTCAACTATATATAGACGATGGACTTTAATCCCCACCTTGGATCTTGCCAAGATCCATCCCCACCGTCAAAAACCTCTCGAGAACATTCAAGCCGTCCGAATCCGACTATTGCTCAAATCAATGGTCGGATGCCTCACGTATACTCCACGCCAGAGTAGCCCATGCCCCTGGCAATACCAAAGCCCCAAAATTAAATGCGGATATAATCATTACCGCATGTGTCCTTTCACCACGCTCAAGAGACGCGACGGCGGGAATCCCAATCGACAAAATGCCCCGTGAACACGCCAGCCTCTCCCAACATGGGACTCGGCTATCCAAATAGCCTCTCCCAAGACATGGGACTCGGCTATCCCAACAAATCTCCCAAAGATGGGACTCGGCCATCCAAATGCGGCCTCTCCCAACATGGGACTTGGCTATCCAAATAGCCTCTCCCAAAGATGGGACTCGGCCATCCAAATGCCTCTCCCAACATGGGACTTGGCTATCCAAATAGCCTCTCCCAAAGATGGGACTCGGCTATCCCAATGCCCTCTCCCGGCGATGGGACTCGGCCATCCAAATGCCCTCTCCCAACATGGGACTTGGCTATCCAAATAGCCTCTCCAAAGATGGGTGATGCGGGCCACGAACCGAATACGAACCATGGTTCGGTCAACCATGGTCCAGCTTGGAACACTAACGAGATCAAGGACCAAGAAGATCAAGGAAGACATACAAGGCCTCGTTAAAACCTCGTGGGCCGATGCCGATATCAAATACACGAGTCTCGACAAACGAAGTACCAACTTGGATACACTTGATCCAAGCTAAAGAAGGATGGAGGAACAATTCGAGGATAAAACAAAGTTGGAGCAGAGCGGACAAACATTGCGATCGCATGGTTATCAATACTTGCGATCGCAACATAGCGTATCGTAAGCGTAATGTAATTACGCAAAAGACATGCGATCGCAGGTCTTAACCCTATCGCGATCGCAAGGATTTAACCCCATGCGCGATCGCATAGTTATAAATTTGCGCGATCGCATGAAGGCCGATTTTTGGCGAGAATGTTTTGGACCAAACCATGCGATCGCAACGGTTTGTACCATGCGATCGCATAGGTATGCCGAAAATGCATTCGCGATTTAGTTTCCTTTTCAAATTAGAACTCTTAATTTAGTTGCTTTTAATTATGGCCGGTTTAGATTCGAATTTTATTCTTGTTTACTATATAAACAATTCTACATTGTAACGAACTCGCCACGATATTTTGAGATTAATTAAAGTGAGATTTCGCTTTTCTTAGTTCTTAATTGGACTAAACGAACTTATCAAAGAATTCGCACTCTTTGTATGCGTCATAACTTTGGTTCTTGATTCAAGTAATCAACGGGTCAAGTTTTTGCGCCGATTTTAGCTTTCTTGGGGTTCAGTTCAATCTTTTGGGTTCCGAGACTTAATTCTCCGCTGGTTCGCATCGGTTGGTATCGAGCTTTGGCTCTAAAATCGTGTTCTATCATTTAATTTCTTGTTCTTCATCGATTCATCTTGAATCATATCAAAAAAAAAAAAAAAAAACGAAAATTAAAAAAAAAAAAAAAATTCAAGAAACGTAATCCTTTGATATTCTGATGTTCTAATTATCATCTTGGGTCGAATTCCTAATTCTTATATTTTTTTTTTCTATTCACCCATATTCTGTTATCGTCCTTCCCAATTCTTGTCTTGAACCCTTGTTTTTGATCCTCGCGGGGGTCGAATTCTTTTGATTGAGTTCAAATAGTTCTTTAGAGAGCTTGGTAAGAAAGCAAGAGAGGAAAAAGGCAGAGTGGTGAGATTCTTATCGGGTAAAAGCCATATTGAGCTAAACACGAGTGCAAACACGTGAGGCACATAAACTTTTCAATCTTTCCTTTAATTCTCTTTTTCTTATTTTACTTGCATTTAATGTCTAATCATGAAGAAACCGCACTTTGGGGATGAAAGTCACCAGCTTCTTTCTCATAAGGGCTATGCAAAGAACAATTTGAGCGTATGAATATGGTGTTTGAAGAAATGAGGAGAGTAATAATACCTTAAGGGTTAAGATGGATCAACATGATACTTTATTTACCACATTACTAGGAGAACAACAACCCGAGTTGCTCGTGGTAGGGATATGATAGGCATAATCTTAATCCTATTGCCGATTTGGAGAATGAGGTCAGAGTGGTGTAGTGATTATGATGTTGACAACTATGGGGCTGAGATGGGGAGGATGAGGCGTCGTGGAGATAGGCGTGAAAGACCACCTAGGCGGTCGATTACAGGGGCCACGCTGGGTAGATAGGAACTTTGGGAATATTAAGATGAAAATTCCTTCCTTCCAAGGTAAAATAATCCGGATGCCTATTTAGAGTGGGAGATGCGTATGGAGCTAATATTTGATTGTCATAATTATTCGGAGGAGAAGAAGGTCAAACTAGCAGTGATTGAGTTCACTGAATATGCTATCATGTGGTGGGATCAATTAGTAACGAGTAGGAGGAGAAATCATGAGAGACCGGTGGACACTTGGGATGATTTAAAGGCTCTCATGCGTAGGAGATTTGTACCTAGTCATTACTATAGGGACCTCTACCAAAAATTGCAGGGTCTTACGCAGGGCTCCAATAGTGTAGAAGATTACCATAAGGAGATGGAGATGGCTATGATTAGGGCTAATGTCGATGAGGATAGGGAAGCAACTCTAGCCGTTTTTGGGTGGATTAAATAGGGACGTAGCCAACATAGTTGAGTTACAACATTATGTGGAGTTAGAAGACATGGTGCACATGGCTATGAAGGTAGAGAGACAGTTAAAACGCAAAGAGCAGCTCGGTTTTCTTGGGATCTAACCTCCTGGAAGCCACGGTGGGATAATAGTGGTAGAAATGAGAAAACGGATTCAAGGGCGAGGACCGAACCACCTAAAGTCAACAATGTAGTACCTACCTCCAACAAATCCAAACCAGTTCCCAACCCTCTAGAAATAGGGACATAAAATGTTTCAAATGTTTGGGTGTTGGGCACATTGCTTCACAATGTCCAAACAAACGAGTAATGATTTTGCATGACAATGGAGAGGTGGTATCCGAGGTTGAGAGTGAGAGCGACAATGATGAGATGCCCGAATTAGAAGATATTGGTGTAGAATACCCTTGTGAGAAGGTGAGGCTCTGAGTGGCGAGACGTGCTCTTAACACACAAATTAAGTTACCTGATATGGAGCAGCAACGAGAGAACATATTTCATACTAGGTGTTATATTAATAACAAGGTGTGTAGTCTGATTATAGATGGGGGGAGTTGCACCAATGTAGCTAGTACCACACTAGTTGAGAAATTGGGTTTGTCGATGCTAAAACACCCTAGACCTTATAAATTGCAATGGTTGAACGATTGTGGGAGATCAAGGTTAACAAGCAAGTTTTAGTGAGTTTTAGCATTGGGAAGTATAGTGATGATGTGATGTGTGACGTAGTTCCTATGCATCTTTGGTCATCTTTTGTTGGGTAGGCCGTGGCGTATGATAGGGAAGATTATACATGATGGGTTTAAGAATAGGTACAGTTTTGTCAAAGATGGAAACCCTAGGTTATTCTTGTTCCCTTAACCCCAAAACAGTCTATGAGGACCAATTGAGATTAAAAGGTGAGATGATCAAAAGAAAAAGAGTGAGTTAGGGGCACAAGAACGGAAAGAGTGGTGAGAAAAAATTGAGAGTGTTCCTAAAGCTACTTGAAATCACGAGAGAAAAAAAAGTGAGCTTCTTTGCAAAAGAGAGCGAGGTTAGGAGGGCTTTCAAGGAAAATCAACTCAGTGATTTTGCTAGTGTACAAGGAATCCCACCTTGTACTTAGTGACAATAACCAATCCCTCCCCGATTTGGCTAATTCTTTGTTGCGGGGAGTTTGAGGACGTGTTCCCCGATGAATTGCCTAGTATCTTACCACCCATTCGAGGCATCGAACATCGATTGACTTTGTACCCGCTCTCACCATTCCAAATCGACCGACATACGAAAGCAATCCGGAAGAAACAAAGGAGCTTGAGAGGCAAGTTGAAGAGTTGATGAGCAAAGGGCGTGAAGGAAAGCATGAGTCCTTGTGCGGTGCCGGTGCTACTTGTACCCAAGAAGGATGGAACTTGGAGAATGTGTATTGATTGCGGGCGCCAATAACATTACTGAAAGTATCGTCATCCCATACCTAGATTAGATGATATGCTTGATGAATTGCATGGATCTTGTATTTTTAGCAAAATTGACCTTAAGAGTGGATATCATCAAATAAGAATGAAAGAGGAGATGAGTGGAAGACCGCTTTTAAAACTAAGTATGGTTTATATGAGTGGTTAGTTATGCCTTTTGGTCTAACAAATGCCCCAAGCACTTTTATGAGATTAATGAACCATGTTTTACGTGCTTTCATAGGAAAATTTGTGGTAGTTTACTTGATGATATCTTAGTGTCAAGAAGAAATTTGGATGAGCATATTGACCATTTGCGTTGTGTGCTTACGACTTTAAGGGATGAAAAATTGTATGCTAATCTTAAAAAGTGTACTTTTGCATGGAACAAGTTATTTTTCTTGGCTATGTTGTTAGTGCAAATGGTATTGAGGTTGACGAAGAAAAGATTAAGGCCATTAAAGAATGGCCAACACCGAAAAAGTGTCACCGATGTGAGAAGCTTTCATGGCTTAGCTAGTTTTTATAGACGGTTTGTTAAAGATTTTAGCACATTTGCTACGCCACTTCATCGCTATCATAAAGAAAAGTGTTGAGTTTAATTGGGGATCGAACAAGAAAATGCTTTTAATATTATTAAGGATCGATTGTGTTCTCGTGACTGTCTTGGCATTACCTAACTTTAACAAAACTTTTGAGATTGAATGTGATGCGTCAGAATAGGTATTGGGTCGTGTTAATGCAGGAGAAAAGGCCAATAGCCTACTTTAGTGAGAAACTTGGTGGGGCGCCTTGAATTATCCGATCTATGACAAGGAGCTGTATGCATTGGTGAGATCCTTGGAAGTTTGGCAGCATTACCTATGGCCGAAGGAGTTTGTTATCCATACCGATCATGAGTCGTTAAAGCACCTGAAAGGGCAAGGTAAATTGAATCGGCGGCATGCCAAGTGGGTTGAATTTATTGACACTTTTCCTTATGTCATCCACTACAAACAAGGTAAGGAAAATATTGTGGCTGATGCATTATCTAGACGGTATGCTCTCGTTGCTACTTTAAATGCTAGATTGTTAGGATTTGAGTATGTTAAGGAGTTATATGCTAATGATCATGACTTTGCTTGTGTGTTTGAAGCATGTGAAAACAACGCCTTTGGGAAATTTTATAGGTTAGATGGCTTCTTATTTCGGGAGAATAAATTGTGCGTACCTTTTAGTTCTCTACGAGAGCTACTTGTGCGTGAGGCACATGGTGGGGTTTAATGGGACATTTTGGTGTAAGGAAGACCTTAGACATATTACATGAACATTTCTTTTGCCTAGAATGAGGCGTGACGTAGAGAGAGATTATGTGCAAGATGTGTTTATTTGTAAGCGTGCCAAATCTAGGGTCTTACCTCATGGTTTGTATACTCCTTTACCCGTACTCTAATGAACCTTGGGTTGATATCTCTATGGACTTTGTGTTAGGTTTGCCTAGGTCAAAGCACAATAATGATTCAATCTTTGTAGTTGTTGATAGGTTCTCGAAAATGGCACATTTTATTTCTTGTAATAAACCGATGATGCAACTCACATTGCTGAATTATTTTTTCGAGAAATTGTCCGCCTACATGGTGTTCCCTAAGAGTATTGTGTCCGATCGAGATGTTAAGTTTCTTAGCTATTTTTGGAAAGTTTTATGGGGTGTTAGGGACTAAGTTACTGCTTTCCACTACTTGTCACCCCAAACAGATGGCCAAACCGAGGTAGTCAATAGAACTTTAGCTACTCTATTACGCTACCGTGATACAAAAAAGAATCTAAAGAACTGGGAGGATTGTTTACCTTTTATTGAATTTGCATATAATAGGAGTGTTCATTCTACCACGAATATGTCCCCATTTGAAATTGTTTATGGTTTTAATCCACTAACCCCTTTGGATTTGATTCCTTTACTGCTTGATGAAAGGACTAGCTTAGATGGACACAGGAAGCGCGATATGGTAAAACATATCCATGATAGTGTCTGACGAAAGAAATTGAAAAGAAGAATGAGCATGAGGCAAAAAAAAGCCAATAAGGGCCGTCGACAAGTTATCTTGGAACCCGGTGATTGGGTTTGGGTACATATGAGGAAGGAAAGATTTCCTGTACGTCGACGTTCTAAACTACACCCTGTGGATGGACCGTTTCAAGTCCTTGAACGAATCAATAACAATGCTTATAAACTTGATCTTCCGGTGATGTTAATGTTTCACTACCTTCAATATATCCGATCTTTCTCCCTTTGATGTAGGTGATGATTCGAGGTCGAATCTTTTTAAAGAAGGAGGGATGATGCGGGCCACGAACCGTATACGAACCATGGTTCGGTCAACCATGGTCCAGATTGGAACACTAACGAGATCAAGGACCAAGAAGATCAAGGAAGACATACAAGGCCTCGTTAAAACCTTGTGGGCCGATGCCGATATCAAATACACAAGTCCGACAACGAAGTACCAACTTGGATACACTTGATCCAAGCTAAAGAAGGGATGGAGGAACAATTCGAGGATAAAACAAAGTTGGAGCGAGCAGACAACATTGCGATCGCATGGTTATCAATACTTGCGATCGCAACATAGCGTATTCGTGGCGTAACGTAATTACGCAAAGACATGCGATCGCGGTCTTAACCCCATGCGATCGCAAGGATTTAACCCTGTCGCGATCGCATAGTTATAAATTGTGCGATCGCATGAAGCGCGATTTTGGCGTAATGTTTTTGGACCAAACCATGCGATCGCAAACGGTTTGTACCATGCGATCGCATAGGTATGCCGAATGCCAGATTCGCCGCGGTTAGTTTCCTTTTCAAATTAGAACTCTTAATTTAGTTGCTTTTAATTATGGCCGGTTTAGATTCGAATTTTATTCTTGTTTACTATATAAACAATTCTACATTGTAACGAACTCAGTTTACGATATTTTGAGATTAATTAAAGTGAGATTTCGCTTTTCTTCTGAGTTCTTAATTGGACTAAACGAACTTATCAAAGAATTCGCACTCTTTGTGGCGTTCATAACTTTGGTTCTTGATTCAAGTAATCAACGGGTCAAGTTTTTGCGGCCAGATTTTAGCTTTCTTGGGGTTCAGTTCAATCTTTTGTGGGTTCCGAGACTTAATTCTCCGCGGGTTCGCATCAATGGGACTCGGCTATCCCAACAGCCTCTCCCAGCATGGGACTCGGCCATCCAAACAAATTCTCCCAACATGGGACTTGGCTATCCAAATAGCCTCCCCCAGCATGGGACTCGGCTATCCCAACGGCCTCTCCCAAAGATAGGACTCGGCTATCCCAACGGCCTCTCCCAAAGATGGGACTCGGCCATCAAAACAACCTCTCCCAACATGGGACTCGGCTATCCAAATAGCCTCTCCCAGCATGGGACTCGGCTATCCCAACAGCCTCTCCCAGCATGGGACTCGGCCATCCAAACAGCCTCTCCCAACATGGGACTTGGCTATCCAAATAGCCTCTCCCAGCATGGGACTCGGCTATCCCAACAGCCTCTCCCAGCATGGGACTCGGCCATCCAAACAGCCTCTCCCAACATGGGACTTGGCTATCCAAATAGCCTCCCCCAGCATGGGACTCGGCTATCCCAATGGCCTCTCCCGGCGTGGGACTCGGCCATCCAATGGCCTCTCCCAACACGGGACTTGGCTATCCAAATAGCCTCTCCCGGCATGGGACGGCTCTATCCCAATGGGGACTCGGCTGTTTATTTCTCTCCCCCATCTGGGACTCGGGTATCCAAACGGCCTCTCCCCAAACAAATTCTCCCGGCATGGGACTCGGCTCGGTTATCCACTCGGCCTCCCCTCGAGGACCTCCCCAAAGATGGGATTCGGCTATTCATACCCGCACACAACTAAAGGGTATGACTCAAGTGCTCACCATCCACATCAATGAGCATTCCGAGCCTCATGGGACTACCCACCCGCCGCTCAAAAACTTTAGAAACGAGATCAACATACATCCAAGTCCAAATCCCACATGAATGATGATTCTCGAACTTGGGGACTATTGTTATGGGCCGGTCCTACCTGGCGGCCGTGGAGTCCCACCCCGCGCCAATGGGAGTCCCACCCCGCCACGTAGACATAATATAAACAAACACGCCTCACCTAACCCTTCTCCGAGGCGGTGAGGCATGTTACCGAGCCCACGGATCGGAATGACCTCGTTGGCCGACCAGTTACGTGTCCGGAAGCCTCCCCTGCAACTCAACCTTGAAAAGATTGATGGGACTACCGCCAATGCTACCGGGTCATGATCATAGCCCCTAGTTTGCGGTGAAGTGACTTTCCCATTTAATGCTAATGACGCGACACCAAAGATGTGACTTGAGAACCCCTCCAGATTGAGCCACGTGTCGCACATCAAGGAGATCGTCCTCATAGAATTGGCCTATAAATACCAAACTCATTTCACAAAAAGGGATGTTGAAAATATTACTCGAATACATATACATAACAAGTCCTTTATTCTAACTATTCTCAAGTGTCCTAACCGCCGGGAATCTCATTAGTCCGAGGCCCTCAGTCACACCTTTGTCTTATAGGGTCCTTGACCTTTTATTCTTCTCCGTCCTGGACTAAGGTATATCTCGTGGTTGAACAAACCACGCGGCGATCTTGATAAGGAGGAAAATCCACGTAGCGCGGAGGTAGCGTGGGGATCCCGTTGGCGGTATTTTTGGAGGTCAACAATAAGAAAAAGGGAAAGAAATATAATTTAAATATATTTTAATAATAATTTTAACGGTAATACAAATTTAAAAAGGTGAAATAATAAATATATTGAGTGAAAAATTACATAATGACATAATCTATTATATTTACTTATAAATACTTAAAAAATACTTATAAATATTATTTATTATTTCTTTATAACAACCGAATGAAATTTTTCTTTGTTAAGGTAAGAAAAAAGTACGTCCGTATGTCACTACGTCTTCAATTTCATCTCTTTCAAAATTTGTTATTCAATCATTTTTTCAACGGATTATTCTCAAAATTTGCTCATTTTCTCAGTACATCCCACTCAATCGATCATCTTACTCTATCAATCATCTCCAAAATTTGTTCACTGCCTTAATTTATTATCATAATAGAACTTACGATTGAATTTTCTTTATAAATAAACGGTATACTAATTATATATATATATATCATTAAATACGATTGTTACGTAGGTGTAAAAGTGGAACTTTCACTCATACAATAATTATACGTAACGTGTTCGGTGGGTATTATAACAACGCCCACCGAAAGATTAGATCAATATCCATGTATATATATATACTTAGAAAATAATTATATCAACACTAAATCATATGACATAATCCAAACAAAAACAAGTAGGCTCAAGTAGCCTCACATTCGAACCCATCCAAAACCCACCGTTCGATCTGGAATCGACACGCGAATCAAACCGAAACAAAACCCTCGTGTTCCCCTCCCCCACTCATCGCGTGATTCTATCCGTTCACTGGACCCCACATCAGTCCCCATCACGTGATCCTTTTTAATAAACGGCCCTGATTTCCTCTGCTCCACCCCAATTTTTAGTATAAGTACTTTTCCTTCTTTTTTCCATTTCCAATTTTCCACAGCTCCAAAATAATCACTTATTGATAATCAGATTTTAATTACTTCAAAATCAATTTTTAATTCAGCAATAATTCACCATAATCAATGTCTTGACAATTTCGCATACCGTTCCCTTAGGGTTAGGGTTCCGATTTCTCTTCCGTTTTTTCACATATATATTCAGTATACACACAGATATATACATATGTATGTGTTTTTAGTTATATACATGCATGCATAGGTGTATATATAAATAAATGGATGCGATGAAACCGAGGCCGTACGGGGAGGACTACATGATCATGCCAATACGAGTGCATGACAACGGGGGAGGATTCGAAGCCGGTGATATAGGCGGCGGCGGTGGTGAGGAGAAGATGAGTAGTAGTGAGGAAATGTCGGCACCAACGGCAATTCCTGTAAATTATCAGTCGAGAACCCCCGCATCGAGGACTAGTGAGCTCACCATCTCTTTTGAAGGGGAAGTTTATGTTTTTCCTGCCGTCACTCCTGAAAAGGTTTAGATTTTTCTGTGATTTTGATTTTGTTGTTATTTTTTCCAACTGGAATTAATGGATTGTTTTATGGGATTTCACGCTCTCGTGCTATTTTTTTGTGTTGTTTGTTTATTTTACTGGTGAAGATTGATTTAATAGTAACCGAAGGAGTGAATAAATGGATAAATAGATTGATTAATTGATTGACTGTTGCATGTTGTTTCTATATTGATGGATGATATAGTTTGTTTGTATATATATAAATTTTATAGGTGCAAGCAGTGTTATTACTGTTGGGAGGCCAAGAAATGCCCAGTGGTATACCCAGCTCAGAATTTCTGATACGACAGAATAACAAGGTATTAGCTATATACTGGTGTATGGTTTATAATTTAATTTCAATGTATTAAGGTAATTGTTAATGTTTCCATGTGAAATGGACTGCAGGCTGTAGATGATGGTTTGAGTCCTCCTACTGTTTCTCGGAGAATTGCATCTCTGGTTAGGTTCCGTGAGAAGCGGAAAGAGAGATGCTTCGAGAAAAAGATTAGGTACACTTGCCGAAAAGAAGTTGCTCAGAGGTCAGTTTTATTTACAGCTTAATAAGTATTATGTGTTGTTCTTTTCATTATGTTGCTCTCTAAGAGAAATTACTGCCATGTTTGGTTTGTTTAGTTAGAAAGTATTGTTGACAAGAGTTTCTTGACTAAGTCCTTACATTGACGAGAGTCGAGAAGGGATCTTTAGAAATTTGTATTTCAATGTGGTCAATTATAATGGGAAAGGAACTTTGGAAAGACATTATTGCTCATTAGTGTTTCCACATTGCTTAACAAACAAGAATAGAAAATTTGTTTAGTGGAGTAAATTGGGCTACAGTAAACTGCTTTTCAATTTTATTCTTCAAAAGTAAATGCCTTTGTTTCACTGGTTAATTGTTCTTATTTTTAACTGAACTATCTGTCAGGATGCATCGTAAAAATGGACAATTTGCCTCAGTAAAGGAGAGTCCCAAAACATCTGATGATATTTGGGTTTCAGGCCACAATACTTCTCGTGCAGAACCAGTGTGAGTATGGAGCTTATTCTTCACTTGATAATAGCTGTTTACCCTGTTTATCATACTGTAGACCATGTCATGTCTAATTTTATTTTTTGTTCTGCTTCTAGCTTGTAGGATTAAATATTATGGTTTGTGGTTTGCATTTTAATTTATGCTTGCCAGCCTTCTTTTGTCATTTTTTCTCTAGGAAATGGAAATGCCTTCTTGTTGAAGCTTTCAGGCAACTACTATATGAAACTTATTGTTTTAACAAGAAGCTTCTTTTTGAATGTAACTTCTCAAACTTGAAGAGTAATAAAGAAATCTGTTTGGCAGCTGTTTCCATTATATTTGGGTTTGTATCATCTGTTGGGCAATCAAATGTGACATCAAAATCAACTTAGCTACAAGTTTCTGCATCTTCTACTTCAAAGCACCTTAATATTGCAGGGTTGCTCTGCGGCATAGTTTTGTTATCTATCAAGAAATGGACATGTTGCATAGTTCTAAAAGGTTTAAGGGTAGTATAATTAAAAACACGCCCCAACTAATTCTAATTGACGACTCAGTAACACTCTTCTTTCAAATTTCTGGAAATCAGAAAAGTTTTGGAAAATACAATGCCCCTGCAAATTTTGCTTTAGATAAAAATTAACTAGTAAAGACATGTAGACTTAAGAAATATTTATAGGAGCTCCCATTTACCAACATTTGTGCATTTATTTCAAATGTTAAATGTGAACCTTGAGCCCCGTAAACATTTTCCATGCCTTCTGTAGATTTCTGAAGGTTATTGCCGTCCTTTTCAGTGCCTCACTTTTCTTCCTATATTTTCCGTGTGCCCTGAATTCGGTACCCAGACAAGTTGAAAATTATATGATTGAGATGTTTGTTGCATCAATTCATTCATTATAATCAATTTACTGACAAACAGTAGGTTATAGAAAAATATTTCATGTTAATTGAGTTAGTTCCCTCCATTTTCACAGAGGAACAATTCTGTCTGCAGTTATCATCTGCCTTATTTTTCTGATACATTAATTTCAGATTGGCAGGAAATATGAATACTCAAAACATCAAAGCTGCGGTTGAAACTTATTTCTGGTTTTTTTCATGTCTGCTATCTAATTTTCATACTTGAGTTACATATAAGCAATTATCCAGTGATGGTAATGGATATCATTTATATATAAAAGATATAAGATGATGAGATACAGTTAAATTACAATCTTGCACTGGCACTGCTATTTCTGCTTGCATCATGTTGCTGATTATGAAGTGAGTGCTGACTACTAATGGAACACAGACAGTTTCTCTATTGATATTCTTGCATATATGACATACTGTACATAACCTGTTGATTTAAGTGTTTTATCAGGACCTTCTAATACTCATTCTTTTGTATGGACCTTTGAATTCACATTCTTTTAATAGGTTACGTAGATGTCTACATTGTGGGGTTAGTGAAAAATCTACTCCAGCAATGCGTCGGGGGCCAGAAGGTCCTAGAACTTTATGCAATGCTTGTGGACTGATGTGGGCAAACAAGGTTAGATTGATTCATCAATTTTGGTAGTGTCCTATATTTCCTCCCTTTATCCACTCTGATTATTATTTTAGTTAGAGATGGAAGACATTTTTTTTTTGAGAATCTAATCCAAAGAGTTCTTGAACCAATAACAAGGAGGCATTTGCAATTTTGACGTTAGTATCCTTTTAGTATTTACTTTTTGTTATTCCATTCTCTTTTCTCATCATTTAGTTGTGTTTTTAGGGAACTCTGAGGGATCTTACAAAGGGACAGAGGCATATATCATTTGATCAAAGTGAGCCAGTATGTATTTGAGAAGCAGCTTAAACTTCTACCTCTTCTTCTTCATTGACCAAATAATATTACGTAGGGAAGATTCTGTTTACTTTCAAACCTTTACCTTTATGATGCTTAGTATTTAGTTATCATTTTTGTCATGATTGGGGCAGACTTGTATCACTTTCTCTAATTTCCTTCACGTTGCCCTATTGTCAAATCTGGTTATGACGTCCATAAATTCACCAGGAAACTCCTGAGATCAAGCCTGCTTCCATTGAACCTGAAAGTTCCTATCACAACCAGGATGACGAGGTAATTATGTGTGGATCACTTCTATTATAAGAAGAACTGAATTTGAGATCTTTGGGGCTCGTTTCAGGAGATATTAATCTCCCGAGGTTGTAATTATTTTACCATTTATGGATTTTAGATTTTTTTTCTCATAATTTTAGGATGTGATGCGTGGAATCTGGAAATTTTCATTTCAAGTAAGATATTGTGATCGATACATGGAAACTAAAATATAGGATTATTTCTGGTGTGGCTGGGCTGAATATTGTTTGAAGAAAAGAGATGAATGAAATTTTTTTGTTAAATTATTTTGTAATGAAAGTCTATAATAAACTGTTCTTCATATTTTTTATTTTTTTTTCCTGTTGTTTGAACAGAGAACCCCTGAACAGACACAACCTGGTCTATTGGAGACTTCAAAATTTTCAATAAGACAAACTGAGCAGGTAAACAATCTCTTCAAAAAGTAGTATTCATGATGGTATCTTGTGACATGACAATGAGGGTTTGGAAAGACAAGGATTAACCATACACAACTTCGAATAGGATATTATTCACGCTAAATTTCATTACCAGCTCCACAACAAGCTTACAACCAAGACTGAATTTCCAACATCACATGATGAATCGCTAACAAACAGAACTTGTCAGACAAACTTCCTCAACAAAACAAGAAATTTCAGAAATAAGAAAGAAATAAATTCCCACGATATCATTCAGTAGGACATTGAATTTCGACTTTTTAGATATTACCAAATGTTAGGTGGAAAGGACATGTAATGGTAAAAAAGTGCATGGTACAGGTACCTGTAATGGGAAATGAATGTAACTGCAGTTGGATGACGAACTGTTTGTTTAAGTGACTATTGCTTATTCAAATTTGCTCCATATTTGGTGGTTATTGTACTTATTCCTTTAGGTAGTTTTTCTCCAGGAATCACCATTTTGTTGGAGGACACATTGTCTTCCTCGAGTTTATCTCTAGTTCCAAGAAGTTTCGTCAAAATCTTTGATACTACAAACCCACAATGATTGACCGTATGCCTTCTAGGTTGTCCATGTAGCAATAATTGAGCAATGACTTCAGATTTCGAACAATTGTTAGAAATTCTCCGTCGCCTCAAGTATATACTCGTTTAACTATCTTGGATGGCAGCGGTGACTCGCACTTTTTAACATCTAAGTCTTTTTAGAAGTGGTGTTATATTGCAGCAATCTTATCATAGTAGAATAAAGAATGTGCCCGACTAGGGTTTGGATCTATGTTCTAGGGAATCAGATATTTGCCTAGAATTATGTTTACAACCGTTCCTTTTCATGGACTTTTTCATATGAATAGTTTTGATTAAATGTGTAGAAGGGGGAGCATGAGCTTATATCAATCGCAATAAGTGTCAGGGTATTTCCCTTGTATCTGCTCTAAAAAAGTAAAGAAAAGAATAAGGGTGTCGAGAGGATCCTCTTCCTCAGTTGGTTTGATCATTATGTTTGTGGTTTGTTAGTGTCTACATGTACATGTGTTTATTGTATTGTATTTTTCATATTTTATTTACTTTTAAGTTAGTTAAATGTAGTGATAGATGGTAGTTATTAGTGGATTAATTTTAGCTATTTACTAGGTAGTTGGATATATGGAGCTAGCTAGTGCTCTATAATCTTAGGAAAGACGGTTTATTTTATTTTGTATTTAATCTTACACAAGGAATGAACAAAGGGTGGATGAATTATTCTACATATGTATTGTTTGTATTTGAGAGTTTATTGTTTCCTCGAAAATCTATACTTTGGGAGGTCCGGGTTTTCTCGAATTATCTCAATATTCTTTTCTTATTTTTCTTTTCTGATTTTCTTGTTACGAACAATTTGTCTTCGTAACATTTGGTATCAGAGCGCCAGGCATGAGTTTGTCACTTGAGCAACGAGTGGAACAATTGGAAATGATTGTGGAAGTTATGTTTGATTGCCAAAAGGAACTTCAATGTCAGATGAACGAATTCTCCGAGTTTTTGATGCAAAATTACAATCTTTGTTGAGCAACCAAGGTTTGAAACCTACGATTGAAAATTCAATGGTCTTGATGTGTGTACAACACGAAGAGAATTTTAGTGGAAAAATGAATTTGTTGATGTTGCAGTGTGATAATCAATCAGCTCCTCATGATCATCATTTTGTTCAAGAGACACCGTCAGAAACAACTTATGTAACAAAATAGACAACTAATTTAGAGGAAAGATATGTTCTTAAGAGTCTGTTTGGGAGTTCAGATTACCGGTTGTGAAGATTTTTTAAAGTACCGGTTTTGGGTGTTTATGAGTGGAGCGGCTTTGAGTGGTTTTTAATAGCGGCTTTTAAAACGTTCAACCCATGCTTGGGAATTTATTATCTATCGGTTCTAAAAGTTTTTAAAAAATCAAATTACATATATGTCTGTATATTAAAAAAAATTAATTTTAAAAATATATTGACCTATCATTGAAAATATAAAATTAAATTTATTTTCTTGCATATGTTTTTTTTTTTTTTTTTTGCGCATATGTTCTTTATTTTTACAAACATTTAAGTTTAGAGAAGTTTGAAAATAATTGTTTGAGAGAGGATAAAATTGGAAGAAATTTTGAAGAACGACCAAAAACCACCGATTGGGGGGTTGGGAGATACACTCCAAATTACACTACACCGTTTTGGGCGTTTTTTAAACCACTAAAAAACGGTGCTCCAAAAAACTAACAAGCACTGGTTTTTTCAACCCTTCATAATCGGTATCATCTAAAACCGGTGAAAAAAAACTCACAAGCAGGCCCTAAGGATCTTGATGAAGTGCTTACTGAAAATGAGGCACCATTGGAAGATGGGAAAGTAATAGTGAAGTCAGACGGAATTGAATTCATGATTGATTTTTGTCCTGCCATTGCCAAGGCTGTGGAGACACTGAACAAAGGCAAAAAAGAAGTCCTCATAGTCAACCTGCAACAACATGGATTTGTTGAGAAGAAGGGCAAACCAACATTTGATGATGCTGGAGTTTTCCCACCAACTGTAACGTTGAACATCACTTTGATACTCGATCAAAATTGGAAGCGAAGAAAAAAATGTATAGAACTTTTGTCAAACTTCACCCCTAAGGACATGGGTGTCTTTAAGGGGGAAGGAATGTTACGATTTTATTGTAGTGTGTTTTTCATAATTTATTTACTTTTAAGTTAGTCTAATGTAGTGATAGTGGGTAGTTATTAGTGGTATAATTTTAGCTATTAGGTAGTTGTAGATATGGAGCTAACTAGTGCTCCCTTATCTTAGGAAATATGGTTTATTTTATTCTGTATTTAATCTTACATCTTGAAAATATAGGGATTTATTTTATTACTGTTTGTATTTTCCGGGTTTATTTGGGAGTTTATTTAATCTTACACAATGAATGAATATAGGGTGGATGAATTATTCTACATACGTATTGTTTGTATTTGGGAGTTTATTGGTTCCTCGAAAACCAATACTTTGGGAGGTCCGGGTTTTCTTGAATTCTCCCAATATTCTTCTCTCCTCATTTTCCTTTTTTGATTTTCTCAAACGAACAATTTTTGTTCGTAATTTACGAGTAAAGAAAATCAATACAAATTGAATAGATGAAATTATCTTAAGTGCATGAGCACAAAGCTACATGCTCTGGGCAATAGCACAAGTAAACCATAATCATGCTTCTGCTTGGTCAATGTGTGACAATGCCCTTGCAGTGGTTCTATTTGTTGAGATTTATTGTGTTTTGATAAGCACGAAATCTTAAAATGTGAATGAGCAGCAAAGGGAGGACCAGAATGCTGCTCCATCTGGGGAACAATTAGGTAGTGGAGAGTGTGTGATCTCTCTTTCTAATCATGCTTCTCCTCGTAATTAGTCAACACAGCCTCATCGCTGTTATTTTTTATCTGCATTTGGAAAGGAGTGGTTTTGATACAACTTGTAATATGGTTTCTTGCAATTCAAATGACTGTCTCTGCTTCTTGGTAGCAATCCCTATTCTTGAGTCTCAATTTCACTTCCATCATTTTTCAGGACTTAATGGAAACTACTGAAGGAGTCGCTGATGATTCCTCCATTGGAATAGGAAATTCATCGGTCAACCTTGACGAACAGGTGATAGTTCTGTTCAAAAACTTCTCTGTTTTGGTGGCTTTTCAACCCTTATTTGGTGATACATACTGTTTGCATCAATATTCTTCTTCCCCATCTGCACCCCTGCAATCTTGAGGAACATCCATGTAAACATTATCTGGCAAGATCTTAGAAAGCTGGATACTTCAATTTATGGTAAGAATTATGGATATTTACATTAGTAGTCAGAAGGCAAAGGAAGAACTGAACTTCCCATTGGTTTGGTACATGATGTTTGCCCAAATACATGCCAATGTAACTGCATTCAGGTTATATTCCACACAGCAAATTCCATGCCCCATTAAATGGGGGCAACTCCGTAGGAGTAAAACTTGTAAAGCCTAACTGGCAGTATCTGTGTATTGAGTGGATGCTTGCACATGTTTTTTCTTCGCATTCTTCAATTCCTTGTGCATGTCTCATAGCTAAATAACATTTTCTGGTGCCTAGTAGATTGAAAACTGATTTTACCAAGTCTTTGGGATTTACCAGGAAACAATGGAAGAACTTGCAAATGTTTCGGGTACAGAATTTGAGATTCCAGCAAACTTCTGTGAGCAGGTCTGTGCCTTTGTGACATCTTTGGTATGATAGATTGGAAAAGAAGCTAAAATCTAATCTAATCTAATCTATTGTATTATAAAGTCGTATCTAATATTATGTATCAAACATGTACTTGGACCTCCTTTAGAGTGATGATACAGCTTGCCTCCATTTTGTTGTGAAACTTTTAAGCATTTTTATTGTCTTGCTTAAGATTATTGTCTACAGGTTGATGTCAATTCACATATGGGTACCGACTGGCCAGGGACATAAATCATGGTTTCCATTTGATCGGGATTCGGGATGATGGTACTTGCTGACATTAAATCCATATAGATGTTTCTGTTTATAGTAGTGAGAGACTGCCCGCGTATTCGTCGAGGTGGTGTTAGACAAAACTTTGAGCTTGATAGATAAATGACGCAACTTGGAAAAGATTTTCATTTACTTTATGACTTGATAGACTCACTTTTCTGGTACCCAACGTGATGAATTGTGTAATTATGTTAATAGCAAGTTTTCACATTAACAAAACCCTCTTGGAATTGAAGGTACTCTGTTTAGTTTGTAAATTTCTTAGGTATTTTAATTAAATTTTGATAACGCGATTGATACATGTGCATGCATTCTCAGTTTAAAGTAATGATATATGTTGGATAGTACTGTGAAGTGGATTTTAGCTTGTTTTCGTTGATATTAACCTTAAAATACGTCTTACTTACTCGTGACACAAGAATTAGGCTCAGAGACTTGCATTCTTTGAACCTATTGATACACGACATTCTCTACAAAAGGACCACGTGTTCAAATCCAAAATTACCAAAGTATCACTATCGATTGCAATCTGATAATCATTAGGCAGTAATTTGTTATTAATCCAAAATGAAATCAAGGGCTTCAAGCGTTACGCTACACAAAATATTACAATATTAGACAGAATTAAAGTAAATGACACGTCGCAATATTCAATTATGCATACAAAGGCATGTTAAAAAAATAATTATTTTCCTCAATTCGATGTCATCATTATTTATCGGTTAATCTATATTAATTTTTTAATTATGTCGCCAATATATAAAACTGAGAAATAAGACATCAAATAACATAAAACATAAATTTGAATAACAAGAAGCCTTAATAAATCTGTAATTTTGTTACAAAAATCTTTGTAATACACCACCCCCTAACAGGAAAAATTACTTCTTCTGCCTCTTGCTGCAGAAGAGGATTCAAAACATTGTGTACAAGAATCTTATTAGAGATAACTGTAGAATTTAAGCAACTAATGACTCTTTGAAGCATGGGTAAGGTAAATGAGAATGGCAGCCATCAACACAGGGAAGATGAGGAACACGTACGACGGTGGAGGTTGCACCGGTCCCGGCCCCATTACCAGCGGCAGAAAGATCAAACACAACACCACACACAGCATTGTAACCACCGATCCGACACCCCATCCGTGGTATTTCGGCTCCATCTTCCCTACCTCGTATTTAATCAAGAAAATCTCTCTCTCTCTCTCTCTCTCTCTCTCTCTCTCTGCAGAACTAGTGCAGATTATTATGGGTGTTTGGGGCAATTATTTGTCGTGTATATATATATATACATTTTGAATGATGTCTTTTGGCAAGGAATGCAACTGTTCGTAAAGAGTGCATGCATGCATGCATGCAGTTAATTTTTTTTTTTTACCTTTTTTTCCCTCTGCGTGCAGAGATGCACGCAGTTACTGTACAACGTTTCGATTCTATTAATGTTTGACCCCGTGTCATTGAAAGTAGAGACATTAATTCACCTGTTAATCTAGTCTAGGAATATATCTGATTTTTCTCATGTAAATTCTCCCGAAATAATAGTAATATTAGAACATGTATGATTGTTTTAGTCTAACCCGATGCCCTCTTTGATTTTAAGGTTTGAATAAAAAGATATATTTGTAATTTTTTTATTTTTTAGGGGTTATTTTTCTATTTTAATTTTAATTTTAATTTTTTTATTAAAAAATGAGGGCAATTTCATCATAAATGACCTATCTTGCATATTTCTTCAAATGTTAGGAATATTCGGTGCTATTTTTAAAGGTTAAGGATACATCTTTAAGTTTTTGAAAGATTGGAGACCATACATGTTATTTTCACTAAAAGAAGAACTAAAAAACATAAATAAAATTAATTCACCTGTCTTCGGCTTGTCTACCCACACCCATCGAGTTTGGCTCGTTTTTTGTTTTTTGAATATTGTTTCGGAGAGTTTTAAAATAAAAAAGAAATAAAGTGTGAGAAATTTTTTCTTTTAATACTTAAAGTTGAAAATCCTCCTCATTTTTTCGGGCTTGTGACCAGCTACTTTGAACGTAGGCGAAGTTAAAATTGTACACGAACAAGTTGTTATGTGTACAATTTTTTGTTAAAAATAAGACGAAGGAAATATCAAATATTTACGCAAATAATACTTACTACAAATTCAAATATTCCGTATTCAAAACTTCAAGTTCTTCAGACATCATTATATCCACTTTATCTTGAATTCGAAGTTCGACATCATCTCAATCCTTCAGACACAGTAAGCTTTCTAATATTTCGACTTTAAGTTTTGACTTGAAATCAAACAGAACCCCTGTCACCTGTACTAAAAGCAAACTCCGATGCTATAGTTGATACCGGATGTTTTAGTAGATCGCGTGCCATATTTGAAAGAATTAGGTATTGACGTTCATTTTGTCTCCACCATCGTAGTATATCAAAGTTCTCTCTCATCATCATCTAAAATACTAAGCATGTTGTGCGTGAAATACCTAGCTAACTCTAAAGGTGTATCACTGGAATGGGAAAGGAAAAAGCAAAAAGAAGAACCACTATCATGTTGACTACCTCTAACTGAACTAAGGTAACTCCATAAGTCATTATCGTTAAGTGATGACAAAGTACATGTTGGGATAGGGGGTCATATGACGTTCCTACTGGCATTTTCAGCGTATACCTTATACATTTGACATAAAGTTTGTTCTAAATTACTATAAGTTGGTAGATTTTCGTACATTAATTTTTGTGAAATTGACATTACGGTTACTTTTGTACCATCTAAGTTAAGTTTGTGATCCATAATAGATGCTAATGATAATAACATAAGTAATTCTTCCCAATATTTTCTAAATTTAACCTCTATCACATATATAATATTAGAAAAAATAGCAAAATCATTATACATATTAAAATTGTTAACAATATAAGAGAAACGATTGAGAACTAGTAGAGTAGTCGAATAATATACACCTGAATATGCATTTGTTGCGTCAAAAAATCTTTCAAAAATTTTCTAACATAAGCACATATTTCTCGAGTCATATATTTACAAATCATATTCTGGGTCGTGTGAGTGTCGACCATTATAATATACAGTAATGCAATATTCGTACCCTTCACAAGATTAAGCATGAGATATGTTGAATTCTATCTATGGCCTACATCAATGCAAAAATATTTTTCTTGAAGCCCATTTTCAACACATAGAACAACAAAAATTTTCTTTATGAATAGTATTTCTAGCAACATATACATACATTGGTTGGAGATATTTTAGTATGAAGTTCGTGAAATGAGGATTTTCTACCAAACTTAGTAGAAACTCGACACTTGCCACTAATTGCGGCAATCCATCGCAGTATGCTGTTTTGTGAATATACCCAATTACGTAGATCGGGAGTACTACTGGAGTCGACTCCGGAGATCCAAACTGGAGTTGTGCCTGATTTAATTTCAACCCTCCGTATTTGAATACACATTTTTTGAAATGTTTGTTTAGATAGGTCGTGCATATTCTCTTTTGCCACACTAACTTTTTTTTACAATGTTTACTCTATGCTTTGTGCTCAAGAACTCCATCTATTAGTTTACCAGTGAGCACAAACTCAAAATGCTGCTAACACCAAGCCTTTAATTTATTTTTTTTTTGTTTAGTGCTAGAAATGATAGTTGTATTTGTATGTGTGTCGACATATTCTTGAATGTCATCCAAATCAGTCGAATCAGTATTACCTCCAAACTTATCAACAATATCGCGAGGAATTCGAATGTCATTAAGACCACTAAAATTATCATTACTTTGTCTGTATGCCATTTCCAAAAAAAAATTATAAAGAGAAAAATAGAAGATTTAGTAGAAATGTAGTATAAGAAATACAAATTTAAAAATATATACTAATATTTAGATAATAAGATTTTTGATAAATAATTATAAACTAATATTGAGAGATAATAAAATTTAAGAATTATTGTTGAATTGAGTATATAATAGATTGAGAGATTGATGTGTGAAAAAAATGAGTTTAGAAAAAAGTATTTATAGAAAAAATTTGAATTTGAAAAAAAAAAAAAAAACAAACCAAACGGTCACTTAAAAAAGTGACTGTTGGACACGAGCCACGTGCGCTTTTGACGAGCCAGTTCGTCTTTTCGTCGAGCTCACTATTTTTTTTTTTGGGGGTTGGGGTTCGGGCCTAGATGGGCCGAGTCGGCGAGCCCACGAACCACTCAACCCATTTGCTATCTCTACTCCCACCCACCACTGAAGTCCCCCACCATCACATTTCAACTACAAAAAGTTCTTACCACCGCAAGCTCTCACAATGGATGAACTTTTAAATCTACCGCTAGTTCTCATACCTACCATATCTACTATCCTTATACCGTAGCCCTCAACCCCAAGCCACAGGCCCACACTATAAACTGGAGGTGCCACTGCCGGGATAGAAACTAAGACATTTTGTTCTTAATATTGTTTTGACTACCACTGATTAGATTCAAAATTTCTTCTTAAAATTAATTTTGTATCTAATTCTTATTTTGCCTAATATTTTCTACTCATAATTCTTAATTTTAGTTTGGTGCTAACATAAACATGTGGTCGCTACATTGGCATATAAATGCACAATGGTTGTTTGTTGTAGTGAGTAAAAGTTGTTGTAGTCCACAAAGATGATAGCTAGTTGCTAGCATAGGACCGTTGGTTGTTGTAGTATGCTAATTGTAGTGGTTTATTATTTGGTGAAGATGGGAATTTGGATGAAAAAGAATGATCAATTTTCTTTTTTTTTTAACATTTTCTTCATTTTTATTTATAATTTTTACTTTATTTAAACTTATGAACAAATTCATCTTTTTCCAGAAATTATTTGAAAATAAAATTGCCAAACAATAATTAGTCAAGACAAAAGTGCGAAAGATGAAAAATATTGAAGACATAAATTAAAATTTTTACACAGATATATTAACCCATTTTTGAGCACTTCTGATCAACCAAAGTTGCATCAACAATTCTGAATGGGATGTATATCGATTTATAAAACACAACATCAACACAGGGCCTCCAACAAAATTTTCAGATGTAAACAACGTGACAATTATACAAGTTAAAACGATATGGTAACAATGCACTCCCAAAACATAGTTAAAAAACACGTATCACTATTACTTGGACAAAACACATATTATAACTTTATAAGCAAGCTTCTTAAGAAGCTTTACACTGCAATACTGGCACCACCAAGTGCCACTGATAAAAAAGTAAAAAAGAAACATAAAGTATGTCGACTTCGAGGAGCACAAGAGCTAGATACATTTGCTACAGCCCACAAAAAGCAGAAAAAATTGCAGCATAGCTAAAGTGGAGGGAAGCAAATGTTCCTATTCTTATTGGAGCTTCTGACAAGCCATGCGTATATAAACAACCGTGTCGAGGGGAAAAATACACGTAAACCATAAATTTTAGTGTCTTTATCTGAAAGAATACTAACTTTCCAAAACATCCGCACTTGTTCTAAAAGGCATGGTGGTCTATCTAGCAAAAATGCTGGATAGAGAGTCAGCAAATAAATGTGAAAATCGAGAACTTCGCCGACGCATTCTTCCAGAAACTTACACGTCGACTGTTGGATAAAAGCCCGGGATAGAATTACGTCCCCCACCATTAGAATCTGCATTTCCATAAAATGGGGAGTGTAGCTCGCCAGAATGTGACGACTTGCGGGATTTGGGATTTTTGGACTGAGCAGTATAGGGTTCAGTCAAACCACTGGTAGTAGAATACATAGAAGAGGTTGGAAGCCCGTGGATCTTTGGCAGGCCCGTTGGATCAGTACTTATGCTGTAGCCCCTCTCGATTGTATCAGCTTCAGCGGTAGTTCATCCAATGTCTACATACAAAAGTAGACAGATCATTTAAGAAGAAATCTTTTGGACTATGAAGAGGATTTTGACGTAAGAGGATATGCAAGACTAAAAAGAAAACAAATTCAAGACAAGTCCTTTCAGGAAAGAAGAAAACAAAAAGGAAGAAATTTGTGATGTTCCACACACTAAAAGCATTTGGTTGCGTAATTAAAAATAACTTCTGCCCACCAAAGATATCCAAAATTACATTTTCACAAGCCAATTGTGGAAGATATGTGTATGTGCTGTACTTAAATTCCCTATCAGTTCAATCAAGGTCAGAATGAAATAAATAATCATTGGAGCAAGTTACAATTAACAATCTAAAAAAGTCAACTCCAAAAAGAAAAGAGAAAAGAAAACAACAAAACTTGTGATCAGCCATGCTAATTTCTACATTAAGTGTATGTTTGGTGGAGTTTAAAAGTAGTTTTTTGAGGAGATTTTGAAAAAAGTTGGTGAAATGTGTGGTTGAAAAGTTGTGGGTCCCATAAAATATGTGGTTTAAAATGAGTTTGGAAAAAAAGAGTTTATTTTAAACTCCACCAAACATGCACTAAATATGCACATCCAGATTCCTGAAAGAACCAGACAGTGGTGCTCCTACTATGTAAGTCAACAAATTAGACATGCGATGACAGAGCCTCAACGTGTTTGCTTCTATGTAACTGAAGAATCAAGCACTTACCCGGAAAGCTTGCTGTAGAACCCGAAGGGTTTCTCGAGTACGCTTTCTTTTCATAGCTACCTCATCAGGTTCCTGTAACATCTCTTCGAACAAGTTGTCCCTGCTCCATACATAATATTAACATATGAGCATAACAATTTATGTAAATGACAAATGTCTGTGTATACAGTATAGTTCAACTAAGCCAATTACTAGTCAAGACTGAAATACAAAAAGGTCAAAATCTGCTCTCCTCTTTCGTACAACACCAAGATGCAAGCACAGTTTAGAAGTTCCATTGGACATCCTATGGACCAAACTAATAAAATCTTAAACTAGAACTAGAATATACCTGTAAAGCTTTTTGATGAAAACATTGTGGAGCTCCCGTTTGGTGTGATTTACCTGGAAGATGAATCAAAAATGAAAAAAATACAAAAATGATGTTGCTCATAAAAAGATATTTGAACAATTGAGATAGAAAAGGGCACAGAAAGACGTATCGGGATTTAATTATTCATACAGAGACAACAATGATAGGTAAACCACAAAAGTACTATAATAGATAGCTTTACATCTGTAAATGCAGAAGTTGGACTGCAGGCTTTTTCAGGTACACATTCCAAGACGGATAATCAAATTCTCTTTTATAAAATAAAAAAGGTAGTTTGCTAAAAAATATGACTCCAAATTCAAACAACATATTGGTGAATTAATAACACTTTTTTTAAATACTGAACTATCTGCAATGATTTCATATGCTACCAATCCACTTTCAAACAAAAAATACCCCATCCCCACCTTATTTTTCTTCTTTTTGTTTTTTTTTTTTTTTTTTTTTTATTTGGGGGGGGGTTGGGGTGGGGTGGGAGTTTCGCCTAATGTGAATGCTACAGGTGGTGGTGGTTAAATCCATGGCATGGCTAAAAATTTAAAAGATAGCAAAACAAGAGAGAGTCAAAAGTTCGCGTAAACAATAACCAATTACCAGAAAATGCATAATTGCTTTAGGTATAGAATCTTCAATATTCTTCCGAACAATGTCATAATATGACCTTAATAAGAGCTTTGTAACAGAAATCTCAATAGCCTCCTCTGCATGAGTTTCGGAAGGCCTCAAGACAGCAGGGGGCTTCAAGGAAAACAGTACAGAAACTTGTTAGCACAGTAACAAAGACATTAAATCTGAAAGACCAAATTAAACTAATATTCTGGAGAGGATACCCCATGATCATACCTCTCTCAGATGAATGATCGACAAGCTATGCTCCATGCTCTGAACGGGTTCACTAAATGGCTTGCTAGTTGAATTCTCTTTAATAGATGTGCGACTATCATAGCCGCCAAAAATTGATGATATTCCCCAGGTTGAACTAGTACTGTTTACTGGTTAATCATAAAATATTGCAACATTAGGTCTTAATGGTACTTATAGCCACAAGTGATTCCTAGAGAACCAGGTTGGCTACTTATCCACAAGTCCAAAAGAGGAGGAGGAGGGGGGGGCATAGCCAGCTCATCCAAATGCAAAAGAAAACAACAACAAACTAAGCCTTACTCCCGATATATTTGGGAATAATGACATAAGATAATAATTTTTTTCTCCAACAAAAAGAAAAAGAAAAATTACCAGGTGGTGCAGTTTTGTCGACATCTGCAGCAGGCCGAACACCCTGTTTGTCATGCAAAGACTGAAAAAACAATTAGCATTATATTATTGAAAATCAGCTAGTTTTTTTTTTTTTTTTTATTTAACAACACTAGGGACCTAAGAAGGTACATGGGTTCCAAGTAGGGTACGGTTGCCAGTAGACAGCTTACCTGCTCTGGAACTATTCCATTCACAGGCCTGGCAAGAATAGCACGAGATTTTAGACTTCTCTCAGAATTTGGTGCTTTGTCTGAATCTCCAGTATCCTAATTGATAAAGGCAAATCACGAATTAATCCACGGAATGTTATTGAGCTAACAGGTGGAGATGCGAATAGGTCAGGACAGCAAAGTAAATACTTACTTTCTGCCTGGGAATCACTGCAGCAACCCTGGAGGACTTGATCTGTTGTAGTGCCATTTCTACAGCTTTACTCCCACCAATAAAATTTGGATGAGAAGTGTTTATGTAATCCATCTACAGAAAAAGAAACAGAATAATTAGATAGGAGTGATCTATAAATTACCAAAAATTAAAAAACTTAAAACAACAAAAGCACTAGTAATTGCAAGAAGAGGTAAAATATTGAGCAAATTTACAACGTTCTAGCAACATAAATCATGCAAAAGTAAACAAAGTCCAGTGTCACAAAAAAAGAGCCAAAGGAAACATTTACTGAATAAACTTTAGATTTTTTTACAATTTGTAAAAAGAATGGAATGTAAGAGAAGAGAAAAAGAAATGGGTGGAGGAAAATATGCATTTCTGATTCAATAATAATAAAGTTATGAATAAAACGAAAAACCTAAGTCCCCTTTTATAGAAACTTCAGCAGATAAGAATGAATAAAATAAAAATCATATATGATGAGAATACTGAAATAATCTAACCGAAAGTCTATCTTTTCAACTTGTTTCACCTAGAATAGACTTTTAGTTGTTCCTATCACTAACACTTCCCTTCTTGAAATAAATTAAAAAAAAAAAATTTCCCTCCAAAATCAATATCATATTAGACAATTAAAGTGCAATTGGGAAAGGGTATGTTAACCATCTCATCTAAATGCTTAAGCTATTAGAGAAGGACCACATGTATTCATTTATTTTTGTCTTTGACACACTCCTCACTAGCAGGCCGGGTTCATTTTTTCTCTTAACATGTGACGATGAGACTTGAACCCAAGTCCTTTGCCTTACCCTAACACCATGCTCACCAATTCATCTAAAAACTTAAACTATTAAAGAGACCACATGTGTATCATTAAATATTGTCTTCAACAAGGTAAACTCTAATGGTGGCAACAAATTGGTGTATTAAGGACCTATCAGTTTCTACATTATCTTGAATCATCAATGTTAAAAACGATGCCAAGCCGTAGGATAGGAAAATAATAGTGTAATTTGATGGCTCAACAGTGCATTTTGCACCCAAAACCTGAACGTGGGAGTGGGTAGAGACGTGTAAAAAGGAAAGAGAGGTGGAGATAGTGAATTTTCCATTTTCTTTTGGAAATTGATGGGTCAAAAGTTGTGTAATTTAACACCCAAATTCATTATGTCGGGCAAGGGATTGCTTTATGAAATCAGCAAAAGAAACAAGAATGATGAAATTATCCACATTTCTTGGAAGAAGAATCACTGAAATAGGTTCAGTGAACAATGGTCACAAATTACCAAGCAGCTCTTGCACTCTATTTATTGAAGGTATACATCTTGATAATGCAGAAGTACCAAGGTAAAGTCGTAAAGGAGTTGCTTGTACCTCCATCTCAATAATGTGTCCTATCATTGTCTCTGAAGGCTCAAGCCCTTCTCGCAAAAAATTACCTATAACCTCATCCATGCGCCTTCTTAGAACTGGAAACCGTTGCATATCATTGACCATGCATCGGTGGCTCATCTAAAAGAAAACATTCAAGTTAATGCCACAGGTGCAAAGATAAATGAGCTTAAAAGACACAAAAATTTACTAGCAAGATGTACCTTTATTAGCTCGTCATAAATGAACCTAGCACACTGAAGACTTGGATCTAACAAGCGAGCTATTTGTCTTCTAATAAGAACTTCAAATGGAACCTACAAGTTTAGATGTATTTTGCATGCTAAAACATGAGATGGAAGGCCCAAATTTAAAAAAAAAAAAAAAAAAAAAAAAGAATAGAAAAGGAAAGGAGAAAGCATTCAGATTTTTAAATAATCAAAGATACAGCACACGTGAAAAGAGATTGTTGGTATTGAGGACCTACTTCAGGTACAAACAATGCAGATCTGGGACCAGTTGCATTTTGAATGGCAGTGCGGATATCATCGTCAGTTAGGTCCTCACATGGGTCTACCTCCTGCCAAAGTACAAGAGAAGAAGGGCAAAAAACTCATATCTAAAATTTCATCACTATCAACAGCACTTAGTAATGGCATCTAATGACTGAATAATATGGATCACATTCTGAGACCAAAAGCTCGCCAATATTTTTCTGAAGGCAGTAAAGACTTGCAAAGGAATAATCTAAATGGCCTTTGCAGCAAGATTGTAATTCATAAACAATCACGAAAGTGGCAGGGGAAGCAAATGCTATTTTTCATTTAATGTTTGAAATCATTCTTTTTAATTTACTTAGTATACCTTTTACCCTCCTGTTTCACAAAATCATCGCTTTTTCTTTCTCTATCTATACAACTTCCATAGATTCTGCAGTGATGACTTGTACATCCTACAAAGGACTGGATTCTAAACACTCAACCAGATTCATGTTTTTAGTTGGAAAATAATCAAGAAATCATAAGCCATGTCAATAACATTCAAATGAACAACACAAACCTCCAAGCTCTTCACAAATATATTTTGGAAAATGTAATGGATTCTTGCTCCACCAGATAGCTCGGATGTTGATAGTTCTTCGTTTTTTCCTTCTACCATTGAAGAGAATGCTGTTTCCGAAAACAAAATGGCAACTCCGTCAATTAGTGCAAGCATTAAGTATAATTATTTGGGGAAGGGATGTCACGTGGAATTAAGACTGAAATCAACAGAGCACGAGTTGGTCATGTCCGGATCCTTTATTAGACGAGCCCAAATACTACATTTCTGTTTGTTTGTTCAGTGTTAAAATAAACAAGTTGTTAGCGAATAACTAGTATTTGAAGTTCAACAAGAAATATTCTTATTCATAACTTTATTTGCAGAATGTTAGAAGAAATTTTAAAATAAGAGAAACTAATAATTGGGAAAATTTATGATCACAAGGGAATGATTATTGTAATAAATTTAATTTTTTTGTGCTAAAAGATAAGATAAAACTTTAAAGTATGTCAGTACACTCTATGGCTATTGTGTTAAAAAAAACAAGGCATGTTCAGTTTGGATCATTTATGAGACAAGCAAAGGACCTAAACATGAACACCCAAACTGTTAATGAATGGCTCGATTTTTTTATTGGAGTTCAACATGGAATCAACTAAGAACGTGCATGTAATTGAACCATGAACGATTTTTATGTTCAAATAAAGAAAAATAGAGGCCAAGTACCTTCAGAATACTTGGAAAGAATGTTCAGTAGTAGTGCTCCTTGACCGGCCTGGTTGCCACAAATTGAGAAAAAAAATTAAAAATCAAAGAACCCAGTCCGAAGATTGATACCAGTGGAAAAAAAATGTTAACCTCAGTAAAAGAAGTCCTAGAAGACTGTATAAAGTGGTTGACACTTGCAATTGCTAATACACTCACCCATTAAGGACAATGTACCAGCAAGAAAAAAATTAAAGCACAAAATTTATTATCTTTCCCTTTGTAAATTTGGAACAGATGGTTCTTCCACTTAGTATGGCCAATAAAATCAAGCAAGAATCATCCAACAAGATATAAGAAGAAACCTTTGACTCAGTGATCTCTCCATAGCTTGCGTGCTCCTTTGCAACAGAAACCAATGCGGCACTGATGCGTGACTTTAACCCTGGAAGAATAGTTTTGATGTGTTGTACCAGTATCTGCATAAAAGGAGAAAGATTGTCATATCCTGACATTGTAAAAAAAAAAACTATCGTAAAAAATTAAACCATCATTAAAATATTTTTCCTACAACTCAACTATAATATTACAGCAAGGTTCATGGCATTTATGTGCATTCACGTGCAAGCTACGTGACAAAAAAGGTATGCCATTAGTCATTTTATTGACATGTATATACCCTTTAAGGAGTATGCCTGCACATGGGAATATATATGACTAGCTGCTTAGACCACTCATGTATCATGCACTAGAATCATTATTCTCAGCATGTGAGATAGCATACATTAAGCATAAATATGTTCTGCCTGAAAGAGCATTTGCTTAACTGGGTCATCTACTTTGAAAGTCATAGTACATGAGTATTCATCTCATTCTATGTACCTGGTTTAATTTTTTTGCCAACTGAGGGACCCCACAACGATCAGCAAGATCACTATATACCTACACAAAATATTTTGTGTGAACAGAGTGATCAATAAAGAAGGACAAGATATCAACTAATAATGTAAGAGTAAGGTTATACTGGCCGACTACGAAAGAACTTCTCCTCAGCAATGAGTGCATCCTTGATGCTCCGATTCAACAGTATATCCTGTTTAAGCACAATAACGACCAACCAGTTCAGAAGTCTACAAAAAGAAACAAAACAAGGCAATAAGCAAACAAACACTGTCAAAGGGAAACTAAAACTATTACCTCCTGACTACGATTCACAACACCTACATATCCAAGTCGAAGAGGAACCACTTTTCCAAGCAAAAAGTTGCGGGCATCAGTTCCTCTGTCCATAATATCCAGCTGAAGTGGTAAAGAAAACATAAAATGCCAGGTTCAGAAAAGCGGATAGAAGTATAAGAACATCAAAAAGCAATTATATGGACTACATCTTCATAGTAAACACATTGCACCTTAGTAATTACACCAATTGTTCGATAACCTGCAAGCAGAAACTTAGGCGCATGAGCTTTGGAATCCAACAGCAATGATATTATGTAAATGAAAGAAATTGTGTTCGGTGGTAAATTTCCTAATGCAAAGACGGAACCTACCATCAGGATCAGCCATTCCAGCCATCTGGAGAGCATCGGAGTTAGCTAAATCAGAATTTGCTGGTGTAACAGCCAGTATCAAGCAACTCTGAAGTTTAATATATGACATTATCATTGTTCTAATACGTGCTTCAATGTCAGATGGCTGATCACCCACGGGAACTTTAGTTAACCCCGGCAAATCCACAAGAGTAATATCAAGAACATTTGGTGAGAAAATCTTCAGGCGAATCTGCTTGTCTGTAACACCTTTGTTTCCTCCTGCTTCTCTCTCAGTTTCAGCCTACACAATTTTAGAGAAAAGGAACTAAGAAGACAACCTATTAACAAAATCCAATGTAAATAGGAAGAAAAAAGAGAGAGTTAACAGTTTACGCAACAAAATTTGTCACTTGCAATGTGTTTTACGTCTGGTGTCAACAATGAAATAAACTTACTCAACTTCTATGGTAACCCATACTCATTATAGTAGCATATCAAATCAGTATCCTATTAAATGACAAGTGTATGATTTAGCACTGTTCCAAACAAGAAGAAACTAAATATATTCCAGGTTTAGAATGCATATTTCTAGTGTGTATCAAAAAGGTCCTGGCTTGGGAGAGCATATCATGGTACAAGTGCCTTTTCAAATAAAAGGCTAACATTCAGTTACTTAGATAAAGATCGTTTCTTTGCCATTCAAGATAACATTCCACTTTCAAATAACAGAGGAGAGAGGCGGGCGGAGGCGCAGGCAGGCCCCAAATCTAGGTGAAGTATACATGAAGTGAATGTTAGAAGTGTTATGGATTAATCGTTTAATCCATAATACGAAGAGCAATAAATAACACAAAACTACAAAATGAAAGCAAGAAAAAAAACACGATTTAGAGTGGTTCATTCTCAATGCGGAGCTACGTCCATTTGATGCCGCTACAGGATTTCACTATATTGAAGAGGAAGAATGATTACGGTAATTCTGATCACACACCTCTATGTTTTCTCTCTACACTAAAAAAAAGGCTTGCCCTAATACCCTTATACAGGTGAAAATATTAGGATGACCTAATATATGTGCGAACTTTCCCAAATACCCCTATAACACTTTAAAATTTCACCTCGGGAACCCCCTAACCAAGGCCACCTCATCAAACCTCACTGCGAAGGTCGAACCGCGGTCAAGGGGAAAAGTGTAGAGTTTAATTAAGCTCCACACGTCCAACAACAAAAAGAGTTCCCTTACAAAATCATATAGAACCTTTCCAATCAACTTATGATCAAAATTATCAAGGTCTGATCTGAAGCAAAGTATCGTATATATATTTGGGAAAAAAGCAAGCTATTTCAATTTAAGTACTTAGAATACTGAACACGCATTGAACCAAGAATATATACAAGGTCAGTGCATCAGATTGATGGATCCAATTCGGCATTTAAAAGTCATAAGGACTTCAAATGTCTAACAACTGCTTTAGCTTTAAAACTGCAGCAAAGAATTGAATCTATTCTTTGAGGTAAAAAATGGGGAATACACACAAATGCACTCTCTTATATATAGGAGTTTCACACCCCTCCAAGTGACTCCCAATTGTCATGAGACTTGGAAGTCCAAATATTCTGTAAACTATAAACTCACGCCTTCTCCTTTAAAATACAGTTTTATGGGAAGAGAAATAAACAATGATGCCACTGTTTGCATAAGGTCTTTAAGAACCTAGAAAATAGGATATCCATCCCCCCCCCCCAAAAAAAAAAAAAACACGGCATCATAGCCCAACCCAGTATTACTGCTGCACCTGTAAAACAATGAATGTCCAAATTATCTATCATGACTAAAATAGGCTGAAACTCCTCCATTAAAACAAATTTTCACAAATAAACCCGCCATGCAGCACATGGCCCTGCCCAACAAACCAAGCAAGATAATATTACTATCATTACGGAACCCAACAGCACGATCATAAACATAATTCCAAGTTTGTCGAGACTGATAACACCAGAAATACCCTGGCGATTGCATGTGCTTATGTACACATTTTATTTTAATCAAGCCAAAAGATTTCTTCTGAAAAAATTACCTATGCCTCATTGTGGTCTTGCTGAAATCCAAAGCTTGTACCCAGTTTTCTTCTTCCTTTTAATACCAATTCCCACCCTTCACTCCAAACAATGCCACACTGATTGCCCTTTTCTTTTTTAAGTTCCACAATCATATCCAAACAAGTTATGTGAAATTTCTAACATTTCTACTAAGCCCCTACATAGAAAAAGAAAACCAACCTTCCATACAGACATTTACGAAATTTTCCAGGCATTTTCACTGAAATTGAAAGCTTAACTGAACTCTTTTTCTAATATCTAGGCACATACTAATTTCTTTTGCTTTCAAGCCCCACTGTCGATTTAAGAACACAGTATTTTTAATTCCTCGAATTAGGTACTGCATGGAAAAAAATTCTATAAATCACCTGAATCTCTTTCCTGATTTCATTGAAATCAAAGAACCTCTTCCCCGGCAAATGCAAGAACTCCCCCCACTCCTCGTCGGTCCCGTCAGCCTTCCTCTTCCTCTGCACGAGCTGCAGCACAAGAGGGCGGCGCGTGCAGATATCATTTCCCCGAGGCAAGAAATCGCGCCCCACGAGCGCCTCCAGAACACTAGATTTCCCACTGCTCTGGCTGCCAACTACCGCCACCTGCGGCAACTCGATCGTGGACTGGCTCCCCAGCTGAGCGAAGATATCCTGTAGCTTGTTCACAATCGGTATCACTGAGTGACCCAGCGGCGGCGCCGCTGCTGACGCATTATTCGACACCTCTGCTTGCTCTTCCGCCATGGAATTGATCAGTAATAATTGCTTAACTAATTAATGGATAAAATTGAAAAAATACCGATCGATTGAAATCTGGGGTGAAGATAGGGAGTAAAAAACTATGGAGGGGTTTGAATTTTGGTATTTGGGGGTAGGGTGGGTTGAGAGGGATTGTACGCGATTATTCCAGTATATCGCCCAAACGAGAGGGAGAAATTTGAGAGAATTTCGAATTTATTAATGATTTTCTCTATTATTACAGGTTGTGTGGTTCGGGATTTCGGTGGAGCCAGATTATTGTTTGCACCGGCAAAATCTGGATCGTGTGTACAAGTTTATTGTAAGCCTCTTTTTTCCTTAAAATACAATACAATTCTTTCATTTTCACAAGAGTGATTTATAAATTATTTTACACTATGTAATTTAGTCCGTTTGAATTTTGATAAAAACTAGTATACCAATTATTAATGGTAGGATTCGGCGGTAGAGGATGTCCTAAAATAAAAAATTGAATATATATCAAATTCACCAAAAAAATCCAAAATTGATAACAAATTTAGTCGATGTAATGAATTTTTTTTTTAGTCTTAGAACAAAAGATATGTGTTGTCAAATTTGTCTATTTTGTTTCCTTTCACAAATTTATCCGATTTAATGATAATGGGTTACTTAGATTTAGTAACTTATCTGGGTTGAAGTTCGAGTAAGGCGGACGTTGGTGGTCAATCAATGGTTAAATATTGATCGTTGACCGGTCAACGGTATCTCATCTTTGAAAAATAATGTGAAAATATTTTTAATAAATACGTAACTTATCAAGCAACAAAAAATTATATAATAGTGAAATATAATTCGATCAATAGTAATAATAATGCTAAAAGTGTTTAGTACAACTCCAATTTCATTTTGTGAGACTAGATAAGCTGTGATAATGGTGTCGGGTAAAATAACCATTCAAGTTTCATAAGCTAAAAGATTTACCTCTTCTCTTCATGTTGTGGCTCCGGACATTACGTTAACGAAAAATCATGCGAGTTGAAGTTAATTCTCGTTTGATTACCAATTCTGATGTCTTAGTCAAAATAGGAATGAGAGTAAAAACTCTAATAATACTTTATGTATTATTCAATTTTGATCCACTTTAAAAAAAAATAATAAATCTTTACTTGAAGATTTAGTCATGCAATTACCTTACGTTTTAATTTTTCAAAATTAAGGGACCGTAAATGAAATTTTGAATTTAAAATATCCTTTTTATTTCTCTTTCCACTTCACTTCACTCTCAAGAAGTTTTATATATATATATATATATATATACTAGCTTTAGTACGTGTATTGCGTTTGTGAAAAAATGTAGTGAAAAGTTTTTAGGTTGAAACGATACAAACCTTTTTTTATACAATTATTCCTAAAATAAAATAAAAATTAAAAATAGTTCAATGTTCATTGTTAAAAAAAAATTAAAGAAAAAAAATTTTGTCGAAAAAAAAAATTAAAGAATTTTTTTTTTTAGGTTGTGGGCATATTCGAACGATTTTAAAACAATAAAGACCTTTTATGCAATTATTCCTTTAAAAAAAGGAACAGTAAAATACTGTTCATAAAATTCATTACCAAGATGCCTCGGCAATGAATTTCATTGCCGAGACATATCGGCAGTGAACAGTATTTTACTGTTCACAATTGTGCTTTCTTTTTTTTTTTTTAAAGAAAATGAGTTTAAAAAAAAAATTGGTGAACAGTAAAATAAATTTCATTACCGAAAATTTTACTGTTCAAGGTTTTTTTTTCTTTTTTAATGTGGCAACATTATAAAAAATAAAAACATTCAATTTGCTTAAGATAAAATAAAAAAGATTAATAAAAAAATTGAATGAAAAAGTGTAAAAAATATAAAAACATTCAATTTGCCACCAAGATTTCACAGTCGTGTCTGAATCCTTTTTTAAGTATTTTTAACAATAAACATCCCAACTTTCTTTCAATTTTTGGGTTATTTTTTATATACTAAATTAAATAAGATTAAGTAAACAATGTGGTAGAGTGACTATTTTTATATTTTTATTGAATTGCACTAAGAATTTGAATTGGACCAAACTTTCATTACAACTTTTTCAATTTTTTACTAATGACTCAAAAGCTAAATATTGAAGAATTGTGTACAATTTGTTTATATCATCAAACAAAAAAAAAAAATTTGGTGAAAAATTGAATGAAAAGTAAAAGGAGAAAAATAATAGCATTTATTTAGAATAATTTGTAAAAGGTAAAATAAAAAATAAGATTAGTAAAAATTGAATGAAAATTAAGTGTAAAAAAAAAATGAAAGAAATTTTTTTTTATGTTGTGGGCATATTCGAACAATTTTAAAACAATAGGGACCTTTCATGCAATTATTATAAAAAAAAAAATTGAACATTAAAATACTGTTCATGAACAGTAAAATACTGTTCATGAACAGTTGACATTGCCGAGACATCTCGGCAGTGACTGTTCACAATTGATTTTTTTTTTTTTAATGTGACAACCTTAATAAAAAAAAAAAAAAATTTCATTGCTTGAGAGACATCTCGGCGGTGAACTGCTCATAATTGAATTTTTTTTTTTTTTATAATGTGGCAACCTTAAAACAATAGGGACCTTTTGTGCAATTATTCCTTTAAAAATTGAAAAAAAAAAAAAGAAGTTAAATACTTGATTTCGGTAATCAATTTGATTGCCAATTGGGCTCAATTGCAATCAAATTCCGAGCACTTTTTATTTTATTTTTTTAAATTTTATTGTGTCAAATGGGTTTAAAAAAAATTTGGTGAACCATACAAAGGTATATATACATTCTAAATGACAAATTTATCATTATATAAATTCAATTTTACATTGAAAGAAGAACAAAATATGCAGCTGTATTTTAATTAGGCACTACATTTATAACCTCATATAAAGCTTACGAGGATAAAACAATAGGGACCTTTTGTGCAATTATTCCTTTAAAAAAAAAAAAAGAAATTAAACATCGTTCATCAATCTCGGCAATTGATTGCCAAGCTTCCCTCGGGCAATCAATTGATTGCCGAGGTGGCTTGGCAATCAATTGCCGAGCCTGCTCTGTCAATGGAAGGATTTTCAAAACTAAAATGCGTGCTGAACACATAGAGCTTCTGCAATCTCCTTGGTTGATGGAACTTGGGGCTCTTTACATTAACTTTAATGTATCCAACGGTGGGAAGCAGGTTATAGGTGGTCCATTCTCTTGGAAGAAGTAATTATTTCTTCTAGAATTCTCACTTCATCATTTTTCAGAAGGAAAATTTTAATGAGAAACCGGTTAAGTGATTTTTTGAAAGCAAGAGTTTATATTCGTGTTTTGGCTTGAATTCTGCACTAATTCTCTGCATTTCGAGGAGAAATAAGTTGACTTGATTTGCTGAAATTTGGGCTATTTTGGAGGGTAGAAGAATTACTTGTCCTAAGAAAATTCACAGCTTTGAGTTTCAGGGATCTAATTTAATTTATCAGTTATTCAGACCTCAAATTTGAATCGTTTTTCCAATTTCTCCCGTGAGTTCTATTCTCAGCTTCTGTGTTTATGCATGCATATGTATAAATTACAAAGGTAAAAAATTAAGGCTATTTCATTGTCAAAACAATTGTTTTGACGAAAAAAAAACTACAAGAAAAAATTTCAAAAATTGCGACTATTTCATTGTCAAAACGTTGTCGTGTTGAACGAAAAAAAGCTACAATAAAAAAAATTAAAGCTCTTATAGTATTGTAAGGATATATATACCAATAAAGAGGGGAGGGGAGGTGCAAAGAGAGAGACTCGGCCACTGGCGTAGAAGGGTCTCTTTCAAGGTTAGTTTGCAGAGTTGGCGGGGTTAGCAGTCTTGTTTAATCTGCTTAATGCGAAGTCTAAATCGTCTATTATTTCTTTTATTTTTAGATAATAGTCTAAAATTGATTATCTTGTTCTATAGCGCCGTCTGTTATAATTTTTTCTAATTCTAAAACTTTTCTTTCAAAAGTATTTAAATCCTTATCCTGTAAAATAATTTGTTCTTCTAATAAAGATGAGTCTAATTGTGGTAATTCTCTAAAGATTCTATCTAAAATCTTATATCTTTGCTCTAGACTTTTCTTTATTCTTTCTAATTCTCTACATGTTACTTCTGACAAATAAATAAAATTCTGAAGATAATTTTATCTTCTGTTCTTGGTTGTCTTTTGTTCAAGATGCTTGCGTCTAGGTTCAAAAAATTTGTGTTTTCAAATTTTTGTGTTATCCTACTCGGTACTTCCCTTTTCATAAATTCTTTTAATGTTCTAACAAATCTCCTTTCTTTTTTTTTTTTAATCGGAAAAATAAATAACAAATATCACCACCTAAGACATGTTAACTTGAACCTAATTCTTTTTATTAAGGTTACCACCGGCACTCCTTAATAAATTCCTAAATTAATTGATTCCATTTCCCCACATCTAAAGGACATCTAAGGCTCAATTCTCAGGCCTACAATCCTTACTTATTTGGGTCACTCAGATTAATTTAGAAACAGATGGCTTAAAAATCAAGTTATGCTTTTATAACATGCATAGGATGAAATGAATGATACAACAAATATCAACAAAACATTTCAACAAAATACTTTATAAAACTTCATAAAAATTGCATAAATTAAACATTTTTGAAGATCCGCTAATACATAAAAGAAATTACTACGCAGAGCACATCCACGCTCCATGTGGCTCGTCCCCGAGCAAACCGTAAGCCATCTACTCCCAAAGGCAGCTATACTCCTTCAATCCCCAAACCAACGTAAACTTGTAACGCATAAAGAAAACCCATGCGGCATACAGACCAGCCTAGCCACAAGCTCGATCGATGGCCTTAAAATTTTCACATGGTGGACCCAGGCGGCGCCGCTGACGTATTCGACACCTCTGCTTGCTCTTCCGCCATGGAATTGTAATTGCTTAACTAATTAATGGATAAAATTGAAAAATACCGATCGATTGAAATCTGGGGTGAAGATAGGGAGTAAAAACTATGGAGGGTTTGAATTTTGGTATTTGGGGTAGGGTGGGTTGAGAGGGATTGTACGCGATTATTCCAGTATCGCCCAAACGAGAGGAGAAATTTGAGAGAATTTCGAATTTTTAATGATTTTCTCTATTATTACAGGTTGTGTCATGTGTGGTTCGGATTTCGGTGGAGCCAGATTATTGTTTGCACCGGCAAAATCTGGATCGTGTGTACAAGTTTATTGTAAGCCTCTTTTTCCTTAAAATACTATACAATTCTTTCATTTTCACAAGAGTGATTTATAAATTATTTTACACTATGTAATTTAGTCCGTTTGAATTTTGATAAAACTAGTATACCAATTATTAATGGTAGGATCCGGTGGTAGAGGATGTCCTAAAATAAAAATTGAATATATATCAAATTCACCAAAAATCCAAAATGATAACAAATTTAGTCGATGTAATGATTTTTTTAGTCTTAGAACAAAAGATATGTGTCGTCAAATTTGCCTATTTTGTTTCCTTTCACAAATTTATCCGATTTAATGATAATGGGGTTACTTAGATTTAGTAGCGGATCAGGGTTGAAGTTAAATTCTGACGGACGTTGATCGATAGTTAAATATTGAGTTGACCAGTCAGACTATACTTTGAAAAAATAATGTGAAAATATTTTTAATAAACACGTAACTTATCAAGCAACAAAAAATCATATAATAGTAAAATATAATTCGATCATGATCGTAATAATACTAGAAAGTATTTAGTCAACTCAATTTCATTTGTGAGACTAGATAAGCTGTGATAATGGTACTAGGTAAAATAACCATTCAAGTTTCATAAGCTAAAGAATTACCTTCATTCTCTTAGCCATGTTTCTCCGATCGATGGCTCTTAAAATGCGATTTTGCCTGTCACAACCATGTGTAAGAGCCGCAACACTAACAAGAAAACCAAAGAAAAGAGGATGATGGTTGGCTACACACGATAGCCAAGACCATTTTTTCGTGAAATTTGCAAAGACCTGACCAGACGCGCCTCTCGCCATGTTGTAAATCCGCTACCGCTTAGATTTTGAACCCCTTTTTCTAATGGAATCTTTGTGGACGATGGTGACAGCTGGATCAAGGTGAGTAGAGTTGAAGATTATATTTTGAAGGAGAGTTTTGTCAAAGCATGAGAGATTAAATAGTGAAGACAGAGTGACAAAGGCGCTATTACCTAACTATTTTTTTTTATTATCAGAACGAAAAATTCCATACTGGCCGATGATTAATGAACTCAGATAAAAATAGTGAACCCAAAAACGTGTGATTCAAAAAATGAGTTTTAGAAAAATAAGACCAACACGTAGCTTAAATTACTAAGCACTATAAAAGTGCTCATAATAAAACAAAAGAAGAAGAAGAAGTGCACTTATTTGAAGGGTATAACCGCGAGAGCATGTTTTGGAGAGTTTATTTAAACTCTTTTTTTTTTTTAATCAACTCATTTTTTAACCACATATTATAGAATCCACAACTTTTATTAACTTTTTTCAACAATTTTTATTATAATTTACAAAAACTAATTTTTAAACTCCATCAAACATACAATCAATATTTTTATTTTATTTTTTCGCCTCCTCCTTCATACCATTTTTTGTTGAATTTATGTTACCAGGTAACATGTTAATAATGTCTTGCTCGGTGACTCCAAATTTAAATCAAGACAACTAATCTCAAACTTGGTCAAGCCAGCGGATACTATTTAACTTTCTATGCATCGATTCCAAATAAAAGTTAGCATTTTAGTAGAGTAAAGAGGGCTATAAATTTGACAAACATGCTAATAAGTTCAAAAAAACACACAAACATATATTTACTTTAAAAAAAAGTGGCAAAAAAACTAAGTATGTCTAAGGATACTTATATTGTTTTACTTTTATGTTCTAACAAGGCATTTACTCATTTTTTTTTAAAACTTAGATTGAGTGGTGATATAACATTCATAGTGGGTACTAATTGACATCATTACATTGGTCATTTTTTAAAAAGATGTTGACAACTTTTTCGCAGCTGTTCTGAAAAACACGCTCAGGTGCCACAGTGAAACTTGATCTACATGACTCGCTTAAGTCTTAGGCGCTGCTTTTTGTTCAACTAAAATTTTAACTAAAAAACACACGCCTAACGCCGCCTAGACTCTGCTTAGTCATGCCTAGGCTCATTAGATGCGCACTTTTAGTTATTAAAAGTTTTTTCTTTTTTATATACTGCAAATAATATTAAAATAAGAAAACGTTTTTCACACCTCACGCTCTCACCCCTCGCTTAAGCCTTCCTGCTTAGTCCAAAAACTTGAAACTTGGTCTCCACGCCTAGCCACCATTTATGCTTTTTAGAATATTGCTTTTTGAATTTTTTTAAAAGTCGACTAATGCCAATAATGCGAATGCTGGACGTAACAGGACGGCTGGCCTAGTGTCCACGAGAGTATTATATCACCATTCAACTTTACATTTTTTTTTTTATCCTTAGAAGATAAAAAAAAAATTTAAATTCAACAAATATATTCTCGACAAAGAATCCTTTCTCGAAATAAATTTTTAAACTTGTTAAAGAAGGGGATATTATAAATAATCTCAAACCTGCCATACTTTTATACTATCATTATTACGCAAAGCGTTGTTCTCCTCCACCTAAGTAGGCAGAATTATTTTGGTCCAATTTTATTACACTTGCTCAATTGACATTGGTGGTAGATTTTTATTTTGTCAAATACTTTTTGCTTTCTCTAAAAGCCATACTATAAAGTCCATGGGATATTCTCCTAAGAAATTGATACCCCCTAACTGGCAACTAATAAGATCCGAACACGTCACGACACTGTACCACGTAACATCTGGATCATAAAATCCATCATAATATTTACATAAATTCAATTTGCTTTGGCAGAGCACAAAAATCTTTTTCTCATTGAATTTTGTCCTCTAGGGTTTATTCGCCGCCTCTTTAATCATGGCTCGTCGTAGCTCCGGTTAAGCTTCCTTCTCCTTCTTCATTTTCCGTCAATTAAATCAAGATATTTTCTGGATGATGAAGTTTTTATTGGGTTTACGCCACTCCGTTTCAGTTTAATTTCGAAGATATTGTAAATTCTCCGATTATTTACTTTTTTTCTCTGCCTGAATTATACAACACACACTGTGTTACGGATGCCTACGTCTGTTACTTTCTATCACTCCTTGATTGGGATAATACTTGGTCTAGGATTTTGAATGCTGTTATCCTTCAATGTTTACGTTTGAAGTAGGATTTAATCGATCCTCGCTATGAACTGCTAATGATTTGGATTTTTGAAAAATTCAGATAAGCGTGCATCAAAGCCTTATTTTTTAGGGATGCTGCCAAATAGATTATTTTTAAGAGCTAGAGGCTCACACTGATTATTGGTTAATTGAAAGGTCATTTTGTATTTGTATGAGCTGGGGTGGACTTTCATGTAGATATCAAAGAATAGACGTGGGAGTTCACTATTACTTTTAAGTTGCCATGGTGTTCTTTTGGTTTCTTGTGTGGCATCTGTCTGATCGATGATTTTAGTTCTTTCAACCCCTATTTCTTTTTACTTTTGTTTCTACATCTTAGTTTGTTCCATGGATTTCAGGACGTTGACTTGAAAAACTCTGGATTGTTTCTTTCCTTTATTTTTTATTTTTTGGGTGGGTGGGAAATGGCCAATGCAATTTATCGAGAATACCCTTGTTTCCCTGGTTTATTGCAAGAAAAAGCTCGGTTACTGTCTTATTTGACTTAGCTTAAGACTGGTTTTGTGGTCTCTATTTAAAATATACATTTGTTTGCACAAGTGATCTGCTGAAATACTCCCTCATTGATGCGGATGATGAGTTCTGTTAGCCCTATCTGCTAATGTTGCAATTGACATGATTGCAACGCGGTTCTGTCACTTCTAGAACCACTTCTGCTAGTGTATGTCTGGCTTTTAGAGCAGTCAATTTCTTATTACTTTTGCTATCTATTTTGCAGGAAGATCTGCACGTCCTGCTCCTCGTCCTGCTCCGCACGTAATTCTCCTCAGCCAGGTAACTCCATTGATCATTTAAGAGTTGTACGGAATTTAATTGTTATGTACAAATAATTTTCACCCTCCTCATAGTCTTCTTGCTCTTCACCTCCTAAAAAACAAGCCTCAATTTCTCTTTAGGCTTAAATACTGCTGGACATTGCATGTGGTATATAATTTGTTAAACGTACTGTTATGTGTGTTTCTTGAACTTACAGCGTCTCATGGTTGCAGTGAATCGTGCTCCTCCTCCAGTTCCTGCTCAAGCCAGCAGTGGTGGATCCATGCTTGGAAGCATCGGTTCAACCATAGCTCAAGGTACATACAGTAGATATTTGTCGCCAAAATTACCTTTATAGCAGCTTACAGGATGAATGGCAAAGATTTGAATGAACCTCCTTTTATTGTTTAAATTCCATAGGAATGGCTTTTGGCACTGGAAGTGCAGTGGCACACAGGGCTGTGGATGCTATTGTGGGTCCTCGCACAATTCAACATGAAACTGTTGGTCCTGAAGCAGCTACTGCACCAGCACATGCAACAAACAGCATGGGTGGCTCTGATGCTTGCAGTGTATTGAACAAAAAGCGTGTGATTCAAAAATGAAGTTTAGAAAAAATAAGACCAAACACGCGCTTAAATTACTAAGCACTATAAAAAGTGCTCGCAATAAAACAAAAAGAAAAGTGCACTTCTCTATTTGAAGGGTATAACAGTTTTAGAGCATATTTTGGAGAGTTTATTTAAAACTATTTTTTTTTTAATCAAACTCATTTTTAACCACATATTATAGAATCCACAACTTTTATTAACTTTTTCAACAATTTTTTATTATAATTTCATAAAAAAACTAATTTTAAACTCCATCAAACATACAATCAATATTTTTATTTTTATTTTTTGCCTCCTCCTTCATACCATTTTTGTTGAATTTATGTTACCAGGTAACATGTTAATAATGTCTTGCTCGGTGACTCCAAATTTAAATCAAGACAACTAACTTCAAACTTGGTCGTCGTGATACTATTTAACTTTCTATGCATCGATTCCAAATAAAAGTTAGCATTTTAGTAGAGTAAAGAGGGCTATAAATTTGACAAACATGCTAATAAGTTCAAAAAAACACACAAACATATATTTACTTTAAAAAAAAGTGGCAAAAACTAAGTATGTTCTAAGGATACTTATATTGTTTTACTTTTTATGTTCTAACAAGGCATTTACTCTTTTTTTAAAAAAAACTTGATTGAAAGTGGTGAGATAATATCTATAGTGGTGTAATTAAGACGACATCATTATATTGGCTATTTTTAAAAAGATGTTGACAACTTTTTTGCAGTGTTCTAAAAAACATGCCTAGGTGCTAGGCGCAAAACTTGATCTACATGACTCGCTTAAGTCTTAGGCGCGCGTTTTTTTGTTCAACTAAAATTTTAACTAAAAAACACACGCCTAACGTCGCCTAGACTCGCTTAGTCATGCCTAGGCTCGCTTAGATGCGCACTTTTTAGTTAAAAATATTTTTTCTTTTTTAATATTTAAAATAATATTAAAAATAAGAAAATGTTTTTTCACACCTCGCTCACGCCTCACCCTCGCCTAAGCCTTGCTTAGGTCCAAAAAACTTGAAACTTGGTCTCCACGCCTAGCCACGATTTATGCTTTTAGAATATTTGCTTTTTGAATTTTTTAAAAGTCGACTAATGCCAAGACGCCAATGACAATGTTGGTCACCATAATTAGTGTCCACTATGAGTATTATATCACCACTCAACTTACATTTTTTTTTTTATCCTTGTAAGATAAAAAAAAAAATTTAAATTCACCAAAATATATTCTGACAAAGAATCCTTCGAAAATAAATTTTTAAACTTATAAAAGAAGGGGGATATAACAATCTCAAACTGTGCTACTTTTATACTATCATTATTATGCAAGGTTGTTCTCCTCCACCTAGTAGGGAGAATTATTTTGTCCACTGGACACTTGTTCAATTGACATTGGTAGAGTATTTTATTTTAATGTCAAATACTTTCGCTTTCTCTAACGATTTCTGTCCAGCTTTACAAAAAATAATTCCCCTCCCCCACCCACCTACCCACCCACCCACTATGTAGAAGAGATCAAATCCATATTATTATGTAATTATTTTACTATACTAGGTTACATATTGTATAATATCCCAATAAAATTAAATGGAGATACATTGTTACAACAAAACTAAAAGAGCGGTGTATAATGAAAATGGATATTCTATTGGCATATTGGGGTAAATAGCACAAAACGTCCCTACCTATTGAAGTTATTGTGGAAAAGTCTATACCTTCTAAATTTAAGACTTTCACCCTTACCCTCATCGGATTTCAAGAAAAGCGCCATTCAAATTCCAAAATCACCAATTAACATAGCTGTGAAATTAGTCCAACCACTTTTTCATATATATATATTTCTTTTTAAAATTGAGGGCTTCCCATGCACTTCTAAAATTGTATCGACAAGCCTCATGCCCCAAATCACTAAAACAATTACCAACATGTTAAATTATGAAAATGAAATGTTAAGATTGATTGTCATACTCCTCCTCATTTTCTCTCTCTCGCCAACCTCCACCTATCTCTATCATACATCATCTCGCAATTCATCTCCATTTCACAATTGTAAAACCTGGCTGGTTATCATCAACATTCCTCGACACCGCCACCAGCGCCACATCGCCATTGTCCAAGACCGCCTCGGCTTCGAGAGTTAAAATTTACCACCTCTGTTCCGTTGATGTATCTCCGTAACTCACCCTTCTGAAATTCCCTCACCCACGCCTAGTTCTACCATGGTCTAATTACTCTTTCTAGGTCATAGATCTCTCGGCAACCAGGGGCTTTACTCGGCCCATCCCGTGCACCTTGCTGAATAACCTCCTGCCTCACGACACCTTCAATTTGTCGAACAACAATTTCTTCCGGTGGTTCCCTCCGATCGTAAACTTGCGTTAGCTAAAAGCATTAGATTTGCATTTGAATCAACCTGCAGGGAGATTTACAGTGAGTTTATTTATGAGTTGAGGAATGTTGAGCACTTGATTTAAATGGGAATGCTGATTACGGGTCGGCTGGAAACGAGTCCCGAAAAATGTATCAAGTTTGGCTAATCTTGCTCAAGATGTGAATTTGAGGGAACGGTTGGGGCGGTTTTTGGGTAGTGATGCAATGATGTTGTTTCTGAACTTGAGGGTTTTGATATGAGTGATAATGGTATCCTTGGGAGTCACGGATTGGACAATGCAAATCTCCCAAATGCTAAAGGCCAAGATTTTGATTAAAGCAATTGGTGACAAAGATTTTGCGCTGTATGGGTCGCAGAAATCGCTTTATGCAGATTTGGATATCATTGCCGGCACCTTTGAAATTGTACAAGCTCCTCAATTTGAAAAAGAAGTAATATATATGAAAAAGTTTCGACTAATTTACCCTTACGTTAATGGCTTATTTTTGGACCGAATGACGCCACAGGTGAAACCAAAGAGAAAAGCTGAAAGAGGGCCAAAATTTTGTAGGCTTTGGACGTTTTCCACAATAACTCGCTATTTACCCTTGTATATTGATTAAAAGTTCTGGCAACTAATAAGATCCGAACACGTCACGAGCTCACTGAACCACGTAACATCTGATCATAAAATCCATTTCCACATTTCTATATAAATCTCCACGGTTTTTGGCAGAGGCACAAAAATCTTTTCTCATTGTATTTTTCCTCTCTAGGGTTTATTCGCCGCCTCTTTAATCATGGCTCGTCGTAGCTCCGGTGGTTAGTTTTCCCTTCTCCTTCTTCATTTTCCGTCAATTTTATCAAGATATTTTCCGATCTGAAGTTTTTATTGGGTTTTACGCGCTTTACCCGTTTCAGTTTAATTTCGAAGATATTGTACATTGATTATTTAATTTTTTCTGCCTGAATTTATACAAATATTACTGTAAGCTGATGCCTATTGCCCTGTATTTTCTAGCACTTCCTTGATTGGGACAATACTTGGTATAGGATTTTGAATGCTGTTATCCTTCAATGTTTACGTTTGAAGTAGGATTTAATCGATCCTCGCTATGAACTGCTAATGATTTGGATTTTTGAAAATTCAGATAAGCGTGCATCAAAAGCCTTATTTTTTGAGGATGCTGCCAAATAGATTATTTTAAGAGCTAGAGCTCACACTGATTATTGGTTAATTGAAAGGTCATTTTGTATTTGTATGAGCTGGGAGTGGATCTTCATGTAGATGTCACTTCAAGAACAAGACGTGGGAGTTCACTATTACTTTTAAGTTGCCATGATGTTCTTTTGGTTTTCTATTGTTACCGTGCCATCAGTGTGATGGGAGAGTGTGATTTTAGTTCTTCAACCTCCTATTTTTTACTTTTTGTTTCTACATCTTAGTTTGTTCCATGGATTTCAGGACATTGACTTGAAAAAACTCTGGATTGTTTCTTTCCTTTATTTTTTATTTTTGGTGGTGGAAATGGCCAATGCAATTTATCGAGAATACCCTTGTTTCCTTGGTTTATTGCAAGAAAAAGCTCGATTACTGTCTTATTTGACTTAGCTTAAGACTGGTTTTGTGGTCTCTATTTAAAATATACATTTGTTTGCACAAGTGATCTGGTGAAACACTCCCTCATTGATGCGGATGATGAGTTCTGTTAGCCCTGTCTGCTAATGCTGCACTGACATGATTGCAACGTGGTTCTGTCACTTCTAGAACCACTTCTGCTAGTGTATGTCTGGCTTTTAGAGCAGTCAATTTCATTACTTTTGCTATCTATTTTGCAGGAAGATCTGCACGTCCTGCCTCCCTCGTCCTGCTCCGCACGTAATTCTCCTCAGCCAGGTAACTCCATTGATCATTTAAGACAGTACGGAATTTAATTGTTACGCATAAATAATTTTCACCCTCCTCATAGTCTTCTTGCTCTTCACCTCCTAAAAACAAACAAGCCTCAATTCTCTTTAGGCTTAAATACTGCTGGACATTGCATGTGGTATATAATTTGTTAAACGACTGTTATGTGTGTTTCTTCGAGCTACAGCCGCCTCATGGTTGCAGTGAATCGTGCTCCTCCTCCAGTTCCTGCTCAAGCCAGCAGTGGTGGATCCATGCTTGGAAGCATCGGTTCAACCATAGCTCAAGGTACATACAGTAGATATTTGTCGCCAAAATTACCTTTATAGCAGCTTACAGGATGAATGGCAAAGATTTGAATGAACCTCCTTTTATTGTTTAAATTCTATAGGAATGGCTTTTGGCACTGGAAGTGCAGTGGCACACAGGGCTGTGGATGCTATTGTGGGTCCTCGTGACAATTCAACATGAAACTGTTGGTTCTGAAGCAGCTACTGCACCAGCACATGCAACAAACAGCATGGGTGGCTCTGATGCTTGCAGTGTGCATTCAAAGGCATTCCAAGATGTATGTATCCTCTTTCCCTTTCTTTGCAAATCCTTATTTTATTGAAGCTGATCTGAAACTTGAGGAACAACTGGTCCATCTCGCCACTTTATATTGAAGTTTAATTTCCTTAATTATAAATTAAGAAAAATTTTCACAACACAAAAGTGCATTGTCTTAAATTAAGAATACGCACTATGGGGCCTTGATTCCCTTGTATTTGATTTGGATGAAGTTGTTGTGTTGGTTTGGGAAAACCTTAGTCTGATGCTTCATGTAATAGATGGTCAACAATTTTTGCAGTAATATAACAAATTCTGATGTACATTGGTTGTTGAATCCGACTTTTTCTGAAATTATATTGGATCTTTACCATATTAACCTGTATCATAGTGTAAACCTATGACCATGAGAACAGGGCAACCTCTGATTTTTTGCTTTATCCTTTTCGTAGATTTACATATTACAATTTCTTTTTGGTTCAACATGTTCACATCAGTTTGCTTTTTGATTGCTAAAGGAAAAGTTTCTCATGTTCTTCTTGATCTCTGATTTTCTTGCAGTGCTTGAATGGCTACGGCAATGACATCAAGCAAGTGTCAATTCTATATGGATATGTTGGCAGAGTGTAGGAGAGAAACTCAGGTTCTATGATGAGTTCCTTGCCGTATCTCTGCTTCGCGAGCTCTGATGCATTATTTGTGTTCTGATTTCTGGTGAAACTATGAAACTATGATCGATTTATTCTTATCAATGGACATTTGTTACCATTGTACACGCTAGTTACTGGTACTTTTTTCAATAAATAATGGTTTGAAATGCAAACATGGTTCAGAAATAATCTTAATTGCTTCAAATGGATATGCACCCGCTTTTTTTGTGATTTTATTGGTGTTATGTCTATATTATTGAATTTTGAGCCAGCGCACAGTGCTTTTACCCTAGGTTTTTATTTAGGTAGATTGAATTATGTTCGAAAGTTAATCCTATTTGAGTAGGGAGTGTATGGGATTATTGTAAATCAAGAGTTAATCCTATTTGAGTAGGAGTGTATGGGATTATTGTAAATCAAGCATTGCCTTTAGGGTGCATCATCCTTGCTGGTTTGCTTGGATTTGTACAATTTTAAGGGCTATTCTTCCCATGCATAATATAGGCTGAGTTTCTTGTGAACCTTTCTAATAACATCGACCAGATTCTGGAACGTGAAATTACTAGACACAGTGATTGTCGCTCCATGTGCATGCCTTTCAATTTTCGGGCGATAATCAACCCATTACTCTTAATGCAGAAAATTATAGTTGAGACCATGAAAGGTCATATAGTTAGTTTGATATGTTTGCAAAACCCTTAAAAGTGTCGATTCTAAACTTGTGGTTTATACAATTCAAAGCTACTAGATATTAGCAAAAATTAGGCCAGGTTAGTTTTGATCATCCCCTTGTATCATATAACCCAGTTGTATACTATTATGAACATGAGCCAATTTGAATTTAGGTCTATGCAAAATATGAGCTAAAAGTCGTCATTCTTTTAATCTATTTTCAAACAGTTCCACCAACACTTTTTGTGTTATTGTGTACAATATCTTCTTATATCTTGTACATTGTTGTATGTTCCATTTCCATTTTAATATCCTTGTTTACGCATCGAATTCTGCCCCAAAATAGAGTTCAGACCCATTTAATAAAAAACGATTTTGTAAACCAAATTGAAAATGTTTTTTAAGGTAGAAGGTTCTCTGACGAAAATGCTGAAGTGAATTCTCTTGCTAAACTGCTCAAGATTCTATTAAAATTTCCAGGTTTCATCACAATCTCCTTTCAGGAAACCAGTGCACAGTTTCTTCCATGCCTCGCTGTCTGTCCCATTAGCCTCCAACCTGACTTGGCTTCTTCAGCGCAAGACTCCTAAATCATACGGTTCAAATATCAAGAGTTTAGATAATTTATTAGGATTTAAGAATTGAAATATTGGGATTTCGGTATTTAAGTTTTACCTTGATGAGATCACGTGGAGAAGTCGGTCGATGAGGTGCAATAGGATGTCCTTAGTGTACTCAGGGTGACCTTGAATGCCCATAATATGATCACCATACCGGAACATTTCAATTCCAGTGTTGTTTGACCATGCCATCACCTCTGCTTTTGAGGGAGCTCCCAAACCTAATCCAGTAGGGGTAGATGTACATTTCAGCCGGAAAAGACAAGATAAGTTTTAGCAGTATAGGTTGTACAAACCTCATCTCTGTGGCACTCAATGATAGATAGGGAAGCTGGCAATTTCAGAGAAGTGATGATGTTTGATGATTGTAAAAGACATTTGTGATTCCAATGTCCCAACCTGAACTTGTTTCGTCCAATCTTTTCCTCCCAAAGATCGTCCCAATATCTAGTAACATCAAAAACCATTTTAACATACGAAAGCAAAAGTTATACAAAGCAATTGAGTTCTATCATCGTAGCATACTTGTCAGTCTCCATTTAGCATCCTAATTAGAAATGTAAACTGAATGAAAATCAATTGTGGGTGCACAATGGTTTAGGACCTGGGATGTTTATTTGTTTTCAATTCAATATTACGTATAAGCATAATGACATATTAAGTGATTGACCTCACCTGAATTAGATAGGTGGCCCGTGATGTTGAAAGACAAATTTATTACAACCTTATCACCTCATTATTTGAACGTGTCCACTTATAATCTTTGACACAATATATAGTATTTTTTAAAACAGTATAAAATGGAACCTGAAACACGGGGGACCAGTGAACCATCCCATTCAAATCCAATTGTACTGCTCATGGACAACCACATGAAGACCAATAACTTGGAACACATTTACACTACCTCTAGGAATCTCTGTAAAATTATAAATCTAGGGTGTTACAGAGTGATAAGAATTTTTTTATAAAAATATATCATTTTTATAAAAAATAAGTTTTAATTTATTATTATTGTATTGTCCAAAGCCACCAGTAATTACGTGAGAGGAAAACAAAAATGTGCACACACATAAAGAGTAATCTTCGATCACAAGACTCATCAATAACGTCACATTTCTAGTATAATGAAGCTTCAAATCAAACAAAATATGTATATACATACATGCACCCCTTTATTTATAAATAATAATTTAATTTAATTTAATTTTTCTGTGGTTAAAATAATAAAACGGACGACTTTTCAAGAATTATATGGGCATTTAATATAGGTAAAGATTGGATTGTTTTAGCCGCTTTTAAAAGTTTTAAAAAAAATGAGCAACTTATGTCTATAAGAAATGATTATTTTATGCTATAATAAGTCCCATTGCAAGTGGTGCTACTGTGATATTATTAACAATTTATTCCGTTGAAGCAATCCTAAGCCACGTAGTATACACTCTCAACTCAAACTGTATTCCTTAAAAGCCCCTTAAATACTTAAGTTGGTTTATAAATTATTGAATTTATATTTAATTTTATTTAAACAATGTAACAAAGTGTCCATATAGGAAAAAAACAAGATTGCTTTTAGGGCCACGATAATTAAACACGAAAAGAGACAAAACAATGTCACCTAGCACTGAGAAAAGATACCCTATCCCACCCAACTCCACCCCTCCAAAACATGACAGCTGTATACATTTATGAGTTCTAACGAGACATGAAAACTCAACAAACAAAATTCAATTAGCTTAGGGACCAAAATGAAAGAAAAACTACCTGATGACCAAAGCAGATGCCCAGAACTTTTTTTTTTCATTGCATCCAATTTCTTGATCAAATTCAAGAGTTCACAGATCCAAAGATCATCGCCATGGGCGTCATTATAGCTTCCTGTGATCACAAACCATCGTATTCTCCGACCTTTTCATCATCGGAATTTCCCCATTTGCCACTGGGAACAAATCCTCATATTTCGCCTCTTCTTCAAGCATTCTTACGAACACCCAAAATACCCCCCATAGATTTTCTTTACGTACTCTGAGTCCTCTGCACAAAGAAGAACAGCAACTGGTTACCCATTTTCTCTCTCTGTATGTATATGCGCGTCGTGTATGTATATACAGAGAGAAAGTGCTTTACCCGTTTCAGTTTAATTTCGAAGATATTGTAAATTGATTATTTAATTTTTTCTGCCTGAATTTATACAAATATTACTGTAAGCTGATGCCTATTGCCCATATTTTCTATCACTTCCTTGATTGGGATAATACTTGGTCTAGGATTTTGAATGCTGTTATCCTTCAATGTTTACGTTTGAAGTAGGATTTAATCGATCCTCGCTATGAACTGCTAATGATTTGGATTTTTTGAAAAATTCAGATAAGCGTGCATCAAAGCCTTATTTTTTTAGGGATGCTGCCAAATAGATTATTTTTAAGAGCTAGAGGCTCACACTGATTATTGGTTAATTGAAAGGTCATTTTGTATTTGTATGAGCTGGGAGTGGACTTTCATGTAGATGTCACTTCAAGAATAAGACGTGGGAGTTCACTATTACTTTTAAGTTGCCATGGTGTTCTTTTGGTTTTCTATTGTTACCGTGCCATCAGTGTGATGGAAGAGTGTGATTTTTAGTTCTTTCAACCCCTATTTCTTTTTACTTTTTGTTTCTACATCTTAGTTTGTTCCATGGATTTCAGGACGTTGACTTGAAAAACTCTGGATTGTTTCTTTCCTTTATTTTTTATTTTTTGGGTGGGTGGGAAATGGCCAATGCAATTTATCGAGAATACCCTTGTTTCCCCTGGTTTATTGCAAGAAAAAGCTCGATTACTGTCTTATTTGACTTAGCTTAAGACTGGTTTTGTGGTCTCTATTTAAAATATACATTTGTTTGCACAAGTGATCTGCTGAAACACTCCCTCATTGATGCGGATGATGAGTTCTGTTAGCCCTGTCTGCTAATGTTGCAATTGACATGATTGCAACGTGGTTCTGTCACTTCTAGAACCACTTCTGCTAGTGTATGTCTGGCTTTTAGAGCAGTCAATTTCTTATTACTTTTGCTATCTATTTTGCAGGAAGATCTGCACGTCCAGCTCCTCGTCCTTCTCCGGCACGTAATTCTCCTCAGCCAGGTAACTCCATTGATCATTTAAGAGTTGTACGGAATTTAATTGTTATGTACAAATAATTTTCACCCTCCTCATAGTCTTCTTGCTCTTCACCTCCTAAAAAAAACAAGCCTCAATTTCTCTTTAGGCTTAAATACTGCTGGACATTGCATGTGGTATATAATTTGTTAAACGTACTGTTATGTGTGTTTCTTCGGAGCTTACAGCGTCTCATGGTTGCAGTGAATCGTGCTCCTCCTCCAGTTCCTGCTCAAGCCAGCAGTGGTGGATCCATGCTTGGAAGCATCGGTTCAACCATAGCTCAAGGTACATACAGTAGATATTTGTCGCCAAAATTACCTTTATAGCAGCTTACAGGATGAATGGCAAAGATTTGAATGAACCTCCTTTTATTGTTTAAATTCCATAGGAATGGCTTTTGGCACTGGAAGTGCAGTGGCACACAGGGCTGTGGATGCTATTGTGGGTCCTCGCACAATTCAACATGAAACTGTTGGTCCTGAAGCAGCTACTGCACCAGCACATGCAACAAACAGCATGGGTGGCTCTGATGCTTGCAGTGTGCATTCAAAGGCATTCCAAGATGTATGTATCCTCCTTTCCCTTTCTTTTGCAAATCCTTATTTTATTGAAGCTGATCTGAAACTTGAGGAACAACTGGTCCATCTCGCCACTTTATATTGAAGTTTAATTTCCTTAATTATAAATTAAGAAAAAATTCTTCTACAACACAAAAGTGCATTGTCTTAAATTCGTAAATACGTACCATGGGGCCTTGATTCCCTTGTATTTGATTTGGATGAAGTTGTTGTGTTGGTTTGGGAAAACCTTAGTCTGATGCTTCATGTAATAGATGGTCAACAATTTTTGCAGTAATATAACAAATTCTGATGTACATTGGTTGTTGAATCCGACTTTTCTGAAATTATATTGGATCTTTACTATATTAACCTGTATCATAGTGTAAACCTATGACCATGAGAACAGGGCAACCTCTGATTTTTTGCTTTATCCTTTCGTGTAGATTTACATATTACTAATTTCTTTTGGTTCAACATGTTCACATCAGTTTGCTTTTTGATTGCTAAAGGAAAAGTTTCTCATGTTCTTCTCTTGATCTCTGATTTTCTTGCAGTGCTTGAATGGCTACGGCAATGACATCAGCAAGTGTCAATTCTATATGGATATGTTGGCAGAGTGTAGGAGAAACTCAGGCTCTATGATGAGTTCCTAAGCGTATCTCTGCTTCGCGAGCTCTGATGCATTATTTGTGTTCTGATTTCTGGTGAAACTATGAAACTATGATCGACGATTCTTATCAATGGACATTTGTTACCATTGTACACGTTACTGGTACTTTTTCAATAAATAATGGTTTGAAAATGCAAACATGGTTCAGAAATAATCTTAATTGCTTCAAATGGATATGCACCCGCTTTTATTTGTGGATTTTATTGGTGTTATGTCTATATTATTGAATTTTGAGCCAGCGCACAGTGCTTTACCCTAGGTTTTTATTTAGGTAGATTGAATTCATGTTCGAGTTAATCCTATTTGAGTAGGAGTGTATGGGATTATTGTAAATCAAGAGTTAATCCTATTTGAGTAGGAGTGTATGGGATTATTGTAAATCAAGCATTGCCTTAGGTGCATAATCCTTGCTGGTTTGCTTGGATTTGTACAATTTTAAGGGCCATTTTTCCCCATGCATAATATAGACTGAGTTTCTTGTGAACCTTTCTAATAACATCGACCAGATTCTGAATGAAATTACTAGACACAGTGATTGTCGCTCCATGTGCATGCCTTTCAATTTTCGTCGATAATTCGAACCCATTACTCTTAATGCAGAAAATTATAGTGAGACCATGAAAGGTCATATAGTTAGTTTGACATGTTTGCAAAACCCTTTAAAGTGTCTATTCTAAACTTGTGGTCAATACAATTCAAAGCTACTAGATATTAGCAAAAAATTAGGCAAGGTTAGTTTCGATCATCCCTTGTATCATATAACCCAATTGTATACTATTATGAACATGAGCAAATTTGAATTTAGGTCTATGCAAAATATGAGCTAACAAAGTCGTCATTCTTTTAATCTATTTTCAAACAGTTCCACCAACACTTGTTTGTGTTATTGTGTACAATATCTTCTTATATCTTATACATTGTTGTATGTTACCATTTCCATTTTAATATCCTTGTTTACGCATCGAATTCTGCCCAAAATAGAGTTCAGACCCGTTTAATAAAAACGATTTTGTAACCAAATTGAAAACGTTTTTAAGGTAGAAGGTTCTCTGATGAAAATGCTGAAGTGAATTCTCTTTGCTAAACTGCTCAAGATTCTATTAAAAATTTCCAGGTTTCCATCACAATCTCCCTTTCAGGAAACCAGTGCACAGTTTCTTCCATGCCTCGCTGTCTGTCTCATTAGCCTCCAACCTGGACTTGGCTTCTTCAGCGCAAGACTCCTAAATCATACGGTTCAAATATCAAGAGTTTAGATAATTTATTAGGATTTAAGAATTGAAATACTGGGATTTCGGTATTTAAGTTTTACCTTGATGAGATCACGGTGGAGAAGTCGGTCGATGAGGTGCAATAGGATGTCCTTAGTGTACTCAGGGTGACCTTGAATGCCCATAATATGATCACCATACCGGAACATTTCAATTCCAGTGTTGTTTGACCATGCCATCACCTCTGCTTTTGGAGGGAGCTCCCAAACCTAATCCAGTAGGGTAGATATAATATTTCGAAGCCGGAAAAGACAAGATAAGTTTTAGCAGTGTAGGTTGTACAAACCTCATCTCTGTGGCACTCAATGATAGATAGGGAAGCAGGCAATTTCAGAGAAGTGATGATGTTTGATGATTGTAAAAAGACATTTGTGATTCCAATGTCCCAACCTGAACTTGCTCGTCCAATCTTTCCTCCCAAAGATCGTCCCAATATCTATAGTAACATCAAAAACCATTTTTAACATACGAAAGCAAAAGTTATACAAAGCAATTTTGAGTTCTATCGTAGCATACTTGTCATCTCCATTTTGCATCCTAATTAGGAAATGTAAACTGAATGAAAATCGATTGTGGGTGCACCGTGGTTTAGGACCTGGGATGTTTTTTTGTTTTCAATTCAATATTACGTACTAAGCATAATGGCATATTAAGTGATTGACCTCACCTGACTTAGATAGGTGGCCCGTGATGTTGAAAGACAAATTTATTACAACCTTATCACCTCATTATTTGAACGTGTCCACTTATAATCTTTGACACAATATATAGTATTTTTTAAAACAGTATAAAATGGAACGGGGAACACGGGGGACCAGTGAACCATCCCATTCAAATCCAATTGTACTGCTCATGGACAACCACATGAAGACCAATAACTTGGAACACATTTACACTACCTCTAGGAATCTCTGTAAAATTATAAATCTAGGGTGTTACAGAGTGATAAGAATTTTTTTATAAAAATATATAATTTTTATAAAAAATAAGTTTTAATTTATTATTATTGTATTGTCCAAAGCCACTCGTAATTACGTGAGAGGAAAACAAAAATGTGCACACACATAAAAGAGTAATCTTCGATCACAAGACTCATCAATAACGTCACATTTCTAGTATACGTAGCTTTCCAAATCAAACAAAATATGTGTATATACACGCACCCCTATATTTATAAATAATAATTTAATTTAATTTAATTTTTCTGTGGTTAAAATAATAAAACGGACGACTTTTCAAGAATTATATGGGCATTTAATATAGGTAAAGATTGGATTGTTTTAGCCGCTTTTAAAAGTTTTAAAAAATGAGCAACTTATGTCTATATGAAATGATTATTTTATGCTATAATAAGTCCCATTGCAAGTGGTGCTACTGTGATAATATTAACAATTTATTCCGTTGAAGCAATCCTAAGCCACGTAGTATACACTCTCAACTCAAACTGTATTCCCTTAAAAGCCCCTTAAATACTTAAGCTGGTTTATAAATTATTGGAATTTATATTTAATTTTATTTAAACAATGTAACAAAGTGTCCATATAGGAAAAACAAGATTGCTTTAGGGCCACGATAATTAAACACGAAAAGAGACAAAACAATGTCACCTTTAGCACTGAGAAAAGATACCCTATCCCACCCAACTCCACCCCCTCCAAAACATGACAGCTGTATACATTTATGAGTTCTAACAAGACATGAAAACTCAACAAACAAAATTCAATTAGCTCAGGGACTAAAATGAAAGAAAAAAAACTTACCTGATGACCAAAGCAGATGCCCAGAACTTTCTTTTTCATTGCATCCAATTTCTTGATCAAATTCAAGAGTTCACAGATCCAAAGATCATCGCCATGGGCGTCATTACAGCTTCCTGTGATCACAAATCCATCGTATTCTCCGACCTTTTCATCATCGGGAATTTCCCCATTTGCCACTGGGAACAAATCCCATATTTCGCCTTCTTCTTCAAGCATTCTTACGAACACCCAAAAATACCCCCCATAGATTTTCTTTACGTACTCTGAGTCCTCTGCACAAAGAAGAACAGCAAACTTTCGGCCACCCATTTTCTCTCTCTGTATGTATATGCGCGTCGTGTGTATGTATATACAGAGAGAGAAAGTGGTCTTCTGGGGATGGGGGTGGGGTAGGGATTCTGGGCTGGCCTTTTAGTCTGAGGAGAGGGGAATGTAGCAATGAGGTTGATACGAAAAACACGACGTATTTATAGTAGTTTATGAGAAAGTCCCAATATATGAATTTACAAATTTATCCCTGTTACATTTTATTAAGATAATATCTCACATTTAGCCTCCAACTTTTATTGTCCTTGCGCTTTTCATCTCCAACCTTCAAAAATAGCACCTTTTAATCCCCTAACATTTAGCGCCACCTAGGGGTGGCAAATTGGCCGAAGGACTCGTGGGCCAAATAGTCACAAAAGTAACAATTTGGGTTCTATTAATTTGTTTAAAAATTTAATTTTTTCTTAAAAGAATCTTTTTGTAGGTGGCTCAATTCGGTTTATGATTTTCCATAAGTTCATAGGCTGAATTGAACAATTGCCACTCTTAACTCCTCTTTTTTGCCATTTTCTCCCCCAAACTAGCGTTAATATGTCTGGACGAACGCACAAGGTTAATTTTTTATGGGCAAAATTGTCTCACCAATGTTATCTCCGCCTTTTTCATCCAAAATTGAAAAGTATGATTTTAAAGGTTGGAGACGAAAAGCAACGAGCACTAGAGATTGAAGATGGATGTGCAATTTTTCCGTTTTTGATTAATTTCCCTTGACTCCTTGAGTAATGTACCTACCCTATTTATGCTGATGCAAACGATTATGTATCAAATATACTGTTTAAAGGTTCAATGAATTTGGACTACAATTTGAGGTTTTACTTTCTTTTCTTTTCTTTTTTCTGCTTTTTCAATTTCATTTATAAAATCAAATAATTCATTCTTTTAAAATATTTTATTCAGCCATGGTTCGAATTCATAGTTGAAATCAACACGATCGAAATTATCTTAATTGGGTCTAGGCTTGAGCCTGGATCAAGTCCAAACAACAAATGATTTTAAAGCCAACTTAACTTATTGAATTGAATTCTAATTTATTTGGTATGACTCGAAAGACCAATGCATACAACATAACGTGACATGATGAGACTATCTTGACATATTAAGTATGTTGAATTTAGGTGACCATGACAACATATTTGGTAAGTAATACTAGATAAGAGTGGACAATTCTAATAAAATTTTAATTTTTTTGCTATCGTTCAATCTTATCATATTTTCTACTGTATATCAAACATGCACTTATTTGTTAAACATCTTAGTTAGGACGCCATTTTGACTACTAGCACCATATTTGAGTTTATCAATGTTTTAAAAAATATAAAGCGTAATTAAGCGTGGAGACATGAGCTTTAAACTTTTTAAGTATAGGCGCAAGATAAAAACGAAACGAGGGTGAAGTGTGGCTAGACCTCTAGGCCGCCTAGACATTTTAAAAATTGGAGTTTAGTAGTGACCTCAATTTGTTGCCGTCCCTAAGTTGGGAATGCATTCCAGCCATCACGAGTTATGTTATGTGTTGTGTTGTGTTGGACGAACTAGTGTGCCTAGCCACCATCCAACAACACTGATGAAGACCCGGGGATTGATTTTGGTGTTTCAACAAACACAAATATGTCCAAAAAAACTGATAAAGCCATCAATGGAGAAAAATTTGTGTTTGCTGACAATTCTTCCACAGATGTATTTGCCTTTAGTAAATTCAGCATTCATTGCTTCCACAAAACAAATCACCAATAAACTCTTTAATGCAACACTACTAGACTATATTAGACAAGGACAATAGACAAGATTTTAGCCATAATCATTTCGAATTCAAAAAATCTCCTAACAAATAACCATAATAATGGTTAACCAATTTCTATTAGAATGTTTGCAAGTACCATGTCATACTAGACAATAGAACATAGAAATGTATCAGGTGTTGGGTTGTATGTTCAAATAGTATAATTTTATTGTGATAAAATGACAATTTATATTGAATAAAACTTTGGTTTGTATTCATTTATTATTATTGCATTTATTTAATATTGAGCATGTGAATAAAGTGTCAATGATCACTTGTGATAATATAAGTTGGATGCTTGCGTTGAGAAGCATAGTGTGACACAACTTATATTTTGATCATAAATAAAATTGTTCACAACTAATATATGATGGTTGATGCCTTGTATCGAAAGATTGTAGTGTTAACTATTTAATCATTTGAGTATGCGATTTGTCCTTATCGCAGAAATGGTTTAATAGTGACATTAGTACACTTGGAGTGTATTGAATAGATCACATATCGAATTTAATTATATAGCATGATCGTGCGAATAATTAAATTTTACTTGATCACCGAATATTTTATCTAAATCCATTGACGGGATTGTGTATATCTTTTCGTTAGTTTGATGGTTTTTTGATTCTTCAATAGGTGAGATCAATTTAATTGATCAAATAGCTCGGTGAGTTGGAAGCTTGAGAATGAGCGAAGTAGAAAATCCGAATCTGTGTCAGGAACTGATGCGTCTTGAAAAATGGGTCGAGTGACATATTAAGTATTTTCTATTGAAGGTTATAAATCTGAGCTCAGTGTTTAGTAACGGCTAAACTTTGACATCCGTGAATTAGTTCACCTGACCATTAAAGAAAATGTACCTTAAAGTTAGTGAATAATTAGAGGGGCAACACGATCATCTATGCTCATACCTAATTATCGGATCTCGGACATCTATATATATAGACACACATACACAGTAGGTTAGAAGAAAGTATTACAACTTATGTAATCTTATATATTCTAAGAGTGTAGTCTTTTGTCTTTAATGGAAAAATCAAGATACTAATAATTAGATTGAGCGATCTAGGGTCGACTAGACATAATCTAATTATTGGAGCTTGGAAAATATATATCCAAATAGTTCATGTGGTAGTTCTATAAAGTTTTGGGCTTTAATCACATTTACTATGAAAGTTTTGGATTTAATTGTAATTGTGATATAAATTCAAGAATTACATTTATAATTAAAGCAATCATAAGTTAATTGGATTTGTTTGCAATTAGGACTCTTGTCCTTGTTTGTAATTAGAACTCTTGTCTTATTCATATCACATCACATCCCATTCAATCCCATGTGACTTATATTCAATCCAACAATTAAGGGTGTGATTGATTGGCACCAATTTCATGGAAAATGTAAGGAAAACAATTTCTACTTTGGCTGTTTGATAAAAAAGCGAAAATGAAAAATAAATTCTGGGTCTGACAATCACTTTAAACTTTTTTTACCAATTCCATGAAAAATATTTTATTATGAGTATGGTGATTTTTATTTTCTAACTTGGCGTGCATGGAAAAAGAAAATATTTTTTTTTTTTGATTGGCGTATTTTCCATGGAAAATCAAAGAAAATGTTGTCAAATCCAAAAAATTTTTTTCCACATTTATTGTTTGATTGAGAAAATAAAATGGATTTTACATAGTAAGTTTTAAAGTTCGATTTTTTTCCCACTTTCTTGGAAAATATTTTCTCATTTATATAGTAGAATTTATTTTCCACATTCCATGGAAAATATTTTCATTTTCCACCTTTTTTCCATGCATGCCAATCAAACACACCCTTAGATTTTATTATGTCGAGAACGTGATGTTGGAAATTGGCACCAGAATTAGTTGGAAACAAAAAAAAAATTTAATTCAATAAATTAGGATCTTTGCTAGGCATCGAAGTGTTTATTATAATTAAATACCAATAGTTTAGTATTATATCTGAATCGATAAACGATACTGAATTTTGATCTGATTCACGAACTTTCCGCTTTTAATTCACGAATTTGGTGCTCCCAACGTTCAAGTTTTCTATAGTATTCTCCCAAGTATAGATTATACCCCAACCTTTTAATTGAATCAAAAACTAATTTCTGTAGTGGACAAACTTTAAAAAACCAAGAAGATAAAATTCAAGTCGAACAAAACTTAAGAATTTTCTCTCTCTTATTTTCTTAGGGTGTGTTTGATTGGCAAAGGTAGAAAAGAAAAAAAATCAAAGTAGAACAAAATAGTCATCTACAACCCCCAAACCACAACCCAAGAAAGAAGAACAGGGTGAAAGGATAGATAAATTGGGGAAGGCGGACCACCTCCCCACTATGTAAAATCACACATTCACCTATATTATATGCAAAGATTGTATTGCATTGCATTGTTGAATATACATATCAATCATTAACTCATGATAATACAATGGAGAGCAGAGAATTGGGAGGGGGGCCATGAACTACATTATGATGCTTTTTCTCAATTATCAAAACATATAGTAAATTCATTTCCTATGTTTTCTTTCTCATTTATGCATTGGAAAATAAGCAAAACTTATGAAGTTAATGTATACACAACAAGAAACATACTCTCTGATCACAAATTCATGTCAATTGAGGTATACAGCACACATCTTTAATGGCATCCTCAATGCTGAGATGAAAAAGAACTCATAAACTTTTTCGACTTCTTCGTGTTCATCTTTTCATCATTCTTGGACTCGTGCTTCTGTACAAGCCACTGCAACGATCGAATCTCATGATCACGATTAGTATTGAATCTACACATATATATCTTATTGTAATCATCTATTTTGTGAGTTTAGTCTTCTAAGAAGGCGAGTTCATATATCTCTATTTCTCGTTCAACATATTAATGTCAAGTGAGCTATACAACACATCTTCAATGGCATCCTCAAAGCTGGGATTCAAAGAACTATAATCTTCTTCGAATTCTTCACATTCTTCCTTTTCATCATTGTTCCCAAAACGTTTCAACTCTCTCCTACACGATATCATCTGATCTTCCAAAAGAGCCCTTTCGGACGAATGCCTCATTACAAGCCACTGCAATGACCGAATCACTTCTTGATCATGGAGTTGCTTCTTTTCAGCCAATCTACGGTACTGGTTAGCTTCCATTTCGATCAAACTCTTTTCGTTCTGAAGTCGCAAAATCATAGCCATTGTTTCCTCAGCTGCAGTGGCAGAAGCTGCCCTTTCCTTCTCAAGTTCTGTACAAGCTGCATTTGCTCTCCTCCTCTCAATCTTTACCAGTTTCCTCAATTCTGTAATGTCAAGTTCTTCATCTTTCTCAATATATTCTTTTTCATCATCACATTCTTCGTAATCTGTAATATTTATTTCATCATCATCAGTAAATAGATTCATTTTTTCTGTTTTTTCCTCCATTTTTTGAATTACCGGCGCATTAGAATTTCTCCACCCACATTTGCAATTTGAAATGAAATTCTCGTCAAAATCATTTTTTGAACAAAACCCATCTGATTTTCCACTAAAATCGCTTATAAAGCGAACCAAACCTCTGAAAGACCAATCAAATTGTAAGAGCTTTAACCCAAGACCAAACAACAAGAACACCCCCAAATATTCAAAAACTTGCTTCAAAATCCCAAACGCCAAAAACCTACATACAAAATCACCCAATTGCTTCAAATATGCGATACAATCCATCAAAATGCACCCCCTCACCAGGCACTCCGGAAAATTCTTATGAAACTCAAGAACACAGCATACAATGAGGTACAAATACAGCCGACCCAGAATCTGCATGTGGTATTTTGAGTTCAGATTCTTCAATACCAGTGTTCTAATAACTCAGGCACAACCATATACACAAAACACAAAAAGGGATTCACCCACCAAAAGAAAAAAAGCAAAACTAGTAGTAGTATATGTTTTCTGCAGCAAGTATATGGAACACTACATCCACCGACCGACCCAGACAGAGAGAGAGAGAGAGAGAGAGAGAGAGAGAGAATGGATTATCGGGAAGAGAGAAATGGGGCGCAAATATTGAGGCCAGAGATTTATTATCAGATGTAGCAACGGATTCTTGCCAGGAATTCGTGGGTAGTGGGAGCAGTAACATAAGGATAAATTTGATAATTGGGACGAACAATAAATGCTAATTATAGGGAATTTATGACAATAATATATATTTATGACAATAATATATATATTTATTTAAAATTTAGTTATTATAGTTGTTATGTGCCGGTCCTACATGGCAACCAACGGGGGCAAGATAGTCCCACCCACACGCCACGTAAGCATAGTCGAAACAAATACACTTTCACCTAACCCTTCTCCGAGGCGGCTTGAACCAAGGAGGCAGGTTACCGAGGCACATGGGTCGGAACAGCTTCATTGGCCGACCCTGATTGCGTGTCCAGAAGCCTCCCCCGACACCAACCTCGAAAAGATTGATGGGATAAGCCGCTAATGCGAACTTGTCGTGATCATAACCCCAAACTGCAATGAAAGAACTTTCCCATTAATATTAATGACATGACACCAAAGATGTGACTTAAGAACCCCTTAGATTGAGCCACGTGTCGAACATCGAAGGGGATCAGTCTTATAGAATTTGCCTATAAATACTAAGCTTATTTCCATAAGAAAGGGATGTTGAAAAGATTACTATCACCACACATATAACAAGTCCTCCTTTCTAATAACTTTTAAGTGCTACAACCACCTGAAAATTTGTTAGTAGGAGGCCCTCAGGCTTTCACCTTTGCCTTAAGAGTATTTCTGACTTTTTATCTTCCTTCCATCCGGACGGGAGGTTATCTCCGTGGTTGAATAAACCACGTGGCAGTCTAAATTAGAGGAAAGCACACGTGGGCATAGGTAGCGTGGGGATCCTGTTGGCAACCATTTTTGGGGGTCAACAATAGTCTAGAAATGATCTCTTATTTACTTATGTTGTCTATTTATGTTGTTCACGCTAAGGTGGCATCACATGATTGGTAGAAATAATGAGACCGTGAACTACTAATCATGTGATGTCACCTCAGCGTGAACACTAGGCAATATATGTGTGCAAGATAAGTGGGTAGGAGATTATTTTCCTACAGTTTGAATAATAAATTTTACTCAAATTTTTTCTATAGATAACAAGACACGTTAAATATGGACATATTAGAAAACAAAAAAAATTAAATATACTATCAACAAAGAAAGTGATATATAATTTGATACAGATAAATAAGAAAAATAATTCTATCTTTATGAGAATATATACGTAGGCGTTTTTATTACACTGAATTGAATCGAACAGTACAATTTATAATATACAAGATTTTAATTTTTTTTAATATTATTTAGTACGTCACTAATTGTCCAACTTTATAAAAGAAAATAATTTACTATTACGATCTAATTTACTAAACTACTAATTAAAAAATAAATTAATTAATTAAAAGTAATAACAGAAATGTATTAAATTAATTTAATGTGTTAAGAAAATTATTGAATGCTAATATTTGATTATTTGTTATTGAATAATGAATAATGTATTAAAATTTTGTCCTCAAGATTTATTAGATAAAAGTCAGTATTAAATAATATGTTATATAAAAAAATTTAACATATATATAACACCATTTATTTATTATAAAATTAATATTTTATTTGATTATGTCATAATTGAAGTGTCAAAAAGGTTTAAATAATCAAAATTGATAGAAAAAATAAAAACTTAAAAAATTCTTATACTAGATTTATCTTGTAATCTACTCAAAATTATAAGGTCTTGACCTCAACGCTTTGAAAAACGTTTTTAGAAAGTGGAATTTTGTTAAAATCTCTTATTTGGTTGGTTGTTAAGGTAAGAATAAGCATGAATTTTAATTTTGTTGACGAATTTATTGAGAGAGAATAAGAATAGAGTAGAAGTTTTGACAGCGTAGAAGATCTATTTTTGACTTATTTAGACGATATGGATCGTGATCGTTGTTCTTTAAAGAAACAGATATAGTTTTTGCATACGTGCTCAAAATTTTCATTATAATATGTTTTCGAAATCGTCTCGATGATCATAGTTTTTGAAGTTGTCTCGTTAGCTTAAAATGACAATATTTAATTTGTCTTTTTGTATTTATTTATCAATTATGATTTTATTTCAACTAGAGTTTCAGTATTTAAGGAATAATTTATCATTTATTAACAATGGTAGTTGTTGAATAATATTATTGTTCTTGAAATTTCTCCACTTTAATCAATTTAATTTGATATTAATAAGAATCAACGAGTTGAGTTAGAGTTAGAGTTAATTTCATTTATACATGTTTCTGCATGCGTCAAATTTGCAAGTGGTTCAAGGAAAAAAAAAACCCTTTAGAACATGTTCGTTCCCATTTTTTGTTTATTTTTTTTGACTTTTCAAATTTTTTATACAATAAAAAAATTTGAAAATAAAAAATTTGAAAAGTCAAAAAAGGTGGGGAAAAAAAAAACTATACTGAACAAGCCCTTAATCAATGAAGAATTTTTATAACTTCAATAATTTTTTATCGGATAATCCACTAAATAAAGTTATTAACATAGTTAATGTTACTTTTTTATTTTTTAGTCTAGAGTTACCTTGAACTTTTTTATGTCAATAATTTGCAACTAAAAATATACATACCAAAAAAAAAAAAAAAAAAAAAAAAAATTGGAGTTTTTCTATGTTCAAGTTAAGCACGAGGCACAGAGAATAAGTAGATATTTAATGCGTATATCTAAAGAGTTTATATACTTGTGGGAAATCAAACTTAAACGTGACTATACAGATATAACTATATTGTATTAAAATATTTTGACACTTAGTAAAATTGAAATACGATAGAAGAGAATTTTGTCCTCGACAAATATTTAATCACTCCTAGCATTTACCGCGTCGATCTTAAAAAGTTGAGATTTTAAGCTTGGAAGATTATTTTCTCATATGTGCCAGAGTATAATATAAAATAAGGTTTAATTTGGTATTGCTGTTGATGATAAATATTTTTTCTCCCCCTCTGAGCACGATGACGATAGTGGTGGAGACCTGCAAAAGGTGGCGGGACTTATTTCCCCTGTGTCCCATCCGGTATGATAATCAGTATATGATTAAAATATTTGTGCTGAATAGCAATATGGAGTGTATAAAAGTTGTATGTTCTTTTTTTACCTTGGGGGTTGGCCTCGATTTATATAGATAGCCTGCAGTTATTGATGACGGGTGTCCTTCATCTTCCTCATTTGATAACGGATGTCCCTTCATTTCCCTCATTATTAGAAGTTAATGAGGAATGTTTCATCTTTCCAATTGTTGAGAGATGTTTCGTCTTTCCGATAAATGATGGTAACTGTTATTCTATGGGTTGTCTACCTGGCTAACTTGATGACAGTTGGGTTATTGTAATCTATCTGTCAGAAGCGTGTTCATGAGATCAACGAGGTGGACGAGCTAGTGAGGCGGGCAAATCATTGAGGCAGGCGTGCCAAGACATGCCACCTTAGCTAAATAACATATAGCAGCTGTCATTATTTATATCATCAATTGTATTTTTAAGAAAATCAGTTTTTGTTGTGTTGCAAAAAGAATCAGCTGTGGAAATAATTAGATAAGTATTTGGTAAACTCTTGACTTTATTATTATTGTATGTTTTAAAATCAGTATTTAAGCGTTTGGTAACAAAAGTGATTTATTGTTGTGATTGTTTAAAATTACTAAAATGGATATTGATTATAATAATATTATTTTGTATTATTATTATTATTATTATTATTATTATTATGAGATATTGTAAAATTTAGTTTTAATTTTATAACATTATGTAATATTGTCAAATATTTTTTCAAGACAATGCATTTATCACGATTATTTTAAAATAAAAATAACATATATCTATTAAATCTTAAAATTTTAAAACATTATAAAATAAAAGCATATTAATATTGTACAAAAATTAATTAAATTTAAATTTAAATTATTTGTGGAAGTGCATTATAATTAGAATATTAATAAATTTGTGGCATAAAATAAATTACTTTAATTAATTAATATCAAAATTATTATTTTAATAATAGATAGATTGAAAAGATAAAAGCAGAATATGAAAAGTTACTATTTTGCTGCTTTTCAAAAATTTTTGCCAGATAATACAGATTCTTTTAGAATCACTTTTTTAAAATTTACTAAAACTTCTTATTGTTTGACAATTAGAAGTTGAACTCCAAATTCAATTCCAAACGGCCCTAAACCAAAAGATAATAATTTTTTAATATTTCTTATTATTTTTCATCAAACGAATGACATCTTCTACAACTTATTTTAATGGGATACATTACAATCCGAGTCACGACCATTTATGCCTCTATAGAAGATCGTTCCCTTTTAGTGAACTTGATCCTATTGACCCGTAAATTTATATTTCTATTATTAAATTACTAAGAAAATCATAAATAAAATTAAATGAGTAATTTAATAATAAAAAAAGCTTGGATTCGATAATAATAGTGGATACCCATAAAATTTAACTATAAAAAATTAACTTAAAATATTTAAACCTGTCAATTGGTATGGTAAATAATTTCGAAATTCAATTAGTCTAAAATAATAAAGAAAATTTGGGACAGGGCCAGCCAGTGAGAGTTGGTTTACAATAGGATTTTGATAGGCCAAAAAAATCAGTGCCTTGTAAAGCACAAGAAATAAATTCTTTTTAGGTCAGATCTAAAGTCTTTAAAATCTTATTTTCTATACAAATATTTTTTTAAAAATATATAAAATAAATTGACCATCTCTAGTTCTATATGTTGGAAAATTAGTGGCATTATGTCATGTTTGGACATAATTTTGTGTGAGATTTGTTTTTTCATTGTGGAAGATAAAATTAGATTCGTGTTCTTTTCCACGCGAACATCGAATTAATATGTTTACTTACTCAAAATGATGCTTGTATAAATGAAAAATTGAAGTTCAAAGTGGAATTAGAAAAATAGTTAGAGGGGGAGAGCAAGTGGCTTATCCCACATTAGAAAATGACAACTTTTTTCTAGTATATATATAGCCACATCTTTGAAAGGTATAATCTAATGTAGCATAGAGACTCTCTCTAACGCGCGCACCTACTGGGGGTGCAATTTTTTTCACAATCAGACACACAAATTTCATTCTGCTCTATTCATTTTTCAGTCAATAAAATTCTAGTGTCTTTGCAGTCCGTTTTTCGTGTTTAGTGCTTGGTGATTCTTTTTAGAACAAACAATTCAATTCGTCGAAGTACAAGCTTTGTGCTAAGCTTGCTACTGGTTCTAAAGTTGTATACTGGAAAACAAAGCTCCGGTAATTTTAAACTACTTACGGTGAGGGATTGAATCTGTTTTAAGGACACTGTGTTTACAGAGGCCTCAGTTTGCATAAATTTGGTTCTTTCTTAAATTTTTGTTTCTTATTCTGCTGGAGTTGTTAAATTTTACATTTCTAATTTTTCAATTTAATTAACAAATAAATTATATTATTTCAATATTTTGTCTAACAATCTTAAACCAAATTCCAAAAAATCGAACATGTGTTATTCTGCTTGCAGTTTAATTTTTAAAAATTATTAATACATTGTTTGGTGTTTCAGAAATGAAAACTGATATTACAATTGGAGTTGTGGCTACTGTGGCAAGTCTCTCAGTCAAGTCTTGTTGTGACCCAAACTGTGGCCCAAACAACTGGTCATGTGATTGTTCTAGTTAATCATGGAAAAAAATCGAAAAAATTCAATAAGTTGAATTTCAAAAGGTGGAAGCATAAAATATTGTTTTATCTGACCATTTTGAATCTTGCAAGATTCTTGATTGGGGATGCTCCAAAACTCAAACAGGATGAGAGAAATATACAAACTGTCAGCGCGGTCGAAGCTTGGAAACATTCTGATTTTTTGTACCGAAATTATGTCATGAACAGATTTGCAGATTCTCCATATAGCGTGTATAGTGCTATGAAAATAACGAATGAATTGTAAGAATCTTTAAACCGCAAATATAAAATTGAGAATGCATGGGCTAAAAAATTCATTGTTGGCCGCTTCTTGGACTATAAAATGGTGGACTCTAAAATAGTGACGAGTCAAGTACAAAAACTCCAAGTAATCTTGCATGAGATTCATGCCAAGGAGATGGTTTTGAGTGAAACTTTCTAAGTGGTAGCAATGATTAATAAGTTACTTCCAGCTTGAAAAGATTTCAAAAATTACCTGAAGCACAAACTAAAGAAAATGAACATTGAATAACTGATTGTCAGACTTCGAAATGAAGAAAACAACAGAAGTTCTGAAAAAAATGGGTTCAATCTGTCTATGGCTAAATCAAACATTGTGTAGTATGGCCAAAGTTCTAAGACCAACAAGAGCATATTTGTGCCGTTTGGAAAATGGACTAAACTGGGATCGAAATGAAGAGTTTCTAAGAAGAAATTTTCAGGAAATGCTACAATTGTGACAAAGTAGGTCATAAATTTTCAAAGTGCAGATTGCCAAGAAGAAACAATAAGAAAGAAACAAATGTAGTTGACGACATCACATCTGATGTGTCTGAAATGAACCTCGATGCAGTAATTTCTAAAGTGAATCTGGTGAGATCAAACTCAAAGAAATTTTGGATTGACACTGGTTCTACCAGACATGTTTGCTCTGATAAAGAGTTGTTCAGTTCTTTTAAAGCAACAGTGAATAGAGAAAAGCTGTTTATGAGAAATTTAGCTACATATGAAATCAAGGACCAAGACAATATGGTTCTGAGAATGACGTATGGGAAAGAGATGACTCTTAACAATGTGATGTATGTGCCGAAAATTCGCAAGAACCTGATGTTCGGTCGCTGCTGAATAAGCATGGTTTTCGTATTGTGTTTAAGTCAGATAAAGTTTTTTTTTTATCTAAAAGTAGAATGTTTGTAGCAGATGGTTACGTGTCTGATGGGTTTTTTAAAGCTCAATATAATTATGATTAAGCTGAAAATGAATAAAATGTTTAATTCTTCTACTTACTTGCTTGAATCTTTCAATTTGTGGCATGGTAGACAAGGACACGTTAATTGTGATATTTTGCATAGATTAATTAACTTAAATTCCACACTTGCATTCTATATTGATTCTAAACACAAATGTAAAATATGTGTTGAGGTAAAATTGACAATGTCGTCATTTCAATCTATTGAATGAAATACATAATGACTTGATTTAATTCAAACTGACGTATGTGATTTTAAAATCTATACAAACAGGGGTGGCAATAAGTACTTCATTACTTTTGTCGATGATGTTCCCTATAAAAATTTAGTTGAGAATCAACTTAACAAAAAGATTAAGGTGTTAAGAAGTGATTGAGGGGGTGAGTACGAATCACCATTTGCTAAATTCTGTGCATAATACGAAATCACACATAAAACTACAACACCTTATTCACCCCCAACAAAATTGTGTTGTTGAACGGAAAAATCGCACCTTAAAAGAAATTATGAATGCAATGTTGTTAAGTTCTAGTTTGCCTCAGAACATGTGGGAGAAGCTGTGTTGTTAGCCAATTATCATTTAAATAAGGTACTCGAAAAAAAAGAAGAATAAAAGAGCCCATATAAGTTATAGAAAGGAAGGAAGCCTTCATACAAATACTTACAAGTATAAGGGAGTCTTACCAAAGTGGCAATACATACACTGAAAATAGTTTTGAAAACTGTTTATTGTATTTTTATTGGCCATGCGCATAATAGTAGTGCTTATCGATTTTTTGTTCATGAATCTAAAATTCCAGACATACATAAAAATGCGATAATGGAATCGAGAAATGCTTAGTTCTTTGAACATATATTTCCATACAGATCTAAAGAGAAAGCAAGTTACGCTAAATGGACACATGAAACGAGTGGCCAAGAATAAGAAGATGAAGTTGAAGTTGAACCAAGACGTAGCAAAAGAGCTATGACAGAAAAATCTTTTGGTCCAGATTTTTTGAGTTATATATTAAAAAAGTGAATCTCAATGCTGTAAAGAAGTTGTGTACTTTTCAGAAGAGCCTCAATGGAAAAGGCAATTTAAAGTGAAATAGATTCCATTATGCAAAACCATACATAGAAGCTAGTGGATTTTTCACCGGGATGCAAACCACTAGGATATAAATAGATTTTCAAGAAGAAAATGAAAGCAGATAGAACAATCAATAAGTATAAGGCAAGACTTTTGATTAAATGTTACAGACAACGAGAATGCCTTGATTACTTTAATACATATTGTTTGGTAACGAGAATAACCTATATTAGGATGATACTTGTTATTGTAGTTTTGCGCAATATTGAAATACATCAAATTGATGTAAAAACTGATTTACTAAATAGAGATTTAGATGAAGAAATATACATGCAACAACCTGATGATTTTTTTGCACTAGGGCAGGAAAATAAAGTATGTAAATTGGTGAAGTCTTTGTATGCTCGAAATAAGCACCAAAACAATGACATGAAAAATTTGATAATGTCATGATGGAATATGGATTTAAAATCAATGAATGTGACAAATACGTTTATGTAAAAGACACGAAAAATGTTTATGTCATTTTATGTCTTTACGTTGATAATATGCTCATTGTTGGTAGTGATGCTATGATTAAATCTATTAAAAATATGTTGAATTCAAGATTTGACTTTGAAAAATATGGGTTTAGTTGATGTGATAATTGGAATTAAAATTTCAGGAACATCAGATGGACTTGTTTTAAGTCAGTTATATTATGTGGACAAAATTCTTGAGAAATTTAACAAAATGATTTTGGCATGACTAGAACACCGATATATACAAGTCAACATCTATTGAAAAACAGAGGTGAGAGTGTGAAAAACAGAGGTAAGAGTGTCTCTTAGGTAAAGTACTCTAGAATTATCGGAAGTAAGTCTGATGTATTTGATGAGTTGTACAAGACTAGACAGAACCTATATAGCTAGTAAACTAAGTAGATACACAAGTAATTCAGGAACTATCACTGGAAATGAATAGTAAGTGAATTGTGTAGGGCTCAATTCTTAGAAACTCTCGTAGAACCTTGCATATGTTCATTGTCACAAACGAATATAACAATGAGAACTAAATTAAGTCGGGAAGAATCCTGTGTGAGGTATATCATCGTATACACTAAGAACAAAATAGTTCAAAGACATCACCACACCTACTAGTCATCTAGTAAAGTAAATGTACTTTCACAATGGAAGGTTCAAAGGGAAACCTACCTATCCTATTCAGGTTTCGACCATTGAAGTTTATCATCAAGTCTTCCGTGCCTCTGTCAATATCCATTCATATGGAGGATTGTAGAAAAATTAGTGATATTATGCTATGTTTGGACATAATTTTGTGTGGGATCCGTTTCTTCATTATGGAAGATAAAAGTAGATTTGTGTTTTCCTCCACGCGAACATTGAATTACTATATTTACTTGTCCAAAATGATGCCGGGGTAAATGAGAAATTGAAGCTCAAAGTGTAGTTACAAAAATAGTTGGAGGAGAAAGCAAGTGACTTATCTTATATTAAAAAATGACAACTTTTTCTAGTATGTATATGGCCACGCATTCAAATTGTGTAACCTAGTGTAGCATAAAGACTCTCGGATTAACACATCGGGTCATTGATCTCATGTGTGAGTGCGACCTGGGTACACGAATGTCGAATCGAAATTGGCCCCTTAATATGGTCCTCGTTTTGTCATTAATTTTTCCTTTATTTTTTTGAATGAATTGTTTGAGGAATTGAAAGGTCATCTGAGAGCTATATAACTGGTCCGATTTTTCCACAATGCTCTCTTTATTTTTCAATGCAGAAAATTCCTATGTCATTGCAGTCCGTTTTTTGGGTTTAGTGCTTGGTGATTCTTTTCAAAACAAACAATTTAGTTCGCCAGAGTACAAGCTTTGTGCTAAGCTTGCTACTGGTTCTACCGTTGTATCTTGGAAAACAGACGCTCAATAATTCTAAAGCACCTGTTGTGAGAGAGTGAATCTGTTTTAAAGATACTGTATATACAGAGGCCTCAGTTTGCATAAATATTGTTCTATCTTAAATTGTTGTTTCTTATTCTGCATCAATTATTAAATTTTACTCTTTTTAATTTTTAATTTAATTAATAAATAAATTATATTATTTCAATATTTTGTCTAACACTATATCCACTTTCAATCCTCATTGCAAAAATTGCATTTATTTGTTGTTTTCAGTTCTTGCACATCAATATGAGTTAAAATGTAAATTGGAACAATTTCCTTTTATTAATGTTGTACTCCCTCCTTCCCAAATATATAGGATACATTTCTTTTTTTTCTAGTCCCAAATATATAGGCTTGTTTCTATTTTTGAGGTGTTTTTTTTGTTCCTTTATTAAAATACCCTTATTTAATTTGCTTATTTATAATTATTTTTCTCAACTTAATCTTGAGATTGTACATTAAATAATACTCATTAAATAAGGGTAAATTAGGAAAACTATTGGTAAAATTTACTTTTTCAATAACATTCTTAATCCGTGTGAAAAATCCAATCAGCCTATATACTTGAGACGGAGGGAGTAATAGTTTTAGTTACTTAATTTTGAAGGCACGTTTAGAGTTGTTCATATAGGCCTACTACTGAACTATAGAAATTAAAACCATGTCTATCAATCCCTTCAACTAAGCACAAATTCGTGGTTCATCCCTCGTTTTTTTTTTCCTGTGAAGTGATTAATTTTTAAAATTTGTGTGAATCGATGATGGCTCAAAAATTGAAGAAAGGAAGAAAGTTTCTCATAAGAAATAATCCACTCCAACCCAAGTCCAAAGCCATGGCCTAATCTTCCACCCCAACTCATAACCCTAATTGCAATACAACCAAGCCTAATGCAAAACACCACTGCTTTTGGTGGCGCCACCAAGTCATGGAGGGCAATGCCGCTGTGTTGTAGGAGGCCTGGATGACAAACCAATAATGCCACGGCTTGTTGAAATTAATGCTGCTTATAACAGAAGGCCACAACATTTTCATAAAATCGATATCTCATTTCATGAAGAAATACTTCTTTTTATACTATAGAATAAGATCATACCAATATCGGGATCCTCCAATATTCAAGGGACATTCTCATGAACAACTAGTAATCATGGGTGACAATTCCCTTCAACGTTGTTTATAAGAGTCGGTTGAGACTTGATAAGTGTACGAGTTACTTTCCACCTTGGGATCGTAAATGTTCATAAACATTATCATTTTCACAGTCGGTGTAATCCCAATGGTCAGAGCCAGCCTCAGAGTAAGAGATTTTCTTTCTGCAACAATTCAAAAAACTTATGTTCACAAATTTAATTATCGACCCAATTTCTATCACAAAATAAAGTAATTATCATAAAAAATAAATATTATTGACGAAATAATTTAAGATTAACAACATAATTCTTTATTTGTGATAATTTAATAAAAAATTATCTCAATAAATTTAATTTATTTCTACTTCCATCATTAAATAAAATAATAGAGTCAATGGTTGGTGAGTGTTTGACATGGAAACAGGCTGCATAAAAGACCCTAATGTCGATGAACTAATGAAACAGTGAGTTATACTAATTTGTAGATAAAAAGTAGATAAATATTGTGGGTCCTATGAAATGTGTGGATAAAAATAATGTTTGATGAAACATAAATACTTATAAACAACAAACATGCCCTAAGTAAATATCTTGAGAAGTCAATGTGAATATTAAATTTTTTCTTGTATTTTTGGTTGATTTATGGATGTCCAAATTTCAAATCAATTGAAATTTTAACTCTCATTGAAGTAAAAATGGATACCATTCAGTGCAATGATCTAATATACTTCTGCAGATTGGATATAAGTAGAAATCCAAAATTCGCGTCATAACTCGAAAGTTATAAATACCATTAGTGTCTAGGTGAATGATTTGATCGACTCCTACTAATGTATCAGAGTTTAAGCGTACAAATCACCTTCGTCATTATTAAGAACACTGAGAGCCAAAATTCAATAGCCTTTAGCCGTGAACTCTTCTTCTCTTTTGGACCGAGAAGTTTTCAAGCTTAAGAACAAGATACACGACCCCAATATTCTTGTGGCTCATCTGTGCCGCAGCGCAAAGATAATTTCACTAACTCATTAAAAGTTTAAATCGTTAGAGATGAAACACATGTTCATTTAAATTCTTGCAGATCAAGGTTAGAGTATAGATTAAAGTCAATGATAGACTTGGGAACAATTTCATATAGTTAATGTTTTAATAATTTAAGTTGCTAAAGCTTGGAGACCAAGTTTAGAGTTGTCAATATTAGGCCTACTGCTGAGGTAGAGAAGTTAAAACCATTTCTATCACATCCCCCCCCCCCTCTTTTTTTTTTTCAACAGGGCAAAAAAAATGGTTGAAAAGACAAAAAAGGAAGAGACTCTTGTACAAATCCAAAGCCATGGCCTAATCTTCCTCCCCAACTCATAAGCCTAATTGCAATACAACCTAGTCTAGTGAAAAACATCACTGCTTTTGGTGGTGTCACCAAGTCATGGAGAGCAGCGACGCCGAGTTGTAGGCAGCCAGATGGTAAACCAAGAATGCCACACCTTGTTGAAATCAATGGTTCTGATATCAATGGCTATAAAAAAAGGCCACAACATTCTCACTATATTGATGTCTTGTTTCATGAAAAGTACTTCCGTTTCTACTACAAAAGAAGATCGTACCAATACCGGGATCCTTGGATTTATTTCAAGGGGCATTCCCATGGACAGCTAGTGGCTATGAGTGGCAATTTATCTGAATGCTGTTTATGGGAGCCGGCTGGAAAGTTGACGAGATTATCTTCCACGCTGGGATTGCAACATTCCCTTTAAATTTGCCACATTATCATCATCGCCGAGGGATTGGGAATTTCCCACTAAATTCACCAAATTATCATCATTACCGAAGCCTCGCTATGGTTGTAATGTAATGGTGCTAACAGGCATTTGTTATCCAGCTTTTGCATTCTTCAGATGGGGATGGGGTAAGGTTCAAAACGAATGGATTGTAGAAAATTGCACACTAACTGAACCTTATGCTTTAAACCAACGTATGCAATTCACTAATGCTATTGGATTTGAAGGAAAATTTTATGCACTGAGCCTGCAGGGGAGTCTAGCAGTTATAGAAGACAATGATTCTTGTTTTCAAATTACAGCTATAGGTTTAAACAGGCAGTGCCTTCTGTAATGTCAAGGCAATTCCGGGAATATTTACTTGAATCCAATCGAGAAATCTTGTTGGTGTTCCTAATATCAAGAAAATCAATCGATGTTGTGGACGATGTTGAAGTTTTCCGACTTGACATTTCCAAACTATTGTGGGTTAAGGTCGAAAGCCTTGGGGATATGATGCTGTTCCTGGAGGATGAGTGCTGTATGGGCCTTTCTGCAAGTAAAGTAGGATCCAAGGGCAATTGCATCTATTTTATTCATCATAGAGTCAAGGATTGGTGGGTTTTTGACATGGAAACATGTTGCATCTCACAAACTTCTGGACCTAATATTGAATTCACAAAATCCTTAATGTGGGATTAACTAATGAACAGTAATAAGTATATGGGTGTTCATTTTTTTTTGTTGTATTTTTCGTCAACTTATGTACGTCCAATTTCAACTCAACCGAACTTTTTAGTTTTTACTCTTGTAGATGCTTTTGACAAAATAACTTCTGCATGTCCAAGGAATCATCAATAGGAAGTTCCAATGTATGGCTAATGACTCAAATATTTTGAATGCTTCAAGGTTCAGACCTCAGCACAATATAAGTGCACCGCATATAGAGGCTAAAAGCACATCACAACTGATTTGAAATTGTGGATAAAAGACTAGTATCTATCTAATGTGGATGGTCGAAAGGCCGCGTAAACAACCTAAATACCTTTATTACAAGAAAAAAGTACTAACTTTCTGGTCCAAGGAAAATCTATGGCAGTGAAAAGCCATTGATTGTGTTTCTACTCTGGCTTCTTTTCAGTTACTGCATTCTTTTACAATGTTGCGATCTTTTAGCTTCGTGCAAAAAATTATCATTTGCATACTGATAAGCAGGAAAATACAGCATTCAAACAGTTGATAGAAACATCCAAGAAAGAGAAGTACTAACTCGAAATAAATCAGTCGACACTTTCTTAGTCTTCCTGAGCTATTGGAAATTCAAAGTCACAAAGACATGAGAAATACATAGCAGTTACACGATAGATATGCCATGGAGTTATTTTTAGTCCCTTTTCTTTATCGTTACTACTAAGAAACAAGAACTGAAATGGTGAGAATCCATGCTTCATTCAATCAGATGCTAAGGCAAATGTGCATATCCAAACCGTTTTTTATATTAGGTCGGAATAAGTTGATTAGTGTTGGAAAATAAGTAATTTTGTGCCATGTTTGGACATAAAATTGTATGGGACCTATTTCTTCAAAATGGAAAATAAAAGTAGATTCATGTTCTCCTACGCGTGAACATCGAAATCATATATTTACTTGGCAAAATTGATGCTCGAATGAATGAGAAATTAAAGTTCAAAGTGGAGTTTGAAAAATAGTAGAAGGGAAAAAACCAAGTGGATTATCCCACATTGGAAAAATAATGAAAGGTTGATTAATATATATATATATGGCCACAATTTACAAATGTATACTATTGTGCAGTACAAAGGCTCTCTCTTGCGCGCGCACGCAAAGGTGCAAATCACAGTCTAGTTTATACTTCAAACCATTGAACTCATGTGCAAGCGTAGCATACACGAATGTTGAACAAAAATTGGCCACAAAGTCAAGCCTACGTTTTGTAATTTTTTTTCTCTCCTCAAGACCTTCCAACTTCTCAACTCATTTATAACTCTTGTAACTTACCTGTTAATTGTGGAATTGGAATTGGAAGGTTGGAAGGTCGAGTGCCTATATAAACAAGTCCAAATTTTCTCAATCAACACATCAAAAATTCAGCATTTCCTCTCATCTCTCTGTTCTTCCAAGTTTTCTTCTCGCGGTGATATTATTCTGGCAGTAGGTCAATTTCCTGGTACATACCAATTCTTCCGTTGTATAATGGAAAACAGTCGTTCATAATCTACTGGTGAGGATTTAATGCATTTTAAAGAACTGTCTTTGACTTGGCATCGATTTGTATTCTTCTTCAAATTTGTATTATGCATTTATACTATTTCATTTGTTTTATGTTCACGTTTATTTTAATATGCAGTTTAACAATTGTCAATCCACATTTGGAATAATAATAAGATCCTTTTCTACACCCCCTCGTGCGCTGAAAAGAGGACAAAATCATTCTCCTCTTTTACGAACAAGGGGTCATGACTCATGTGGAGAACCTTTCCAACGAAACTTTAAAAAATATAAACAGTAAACTTATGAATTACGTACTATCATTAGTTGTTTCTTTTCAATTCTTGGACAGCAAGGTGAATATAGATTAAAGTTAATGACAGACTTGGAACAATTGCATATAATTAATGTTGTAATATTTTAAGTGCTAAAACTTGGAGGCCACGTCTAGAGTTGCCCATATAGGCCTAAGTTGAGCTAGAGAAAAACCATTTTTATTCCATCAATTGAGTACAAAAAATGGCTCAAAAAACAAAGAAACGAAAGAAATTTCACAAAAGAAAGAATCCACCCCGAGTGCAGTTCGAAAGCCAAAGCCATGGCCTAATCTTCCACCCCAACACCAACTCATCACTCTAAATTGAAATATACCCAACTCTAGTGACTAGTGCAAAACATCATTAGTTTTGGTGGCACCACCAAGTCATGGAGGGCAATGCCCACAGTGTTGTAGGGAGCCGGACGATGGACCAAGAATGCTACACCTTGTTGAAATTAATAGTCTTGATAGCAACGGCTGTAACAAAAGGCCACAACATTCTCACAAAATCAACGTCTCGTTTCATGAAAAGTACTTCTTTTATTACTACAAAACGAGATCATCCCAATACTAGGATTTTTGGTGGATATATTTCAAGGGACATTCCCACGGACAACTAGTGGCCATGGGGACCATTTATCGGACTTCTGTTTATGGGAGCCGTCTGAGAAATGTAAGCGACACCTACCACCTTGGGATCATAATCTTCCCTTTAAATTTGCCACGTTATTATCCTCACCGGACGATCCCAATGGTTGTAATGTGACGGTTCTAACAGGCAATTATTGTCCAACTTTTGCATTCTTCGGATGGCGCAATGGCGAAAAGGAATGGAATGTACAAAACTGCACCACAACTGAACCTTATGCTTCGCCAATGTCAATATCAGGCTGAATGTGGCCGACTGTGAGGATTTCTTTCATTAAATAGAAAATATCTCCCCAAAATTACAGCAATTATTTGACACGACCCTCCCAAGTAATAATTATATACTTTAGACGTGACGTACGTCGATGATGAATACCAACCAGAGGTTGGATTCACCACCAAGACTACTTCAATTACAACTCATTATACTTATTTTTAAGAAAATTTTGGTATTCTCTCTCTTGTAATTTAGACTAACTAACTTGAAATAAAATATCACATATTCCAACAAACTATATTCACAACTAAATGAGACAATTTGTCCTTTCAATATCCACAACAAAACAACGTGGTAGAAACTAACCTAATAATACTGTTGGGATATTTTCTCAAAACTTGTCAAAATCAAAAGATGCATCAATTGTTGAAAGAGAAGACTTTTAAGTCGACTAAAATTACAAGTTTGCTAATCTTAGACACTTTGGTAATCGAAACTTGGAAGACATTTAGGTCAACTAAAATTGAACAAGTTTTCAAATATTGGACTCTTTGGCAGTTTAAACTTGTAAGAAAATTAGGTCATTCATTAACTATAAATTGACATAATTTATTCTCTATTGTAGTAGTGACTTGATGGTTTTCTGAGAGAAAAATTGTAAGTCTAGCATCCTAATTATTTTTTTTTTTGTTTTTCTTGTGGGTTGTACAAAGAGTAGAAATTGGTGGGTGCGGTAAAGCTTAGGATATTATTTTTCTTGAGATACTTGGAGATTTAGGTGGGTGAAATCTATATAATTGTAACAATTTTTCATATAGTGAAAATTTTGACAATCCATAAATCTTTCTCTATCTTTATATTTTTTTATTTTGTTATATTTTTCTGAACAAGGATCTTGTGGGCAATAAAAGAATTGGCATCAATTTCCAACAATGGTATCAAAGCATCAGATCGTTCAGAGTGTTGAGCGCACAGAGAAGATATGTCTATCAAATATGATGTAGAAAAATTTAACGGAAGAATCAATTTTGGCTTGTGGTAAGTACAAGTCAAGAATGTTTTGATTCAATCTGGACTGCACAAATTTTTGAAAGGAAAACCAACCCCTATTTCTGACAGAGATACTGAAAAATCTAGTAATGTGAGGAAAAATTGTCCAAAAGGTGGAGTAGGCTCAGCTAACTGCTCGACATCAGATATGGACAATATGTCTCTCTTTATGGGAGATGATGATGTCGCTTGAGTAAATATTTACATCATTGTGGCATGCGCTAGTTGTCATAATAGAGGATGTGTTACTACTAGAGGGTCCACATATTTGCACACGGACATTGGCTTGATATTAATGCAAGGTGTGTGGTAGAATTAATGTCAATGGCTGATAAACTTTCATGTAAGTCAAGCAAGGGAGTTACACCATAATATTTCAACAAATTGATTCGACATGAGCCGATGAAATTCTTAGAATTCGTTAATTCTAAATGATTATACTTATATAGTGGAGTATGTTAATTCTCTGTTTTGAGAATTGTGATTGTTAAAGTGTACCGTTTTTTTAAGTATTGAGATGAAGAGTTGCAGAAGAGATGATTGATTTTTGACTCGTTTCTCGTCAAGATAGAGATTGTTGGGATATTTTCTCAAAATTTTCTAAAATCAAAAGATGCATCAATTGTTGAAAGGAAAGACTTCTAAGTTGACTAAAATTACAAGTTTTCTAATCTTGGACACTTTGGTAGTCGAAACTTAGAAGACATCTAGGTCAACAAAAATTGAACAAGTTTCTAAATCTTGGACTCTTTGGCAGTTTAAACTTGTAAGAAAATTAGATCATTTGTTAACCATAAATTGACATAGTTTATTCTCTTTTGTAGTGGTGACTTGAGAATTTTTTGAGAGAAAATTGTAAGCCTAACAACTTAGTTATTTTTCTTGTTTTTTTTGTGGGTTGTACAAAGAGTAAAATTGATGGGTGTGGTAAAACTTAGAATATTATTTTTCTTGAGATACTTGGAGATTTGAGTGATTGAAATCTTTATGATTGTAACAATTTTTCATATAATGAAAGCTTTGACAGTCATAAATCTTTCTCTATCTTTATATTTTTTGTTTTGTTATATTTCTGTGAACAAGGATCTTGTGGGCAATAAAAAAATTAATCTCAATTTCCAACACATACAACTTTTATTATTTAATTAACATAAACTATAAATACGGATACAAAATACATAGTGAGCCCACCTAACTATTTACAAGTGATGCAAAATGATATTAAAAAATGAACATGTATCTCCAAAATATTGTCTACATGTTCTATGAAGTGAGTCATACTAAATAACTATGTCGTGTGGCTCCGACTTTGAACTCAAAAGTTTTATATCCAACAGCTTGCCCATAAACTCAACCGCTACTTGATAAGAAAAATCATTGTTGGAAAATACATGAGTTGATAGGTTCAGTGAGTGGAGATTTTCGAAAATAATTATACTCTTTTCATCTATAGATATTATTGAAAACGAGCTCACGTCACTTAACAATTCACATTAAATTCAACAAGTAATATCAGCTCATATTCGTAGAATATCCATCAACTAAAATATATACCATCACTTCATCATATCATCACAATAAGAAATTAATAAGAATTTTATCTCACCATAGGGGGCTAAGCTTTCTAGTATACGGCCAAGACCCCTCAGTGTACGAATATACGGCCAAGACCCCTCAGTGTACTAATACACGACCAAGACTCCTCAGTATACTAGAATAATCAATGAATTCATCATGTACTTTTTATGAATTTAAACGTCATCTCAATTCACGTTTAATTTCATAGTAGACAACTTCACAATCTTTATAATTTACAAGGTAACAAAATTCAATAAACAATTATAAGAAATCACGTAATTTAACATTTAGTGATATAATATCTTATATTGAAATCTAAATTTTCTAAAATATATTTTTCTACTCACAAAGTTATCTATTGGAGACTAACTCGACTGATAGACTGTCCCGATATTTGAGTTACTTCCTCATATAACAATAGAATTATCCAAATCACAACTCACTTATAATTCTCCTTCTATAAAATCCAATAATTGAAGTTAGAAATTATTGAATTGTTAATTCTTAACCTAATATAAATACAAAATTAACCAATTCTTAAACTCAAAGTTTCTTTTCGTAGCCAAAGCAGGAAATTAAATTCTTCAAACTTAATATTTCCTGTTACTTCTTCCACTTTCTAATTTTTCATTGATTCCAAATTTTGTTGTATCAAATTTAGAGTAAGTAAGGAAGAGAGATAGAGAAAAAAGATGCTGCCAAGAGAAAAAGGATGCTGTTATTTCTTTCTGCCGAAGTGTTAAGTTGAAAAGGAAAATATGATTTGCTTTCCACAGCCATCTACCGCCTAAGCCATCATTATCCACTATTTTTTTTAAAAAACTTGGTTTGAGATTTTTTACCAAGAAAGTTTATTTTGATTGAAACATTACAAACTTATCCCCTTCAAAAATTCACGTCCTCGAAATTCAATCAGTTAGGCATTGAAGAGTTGTGGATATTGAGAACGCATCTGATCTTCGTTTTCCTATGTAGCCTCTTCCATTGCATGATTCTTCCATAACACTTTAACCATTAATATATTTTTACTTCGTAGAACTTGTTCTTTTCTATCTAATATTCCAACTGGCTTTTCTTCATATGTAAGATTCTCTTTCAATTCACCTGGTTGCGATTCCAATACATGAGATGGATCTGGAATATATTTACGGAGCATTGAAACATGAAACACATCATGGATTCTATATACCTCAGTTGGCAAGGCTAAACGATAAGCAACTTGGCCAGTGCGCTCAATAATCTCATATGGGCCGATATATCTTGGACTCAATTTTCCCCTTTAACCAAATCTTAGAACACCTTTCCATGGAGATAATCGAAGAAAAACTCTATTCCCAACTTCAAATTCAAGGTTTCTTCTACGTTTGTCTACGTAGTTTTTTTGTCTGTCTTGAGCCGTCTTTAGTTTTCTTTGATTAGCTTTACATTGTCAGCAGTAATCTGAACAAGTTCATGATCTAATAGTTTTATTTCACCAACCTCTTCCCAAAAAACTGGAGTTATGCACTTTCTACCATATAGTGCTTCAAAAGGAGCCATTTCTATACTAGAATGATAACTGTTATTATATGCGAATTCCATTAAGGATAGATGAGTATCCCAATTTTCTTTAAATTGAAGCACACAAGCACGTAACATGTCTTCTAAAGTCTGTATAATCCTTTCGATTGGCCATCTGATTGTGGGTGAAAAGTTGTACTAAATGTAGTTTAGAACCCATGGCTTTCTTCAAACTGGGCCAAAATTTAGAAGTGAAACACGAATCTCTATCATAAACAATAGATACTGGTGCTCCATATAAACTGACTATCTCGTCCACATATATTTTCACCAATTTATCTAGTGATAAGTAACTTTAATTGACAAAAATCTGGCTGTTTTCGTCAGTCTGTCTACCACGATCCATATACCATCATGACCACTCTTAGTACGAGGAAGCCCAAATAAGAAATCCATAGTGATGTGCTCTCATTTCTATTTGGGAATAGGCAATGTCTGTAAGAGTCCATCTGTTCTCTAACGATATGGTTTCACTTGTTGGCAAATAAGACATCTGGATACAAACTCAGTTATTTCTCTTTTCATTCTATGCCACCAATAATGTTCCTTAAGTATGCGATACATTTTAGTACTACCCGGATGCATTGCATAAGCTGAACTATGTGCCTCTTCTAGAATTTCTTTCTTTAACTTTGAGTCATTTGGAACACATAGTCTGCTTCCTATAACCAAAGCTCCGTCATTTTGAATAGTATAATCTACGTGTTTACCATTACTAACTTCTTCTTTCAATTTACTCAATATCGGATCTCGAGTCTGAGCTTCTCTAACTTTGTCAATCAAAGTAGATCTCACTCGAAAATTAGCAAATAATGCTCCCAAACTGGTCACTGATAGTTGAGCATTCCAAACTTTGAATTCACCGAACAATGAATTGCAAATTGCATTAGTCTGATTCGTAGAGGTTGATGTCTTTCTACTGAAAGCATCATCGACTACATTGGTCTTTCCTGGATGATAATCGATTGTGCAGTTGAAATTTTTATTAGCTCTAGCTATCTTCTCTAGCTTCAAATTCAATTCTTTCTGATCAAAGATATACTTTAAGCTTTTATGATCAGTAAAAATCTGACATCTCTCACCATACAGATAATGTCTCCAAATTTTCAATACTAAAACAACTGCAGATAGCTCTAGATCATGTGTAGGATAATTCAACTCATGTTTCTTTAACTGTCTAAAGGCATAGGCTATGACCTTTCCATTCTTCATCAAAACACAACCTAAACTTTGACGTGAAGCATCACTATAAATCACAAATTTCTCACCCGGAGATGGAAGAGTAAGCACTGGAGTAGTAACTAATCGATGTTTCAATTCTTGGAAACTCTTTTCACATTCTTTAGTCCACACAAATTTAACATTCTTTCTAGTCAAACTGGTTAAAGAAAGAGCAATTTTGGAAAAGCCTTCAACAAAATGACGGTAACACCCTGCTAAGCCAAGAAAACTACGTATTTCTGTCACATTAGTAGGTCGTTCCCATTTTACCACTGCTTCAATTTTATGTGGGTCTACATAAATTCATTATGTTGATATAACATGTCCTAAAAATATCACTTTGTCGAGCCAAAATTCACATTTACTGAATTTAGCATATAATTGTCTATCCCGCAAGATCTGTAAAATGATCTCAAGATGCTCAGTATGCTCTTCCTGATTTCGAGAATATACCAGTATATCATCAATAAATACAATCACAAATCTGTCAAGATATGGATGAAACACTATGTTCATTAGATCCATAAATGCTGTTGGAGCATTGGTCAATCCAAACGGCATCACAAGAAACTTATAAAGGCCAAACCGTGTTCTAAAAGCAGTTTTTGGTATATTTCCATCCTTGATTTTTAGCTGATGATATTCTGAACGCAAATCAATCTTTAAAATACTATAGCACCCCGAAGCTGATCAAATAGATCATCAATACATGGCAAATGATATTTATTATGGATTATCACTTTATTCAATTGTCTATAGTCAATGCACAATCACATGATGCCGTCTTTCTTCTTCACAAACAAAATTGGTGCTCCCCACGGAGATACACTAGGTTTGATAAAATCTTTGTCTACCAATTCCTGTAACTGAACTTTTAACTCTTTCAATTCTGATGGAGCCATTGTAACGACCGAAAATTCATCTTTTTAGTTTAAATATGAAAAAGGAAATGAAGCAAGAAATTTAGTTGAATTGTTCCGATATTTTTCTGCAAATGTCGTAGCACTTAGAATTTAATTTAAATCCGAATAATAAAAAGGGAAGAAAAATCGGATTTAATGTTTTATAAAAGGGCTAAGATGAATTTATGGGCTTTCATTAAAGCTTGTTTGCTTTAAAGTGAAAATGTTGGGTAAGAGACCTAAAAAGAGATAAATCAAAGTTTTGAGCTTTTTGATTTAAAGTTAACTAGCCAACTTTGGAGCCATCGTATGATTTATGTATTGGTCGGAATTCTACTGAAACTTATGTTGTTGCAAAGTACACTTCAAGACTTTCGAAATGGTACCAAATATGCGTATTTCGACAATGAAAGCAACCTCGAAAAATTATGCCAAAACAGTCCAGATGTAAGAAATCGGAAAAGAATTCCAAAGAACACGCTTTCGGGTCACCCACCTTTAGAGTGGTGTTGTAATCTCTACGATGATTCGCTTTCTACGATTCAAGGTTTGTTGTAAAGATCCCGTGAGATCTTCGAAATGGTATAAGGAACGTCGAAAAACAAGCACGCTTTCGACCCTCAAAACTCGACCCAAAATAGGCCCGAAATCTACCAAGTTGGAAATTTTGCATTAATTATCCTATAAGGCTAGCTCTAGCATATTTATTCCACCATTTGAAGCCATGTGCTTAGGGAGGCGAATTTAAGAGAGCCAACCGTAAAATCTGCGCAGAAAAATCTTTCCAAAATTCGGTAATTAATGGAAGATTTGTAATCATTAGAAAAGGATACACTTCTCCCCTATAAATACCCCCTCATTTCAAGCCCCAACTTGCCCCTTTCTTCTCCCTAACCTCCCTAACACTCCCACACCACTCCCTCACATTTTCTAGCTTTAAGCAAGGTGGAAATAACCCTCCAATAAGAGAAAGATACCAGAGATAGAGGTGAGTGGTTGTATATTAAGAAAGCTTGGGAATGAGGTTTTCTAATTCAATAGAGGAATCTCCAACCCAAAGCACCAATGCCCCATTTCGGGCAACAACCTATGAGGGACCAAGAAACTCAGATTTTTCGGTGTAGAAAGTTAGATCTTATGGGCCAAGAACGTAGCTTTCAAAATAAAATGTTTTAACACTTTTCTGCCCGAAAGGGTATCGATACCTCAGATTTTCGCTTTTATGACAGGTACCAATACTCTAAAAATTGCTGCACCAGAAATAATTAAGGCTGTTCCTTCATGGTTCAAGCACCCTCAACTTCAAATTTAAGTATCATTCACCCCCATGCAAGGCTATGATGTTTAAAAACTTTTTATTTTCAAGTGGATCAAGATTTAACAACAAGAAGTTGTGAGTAAATTATGTATATGATTTATGTGCAATATGACAATTACATACATCTATATGTGTGTATGTTCCATGTGCTCTTAATGAGCTATATTGATGAGTTTCATGATATGATTGTGAGCATCTTGAGCTTATTGACTATTTATGCAACAAGAAGAAAGAACAAGAATGAGAAAGTTATCTTGTGTCATTTATGCTCAACTTGAGAAAGCAAAAATCATATGTAAACGAAGATAAGTTATGTTTGAACACATAAAGATTTCTCCAAACTTATTTGTACACCACGGGCAAAAGTAGCTCATAGGGGACTGTAGGGTCCCAAGAAAAGAGTTGATTCAACTTTGGCCAAAGGTTAGAGCGACCCACATGAGGACTTGAGGTCCGATTAAATTACGGCCAAAGGCAAAAGTAGCCTGCATTGGGACGGTAAGGGTTCCATGAGTTGATCAACTACGGCCAAGGGCAAAAGTGGCCCATAGAAGGACGATGAGTGTCCTAAGAAGTTTGGCCGTTGTGCTTATGCACAAAGAATATTTATTTGAGCACCGGTTGTACAAGTATTGTTTGTGGGAAGGGCCCTAAGAAAGATAAAGACACATCTACATGCAATGTCACACATGCACCATATTTTACTCATTGAATGTCGCCATTCATAGTCGTTTTATGACTTTTGTAGGGAATGGATCGAGAAATTTATGAAGTCATGGGCCAAAGGTGGGAGGTGGCTTCATAGGCCATGAATACCATTTGATCACAAATGGTTGACGTGTGGTCCTCAATTCCCCATCTTCCCGGATTGCAAAAATATGAAACTACTTATTTTGTTGTGGACATTTTCGACTATTGGACCATGGAGTACCTCACGACTCGCTTTTATGAATTGTAATAATTTAAGTAAACACGTCTTATCATGCAATTGTTTTCCTTTTATAAAATATCTAGTAGTGTTTTCTAAACGGGCTCAAGATTTGTGGCCTTTTATGAGACGTAATGATTTGTCATGAGACATTTTGGAATGAAAAGTAAGTGAGGTATCTTCTTTTTTCAAACGCATACTGTAGTAACTTATGCTATTGAAGGTGAAATGAAAACGGATTTTCATGTCATAAACTTCCGCTATATTTAATTTATCATATCTTACCTTATAATTCTTATTTCATTAAATATGTATGCCTTTACTTAGCAAAGAATAAAATAAATCCGAAGTAAAAAGGAGAAAATGATGATCTCCAAATTCTGTTTGAAGATTGGTTTTAACTACCTTCCTCAAAAGAGAACAAAGAAAACATCTTCCAAAACAGTTCTTTTATCAACCCTGGAAGTAAACTACCTTCTGCGAGAAAGGGTACCAATACCCTAAAATGTGGGTACTATTACCCTTCTGGGCAGAATTCAAAAAAAAAAAATGGCAGAATTTCGAGGTCGCCACAGCCATTCTATATGGTACTTGAGAAATAGGTGCAGTTCTTGAAATTATATCAATAGTAAACTCAACTTTCCTATCTGGAGGTAGACCTGGCAATTCTTCTGGAAATCATGAAAGTCTCGGATAAGTGGGATGTCTTCGAGTGTTATCTTACTAACTTCTGTATCAATTACATGAGCTAAATACGCAAAACAATCTTTCTTGAGTAATCTTCTAGCGTCAATAGCGGATATCGCACAAGATGGCAAGATTCTATGCTGACAATAAATATAACTTCAGGTTGTCCCGATCGTCTAAACACAACCTCTTTACGAAAACAATCAATAGAAGCACGATTTGCAGCTAAGAAGTCCATGCCCAAGATAACGTCAAAATCATGGATAGCAAGAGGTATTAAATTTGCCTTAAGCTCCTGATCATTCACCTTGATCCCACAATCTCGATATACATCTTTAGCTAGAAGAGATTCTCCTACTGGTGTTCCCACTACCAAACAAGTATCTAAATGTTCTAGCATTTGGTTCACATATATAGCAAATGCAATTGAAATAAAAGAGTGTGTAGATCTAGGATCAATTAAAATACAAGCATCTCTATCAAAAATAGATAACACACCCATAATTACATCTGGTGACTCTTCTCACTTTCTTTGTGTCATAGCAAAAACTTTCGCCTGATTCTTTGGACGTCCTACCTGGCCTTTCAGTTTTACTCCGCTACTACTTTCTATATTGGATTGAACTCCACTATTTGTGCATGCTTTATTAGTCAAAGCATCTCCTTAGATCTGATCCTATCTTGTATTACCTACACTTTGCTAGAAAAATATCATTGGTGATGTGCCACTCTCCTATACTAAAACTGGGCAATTTCTTCGTATGTGTCCTACTTGGCCACAATGATAACAGACACTAAACCCCTTAAACTTCAAACACTCGCCCAAGTGAAATTTTCCACATAACTTGCAATGAAAAAATTTTATGCTGTTGGAACTCTCTCTATATCTCAGAGTGAATGGTCTTTGGGAGGAACTCGGAGTAGAAGGATGGTTACTCCTTGACTACTGTACTGTAGTCTGGCTGAATCTAAAGTCCTGACTTCTTTGTGAACTGGCCTGAAGTAGAAACACCAAGTCGAAATCCTATGTTATCACTCTGAAGTCGTCTGTAGTTAGAAGTCTCATCCATGTCTGACTACTCGCTAGCTCTAGATTTTAGTTGTTCCTTATCAGTTTGTCTATCTGACATACTTTTCTCCACTCTCCAAGCCGATTCTACTAATTTACCAAATTCACTCCAACCCACTACAGTCACTGATGATCTAATCTAAATCTCTTGAACCATCTTCAAAGCGTCTGCATTTGTCAATTTCATTACTACCAAGGACTTGTGCATATTTTGAAAGCTCGATAAATTTCTTCTGATATTCAGCAACAGTTGAAGACCCCTATACTAGCTTCAAGAACTCATCATGTTTAGTATCTTTATAAGAACGAGTGTAATAAGCATCATAAAAATTACGTCTGAAATCTGTCCAAATTATAATAGAAGGGTCTAAATATTTGTTCTGCACTGACTGCCACCAATCATATGCTCCATTTTCTAACAAAAAAAGTGGCGAGACATAATTTTCTGTCATCTGGGCAACCCATCACATCAAAAACTCTCTCTATTTTTATCATCCAAGCCTCAGCATCTGCAGGATCAGTTGTGCCTATAAAAACTTTAGCCCCTAACTTCGTTACTCTCTCAATACTGAAATTTCTATTTGTACTGCGCATAGCCGAAGCAATCCTTTCAACATTAATTGGGTCATTTTCAACCATGTTTTTCTGTCTCGAATGTTCAGGTGGTTGATGAACTGATTCTTCTATTATTTCATCATCTCTAAGATTATCTCTATTAGGAGCAATATGAGCCTGGGGCAAAATATCTTGGAGCTTGCGAGTTCTGCCACCACGACGCATGACTCACCTACATGGTATGCATGATATGCTAAATATCAGAATGTGTATATCATGCAAACAAGCCTATAAACTCTGAACCATGCTCTGATACCAATCTTACATGACCCGTCCCAAGCAATAATTATATACTTGAGACGTACTCGTGCATGGATGATGGTGAATACCAACCGAGGTTGGCCACCAAGGCTACTTTAATTACAACTCATTATACTTATTTTTAAGAAAATTTTGGCATTATCTACCATGTAATTTGGACTGACCAACCTGAAATAAAATACCACATATCCCAACAAACTATATTAACAACTAAATGAGACCATTTGCCCTTTCAATATCCACAACAAAACAACGTGGTAGAGACTAGTCGAATCATACAACTTTTACTATTTAATTAACATAAATTGTACATATGAATACAAAATACATAGTGAACCCACATAACTATTTACAAGTGATGCAAAATAATATTAAAAAATGAACATGTATCTCTAAAATAATGTCTACATGGTCTATGAAGTGAGTCATACTAAATAACTTTGTCGTGTGGCTCCGACTTTGAACTCAAAAGCTTTATATCCAACAGCTGCCTAGAAACTCAACCGCTACCTGATAAGAAAAATCATTGTTGAAAAATACATGAGTTGATAGGCTCAGTGAGTGGAGATTTTGAAAATAATTATACTCTTTTCATCTATAGATATTATCGAAAACGAGCTCACGTCACTTAACAATTCACATTAACTTCAACAAGTAATATCAGCTCATATTCGTAGAATATCCATCAGCTAAAATATATATCATCACTTCATCATATCACAGTATAATAAGAAATCTCACCAAAATGTACTCATTTTATATAATCTCAGCATGCGTGCATAGACTACCTCAAATGGCTAAGATTTCTAGTATACGGCCAAGACCCCTCAGTGTATATGATACATGGTCAAGACCCCTCAGTGTATGAATACACGGCCAAGACCCCTCAGTATACTAGAATAATCAATGAATTCATCAGATACTTTTTATGGATTTAAACGTCATCTCAATTCACGTTTAATTTCATAATCTTTAGAATTTACAAGGTAACATAATTCAATAAACAATTATAAGAAATCACGTAATTTAACATTTAGTGATATAATATCTTATAATTGAAATCTAAATTTTCTAAAACATATTTTTTCACTCACAAAGTTATCTATTGGAGACTAACTCGACTGATAGATTGTCTCGATATTTGAGTTACTTTCTCAGATAACAATAGAATTATCCAAATCAAAACTCACTCATAATTCTCCTTCTACAAAATCCAATAATTGAAGTTAGAAATTGAATTGTTAATTCTTAACCCAATATAAACACAAAATTAAATCAATTCTTAAACTCAAAGTTTCTCTTCTTATCTCGTATCGTAGCTAAAGCAGGAAATTAAATTCTTCAAACTTAATATTTCCTATTACTTCTTCCACTTTCTAATTTTCTCATTGATTCCAAATTTTGTTGTGTCAGATTTAGTGTAAGTAAGGAAGAGAGATAGAGAAAAATGATGCTGCTATTTCTTTTGCCGAAGTGATAAGTTGAAAAGGAAAATGGATTTGCTTTCCATAGCCATCCACCGCCTAAGCCATCATTATCCACTATTTTTTTTTTAAACTTGGCTTGAGATTTTTGACCAAGAAAGTTTATTTTGACTGAAACATTACATTATCAGTCTATCTATAGTAAGTATAGATACATCTATATTACAAACATAATGGCATATATATACTAAATACAGGAACATGTCTTTGTTGTTGACATCCTTCTCAAATTGATATTGGTCGAGAGAGCCTTGGTAAAGATGTCGGCAATTTGAACATTGGTGAGTGATGATATTGTTGGAAATAAGTTATTTATAAATTGATTTGACCAATTTTTGATCAAATATTCGAGAGAGTCCCGACAACCGATTGTTATAAATTTATAGTCATTTACATTCTACTCCGTGAGTATATGCTTGTGGTATATTTAGTTTTGCAAAACTATTTTTGAATGAATAAGAAATTGGTATCAAAAGTTGACACCTTGAAAATGATAATTAGATATTGTAGTAAGTGGGAACGTGTATCCCACATCGGAAGATGATATGATTTTGAATTAACTAATATACCTCTAGTTTCGATTTGGGTTTGGACTTTAAGGAGCACCGCAAGTATTTAGAGGAGAGGAGTCTTAAATGCTATCGGGTTAGGTTCAAAGCTTGCCCGCCGGGCTCGTGGCTCGAGGCCGTGTCCGGGTGTCGTGCCCACTATATTCTTTTTGGAAAAAATAATTTTTTATTTTATTTTATTTTAATTTCATTATCTAATAAAAATATCCAGTTTTGACATGTGTCACGTGCACAGAAATACAGACATAATTGTTCAATTGAGTCCTTTCAATTGATGTGTCTGTTCATTTTAGTCTTTACAGGTGTTGTGTCTTTTCAGACACAACTTTTGATATGTTATAAATAGACCATATAGTTCTGCGAATTTAACAAATAAAAATTTATCTTTCAAACTCTGTGTTTCCGCCTTTCATTCTTTAAAAGCATTCTGCATCCATCCATATTTTATATAGAGATTACATAACTAAATTCATTGATCTTGCTATTTGAAGTGCTTCTACCACAAGAAGAAGACTGTTGTATCTTGGGAGACGATTGCTATTTACCGTGAGCACCTAGGTGGGGCAAATTCGTCTTAAAGACATAGAGTCGAACTCTAGCCTCAATCTACCATAATTAATTCTGCATATTTCAGTTTTTGCTAATTGTTCATATTTCAAGTAAGAATATTTCTTTATATATATATAATCCAAGTTCAGCCAGCAGTCCTCAAAGCCAAACAATCTTAGAACAGGTTGTTGACATAGCGCGATATTGAGATTTAGTGGATGACTTAGGCACAAAATCCTACTTCTTACATTTCTAAAAAAACGAGGGCATTGTCAAGAAACATGCACCAACTAGTGATCGAATGTCGAGTATCATAACAATCAGCCCAATCATCATTAGAATAGCCCACAAACCGAATGGGAGAGTCCACGGGAAAGAAAAACCCACGGGCAAAAGTCCTTGCAAATAGCGAACAATGCGACGAACAGTCGCGGTGAAGATGTATGGGAGCCTGCATAAATTAATTGACTTGTTGAACAACAAAGAAAATATCAGGTCGGTCGAGTAATAGTCAGATAATATCAGCAAGTTGGGTGTTTTTTACATTCACGTTCCAACTTGAGGGGGAGTATTAAAAGAAATCTATGCAATTTATAGGAGGTCATTGTGTGGTTTTAACTATAAAGATTTCAACTCCATTACGGTGTAATCAAGAAGATTTAGAGTGTGTTTGGTATGGATTTTAAAACTCTTTTTTCTAAAACTTATTTTCAACTACATATTTTATAGATCACAATTTTTATCAAATTTTCAACTACACATTTCACCAATTTCGTATGGAAGTATTAGGGAATGACCATTTCAATATCCTCTAGATGCTTTTGACAAAAATAACTTCTGCAAATTAAAAAAGTGTAAATGTATGGTATGTTTCTGAATTGGTCAAGGTTAAGACACCAGGAGGAAACAGTTACTGCTATACAAAAGACAATTGCAGATAGAGACGTGTAAACAACCTAAAGACGTGTAATACAGGAAAAAAGGAAGCAACTTTCTAGCCCTAGGAAAAAATTTGTGGCTGTGAAAAGCCATTGATGAATAGGATAATCTATCTTAAGATTTCAGCCCATTATTCTAAATAGTATAGTTTTCAAGTTTCTGTACTCTGGCTTCTTTGATCTTTTACGTTCATGGAAAAGTACCTCTTACATATTACATATTGACATGAAGAAAAGGAAAGCATTCTTGAAACAGTTGATATAATCCTCAAAGAAGGAAATACTGATTTGAAATCAGTTCAACTTTCTTCATCTTACAGAGCTATTGGGAATACACGGGCAGTTACATGATAGATATGAGATATTGAGTTGTGTTTAGTCCATTTTCTTTCTCATGACTACTAAGAAAACAGTATCTGTAATGGTGAGAATCCATGCTTCACACAACAAGAAGCTAAGGCAGGTGTGCATATCAAAACTACTTACTATAAACAAGAATAGATAGATGAATAGCTAATTAAATAAATATGAACAAGTAGTCTATAGTAATACAATTGTGGAGCCTCTCAATCCCAAGAATTTCATTACCAAGGAACACATTATACTAAACATAGTTTCAAAAAGAATTCATAGAGTTGATTCCTATGAGTTCAAGCACCCAAAAAATTCGAAGGAAAAACAAGTAGTACTCAGTATGTATGAAGAAGCGCCGCAGATTGACTAGAAGCTGCAGAAGACGTGGTTATGTTTGAAGAACTGGTGGTGTAACTATAGCTCGCAGATTGATGTTCATTGGTCCCTTGTGCAGTTGAACCCATGTTTGTTATAGGAGGGAAATATGTTGGCACTGGCATCATTGAGGGGAGTATAGGCAACTCTGCCTCAAAATGAAGGACATGGATAGCTTGCCTTATTGATGGCCGGTGTCTGTCGTCTGGATGAACACTCCACAGCCCAACAACCATCAAGTATTCCATTTCTCGAGCATCAAATTTTGAACGTAGTTTTGGATCTGCTGCATCAAGTAGCTTTCCCATTCCGTAGAGGTTCCAAACCCATTCCACCATTCTTACTTGATCTTCTTGTACCCTTGTATCGATTGGTCTTCTTCCACATGCTATTTCCAATAATACAACTCCAAAGCTGTAGACATCAGATTCTTTGCTAGCCCTGCCAGTGATGACACATTCGGGAGCCATGTATCCCATCGTCCCGGCAAGCATTGTTGTTTGGGATCCTTTTTCGTGATCAACAAGTCTAGCTAATCCAAAATCACCGAGTTTTGCCTTGAAGTTAGAATCCAGCATAATATTGCTAGATTTTATATCCCGGTGTACCACACATTGTTCCCACTCCTAGTGCAGATAGAGCAAAGCCAAGGCCAAACCTTGGGCAACTTTGTACCTTACTTCCCATGGCAAAACTGATTTTTCTTTGTAGAGATGAAAATCTAAGCTGCCATTTGGCAGGAACTCATAAACAAGTAGGAATTCTCCTCTTTCATGGCACCAACCGATGAGTTGCACTAGATTTTTGTGCCTCAATAGACTGATAATCTTCACTTCTGATGTATACTCTTTTAGCCCTTGTTTAGATCCCTTTGCTACCCTCTTGACAGCAATATGGGAATTAAGTTCTCTCAAGAAACCTTTATAAACTCCGCCAAACCCCCCTTCTCCAAGCTTCTCCTCTTCAGCAAGGTTATTCGTTGCCCAAGCCAATTCGTTGTATGAAAACCTTTTAGGGCCACTGCCCTTTTCGAATTCATTATCCATAGACAGATCATGAAAATGCTCATTCCCTTTTTTCTTCTTATACTTTCTCCACAACAAATAGCCCACCAAACCCAAACCCAGAACCAGAATTGACACTCCAATGCTCAATCCAACAACCAGTCCCTTATTATTTTTCGTTCCACCAGTGATGACAATGTTGGAGTCTGGTTGTGGGCTTGGACTTGGGGCTTTCGAGCTAACATCAAGTGGTAAACTCAAAAACTGCCAAGACTTAACATTGTTTTTCTCGAACAAATCTCCCGTTGCAGCTGAAAAGCCAAAAGTAACAAATTCTGGCAAGTATTCCCTCAGATCAACCACAAAACTGAGGTTTTGAATTTGACTAATATTATTTGCAAAATTCCTAAAACTCGTAAAAGCAACACTGAGAGTCTTCAAACTAGCATTATAACTAATCCAGGCATCGTTTTCCATCCCCTGAGCAATACGATTCGACCATGATATGTTTGCAACAGATTTCATAGTATTGATATTTATACCTACATGTGTACCAGGCGGATCATAATAATTCGGAAAAGTATCAAACTCCACTGCAACAAATTGCCCTGGTGAAAGATCAACTGCAAGGCCAAGGCCACCACCAGCAGCTCCCTCTGGGATACTAGAATTAGTAGGAGCCAAGAAAAAAGCAAGTCCATCAGCAAAGTCACGGTTACCACCCGAATCAATTACAAAAGAGAAATGGGTGGAGAAATCAGTCAGGTTCCCTGAATTCTTGTCCCACAAATGCAGAGACTCAACGTATGTAGCACGACCTGCTTTCCTTCCCAATGCCATGTTGCGCTCATCTGGCGTGACTTGAATGCCTTGACCTGAAATATAAGCGGACCCACTCGTGATTATTTGGCTATTGGCGTCATTGGTACCAATCGTCGAAATGTTGAAGGACAATGAAAATGTACAAGGGAGGTGGAGGAAGAGAAAATGAAGAGGATTGAAAACTTGCACACAGCCATGGCTGAGCGAGGTCAAGAATAAGAGTGTTGTTCGATCAAAAAAATCAAAAAATCTCCTGCCCTAGAATGAGAGTGTGCCATGTATAAATAAACATTGCGGCTGCAGATAAATTGATCAAATGATTTCACTCTCCTGCCAAATGGTTCAACAGAAATCAAGTCTTGCTGTATTTGAACATGTTATTTTTGAAAAGTCTTCCCCAAACAATATTTCTCCAATTGTCTCACATTTCAATCTCAGGAAACTAACATGGTCAGCATTCTTGAAAATATTCGTATTGGTATGTTCCTTAAACGATTTCTTAATTATGATTTATGATAACCACTTGAATGAGGGGAATTATTATAGGATCAAGCCCCAATATATTTTCCCCAATGATTGATACTTCATAACCAAAAGAAATCAAATATTAGTGTTGGGCGGTGTTGAATTTAATACTTGGGTTATGTGTTGGGAAGTGATGAAATTCTTGTGGTTATGTGTTGAGGCAATGATGAATTTGTTGTGGTTATGTGTGGGAAGTGAACAAATTTTGTGGCTATTTGTTGGAGCGATGATGAATGTCTTGTGGTTATGTTACGGGGCATGATGAATTTTTGTGGTTACCTAACGAGGCGATGATGAATTTGATCAATTTTTGTAAGTAAATGAAATAATGATTGTGGTGCGAGATAAGCGGACACGTATCTTGGCTTGGCAATTCGGAAGGCATGCGACTATGGGTTGTGTACAACCTTTAGGTCAAATGCAACCGTTAATTGCAACCATGGCGTTGACGCAACTATCTTCCCTTAATTACAATATTACGAGCCTCTTCTTTGAACGTTGAATACAATAGGTGAATGGTTATATTATTTTGAATTTAATTAATACTTGATGATTGTTATTATTCGTTTGAACTCCGCTGCACATATAGGTAAGAAATGACGTCTTCCTCTAGTATGAATGATGCGCAATCACGGCTTAGATGTAGTTGTGGTGCGTATATGAAGATACACGTCCCACACCAAATGGAATCCTCTTCGTAGGTATTGGAGATGCCATAATGTTACTGATGCGTAACATAGTTTCAATGTTGTATGTTGTTATATACCTTCACTAATTACTTACATTTTTATTTTATTGGTAGGATGGTGTCATGTGTAGAGGATTTACGTGGGCGATGAGGTCGAACAACAAATGGAAAGTGTATCTGAAATGCACACTAGAGCTTTGAATGAATTGAAGGTTGATGTGATGAAGTTGTCGAAGAAAATAGACAACGTCATTTATGACATAGGAGCCCTCCGGCGTTTTGTAACATTTGTATGTATTATAGTAATTTCACTTGTTGTAATCAAATTTATGTAATATTGTAACGAGTTTATCTTTATATGTAATCTATGATGGAAGTTATTTTGTATATTTACATGTTGTGTCTATTATGAGTTCGTGTTTATTATCAATTTGATTAATAGGTAAAACAATAAGGCAAAATTACAGACTAGGTACACATTCATAATAGAAGTACAAATATGACATAATCCATAACTCTTAATCCGAATACATAATCCATAATCACTTACATAAACCATAATAAATAAAAAAAACCATTGTTGCCACAATATGATTATGCTAGATACATGAACATTTCACGTTAGTACATATGTCAAAAACCAATTGCCAACATCATAATGACTACTTGCTTGTGGCGTGAATGTTCCATCATCTCCTCCAAAGACCACCAAACATTTAATCGTCTCGTTGGTCCACATCCGTATTTGACCTACAACAATGATTAAATTGCATATGATATTAGATACTTTATTCATAAACACAAGTTAATAGTAAGCATGAACGCCAAACTAACCTTTCATTCCTTAGAGGACATGTCCTCTTTCGTGATCTTTCCACAAATCCGACATTGCCTGCTTTTGTTTACGCAATTGATTTTTCTTTCCCGATTTCAATCTTTTCCCACAACCCTTTGCTCTCACCGCACTTTCGGATCTTGTATAGTGACACCGTCGGGCGTGTAATACTTTTGAATCGGGTCGAACCAATATTACCTCCACCGCTTATATCTTTAACTCTTAGATGCAATGCCTCGAACTCAACTATGAGATATATGTGCTTCATCATCCGTCAAGCGGCGTCATCAACAATCAAAGAAAAGAGTAACCATGCTGCCATTAATGACGTACCTCGAAATGTCATGAGTGGACAAACCCATGGTAAGATCATCCGGGTAACCCGACTTTGCATTTTTCGTCCATCTTGGTAATATGTACTTGTCCGGTAAACAAGTAGCTAATCATGTGCCCGAATATCCCGTTGAATTCAAATGTCCGACATAGTGTCCTTTGAAAAGACAAAGTTTCTCAAACATAAAATTTTGATTCACCGGATGCGATATCTTCGTGTAGAAATGACTTTGATCAATTTCACTTTGGAACAACAAAATATTTTCTTTGTATACACATGAACCATTTAATTCTCCATCCGAAATTTTGATGTCGATCGAGGTTGTTCATTATCAATATGATTGGCAACCAACTCCTCATGTCGTATTGATGGCGTAATGTCATATTAAACGAGTAATAAAATCCATGAGTGAGTTCTTTCGAGTTACATACCTCTTGAAGAAGGAGTGATTACTCTCGATCACGACTCATGGACATTCCCGAAAATGTGATTCATATATTTGGAACCCATCGCTACGAATAGCAAACATGTTACATAGCCATTCATTGTTGGCGAAAGCCTCGTTTTCCATTATCAAGAGCAGCCCAACGTGACTCAAACTCTTCGGGTGACTCCGAATGTTTAATAATATTTACCAACATGTGGTACTCATCGTTATACACCATGACATTAATCTTCTCAGAGAACTTGTTCAATATGTGCCAAATACAATACCGATGGAAGGTGAATGGTAAAACCATTGAGATGGCTTTAGCTATTGCCGCATCCTGATCTGTAATAATGATTTGTGGTGCTTGTCTAGGCATGGCTTCCAAGAACTTCGAAAATAACCACACAAATGACTCTGTCGACTCGTCACCAATAAAACCACATGCAAATAGAATGGTTTGCGATGATGGTTAACCCCAACGAACGGTGCAAATATCATCGATTGTTGGTGTTATATGTAGTGTCAAATACAATATCTCTAAAATATCGCGTCTGATCGACGTCTAAACCACATGCAAAAAATGGTTTGCGCAAACGAACCAACTTATTGTCAAATCAAAATCTCATCGACGTAATCGAACCAACTAGAAATTCGAAGTAGAAATTGGGGCTTTTCTCTTTTCAAATGTGAAAAACTCAATCAATGTATCGAAGATCATGACCCCGTTGCTCTTCTCGAACATTCCTCTCATGGTTCCTTATATCTCTCTCACACACCCAACCGATGATGGACCACCCGAGTCTATCTCCATAAAGGCGAATTTGTCGACACGTTGGTATGTTAGCGTCACTTAAACCATTGTGTTAATGCCTTCTTTGTTCTTGATACATGTCGATGTGAGCGTAATAAATGTACTCGACTTGGCGTAGAGGCGTGATTATGTTCCTCCACAAATTTATTCACCACCCATAAATGTCCTGTTTGTTGTTTCACAAGCGATAATCTGGCATTGCATCCAAATTCCGCGTCTCCACGATTTCTTTCTCTCGCCCGAACCACGGCGCCTTTATGTTTTACTTGATATGTGTTGTCTGTTTTTCCTTCCTTTGAGCAAGCAAAAAGTTTCCAGTAAGTTTCATTGGATTCTTTCTTTTTTTTACTATTGGCTATACGTGCACTGAAACCAGCTTCCCGCGCATAATAATTGTAAAAATTATATGCCTCCTCATGCGATTCAAACTCTTGTCCAATCTTCGGAATTCGACTTATGGAAACTTGAGGAACAAAAATATTATCCGCACTTTCAGCTTCCATTCCTATTCAAGAACAAATAAATTACATTATTCACAAGCAAAAATTTAACATTTAATTTGATGAAGCAAAACGGAAAAAAATAAAAACAAGTAAAACCATAATCCAGCTGAAATTGTACACAAGTTTGGTTTATGCTAACAAACCAAGTTTCATTCCCATTATTAGCTAAAAAAATCATTTATTTCGCATTTACCTCAACAATGAAAGCTCAACGATGAAATGAGGGTACGCGGTGGCCGGAAATTTGGGCCAGATGAGAGCGCAGAGAAGGTGGCCGGTAGATTATGGGTCGGACTAAGCTTCAAAAAATAATGGGCCTGCTGCCATGTTCAACCAGCGACAGAGAGAGAGAGAGAGAGAGCCGAGGCGAGAGGCGAGAGACAGGGTTTCATTTGAGCAAAATGGGGGTGACCGGTGAAAAGAACCATTTGGGCGGAGAGTGAAATAAGGGCGGGAACCATTTGATAAGGCAATTTATTCAAATGTTTGAAAAATTCATCTGGACATGGCACCGCCACGTCACGGATATTTTACCACCATTGGTTATAAATATGCAATAGATGATGAACAACGAGAACAAGTCTTGTTGTATTTTGTTGAAAAGTCTTCCCAAACAATATTTCTCCAATTCATTTAATCTCGTGCATTTTCCACATCATTTTTCTACTTTATGAATTTAATTTTGACAAAATTTTCAAAAAATTGTTTGTTTAGATCAACCCGGCAAACAACCTGAACGTCTCGTGTAATTTATGGTAAGGACTAAGGGTCAATGAACTAATACTCAACACTTCTTAGAGTGACTATTGAAAAATAAAAAGTGTTTGACAAATAAATTAAACACTCTTTCAAATTTCAATGCTCTATAATAAGAAGTGCTCACTAAAATATTAGATTATTGCTCGTACAGTAAGATGATTGACTTAGTGAGATGAATTTTTTTTCACTCTTTTACCTCTACCTCCATTGGCTCATGTACACACCTCTTATATTGCAAAAAGGTTAATTGAAACTCGGGCTCTTTACTTACTAAATTTGACATGTATTGCTCTTGTTAAATTTCTAAAGTGAAGTTGATGGTTGTTAAAGTCACAACAAAGCAAAGGCTTTCCTTTTGCTTTGATTAATCATAGTGTTTTTTACATTACTGATTAGTACCTTTGTTTTATGAAATGAGTCGGAATTTGAGTTCTTCCAGCTCGTGGTTCTCTATTGCCTTTGGTCTGACTAGTTGAAATGAACTTCGCATTGTACATAACATACACTTCAGATTTGCAAGTAGTGTCGCCTGTGCAGGCACATTTTGTAGATAGTTTGATGGAGAGTTTGGCATTTGTGAGTGTTACAAATCCAAAAGTTAGTACAGAAAATCAAGACAGAAAATGTATAAAGGAAACTTAAACAAAAATGAGAAAATGTTAAAGAGAGAAAACGGATCTACTCCCTTGAAGTATCAACTCAACAATCGGTCACAGCACGAATATCATCAGATTTAAGAGCTTGTTTTACATATTTCACATAGCCAAAGATCACTCCAAACATTAGATCATCCAAGAACTCACACAAGAACATACCCAACCCAAAGTTACTGTTCACAGATAGGTTACACAAACATAATCACTCCTACGGAACTAATAATCACTCAAAGAGTGATTATATTTCAGAGATTACTCATTATTGATCACCCAAGATCAATAATCCCAAAAAGAAAGAGACAAAACAAGAGGATGAAGAAGGGAGAGAATTCGGTTAATCCAAGGGTGCAAACCTCAAAGCCAATGCAAAAATAGTGCTGCCAGAGGTGTATCATATACGCCTCTTTCATTTCCCCAGCATCCAACGATGCTTAATGAGCCACGTGTCATCATCTGTTGTAAAGTGTTAACACCACTCAAACTCGTGTTCTCAAGAAAATGTGTTTTATCTGATTCAGCTTACAACTTAAGCTTGCACCATTTAACTCACAATCTCCACCTTGGGGCAAGCTGAGAGTCATCATTATCTTCTTGTGCTGTGAACACAATTCTAGATGTTGAGTATCATTTGCATTCTTCATCTTGCTTCAAATTAGCTGAGAAAACAAAAATTAAACAATGTCAACATTTAACAATGTTAAACAATTTTTAAATTTGCTTACCGAAAGAACTTTGGTACCCATATCAGCTGGATTCTCAAGTGTAGATATTTTTTCAAGTTTAACCATTCTTTTTGAAATAATATCTCTTACAAAATGAAACTTAACATCTATATGTTTGGCTATATCATGAAATACAGGATTTTTACTAAGATGAATGGCACTTTGACTATCAAAGAACGACATAGTCACATTCTTACTAAAACCAAATTCATTTAAAAGACCACTTAACCAAACACCTTCTTTCACAGTACTAGTGGTGGCCATGTATTCAGCCTCAGTAGAAGACAAGGCAACCACTTTTTGAAGTTGTGATTTCCAGCTTATACATGTATCACAGATGGAATAAAAATAGGCAGAAGTAGATTTTCTATTATCTATGTCACATGCAAAATCAGAATCTACATAACCTTTCAGAATAATACACTACTTACTTCTATTAAACACTAAGCCTAAGTTGGAAGATCCCTTAATGTATTTGAGAAGCCACTTTATAGCTTCCCAATGCATTTCACTAGGATTTGCTATAAATCTACTAAGTACACTTATGACAAAAGCTAGATCAGGTCTTGTGCAAACCATCAGATACATCACAAACCCTACTGCACTAGCATAAAGAATTGAAGACATTCTTTCAATTTCTTCCTGAGTATTAGGACATTGTTCAGTGGATAGTTTGAAATGATTTGCAAGAGGCACATAGACAGATTTTGCTTTAAACATAACAAATTTTTCTAACACTTTAGAAATATAAGACTTTTGATTTAAGAACAGAACACAATATTTCCTATTTTTGCTTATATCCATGCCTAAAATTCTTCTTGCAGATCCCATATCCTTCATTTCAAACTCTTTTAACTTGTACTTTATTTTACCTATTTCTTTATTATCTTTACTTACTATGAGCATATCATCAACAAACAAGACAACATAAAAAAATCACTTCCACCATTTCCTTTACACTAAAGGCAAGTATCAAAGTTACTACTCCTAAAACCAAGGCCAATAATATAAGAGTCAAATCTCTTATATCATTGTCTTGGGGCATGTTTAAGTCTATACAAAGACTTCCTTAAAAGACAAACAAGATTAGACTTTTTGTCTTTCTAAAAACCATCAAGTTGATTTATATAGATTGTTTCTTCTAAATCTCCATTTAGAAAAGTTGTTTCGACATCTAACTATTCTAGTTCCCAGTCAAAATGAACATGAACAGTAAGAGATAAAATTATTCTAATTGTGATATACTTAGCAACAAAGGAGAATATTTCATTGTAATCTATTCCTTCCCTTTGGTTAAACCCCTTTGCTACAAGCCTAGCTTTATATCTTATATATTTGTCACTTAGTTCTCCTCTCTTTACCTTAAACACCCACTTACAATCTACCACTCTCTTACCTATTGGTCTCTGCACTAGATCCCATGTCATATTCCTATCTAGAGAAGACATTTCATCTTGCATTGCTGCAAGCCAACTCTTTGAATTTATCCCTTTAATTGCTTCTTCAAAGAAATCGGGTTCATTTTCAATTGACTCAAGTAATAGCATATTGAAACTGTCTCTATATCTAGATGGGGGCCTTATTTATATTCTAGCTCTATCTCTGCCTAATTGGTAATTCTCAAGAGATGTCTCATGTTCTTCTAAATTTTCTTCAATTGTTTCATCAACATTTGAAATACTTGTTTCTTCACTTGAGTAAAAGGAAGAATGTAAGTCTGATGACTTACTTCAGTATCCTCTTGTCTGTCAAGAGGCTCCACCTCAAACTTAGTATCTTCTTCTAAATCAAATTTACTATTTTCTTTAGAAATACTTTCGAGACAAGGAAATTGATTTTCATTGAAGACAACATCCCTACTTATAACTAATCTATAGTCAGATTGACCTTTAGCCCAAAGTCTGTAACCCTTTGTGCCTTCTACATAACCCAAAAATACACAATTTTGGGACCTAGGTTCTAACTTACCTAGATTTTGATGAGCAACGGCAGAACACCTAAACACTCTTAGGTGAAAATATGAAGGAGGCCTATTATTCCATACCTCTTAAGGAGTTTTGAACTTAAGGGCAGTGGTGGGACTTCTATTTATCAAATAATTAGCAGTTTTAAGAGCTTTCCCCCATAATATCTTTGGCAAACCAGAGGTAAGAATCATCCATCTTACTTTGTTTAAGATGGTTCTATTCATTCTTTCAGCTAGGCCATTTTGCTGAGGAGTGTGTGCTACAATTCTGTGTTTTAGGATACCACTGTCTTTGTAAAGCTTATCAAACTCATAGTTACAAAATTCTAGACGATTATCTATTCTTAGAACTTTTACTCTTTTGTTTGTTTGATTTTCCACGAGAGTTTTCCAATTTTTGAAAACTCCAAATGTCTCTAATTTGGATTTTAAAAGAAAAATCCAAATCTTTCTTGAAAGATCATCAACAATTAAAAGAAAATACCTAAAGTTTGTATGAGTGTTGACAATAGCTGTCCCCAAAGATTAGCATAAAGATATTCTAAGATATCAGTTGTCCTATGTACCCAGGGAGAAAAGGTAACCTTGATTGCTTTCCTAAAACACATTGCTCACGAAACCTGATTTACTAGCATTCTCCTTTCCAAAAACACCTTGGTGACTTTGGATTTGAAGACCTTTCTCACTAATATGGCCCAACCTTTTGTGCCATAGATGAGACAATTCTACCTTATCCCCGGCCATTACAGCATTTAAAGCTGAAAATGGCTCAGCACTGATTGTGTTAAGTCCTTTTCTTCTGGGAGCTTTTACAACAACATGAGTGTTTTTTAGGATTTTGGTACATCCTTCACTTATTTTGATTTCAAAGTTCAGATTATCTAATACTCCCAAGTATATTAGATTCCTTTGAAGATTAGGGACATACCTAGTTCTTTCTAGAACTAAATTCCTATCATCACTCAACTTTAGACTTATTGTACCTATTCCTTTAATCTGACAGGACATACTATTTTCCATAAGGACTCTACCCCTTTCTTGGTCCTTAAAACTATTGAACCACTTTCTAGTGGGACAAATATGGAAAGTACAAACTGAGTCTAAGATCCATTCTTCACTAAGTTTCCTACTAGTGATAATATACACTTCCTCATCTAGGTTATTTTCATTATAAGCTAAGGCTGATCTACCCTTAGTCTTATTTCTAAGCTTCTAATCAGCAACTCTCTTGGAACAATCTTTTATAAAATGTCCTTCTTCCTAACAATAGAAACACTTCATGTTCTTTGTCTTGGCCTTGTACTTATTCTTTGGTTTACCCTTTTTCTTATAATCTTTCTTAAAAGAATTTCCAGTCTTCTGCTATTCTTACCCTTAGCCAACAAATTTTCCCCACTAACATGCTCTCCTAATTCAGTTTAAAGCTCTAATTCCTTATTCCTAAGAGCACTTATTATTATTTCAAGAGTTAAATCATCTCTACCATATTCTAAAGTAGTTTTTACATCTTTATATTTACCACTAATAGAACTAAGAAGGACTATGATCACTAGAGATCTCTTCTTTACAATTTGCTAAATTCTCCATCAATTTATTAAATCTATCTAGATTTGCTTTCAAGTCTAAAGCAAGATCAAGCTTAAAGGTAAAAAACTGTTTTAGCAAATAGATTTTATTTGGTATAGTACTAGTCAAATAAGTTGTCTCTAACTTATTCCACAGTTCAAAAGCAGTACTGGTTTCTCCAATTTTCTTAGCACATTATCAGACAAATGCAAGAAAATAGAACTCCATGCAATTTCATTTAATTCAGTTTTCTTATTATCATCAAAATCAGCAGGCCAACTATTATCTATTGCTTTTGCTCATTTTTGCTGTAACAAAATTGCTCTAATCTTTTGGCACCGGAGACTAAAGTCTCGTTTACCCTTATATACATCAACTTCAAATTTAGTTCCCATTTTCTTTTAAAAGAAACACTAAATACAAACACATTACTTGATATACATGTTGAGATTGAAAACAATTACAAAGTATTACAATCTCGTTTGAATGTTGAAAAATACAAAAAAAAAACTCTAATTAGTTGCTCTTTTTCTTGGTTAAACTTGTGGGCTCAAATTCTTACCACAAAGAACACTGCAATGCAACCGAGGGAACGACAATCGGATGTTCACCAACTAACCAACCGGAGATGACCAAGACTTTTAAACACTAAGTAGTCTCACTTTTGAGAACAGAATGAAAGACGGCTCCTCTCTTTTCTTCACTCTAGTTCTCACCTAGAAAATAAGAAGACTTATAATATATATAATCCTAGAAAGATCTCACCCATCTATTTTATCTAACGGTCCACACTCAATAAACCAACTTGTCCAATGGACATGTGCCAAGTAGATTTAGTGACCCACATATTCTCATAAACTTCACCTTGGATCACAAATCCACTACTAAGTTCTCTGGCTACAAGTGCTATCTTTTTGTGGTCTTATTTCATCATCATCGCCCACTCAAATTTTGCAATACCTACTTCACCAATCTTCCACTGCAGTAAGTTCCTGTCAAATAAGTTAACCCGTATCAATATTCAACATTGATATGCACTTATTAAACTTACCAGCAGCAAGTACTTTAGTTTCAACATCTGCAGAGTTATCATCACTTGCAATTTTAAGCAGTTTAAATTCACTAGAAGCTAACTTCTCCCTAATGAAATGGTATTTCACCTCAATATGTTTAGATCTTTCATAATACACGGGATTTTTACATAGCATTAAAGTACTTTGACTATCAGTAAAGATTATAGCATTTTTATTTAAGAAGTTCAATTCACTTAAAAGGCCTTTTAGCCACATGCATTCTTTAAAGGCTTCAGTTAGTGCAAGATATTCAGCTTCAGTGCTGGAGAGTATAACTAAAGGTTGCAACTGTGATTTCTAAGTGATACAATTATCACCTAACGTGAAGAAGTAAGAAGTGGTAGATTTTATCTGATCTTTATCTCCTGCAAAGTCAGAGTCTACATAACCCTTAAGCTCAAACTTATCATTCCTCCTTTCGAACACTAACCCTCTTTTAACTGTTCCAGCTAGGTATCTCAATAGCCATTTAAGAGCAATCCAATAATGTTTACCTAGGTTAGACATAAACCTACTCAAGAAACTAACTGCATAAGCTAGGTCAGGTCTAGTGGTAATCATCAAATACATTACAGAACCAATGGCATTAGCATAGGAGACACTACTCATTTCTTATTTTTCTTCTTCAGTTTTAGGACATTGAGCAGATGAAAAATCATGTGTGCAGCTAATGGTATATTGACAGACTTAGCAAATTTCATATCAAATTTGGTTATTACCTTTTCTAAATAAGACTTTTGATTAATAGTCAACCTATTTTCAGCCACATTCCTTTTAATAACCATACCAAGAATTTTTTTTGCACATCCTAAGTCTTTCATGTCAAATTCAGATTTCAAAAGATTTTTTATTTTTATGATATCAGCTTTACTACTACTAGCAAGCAACATGTTATCAACATATAACAACAAATAAACCTCACAGCTTATCTTAGTGTTATTATAATATAAGCATGCATCAAATTCACTCTTTTTGAAACTAATTTTAAGCACATAAGCATCAAAGCGTTTATACCATTGCCTAAGACTCTGCTTAAGACCATACAAGAATTTGTTAAGCAAGCACACAAGCTCTAACTTCTCTTCCACCTCAAAGTCTTGAGGTTGAGACATGTAAATGATCTCATCTAACTCTCCATGAAGAAAAGTATTATTAACATCTAGTTGCTCTAATTCCCAATTGAATTCGACAACTAAGGATAATACTAACCTGATAGTCTTATACTTAATCACCGGGAAAAAAACCTCATTATAATCAATCTCCTCTCTCTGAGTAAATCCCTTAGCTAGTAACCTAGCTTTGTATCTTAAAGGGTCATTTGGTTCTACTCCTTTCTTCAACTTATAGATCCATTTACAATGGACTACCTTTTGATTCTTTGGTCTCTCAACCAACTTCCAAGTATCATTTTTGCCTAAGGAATGAATCTCCTTTCTCATAGCCTTCTTCTAATTTTCAAAATTTTTACAGTTAACCACTTCTTCATAAGAAACAGTTCAATCGACTCTAAGGCTTCACCTGAAATTAGGATAAACTCCATCAAATTTGAAGAAGTGTACTTCAAATTTGGTCTTACCTGCCTTCTCTCCCTATCTCTCACTAATTGATAATCTCTCAAATTAGTATCTTCAAGTTGTTCTTGGTTAGGGATCACAATTTCGAGAATTTCTAGTTCAAAGTTGTTCTAAGACTTCTTCTTGTTCGGTCTCAACTTGAAGATCAATTTGTTCGTGTTCTCTAACCTCTAGATTAACATCTAATCTCTTCACCTCGCCAATCTTCTTCTCTCAGAGAAGATTTTCCTTATCCACTTTGTTTAACTTTGATTGTCCGGGTTTTTAGGCAAGGCATATCAAGCACATTAAACTTCACATCTCTACTGTTAATTATCTTAATACTCTTAACACCTAAAACCCACAATCTATACCCCTTGATACCTTCTGGGTATCCTAACATGACACACTTAGTAGTCGTAGGATCTAACTTACCCTCAACTTGATGTGCATAAGCAACACCCAAACACTCTAATGTGTGACAAATTTGGAGATTTTCCAGACCACAACTCCTGAGACGTTTTGAAGTTAACAAAACTAGAATGTGACCTATTTATCAAATAAGCTGCGATAGACATAAAGCTTCACCCAAAAATCTTTGGACAATCTGAACTAATCAACATACACCTGACTTTATTCATTAAAGTCCAATTCATCTTCTCGGCCACCCCATTTTGTTGGGAGTATTTCTCACGATCATATGCCTCGTGATACCCATCTCTTTGCAAAACTCATCAAATTTAAAGTTGCAAAACTCTAAACCATTGTACATCCTAAGAGTTTTACACCTTTTCCACTTGATTTTTGACTAAGGTATGCCAGACTTAAACTTGCTAAAAGTTTCAAATTTTGACTTAAGTGGGAAAATCCAAACCTTTCTAGAGTAGTCATCAACAATAGATAGGAAAAACATGTTCCCACCATGAGTAGGGTTTTTCCGGACCCCAAAATCTGCGTGAATGTAATCTAATGGTCTCTTAGTCTTTGTGTTGACCTATCTCAAAGTCGACTCGTGTGACTTTCCTAGAACACACGTCTCGTAAAAGCTTAAAAGTGCAACAATGTCTTTACCTAGTAAATCCTGGTTACTAAGATATTTTAGCCCCTTGTTTCCAATATGTCCCATCCTCATATACCATAGATCTGATCTATCATCATTGATTGAAACCAATCCTGAATCTTTGGCATGTAAAGCTTCACCTTGAAGGTAATACAACCCATTCATCTTGGGACCTTTCATAACTACTAGAGAACCTTTAAGAATCTTTAAAGTACCAAAATCAGATTTGAACATATAGCCATCATCTTCAAGAACACCTAAGGAAACTAGATTTCTTTTAAGGTTTGGGACATACCTAACACCAAGAAGTGGTCGGACAATGCCATCATCCATCCTAATAGCAATGTCTCTTATTCCTTCAACTGTTTGAGAATTGTTGTCCCCCATATATACTTTCCTAGGTTCAATTTCTCTATAATTATAAAACCAAGACCTCACGGGACACAAATGAAAGGTGGCACCTGAGTCTAATATCTACTCATGATCAATCTCACCATCAGATACAGTCGTAACATGTAAACCATCTAGGGCATCCCCAACAGTAGCAATATTTTGATCTTCATTATACTGTTGCTTAGTTTTTCTCTTAAATTCATAGCAATCTTTCTTGAAATGTCCTAACTTTTCCCACAATGGTAACATTTCTCATTGCCTTTATCCATAGACTTAGACCTACCCTTAGATTTTCCTCTGCCCTTCTTACCCTGGTAATTGTTCTCTCCTCTCATTTTATTTCTCCCTCTAATAAACAAACTCTCCTCCCTAGTGTTTTTCTTAGACTCTTTTTTGACTTATAAATCTTTTGATCTCAAAGCATCTATCACAATAGCTTGAGTTAAAACATCTCTAGCATACTTAATCGCATTCTAACATCTCTATAAGAATCAGGAAGAGAATTCAAAAGTATAACAGCTAGATCCTCATCGTCAAATTTCTTATAATTGTGGGCCAAGCTTTTGACAATTTTTGGATTCAAGATCCTTCCTCGAGTCCATCTTAAAAATGAAAAGTTTTTCTAGCAAATAAATCCTATTTGGCAAAGTTTTTGTCAAAAATAACTTGTCAAGAGCTTCCTACAATTCTCTAGCAGTCTTAACATCATCAACTTACCTATCAATATTATCAGATAAGTGCAATATTATAGAACTGTATGCAATTTCATTCATTTCCTCAATTAGATCAGGTTTAGCTTTTAATGCATCTGAAAAAATTTCTGGATCATCAAGGGCTTTAGAAACCCTTTGTTGAACCAGAATAGCTCTCATTTTTTGTTTCCAAATTGAATAATCACCATTTCCATCGAATTGTGATAATTCAACTCTCGAACTCATGGATGGAAAATCATCCATAAATGAGAATTTTGAAAAAGTTTTATAAAAACTTAATCACACAGATGCAAACACAGAACACAATCCCTTTTTTAAATTACTAACTAAGATGACATGCAAACACAGTTTATCAACACACAAGACAATAAAGCAACAAATTATACTAAGGAGTTGTAAGCTCTAGCCACCTAGTTTGTTTTTGCCTCAATTAAAATTAACAAAGTATAAAATTAAATAAGGTGGTTCAAGAAATTCAAACTCAGCGGACAAATCTGTTGTCCGTATTTATAGGAGAGACGAAACAAATTTCTTCGCGTTCCAAGGCACCGCTTGAACAACTAATCTGCTACACCGCTGCTCCACCAACAAAGTAATACTACGGAAGGTCGAAATAGGCCAAGAAACAATGCCTTCAAAACACGTCGCGAAAAACATCGAACACGCTCGCGCGCGCCTCTTAAAGTCTCTCAGACGCACCGCCACCAAGTCCACGCGAAACCATTAGACCACCAGGTTGTGCGTCTCAGCCAGGAGAGTCGTCTGCTGCAAACCACTCTCGGAGAGGAGCTTTTACGCGTCCACATGCGCTGGAGGAAGCAACTGCCAGCCGAATTTTTACGCACCTCACGCGCCGTCGCCAGAGATCGCACGTGCCGGTGGACTTTGTTTGCCTCTTCGCCGTGAACCCAAATATGGTCTCAGATTTCTTGGACGATGAGTAGTTTGGCCGGAATCTTGATTTGAAGTCTCGGGTGATTTAACTCTTCACGGATTCAGTTCCAACTTTCAACCCACCAACTTTTCTTGATTTTTAACACCCCTAGATCAATGTGATACCATTTGTTGAGATTGAAAACAATTATAAAGTATTACAATCTCATTTGAATGTTGAAAAATACAAGAAAAACTCTAATTAGTTGCTCATTTGTTCTTGGTTAAACTTGTGGGCTCAGATTCTTGCCACAAAGAACACTGCAATGCAACCAAGGGAACGGCAATCAGATGTTCACCAACTAACCAACCGGAGATGACTAAGACTTTTAAACACTTAGTCCAATCTCACTTTTGAGAACAGAATGAAAGACGGCTCCTCACTTTTCTTCACTCTAGTTCTCACCTAGAAAATAAGAAGACCTAGAATATATATAATCCTAGAAAGATCTCACCCGTCTACTTTATCTAACGGTCTACACTCAATAAACCAACTTGTCCAATGGACGTGTACCAAGTGGATTTAGTAACCCACATATTCTCACAATACAGATATCACACAGATATAAAACTCTAATATCCACACAAGAATATGGAAATTTCAAATAGCAACAATATACACCTTGCTTGCAATTTATAAAACTAACATTTCATTTTAAAAGGTGAGAACTAACAATTCACATCAGATTCTAGGACCTCTTCAGGGGCCTAAACAAAGGATAAATCGTAAGTCTCAGTTTTCTAACTTTAAAAGTTATTTTAAAACAAGATTTCTCAAAGAAATTATCAAGAACATGTATATTGTTGTATACTTTACCACCACAAAGTTAGGGTTAGAGATTTATACCAAATTTTGAGAACTCGTTCTCAAGTATTAGCAAATCTAAACAAATTGCTCAAGTTTGTACCATATGAGAGTGTTTCCAGTGCCAACCGACTTAGATCAAACCAGATCTAAAGGATTTCTAACTTTCTTAGCTCTGATACCACTGTTACAGTTCCAAAAGTCGGTACAGAAAATCAAAACAGAACATGTACAAAGGAAACTTAAACAAAAAATGAGAAAATGTTAAAGAAAGAAACTTCTACTCCTTGAAATCAACTGAACAATGTTAAAGATGAGAAAACGGATCTACTCCTTGAAGCATCAAATCAAAATTGAAAAAATTTGTTTTTAATTTGAAGTAAATTCAATTTAAGGGTAAATTCGGACCGTTTTTTTGGACATTTATGGCTCTAAAGTCATATGCTTAAAACTTAATTCAATTAAAGTCACATTTTAGAGCTAAAAGACCAACATACCCTTAATTGTAAAAAAGCTAATTGTGATCTTGTTTTGTGAATCTGTTTTGTGGTGATATTGTTTTGTTGTGATCTCTTGATCTTTATTAAACATATGATTTTGTATTATTAATAAACATTTTAAGAATAATATTATTCTCTTGTTTATTCTTTACCGATTAATTAAGTCTACCTACCATTAAACACCTTATATATTTATACTTATCTATCCAATGAGAATCTATGTCCTAATTGAATCTCAAACATGTTCTAATTCAAGAGAAGAATTAGAAACATTGTTCATAATTTTAGAAGAGAACCCTTTGCATGACTCCCCATTAACTTGAGAATGATTGGCATTTTTTCTTTCTTCATCTTGGCATTGCTCTAAAGTATGTGTTTGTTTTTAAGGGACTCAGATACCTTGGAAGAGCTTTAATTTGCAGCAAAATGATGTCCATTAATCCGTGATACTGTTTTAGAGGATTTGTGATACTGTTTTGAGAAAAAAATTAAAGATTGCTATTTTAAGCTAAAGAGACGACTTCAAACGGGTCAAATCTATCATACGCAGTGGCAAAGCGACTGGTCTTAACCGTCTCGTCTAGACCATTTCAAAAATATATTATAATAAAAATTCTGAGTACATGTATAAATTCTATGATCATTTTTTTATGATACTGTTTTGCAAAATACAGTATCAAACAACATACATGATATGATATCATACTTTTATCTTTGATATTGTTTAATTAGTCATATGTTTTGTTTGATACTATATTATAGAAAATAGTATCATAGATTAAAATATGGATTAAAACAGATCAAATTATATTAATGCACATTACCTAACACAAAACATTATCATAGATTTAAAAAAAGACATTCAAATAGTATCACAGGTTCAAACCTTGCCATAATTAAACAATATCAAAGATCACATAGATTCAAACAAGATCATAGATAAAAAAAAAGATTATCATGGATTAAAACGATCAAAATATACTATTACCTAAAAAAAGCGATATCATTAATTAAAACAATATCATTCAATTAAAACCAAGACATTCAAACATTGCCATATTATCACGTGTCAAACATTGCATAAATTATACAAAGATCAAAGATCACATAGATTCAAACGGTATCTAAGACATTAAAACAAGATCATGGATTAAAACTAAGATATTCAAACAGTATCACATGTTCAAACATTGCCATAATTAAACAGTATCATGGATTAAAACGAAAATATTAAAACAATATCATTGATTAAAACTAATACATTAAAACAGTATCATGGATTAAAACTAAAACATTAAAAAATATCATGGATTAAAACTAAAACATTCAAACAGTATCACATATTCAAACATTGCCATAATTAAACAGTATCATGGATTAAAACATGTTTTAATCCATGATACTATTTTATTTAAATAATATGTATTAGTATACTTTGATACTGTTTAATCCATGATACTTTTTTTATTTAGATAATGTATATTGGTGAACTTTAATCCATCAACATATGATACTGTTTGTTTAAGATAATGTTTCAACTATGATACTAATATATCAAACTTTATATCTGGCTGGATTCATAGAACTTTTATTAGGTCTTTGTAAATTTTTGCACTTCAGTGTGCTGTAAGTGACATTTATAATTTTTGCATTTTGTTTATTCAATTCATTTATGAGTATGTTTGGTTAAGCTTAAAAGCAGCGTATTTGTATGTATTTGATCTGATTTAACTATTATGATTGTGTTAATTCATTTCTGATTCAATTCATTTCTTTGAGCAATGATTATGATGCACCAACTTCGCATGTTATCTGTGATACTGTTTTAGAAAATTTGTGTTACTGTTTTGAAAAAAAAAAATTAAAGATTATCATTTTAAACTAAATAAACGACTTCAAATGAGTAAAATCCATCGTATGCAGTAGTAAAGCGACTGGTCTTGACTGTCTCGTCGAGACTATTCCGAAAACATATTATAATAAAAATTCTGAGCACGTATGCGAATTCTATGTCTATTTATATTGTGATACTGTTTTATATAATACAGTATCAAACAACATACCATGACTAAACATTAGATGGTGGAATATTCAAGCTCATATTTACAACAATTAGATGGTGGAGCATTCAAGCTTCTATTTACATAAGATAGTAGAGTATTGAAACTCATATTTACAGCATTCAAGCTCATATTTACAGCATTATATGTCCATTTCTATTGTGATACTGTTTTATATAATACAGTATCAAACAACTTTCATGACTAATTAACAACATAAAAAAATAATCTAATGACCAACTTAATATAATATCAAGTTGCTATTCTATAATACAGTATCAACAACAAATGTTACCTCATTGTTTACATAACTGGAAAATGCTCATTATTTACATAACTGCTAAAATACTCAATCCAGATTAATCATATTGGTCAACCTCTCTTGCAGCATATATAGATCAATGCTAGCTCTTAGATCACTAGCCTGAAAAAATGATCAAATACAAGAATTAAGATTAAAACAAAGAAATTAATAACAATATTTCTACGTTAATTTGTTACCTCAATCTGGATTATATGAAGTAATTTGTCATTTACTTTTGTAGTTTCACAGCTAACAACATTCAGTCCCCAAATGAAAATTGATCCAAAATCTTCACAAAAAAACTGCCTAAAACCAATCCCAAAACTAATTTAGCTACACCAAAATCTTTCACAAATTCTTCATTCCTTCCATGAATGATTAGATATCTTTACAATTTCAACAGCACATGGCCCAGATTTTACTATATGGAATTAAAAAGTAACACTGCGCCGTAGAAGCACTCTCCGGAGGTCGCCGGAATGTGAGAAATGTTTGTGAAATTGGAAAATTATGTCAATGAAAAATATGGTTAAAATGGGTGATTTTGGAATTAATACAAAATATTGATGTGAAATATGACTTAATCACAATTAAAAAAAAAAAATTGACCTAATTTAAAACAAGTCATGTGAAGATGACTTATTGGTAATTTTCTCAACATTTAATAACCCAGGTAAATAAATGGCCCAATTCTAATTTTCCAGCCCAAATGTTGAAATTTAAATCTATGCCCAATTTATAATAATATAATAAAATGTATATTTCCAAACCAAATTCAATGAAGGTGCACCCAAAACAAAAATTAATCCAAACAAGGAATTTTTTTTAATTGATTTTCAAGCCCAATTGTAAAAAACAAATGGAGAGCCTTAGGCTTGGTTTGGTTTGCTCAAATCTTTGTCTATCAATTCATATTCGACACCCTTCAGTTTCAGAGCAGTCTCAATTCTCCGGCTAAATGGGCTATACCATGTACCAAATAGTTTCACTTGTCCCATTTGACTCCTTTAATTTCACTCTGCTGTGTTTTCATTCTGCAGGTTGAGGAGCCAATTATATGAGGACGAGTATTGACGTAGGGGATGATCTCAGCGATCTTCTTCTTTTTCAGCATTGACTTGATATATAAATTTCAGTGGAAATTCGATTAAAGAATGGAGGGAAGTCTTTAATTGTTGTGTATAATGTCATTGAATATATTTGGAAGTGTCGAGAAAATGATTTGAGCATAAGAGATCACTTGTGTTTTTATGAGGATAATAGTTCTAAGAGACCACACATTAAAACTCGTTCTCTCTCGTTTTGGTATGATATTTTGAGTGGTGGAAGAAAATTTACACATCAAAATTCTGGTTTCTTGTCATGCTAAAATAAATGATTTATATGTTCCCGCGGGAAAAATCGTTTTTTATAATGTAAACTTTTTTATTTTTGACAATTTGGTCTTGAATTGCAAATTTTTTTTTAGCAGCAATTCGGGTTCAAAAAATTCCTGAAACCGCCCCTGACAACACGAATATCATGGGATTCAGGAGCTTGTTTTACAGGCATAGCATATTTCACAGAGGTCACTCCAAACCTAAGATCATCTAAGAACCAACTCAAGAACACACCCAACCCAAAATTAGTGTTCAAATATAGGTTACACAAACCTAATCACTCCTACGAAACTAATAATCACTCAGATAGTGATTATATTTCAAAGATCACTCATTATTAATCACCCAAGATCAATAATCCTAGAAAGAATGAGATGAAACTTCATAATGAAGAAGGGAGAGAATTCGGTTAATCCAGGGTGCAAACCTCAAAACCAATGCGAAAATAGTGCTGCCAGAGGTGTATCATATACGCCTCTTTCATTTCCCCAACATCCAAAGATGCTTAATGAGCCACGTGTCATCATCTGGTGTAAAGTGTTAACACCACTCAAACTCATGCTCTCAAGAAAATGCGTTTTATCTGATTGAGCTTACAACTTAAGCTTGCAACATTTAACTCACAGTGAGAATGCTTATGAATCATCAAGTTGAATGAGGTGCCTATGAGAAGAAAATGTGAAGTTTGATGGAGAATTCTCTGTTGTATGCCTTTTACTTCATTGCCTGGAGTGTCTGTGTGTGCAATCTCCATTGATGATAGTTGATTTATGGATACTTGAGGACCTAAAATTTGGGGTCGTCTCGTCTTGCATAAAAATCTATACTCTGGAGATGAAGTAACAGAACATAGCTGCCACTCTTCCTTTCTCTTGGTTTCATCTCATTTTATCGATTAGCTGAAGAACAGTTGGATTTCTTTGTTCGCATAATCATTCATTCAGTTTTACAAATTGGCTGCTGGTCGACAATTATTCTGTCTTTATGCTATTTCCTGGTGGCAGCAGTGAGCAGTTTCAGAGTTCAGTAGTAGTTCAACTATAAAATAACTATGTATAGAACAGTTCAGTACAAATTCACTCTTTCTTCTGCAGATTGCTATTGAATTCAGTAATGTACAACTCATGTTGATTCTTTTGGTGTAATTCTTGAGAATACTTATAGGAAACAGGGGGTGGGAGAAATCATTGTTGAAGTTGAACCTAAAAATGTGTAAAATACATGCACAATAATATATCAGTGCACTGGACAACCTTCAACTGCTATTCCTTTAGCTGTTGGACAAGTTGCCAACTTGCAGTGTTCCCCTTCCGTGCCCCACCAATTTAACTCTCTATTCTCCATCCCGACTGAGAAATAGAGTAGCACGGCCATGAAAGCTACCCCGGCATCTAGTGCTGCTGAAAGAATGTAATTGTACCTTTGCCACCAATGCTTCCTATAACGGAAGACAAAAAAGTTGAAGATTGTTCCAACAATAATCCAGGCGTTGTAATTCAATGGTGTTGCTGGTGGCATGGCATTTGTCGCCCCAAGAAGGACTGGAAGGTTAATAAGAGGAATCCAAGATTGTTTTGGGTATGCCTTGTGTAAGAGCCATACTAGGACAGGCCCTAATCCACCTATAAGGAAGAACCAATTCATGGCACTGTAATTTCCAAGACTTCCGAAAATTCTTTTCGGTCCGACCAAACCCCATATGACCGATGCATCAAAGAAGACTCTATCTCCGGGGCACGTCCACGGACTGTCTGGTGGAAGCAGGTCATCCTGGCATATATTCTCAATGGAGTCGAGCAGCCACCACGCCACAGCAATGTTAATAGTTCCCGCAATAATTGTTCCAATGAACTGCCATTATTGTCAACATAATAAACGATGAGTATTAAAAGATGCTGAAACTTCCAAAAACTGTTCAAACAGTTGAAGAAAAAAAGAGAGAACATATATTCTGTGTTTGATTACTGCTAATCTCTTTGAAAATCAAACCAGAGTGGAAGGATTATCTCCAAAACTTAGAACAGCAAATATTCCTTTTCATGTTTTCGTCTCCTTCCCAATTGGTTCAGTTTTCTCCTCACTGCTGCGGTCTGCCTGTTTCAGCACTAAATTTTTTCTTGGTGCTAAACATTTTTCAAGGAACGAGTTTTCATGTGAAAATGACCATCTTTCACATTTGAAGTTCAAAGACATGATGTTACTAAGCTCATAAAGCTCGTCTAAAATCATCTTTCTCAAGACATCTCAATTGTATAGATTCATATACTCATTTTGTTAAGTACTTGTATAGAATTTACCTGAACTATAAACATGGATCTTGGAGGGATCTTCATGTAGTGACCAAGCTTGAAATCGCTGAGGAAAGAGACGGCCTGGGCCATGCTCATGTAGCCATAGGTTTTGAAGCACACATTAGCAATTGGTCTTCCCGGGTAGATAATACCCATAACATACTCTGTGATTATGTTCAAGCCTGGTGTCTGGAAATAAAACATATAGATTGTATAAAGATGCCAATTCTGCTCGTAAATGATTAATGTTGTTTCAACAACAGTTCCGCCAAGTCATAGTCGTTGTTTTTCAATCAATGGTCAAGATTTATACTGTCCAGTGCAGCTTAATTCTGTAACATGTCATAAATGTTTTCGCTCAATTACCTGGTTTGTTGTGGCAGTAATAATGCTGATTGGAAGTGTGAAGATAAAGGCGATGGCACTAGCAAAGAGGAGTCCCCACCATGGCATCTGAACTTGCTTGTTCAAGAAAATGCACAGAACTAACGAGACTGCAAGTGTCACGCCAAGTAATATGTAAAACCACATTGAAGGTATGTCCTTGTATCTCCGCATAAGTCTTGTATGGATATCATCTTTTTCCTCGTATGAAGCACGGTATCTTTGATATATTTCCCTGCAAATTACAAGTTAACAACATATCGAGATCTTAGAAAAGTTCATAGATGATTGTAGCAAATGTAGTCGACACTGATTGGACAGTATTAAGGAAGCCATTATATTGTAAAACAATGTTTTAGACTTTGGTGTTACCTTCCATAGAAGCAGCCGACGTGTGTCAGAGTGGCAGCAATAGTTGCAAAACCAAAACCATATGTCAAGGCAAAGAACATGCTTAGATGTATCCGACCTTCGTGTTGGTAGCTTTTCAAATCCAACTCGAAACGATCATTAACAATTGCTGATATATTATACTTCTGACCCTCAGCTGTGAACAAGTGTGAGGAGAAAATTGGAAATCTCCGAGCGCCATATAAGTCGACTCCCCAATAAGCTATAGGGAGTACAATGTAGATGATCAGAGCATACCCCGCCAAGACATTGACAATGGCAAAGAATGGACATATGAGTGGGCTAAACAAGAAGGATGCTACAGCAGACCAATCTAATGTTAAGGCGCCGACTCCAAGGCCTCTCATGCCTGAACCGAGCTGTTGGGCTGTCAGGGACTTGGAGAAAGTCCAGCAGATCCATGAGATGCTTGTGACAGTTGGGAACAGGTATCCCGGGACTACATACCAGGAAAAGCTGCAAATTAGTGCAATAAGGAAAAATTTTGCTCTTGACATTCGCTGCTCGTCTTTTTCGTGCAACGCTCTGCAGTGGTAAAATACACATTATCAGTACCGCGAGCATGTTCGGCTAAGCTTAAAAATGTGCCCCAAGTCTAGTCTGCTTTGTGCGTGCAATTTACACTATAGTAACAATGATAGTAATAGAATTCTCGCTTACATAATAACCGTATCTACTAACGTGCATGTCCTACATATGACCATTATCGTCATATATTGTCTATCACTAGTCGAGCCAATTTACCAAAAGATGGTACTACATGCGTTCAAAATATACCTTAAACCCTAATTCTTGGAGCCTAGGTAACATTATCCGTTCCATCAACTGTAATGGATGCTAGTTCTTATGTATGGCATGCTAAAAGGTATAATGTAATCCATTTTCTTTTGTTGTCACGTAATTTTCAGCGTATCCATTTGTTCTTCAATATAGGCATGTTTACTACGCAGTATTGAAAGACGTCATATCTTGTTAAATCAAATTTATTGATCAAATATACTTTTTATGTCCACATTTCATAAAACTCACAACTTATAAATATTTAAAAGACAATTTAAGCAATGTCAAACATGCCCTATGTAAACCAACTAGATGCATGTATTATAAGTCAATTGTGTGTGCGCGCGCGCAGAGTCCACTAGTCCTTGAATGTAGCCGAAATTTAAGATTTGCAGTTTGAGGAATCTTTATTGAAGTCAACATTAATTGAGTGAGCAAGTGGGAAAACTAGTTGCAACCTATTATATTATGAGCTGTTAAAAAAGGCTAAACTTTGCATGTGATCCTTGACAAAGAATCTTATTGTTCAGATAAGAAGTGATTTTCCATGCTGGCATCCACTTTTTTAATTAGTAAATTTTCATCATCTTTTAACCTTTTTCAAATATAAAATACAAAACCCATACTTGCATAATGCCAATTAAGCCCATTGGATTGTTGAAAGTTTTCCAAGGCAACAAGATCTTATGTTCAAGTCTCACTATTGTTGCTCGATAAGTCGATTTATTTACGCGTCTTGTCTTTACAGAATTACTCCACATTCACTCTATACTTGATATTATGTTCAAGTCTCACTATTAAACACAAGTTTTTTATAGCGTGTTTGGCAGTACAAAAATTATTTTTTAAATGTTTATAAGTTGTGGATCTTATAGAATATGTGAATAATAAGTAGATAGTAAATTGTGATTCCTACGTATTAAAATATGTGAATAGTAAGTTAGACTAAGAGCATGTTGAATTTTTAAACTTTTTTTTCTCAAATTCATTTTTAACCCATATTTCATTGGATCCACAACTTTTATCAACTTTCAATCACACATTTCACTAACTATTTTTAAAAATCTCATAAAAACTACTTTTAAACTCGATAAGTCAATTTATTTAAGGCTGTCTTGTATTTACAGAACTACTCACTTGTACATTGATAAATTGCTTACCGGAAAAGTGAGACCTGGACAAGAGTACTGGGCCACCACATGTGGGCCGGCTCAACTACATACTTTCTCAATAGCCCAGCCCAACCATATCCCAACACCTGCCAAGTTCAAATCATATGCGATTTGTAAGTTCAAATCATATGCGATTTGCTTTATTATTTATTTACCAATATACATCCTAAGATAAAAATAGGATGAAGGTAACCAAAAAAAAAAAAAAAAAAAAACCGGAAAAATATAATTTTCTTGTTTTTCACTGCAAAATTTGGGTCATTTCTGCTTCTAGAAATGGCATTAGACAAAGAAGATAAAAGAAGCTAGCTTGAGTTTGATGAAAGTGAGAAAACAGTCACACCATATTCACATCACGGGTCGGATGTAGACGGACGCTAAAAAAAAATTAAATCAAACTAATATATGAATGAAAAAAAAAAATTCATATGATTATTTTTTTTTCCTGTTGCGTGTAAGAAAACTGTAGGAAACCCTGTCAACCAGATGGTTCAACTCCGATGGAACATGTTGGCCTTTATCGGTTCAATGTCTTGGTCGAGTTTAGAAACAAGTTATGTAACTTGTGGGATACTAAAACTTTGGGAAATGAGTGAAAGAAAGAAAAAGTGTTTTCTTCCAAGAGAGAGAGAGAGAGTCACCTGAGTGGTGATGATGAGCAACCAACCGGCCAAGAACGATATTTTCCGGCGATAAAAAGCCTTAATAATGGTAACAATTCCGACGGCATAAGCCGAACCATTTCCAAAAGCACTTCCAGCATTAGCAAATATAGATATGAGTACATGCTCCTTCATGTTAAACGGACCCGGGTTGAGAGAAAACAATCTGGCTCCGAACCCGGGAATCCTGAACTTGGTGGCAGGCAATGTGGCAGCCAAGAAGTGGCCAATTGGGAGAGTAGACACTTGTACTGTTATCTGTGTAATGACAAGTGGCTCAGTCCGGTAGGAGAAGAATTGATTGAGAAATGATAGTAGCCCACATGATAATAGACCCAAGAACCACATCCGGAAGGTCCAGACGGGTAGGGTCGGGTCATCGGAATTCGACACGGTTAGCCGGACTTCTTCAATGGGTGACTCATCTTCTTCATCGATGAAACCATGCTCTTTCAAGTCGTGGTGGTCGGTGGCGGTGGTAGTGGTGGTGAGATGGAGAGTTTCTACTTGTGAAGTCCCCATGATTGAGGAGCTACTAACTTGTAACAAGTGAGCAATATAGAAGATGGGGTTTTATTTGTTGGTCTTTTGGGCTTCTTTATATTTGATTTTAGTGGGATTTGCAACTTGATTTTTGGTGGCTTAGAATAAGGAGATAGAATGAATGAAAATGTATAAACTACATACAATTGTCATGCCGCTTTGTATATGTTTGGCTATGCTTAGAGCTTGTTTGATATGGCTTAAAAACTCATTTTGGTTTTTTTCAACCGTTAGTTTTTATTTTTCAATCTACTTTTAATATGAAAATTCAACAATTTCAACTCAAATAAATCAAAAATTAGTTTATAAACTAGTTTATAATCTCTGTCAAACGGGTAATAAACATTTATAAGTTCTAGATCATATTAAATTGATGTATTGATAATAAGTAAATAGTAAATTTCGATTCTTACAAAATATGTTGATAAAAAAATATGTTTAATCAATTTAAATTATAATTTAGAGTGGTGATATAGCACCTATAGTGGACACTAATTATGGTGTCTACTGTCTAAGTGGCATCACTATATTGATCACTTTTAAAAAATTTAAAAATTGTCAGTAACTTTTTAAAAAATTAATCAATGTGGCGATATCATATGAACAATAAACACCATAATTAATGTCCACTGTAGGTGCTATATCACCCCATTATAATTTAAATTTTACCAAACATACTATTAGAGTGGAAAAGATACAATGTAATATAATACTATACTATTTGCATTTATGGGATGTCCAAGTCACTTCTTTTTCTTTTTTCTTTTTTTTTTTTTTTTTTTTAAATTTGCTTATCTTTTTTCTCTCTAATAAATAATTAATGTTCTAAAAAGCGTAAAGCATGACTAGGTGTGGAAGTTAAGTTTTAAGCTTTTTTATTTTAGGCGAGGCCTAAGTGAGAGCAAGACAAGGACAAGGCGAGGACAAAGCGTGAGGCGTGAATAAGCGTGAATGTCAAGCTTCACGTCTGGCAGAGACTAGGTGAAACTTAAGCGAGTTTTTAGAACAGTATAAATAATGCGGTTTAACTTAGAGCATGTTTGGTTTAATTTTTTTTAAAAATACTTTTTTTCTCAAACTCAATTTTAATCACATATTTCATGAGACTTATAATTTTTATCAATTTTTCAACCACGTAATTCACCAAATTTTTTCCAAATCTCATAAAAAAAACTATTTTTAAATTCCACCAAACAAATACTTATTATCAGAGCTATGTTTAGGTTAAGTATTCAAATTTTGTTATCGCCTATTTATGAAATTGAAATCGTGTCAAATTTTTGATAAAAATAAATTTGACATGTATTTAAAGAGAAGTATTGAAAATTAATATTAAAATAATAATATATAAATATTAAAATAATAATTTAATTTATTTTGGGCTTGTGGATATTTAGGATATTGACAAAGTCAATGATTTTGTCCTTGTTATAGAGTCAATGGTTTGGAATTTACAAGTCTCCACACATGGACTGGCCTCTTCTAGCTGAAGATTTGAAACTGGAAACAGGTCGACATATTAAATACGCTCAACTCTTAGTTAGTATTTGTCAATGTTATCATTCTGCATTCACACTAACATTTTTTTAAAGATAATTTACATAAATAAGTTAAAAAAATAAACTATATTCATAAATATTGTTCAACCTTTTTTATCATAACAGTACTATGTTACATTTGTAACATACCATGTAACACGTGTTACACTTTTTATAATACAGTAACGTACATATTATCTTTTTTTTGTAATATTGTAACTTATTGTATTATAAAATTAGCATATTGTATTACGCCGCTACCATCATCAATGTCTATCAATGTCAACAACTACGCTTACCAATGCCGCGACTACCTCCATCATAATCCCACGGCCCGAACAGCATATATCCACCGTCACCACCCCAAATCATATCTCACCACTACCACTACAACAAACGCCACTCTAGTGCACGTTGACCAACACCACCATTCATCTCCCACCTCTAGTGCTACATTTAGAATGAGCATTCTGACCACCACCATCACACCATCATCTGTACCAGTCAAATCCCTCCACCTACCACTAAAAGAATCAATCTCAAAAATATATATGTAAAAAAAAAAAAAAAACAGGTCTACATTTCTACTTTTGCATGGTAGATAGCGGTAAGATCAGATAAATGTAACAATGAGGCATGAAGACAATAGATAGCGGCATGCGTGGTGTCGTAACGGATAAGAATCCCCAAACTCAGTTTGGGTCTAGGGTTTGTCTCCTCCAATCGTAGAGAAAACACCATATTTGTATTTTTTTTATTTTATTTTGGTACCAAAATTTCAAGTCTGCAAATGTGAGAATGGGGATGTGGTCGGCGATGGTCACGATGGTAAAAGGTCTAGTGGTAGCGGTGGCGATCGTGGTGTTGAATATTATTTTTAAGGTTTGGGATTGAGAATCTGATATTATTTAATTTGGATGGTAATTACAAAATCAATATAGTATTTTTACAATAAAAAAATGATGAGTAAAATTGAAAAAAAAAAAAAAAGACAATACCCGACATAATTTTATCTATATATTTCTAGCCTTTTTGACACACACACACACACATATGGAAACTCACCATGGGAGGAGATCATTTCCCCCCGCACATATCCTGAAACACAATTGTTGTATGACTCCAAATTATGCTCCCTAGCTGTCATGGACCTATAAAATCGGAGCCATTGATTCTAAAAGGTCATCAACTCACAAAGATAAAATAATAATAATAATTTAAAGTTGATCGAGTGCCTAAGAGTGAAGATTAAGTCAATAATTCATCAAATATTGGAAAAGAAGTGATGATTGTGATTGAAGCATTTATGATTTTAATGGATTACCATTTTTCTTCTTTGTCATTATTATGATGTGATCATTTTCAACTAGAACATGTTTGGTAGAATTTAAAATATATATTTTTTAAAATTTATTTTTAATTACATATTCTATAGAATTTATAATTTTTATCAATTTTTCAACTACATATTTTATTAATTTTTATCAAAATCTCTTAAAAAACTACATTTATTTTTTTTTCTTTTTAATTAGAAGTCGATGTGAAAATGAAAAAATAATTAAATACAGAAAATAAATTATACTTTAGACAGGTTTGGTAGAGTTTATTTTTATTTTTAAACTCATTTTTAACAATATATTTTATGAGACCCACAATTTTTATCAATTTTTTAACCACACATTTCATCATCTTTTATTAAAATATCTTGAAGACTAATTTTAAACTCCATCAAACAAGTACTTAAATTTGGAGATATCTGTACTTAGGCTTTACTTTTTCTTTTCTTGTCATTTTTTATAGTTTTGTTCAAAAGAGGCTTTAAATTTAATACTTCGACTTCGAGAACATTAGCAATTTTGTCCTCATTTAATTTTATTCGTACTTATCATTCTCAACATTTTAGTAATTCGCATAGATGGTCCCTCTTAAAAAAATTGTCCATAACTTAAATAAACTAAAAATAAATAATTACAATTGAGGTCCCTAATATTTTCAAAAGTGAATGAACCTTCTATTATTTAAAAGGTTAATTACACTAATGGTTTCTATTTTTTCAAGTTTGTAACGATTTCATCCCTATTCAATTTTTTTAGCAGATATCATCTTCATTCTTCCATTTATTCTCACATACCATCTCCACTCATGAAATCCGTCAAAAACTGCCGTTAAATAGTTTCACACTACATTTTTTATCTTTTTAAAATGATGACATTTTAGGCAAACCACATAAATTGTTGGTGGAAGAAGATAACAACTATAGTTGTAAGAACACTTCAACAGGAACACCACTATCAAGGAATCAGCAAAAAAGAAGAAAAATGTATGAATTGTCACTAGTGTAGATTTGTGGAAGAAGATAATATACTTTTTGTTTAATTGTTGTTATTTGTGAATTATGGGATGTCATTTATGTGCGTGGTTGCAAGAACCACCGGCACCAAGGAAGCAGCAAAAAAGAATAAGAATGTATGAATTGTCACTACTGTAGATTTGTGGAATAAAATAGCATTCTTTTTATTCAATTGTTGTTGGTTGTGAATTATGGGGTGTCATTTATGTGCGTGATTACAAGAACACTTCAACAGGAACCACCGGCATCAAGGAAGCAACAAAAAAGAAGAAGAATGCATGAATTTGTCACTATTGTAGATTTGTGGAAAAAGATAACATACTTTTTGTTCAATTGTTATTGGTTATGAATTGTGATATGACATTTATGTGCGTGGACATGTTTAATTTTTCCTTCAAAAGTTGTAGCAGTGCAGGTCCCCATTCTTTAAATGTAGTCACATTGTCCATCCACATTCTTTATATTCAGTTACAGCGTAGGTCCCCATTATTTGTATAAAGTCTATAGATATTTAATCTAGTACATCAATACCCAGGCTACAAACAATCAAATTATAGCAAAAAAATTCAAGTTCGACTGCTCTTAGATGTCGGTGTTTGTTTTTGTGATTGTCTTCTATTCTGAGCTTATAGTGTTTTATTGTCAGGTTTAAATCCAGAATGACCACATCTGCATGTTTTACCTTATATATCTTTGTTGCAATGGCACAACATAGAACATAGACCAAAGTTGAGGAGAGAAGACAGATTAAATAAGTAGAAGAGAGATAAATGAACAAATATGAACTTGACCATTAATATAAGGGGTGGTGATTTCCTCTCCACAGTGGAGAGGAGTTATAACACCCACTGGACACTTGTCCAGTAGTGATTGAACAAGTAAAAGTATTTTATATTTAAAAGTCAACTACTTGTCAATCACCACCTGACAGTGTCCAGATGTGGTATTATAACTTCTCCCCACCGTAATACGTGAGAGAAGATCATCACCCTTAATATAAGATCACCATGTTCTTTACTTGACAAATGGAGGGAAGAAAGAAATATTTTTAAGTGGTTCGCCTAAAATGTCCTCCTTATAAAAAGATAAAAAATGTAGTGTGAAACCATTTAATGGCAGTTTTTTATGGATTCCGTGAGTGGGGATGGTATGTGAGAATAAATAGAAGAATGTGGATGATATCTACTAAAAAAATTGAATGGAGACGAAATCGTTACAAACCTGAAATAATGGAAACCATTAGTGTAATTAACCCTCGTTTAAAACAATTAAAAAAATAAAGATTAATTGCTACAATTTTAAAAAAATGGAGACTGTGAGTGTAATCTACTCTTAAATTTAATGCCTCGACTTTGAGAACATTAGCAAGAATACATGGTATTTCTAACTCCAAGTGAGAAACTTTCAATGTTTGAATGACTTATTTTTTTAATTTCTAAGTAAAATGAAATTACTTTTTCCAACTTTAATCAATAATATTCTTAATTTATTTTGTTTCTTATTTTTTTTTTATAAATAAACTTTCTAAGCTTCACCATACATGCAAGTTGCCACCAAATTAATAAGTGAGGTGAGGAACCGAGAGCAAATAAGTAAAAAAAATTAAATAAAATATAAAATGAGAAAAATCAAGAATTTCAAAAAGAGAAAAGAAAAAGAAATACACACAGTCCTCCTCCGCCGGGACCGCCACTGTCAGCCGCGTAAGATTCGGGCTTAATTCTATTTTATTCTTGAATTAGTTGTGCTATTTTTTCAATTCAATTTTGGCTGGTATCTATAAATAGCATAATTCCTATAAACAACGTAAGATTGTGTATTTTATTTGACTCTTTGGATTCAATATTCACGTCTCCTTTTAATTTAAATAATATTTAAAACCAGTTTATATAGGAAAAATATCATAAAAGAGGATTCAAGAATCCAGAATCTGTGACATATATGATTCCTCAAAGTCACGCTGTTCTCATGTGGTTTCACCTATATGTCTAAGCTGTTTTTTTATGAACCTAATTAATGTTTTCCAAAAATGTATCTGGTCCATTCCTTGGTAACGTTCAATCCATGTGATATAAGTCATTAGTTCGATTTTATATATTTTTGAAGAAGAAAAAAAATTAAAATCTTGTATATTATAATGTATTTGTACCAATTTATGCTTTTAATTTTTTATTTATTTAGATTTACTTATTTGGATTTTTCAAGAAAAAATCAATTTTTTGGCCCCATAAAGAATGATTTGAGATTGATTGGCACGAAAATAATGAGATCTTTTTTTTTTTTTTTTTTTTTTTTTTTTTTTTTTTGGCTTTCATCCCATCAAGCAATTTTCATTTAAATGTTTACCCAACCCCCCCCAAAAAAAAAAAAAAAAAAAAAAAAAAAAAAAATCAATGTTTACCCTAAAATGGTCGTCCACTCTTCCAAGTCGAGCAAATTTGGAAATGACAAAATGAGTTTTCGGAAGAATTAATTGAATTTGCCATTTGCTTAAATATTTTAATACAATCCTCAAATATCAAACTATAAAATTCGACTAAAAAACAGATTTACAAATTAGCTACGTACACAACAAACGAGTTATAATAAAATGGACAAGTCACGTTCCTATATGTAGAGAGAATTAGTTCAATTAGACCCTATAGAATATAATTTAAAAAAGATAAATAAATTTAGAGCATGATCGGTGTCTTTTTTTTCAACTCAAAAACCTATTTTACAATAAATGTTTGTGGGCCATGACCAAAATAGTGTTTTACCTTTATGTCCTTCAATTTGATTCTTTCACAAATGGTGTTTTACCTTTCTTAAGGGTATAATTGTTCAATTTGCTTATGTGAATATAAATTAGTCAATACAAAATATTTATTAACTGTACAAAATATGGCTCATTGCAATAAATGCAAAATGCATTTTTCTCCCAAAATGACTAGCAAACATGCACTTAGAACACAAGATGATATTAAATTTTAATTAAAATGAAAATGGATAAGGGAAAGCAATGAGTCATTGACTATTATCATAGGAAGCATGTGCAGCCAAACAGTTGCTCTTTGTCGGTGTTCTGTTACAGGATAGGCTTAGGCCCATCAAGTGGGCCAATTGCCCAGAAAAGGGCCAAAATAGCATGGGATAATATTTCAACATAAGCCCACCGGATGAAATTTGACCTTTTCGGCTAAATTACAAGGGTTTGTTTGGATATTCATTAGGGATAATTAGCTCATACACCTCTTTTTTTTTAATAAAAATTGAAATATACCCACTTTTTAAAAAAATTTATTTTTACCCCACATTGTAAATAATACTTATAAAAAATACCTATCCTCTATTATATAAACTCTTTTAAAAATATTTATTTATTGTATAGTAGTCCATGTACTTTATATAATATTCACTTTAGTCCATATATTTTAATTAAGTCCTTCAAAAATTGCATCTTAGGTCCTTAATCTTTTACATCTTTACAATTTGATCTCTAAATTTTTAATTATCTTTCAATTAAGTCCTCCAAAAATTACATCTTAGGTCATTCAACTTTTTACATATTTACACTTTGATCCCCAAATTTCAATTATCTTTCAGTTAAGTCCTCTAAAAATTGTATTTTATGTCCTTCAACTTTTTACATCTTTACACTTTGGTCCCCAAATTTTTAATTATCTTTCAGTTAAGTCCTCCAAAAATTATATCTTATGTTCTTCAACTTTTTATATCTTTACACTTTGGTCTCAAAATTTCAATTATCTTCCAATTAAGTCCTCAAAAATTGTATATTAGGTGTGGTAACATATGTGTTACCCGTGTTAAATTGATTTTAATGAAATTAAGAAAGTAACATAGGGTAACAAATACAATAACATATAAGTTACACGCGTAAAAATATTGTTTTTAAAAATATAAATTAGAAATATTTGATTTTAGATCAAACTAATATATTTTTAAAAAATATTTACATGGCGATAAATCATAAAATAGCAATTGTATTTGTTGATATTAAAAATGAAAAAATTAAATATATTATTTTTATTTAACATAATTTATAATTCAGAAAATTATAGAAGGATATAATTTGCTAAATATTGATTTTAATGAAATTGAGTATGTAACATAGGTTAACAAATATGGTAACATATATATTACCCGATTGTAGACGAAATTAATGTACTTTTTAAATACATTTACAAGAATATAAATTATACAATAGTAATTGTACAGAAAATGAAGAAGTAATGTGTTACCCGTGTCAAATTGTTGATATTAAAAGTGAAAAAATTAAATATATATTTTTTTAATATAATTAGTAATTCAGAAAATTGTATAATGATATAATTTGCTAAAAATTGATTTTTATGAAATTGAGTAAGTAACATAGGTTAACAAATCTGATAGAACTTATATGTTACACAGTAAAAGTATTGTTTTCAAAAATAAAAATTGGAGATATTTGATTGTAGACGAAATTAATGTATTTTTAAAAATATTTACAAGAAGATAAATTATAAAATAGCAATTGTATTGTAAATAAGGAAATAACATAGAGTAACACATGTGGTAACATATGTGTTACCCGTGTCAAATAATTGTTTTTAAAAGTGAAAAAATTAAATATATTATTTTTATTTAATATAATTCATAATTCAAAAAATTGTAGAATGATATAATTTGCTAAAAATTGATTTTAATGAAATTGAGGAAGTAACATAGGTTAACAAATACGGTAACATATATGTTACCCGCGTAAAATTATTTTTTAAAAAAAATAGATATATTTGATTTTAGAAAAAATTAATGTATTTTTGAAAAACATTTACAAGAAGATAAATTATAAAATAGGAATTATATTGAAAATGATGAATTAACATATAGGTAACACACGCGGTAACATATGTGTTACCCGTGAAATTGTTAATATTAAAAGTGAATAAATTAAATAAATTATTTTTATTTAACATAATTCATAATTCGAGAAAATTATAGAAATATATAATTTATGAAAAAATTGATTTTAATGAAATTGATGAAGTAAATAGGTTAACAAATATGGTAACATATATGTTACCACGTAAAAGTATTGTTTTAAAAATGAAAATTAGAAATATTTGATTTTAGAAGAAATTAATGTATTTTTAAAAACATTTACAAGAATATAAATTATAAAATAGCATTTGTATTGTAAATGAGAAAGTAGCATATGATAACACATGTGTTATCGTGTCAAATAGTTGTTTTAAAAGTGAAAAAATTAAATATATTATTTTTATTTAATATAATTAAATAATTCGTAAAATTGTAGAAAGATATAATTTGCTAAAATTGATTTTAATGAAATTAAGGATGTAACATAGGTTAACAAATACGGTAACATATATGTTACCAGCGTAGAATTTATTTTGTTTTTTAAATTAAAATCGAAATAATTGATTTTAGACAAAATTAATGTATTTTTAAAAAATATTTAAAAGAAGATAAATTATAAAATAGGAATTGTATTGAAAATGATAAAATAGCATAGGGTAACACATGTGGTAACATATGTGTTACCTGTGAAATTGTTGATATTAAAAGTGAATAAATTTAATATATTGTTTTTATTCAACATAATTCATAATTCAGAAAATTATAGAAGGATATAATTTGTTAAAAACTGATTTTAATGAAATTGAGGAAGTAACATAGGTTAACAAATATGGTAACATATATGTTACCCGCGTAAAAGTATTGTTTTCAAAAATAAAAATTGGAAATATTTGATTGTAGAAGAAATTAATGTATTTTTAAATACATTTAAATAAATATAAATTGTAAAATAGCAATTGTATAGAAATTGAGGAGTAACATATGGTAACACATGTGGTAACATATGTGTTATCCGTATCAAATTGTTGATATTAAAAGTAAATAAATTAAATATATTATTTTTATTTAAAATAAATCATAAATCAAAAAATTATAGAAGGATATAATTTGCTAGAAAGTGATTTTAATTAAATTGAGGAAATAACATAGGTTATCAAATATGGTAACATATATATTTACCAAGTAAAAAGTATTGTTTTCAAAAATGAAAATTGAAAATATTTGATTTTAGACGAAATTAATGTATTTTTAAAAATATTTACAAGAATATAAATTATAAAATAGCAATCGTAAATGAGCAAGTAACATATAGTAACATATATGTTACTAATATAAAAATGTTGTTTTTAAATGAAAAATTGAAATATTAATTTTAAATGTAAAGAATGTATTTTAAAAAATTTATAAAAATAGAAAAAAGGTAAAATATTGATTTTAATGAAAAATGATGAAGTAACATATAGTAACATATATGTTACCCGTGTAAAAAAGTTGTTTTTTTAAAAAAAAATTGAAATATTAATTTTAAAGAAAAATAACGTATTTTTTAAATAAATATAAAATATTGATTTTATTGCAAATGAGCAAGTAACACATAGTAGTAACATATATGTAACAAGTATAAAAATATTTTTTTTAAATGAAAATTTGAAATATTGATTTTAAATAAAAATAATGCATTTTTAAAAAATTTATAAAAACAGAGAAATGATAAACTATTGATTTTAATAAAAAAATAAGGAAGTAACATGTAAAAACATATATGTTACATGTGTAAAAATGTTGTTTTAAAATTAAAAAAAATTGAAATATTAATTTTAAAGAAAAATAACGTATTTTTAAATAATTATAAAATATTGATTTTATTGCAAATGAGCAAGTAACACATAGTAACATATATGTTACTAGTATAAAAATGTTGTTTTAAATGAAAATTTGAAATATTGATTTCAAATGAAAATAATGTATTTTTAAAAAATTTATAAAAATAGAGAAATAGTAAATATTGATTTTAATGAAATATAAGGAAGTAACGTATATGTTACCCGTGTAAAAATGTTGTTTTAAAATAAAAAAAATTGAAATATTAATTTTAAAGAAATATAACGAATTTTTTAAATAATTATAAAATATTGATTTTATTGTAAATGAGCAAGTAACATATATGTTACTAGTATAAAAATATTTTTTTAAAATGAAAAATTGAAATATTAATTTTAAATGAAAATAATGTATTTTTAAAAAATTTATAAAAATAGAGAAATGGTAAAATATTGATTTTAATGAAATATAAGGAAGTAACATATATAGTAACATATATGTTACCCATTAAAAAACATTGTTTTTCAATGAAAAATTAAAACATTAATTTTAAATAAAAATAATATATTTTTAAAAAAATAATAAAATGAGTAAATTATAAAGTATTAATTTCAATGAAAATAATGAAATAACACATATGTTACTCATGTAAAAATATTGTTTTACAAATGAAAGAAATGAAAATATTGATTTTATGAAAATACTGTATTTTTAAACAATTATCAAAGAAAATAAATTGTAAAATATGATTATAATTATTATTATATTTAAAATAGTATACAAGGTGGTGATAGTTGGTGGTTTAACAAAGTAACAATCTAATTTAAATTAAAGTAACATATGTGTTACCATAATTTAAAATAGTATACAAATATTTATTTTGTTCGTTTAGGTGAAAATTCAAGTGTAAAGTCAAAGATTTAATTGAAAGTGTACTTATTTTGACCACTAAAATTACAATTATTTTGGCCACTAAAATCAAAGATTTGGAGGACCAAACTTTGAACATGTATAAAGTTGAAGGACCTAAGATGCAATTTTTAGATGACTTAGCTGAAAAATAATTGAAAACATGGGGACCAAAGTGTAAAGATGTAAAAAATTGAAGGACCTAAGATGTAATTTTTGGAGGACTTAACTAAAAGATAATTAAAATTTTGGGGACTAAAATGTAAAAATATAAAAGATTAAGGACCTATGATGTAATTTTTGGATGACTTAATTGAAATACAATTTAAAATATAAGGACTAAAGTGAATATTATATAAAGTACATGGACTACCATAAAATAAATAAATGCCACATCATCATGCCAACTCATAATCACAATTTAATTTAAAATAAATACCACATCATCATCATAATTTAAAATATTGTTTTTAATAAAATGAGGTATTTTTTAAATCAAACCTTGAAAATAAGGTTTTTTTTGAAAAATTAAAAAAATAAGTATTTTTCAACTTTTTTACAAAAAGTAGAGCTCATGTCAACTTTGCCCCTTTCTTTATGTATTTTTCTAGAAATCTTAACACGCTACAAGTTCATCTTTCAAGAGCATTTTCAATTTCGTAATTTTTTGTGTAATAAAAGTTACTTATTTTCACATTATAATAAGAATTACATTTAAAAGAGGAATAATTACAGCTTGGTCTTTGACTTTTCAAAAAGTACAAGAAGATTTCGAACCTTTTTTTTTTTTTTTGCAACGCAATTCCTAACTTTCAAGTAAATAAGCAGTCGAAAGACATTTGAACAATTTGTCTTAAAATCAGTTAATTCAAACACTTGACCTAAATTTGACCGTTTTTCTAAAATATATAATGGGTAAAGACATCTGATAAAATAAATAATAAAGAAAAAAGAAAACAAAAGAATTAAAAACAAAAATAAAATAAAAATTCAGCACCTTCACCCCTATCCCCAACCACACTACAAATCTGCACGCCCAACGCACCACTACTTCACCACTAGTCACTGCCAAACCTCCACCAATCTAATCTTCCTCACCCAACCCAACCATCACCACAACCCGTTGCAACTCCACCCATATTGAATAACATCACCAATTTGTAGGATTATAATTTGACTTGAGACTCACACATTGCCCCCGCTCTATTTTAGAGTGCCTTGTCCCAATTAATTGGGTAATAGGAGCAGGTCTAGGCAGACTAGACCCGCGCCTTAATAATTTACACACACACACACACACACACACACATCAAACTACAAAAGACATTGTTTGTAATGAGATTTGAACTTAGGTATATAATAATATGAAATTACAAAACTTAATCACTACACCACAACACCAATCCTACACTTTTTTATTTCATCTGTTTTTTTTGAGTTTGGAACATTTTTTGCTTTAATTATAATAAAAAAAATTTTAAAAAATAAACTTGAGCAGAAGTTGGTCATTGGGACGCTCCACCTTACAAATCGGTAGGTCTAGAGGGCGGGGTTGACCCGCCCTATTGCCATCTCTTCAAAATTGGCCGGCATAGCATAATAGCTTTGAGCTATTTGAGAATTTTCGCCCCCACCCCATTACTCGTTGATGATAAATATAAACACACTTTGCTAAATATTCGCTGCTCCCTCTTGGGACGCCGCTTGCTCAAGCACTGCCCGCCTTGTCGGTCCCGCCCGCTTATCGGTCCGCCCGCCTGGCTATTCTCATATGCCCGCCCCGTAGAGCGGAGACAACCATAACACGCTCTCGCCATCTAACCAATTAGACAGTGATCTATAAAACTAAGCTACCATCGTCCGCTTGGGAATGTGAAACACCAATGGGTTGAGAGAGGTGAAACGTCCCTAATTAATTCCTCATAAAGAGGGAAGATGAAAAGGCACCCACAATTAATAACCGTTGAAGATTACATCAGCAGGCCATTCCTATAAATAGGAGACCAACCCCCCAGGTAAAATCACAACACACAACTCTAATACATTCTATACTGCTATTTAGCACAAGTATTCTAATCACATACTGATTATCACACCGGAGTGGCCACGGGGGAAAAAAGTCCCGCCACCTTTTGCAGATCTCCACCACTGTCGCCGCCGTGCTCGGAGGAGGAGAAAATCAACTATCATCAATTGGCGCCGTCTGTGGGAAACGCACAAGAAGCTATGGCTCGAACCAGAAGAGCTAGGAATATAACTGCTCCACCAGCCCCCGTCGGGGATGTAGGCACCGAGTCCAACGCCGCCACTAATCACCCACAACAAGAGTTTGCCTCTGCCGCTCAACTCGCGGCACTACAAGCTCAAGTGACGGTCTTAACGGCTCTGCTCCAAGATCGGAACGCTGCGGTTTCTCATCTACCACAGGGTCCTAACCCTCTGCCGGTAGGATCTTCACTACCAGGGGCTCTGCCCCAGGGTCTTAGCCCTCCACCGATAGGGCCATTACCGCCAGGGGCTCCTCCCTATATTCCTACATTTCCAGCAATAGAAACACCGCCAACGGCAGCTCCGCTGCGAGCTCCAGTTTCTTTAGCTCCACCTTCTGCACCCCACTTCTATTCAATGACATCTGGCCCAAATCTATACTGGGGGCAACCATCATGGATGCCCACACCTACGTTGGTTGAGACACCAAGATAAGTTGGGAACAGAGATTAGAAGAATTGATGGATCACAAAATAGCCGAGGCTTTGTCCAACAAAAGTAATAGGCAACAATCCATGGTGTTGGAAGAAGACCCCTTTTCCCTAGAAATAATGGCGGTCCCTTGCCACGAGACTTCAAACAGCCAAAGATGGAGAAATCGACGGGTCCTCCGATCCTGCCGATCACCTCAGTCTTTTGTTGACTTGATGAGGTTACAAGCCACCCCGATGCAATTATGTGTAGGGCTTTCCCACCGACGCTTAGGCGGGAGGCCGTGGGACCGGGTGGCCACCCTTCCCCAAAATCAATCCGCACATTTGACGAGTTTTCTAAAATTTTACTACACACTTTGCCGCCACAAAAACGTGTTAAGAAAACCGCTATCGCTTTGATGCAATTGGCACAGGCAAGGATGAACAATTTGAAAGATTTCATTGCCTTGTTCAATAGAACTACGCTAGGAATCAAAGAACTACAGATGTGTCCGTAGTCACCGCCATGATGAGTGGAACTCGAAATCGCTATTTTAAGATGTCACTCTCCAAAACCCGCCAAGTACTATGCATAAGTTACTCAGGAGAGGAGAAAAGTATGTGGATGCTGAAGAAGCATATCTCATTACAAAAGGTATGAAAAATCGAAGTGAGCCTGAGTCTAACAAAAGAAATATTCCAGGTGAGTTCAAACCTCAAGATAATAGAAGCAAGCACACCCAAGATGAGACAATGTGACCTCACCTCATCTTTAAAAAAAAAAAAAAAAAAAAATTTCTTTTGAGAGGTCACAGGCGGGCGGGGTGACCTCGCCCAGGCGGGCGGGCTACCTCGCCCAGGAGAGGTGACCTCCTCTCATCTTTTAAAAAAAAAAAAAAAAAAATTTGAGAGGTCACAGGCGGGCGGGCGACCTCGCCCAGGAGAAGTGACCTCCTCTCATCTTTTTTAAAAAAAAAAAAAAAAAAATATTTTTTTGAGAGGTCACAAAGCAGGCGGGGTGACCTCGCCCGGAGAGGTGACCTCCTCTCATTTTAAAAAAAAAAAAAAAAAAAAATTTGACAGACAAAGTGGGCGACCTCGCCCGGGAGAGGTGACCTCGCCCATTTTTTTGAAAAAAAAAAAAAAAAATTTTTTTTTTTTTTTTTAGGTGAGCAGACGATTTCTACTTCTCATTGACAAACGGTTTATGAAAAGTAGTCTATGGGAAGTAGAGGGGCTTATAAGGCCGTAAACAAGGCCAAGTTCACCGCTTATGTCGGGAGAAAGCAGCAGGCGATTAGCCCCTGTCCAAAAATCAAGGCGACGAGCCCCTATCCAAACATGTTGGCGATGAGCCTATGTTTAAAAATCAAGGCGATGAGCCTATGTTTAAAAATTAGGGCGATGAGCCCCTGTCCAGAAAACAAGGTGATGAGCCTATGTTTAAAAATCAAGGCGATGAGCATATGTTTAAAAATCAAGGCGATAAGCCTATGTTTAAAAATTAGGGCGATGAGCCTCAGTCCAAAAACAAGGCGATGAGCCTATGTTTAAAAATAAAGGTCATAAATATGTGAGAAAAAGCAGGCGATGAGCCCTCGTCCAAAAACAAAGCGATGAGCCTATGTTTAAAAATTAAAACGATTAGCTTCTATCTCGAAAAGTTAGAAAATAGCGCTTGCGATAGAATATTTCTACTTCCCATTGACAACAGCTTATGAAAAAAGTAGTCTATGAGAAGTAGAGGGCTTATGATGATAAATATAAACACACTTTGCTAAATGATCCGCCGCTCCCTTGGGACGCCCGCCACAAGCACTGCCCGCCTTGGTCGGTCCGCCCGCTTTATCGGTCCGCCTACTGGCTATTCTCATATGCCCGCCTCCGAAAGAAGCAGACAACCATAACCTGCGCCATCTAACCAATTAGACAGTGATCTATAAAGCGGAAGCTACCATCGTCTGCTTGGGAATGTGAAACACCAGCGGTTGAGAGAGGTGAAACGTCCCTAATTAATTCCTCATAAAGAGGGAAGATGAAAAGGCACCCACAATTAATAACCGTTGAAGATTACATCAGCAGGCCATTCCTATAAATAGGAGACCAACCCCCGAGGTAAAATCACAACACACAACTCTAATACATTCTATACTGCTATTTAGCACAAGTATTCTAATCACATACTGATTATCACACCGGAGTGGCCACGGGGAAAAAGTCCCGCCACCTTTTGCGGATCTCCACCACCGCCGCCGCCGCGCTGGGAGGAGAAAAATCAACTATCATCAATTGGCGCCGCTGCATGGAAACGCGACAAGAAGCTATGGCTCGAACCAGAAGAGCTAGGAATATAACTGCTCCACCAGCCCCCGTCGGGGATGTAGGCACCGAGTCCAACGCCGCCACTAATCACCCACAACAAGAGTTTGCCTCTGCCGCTCAACTCGCGGCACTACAAGCTCAAGTGACGGTCTTAACGGCTCTGCTCAAGATCGGAGCAACTGCGGTTTCTCATCTACCACAGGTCCTAACCTCTCGCCGTAGGGATCTTCACTACCGGGGGCTCGCCCGGGTCTTAGCCTCCACCGATAGGGGCCATTACCGCCGGGCTCCTCCCTATATTCCTACATTTCCAAAGAATAGAAACATCACAACGGCAGCTCAGCTGCGAGCTCCAGTTTCTTTAGCTCCACCTTCTGCACCCCACTTCTATTCACTGACATCTGGCCCAAATCTATACTGGGGGCAACCATCATGGATGCCCACACCTACGCTGGTTGAGACACCAGTATTAAGTTGGGAACAGAGATTAGAAGAATTGATGGATCACAAAATAGCTGAGGCTTTGTCCAACAAAAGTAATAGGCAACAATCCATGGTGTTGGAAGAAGACCCTTTTCCCTAGAAATAATGGCAGGTCCCCTTGCCACGAGACTTCAAACAGCCAAAGATGGAGAAATACGACGGGTCCTCTGATCCTGTCGATCACCTCAGGTCTTTTGTTGACTTGATGAGGTTACAAGCCACCCCCGATGCAATTATGTGTAGGGCTTTCCCACCGACGCTTAGGCGGAGGCCGAGGACCCAGGTGGCCACCCTTCCCCAAAATCAATCCGTACATTTGACGAGTTTTCTAAAAATTTTACTACACACTTTGCCAAACAAGAACGTGTTAAAAATCACTATCGGTTTGATGCAATTGGCAGGGGCAAGGATGAACAATGAAAGATTTCATTGCGGGTTCAATAGAGCTACGCTAGGAATCAAAGAACTACTGATGTCTCATCATAGTCAACGCCATGATGAGTGGAACTCGAAATCGTCATTTTAAGATGTCACTCTCAAAAACCGCCAAGTACTATGCATAAGTTACTCGGAGAGGAGAAAAGTATGTGGATCTTTGAAGAAGCATATCTCATTACAAAAGGTATGAAAAATCGAAGTGAGCCCCGAGTCTAACAAAAGAAATATTCCGTGAGTTCAAACCTCAAGATAATAGAAGCAAAGCACACCCAAGATGAGACAATGTGACCTCACCTCATCTTTAAAAAAAAAAAAAAAAAAAAATTTCTTTTGAGAGGTCACAAAGTGGCGGGGTGACCTCGCCCAGCAAGCGGGCTACCTCGCCTGGAGAGGTGACCTCCTCTCATCTTTTAAAAAAAAAAAAAAAAAAAATGAGAGGTCACAGGCGGGCGACCTCGCCCGAGAGAAGTGACCTCCTCTCATATTTTTTAAAAAAAAAAAAAAAAATATTTTTTGAGAGGTCACAAAGGGCGGGGTGACCTCGCCTGTGAGAGGTGACCTCCTCTCATTTTAAAAAAAAAAAAAATAATAATTTGAGAGGTGACAAAGGCGACCTCGCCTGTGAGAGGTGACCTCGCCCCATTTTGAAAAAAAAAAAAAAAATTTTTTTTTTTTTTTTAGGTGAGCACGATTTCTACTTCTCATTGACAAACGGTTTATGAAAAGTAGTCTATGGGAAGTAGAGGGGCTTATAAGGCCGTAAACAAGGCCAAGTTCACCGCTTATGTCGTCAGAAAGCAGGCGATTAGCCCCTGTCCAAAAATCAAGGCGACGAGCCCCTATCCAAACATGTTGGCGATGAGCCTATGTTTAAAAATCAAGGCGATGAGCCTATGTTTAAAAATTAGGGCGATGAGCCCCTGTCCAAAAAACAAGGTGATGAGCCTATGTTTAAAAATCAAGACGATGAGCATATGTTTAAAAATCAAGGCGATAAGCTATGTTTAAAAATTAGGGCGATGAGCTCATTCCAAAAAAAAAGGCGATGAGCCTATGTTTAAAAATCAAGGTCATAAATATGTGAGAAAAAGCAGGCGATGAGCCCTGTCCAAAAACAAAGCGATGAGCCTATGTTTAAAAATTAAGCGATTAGCTTCTATCCGAAAAAGTTAGAAAATAGCGATTCTGCGATGAGAATATTTCTACTTCCCATTGACAACAGCTTTATGAAAAGTAGTCTATGAGAAGTAGAGGGGCTTATGATGATAAATATAAACACACTTTGCTAAATGATCGCCGCTCTCCCTTGGGGCCTTTGCTGAAGCACTGCCTCGCTTGTCGGTCCGCCCGCCTTATCGGTCCGCCCGCTGGCTATTCTCATATGCCCGCCCGAAGAAGCGAGACAACCATAACTCCGTGCGCCATCTAACCAATTAGACAGTGATCTATAAAGCGGAAGCTACCATCGTCCGTTGGGAATGTGAAACACCAATGATTTGAGAGAGGTGAAACGTCCCAATTAATTCCTCATAAGAGGGAAGATGAAAAGGCACCCACAATTAATAACCGTTGAAGATTACATCAAGAGGCCATTCCTATAAATAGGAGACCAACCCCGGTAAAATCACAACACACAACTCTAATACATTCTATATCGCTATTTAGCACAAGTATTCTAATCACATCTTGATTATCACACCGGAGTGGCCACGGGGGAAAAAAGCCCCGCCACCTTTTGCAGATCTCCACCACTGTCGCCGCCGTGCTCGGAGGAGGAGAAAATCAACTATCATCAATTGGCGCCGTCATGGGAAACGCACAAGAAGCTATGGCTCGAACCGGAAGAGCTAGGAATATAATCGCTCCACCACCAGCCCGTCGGGATGTGAGCACCGAGTCCAACGCCGCCACTAATCACCCACAACAAGAGTTTGCCTCTGCCGCTCAACTCGCGGCACTACAAGCTCAAGTGACGGTCTTAACGGCTCGCTCCAAGATCGGAACAGCTGCGGTTTCTCATCTACCACGGGGTCCTAACCTCTGCCGGTAGGATCTTCACTACCAGGGCTCGCCTCGGGTCTTAGCCCTCCACCGATGGGGCCATTACCGCAGTGGCTCCTCCCTATATTCCTACATTTCCGGAATAGAAACACACGCCAACGGCAGCTCACTGCGAGCTCCAGTTCTTTAGCTCCACCTTCTCGCACCCCACTTCTATTCACCGACATCCGCCCAAATCTATCTTGGGGGCAACCATCATGGATGCCCACACCTCTCTGTTGGTTGAGACACCATTATTAAGTTGGGAACAGAGATTAGAAGAATTGATGGATCACAAAATAGCCGAGGCTTTGTCCAACAAAAGTAATAGGCAACAATCCATGGTGTTGGAAGAAGACCCTTTTCCCTAGAAATAATGGCGCCCCCTTGCCACGAGACTTCAAACGACCCAAAGATGGAGAAATCGACGGGTCCTCCGATCCTGCCGATCACCTCAGTCTTTTGTTGACTTGATGAGGTTACAAGCCACCCCGATGCAATTATGTGTGGGGCTTTCCCACCGACGCTTAAGCGGGAGGCCGTGGACCGGGTGGCCACCCTTCCCAAAATCAATCCGCACATTTGACGAGTTTTTCTAAAATTTTACTACACACTTTGCGGTGAAGAAGCGTGTTAAGAAAACTGCTATCGCTTGATGCAATTGGCACAGGCAAGGATGAACAAATGAAAGATTTCATTGCGGGTTCAATAGAGCTACGCTAGGAATCAAAGAACTACGAGATGTCTCATCGTAGTCATCGCCATGATGAGTGGAACTCGAAATCGTCATTTTAAGATGTCACTCTCCAAAACCCGCCAAGTACTATGCATAAGTTACTCGGAGAGGAGAAAAGTATGTGGATCTTTGAAGAAGCATATCTCATTACAAAAGGTATGAAAAATCGAAGTGAGCTGAGTCTAACAAAAGAAATATTCCGTGAGTTCAAACCTCAAGATAATAGAAGCAAGCACACCCAAGATGAGACAATGTGACCTCGCCTCATCTTTAAAAAAAAAAAAAAAATTCTTTTGAGAGGTCACAAGCGGGCGGGGTGACCTCGCCCAGACAAGCGGGCTACCTCGCCTGGGAGAGGTGACCTCCTCTCATCTCTTAAAAAAAAAAAAAAAAAAAAAAAAATTTGAGAGGTCACAGTGGGCGGGCGACCTCGCCCGGAGAAGTGACCTCCTCTCATCTTTTTAAAAAAAAAAAAAAAAAAAAAAATTTTTTTTGAGAGGTCACAGTGGGGGTGACCTCGCCCAGCGGAGCGGGCGACCTCGCCCGGAGAGGTGACCTCCTCTCATTTTAAAAAAAAAAAAAAAAAAAAGAGAGGTGGCGGTGCGGCGACCTCGCCCATTTTTGAAAAAAAAAAAAAAAAAAATTTTTTTTTTTTTTAGGTGAAACGTATTTCTACTTCTCATTGACAAACGGTTTATGAAAAGTAGTCTATGGGAAGTAGAGGGGCTTATAAGGCCGTAAACAAGGCCAAGTTCACCGCTTATGTCGGAGAAACAGGCGATTAGCCCCGTCCAAAAATCAAGCTGACGAGCCCCTATCCAAACATGTTGGCGATGAGCCTATGTTTAAAAATCAAGGCGATGAGCCTATGTTTAAAAATTAGGGCGATGAGCCCTGTCTAGAAAACAAGGTGATGAGCCTATGTTTAAAAATCAAGGCGATGAGCATATGTTTAAAAATCAAGGCGATAAGCCTATGTTTAAAAATTAGGGCGATGAGCCTCTGTCCAAAAAACAAGGCGATGAGCCTATGTTTAAAAATCAAGGTCATAAATATGTGAGAAAAACAGGGCGATGAGCCCCTGTCCAAAAAACAAAGCGATGAGCCTATGTTTAAAAATTAAAGCGATTAGCTTCTATCTGAAAAAGTTAGAAAATAGCAGTTGCAGTAGAATATTTCTACTTCCCATTGACAACAGTTTATGAAAAGTAGTCTATGAGAAGTAGAGGGGCTTATGATGATAAATATAAACACACTTTGCTAAATGATTGCTTTGCTCCCTTGGGGCGCCCGCTGAAGCACTGCCCGCCTTGTCGGTCCGCCCGCTTATCGGTCCGCCCGCTTTGGCTATTCTCATATGCCCGCCTCCGGCAAGCGGAGACAACCATAACTCGTCATCGCCATCTAACCAATTAGACAGTGTGATCTATAAAGCGGAAGCTACCATCGTCCGTTGGGAATGTGAAACACCGGCCGGTTGAGAGGGTGAAACGTCCCTAATTAATTCCTCATAAAGAGGGAAGATGAAAAGGCACCCACAATTAATAACCGTTGAAGATTACATCGTGAGCCATTCCTATAAATAGGAGACCAACCCCGGTAAAATCACAACACACAACTCTAATACATTCTATCTCGCTATTTAGCACAAGTATTCTAATCACATCTCGATTATCACACCGGAGTGGCCACGGGGAAAAAAGTCCCGCCACCTTTGCGAGATCTCCACCACTGCCGCCGCCGTGCTCGGGAGGAGGAAAATCAACTATCATCAATTGGCGCCGTGCATGGGAAACGCACAAGAAGCTATGGCTCGAACCGGAAGAGCTAGGAATATAAGCTGCTCCACCACCCGTCGTCGGATGTAGGCACCGAGTCCAACGCCGCCACTAATCACCCACAACAAGAGTTTGCCTCTGCCGCTCAACTCGCGGCACTACAAGCTCAAGTGACGGTCTTAACGGCTCGCTCCAAGATCGGGCACGCAGCTGCGGTTTCTCATCTACCACAGGGTCCTAACCTCTCTGCCGGTGGGATCTTCACTACAGGGGCTCGCCTCGTGGTCTTAGCCCTCCACCGATAGGGGCCATTACCGCCGTGGGCTCCTCCCTATATTCCTACATTTCCAAAGAATAGAAACACATGCCAGCAGCTCAATCTGAGCTCCGGTTTCTTTAGCTCCACCTTCGCACCCCACTTCTATTCAACGACATCCGCCCAAATCTATCTTTGGGGCAACCATCATGGATGCCCACACCTCTGTTGGTTGAGACACCAGTATTAAGTTGGGAGCAGATTAGAAGAATTGATGGATCACAAAATAGCCGAGGCTTTGTCCAACAAAAGTAATAGGCAACAATCCATGGTGTTGGAAGAAGACCCTTTTCCTAGAAATAATGGCGGTCCCTTGCCACGAGACTTCAAACTGACCAAAGATGGAGAAATCGACGGGTCCTCTCGATCCTGTCGATCACCTCAGTCTTTTGTTGACTTGATGAGGTTACAAGCCACCCCGATGCAATTATGTGTAGGGCTTTCCCACCGGCGCTTAGGCGGGAGGCCGAGGGGCCAGGTGGCCACCCTTCCCCAAAATCAATCCGTACATTTGACGAGTTTTCTAAAATTTTACTACACACTTTGCCGGCAGCAAACGTGTTAAGAAAACTGCTATCAGTTTGATGCAATTGGCACAGGGCAAGGATGAACAGCTGAAAGATTTCATTGCCCGGTTCAATAGAGCTACGCTAGGAATCAAAGAACTACAGATGTCTCATCGTAGTCAACGCCATGATGAGTGGAACTCGAAATCGTCATTTTAAGATGTCACTCTCCAAAACCCGCCAAGTACTATGCATAAGTTACTCGGGAGAGGAGAAAAGTATGTGGATCTTTGAAGAAGCATATCTCATTACAAAAGGTATGAAAAATCGAAGTGAGCTGAGTCTAACAAAAGAAATATTCGGTGTGAGTTCAAACCTCAAGATAATAGAAGCGAAAGCACACCCAAGATGAGACAATGTGACCTCGCCTCATCTTTAAAAAAAAAAAAAAATTTCTTTTGAGAGGTCACAGTGCGGCGACCTCGCCCGGAGAGGTGACCTCCTCTCATCTTTTAAAAAAAAAAAAAAAAAAAAAAAAATTGAGAGGTCACAGTGAGCGGGCGACCTCGCCCGGAGAAAGTGACCTCCTCTCATCTTTTAAAAAAAAAAAAAAAAAAAAAAAAAAAAAAATTTGAGAGGTCACAGTGAGGCGGGGTGACCTCGCCCGAGCAAGCGAGCGACCTCGCCCGGAGAGGTGACCTCCTCTCATTTTAAAAAAAAAAAAAAAAAAAAAAAATTTTTTTTTTTTTTTTTAGGTGAGCACGATTTCTACTTCTCATTGACAAGCGGTTTATGAAAAGTAGTCTATGGGAAGTAGAGGGGCTTATAAGGCCGAAACAAGGCCAAGTTCAAATGCTTATGTCGGAGAAAGCAGGCGATTAGCCCTCGTCCAAAAATCAAGGCGACGAGCCCCTATCCAAACATGTTGGCGATGAGCATATGTTTAAAAATCAAGGCGATGAGCCTATGTTTAAAAATTAGGCGATGAGCCCTGTCCGAAAAACAAGGTGATGAGCCTATGTTTAAAAATCAAGGCGATGAGCATATGTTTAAAAATCAAGGCGATAAGCCTATGTTTAAAAATTGTTTAAGCGATGAGCCTCTCTGTCAAAAAAAAAGGCGATGAGCCTATGTTTAAAAATCAAGGCCATAAGTATGTGAGAAAAGCAGGCGATGAGCCCTGTCCAAAAAAACAAAGCGATGAGCCTATGTTTAAAAATTAAAGCGATTAGCTTCTATCTGAAAAAGTTAGAAAATAGCAGGTGCAGTAGAATATTTCTACTTCCCATTGACAACAGTTTATGAAAAGTAGTCTATGGGAAGTAGAGGGGCTTATGATGATAAATATAAACACACTTTGCTAAATGACTGCTGCTCCCCTTGGGACGCCTGCCTGAAGCACCTGCCCGCCTTGTCGGTCCGCCCGCCTTATCGGTCCGCCCGCCTGGCTATTCTCATATGCCCGCCTCCAGCAAGCAGACAACCATAACCTGTCTGCCATCTAACCAATTAGACAGGTGATCTATAAAACGGAAGCTACCATCGTCCGTTGGGAATGTGAAACACCAGCGGTTGAGAGAGGTGAAACGTCCCTAATTAATTCCTCATAAAGAGGGAAGATGAAAAGGCACCCACAATTAATAACCGTTGAAGATTACATCAATGAGGCCATTCCTATAAATAGGAGACCAACCCCCGGGTAAAATCACAACACACAACTCTAATACATTCTATCTCGCTATTTAGCACAAGTATTCTAATCACATCTTGATTATCACACCGGGAGTGGCCACGGGGAAAAAAGTCCGCCACCTTTTTGCGGATCTCCACCACTTGTCGCCGCCGTGCTCGGAGGAGGAGAAAATCAACTATCATCACTGCGTCTTTTCAAAAATCCTAGCTAATTAGCTTACTAATTACAAATCTTACTGTATGATTGAGAAGTAATCACGTAAATTTAAAAATAATATTATTTATCACTATTGATATCTATTATTAGTCTATACATTAGTGAAATTTATTATCACATTATCAAATAAAATTAAAAAACATTTTTATTCAATTGAATAATATAGATTACTGATAAACACCCATAATAGCACTCTAAATTCAAATTCAGTCAGCAATTTTCAAGTTGCACAAGAGTACATTATTTTTATATATATTTGATTGGTAAGTGACTGGTAACATTAATTGTTATTCCAACTCCCACTCAACTCCGTCCCCGAGCGAGGACAGAAGAATTACGGTACAATACATTTGGTTAAGCTTAAAAGTAGGATAATGTTATCTATCACTTGATAATCGACTGTCTATATAGCAATTAAGTAGCATTTAGTGATATAGTTTAAATAGAACCCATATTCATAATTTCATACATGTAAAATAATATATTAATTTATACTATTTTATTACCACTTAAATTATGACAATTAGTAGTTGTGATAGATAATATTACTCTAAAAGTAAAGCTACTCTTTTCTTAAAGTAGATAAAGTATTTTATTTTTATCTACACATTTCGTAGAATCTACAACTTTTATCCACATATTTTGTAGGAATGTCTACTTCTTATAATCTATAAAAATACTAGTGCGAGCATTTGCGATATACGTGATGTATCGATAATTAAAAATATAATAGTGTTTATTATATCTTCTTTTTACGAATTGGCTTGATATTGGTAATCTAAGTGAAAAAAATTAAATATTAACAAATCAGACGATTGAAACCTAAATAGCATGCTTATAACTTAAAGCATAGTTTATTAAAATTCATTACAGTAGATGACTCAAACATATGATAAAATTGAATTCAATTTACTTCATAAAAACCACTATTCTTAAGTACCATTTTCTCCGAATTTGCATTCATCATCGAAGTCTGAGTTCATTCCTTTATAATATTTTAATCACGTAAAGAAAATTGAATGCATTTTATTAAGAAATTTCACATTTGCTCTACAATAAGACTCTAGGCATAAGTATCTACAACAATATCTGTATATTAATTTCAATTTTTTTTATGAATTAACTTAAATAAAAGATAAAGAAAATGTTGAATTGAGCTTACATCATCAAAGATTTGAGTTTTCAGGAACGGAAAATTAGGCTACTTCGGTAAGTGTACCAATTTGATCGTCACAATATTTAGTGACAAAATAAAAAGTTCATAAAAATCTTCTTTCTTGCTTTAGATGAAGATTTGGAGATAATCAATAAGTTAATTAATCAAGTCAATTCATGGTCAAATTAAAACTCTTAAAACAACATAATTTGTAAAAGTAAATAAATCACTTTGCAGTTGTTAATTAAACATGCTAGTGAAGTTATATGTATTTGAAGCAAGTCAAAGATTGTGATAAAAATAGACTACAAAAGTGTAAAAAAATAAACAAGTCAATAAACATATTAATTAAAATTAAAATTGTTCCACAACCACTTGTGTGTAAAAATTAGCATCTTAAATACAAATTTCTGAATCACTAAGTAGAGTTTCCATTGCTAATATGCAAATAAGTCATTTTCATAAATAATACCCTAGAGTTGTATTAATATTTAAAAGAAAAACGACAATAAGTTGATACATTACTAAAATGCTGCATTTCAAAACCCTATATATAAACAAGTAGTTTTCATTCCAAGTTCATGTAGTTAAATAAATGATAATATTATTCAATTACAACTAAACAAACCAAATTTCAAATTAAATAATGTCTCAAATGATAGTACATTTTCAATGACAAGCAATCAGAAGAAAATTCCAAATTAAGCAATGCCTCAAATTGACAATATTATCAAATTACAACAAAATAAAACTAAAATTTCTAAATTTAAAATTATTGAATAAAACTATAAAGTGTATTCAATGAATACAAATCTCAAACTTTATAGAAAAAAAAACTAATAAAACAAAATTTGAAATATTTTTCAAAATAATCAAATTGTAAATTTAACAGTCTAATAGACTATAAAAGTATAATTCTTTCAAAATTCAAACTCCTAAACAACAAATAACTACGAGTAAAAGTAAAAAACAATAAAAGTTAAACTTTCTTAAATAATTATGAAAAATTGCAAATTTAATAATCTAATAAAAAGTAAGACTACAATTCTTCTGAAATTCAAACTCCAAAACAACTAAAAACTAAAATCAGAACTCACATGTCGTCAAATTTAACCAAAAAATTGTTCAAAGTATTTCACAACAACTTTGAATTTGCCAATTATCTTCCTTCATCTTATTGTCGTTTCAGTATAAGATTCGTAAACCTCTTGCTTTTTGTTTTCCTTGAAATTGAATTTTACGAAAAATTAATCCAAATTAATGACACAATTTCTAATTCTAATGTCAGACATCATTCATTAGAACCATTTGGTTAGATAATGGATTGAAAACTTGGAATAATCATAACTTAGTTTATTCAAAACTGATATAAAAGTAGTCAATATAATGCTAAATATTCATTGTCTATTTGTGGTCAGCAGTTGCAACATGATGCAGCAATTAATTGGTGTAAGCCTATATAATCAGAACGAATTCAAATTCAAAGAAAAAAGAAAAAGATAAGTAGATATATGTTTAAAAAAACCCAAGTTTCACTGTGTGAAAATAGTCGATAAAATCAAATATTTTGATTATATTATTATAGTAATATTGATATACTAATCTCTCTTATAATATGTTCTACCTTATTGCACTATTGACAAGATATTTTCTTTTGGTCTATGCAAAACAAGTCACAATTATCTTGAAATTTGCATTCGAAGTTAAAATATTTTTTGATCAAGTCCTACAACTTCTACCTTGCGTAACGATGTATATGAAGTTCTTCTAAGATTTTATTTTACATAAGTTGGTTTAAATTTCAAAATGTATTTTAAATTCTATTCATTGACGTTATTTTGGATTACACGTGCAAATTTACGAAACACTCCTTAATTCTTCGTATAAAAAGAATAAATTACACTTCACATACCATATTTTCAAGAATTACATATGTATTTCACGTTCCATTAGGTCTCTATAAAAATAATAAAAAATATTAAAATAACGAGTTTATTTCACAAACCTAATTTTTAAAATTCAATTTACATACTATTATTTCAGAAACGTGAACAAATATCATATTTAATTTGGATGAATTCATCTTTACATTCTTATAATTATTTAGAAATTTTTTTAAACCAAATAGGTAGGAAATAAATTTGGTTGACCATTTTGAATAGTAAATCAAATATCCACACTTTTAATATATGTAAAAAATTTGATTGACTATTTTAAATAATAAACCAAATATTCACACTTTTGATATAGGTAGGATTTACCAACATACTCTAATTCTCAAGATTCCTCTGCGAATTCAACTTTGTGGGTTGGTTCATAGTCATTGGGCTTGGTAGAGTGGACTAGGATGCTCAAGACTTAAAGGATAAAGACAAGTTAAATTGACGCAAATAGTACTAAACAATGGTAAATATCGTTTCTGGCACTCTTTTCTAATATTTTTGGAGAAAATTGCGTAATTATCTCATTTTAACAACTAATTAGTCAATAAACAAGTTAGTTTCTAATCTTTAATTACAGTTGTACATCAGTACACAAATTATCACCACGCAATTCTCGTATATCTAGTTTTATATTTTATGTGAGTCAAAATTTCATTTCAAATTAGGTTAGACCCAAAAATTTAAAATAAGTCATATTTTCACGAGTCACAAGAATTTAATAAAAATCTGGATAGTTTGAGTAATTGAGACTGATTGTACAATTACAGAAAAATGTACTGGACCAACTTGCTTTAAATCACACTTAAGATTTAAATATTAATCTAATTATATGTCACTGTTTTCAGTATTGAACGCTTCAAATGCGTGCTAAGTGTCGATGATGCTATCATGATCCGATTGCTAGAGTTGGTGTAAGAAAATCTGCATACAATCATAGCTTTGTACAAATTTTAATGATGAAATTCTTGCCAAATTTTTAAGCCCGAAGGCTTACTTGTTATTGACAATGTAATAATAGCATAAAATTTCATGATTCCTCACAATAACTTGTGGTGACATTTTGTGGTATTTCTATTTATAGATCAATATATCATAATGGTTATAGTTAGAGGGTATGCTTATTTTAGGGATAATTGCATCAAAGGTCCTCGACGTTTCAAAATCGTTGAAAATATGCCCCAAAACCTAAAAAATAGCATCACACATCCCCAACGTATGAAAAATTTGGCGTGGTAGGTCATTTATAACCAAATTGCCACTTCCTTTAAATAAACAAGAAAAAAAAAAAATATCATTGAAAACTAACCATATGTACCCAAAAAAATAAAAAATAAAAAATGTACCCCAAAAAAATAAAAAATAAAAAATATGTTATCTTTTCCAAAAAGTTCTAAAATCTGTATTGTACCAAATTCGCCAGAGTTGGACTATGCACTATATTGTTCTTGCACTGTCTCACATCAATCTCTTCTCTCCTTACCACTGAGTTGGACTATGCTAGAGATGGTTCCTTAAGGAATTCATATTAGAGATATAAGTATTTTATCTTGTCTTTAAACAAGGATGTAACACATTGGCAGCCAGTTTTAGGCACCACAAGAACATAAATAAGACCTATGTATCTGGAATCTATCAATTGGACTAGCTGTTGAGGGAATGGAACTTGGTGGTTGGAAGTGGGCTTCATCAAGGTGGTGCTAACGGGTTCAAGATATACCTTATGTGGAATTCAAGTGTGGCCTGCAGAGGTTAGGTCTCCAAATTCTTGAAGAGAGCCGAGCCCTCTGTACGATAGGATCTGGAAAGCAACCAAATGGTTCTTGTTAAGCTCATGCATTCTTGACCTAGAACTTTTCTTAAATAGTAATGCACTATGATGAAAGCTAATTAGGGCTCTTGCCATACTCGTACCATCTTTCATGCCATCGGAGATCTGGAAACTCTTCCGAAGCCCTGTTCTCCAACTACAATACACTGTTAGTATTTAATGCTTTCTAAATTAAAGAATTTGAAGTTTGGTATTCAAGCAATGTTGAATTTTGAACTTCTGTTCGCATTCCTTTATTCCTATTTAGGACTTTTTGGAAAAGATGACATATTTGTTACTTTTTATTTTTTTTTGTACATTTTATACTTTTTATTTTTTGGGGTACATATGGTTAGTTTTCAATTATGTTTTTCCTTTTTCTTGTTTTTTTTTTTTTTGTTTATTTAAAGGGAAGGGTAATTTGGTCATAAAGGACCTACAACACCAAGTTTTTCATACGTTGGGATGTGTTGTGCTATTTTTTTAGGTTAGGGGCATATCTCCAATGATTTTGAAACGTTGGAGACCTTTGATGCAATTATCCCTTTATTTTAATTTGTTAGCTACGAGTCCGTTTAATTTTGCTAAAAAATTAATTTTTTTTATTAATTTAATAAAGTTGATAAAATGTGTAGTTGAAAATTTGATAAAAATTACGGGTAATGTGTAATTAAAATTATGATAAATTATACTTACAGTCTACATTCTTTCATATTTGTAAATATCACCCTAATTCAATTTTATTCGCAGATATCATCATCATTTTTTCATTAATTCAAACAGATGGTCCCCAAATGGTATTTGGGACAATTTTGTCCCCTTAGCTTAAATAAATTAAAATAACATAAAAAATAAAAAATAATGAAAAAATTACAATTAGAGTCTCGAACTTTTTCAAAAATGCAAAATGATCTATTTACATTCTATTATTTAAAACAATTACAAAAAAATGGACATTATTTTCTTATCCCACCCCACCCCACTCCAACCCAACCCAACCCAACCCAACCCAACGAAAGGATTTCTCTCCTCCTCCGTTGTTGCATTCTGATTTTTTAAGAGACATTTGATGATTCATTCAAATTGAGCAGCTTAATTTGTTGTTTTTATAATTTAGAAGTTTTCTCGTACGTCTCTGTATACATGTTTCTATTCCAAGATAGTAGGACCTTTGTGAAATAACACGAATAGATAATTGATTAGGCAACAATGGGCTTGGAAATTTGGTGTCTCGTCTATGGATATTGATTTTTTGAAGGCTTTCCTTTTGTTATTTTTCTTGCTAGAGTGCTTAAATATATGAGAAGTTGTGAAACTTGTTCAAAACAAGGAAATAATACGAGAAGAAAAAGGAAGAAAATCATAAACCATATTTTTAATAAGAACAAGAAAACGAGGATGGTTAGCTTCCCATAGTCAATAAGCCTAAAAAAGCTTTGAAGTACTCAAAACCTCATAGCTATTTATGTGAAAAGACTATAGTTGCATTTGAGTCACAAAGGACTTCTTACTCGAATTGGAACACAAGACTACAAATGAAGATTAATTCTAACAATAAGTAAACTCTTGGTATCCCATTGGATTAAAAAACAAAGACAAGTTCTAACAATTTGCAAGTTACAACATAAATTGAGGTTAGAATAAGATTATGGTTTTTTTTTTTTAATAGTAGAATGTAAATAGACTATTTTGTACTTTTGAAAAAGTTGAGGACTCTAATTGCAATTCATTATTATGTTTTCCTTTTTTCTGTTATTTTAATTTATTTAATCTATGGGTACAATTGTCCAAAAGACCATTTGGAGAACATCTGTGCGAATTAACGAAAAGATGTAGATGATATCTGCGAATAAAATTAAATAGGGATGATATTATTACAAAACTGAAAGAATGAGTTTTGTGAGTGTAATTTACCATTAATATTCGTAGCTTTTTAACAATATTATCCTCATTCAATTTTATTCACAGATATCATCACCATCATTTCATTAATTCGCACAGATGGTCCTTATTGATAATTTAACCCATGATTTAAATAAATTAAAGAGAAAAGATGAAAAAATTGCAGTTGAAGTCCTTAACCTTTTTAAAAGTGTAAATAAATCATAAATCTTTTATTTTTAAAAATTAAAAGAAAAGAAGAAGAAGAAGAAATTTAAAAAAGAAAAAAGAAAAAAAAAAGGTCATCTTGCGAAGGGGATTTCTCCCTTGGTTGTACCCTGATGGGATGAGATGAGATAGGATAGGATAGGGTGAGGTGGAGTGAATGATCGCTTTTTCTTTTCTTTTTAAAAAAAAATTGTTTTAAATAATAAAATGTGAATATACTACTTTGTCTTTATTAAAATTGGCCAAATTTAAGTTACATGCTTGATTTTTTGTCAATTAATGAACCTTAATATGAAATCTATCTAGACTCTGCAAAAGTTCGAAATAAACATAATTATAAGATTTGGGACTTGATTACATATTTTTTTATTAATTTAAGTGAAAATATGTAAAAATAAATAAATAAATAAATAAATAAAAGATTTAAAATTTATTTGCACTTTTGAAAAAGTTATGGTCTCCAATTGCAATTTTTTCATTACATTTTGTTTCTTATGTTATTTTAATTTATTAAACAAATAAAAAAAATCGTTAAAAATGACCATTTGGTGACTATTTATGCAAATTAATAATCGGATGGGAACGATATCTGCGATTAAAATTAAATGATGATGATATTGTTACAAAGATAAAAAATAAAGACTGTGAGAATAATTTATTTTAAAATTAATTGTTAATTTTGACACAATAGTGTTCAAGATTAGAAAATATATAATCTTTTAAAATTTCTTCTTCTTTAATCATGTTTGATATATTCAATCTAGCTTATTAAAATATGAGACGAAAAAATGGGTGGGCTCTAGTTTATTTTCTTTTCTATTCTCATCCTCAAAATTCAAGATTAAAAGGAGCCTTAACTAAACTTATCGTTGTTTGAATGACTTAATTTCAATACTTATTTATGCACGCCCCATATCTGTATGTAATATTAAACAAAACTCGTGAAATACATTATATTTTAGTATTTTTCAGTTAGGACCTACCCACTAGACATGTTGGGCTTTTTCTTTTCTATTAATAATTGTTGTATATCTATTTATTCAAGGAATTTTGGCGCAAATAATCTATAACGTATGTTTTTTTTTGTGTGTGTGTATTTTTGGTTCTTAACTTTTTATTTTTTGTTAGAAGGTCCCTAACCTATGCCATTGGGTGCGAAACTACTATCTATGGACGAATTTCATTTAAATTTACCATTAATTGAGTGTGTAGTCTCAAATCTCTTTGAATTTGTCTTTACCTGTATTATTAAATTGGTCAACTCGCCTTTTTTGTCTTTTTTTTTTTTTTTACTTTGATTCTATTCACATTACTTAGTAATGGTTTGAGAATTTTGAAGAAAAAAACTCCTGCCATTCTAAAATTTGAGGACTCAGTTTTCAAAATAATAAAAAAAAAATCAATGGATTTTTTAATGGTTGGTGCATGAAATGTTGTAGTAAATGTCATTTTTGGTAGCCATATGTGTGATGTTCTAATTTAACATGTTGGTGCATTTTTTGAATATGGATTTGTGCATAGATGGTTTGAGTTTGGAGATTGTTGGCATGGTTTAGTGATGGTGGTTGAATGTTCAATATGTATCAGGGCAAGAATTATTGGTTAGAGGGTAATATTCGTCCAATATTTTCAATTGGTTTGGAACTAACAATGCACAATTTTACATACGATAAGACCAGTTGCGCACATTTACTCAAAAATGTTAGGGCCACATGCACACCTTTACTGAAAAGGTTAGAGATCACATGTGCACATTTACTGAACAGGTTAAGGACCATTCATACACATTTACTGAAAATGCTAGGGATTGTCTATGCACCATCTCAACACATTCAACATAAATGAAACAATAGATAATGTTAAACACTGAGATTTGATCTTATTTTCATTCATTCATCCAATAAATGGCTCACTTGTCTTATCTGGCAAGCAAGAAAACGTCTACCAAAGTTCAGATCAGTTTATGAAGTCTTCATCTCCAATGATAGCCCACACTGATAAATATTGGATTCTATTTACTTTGCCCAATTCCAGTCAAAACCATACTTCAAATTTTGGCAGTTTTCACCAACAATATATACTTGGCGGATATGGTTTATGTTATATAGGCGGGAATGAACATATGCAAAAAAATGTGAGTTGACCAATTTACCACTGCAGTAAAGATAAATTAAAAGAGATTTGAGATTAAGCACCCAACTAACAACAAATTTGGATGGAATCCGTCCATATGGACGAGTTTTGCACCCAATGGCATAGATTAGGAACCTCTTAGCTAAAAATAAAAAGTTATAGACTAAAAACGCACTAAGGACATACATTATAGACTATTTATGCAAAAATCCCATTTATTCATTCAACGTAACTTTCTCTCTCCATTCTAATAAGAGAAATTGATGCAAATGGTCCACACCCTTTGCCTTCAGGTGGAGAAATAATCTCCAATGTTTATTTTTTAGTGCAATCTACTAACGGCTGTATTTTTGGTGCTTGATGAAAAAATTAATATATCATTAATTTTAATAAGAAAAATTGTAGTTAGGTTGGTAAGTTTTGTAAAAAATGTAAATTGGTCTGATACTTTTATTTTTTATAAAAAAACTGATGAGTTCTTTTTTTAAAAATATTTTATTGACGAAATTGATAATATACTAAATTGTTTTGTATATTTTACGAACTATTGTAAAATATCTAAAATTTAAGCTCATAATTATTAATAAACACGTTAAAAAAAATTATTTTTTAATTATTAAATAATTACATTATTTAAATTTTAAATTTTATTTTATCGTTATAACATAAAAAGAAAAATATTTTTGTTACAAACTTGATTCTCAAATACTTTTATTTATCTTTGCGGTTAATGTAACGATTTCGGGCATGGCCATCTCCTATAGTGTGACGGGCGGTGTGTACAAGGCCCGAGGAACGAATTCGCTACCGTATGGCTGACACGTAATTATTAGCGATTCTGGCTTCATGCAGGTGAGTTGCACCCTGCAATCCGAACTGAGGACGGGTTTTTGGGGTTAGCTCACCCTCGCGGGATCGCGACCCTTTTTGTCCTGGCCATTGTAGCACGTGTGTCGCCCAGGACATAAGGGGCATGATGACTTGACATGTCATCCTCACCTTCATCTGGCTTATCACTGGTAATCTGTTCAGGGTTCCAAACTCAACGATAGTAACTAACACACGAGAGTTGTACTTGTAGCGGGACTTAGCCCAACACCTTACGGCACGAGAGCTTCTAAAGGAGCTTTAAAGACTCCTATAACTTACATGAGTTAACTCTCATTAGAAAGTAGTGATGGCAACGGGGCAGATCGGGGCGGATCGGCCTGATCCAAATCCGCCCCGCAATAATTGTAGGAGATCCAAATCTGCCCCGCGATCCGCCATTTTTCGGGGCGGATCGGATACGGATCGGGGCGGATCGGATCCCTAATCCGTATACTGATCTGTTTTTTTTTTTTTTTTTTTTTTTTTTTTTTTTTGCCAATGGATCGACCATCTCGGATAGGGGCATTAAATTTGACCAGAGGAGTCTATTTATACTATTTTCAGAAAGTTGTTATACTTGAATAAAACTCTTTTTTGATTTATTATTCAATTTTGGCTAGCCAAATCGTTATTCGTTGGTCCATTTTGAAAAGAAGTTTTGTTATACAAGTACTATTTTTCCCTTCACTTTCTGGTTCTTGGCTTCAACTATATATACTGAGTTATTTGTTTATTAACTATAAATATTAGAGCTCTAACTGTATTTTTCATATTTAATTTACTATTTTATTATTATTCAAATATAAAAAACACATAATGTGTAAATTAATTTTTATTAGTATTTATATGTTAAAAAAATATAATAAGATTTGTCTGATATCATAAAATTATATATGTAATTTTTTATTTATTTAACTTAAATTTTATTCAAGTTTTTCCCATTATATAGCAATTACATATACTCAATACACAATAATTTTTTATTTTTATTTTTGAAAAATTTAATTGACACGACTATAATGATATATTTAATATGTTAAATTAAATATTATTTAACAAATGTACCGAACATATTTGTACCTCTTGCAATGTTTAAAATTCAATTACAATTTTTTTTCTAATTAAAATTAAGGGCATATTTGTCTTTTTATCAAATAAAGACCAATTACGCACTAAAACACGTAGGTTGAAAACTTTTGTGCTAAAAACAAAAATATTAGGAACTATTTCTGCACCGAAAACAAAAGTTATAGATCATTTACGCCAATTTCCCTTCTAATAATACAAACATAGTTTTGTATAGGTTCCACAAAAAATGAAATACACTAAAGAACTCTCCATTGATATCGAACATCCATTTATATTTATTAATATTTCATTTTTAATTAGTGAAAGAGCCATACTGCAATCTAGTGAGAGCAAAGTTTAATTGCGGATAATTTTTTAAACAAAATAATAATACGATAATAATAAAAATCTTACAATTTTTTATATCTTTTTATAACTTCCTATATATCAAACAAAGTAAATTCACTTAAATGTAGCCGATTAATATAAATTTAAACGGTCTTTGTCATCACACACTAATTGTGCAACTTATAAATGAAAATTTGATGATTAAATTGCTGCATAGACAATAAATTGAAAATCAATAATACAAATTTTCTATTATTGATTTTTACTCCATTCTCTTCTTCACACTCTTTTTACATATGTTTGGTAATGCTGAAATTATATTTTAAATGTTTATATTATAAGGGGTAATTAGCACAAAACGTCCATACCTTCTAAATTTTGACATTTTTACTCTCACCTACTCAATTTCTTGTGCAAAACGTCATTCCGTCCAAAAAGTTGCTGTTAACTCACCTTACTAACACGATTCGTGATACAACTTGAGGGTAAATTAGTCAAGTAACATTTTGGCAGCTCCAACATCATCTTCTTCATCATCGTCGCCCGTCACGTCACTACTCACCACCGTAAAACCATTTCAATCACCCAATACTAGCCTGCTGTAGCTGTGACTGCAGCAGCCGCCGTGGTTTCCTGCTCCCGTGCCCTTTCTTCTCATGTCTGTACCTCCGAGTTCAACTGCGCCTCCCGTGCTTCCAATTCAGCATTGCGCCTCCCATGCTTCGAGTTTGCATCAAAGGTGGCTATTCACAAAGCCTTGATGAATAGCGATGTAAGAACATTGGACCCATGGGATGCTGACTTTTTCTTTATTTATGTTTACATGTCTTGCAATTTTAGCACAGTTAATGGCTTTCCAGATATTGGTCATGCGCGTCCTCTTCTAGCCTCCACCATCCAACACATTTCCTCTCGACTTAGTTTTGGAACCGCACCTTAGCTCGACCATATTTTAAATCGCATCCCATGATTTTGGTTCTTGTTTTTACACTATGGTATGCAAAACTATTTATGTTTTGAGGGAAGAAAATTCTTTATTTGGGTTTTTTGATGGGTGAATATGCAATTTGAATTTACTCATAGGAGGATGTGGCGATGGCTGATGGCGTGCCTGAATTTTTGAGGAATTCCATATTATTGCAAATGTTTGTAGTCAAATATAAACACCCATGTCAAGACGTGGAGAATGTGGTGATTCCACCTTATGTTTCACCGGATAGTGTACGGTCCACACTGGAGAAGTCGCCGTTGATGCGTCGGCGTGAAATTTTTGCGTTCTTTATGGGTAAAATGGAAGTCCACCCGAAAAATATCAATATTGGGTGATTGAAATGGTTTTCCAGTGATGGGTAGTGACGTGCCGGACGGCGGTGGTGAAGAAGATAAGGTTGGAGCTGCCAAAATGTTGTTGGACTAATTTACCCTCAAGTTGTATCACGAATCGTGTTGGTAAGGTGAGTTAACGGCATCTCTTTGGACTGAAGGACGTTTTGCGCAAGAAATTGAGTAGGTGATGGTGAAAATGCCAAAATTTAGAAGGTAGAGACGTTTTGCACAATAACCTCAATAAGTAGGGACGTTTTGTGCTAATTATCCTATTATAGGTTGTGGGTGAATGTGTGGATAAAAAGTGAGTTATAAGTTATGAGTCATATAAAATGTGTGGATAAAAAATATGTTTAATCAGTTTGACAAGATAAAATTATAATATTAAGCAATGACAAACATGGATTTAATTGTCACTTTCGTGAAACAAAAACAATATTAAAATTTTAATTTTTTTCTCCCAAATTCCAGTGTGGGCCGTGTCCTATGCTCCGACCTCCCTCTCTCCGCCATTGTCTTTAACACATCTAATCAATTATGAGTCAAATTTATTTGTATTTTACAAAAATCAAACGTGTAAATCAATTTATGGAATAACTTGTGAGTTTAAAAGAAAGTTACATAATAATTGAAAAACAATTCCAAAGTTCAACCAACCAATAACTACTCTTCTCCCAACCGTCACCTTTTTTTTTTTTTTTTTTTTTTTTTTTTTCTTTTTTTTTTTTTTTTTTTTTTTTCTTTCAATTTCTTTTATTTTTCCAACTGTCCTAAAACGATTCAATAACGTGAATGAAAGTGAAATTATTACTTTATTCCTATAATTATTCTTGAATTACATGGTCTCTTTATTTTAACACCAGATTCCCCACAAACAAATTACTAATAATATACAAATCCATTGACAGATATATTTATATAGATGGAAAAAAAAAAAAAAAAAAAAAAGTTCTGGTGCACGAAAAGAAACTTCCAAGAAAGCTCCTAAACGTGTTGAAAAGTTTATCTTTCTTGACATCCATCGATCTGTTTTGAAGATCCTCGTTTTCTCCACCGTTGGTTTTTTAATCCCACTTGTCAATGAATGTGACAGATAAGCTATAAATAAATTATTGAATTTATTCTATTTTTAGAGTCTATGTTTTGGATTGAATGAGAGTACTCTTTTTCAAGATTGATTCTGTACGTTTCTTGATTTTTTTTAATTTTTTTTTTAAAACTTATTTTTACCCGGGTTCTCTTCATTGAAGACTTGCCTTCTGGATTTCCAACGGGTTGCATTCAAAAGGCAAATACTTTTAAGTTTATGCATATACATGTTCGAATATATTTACAGATATGCAGTTAAGTAATTTTTTTTTTCCTTCTGTTTCAGGAGGGCCTAAATGCTATGAAATTTTGAATTTGGGTTTAAAGAGTTTGTTGCAAATGTGATGAATAATCTTGATTTGGGGATTATGTATATATGTAAAGTTGATTACCTGTTTGCCTGAATTTGTTGGCTCTTATTAATTGTTTCAGTGTTTGAATAAGAAGTCTACAATATTGGAATTTCTTTGTAATCATTGAGGTTTTTTCGGTTTGGTTAATGAATGACAATTGAGGATATTTATGGAGCTTAATCATATAAATGGGGAGGGAGAGGAAACAGATAGAGAGCCCTCTTTACCTAATAATTTTAGGGAAAATCGTTTTCCTCATTCGCGTTATCCCGTGAGGCAAAAGGCCTACATATTTGATGGAGATGGGAATTACTATAATAAGGAATGGGACCTTGCAGAAGGTAGAGGGAAAGAGTTTTGTTGGTACCATGTCGAGCTCCCGAAAGGGAATCAGAAACTGTCACAATCCGCGCAATACCTTATTGACGTTTTATGCCCACCCTTGAAGCTTCAGGACATTCTCTCACTTACTAGTAATGGACCCTTTTGTGGGCACGTCGATGGTGCTCTTGTATTCAGAGTTAATTCACCTGGCCCGGCTTCTAGCAAATTTACATTTAGAATTGCAGCAAGAATTACTGAGAATTCAGTTATCACCGTGTCATTAGGCCGTGTCCCAAGATTGGGTTTCTCTCCAGCGAATGAGTCTCTTCTTTCTGAGATTCCAGCAGTGGAGAGTCCGAGTTATGGCAGTAGGGAACAGAAGCAAGGGGGCGGGATTGTGATTCGAGAACATGTACTTGATTTCCTCTTGACAATGAATCATTCTGAGGAAGCAGATAATCCAGTGCCAAAATCCGTGTCAAATCTTGTTGTTCACATAATTGACACGCATGTTGATCACCTCCAAGATGTTGTGACCAATCTTGAGATCGAGCTGGATTCGGTGGAATTTGAGCTGGATAGAGGTATGTTCTTCTCAATCTCTATATGTAATTTAGGCCATAATTTTTATTGTTAGGAGATTCATGTACCATTTTGTTGCTTCTCCTAATGATGTTTATAGATATCACAAGATTACTATATTTGAATGGATATTTCATGGCCTTGGCTTCTTGATTGTAGATTGTTATAGTTGTGCCTCCTCCTTTTCTTTCCTTCATTCATCTATAGCGATTCTTATGTCAAGGAGGGAAATAATACTTGTAGATTACATTTTCTTTTATAGAAGTCCGTTGCATCGATTCGGGCCATATAAAATTTTCAGCTCGTTCAATCTAACTGAATGAGTAGTAGATTCATTTCAGCCTTCTTGTTAGTTGTAAGTATATTTCATATTTGCATACTTGGAGCTGAATGGATGGAGTTAGTTGGCCATCTGACCTGTGTGCAGTCCTCAAGATATTTAAGTATTATGACTTTGCTTAAACCTCTCTGTAGAATACAGCATATAGCCGGCAAAAACTACTCTACTATATATGAGAGAATTTATGAGGTTTTATCAAAAACACCCTTCTAATTGTAGCCATCAATACAAGATGGTAGGATGATACATTGTTATTGTGAAATATTCAAATACCACATAATTTACATGGTTTGTTTAAATCCTACCTCCACAGAAGGAAAAGGAAAATTCAATCCAAAGAGAACAAACTACGACAATTCAACAAGGAGATAAGTTTTTGAGATCCCAATATCTTATTAGAAAGCTTAATAAAAAAAAAAAAAAAAAATGAAATAAAACCTGTACTTCTATTGCATATAAGTACAAATCTCCAGTGTTAGGTTCACTCTGTAAACACGCCCCAATATCCCATTGCTAGCCAGCTTTCTGTCACATGGCAAATCCAGCTGGGCTGTAGACACAGCTGCACCCGCAGCCATAGGTAGGTAGCCGACGATCCCTAAACTGTGCAACAGAAGAACACCCGAGGTGTTCAATGATTAAGAGCTATCCAAGGTCTTGGAAAATTAGATCAAGTTGTGAATAGTGTAGAATACAAGCATATGTTCTGATGGAGATTTTATTGAAGAGTTTCCAAAATAAGCTCTTGTTCTAGGCTTAAAATTGAAAATAGAATCTGAGTTACTTTCTTAGCATAATTATTAAATTTAAGTTAGGAAATTATTAATTTTTAAATTGCCATCTTTCCATTTTTGTTAGAAATTTAAGTTTATACAAGACTAATATATCTGAATAATGTAGACAATTGATTTGAGCATTAAGTGATACTGAATATCTTCCTACAATTTCTCTGTTCTCTCTCTTTTCTTCTCTTCTTTTTCTGTTATCGTGCATTGAATCGCATTAGAATCTACTCACCCCTCTGAGCGAAACTTCCTGCAACAACATACTGTGCACGGTCCTGTCCATGACAAGGTGCTGTTCAGAACATTGTTCACACCATTATCATTCTAAATAATAGAGAAATTAAAGTGTTATAGCCCTTTAGGCATTTTGTCCTTGGATTTAGGTTGAGTGGCCAAACAGTATTATCTATTTGTGTCCATTTTCTTATATCCCTCAATTTTTTTTTAAATTTAAATTTTATCACTAACCTACTCCATTATGTTCTGAAAACCTTCTAAGATTCCATCAACAGACTTCCCCTGTGCTTTACCCTGTCAAAATAGCCAGTGTTAGTTTTTTCTTTCTTTTCTTTTTATTGTGCGGGTGGGTGGTCGTGGTTGGGGCTACTTCAACAGGCATTATACTAACAACTTGCAGAGTATATCATCCCTGAATGCTCCGTCGTAAGATCAGGACCTGCTTTAGAAGCACCTAATTAGGAGTTTTCCATAGCAGTACTTTCTTACTTGGAAAAACTTTGACTATGATGTAGTAAATGTAAATTAGAAAAAAAATAGAAAATGAATCAGATTAGATCCTTTGATGGCCTGTCTTCTCTGTTCTACACATGGTTCTTTATTGATAATTTTAATTCATTATTTCTGGCTTAAATGCAGGTGGTTTTGCTTTGAAGAAACAAATGTTAGATGATAGAAGGTTCCCGAAAATGCATATTGATTTACAGCGCCTACTACAGGTAGTTTACCTGTCCATACATTCTTCTGTAAACTTAAAAGGTTTGCTGAGATAATTTCTACTTTTGTCATTGTTAATTTCTTATTAGATGGACCAACCTGCCCTGCTTTCTAGTTTTATGAAATTTTATCTGATATAGAGTAGACGTGTGGACCCTTGATATTGAATCATAGGCTTGGAAGTTGAGTTAAGGAATTCTTTGACATCGGTTTGGAAATCGAGGCAACCATCCTTTGTTTTTCATGAGTTGCTGCTGATACCATTCTTGGGGATTAAGTCCTTATCCCAAACCCTTGAGCAATATTAACGAAACCAGACAGAAATAGACAACCACAAACACAGATTTATAGCGGTTCACTAAGAGCTATGTTCACTTGCTATTGCAGATTTTCCCTAACATTGAAAGGAAAAAGTTTACAATAGAGATCTCACACCTCTGGGTCTTTTATCTCCCAGAAAAACGGACCCTTCAGGTTCCTTTATATAGCCTAGGAAGCTAGGGTGGCATAATACAAAGAGATGAATTCCTTTATCTGCAATAGTGGGGGATAAGTGAACATTATAGTTGGGGTCCACATAGTTCAACATCCATAACTCCACAACTTTCATGGCGGGACTCTGCCCTTCATGGATCTGATGAAAAAAAGTAGAAAGAACGGAAGAACATAAAAGGGAACTGGGGACCAAGTGGGGAGTGAGAGTGTTTGTGTGGGAGGTGCTGTGGACTGTTCTGTTTATCATTGACAGTGTCCTTTCCGGAACACTTGGAGAAATAGATTTTGAATACTTCAATTGTCTGTGAACTTGGACATCACTGGGGTTTCATTTATGTTTGTCAAATTGTAGGTGATTGCACATGGAGAGCAAGTATTTCCCCGAGTCAAACAAAATTGTTCATCGAAGGATTGGTTTGTGCCTGAAGACATTAACTCCCTGGAAGAGTTAATTGGACGACTAAGGAGACTGAAGGAGAACGTTGGATTTATAGCCAATCGTGTCACTGCAATTCAGGCTGGCCTTGACAGTTGGCAGGCCGAGCAAATAAATAGAAAATTATACTATCTCTCCTTCCTCTCCATCATATTTCTTCCTCTATCAATAATAACTGGATGTAAGAATTTTGTGATGAATTTCCCTGCCCACATTATCGAAGTCATATTTGAAAATTTGTTGTAAAGAGTTGAAGAAATCTCATAACAGTGACTTTCTTATGTTTCTCAACAGTGTTTGGCATGAACGTTGGAGGAGTTCCTTGGACGGGGCAAAGGGACCCCGAGTTGAAGGACGGATTCCTCAATGTAATATTACTTTGCGTAGGAATGCTAGCGGTTGTTCTTCTTTGCTTCATTTTCCCAGCTCTGTACAGTCGTGTAATGGCTTGGCAAAGAAGGCGAACCTTGAGAAGAAGTTGGACTCTCAACCGGAAATCTTTCATAAAGAGAACAGTTGAGGGTGGAGAAGGAAAAGAAAGAGGAGGATACCTCCGGCTCTAGGCTATAATATTCGCCTCGTAAAATCTGCAATCTTTCTCATTTCTCCTCTTACAGTTGGATTACTCCATTTATACACTTGTTAACATTTATTGTGGATAATCAGCTTTTTTTTTTTTTTTTACTACAATTCAGTTTTTCAAACATGTTTAGTTAGTTGCACATATAAATCTCTGCTTTATAAATCACACACAGCTATTCTGCTGATGCCTTGTCTTGCATTGATGCTTGTAAATTTTGGACTCTATGAGATCTGTATTCCATTGTTGAGCTATTTTCTTGAGATACGCTAATGGCGTGTTTGGTAAAGTAGATCGAATCTTATCTATTTTAGCGATTGAAATGTTAGCAACGTAATGGGTCATTTATGAAAATTACGCATATGTTATGATAAAATAAAAAATTGTACCTGCTTCCAAAGGCATTTTAATACTTATTTATGATATGTTTAGTATGTAATATTGAACAATTTTAATAATATTGTCTAAACTGATACGCCAAATATGTCATTAAGCTCTTGTTGCATTGTGTGGCTGATTTTCACCACCACCACAAAATGGATACAAAAGGAGTGACTCTTATGAAGCCAGCATTAATGGATTGTTTGGTTTTACTTAAAAATTTGTTAAAAAGTGAAGTCAAAGTTAACAATTAATTTTAACAACACAATTTATAAGACTTATAATTTTTATTAATTTTGTAATCACACAATTCATCAATTCTTATCAAAATATGCTAAAAATTTCATTTTTTGCAAAACCGAACGGTACTAAATTAGATTAGATTGAGAATGAAAATATGAAATTATTATGCAAAAATTATAATAATAAATGTTCAGTCGCAGAATTTGAATTTTTTTTCTTTTGAGTTTTATACGTTCAAAGTGGGTTTTTGATAAATTTGTAAATTATGTTTGATCAACTTGTAAAGAATTAAGAACACGGCCAAATATCCTAGTCAATATTTTGATCTTGAAAATGGGAATAAAAGTCAAAACCTTTTAAAAAGGAAAATTAAAAAGAAATTAAAAACCGTTATTGGACGACGCCGTTTTATAGGGCTCAACTTGGGCAACACTCCACAACTTCTTGTGCGATAAAATGGGGGATACGATATTTTCTAGAACTTTCTGACCGAAACTGTTTGTCAATTTTGATCAAATAAGAAATTCAATTTTCTCCACTTATATCAAATCGTAACTCGCCGCGAAAAAAAGTATTTTCTCTTTCTAATATCAGCCTCCTCTACCCATAAACCCTAAACCCTAGCACCCAAAAAACCAGTCACTGTATAATCAATCACAGAAAAGCTCTCTTCTCAAATGGCGACCGCCGTTCTCCTCCGATCTCTCCGTCGCCGTGAATTTACCTCCGCCCCCCTCTCCGCTTACAAAACTGTACTTCTCTATTTCACTTGCTCATTTTCTGATCCAATTTTTAATAAGTATATTTAATCGTTTGTTTTTCTGTGTTACTTAGTTTATTTTTCTATGGATACTATGGATCCATTGAATACGGTTTCGTTTGGTACTGCCTGGTTCTACTCTTTTGGTCTAGCCTTTTGTTTCATTCGGAAGGGAGCTGTTAATTAGGGGAATAAAAATGGGAGTAAAAAGCGAGAGAATTGCCTAATTTGATTACCTGTTTATATGCTTTTTTTTATTTCTGTTGTCTAAAAAGGTGCTTTTTTAAGCAAATTAAAACGATATTTCTCTGTATTTACGCAAGTTATCGGCTGATTTGAGCTCCTATATAATTTTCCCAATATACAGTTGTAGTTTGTTTAGATCCTGTATACTCTGAAGAATTTGACTTCTGGAACCACAGAGATTCATTTCATTTTGGTTTCACTTAGCTGATATTTTTTCTACTTCCACCTCTGTTTTGCTAGATTTCCAATAGCCATATGTGCTGCCAAAAAGTTATCTCAAAAGTTGCTATCATCTTCCCATTTGGATGTTATTTTGTTATTCATTTGTTCCTGCTGAACATCCTGCCATTAGCTTAAGTATCTCTACATCTGTAGAAGCTCATTTATATCATATATTAGGGGCTTGCATATTTGTCTTGCTGAACTTGCTAAAGTTTATTGAGATTTATCACTTAACTATTGTTGCCATTTTCAGTTGACTGTAAACGGCAAGCCTTCATGGGCACTGGGTGCCAAATGGGCAGGTCTTGCTAGGCCATTCAGGTATATTGCATTTTATTTTAGTTTCTTGTTGGCTGTGGAATCTTGCCATTAGGAATTCAACGCTCATTCTGTTCTTGATACAGCACAAAACCTGCTGGGAATGATGTGATTGGTATTGACTTGGGTACCACAAACTCTTGTGTTGCTGTCATGGAGGGGAAGGTAAAATTTTCTATTTATGGTTAAATATATGCCTTATGCTTGTCAATGTTGGTCTGCTCTTCTTGAAACTCATGTTGTTTACAGAACCCAAAAGTTATTGAGAACGCTGAGGGTGCTCGGACCACTCCATCGGTGGTTGCTTTTAACCAAAAAGGAGAGCTACTCGTTGGTACACCAGCAAAACGTCAGGCTGTCACCAATCCGACAAACACAGTTTTTGGAACTAAGCGTCTAATAGGAAGACGTTTTGATGATCCTCAGACACAAAAGGAAATGAAGATGGTTCCGTTCAAAATTGTCAGGGCCCCAAACGGAGATGCTTGGGTTGAAGCCAATGGGCAGCAGTACTCCCCAAGCCAAATTGGAGCATTTATTCTAACTAAGATGAAGGAAACTGCAGAGGCCTACCTTGGGAAGTCTGTAAACAAAGCTGTGGTCACAGTTCCGGCTTATTTTAATGATGCTCAAAGACAGGCTACTAAGGATGCGGGGAGAATTGCAGGCATTGATGTGCAGAGAATTATTAATGAGCCTACGGCTGCTGCATTATCCTATGGTATGAACAACAAGGAGGGTCTAGTTGCTGTTTTTGATCTTGGAGGTGGAACCTTTGATGTTTCCATCTTGGAGATATCAAATGGTGTCTTTGAGGTATACAAAATTTCTTTGACAATTTCAGCTCTTCATTGCTGTTTTCTATTTTCTTGTTTTGATAGTAACCACTCATTTTCTGTTCACAGGTGAAAGCCACCAATGGTGACACACGTTTTTGGGAGGAGAGGATTTTGATAATGCTCTGTTGGAATTTTTGGTGAGTGAGTTCAAGAGAACTGAGGGAATTGATCTATCAAAAGACAAGCTTGCTCTGCAGAGACTTCGAGAGGCAGCTGAGAAAGCAAAGATAGAGCTTTCTTCAACGTCTCAGACTGAAATCAACTTGCCTTTTATTACTGCTGATGCATCTGGGGCTAAGCATTTGAATATAACATTGACTAGATCAAAGTTTGAGGCTTTGGTGAATCACTTGATCGAGAGGACTAAGGCTCCTTGCAAGAATTGTTTAAAGGATGCTGGCATTTCAACAAAGGAGGTTGATGAAGTTCTCCTTGTTGGAGGAATGACCCGTGTACCTAAAGTCCAGGAAATTGTTTCAGAAATCTTTGGCAAGTCACCAAGTAAAGGGGTGAATCCTGATGAGGCAGTTGCCATGGGAGCTGCCATTCAGGGTGGCATCCTCCGTGGTGATGTGAAAGAGTTGCTTCTCCTAGATGTTACTCCTCTATCACTTGGCATTGAGACACTGGGAGGTATCTTTACCAGATTGATCAATAGAAATACTACCATTCCCACAAAGAAGAGTCAGGTAAAGCACATGCAGCAGTTTATGTACAATTTCCTTGTTTTCCTTCATTATGATGGATCATTTCTTGATGCGTTTATCTTAGACAATGAATTGATCCTTCAACTCTTCACTTTACTTTGTCGTGCTAAGATTTCTTTAATATAGGATGAATCAAACCTGCTTTTTTTCAGGCTTCCTCATAATGGTTAGTCTTCAAGTTTTCTGTTGGTGCTTCCTAATTGTTGTTGCTTTGTTTTCAGGTATTCTCAACAGCTGCTGACAACCAAACCCAAGTAGGTATTAAAGTATTGCAAGGAGAACGCGAGATGGCTTCGGACAACAAGTCCCTTGGTGAGTTCGAGCTTGTGGGTGTTCCTCCAGCTCCTAGGGGCATGCCTCAGATAGAAGTCACGTTTGACATTGATGCCAATGGAATTGTCACTGTTTCTGCTAAGGACAAGACCACTGGTAAAGAGCAACAGATTACCATTCGATCATCGGGTGGTTTATCCGATAGTGAGATTGAAAATATGGTTAGGGAGGCCGAGATGCATGCCCAGAAAGACCAAGAAAGGAAGGCTTTGATTGATCTAAAAAACAACGCCGACACCACCATCTACAGTATTGAGAAGAGCGTAAACGAGTACAGGGAAAAAGTTCCAAGTGAAGTGGTGTCAGAAATTGAGTCGGCCGTTTCAGAGTTGAGATCCGCAATGTCTGGGGATGACATTGATGAGATTAAAGCAAAACTTGATGCTGCAAATAAAGCCGTATCAAAGATTGGACAGCACATGACCGGCAGTTCTGGTGATGGTGGTTCATCTGGGGGTGCTCAGGGCGGCGACCAGGCTCCAGAAGCAGCAGAGTACGAGGAGGCGAAGAAGTAGAATTTTGTCATTTGATAAAGCTTCATAGCAGGATAAAAATCTTAATTTTAGCCATTTGAGATTCTAAGTTTATTGAAATTTTGTATTTTTACCACCTTCGGGAAGGTTTGGTTGTACTAGAATTTAGAAATTACTATTTGTGGACCTACTTGCGCAAAAGTGAAATTCTGAGCAGTAGATTTGAAGTTACATTTCGGTGATATGAATTTGCGGCAGAAGCTTTTATTGCTTAATAAAATCTATACTTTTGGCCTTAGGTACATGTAGAATTTGTGTTGTTATTTGATCTTTACGGAACTTTAGTGTGCTGATTGTGCATCTCATCTTGTGATCTGCACCATTCACGGGTACTACTTCAGTACTTTGCCTCGAGGGAAAAGGTCCAAGTGGGTTTCTTCAGGGCTTTTTCGTGTTGAAGTGGGTTTCTTGAGAACCGAAAACCGAACATGAAATTATTAAAAATTCTCTCTTTCCACCATCGCTCCGTGTTCTCTTTATTTTCTTTGGCACTTCAGATGTGAATTAGGAGTAAAAGTTGGGTAAGATCAAAGAAGGTTACTTTTACCACTTTTTCTATTTATTTCATACATTATTATAAGCATACTGTATTCTCAATATTTTCTTCATAATTCGTGAAACCATTCCCCACACATGAAGAGCAGCAAGCGAATAAACTGCCAAACGTGCATTTGTCGTCTCTTAGATAATTTTTACAAAGACTAGTATGGATGATGAGACAAATGAGCGGCCTAGGATTTTGCTTAATGTATACACTTTCTTGTCTGTGTTCACTTTATCTCAACATTGGCAATAAAAGCCTACATAAAACACCAAAATTCCCAACCATTTCAAATATCATTTTCAGACACTGACAGTAAGTAAAATCATCATTGAACAGAATTTCCTAGAATGCTAATGATCTTAAGACAAGTGGAAAAAAATCATTGACTGCTATTTATGAAATAAACTGTACAAGAATCTCATTAGCTCTCTGCACTTCCCAACCCTATTTGGGAAACCCAATCTTTATGACTAAACTGTGACCTTTATAATGCAACAATCCAATTTTTTTTTTGAGGACTTGGGATGCATGAATCCGATAAACCAATCAGCCTCACCCAGTAAAGTTCATTGATATCTTCTTTATATAATGAAAGTTGACTTCGACTTCGATTCTCAAATAATCCACGTCAATTCCCCATCTTTTAATCTGTTTGTGAAGATCCCTATCCAAACTTCCATTTTCCTCATTCCCATACAGAATCTGCAACCAACAAGAATGAGCTGTCTTCACAAATCTCTGAAAGATTAGTTTTAATTTTCAGCCCATCACCATATACAGAGAGACAGAGTTAATGAGAGGAGATTATGAAAACCGCAATGATGCATATATACCTCAACAATAAACATTCTAATGTACACAAACAACACTAAGGTGAAGGCGCAATCTTTCGAATCCCAAGCCAGTTAATTTTTAGCAGTATGCTTAAACAAAATGTCAGGACTGCGCATCATCTGCATCATCAGAGTCACTACCAGAGGAACTCCCGGAATCAGAATCTGTAAAAAGAAAGCTCAAACTAATGAGCACTCCATGAACAATGTCTTTTGATACCGGAATTCCAAGGAAAAAATTCCTCAACACAATGTAGAAACGCAAGAATCAGTACCACTGGAAGATGAGGAACCACTACTTGAGCTGCTGGAGCTGCTGGAACTACTAGTAGCATTGCCACGATCGTGGTCTTGATCATGACCAACTCCCCCGCCTCCTTCGTCCTTCTCAATCTCCACAGGAGGAAAGTTTGTAGCAGGCATATCATCATCAATGTCCACATCCTCATCATCATTCTTTTTAGGCCTCCTTTCCAACTCATTCCCATTGCCCATTGCACTCTAAAATATATAAACAGCACGTTAGTAAACTTCAACAATTACACAAATGCAAATCAGGAAAGGCAATAAAATAATATATCCAGGACACTCAAATACCAAATCAAATATGAAACAACCATTACCGTATCAGCCTCAGCAATGGGAGTAGAGGGAGCAGCAGGTAAATGGTTGTTCATCAAAGCTTGCCGCTTTGTCTTACTCACCATCTTCTTCCAGTTAGTCACGAACCGATCAAGTTCCCAAAGAGTCTCAGTATCAAGGGCCTCAATATCGAGCTCAATTTCATCGCCTTCTTGTGCCAAATGTTCATTCCTCTTCCTAATAATCTGAACCAATTGTGGCATTTTCTCCTGAGGCAAACTCTGCAACCCAAGCCCAAGCTTATGCTTTTCTTCCACACTCATATCCCTCTTATTTAGATCCTTCGCCCTGGGCTTTGGCTGCTTCACTGTTGACCCTCTTCCAATTTTCTCTTCCTTTACAGGCGGGGGAGCTCTCACAGGAGATGGGGTTTCCTGCAGCATCGGCTGATCAATAGGCGGAGGAGGTTGATATGAAGGCGTCGAAGAACTCGAATGTGTATGCATTGGTGCTTTCTCAGGTTTCTTCGACATTTGAGGAACTGGGACCGGACTAGCCCTTGGTTTTCTTTTCTTCCCCATCCCCGGGGATGCAATAATCTGATTGTGATTATCCCATGAACTCCCTTGCAATTCTTCATTAGCCAAAAATTGCACTTCATCATTAACCCGAAATGCTTGAAATTCTCTTTCTCTACTTTGCATATTACTGCGGTCAATCTTATCTTGAATAGGCCTAAACAATTCCTCAAACCGTGCTAATAGCTGCTCAGCCATACCGTGCACCTGATCAGTCTTGGGGTTATACAACAGAGCATTATTAAAAGTCAGTCTCACGTCTTTCGCGAACTCAACCGGCGAAGGATACAAGTCCTTGGCAAGTATCGACTTTACCGTCCCAAGATCCATAGGCTGCTTCACAATCTGATGATAATCGAGGAGCCCCAAGGCCGCCGCATCAACAGGTGCATTGAAAATCCACCCATTCTTGTGCTTCATTAGTTTAGTCAAAATCTGCTTGCACTCTTTCAACATATCCTGGTAATTAATAACGGGCTCCATACCAAAATTTCCATTATCCAATCCACCTGACAATCTCTTAGGGTCTTTATTATACACGAATGAAGCTCCAGGCCGCTTGTTGCCCGGCAATTTCTTTGATTTCCCACGAGATCTCGGATGGTTGTTGATGTTGAATTGACCAGAATCCATTTGGGCACGGAAGCCTCGGATCTGTTCAAGCTCTGCAGCCAAGCGTCTGCGGAGCTTGAGGATCTCGGATTTGGTGTACGATGAGACCTTGTAGGTCGAATATTCGCCATGATTGAATACGCTACGGCTTGTCGATGTCTGGTTGAAGGAGTACGCATCATCGGAGGCCGTCTGCGTGACGACAGGAGAATCATCATTATAACGTCCGGCGGCGCCTCCGTTGGTGGCTACTTGGTGGAATTGCTTTTGCTTTTTCTTCGGGTTAGAATTAGGGTTAGGGTTTGCATTTAGGCGAGAATTGGAGCTCGGAATCTTCTTCCCCATGTGGACCCAGCTAGATTCATTCTGACTAGCAAACAAAGCTGACGCCATAACTGCAACGGCGCAGCTCAGCTCCGGCAATTCTCCGACAAAATATATCCAAAAACATGTATAATCTTATTCAATTAGAAAACGCCTCAAAAGCCACGCGGTCACCGGAATCTTCGAACTTTAAAAACTCCGATAGCTAATCGCCGGCCGTTAAACGGAGAAAAAACGGGTACGGAAAAACGTGCGTGTGAAGAGAGGGGTTTGGGGGATTGTGCGAGTATTAGGAGTGGAATCGCAGGCATCTTAAAGGCGGTGAGATCTGCCCAGATAAATTCGGGCAGTCTATGGACCGTTGATTTTCTAGGGATAAATGATCGATGGGTAGAAATCAATTTGTTTGCAGGTTGACCAGGACGTCTTTCATTGACGGTTATGATGTGCACACTGTATGCATGAAATAATCTGAAGCGTCAGATTATACTGTAGGGGAATATTGCGTTTAGGTTTGGAGTGAATTTGGGTCGCATGTGTAGCGAATTTAGGGTTTTGATTGGAGTATGGTCCCCACATAATAGCTCACGTGTCAGTTAGATTGTTTTTCCACACATTTTAATTACAATTAACGTCCTTAATCTTTCAATATTACAGCAATCACATCTCCAACGTTTTTATCGTATTTTTATCTTCAACTTTTCATTAATTAGCACATCTTATGTCTAATAACAATTTCCATTCAAAACGTTTGTTGAAAATTCGTAAAACGACTTATTTACACATCATATTTTTAAAAAAAATAAATACAAAAATACGACAAAAATTTTTGCTTATTTCAAAGCACGTAAACAAAATATCATGACAGAAACCATCATTAATAATGAAATGTAGTAATTAATGTAATTAATAGAAATTGAATAAAAGAATCCAATGAAAACATAATTACTAAAATAAACAAATGTTGATGATGTTAAGTACAATTAAAATGTGGTACACTTAATACAAATTGTATTACCAATATAACTACCTTCAATTATAATTGGAATTACATTCTTAACCTCATTATTTATAAAAATGATTAAACTCTTAAAATTTTTTAATTGCAAGATTTAACTTTGTTATAATATTCATGTTTGCTGAAATAATCCAAATTGTTGGCACCAAAAACATTATATGATTAATGTTGATAAGTCTGTGTTTATAAAAGAATATAAATTGATTAAAGAAAATTTTAATCTAATTTCTTGACAAATCTTAATTAAATATTAATATCATTATAATGTATAATCTTAAAGATTAGCAAAACGGTAATGAATGAGAAAGTCAGTTAAAAGAATGTGCCATGCACGTTAATGAAATGAAACTCGACTAAAAATGCATCGTCTTGCTATTTAATTCTAGAGCTTGAGGATCAACGCCATTCACTTATTCGTTGATGACAATTTTTTTAGTCGTTAATGGACGAACTTACCGAACCACTTGATGAGTAAATATTTTAGAATTTTATGACAATGTATATATATGTACTTTTCTTCTAAAAAACAATTAAGGTGTCAGATGACACAAATAAGATTTGTCTTGTGATTTTTTATTTTATTTTTGAATGTAATTACATTTTCGAAACTCATTATTGAGTCTTATTTTTAAGTCATGTGAACAAGAGAGAATGAGACGTACGCCAATTACTATTATAAATTAAAAAGAAAGAATTTCTCGAATATCACATCTAACATATATCTAAAATAAGTAAAATATTAAAGACAATAATAATAGTTTATTATCGAACAATGAACACAAGCGTACTATTTAAACAAAAATATTTAATTTTAATTAATTAATACTTTTTAGTACTACATTGTCTATTTTACCAAATAAACCACGACAACTCGATGAGCTATATTTTTGTTCTAAAAGTGGTAAGTAAATAAAGTATCAAGGATAATTACATAAAGGACATAATAGGAATTCCATAAAGCTGCGTAAATTACCTCTTTAGTTTCTTCAACCCCTTAAATATTATTTTATATACAACTGAAATTGAATTGATTGCATATACAGGTGGCGTCACGTTCCAAAAGAAGATTTTTATTTATAGGAACAATCGCCATGAAAGTTCCATAGAAAAAGAGGCAGTTAAAAGTGTAAACATTCGCTTCTTCTTTCCAATCGGAAATAGTCGGGTCAACCCGTGATTGAGTGGAGGTTATAATCGGATTTTTTTTGAAGATTTCGGATCAGAAGTTCAACGATGCTATAGATTTGTCGCAGTGGGAATTAATTATATATGCACAATAGAAATTTAAATTAATTATAATCACATGATCAATTTTAATGTTTAATTATTATGGAACTTGAAAAGTCGGTCAGAATTTGGAACTCAAGCCTATATAAACCACACAAAAGAAACCCATACTTCCGATGTAGGATTCAGATTCTCATAAATCCCACTAGAAATCATGACAAACCACCACGCTTCCGACTCGACGTCCACGTCAAGTAAGTGCCCATACACCCTAAGTGATAATCGATACGTGAAGACATAGTGCCTGCTCTGATACCAATGTTATGGAACTTGAAAGAGCCAGTTAATAAAAAGTTAATTAACGTAATTGGAGAACTCAAACTCATATAAACCACACAAAAAAAGTTCATACTTCCGATGTGGGATTCAGATTCCCATAATTCCCACTAGAAATCATGACATTAACGTGATATGTATAAAACATTGTTACTTATTAGAAAAAACAATTTGTTCAAACTTAAATTTTTGCACACAATAATTCAAACATCGATCAACCACAATTGTCCAAATGTCTAGCTCTAGCATTAATTTACACAGATGAAGAAGATATAAAAATATGTACTCCCAATATAAAAAGAGGGGGGCGGCTATTATGCTAGTTAGGGTTAAGAGATAGTATTTCATGTACTAGTTGTTTTGGTGATTCCTCGATCATAACATATGTATAAATAGACTTTTAATGGGCAAACCCGTTAATCCTAACTTAGGCTCACAAGCTAAACTAAATTAATGATAGATAATATTATTCAATTTGTTTAAACCATATAATATCAAATTCACAAGATTGTTAACCTCTAAATTTCTAAAGTATGTGAGAGCATTTTCAAGAGGATCTCAATTTATAAAGAGCGTTTTTTGCATTTTACATAATATCTAAAATTTTAGAGCGTAAATTTTTTAAATTACTCTATCATTCTCTTTATTTTTAACACTTCATTTTAAATATTCCAATACCTATTTATTATTTTTTCTATATTTTATTTTGACATGCTTCCCTCTTAATTATTGTAAGATTTTTTTATTAATTTTTTTATTTTTTTTTGTATATGCTATTTAATTTAGTCAATATATGAGTATTGAAAATTAAAATTTTTCGAATGTATTTAATTATAGAAAATTGATTTAGCTCTTCAAATTTGGAGGATCAAACTCATTCTCCATTTTAATTTAAAAAGTTTTTTGAGCATAATTTTAAATATCGATTCTCTAAATAGAAAATATCTTATGTTTGAAGAGTGTTCAAGAAGATCATCTGAATGACCTTAAAATTGTCATTTACGAGCCAATTCTTTAATTTACATTATCATTAATATATAAATTTTTTTTATCATTATTTACCTTCATTTCATCAGGTATAAGGTTAATACTCAATTAGCATATGCATTTTTCTTTTGTAGGATGCTAATTTATCTCTCAATGCATATTTATAAATGGTTTTTTTGCACAAATGGTCTCTATCTCTTTTGCACTTACTACGGATTGAGGACTTTATCGTTTTATTTTAGTAGTTTAGCCCCTATTTCAAATATTTTTTGCAACAATAGTCCTTTCCGTCCAATTTCATCATGTTTAAACGGTAGTTCAACACGTGAATTACAAACACTTCATTTCTTGAGAATATTTCTGTCATTCCACTTCATTTAACTATATCCAGCATATGTTGGTTGTTGACTTTTCTATATATATATATATATATATATCTTCGTGTACATGTGTGTGACATGTATATATATATATAGTTGTGGGAGACTTGTTTTGCCAAAAAAAAGAAAAAAAGAAGAAGATATATACATATACATGTTGAAGAAGAAGAAGAAGATATGAAGAACTTTTTTGTTTTAGAATATCTCTTCTTGGTTTCTTCATTGTCAATAGAACAGACACATATTGTATTTACTTATTGTCTTGATTAAATTTTTTGGATTTTGTGATTGCTGGAAGTGTTGTAAGTGTCTCCATTTGGTGTAATTTGTAGATATGAAGCAATTGCAGTATGTTCGTTGTTATTGTAAAATTTTTTGTTGATTATAATGTGTTGTTCATTTCAACCAAATTATTTTGTTTTACGTCAATATGGGGACCAATCCTGCCAAAAAATATAATACAATAAGGACCAAATGTGCCAAAAAAAACCTCTCAATTATTAAGATCATCTATGTCACACAATGTATAAGATAATGACCAATCATGCCAAATATTCCAAAAGATAGGGACCAAAAGCGCCCAAAAACTTATTTTATCTATTTGGGGATGCACCATACAATAACTCAAAAATTAATTTTGAACACCAAAAGTTTTTTCTAACAATCTACATAGTTTACTATCCAATTCTACGGTTATTAAAACAAGACAATAGTAAATACAAAATGTGTTTGTTCCATTGACAATGAAGAAATCAATAAGAGATATGCCAAAACAAAAATGTTTTTCATATCTTCTTTTTCTTCTTCTTCTTCTTAGACATGTATATGTATATATTTTTTTCTTTTTCTGGCAAAACAAGTCCCACCCCACCCCACCCACCCCATATATATATATATATAAGAAAAGTCAACAACTACTAACTAACATATGCAGGAAAGAGTGAAATGAAGTGGAATGGTAGAAATACCTTCAAGAAATGATGTGTTTGTAATTCACGCGTTGAACTATCATTTAAACATGATGAAATTGGACGGAAAGGTTCATTGTCTCAAAAAACGTTTGAAATAAGGGTTAAACTGCCAAAAATAAAATAATAGATCCTCAACCTCAATAAATGTAAAAGATATGGACCATTTGTACAAAAAAACTATTTATAAATTGAGTCATTCTTTAACATAAAAAAAAATACTTACAAACATTTGATTGATCAGAGATGGCAACACGAAGATAGAAACTTTATGGATGACCACCTCTATTTCATGTCAACCGACGACATCATTTGGTCCTTTTGTCTCCTCCATACGAAATCTGAATCCTCAAAAAATAATATAAGTATGTTTGATTTTATGAATGCATTTAAATTCTAAATAATCAAATTCTTCGGTCTCGACTCGGACAAAAGGGATAAATTAATAATTTTGATAAATTGATAAGATAATATTTTTTTTGAAACGTCTGTATAAATCTGTGGTCCCAATCATACTATAAATCAATAATTTGTCAAAAAGTATAAATGTAATTAATTATGACACTTTCACGTCAATTAATACTATTTATGAAATAAGTCAATACATACTTTGATCCATGTATTGATTAATGACTTTTTAGTTCATCAATGTTCATTAATTTAGCATTGAATTGTCCAGTATCTCTTTAATTGATCGGTGTTCATTAATTGGTTAATTAGTAGAAAGTATTAACATGAAATTATACACACTCTACAAATTAATAAATTATTATTAATTTATCAATAAAATAACAACCTTTTTTAGTTAATAATTTTGTTCGATCTCAACACTAATAATTTATAGAAGTTATATTGTATTCAACATTTTATAGTGCCGATCGATTCAAGTCTCGACATTTGAAATAACTTCAAGCATAAACCGAATATGCTTTGAACTATTTTTCCACAAGCATTAGCTGAACTTATTCATTTCAATTTTATTTTCAATCACTACATCAAATATCCATTATCCATTCCATACTATCAACAATAGTTGGTAATGGTGATTTATCCAAATCGCAAGCGTTTTCCAATGAATAACAAAACAAAAATTGTTGGATGAAGAAATAAAAATATCTCGTAACATCGTTATAAGATCATGTGCAACGCACCCAATACATATACTAGTAAGATAAAAAAAAATTATTGAATTTTGAAGTTTAGTTAATGAATTAATAAGATTGATGGCTGACGTATTAGAGCATATTTAAGATACTCTTTATTTATAAATATCGTCTTTGATATTTTAGAGAACATATATAAATTTAAAAATTTCAAAAACTTTTTTATCTATAACACTTTATTTTATTTCTCCTAATAAATATTTATTATTTTTTAATTTATTTTTCTTTTACATACTTCTCTCCTAATTATTATATGATTTTCCTTCATTTATTTAATTTAATTTTATTTATTTAATTTTATTTTATATACACTATTAATTCAATAATTATATGGAGTATTGAAAATTGAGATTCATTGAATGCATTTAATTATAGAGAATTTGAGAGCCAATATCACTCTCTATCTTAAAAAATTAATTTAGAAAATCTTCTAGAGGATAATTTTAAGATTCGGTTCTTTAAAATATAGAGCATATTATATTTAAAAGTGTTTCTTAGAGATGCTCTTACTGTTTACAAATTCAATATATTAAAAATGTTACTAGCATTAGAATTTTAGTTGTTAAATTTTAATTTCATTAATTACAATATACCATATGGAATTTGAGGAGACAATTCACTTTTAATGGGTGCAATTTTTATTTTTATTTTTTTATAGTCAAATATTATTAATTGAAGGACGAATCAAGAATTATAAAATATAACGAGGACATTATCATCCAAATATATTTCTTGAACATTGAGACTATGATATATAGTATGGTATAGATTTTATATTTCTTCTTGTAAATTCTCAATTAATTTTTAAAATACAACAAATTTTACGAATTCGAAGACCTAGCATGGCTTAAATCAAAAGTTCTAATATTTAAACGAAGTTGTTAATGGAATTGTGTGATTTGATAGTGAAGAACCATACTCCATTTTCAAAGAAGATTGTGCACAGGTGAAGTCGATATTATTTAGATCACCTCTAGGGTGTTTAGGTCACAGCTCAATGCCATTTTCGTCATTGCGTTATTCCTCCCTAAATAATATTTTGTATTTTAAATATAATTTGCTAAGAGCATGGAAATACAATAAGTAGAATATTTGGGCTACAAAATTATTGAAAAGGCTATATATTGGGACAAATATGTCCAACCGCGACATACTCTTAATTAAATATGAGTAAGACTCGATTTAAAACACAAATGTTAGTCGACTCTCAATATCAATTTCCACAAAATCTATAATGAGATGAATTGGCCAAATTTCTTCACTAACACATAGTAAAATATCCTTTTAGCTCAATTTAAACAATAAGAGCTGGACAATTAACTAAAAAAATGATGGAGTTTGTTATGGGTTTAACCGAAATTTGATCAAACATGGCCCAATCTATTTTTTGATCGCAAAAAATCCAACCCAATTTTTGAAGAAGATTGTATGGATTTGCCACCAGTGCCCACTACTGGAGTCGGTGTTAATCGAATTGCTCGGTGCCATTCTTGTCGTTGTTCCATTCCTTTCTAAATGCCAAAATAATGATTTAGAAACCCCAAAATCTATTTTCCCCGCGTTCTCTTGCTCAATTTCGGCTTCTTTTAACCCCGCTTTCTAGCCCCAATCATTTTTGAATGAATCAATTTATTTGTTTTTCAATGATTTTCATCAGAAAATATATAGTAAATGTAATTGAAAGATTCTAAGGAAATGGTGTCTAAATATATGACTCTTGTAATAAAACGTTATAAATATAACTTGTGGATCTCAAGTCCTGACTTGTTCTTCACACGAGTTTAGTATCATGACTTGCTTTGAACACTTGTAGCTTGATTAACTCTAACTAGTTCCAAGCTCTTGTATCTTGGTTACAAATGAGGCCCCATTGGCATTTTATAGTTGATCCTTTTTATAATGGATAGTGGAGATCTATTTTATTTGATCTTAAAATAGGTATTAACTTTCTACATTATTCTATTTAGATATTTATAAAGAGTATACCACAAGTTCTTTCAACCTTCTCAATTGGATCATCGTAGAATGCAACTCCTCTACTTTCCTCAACATTGTAGATAGTTCATTCAAGTGCCTTTTGAAGATTACTCTAGACTTGGACTGCCACACTCGCCTGTCTATTTACGTGATTATTGCATCATAAGATGATGTGTGTCATAATATTACATTTAATTCAAATTCATAAATTATTATTCTTGTAACAAATTATGTTTTTGCAATGGAATGTGCCGGGGACGCCCGAATTAACGTGACTAGTAAATTTATTTTTATATACATATAATTCTATTAAATTATATGTAAATCAAATTATATATTTATTGTATGCTTACATTTGGACCTGTCTTAAGTTGAACTTAGACATCACGTTAGATGCAAAATTTATGTAAATTAATAGAGGAATGCTATTTATAGTTATTTAGTATCGGTAGTGAACTTATGTGGCATTATTCAATTGGAGTAATTATTTATTATAAGTGAGTAATGTTATTTATAGTCATCAACTATAAATAATTATTTAAATTGAATAATACTACGTAGACTGATTATCGATAGTGAAATACTATAAATAGTATTATTCAATATATAATTAGACAATATATGTGGTTATCTTGTCAATTAATGAAGTCAAATATTATTGGCTTTTAACTACCAAACTAGCATAAACATTGCCCTAAAACATAGAATTTGATACGTTATCTATAAACTTCCTATACAAAATAGAAAACCCCTATTCTCCCTCACGATCAAAAGAAAACATGCGGCTCTTTTCTAGCATGTTTAATAGAACTCTAATTATTTTGTAATACTTATAAATTATGGGTCCTATGAAATGTGTGAATAATATGTGGATAGTAAATTGTTGATTCTATAAATTGTGTGAATAAAAAGTATATTTGACCAATTTAAATTATAATTTAAACTTAGTCAAACATGATTCCATCTTCCACTTAATTGCTTATGATTTTTGTGTTCTAATATGATCCTATTAAAGTAGGACATAGAAATTATGATTGCTTAAATAAGCATATTTACTATTCTAGGATAACCAATGTTGGTTGTCTCTATTTATTTATATACAAACACATATACATATACAAGTATATGTCTGTGTATATATGTAAACACATGTACGTTTATTTATTTTTTCATTTAAAAGACACTAATAAAAATATTATCGCAAATTTGTTATTATAGTTTGATTATTACACCTTGCACCAATATGTCTATGTCCTGGCTTAGAGGGAGACTTAAGCACATGTTTGGACATGTTTAAATTATAATTTCAAGTTAAATTAGTTAAAAATATTTTTTATCCACACATTTTATAGGACCTATAAGTTACAATTCACTTTTTATCTACGTTCATCAACAATTTATTTTATAAACACTTAAAAAATAATTTCAGCACTATCAAACATGAGTTCACTTTGTGCAAAAGAAGATGGCTTTTAAAGTTGGGTGTCATGACATGTTGGAATAATATGTAATCAATCTTAGATTTTATAAGATTTTGCTTAAAATTTGGTAAAAAAAATAAAACCAAAAATAACAATTAATTTTAACCACAAATTTTATGAGACTCACATAAACTTTTATAAAAAATTATTAAAAAATAATAATTTTTAATAAAATCAAACGGACACTAAATATATTACATTTTCTTACATCTAATTTATGAAGAATAATTTCAAGTTTTCACATAATTATGTAGTGTCTTAATTTGTGACAATATAGCCCTATCCTGGTAAGCATAAACAATACAGGTAAAAGTCAAAAGCAAAATTAATTACTTATTAAACACATTGATGGGATTAGAGTTGAATAAGTGTTAACTAGCAAATGATATGTATAAACATTGTTAAACATATGTTAATAGTAGCTAAGATGTCTTAATCGAAGTAAGATCATTATTTAGCTAATTAATTGCATTTATAAAGTTGTATGCAAATTCTGACTAAAGAGAACAATTTAAGAGTAACTATAAAGGTTACCATTAATTACTACGAGTATGTTGAAGTTTTTTAATAATAGTCCAGAATTTTTGACCGTTAACTTCGTGGGTAGTTAGGAATATTTCAATTATCTCCTTAAAAGTAAATTGTTAAGGATTCGAGGTTAGTGGACATCCTCACTTGTCATTTATATGTATAATGTATATATGTACATGCGTAACTTGTTAAATTAGTACTATCTTATACGTTGTAGATATTTGTCATGTCATATTCATGCATATATTTATGTTAATGTAACCATGAGCATGCATGAAATGAAATTTCAAAAAATGAAAGGGCAATAAAGATAGTGTTGGCAAAGAATATATTTGAAAAAGATATGTATCTCAAATTTTTAAAGAAGTGTATGTCTAGGTCATAAAAGGTGTGAGTGAGAAATGAGGCGTGGAGATAAGTGCACCCGACTAATGATAATGTTGAATGTTTAATGTTAATTATTTTGCGGTACCACCCATATAGTGATGAGTTCCAAATAACAATGACCAACTTCATACTGATTGGTTAGATGATATACAAAAGTGACTTACAATGTTAATGTTCTTTTTAAAGAACCAAAAAGGAAAAAAGTGATACATATTTTGAAAAGTAAATTTCTTTAAATAAATGCATATCATAAGCATGCATCACGCATGCATGAAGTTTGCTTATTGGACGTTAGCTCATTCTATTTTTTCATCTCATTTTCAGGTGATGAGCGCTTATGATTCGAGATGAGTGCTTATGATTCGAGATGACTGTTTGAGGTGAGATGAACTCAATATTGTTCAAGATCTCAAGATTAAATCTTTTATTATTTCTAAAATAAAATACTTTGAACTATACGATGTTATTCAAATTGTTTTTAGTCAATCATTTCAGATTGTAAAGTTTTCTTGAAATTATTGTGATCATCAATAAAGATCTTTAGCATTCTATTATTTCTGCAAATTATTGTTATTAATGAATTCCATCGATGTTTACCATTTTTAAGAATAATTTTATCGACTTTCCTACATTTATGTTTTTTATGGTAATTAAATGCGAGCACTTCTAAATCTAAAATTTCTAAAGGCTTTTCGAGAAGGTTCCATATAGCTCTAGAATGTTCTCTTGAAACCTTTGTACTTCTACAAATGTGTAATCCACACACTTATGCTACCTCCCACCAACTTTATTCTTTAGCTACCTTTGTATATGCTTGTTCCACATGCCTTGATACTACTCGCCCAACTTCCATCTTGCACCTTCGGTCCCCACTGCCCACCTTGGCTTTGCAGCGTGTAGCATTCTATCTCTATCTATGATCCTCACATGAACATATGTTCCTTGTACGCTCATTGTGCATTCTTGGATGCAAGTGTTGGCCACTTCTACATCTCTCATGTCGAGTTATGGTTGGAGTGTGACAAGCAACTCATAAATAAAGAAAGTTCTTTGTGTGGCGATTTGAAGCAAAGGAGGTGAAAGACAATGATCCGTTTAATAATAAAATATAAGCGTCAACACATCTTAGAATTTGAACTCAGTCTAGTATATACATGTTAAGATAAACTAGTCGATATCAGGTGAGAAATCAATTGAAATTAACCTTGCCAATTAATATTGTACTATGAATTTAACCTCACCATTTAATATTTAAACGTGCTAATATGAAGTTCACAATAGAAGTATTAACACAACTTAAGCTTGCTTTCACTTGTTCTCTTATCAAGAGTGTCCTAATTTTGTGCAATTCAAACTAGTCAATGCATTATGCTCCTAGGGTTGTATGAGTGGAGTATGAAAATTCAATTACTCAATAATTGTAGATTTTTAATAAGAACTATCAGGAGTGATCTCCTATCTTTAGTGGGCAAGATAACACTTGCCCACTGGAAATAGGAATCATGATCACTCCTATAAGAACTATTCTTCATTTTGTATAATATTAAGTTGGTTGAGTTGAAATTTGAACACGTCTAAGTTCAAATTCAACCCTTTTAAATTTAAATAGCTATATAATTAATCGTGCTGGTGTAACTTAGTTTACTTTTGATTCAAAACTAATGAATCTTCCCAATCACAATATTTTATTATAATGAAGTCCTATAATAAAATACATAGTAGGTGGTCCAGTCTAAGTGTTGATAAACTTAACATGGTAGCTTAGACATAGATTATTTTGGTCTAGATTATTGACTAATTATGGCTATACTTTTCAACTTTATTGAAAATGAAAATGAATTTTTATTTTTTATTTACCAATTGTATTACAATATTTAAATTTTTGCATTGCGATCTTAAACAAGCACGAGATAATAATACAAAATTACATTGAATGGTATATATATAAAAAAAACTCCCAATCATCCCTTAAAAAACGTACCTTCGACATGAAGAGATAAAAAAAAATGTTTAAAATTTCCTATGATATTAGCATAAATAGAAAAAGTCCGTTGATATAAAGTATCATTTTTTAATAACGAGTAAGTTGATATGATTGAAGGCCGTGTAATTAATACTTAAGCTATCATTAAGTAATGTCATCGTTCTATAATTTCAAATGATTCTATTAAAAGCATCTATAACAACATGTATATTTAAAGAAAGCATTTTTAACATTTTAAAGAGCATCATTAAATTTGAAGAGCAAATTTTTTTAAACATTCCAATAGCCTCTTTATTTCCATACTCTTTATTTTACTTTTTTCAACAAACATTTAATATATTTTCTTCTCCTCTCTTTTTTATCATATATTTCCCTCCCAATTTGTATATATTATTTAATTAAAACCAACATATCAAATATTGAAAATTGAAATTATTTCAATGCATTTAATTATAGAGAGTGAGTTTGGCTCTCCAAATATGAAGAAATAAACCTACTCTCTAAATTAAAATGTTAAATTGGAGAGTCTATTGGAGCAGAATTTTAAGCGTTGACTCTTTAAATTAAAGAATAATTTATGTTTAAAGAACTTGTTAGAGATGCTCTAAACACGAATGATGTGCCAATGGTATAAGAGAGTGTCTTTATTTCTATTTCATTCTATCGTATTTTGCTCTGCACTAGTTGAGCACTTTGAATTAGACGATTGCATGACATGAACAAAACATAATTATAAATATTTATACAAAAATATCTAGAGAACATCTAGACCTAGGATCTTTTCGAAAAAATCGGATTAGAAAATGGTTTATTAAGAGGATTGGTTAAAATCTCAATCAAGAAGCCATCTCCCATTATTTTGCGCACACAAAAAAGAAAAAAGAGATGATATATCATAGACAAGGCTGATCTCCTGCCCATTGGGGGCAGGAGATTAGTGGTGATATCATAGAGCTAATAATTGCGAGTCCAATTTTTTATTTTATAAAAAGTTGAAGTCAAAATTAATAATTAATTTTAACCACATATTTTATGAGATTTATAATTTTTGTTAACTTTTTAACTACACATTTCATTAACTTTTATCAAAATCTGTTTAAAATTATTTTTAACAAAATCAAATGGATACTAAATGAAATATTTAGATATATAATTATTGAAGAGGCTACAAATATGTCCAACCGTGACATAATCTTAATTATATTTGAATAAGTTTCGATTTAATACACAAATATATCTAAATATTGATTTCCATAAAATCTATAAAGAGATGAACTGACCAAGTTCCTCCACTAACACATGTTTAAGGCTTAAGCTCACTACAATAAATGTGCCTGTTCGCTTAATGTTTTCAGTTTTCAGTTTTGCATAATACTCAAAACTTGTGTACTATGCTATTTTTGAAAATGCATTTTAAAATACGAAGTTAAATAAATAACACAAACTCAAAACAAATTTTTGACGTTTTGGGTATTTTCAGTGAAAAACTGAAAAAACTCAAAACAAAGAAAAAATTTATTTTAATAAAAATTCTAAAAAAAAAATACAATTATAAATTATAGAAAAAAAAAAATCTAAAAAAATAAAATTCTCACGTCATTAATTTTTATTTATTTTTTAATTTGTTAATTTATTATTTGTTTGTATTTTTTTTGTCAAAAATTAATATTGCAAGATACACTAAATTTAAAATGTGTATATTACTTGGTAATATATTATCATAAAAATGTTCTATTTTACTGAATAATCAGATTTATTGTAATAAAATTTTATAAAACAATCTCTCAAATTTTAAAACAAAACACGTTTTTCCAGTTTTCTGTTTTCACAAATAGTTTTTCAAAATGACAAATCAAACATATTTTCAACAATTTTAAAACAGACTCTCAAAACGAAAAATTGAAAATGAATTTAAAACTCAAAACTGAACACTAAAACGAAAAGAGAACATACCTTCAGAATTCCACAGTTATCTTTAAAAATGATTAGGTTGGGCCGCTTTGGCTAAAAAGCCTTGTCAAACATGCTAAATTGGAAAAGAGTCTAACTTATAAAATTTAAGGTGTAAACGCATATTTTATAAATAAAAAAAGTTGAACTCCAATCTCGAGGGCCCCACCACCCTTGTCCTGGGGTTTTGGTGGAAGATGTAAATAGCAGGATGTGCGCCTCGAACAAGTAGGGTTGAGAGCTTGCTTTTAATCAAGGCTTGCAATGAATATTTTCCATACTAAAGGTAGGAATCGAACCCACACCCTTGCCAGTTGTTAGGTTTTTGAAACTACCCCACTCTCACATTTCAACCAACTGAGCTATGCTTTGGGTGCGGCATATTTTATAAATAAAAGACTTAAATATCCCAATATCTCTATTATAATGAAGGTCCAATAATCTAATACATAGCTTAACATGGTAGCTTAGACATAGATTATTTTGGTCTAGATTATTGACTAATTATGGCTATACTTTTCAACTTTTATTGAAAATGAAAATGAATTTTTATTTTTATTTACCAAATTGTATTACAATATTTAAATTTCGCATTGCGATCTTAAACAAACACGAGATAATAATACAAAATTATATTGAATGGTATATATATATATATATATATATATATATATATATAACCTTCATCATATATCAACTTACTCATTATTAAAAATAATACTTTATATCAACGACTTTTCTATTTATGCTAATATCATAGGAAATTTTAAACATTTTTTTTATCTCTTCTTGTCAAAGGTACGTTTTTAAGGGATGATATTAGCATAAATAGAAAAAGTCGTTGATATAAAGTATTATTTAATAATGATAAGTTGATATGATTGAAGGCCGTAATAATTAATACTTGAGCTATTATTAAGTAATGTCATTGTACTATAATTTCCAATGATTACTATTAAGAACATCTATAACAGCTTTATGTATATCTTGAAAATACAATATCTTAAATCTTAATTAGTATTGAAAATCAATGCATTTTTTAATTACCAAAATAAAGATAAGATTAATTAATTAAATAAATTAAATATTTTAAATATAGATAATTAAATTAAAATGCATTGGATAATTAATTTTATAATGATAAAAAACTAAATATCCACTTTAGTAATATCTAAATTAGAAGGTAGATGGTCCTTAATTGAAAACATACAAAATCGATGATACTATTAAACGCGGTATTAAGAATTAACATTTAATACTATTAAAAAAAAATTTATTTATGGGCCGACTAGAAATCTATTGACTACACTACTAATATAACTTTATTTATTATATTTTCTTATTACACAAATTTATATTTTTTTACCCAATATTTATATTCAATTTCTTTTTCTACAAAGCTTCATTCCATAAAAATAAAAGACCATCCACAACAAAAACCAATGAAACACATTCATTCTTGAACTTTTTTAAATTGCAAAATAATAAAAACTAAAAATTCCAAATTAAAATGAATAAGAATAATAACTAACATCAAAAGTCATTTGACTAATTATTTATTTATTTATTATTCATTGAACAAAATTTGTCAATTAGAAAGATGACTACGAAAATTTTTATTTTTACTTTGTAAAAATTCTAATTAAATATTTTATATAATTTTCAACCCATTATTAATTCAAAAAATTATTATTTATTCATTTAAAGTTGACCAAATACTAAATTTTAATTAGTATAAATTTACACTTGTCAAACTAATTTTTCAATGAGAATATTAGGTTACAGACCTCTTGTCATTTCAAATTTTGAAATATACATGTAGATATTAATTTTTTTCCATATTTACACTTAAATTTATATAAATACATTTTATTGCAATATTTTAAATAATAATTAATTTTCTTAAATCCATCTATTATAATCGAAATTTTCTATTATCAAGGAATTTGTTCGCATCTCGAAATCTTCATAGAGACAATCACGCACCTTTATCCCATTATCCATCAATTTGAAACCCTAGCATTCTCTAATCACCATTCCATAAAAAAATCAAGGTCATTTTCATCTACGTTCCTAGAGTTTGCAGCTTTGAATGTAATCTAAAAAACATTTTTAGGAACATGAAGAAATAGTCTAGTAAGAAAGCCGAACAAAGTCAATGAAGAATAAATACAATGTTACGCTACGTTCTTGAACAAATCAAGGTAAGTTCTGCTTTGCTATTTACCTTTTTTATTCTTAAACATTATTTTGTTTTGTTAGATCATATTTCTAAAATTTCGTTATTCACTATAGCATATTTTGTTATTGTGAAAAATATTTTTCATTAATTGATGTTAAGACAGATTGCGAAATCATCGTATGTTAACTGAAATTATTACATTAGTTTCGACGTATGCAAACAATAACTATTACGTATACTACCTTCAGTTACTTCACACCGTTAACATATACATACTTATTACAACACAATGTTAATATATATTTTCCAATGTATGATAAATTTTTAGCATTTGTTAACAGGTTTTGTTATATTATCAACTCATGTTGGTTACCATGTTATGATATAAAATCTGATATAATTGTGCTCATTTGAGATTATTTGATATTAACACATACATTTACGCAAACTTGTGTACTCAACTTGTTTTGTTGCGGTCTATTGAACTCCATTGTGAAATCTCTAATTCAAATGATATCTGTTATTTTGCAGCAGTGATTGTAGCGTTTTCATCATCAAATATGCGGCAGAAAAGTCTTCAAACGTGCCACCAATAAATATTACAGATGACTGTGACTTCTTGACAGAGAATTATCATTGATGAACTCTATATTTGAAATTTAAAAATGAGAAATTTATGGAATAAAATCTTTATCCGACAATGATATAATTTTGTTATTAATTAAGATTACATTGCGAATAGCGGGACTCTTTACATCCAATTAATATTCAATTTATGTTATCATTTAATAGTATATATCTAAAAAAAAATTAATACTAACCAAGAAATTTCAATTTTCTATTTCAAAGTAGGTTATATGTGTAATTTTCTCTTTTCAATTAACTCACCTCAAATGGACTTGAATTTAAAGAAATTTATAGTACAAATCACAATTCATAATCAATGTATACATATTTTTATGATTTATACCATAAAATTCACAATTTCTACCATAAATTAAAAGAAAAAGAAATAACCACACATTTTGCAAGAAACTAGATATGTTAGATTCTAACTTTGAAATGTGATTTTCTGCATTTTTTTAGCTTGTTATGAGATTAGTGAAATGTTAATTTCATTGTAAAATAATGAAGTTTGAAATCATATTTTTATTGCAGTAGGGGAAATTGGCCAAAAACATTCCTAATGTATCGACCCGGTGTGCAAATCATCATTACCTTTCAAATTTTGACAATTACGTCCCTTACCTATCCATGTAGTGCTCAAATCATTCTTTTGAACGGAATCCATCCAATATTCCGTTAAACCTTTGGAATTTTGGCGCAAATGGTCCATAACCTTTTTTCTTAGTGTGGAATTAGTTCCTAACGTTTATGTTTTGGCAAACAAGTCCCTAACCTATGTGTTTTAGTGCGAAATTGATCCTTATGGGATGAAAAAGACAAATATACCATTAGTTTTAATTAAAAAAAATTGTATGTGGATTCCTAATCATTACAAAATGTGCAAATAAGTCCAATACTTTTATTTTTTATAAAAAAATTAAAGAAAACTAATGTTTTTTTTAATCAACATTTTAGTAATAAACATGTCAAATAAATTTATTATTTTTATTATTAAGTAATAAAGAGAAATCATTGTGAGAAATCATTTTCTCCTCTTTACTTATAAATTTTTTTCTCCTCTTTACTTTAAAAATTAAGTTAAATAAATAACAAAATGACTTATATAATTTTAGGGATAATTGCATCAAAGGTCCCCAACGTTTCGTAATTGTTAGGGATATGCTCCTAACCTAAAATAATAGCACCAGACATCTCCAACGTTTGAAAAACTTGGCATCGTAGGTCCTTTATAACGAAATTGTCATTTCCTTCAAATAAACAAAAAACAAAAAATAAGAAAAAAATGATTAAAAACTAACCAAATGTACTCCAAAAAAATAAAAAGTAACAAAGAGACTACACACTTCATAAATTCAAAAAAGTTTCGCATCGTCTTCTGACTTTTAAGTTCAGCCAAACATGCTCTAAGAATTGCATTCTGCATACTTAGAAGAAGAAGAATCCGGTTCTTGGCGGCACCACGATAGCGGAGGAGATTTTCAATGCTACCGCGCCACTATCATCGATGTGGGTGCATCAAGACTTGGGTGCGTCATTAGCGGCGAGTCCTAAAGCATCGGAGGATTGGATTTCTTTGGTGGTGGGTGTAGGAGAACTAGCTTTGCTTTGCTAGGGGCGGGTAGAGACGAGGGCTCATCGGTGGGGACTCTGCTGGAGGAGATGAGTCGGAATGAGGAGAGGCGAGGAGGAAGTGGAGGATTTTGGAGCCGGATGATTTTGGGACGGATGATTTTGGCGTCGGCACCGGGATGATGATTTAGGTACAGTGCATCGGCGAGGCCTTTGGGGTGGCGATCGGGGACTTACTTTTCTTTGGCGATGGCGCAGATTTTGGGAAAGATGCTTTAGGTGTAGGTAAAGGCGAGGAATCGGTCGCCACCAGATCCAAATGACGGCGAGAAAAATAAGTGCAAGAACAAACACTTTAAACATATGGCGGGCCATTTTGACTACACAATTTTTTCATCTCCTAAAATGCGACATCTTAAATCTTAATTAGTATTTCTATATATTTTGCTATACTAAAACAAAGAATAAGATAAATTAAGGAATTATGGTATTATAGATAATTAAATTAAAACGATTGGATAATTAATTTTATGGTTAAACTAAATTAGTCCTTACATAACTAAATTAGAGGTTGGTGGAGAGACTGAATGCTTCAAAATGAGAGGATTATTAAATACAAGATTAAGAATGAAACATTTAATACTATTATTAAAAAAATTTATTTATGGAAATTCTAAAAAATAGAAATTCTAAATAGGAAAGTATTTAGGCGGAAAATAAATTTTTGACTTTCCAACATATCAAATATTTAAAATTGAAATTATTTAATCATTTAATAATAGAGAGTGAGTTTGGCTCTCAAACCGGGTTAAATTGGAGAATTTATTGGAATTTAATTTTAAGTTTAATTTTTAAATTAAAGAAAGAATTTATATTTAAAGAGTTTTTGAATATTTTTTCTAAACACGAATGATGTGCTAATGGTATAAGAGAGCGTCTTTATTTCTATTTTATTTTGTCTTTTCTTAGTTAAGCACTTCGAATTAGACGATTAATTATAAATATTTATACAAAAATATTTTGAGAGGACCTAGGATCTTTTCTGGATTCCAAATGGTTTATTAAGAGGAATAGTTAAATTTCAGAAGCCATTTATTTTGCGCAGAATATTCATAGAGCCAATAATTGTTCCAATTTTTATTTTATAAAAGTTGAATCAAAATTAATAATTAATTTTTGGGGTACATTTGCTTAGTTTTAATCATTTTTTAACTTTTTCTTGTTTTTCTTTTTGTTTATTTAAAGAAATGGACAATTTAATTTTAACAAAAGAACAAACCATGGACACTAAATGAAATATTTCAATATATTGGGGCTATGTCCAACTGTGCTATTATTATATTTGAATATGTTTCATATATCCCTAAATACATCTAAAAACGTTGGAGACCTTTGATGCAATTATCCCATAATTTTATGACATTGAACTAATCCTATTACATTTTATTTAACATAAAAATACTAATAAAATTAATTTACACATTATGTGTTTTATTTTTGAATGAAAATAAAAAAGATAAATTAAAATATAAAGAATATAGTTGGATTTCTAATATTTGTAGTTAATAAACATATAACTCAATTAAATAAAAGTATTCGAATATCAAGTTTGTGACAAAATTATTTTTTTTTATATAACAATAAATAAAAGTTTTAATTTTAAAATAATATATTTATTACTTCATAATAAAAAAATAATAATTTTATTTGACATTTTATTACTAAAGTGTTAATTAAAAAAATTCATTAGTTTTCTTTAATTTTTTTAAAAAATAAAATTATTGGACTTATTTGCACATTTTGTAATGATTAGGAATCCACATACAATTTCTTTTAATTAAAACTAATGGTATATTTGTCTTTTCATCCCATAAAAAAAGGACACCATGCTTTGGAAAAGAATCTAAAAAACATAGGCTGTAGGGACTTGTTTAAATAAAACATAAATATCGTTAGTAATATCTCATTAATAATTCCACACTAAGAATAAAGTTAGGGACCATTTGTGTCAAAATCCCAAGGTTCATGCCAATTTACACTTGTCAAACCGATTTTTCAATTAACTCATCTCAAATAGTCTTGATTTAAAGAAATTTATAAAGGAAATCACAATTCATAATCAAATGTATACATATTTTATGATTTATACCATAAAATTCACATTTTCTACCATAAATTAAAAGAAGAATAAATAACCGAATAAATAACCACACATTTTGCAAGAAATTAGATATGTTAGATCTAATTTTGAAATGTAATTTTCTGATTTTTTTAGCTTGTTATGAGATTATTCTTTGTTAATGAAGTTTTTAATCAATTTCCTTGCAGTAGTGTATGTGAAAAATATGAATTTGAAACTTTTAAAATTGAATAAGCGGGGAAGAAGGAGAGGAAAAGTCAAATATATATTTGGTAATTTATTAATGGGTAGTTATATTCACATTATCATTTCTATTATCTACACCACATTTTAATTACAATAAATGTCTCCAACTTTTGACAATTTGACACTTATGTCCTCAACTTTTATTCGTCGCATTTTATTATTAACTTTCAATTAATTTTTAGATCTTGTCTTTGATGATAATTTTTATCTAAATATTACGGTAATGTGTATTGAAATAAGGGGTATATATTTTTTCAATTTTTTTATTTGTTATTTATTTTGCTTATTTAAAAATACGAGATGTAAAAAATCTTTTCACGCTCTCTTAATTAACGTTTTAGATAGAAACTATCATCAAAGATAAATATAAGATGTAAAAATTAATAGGTTAATTATAAGAATGTGATAAAAAAAAGTTGGAAATATAAATGTAAAATTGAGCAATAATTAAAGACCTTCATTGTAATTAAAATGCGTGGTGTGGTTAACAAAAACGTGATGCGAATATAATTACCCTTTATTAATTTACTTGTAAAACAAGTGAACGATTATTTACATAAATAGGTCGAGTAATCCGGCCATTTACCAATATTGCCATTCAAGTTGGAGCTGAGTTTGATTGAAATATGGATCAAATATGGGCCATTGAGAAGCCCAAATAGTTAGGATTTGTCAAAATTCACCCTCTTTCAATAACACTAGTGTGAGCACGCAATGTATCCATAATTAAGATTGTGTAGTAATATTTTTTTTTGCTAATTGGCTTGATATTGGTAATCTAAGTGAAAAAAATTAAATATTAACAAATCATAGCATACTTGTAATTTAAAATTTAATTTATTAAAATTCATTACAATACATAACTCAAATATATGATAAAATTGAATTCAATTTACTCATAAAAGCCATTATTCTTAAGAACTATTTTCCTCGAATTTGCATTCCTCTTCGAAGTCTGAGTTCATTCCTTTATAATATTTTAATCACGTAAAGAACATTGAATGCTTTTGCATTAAGAAATTTCACATTTACTCTAGAATAAGACTTTGAGCATAAATATGTACAACAACATTTGTACACTAATTTCAATTTTTTTTAAATAACTTAAATAAAAAATAAAGAGATGGTTGAATTGAGCTTACAAAGTCAAATATTTAAGTTTTCAAAAACGGCAAATTAGACTTTTTCGTTAAGTATACCAATTCGATTATCACAATGTTTAGTAGCACAATAAAAAATTTATAAAAATCTTATTTCTTTCTTTGGATGAAGCTCTACAGATAATCAATAAGTTAATTGATCAAGTTGTTTCATAGTTGAATTAAAACTTTTAAAACAACATAATTTCTAAAAATAAATAAATTACGTTATAGTCGTTAATTAAGCATGCTAGTGAAATTGTATATATTTGATGCAAGTCATAGATTGTGACAAAAATGGGCTACAAAAGTGTAAAATAGTAAACACGTCAATAAACATATTAATTACAATTAAAATTAAAATTATTCAAGAACCACCCGTGTGTGAAAAAACATCTTAAATACAATTTTCTAAAGCACTAAGTATAATTTGCATTACTAATATGCAAACAAGTCATTTTAAAAAATAATACCCTATAGTTGCATTAATATTTAAAAAAAAATAACAATATTTAAAAAGTATTACACTTGCAAATTTACAAAACACACTTTAATTCTTCATATAAAAAGTGTAAATTACATTTTCACATGCTATATTTTCGAATTACATACTTATTTCAAGTTCCATCAAGTCTTCCTACAAATAATAGAAAAAATTAAAATACTGATTTTATAGAATGCAATTGCATTTAACATAAATCTAATTTTTAAAATTACAATTTACATACCATTATTTTTCAAGAAACGTGAACAAATATATTTAAATAGGATGAATTCATCTTTACATTCCTATAATTATTTTGCAAATTTTTTAAAGGGTGGATTTCACCTTGTCTATTTTAAGCCATAACAGCAATGGAATATGTTGCAGAGAACAAACACCATACACGAACAAATGTGTTGTATCTCTATCTTGTGTTGCCTGCATTGATCAACAATTAAATAATTTTGATTAAAAATGGAGTCGTTAGTGGAGCTATGTGATTTGATCGCCAAAAATCCGACCCAATTTTCAGAGAAGATTGCATGGATTTGCCATCGGTGTCCACAACCAGAATCGATGTTAATGGGATCGCCTAAGGTGCCTAGATCACAGCTCAATGCCATTCTTGCGGTTGCGCGATTCCTCTCTAAATGCCCAAATAATGATCTAGAAACCCCGAAATCTATCTTTCTCGCGTTCTACCGCTCAATTCCGGCTTCTTTTAACCCCGCATTTTGGCCTCAGTCATTTTCGAATGAGTCAATTTCTTTGTTTTTTAATGATTTTCTGAATTATATTTGTAAAGCCGCTGAATTGTCGCCTGATATCGCTACTGACGTTGCTGGGTTCACAGGCGAAATTGTGCTTCAGACAATTATGAAAGCTGATTCGAGGATTTCTCGGGTTTTTCTGAATGCACTGTGTTTGAATTTTCCTCCTATTTTACCTGACGATGGAGATAGATTGGTTTCGGCCCTCCTTGATCGCTATGGAATTGCTGTCCCGAATTCTGTGCGGGAGGGGATTTCGACTACCCCTGATGCGGTTTCAGCTCAGAGCTCTCCTCTGAATGTGAATCATTATCAGTCTCCCGGTAATGAAGCCAGCATTGCGTGGAAGAGCAGTGTGGATTTACTGGACGGGAGCATTGTGTTCAATGATGGAGGGGATAAGAGGGACTTGACATCTTTTCAGGAGGAGTCAGTGGAAATCCTTGAAAACCAAGAGCTTGTTTTTAAGTTAATAGGACAGATATTGGATAAAGTGGTAATTGATCCCAAGCTTTTGGAGCAAGTAAGAGTTTTTGTCAAGGATCAACTCCAATTGATGCGTGTTTTTTAAAGGTAAGTAAATCAAGTTAAGGAACTTAGTTTTTTGTATAGGGTCCACGGGGAACTGAAAAAGTTAAATTCAGGGGGAAAAAGTTAAGTATGGTACTGTTACATTGGTTTTATTATGTGGGCAGATAAGGAAGCGCGATTGGACAGAGCAAGGGCAGTTACTGAAAGACAGGATTAATATAAAGCTGTCTGTTTACCAAGCATCAGCAAAGTTGTTGATTAAGACTCTTTCATCTCTTGACACGGATGCGAAGTCATCAAAGAGATTGTGGCTTGGAGCGCTTGCATTGTTGATCGAGGCTGCAGAGGCATGCTTGTTCTCGGTGTGGCGGAAATTAAGGGCTTGTGAAGAGCTGTTTGGCTCATTGCTTGTAGGGATTTCTCAAGCTGCCGTTACACGTGGTGGTCAACTGCTTCGGCTTCTACTTATTCACTTTAAGCGCCTTGTACTTGTTAGTTGTGCTCAGGTACATTCTTGCTTGGTTTATGCTCTGCTGTAATTACCAAGTTTAGTAGTTTAAATTAATGTTTTCTGTACTTTGCTTTTCTGCAAACAGGCTGATACTTCGGCCAGCAGTCAGGGAGCTATGTTCGAAAGTGTCTTGAAAACATGTTGTGAAATAGTTGTATTTGGATGGACAAAGGACCGGTGTCCAGTGGACACTTTTATTATGGGATTAGCTACTAGTATTCGTGAACGAAATGATTACGAGGAAGTGGTTAGTGCCACTCAACGGTTGCTTTTTCTAGTACACTATATTGTTCATCATGCTGTCACGATAACCATTATTTTGCATTAGGATTATAACATTATTTATTGTTATTTTCCTTGTGGTTAAGCCTTATGCTTGTTACAAGACTTTGATTTCACCTTTCAATTTGGTAGAAACAAACAAGTTGCCCTTTATGGCTGGCAATGCATTTTGGACAACATTTTCACATTTAGTTAAAATATTAATTTTTGGTGTACTTTTAACAAGAGTTGATTTGCAAGACCAAGCTAAATATCCTTTAGAAAAACAAGAAACATACTTCTTTTCTGCCATTTCTTTTGCTAAAGTCAAACTATTTTTATCTTACTTTCCCATTATACCCACATTTTGAAATTTTGAATCCAAATTAGGGACAAACCAGAAATATACATAAGTTTTCTGAACTCATGCAAAAATTGTGGGATGGGGGGAGTAGATTCAGGCTAAAGAAGTTTAATTTGACTATGCATGTGTTTGGCGGATACTTATAAGGTGCTTATAAGCACCATTTTGAAAAGTAGGTAGAGACATACTTTTAAAAAATGGTGCTTATAAGCACCTTAAAAGTATCTGCCAAACATGAGTGTGCTTCTTCTCTCTTCAGCTCCAATTGAACATCGGAGCAGCTTATGTAGAAACTATTCTTGCCATATTGTTGTAATAATAAATGCATTGGCAGTTTAGAGGGAAACTTAAGGATGTAAATGTTTCTATTGCGACAGAAGGGAGGAGAAAAATGTTTGCCCCTTTAAGAGACACTGTGGCAGTTATAATTATTGTGTAATTTGGTCATATAAAGAACAATAATTATACAATTAGATGTTGGGTCATTTTCTTATCATGGCAAGTGGCCTAGAGTGTCGAATAAAGATATGCTATGGATTATTGGAAGTGCTATTCGGAGCTGTAATATTCAGAAATAAGTCCAGTCATTTGTAACAAATACCAATCTTGGTATCCTTCAGGCCAAACATGGTTCAAGTACCTGCATGTTTGCTGCTTCTTGTTTAATTAGTTGTGTTGCTAATACTGTATGATCTTTGGTATTCCTTGCCTACCTTTCAGGATGAGAAAGAGAAGCGAGCAGCTCCAGCTGTGCAACTGAATGTCATACACTTGCTAGCTGAGATGAATGTTGCGGTTAACAATCCTGAAGTGGTAGACATGATATTGCCCCTATTTATCGAAAGTCTAGAAGAGGGTGATGCTTCAATTCCCGGCTTATTGAGACTCCGTGTATGAATCTATCTATTCAATATGTATGATTATGTTATTTGAATATTTCGACTTTTGTGTTTCAATTTTACTTACTAGAAGGACCCAATAAAAAGAGAGAAAATATTCTTACTGCATTTCTTGAATCTATTTTGTTGTTTGTATGCTCTACTCAAATGAATTTCTTGCATGGTTTCTCAACCTGGTTTTTGTTGAGTTACTGCAGCTTCTTGATGCTGTTTCTCGCATGGCAAGTTTAGGTTTCGAGAAGTCTTACCGTGAAGCTATTGTTTTGATGATTCGGAGCTATTTGAGCAAACTCTCTACTCTTGGCTCTGCTGAAAGTAGAACCCAGGTACCAGAAGCCACAGCAGAACGTGTTGAGGTATGTTTGGACTTTTGAAATAATATTTGATTGCCTTAAATAATATAAAATAGTTTTATTATTTTAAATGTATGCTGACTGGTGCAATTACATTCTAGACTTTACCTGCAGGCTTCTTGTTGATTGCTAAAGGCATTACGAGCAATCAATTGCGTTCGGATTATCGCCATCGTTTGCTGTCACTATGCTCAGACGTGGGCTTAGCCGCGGAGTCCAACAGTGGAAGGTCGCATTGTTTAAACGTTGAGTGTTCATAATGTTGTTGTTGGAATAAATATGCCCAGAAAAACCCTGGCTGATTACATCAATGTATTCAGGAGTGGAGCAGATTTTCTTGGACCTCTATTACCTGCTGTGGCTGAAATATGTTCTGACTTCGATCCGAGTTTAGATGTGGAACCTTCTCTTTTAAAGCTATTCCGCAACTTGTGGTTCTATATTGCTCTCTTTGGTTTAGCACCTCCACTACAGAAAACTCAGGTTATGACTAAGTCAGTATCCACTACACTTAATAGTGTGGGTAGCATGGGGACTATTGCTCTCCAAGCAGTGGGTGGACCATACATGTGGAATATGCAGTGGTCATCTGCTGTCCAGCTCATTTCTCGAGGGACCCCACCTCTTGTAAGTCGACTTTCAAGTTTTTATATGTAATTTTATGCTGGCTTTGATCATCTAAACTGTTTCAAGAAGCATTTGTCTTGAGCTAATTTTATGTTGACTCTCTCTCTCAGTTATGTACTCATTCATTATTGGTTTGCTCCTTGTGAAGATTAATATCCTCTCATCTATTTCATATTATAATCTACATTATGTTTGTCTCTCGCGTATTATAAGGAACTAAATATTTTCCTTGTTCTTGGTTACATTTGAAGTAGTGCTTCTCTACCATTCACCTTTAGGCTACTTAAATGGTGTGTCCTCGTCACATCCAAATTTTGCAATGTCCGTCTCAATAGAGCATGCTATTTATTGCAGTATTTATCTTAAAGTTCTGTTTAATAAGTTCTATATATGCACTTGAATTGAATAGGTTCGTTCATTTCACAATAACTGGAGAACGAACAAAAAGAACTTGTTTTTTTCACTTTATTTTCCTCATCTAACAGTAGGAAAATTTTCTCAGAATGAAGAGGAGTCTCCCGAAACAGATAATATTGTTGTCGTGTGTCTTCAATTTAATTTTAGGGTAGCATGTGGCGGTTCTTCATCATTTGTATTCTTTACACTTTGCTTAATCTTTGTGATCACTGATTGTTTCTAACTACTAACTAACATATAAGGACTTGGGCTACTCTTCTTAACAAGGTTGACTTGTAAAGATGGAATTTCAAGTCTTAATATGGTATTAAAGCCCATTAAGCTCAAACAAGCAATTCGGTATGTCTAAAGCTCAAACAAGCATTCAAATTCCAAGATTGGTGTGCTCAAATTAGTCACAATCTTGCGGGGCATATTAAGGGTAAAATCCCACATTGGTTAAGTATAAGAAAAAAAAATAATAACATGCATGACTTTGGGTACTCCTCTTACAAGGTTGACCTTTTATGATGGAATCCCAAGTCTCAATACTAACTATGATCATTCATGACGGTAAGAACTTTCTAGTTGTTGAATGTATATTTTTGGATTCTGAGAACAGCATTTTGTTTCATTCAGGTTGTGAGCTCTGTGAAATGGCTTGAAGATGAGTTGGAACTTAATGCTCTTCATAACCCAGGTAGTCGCCGTGGGACTGGAAATGAGAAAGCAGCTGTGAGTCAGAGAACTGCTCTTTCTGCTGCTCTAGGAGGGAGAGTGGAGGTTTCTGCGATGAGTACAATTTCAGGTTTGATTAATTTTCTTAGCAAATCACGAAAATTCTGGGTTTAATAATTAGTAGCGGTATTTTATGTGAATTATACAAGTTTTCAACTCTTTTTTACCTTTATTTCAAGTCTTCAAGGATGGTTTCATAGCAGGATATTATATTCTACCTTCTGCAGGTGTCAAAGCAACCTATCTTTTAGCAGTAGCATTTTTGGAGATAATACGATTTAGCAGCAATGGTGGCATCCTCAATGGTGGCCTTAGTTCAACTGCATCTCAAAGTGCCTTCAGCTGTGTCTTTGAATACTTAAAAAGTCCTAATCTTATGCTGGCTGTCTCCCAGTGCTTGACTGCTATTGTTCACCGGGCTTTTGAAACGGCAATAGCGTGGCTGGTTATATTTTCCTCTTTTTCTTTTCTTAATAAGTTTGGCCAGTGATGATTTACATTTATTTGTTTACGTTTGGTGCTTCTACTTGCTATTTTTGGAGATAATATTAATCTGCAGAAGAGTGACAAGGTTACAGAACATACAATGTGACCCAGCAGTATGGAGACTTTCAATCATTCAACATATTTGACTACGTTCCTGTAATGTGTGCCCTTAACTTGTGGAAATTTATGATTAAGGGACATTATGTTGCCTTATTGCTACTAGTCATCTCCAAAACCTAGACCAGCCAAGCATTTGAAGTCGGTAAAAAGGAGAAATGACGGATTTTGGTGTTACCACGCTGCAAATAATTTTGTGAACACATCCATGTAGGGGGTTTTCGTGGTCCATGCAGGGAATCACTGATGTGCAGTTTTGATTTGTCCAAAGAATCCTGCAGATCTTATAAACCCAATGATTTGCTTCTTTCCACCTAAGCAACCTATTCTGATAGGTGGAAACTGGAAAGGAGAAATTCTGGATTATAGTGTTAATGCGCATGGCAAAGAATTTTAGGAGCACATGCATGTAGTAGCATTTTGTGGTTGGTACAGGAAACATCCTGGTCTTGTTATTTTCTTAAGTATCATGGATCTTAATAGCTCTATTGTTTGATGCGGCTTTCTGGTTGCGTTATGCGTAATAGAAGTGAAAGATACTGAAGTACATATATTAACTAACTTATGCTTTTGCATGGATATTACCATTTGATAGAGAGACAGCTGCAAAAATTGGTCATAAAACATGGAACATTGCATTACGATGAAAAGTACCTTGACTTTCTCTTATCCTTGAGATGTACGAAGGAAGATGTGAGAACAAATATTGTTGCAATTTTGTGGAGATGGATCATCCAAAAATAATGTTGAAAAAATGAAAGAAAAAGAAGTGTAGCAACAAAACAAACATGCTATCAAGCTGCACCACGTCCCTTTGGGTTGTTCTATAGTGTCCAATTAGTGATCGATAATGCCTCGTATAACATATAATCGATTCATTTTCTTCTTGTGGTGTTCTCAACCTTACCATGGTGCAGTGGCAGTACTCCTGCTCTTTTGCTTATTATTATTATTATTATTATTATTTTATTTATTTATTTATCTTTGCCTGTAGTTGGCTATGCTGTTGTGATTGCTTAAGCAGACTGCAGACATATTCTTTTATTGTATTTTTCTCTTGATTCCCAAATTTATGTTATTTGAAAGCCATGAATTTGATATTCCGTGCTCTTTCTTTCCGGAGATATTTTTATTCTAGTGTTACTTGAGATTGGTTTCACAGCATTATTGATCCTTGCAACATGGAGCAGGGGGATCGGGCATCTGCGACTGGACAAGAAGCTGAGATTGGAGAGTCTACTCTCTCTATCCACGCTTGTTTTCTCATAAAAAATTTGTCTCAGAGGGACGAGCATGTACGAGATATCTCAGTTAATTTGTTAACTCAACTAAGAGATCGGTTTCCTCAGGTAACATTTATTTCTTCCAAGGTCGTCTTGTCTTTTCAGTTCATCTTCTTGCTTCACACACCAAGAGTACTCACAGATGTGTTTCTCACGACTTACAGATTTTGTGGAATTCTTCATGTCTGGATTCCCTACTCCTATCAATGCATAACGATCCTCCTTCAGCTCTTGTGAATGATCCAGCTTATGTTGCTAGTGTTCGCTCTTTGTACCAAAGGATTGTTCGGGAATGGATCATTGTTTCACTTTCACATGCTCCATGCACTAGTCAGGGTCTGCTTCAGGTTCATCTTTATTCTGAGTTTGGAGGCATCCTAAGTTAATTTTTATTTGCTTCTTTTTTCTTGCACTTCCATTATTTCAAACATCTGATTTGTTAGCCAGTGCTTATTGTATATTCATAATTTTCTTGCTTCAGTACATATGCTGTTTTGTTTGATTCTGTGCTAGTTGTTTTTTTTTTATCCTTGTCCACCCTCGTACAATTAATACATATTGATCATTAGCTGGTTTTCCATGGTCTATCATGCATGAATTTCTCTCTCTAGAGAGTCATACTCAAGACGGACAACAAATCATTTTGTGAGCAAGAATGGTAATTTCAGAAAATGAAAGGACAAACTCCAAATTTGATAAGGTTTCATGAATAAACTGTTTAAGATACTAGAAACGTACAAGCATTCATAGATGAGTTACCATGAGAGACACCGAAGTACCTGCAAGGTTAAATTATCAATCCAACTAATTCTTCCAAAAACCTTCTTCCTTGCAATTATGATAAGTTTTTGTCATCTTTTGGTCATGGGTTCAGTTTCAGTCTTAAAGTGTTTTGGAAGTATTATCATTTCTGTTGATTTTTTGAAAGTCTAAACATGTAATATTTGTTCCTGAAACATCCTTTTTTCTCTTCCTATTTTGCAAATTATCTTCAATTTGCCAAACTATTAAGCACTGATATTTCAAACACCTCTTGAATCAGTCACATAATCGTATCCGATACAATTGTCATTGGACAGTCAATATTCGTGGTTACATGTTGTCATGATAGTTCATGCATACTTGTACATATTACTCTGCTTGTCCAAATGTGTCTAATCTCCCGCTTTCCAGAGAAATGCTGGTTGGGATCTCTGTATGATGTCTTGGATGTGATTATAAGTACACATCTTTGTCAATGTTTCCCCAACTTTTCTGTCCTGCTTCTCACTGTTGTTTTTGCATGCTAATATGACGTATCCATCTATTTTCTCTTTCCTTTGTCTTTTGATTTTGCTCATAAGTACAACAATGACTTCTTAGTGGTGGTCTGAAATTGATAATTTTTGAAATATAGTTCTAAATATACTAAATTGATGTGTTATATATATATATATATATATATATATATATATATATATATATATATATATATATATATATATATTATTTATTTAGTCAGACTTGTCAATAATGCAGAACAAGTCATCAATTAGAAGTGTAATTGTACACACGAAGCTGTCTGATTTTAATGTTGAAGCCCCTTTTTAGCACCTAAAATAATTATCTATCAAGATATGATCGAGCTCAGTTTGTGCTATTTGTTCTGTCAACTCATCACAATCAACAATCTTATTGATACTCAAATTGTTTTAACATTCCCCCACTTTTTTAATAAAATTGGCTTATGGATGTACATCAAGGACAGGGCGATAATGTTTCTATGCATATTATGGTTACTCAAAGAACTTATAACTAGATATGATTATTTTACCAGGGCCATAATGTTGAGCTGTCATAAGTATATATGACTTTATTTTGCAGTTATCATTGGGTATTTTCTAGAATGGTGACAAGATGCTTATTCAATACACTTCATATTACCTTCTTTACTACAACTGTTACTTGGCCTGCAATTTTTAACTGTCATGGGCTTGATTCCCAACTCTGACCCTTCCCCTACGAAGAAAGAGTCAGCAAAAACTAAAAAAAAAGGGACAGGATGAAGATTTAAGGGTGGTTGTGTGAATTACTCTCAACTTCTTTCCATTGCTTGGTCCCTAACATGCACCAAAACCTTTTATATTCAGGAAAACCTTTGCAAAGCTAATGCATGGCAGAGAACACAGCCTACAGCTGATGTTGTTTCTCTCTTGTCTGAGATAAGGATTTGTACGGGCAAAAATGACTGTTGGTCTGGTACAAAAACTGCAAATATTCCCGCAGTCATGGCTGCAGCTGCTGCAGCATCTGGAGGAAACTTGAAATTGACTGAAGCATTCAACTTGGAGGTGCTCGGTACTGGTATGGTTAGTGCAACGGTAAAGTGTAACCATGCAGGAGAAATCGCTGGCATGAGAAGGCTGTATGAAAGCATAGGTGGCCTTGACAACATGCCAGCAATTGATAAAAGTCTTAATCTTGACCTTCCAGTGCTGGAATCTGGAGCGTCAGTACAACATCCACAATCCAAAAATGAATCCTTCAATGAAAAATTACTTTCCAGGTTTGTGCATCTGCTCCAGAAATTTGTAAACATTGCGGAAAAAGGTGGGGAAGTGGATAAATCATCATTTCGCGAAACTTGTTCTCAAGCAACTGCATTTATTCTTTCCCATCTGGTAAATCTACTTTGTTTATGTTTCCATACCAATAAATAAACTAAATTCATGTGCTTTTTTGTGTTTAATTTTGCTGTAACATATGTTTCTCAGGATTCAGATTCAGAATCCAACATTGAGAGCTTTTTCAACTTCTCCGTCTTCTTTGCTGGTGTCCAGCCTACATAAGCACACCTGACGCCATGGAGACTGGTGTGTATATCTGGACATGGTTAGTTTCAGCTGCACCTCAACTGGGTTCCCTTGTCCTTGCTGAGCTTGTGGATGCATGGTTGTGGACAAAAGACACCAAACGAGGCCTTTTTGCATCTGAAATAAGGTGTTCTGGACCTTCTGCAAAATTAAGGCCTCACCTTGTTCCTGGAGAGCCTGAGACGATGCCTGAGAAGGATCCTGTTGAACAGATAATGGCTCACAGACTGTGGCTTGGATTTTTAATTGACCGATTTGAGGTAAGAGATTACATCTTTGGGTTTGCATGCCTTTTAAGCCTTCAAACTTTATATTGTATTTATCTGGTAGGTATAATCTAAACAGATGCTTGAAGTTGACAATGTTGCATGTTTTCATGAACTTGCAATGTTTAAGCAATTGGTGACTGTCGTTTGATTTAGTGCTACTTGCAGGTTATACTTCCTTAATCATCTAGTCCTTAATATTCTGTCATTAAATGACCTTTTATGAAATTCAGAGCAAAAGATGCAGTTAAGAGTCTTTACCATGTCTGCTGACTTATGTTTATTAAGAAAACTGGACTTGGTTTCATTGATGGAGCAATGTTGGCTGCCTATTTGATGTGGGGCAACCTTATCTCTTGAGATATAACACAAAATTTGGTTCTGAGCAGCAGAATAATATGGACATTCAAGACTGATATTATCCAATTGTACAGGTCAAACAAAGAGGAAAACATTAGGTTGCGAGGGAAATATGACAGGTATTGAATGTACAAAATTTAAAATTGAAGAAGCCAAGAATAAACAACTTTGGGCTGTTCTATGGTGCTGTTAACAGTATCCGAGAACAGCTACTTCAGGCATTGCACCGAGATCCCATGACCTTACACCAAGGGCTTCATAGTCAGATAAAGCTTTGAAATTTAATTATCAAATCTTTCAATAACATTAGAGTATTACAAGGCTTTTATATGGACTAGAGAAATCCCAGACATATCAGGACTTTAACTTCTCATACAGAAGCTTGTTAATTACCTACCATAATAGTTCTAATGACTTTAGAAAGACAAGAATTGACCACAATTCCTGGAAAAATAGAATTCCAGAAGAATACTTGGAAAAATTAATTGATATCTAATTGATAAAGACTCTAACAAAGACTGGATAAGAGTTGTCCTGGGATGTAAAATAACTTTGTAGTAGCTTTTTTTTCCTAATGCCTCTTATTGCGTGCATATATATAAATCTATCAGTTTATTTGTATGTTATAAGTGTCATTTTAAACCATTTTTCTCCCTTGCAATGTTACCTTGTATTTCTCTTGCAATTTGTCTGAAATAACTATTAAGGATCTTGGCTCCTTTTATTTATTTATTTTTTATTTTTTGGCTTAATTCTAAAGTTAAAGAAATTGACTATAGCTTTCGTTCAACAAGTCCACTAAATAACTATTGCCTCAAACACTTCGCCTTTTTCCCCTCGTGCATCATTTTTCTATTTTCACTAGTTTTTAAATTTTCCCGTGCCTTCATCTTAAATGATCTCCTTGAATTATGACATCTACCATCTTATCCTAAAAATTTTGGTTTATTTCATGATTCAAAAAACCATTGACTGCTGTTGCTGTTCAAATTATTGTGCTTCTTAATGTAACATTTTTGCATGCTTAATGCTATTTTGTGGTAGTCACAGGTCAACTATTGAGTTCTTTTTGGCAAAATATAATGTGAAGAACTTCAAGAAGGTTTTAATATATGTAGAATTTACCTTTTGTTTTCTCATCTTGGACAATGATATTAAATTCAAAGAAGATAAACCATAGAGGACTTATTTTTTGAAATCATTATAGAGAGTAGAGAGTTGTTTAGACTAAAAATGTCATTTAATTGTCAAGGAAAGAAAAGAGAAATTGAAATGACACAAATGTAATCTGATTTAGTTTTTCAAGTTGGTTCTACCTTATTGATGCAACAAGCAGTCATTGTTTATGTACTGATGCTTACACATGTGATGTTACCATCATTGCATGAGATTTTTTCAGAGATCAACAACTTTATTCTTGTAACAGTAGAATCTCGTAGTCATCCTATAATTGGTACTTGATACATGCAACTACTTAAAGTGCTGAAGTGCCCTTTCTTTTTGTTATTTTAACTGTTTAGGTAGTTCGACATCACAGTGTTGAGCAGCTTTTGTTACTTGGTCGGATGTTACAAGGGACAACAAAACTTCCCTGCAGTTTCTCCCGGCATCCTGCTGCCACAGGAACCTTTTTCACTTCTATGCTTTTTGGCCTAAAATTTTGCTCATGCCAGTCACAAGGGAATCTCCAGAACTTCAGAAGCGGTCTTCAGTTGCTGGAAGATAGGATTTATATGTGAGTCTCACTAAGAAATATTCAGTTATTAACTTATTATCTGCATTTAAATGCCATATTTCTTGAACTTTTCTGCAATCGACCATTTTTGTGTTATTTTTTGAAATCAGTTGCCTATCAATTAATTATTCTAAATTTGAGGAAACTGATGCTTATGCTTGTGAGTGGAATTTTTACTAGTGTATATACGTAGCAGAAAAAAAAAATTACGAGTGAGAAAAAATATGTATGTTGGACCTATGTGGAAATGCACTTAGAATACCATACATAGTAGTGTTGTTTCTATAAATAGTTCAACCCACTTGAATACATGTCCCTGAATTTCAGGTGACAATATGTCTCCAACATGATTTTGCTGTTTTTGCTGCAGAGATCAAACTCGTGCATCAGTTTTATTTAAATCCTTGAAGATGTAGTGCTACATTTTCTATTTAGGCCTATGTGCTCTGTTGAATGAATGGATGTTATTATATAAATTTTTATTAGAATTGACAAAATTTTCTCATCTATCCGAACATGTGTGCTGACATGCCTTTAACAAATTCTGTAGTAATATACTGTCACCTGCATTTCTAGGATGGAGTCCAACGTGAGTCCTATAATATTATGTGGCTGTCCATCTTTACTATTAAAATCCTTAATTTGATAGCCCAATCACTATTTTGTTTTAGCTCTTTAGTGCTCTTCTATAATTAATTCTCTTTTTCACATAAAATTACTATATCTTTAAGCTAAGTTGTAGCATTTTATTGTTTATCCCCTAGATTGTAAGCACCTTTAAGTACGTTGTTTGCAGAAAACTCAGGGATTCTTTCTTTCTTTCCAAATACAGGACCTCTTTAGGGTGGTTTGCTCACGAACCTGAATGGTATGATTTGAATAACAACAATTTTGCTCAGACTGAAGCCCAATCCCTTTCCGTATTTGTCCATCATCTTCTAAATGAGCGAGTGGACTCTTCCCAGCTTGATTCGAATGGACGGGGACTTGAATATGGTAGCTCTATGAATGATGTGGTAAGATAATTATAACCAATATTCGGCTTCTACATTATTTGACTTTCATGTCAGAAGAATAACCTTCTGGTTGCTTCAATTAAATCTTTTTATTTTAGCATGCAGTTTATGATGCTACTTATAATCAATTATTCTGTTCTTTCTGCAGAAGGATCAATATCACCCAGTCTGGGCTCAGATGGGGAACTATGCTGTTGAGCGAGAAAAGAGGAGGCAGTTACTTCTGATGTTATGCCAGCATGAGGCGGATAGACTTGAGGTTTGGGCACAACCTGTTGGCTCCAAGTAATTCTCACTGGATTTTGATTCCTTTCATTACATTAATTAATTATTTATTCCATTTGATTGACTGATAATCAACATCAGGATTTTAATCCACTTATGTAATTGCACATTGTTCAGGGAGAACAGTTCTCGGCTTAAAATTAACTCTGAGAAATGGATTGAATTTGCTAGAACGGCTTTCTCTGTTGACCCTCGAATTGCTTTATCCTTGGCTGCTAGATTTCCAACAAATTCTGCTTTGAAGGCCGAAGTCACCCAACTGGTTCAAGTATGTTTATTGAGTTTGCTGGAGCTAGAATAAGAAAATAAATTAGAATCTTAGCATGGACTTTCCAAATTTGTGCTCGTAAAAGTAAATTTTGACTCTTGATTCTTGAAAAGCAATGCTATAGCTTTATTTATTGCTCTTAAAGTTGATAGTTGATGATTTATAGTTCCGTTAACTGTTAGGTTTAAGTTTAATATTTCTGTACAATTTTAGTACTTTTGTACAATAAAATATTCTCCAGATATTTCAATAGTTGTACTTAAATAAAAGACACAATTTAGCATACCATGTGAAAACACCCATATTGTTTCTCTTACTATCACTTTGATGTTGGTGCTTTCAAATATATGTTGCAGTCACATATATTGGAGATCCGCAGCATTCCTGAAGCTTTGCCTTATTTCGTTACCCCTAAAGCAATAGACGAAAATTCCACACTTCTGCAACAATTGCCACACTGGGCAGCTTGTTCAATCACACAGGCTTTGGAGTTCCTTACTCCTGCATATAAAGGCCATCCACGAGTCATGGCTTATGTTCTCAGGGTGTTAGAGTCATATCCACCTGAGCGAGTGACTTTCTTCATGCCTCAGTTGGTGCAGGCTCTAAGATATGATGAAGAGGTGGGTATCATTTTCCATGAAAATGGTCTGACAACCTGAAGAGGTTGATCCTAATAAAACTGAAAGTTCATTACTACCAGACAAACTTTGATGGGGATTTTCCCCTCTATTATTGATATCATTATTATCAGATGTCACAGTTATTGTCATCTGTGCAATATTTGTGAAAAGACACCTCCGTATGTAATTCATACCTTTAGCAAACAACTTGTGCTTGACATATCACCTTAAAAGAGGGAAGAAATAGATAATAAAAAGAGAAATCTAATTATAAGTTCTGCAATTTGTAGCTTCTCATCCGTTCAATCCCTAACTACGTTGCATCAATACGATCTCTATCTTGCACCTGCATCTAACATCATATGATATTCTAAGTTCATATTCTTAATGATTCTAACTTGCAGAGGTTGGTTGAGGGATACCTGCTTAGAGCTGCACAAAGGAGTGATATTTTCGCCCATATCTTGATATGGCATTTACAGGTGGGAAAACTATTAATTTAATTTTTCATTTGCTACTGGATGAGTTATGGACTTATAGTTACTCTGCAAGACATTGTGATTATACTTTAGCTTGTATATAACAAACATCACGAGAAAAATTGCAGGGTGAGAATTGTGTTCCGGAGTCGGGAAAAGATGCAGCCTCTGCAAAGGTACGCTTGTTTGCCTACAATGAATTGATTTTTCAACACTAGTGGAAGATGAAAATGTGTTTCTACCCAATTGCATGTTTATAGAATCTTGGTTGCTACCCCCATTATGCAAATTGATAATAATCATTGTACTTAACTGGAAAGATTATGCATACTTTGCTAATTTCTCTTTTACTTGTCTCCTATGTGCTTTTGGAATTTTTGTTTAAAAATGCTTGTATGGTTGTTAAAAATTTCCATTTTCAGTTATTTCTTAAACAACATACTAATATCTATTGGTTGAGTTGACTGTTGACTGATGATAACAATACTATTTGCATATTAGTATAGACATGTATTAAGAAGTTATTAACTGCCAAATTATTTTCTCTTACCTATTGGTTTTTCTATCTATGTTTAGTTTCCTATTAACTTTTTCCTGTTCTCTCTGTGTTTAAATATGTTGACGCACTTGCTGTGATGATGAATGCCATTGAAAGGTTCTTTGGATTTTTGTTCTCCATAAGTCGGCATGCATTTAGTTTAGGATATTCGAAATTTGCCTTCAATATCCGGGGCAGTTCATATATCTTTAGGGTTATTCTTTTAAAGAATGGTTTTTTGATGGGGAAAATCTGCCCTTGTTTCTGGGTAAAGAACCTTTTGACAGCAACAGATATCATGGGCTAAGTCAATTGTTATTGCAATAATCTGACATGCTTTAGCATCTACCTAGGTGTTTTCAAGATATAGTCAATCTGAGCAGATCTAAATTTGTTCCCAAATATCCCATGGCACATCCGCTCATGGCTTCTGATGGTGGGGATATTCGTGTTAGGGAAAAAACTTACAATGTTCAAATGTAACAATATATTTTTTCCCTTTTACCGTGCAATTACCGTGCAATTAAAATGAATGTTATCAACTTAACCCAAGCAATATAAATACCAGAATAATTAATAAAGCTAAATAACACCAGAATTATTCTTTAACGTCGTAAAACTCTTTAAGATAAAGGAAAAATTGACAGAGCAAACCGACAGAAATCCACTATCAATTGAATAAATATTACAATATTTCTTTTCTAGATTTATGCCCTAAATCAAAAGGTAATTCAACACACCAAATCAACAATACTTTATTAGCTAACTACAATAACCATCATCTAACACAATAGATGGAACTCCAAAAATATAAAGCCAATAAATGAGAGAAGGATCTCACTAAATAATCAATGGTGGAATACAAGAGTTGAAAAAGAAAGCCCAAAAATTTGTGTCCAAATTTTTCTTGTCAAATAACTTTTTCTCCACCTCATTTTAATTTTCTCGTGTGCCCTTTTTGTTCTCTGCTTGTTCTCTGTTCTCAAAAAACCAAGAAACAAAGAATGCATGTATATATTGTTTCTCTGTGTCACGATTCACTCTCTCTATCTCTACTGTGGGTGTTTGTATATATATATATCCAATTCCAGAAACCAATTCTAATTAAATTAGAATTGTTTGACCAAAATTGCAGCATTGGTCCTTAGATTTAAATTAGAATTTCACTTAAATCAAAAATTATTTAATTTTCATGGCTGGACCCATTTAATTAAAAAAAAATTGGGTCTAATAATTTAAAACCCAACAATCTCCCCCTCCAATCCATGAGGAAGGTACACCATAAAACTCCAGTCAATCACTTGGAGTTCATCCCTGCCTGCTCGGTACAAAACATAAACTTATGCTCGGTAACAACATTGGTCAACATATCGACAATATTTTCATTAGTGTGAATCTTTTCCAACTATAAATATTTTCTTCAAGTGCTCCACACATCCAATGATATCTCACATCAATGTATTTGGTGCGAAAATGATATGTGAAATTCTTGTTCAACTCATGAGCGCTCTGACTATCACAATAAATGATGTACTCACTTTGCTTCACATTCAGCTCCTTAAGAAATCTTTTCATCTATATCATCTCTTTTTCTGCTTTAGTCACTGCTATATACTCAGCCTCAGTAGTGGATAAAGCTACATATTTTTGCAGTTTTGACTGTCAACAAACAGCTCTCTTTGCAAAAGTAAACAAGTACCCGGATGTAGATTTTCCGCTATCAAGATCTTTGGCCATATCTGCAGATCTCAGATATCCTATTAAAACTGGTTGAGCTCCTTCGAAACCCAAACACAAAATAGATGTTCCTCTAAGATACTGCATGATCCATTTTACTATTTTCCAATGATCTTTACCAGGATTAGACAAAAATCTACTTACCACACCAACTGCATGTGCAATATCTGGTCGAGTACATACCATGGCATACATCAAACTACCAACTGCTGAAGAGTAGGAAACTACTTTCATTTTCTTCTTTTTTTCACTAATCGAAGGACATGATCTTTTGGCGAGTTTGAGATGACCACCAAGAGGTGAGCTAACTGACTTAGCTCCTTTCATACTGAACCTTTCAAGTACCCGCTCAATATATTTTTCTTGTGGTAGCCACAACCTCTTGAGACTTTCTATCCCAAACTATCTCCATGCCCAAGATTTATTTAGCCATCCCCAAATTCTTCATATCAAACGACTTATGCGCTTCTTTCAATTTCTTAATCAACCTCAGATCCTCGCCACTATGAGCATGTCATCGACATAAAGCGATAAAATAATGAACTTGTCACCGGAAAAGATATGATGTAAACACAAGAATCAAGTCGTCCTCGTGTACTCGACTCGCCATAAAAAAGCAAAAGTTTTTGTGTATCTTTCAAGGCTGCTGCTTGCTTGAGCCGTCTAAACTCTTTTCTTCAATTTGCACACAAGGTGTTCTTTTCCCCTTTGTTTAAAACCTTCGGTTGTAACATATAAATCTCTTCTTCTAAGTCACCATGTAGGAAGGTAGTCTTCACATCAAGTTGTTCCATTTCCAAATCTTCACTAGCTTCTAAACCCAAAACAACTCTGATAGATATCATTTTCACAACAGGAGAAAAGATCTCATCAAAATCAACACTATATTTCTGGCCAAAGCCTTTAACAACCAATCGAGCCTTGTACTTCATCATATCACCATTGCCATCTCGTTTGATTTTGTATACCCATTTGTTCCTCAATGCTTTTCTACCCTTAGGAAGATTTACTAACTCATATGTATCATTCTTTTTCAAAGAATTCATCTCTTATGTCATTACTTTCATCTAATGGACTTTATCACTGTGAATTTGTGCCTTTGAAAGTCTCTCCGAATCTTCATCAGTAGTAAGCAAAATGTAGTCAGAAGTAGGATACCTAGAAGATGGTATGTGCTCTCTAGTAGACCTCTTAACATGTGATTCTTCATCTAGAATCGCTCCCCGATTAGCAATCTCATCAACAGCATATCACCACGAGCAATGTCATCAACATCATCATCGTGGGAACTATATTATCTCCAACAATAGGGCATGTGTTGGAGATATGAGATCGAGAGCAACTGCAGCCACTCTCTTCAGTCGCTCAACTTTATTAAAGTCATTAATCGTCTGCTTCATGAAAAATCACAACTCTACTTCTCACAGTCTTCTTTTTTTCTGAATCCCAAAATTTATAGCTAAACTGTTCATCACCATAGCCAAGAAAAATACAAAGAGTACCTCTATTATCAAGCTTTAACCTATGTTCCTTAGGCACGTGCACAAATGCCTTACACCCAAACACCTTCAAACTTCAAACGAGAGTAGGATATATCTTTACCACTCTACACTCTTTCTGGAATATCAAAATCTAAAGAAATAGAAGGAGATCTATTGATCAAGTAACAAGCAGTCTGAACTGCTTCACCCCAAAAAATTTTAGGTAGCTTAGCTGTCTTTAACATGCATCTAACTCTATCAAGAATGGTACGGTTAATTCTTTCCGCCACACTATTATGTTGAGGAGTACTTTTTTCTGTAAACTCATGTCGAATCCTAAATTTTAAGCAATACTCCCCGAACTCACGTCAAGTGTATTCTCCACCATTATCCGTTCTGAGACCTTTCACAGGCTTCCCTGTTTCTCTTTCTACCATGGTATGAAACTACTGAAAACACCAAACACTTGATCCTTAGATTTTAGAAGATATACCTATAGTTTCTTAGAAGCATCGTCAACAAAGGTAACAAAATATTTGTTTCCACCCAAAAAAGCCACATCACCAGGAAAGCACACATTAGAATGTACTAGTTCTAAAATATCTTATTTTCTTCTGAAAGAGCCACTAAAAGAAAATCTATGTTGTTTACTATGTTGCTCTGACTCTTCAAAATGGCAGCAAGCACCGGTGTCGACCGACCACCGCGACCTAAATCTGGATCGAATCCTTGGTTTTTCACTTGGACACGGCGAAAGCGGCGGCGAAGATGGAGACTTGGCGTTGAAAGGGAAAAAGACAAGAGAAGGTGAAAGGAAGAAGACAAGAAAGGTCGAAAACCATTGTTGATCGATTTGTTGCGGTGGAAAGAAGAAGAAGACGATCACGATGCTTGGAGAAGAGGCTGCTGGAGAAGACGTTGCTGCTTGGAGAAGACGCTGCTGCATTTTGTTTTGTTTTTAGGGTTAAAGGATATGGATTTAAATGGAAAATGGGCTTTCTTGGGCCATTTGTTTTTAGGGTTAAAGGATATGGATTTAAATGGAATATGGGCTTTTTTGGGCCAAAAAATTATTGGGATTTGGTTGGGCTAAGGTTTTAGTTTAAATTTTTTTAATTGTAAAAATATCCCAGTAATTTTAATATCAATTATAGTAATTTTAATATCAATTGTAAGAAGGTGTATGAAATTTTAAAGACTATATTAACAAAAATAAAATATATTTTACAATATAAAAATAAAAACGAAAATTAATAATTAAATTAAAAATACTTTAATATTATTTTAAACTAATTTCTATAAAAAAAAAATTATTTTAAAAAAATATGTAAAACATATCCCCGTACCCGTGTCTGAAATTTGGACCCTTTTTAGCCGTATCCCCGTATCTTAGATTTTAGAAGAAGAAGAATCTGACACTTAAATACGTACCCGCACCCGACACCCGTACCCGAGTCCGAGTAACATAGGTTGTTTACCATATAAACAATGATCACATCGGTTTAGAGACATACCATTGGCTAAGAAAATGACTGTCTTCTTAGCCAGAACCTAGAACCCCTTTTCACTCATGTGGCCGAGCCTCTTGTGCTAGAGTTCGAGAGAAGAATCTTCAATTGCATTCAACCCATTTTTATAAGCTTTCCCATAAGTCTTGTATAACGTGCAACAAGCTTTCTTTCTAGCAATAACCAAAGAGTCTTTTGACAATTTCTATTTCAAATCATCGAAGTTGTTGTGATAACCTTGCCGATCAAGAGCATTAACTGAAATTAGATTAAGGCGCATTTCAGGAATGTGCCTCACATCTTTCAACATCAAGGTACAGCTAACATCTGTTTGCAAGTGAATGTTGCCAATCCCTACAATCTTAGATTGACTAGTATTTCTCATTTTCATGATACCAAAATCACGTACTGTGTAATTAGCAAACAAATTTATGTTTGAAGAAACATGATAAGAAGCATCGCTATCAACAATACATTCAATATTAGGATTACCTATGTATATGCACTTCTGCTCTCCACAAGAAAGTATATCATCACTATTAGATACAACAATTTGTAGTGTTTTGTGTCTCTCTTTCTTCTGATTGCTATATTCCTTTTGCTCTCTCAACCAAAATCGACAATTTCTTTTAATATGACCCTCTTTGCCACAACGATAACAAACAACCTTTTTGTCTTTTGATTTTGATCTGCCTCTTGACTTGTTGTAACTTCTTTGCCATCTATTCTTGTTCCTTCCTCTATCCTCTATAACAAGAGTCATGCAAGATCATCTCGAACTCCATGACGTGTACTACTGATTTTCTTCTTATTTCCTCATTCTCGCATACTGCCTTTTACTGAGTCCATAGTCAAAACACCATCGCTGATGAGTTCTTGATGACCACAACAAATGTCTCCCAACTATCTGGCAAAGAACTCAAAATCAACAAAGTTTGTAATTCCTCTTCAAGAATCATATCCATAGTATCTAACTGATTTATGATATTTTGAAAATTGTTCAATTGCTCTCACACTCACGCCTTTCTTTATATTTCATGTTGACCAAGTCTCTAATTAAAAAGACTTTTAGATGCGCTTTTCTTCTCAAACATAGACTCTAATTTTGACCACAATTTATGAACATTAGTCTTTTGTGCCACGTGATGAAATACACTATTATCTACCAATTGTTTGATAGTCCTAATAGTTTTTCTATTCTGAGTTTACCATTACTTTTCTGCAATGTCAACTGGTTTAGCCTCATCACCCTCAATAGATTTATACAAATCCTTACAATAAAGGATATATTTCATTCTAGGCTTCCAAGTTACCCAATTATAATCGATCGGTCTAATCATATCACTACCAACCGATTCCTCCATTTTAATCCACACAACCCAACCCGAGCTTTGATACCGCTGTTAGGGAAAAAACTTACTATGTTCAAATGTAACAATATATTTGTTCTCTTTTATCGTGCAATTAAAATAAATGTTATCAATTCAACCCAAGCAATATAAATACCGTAATAATTAATAAAGTTAAACAATACCAGAATTATTCTTTAACGTCGTAAAACCCTTTAAGATAAAAGAAAAATCGACGGGGCAAATCGAAAGTAATCCAGTATCAATTGAATAAATATTACAATATTTCTTCTCTAGATTAATGCCGTAAATCAAGAGGTAATCCAATATACCATATCAACAATACTTTATTGGCTAACTACAATAACTATCATCTAACACAATAGATAGAACCCCAAAAATATAAAGCCAATAAAAGAGAGAAAGATCTTACCAAATAATCAATGGTGGAATACAAGAGTTAAAGAAGAAAGCCGAAAAATTTGTGCCCAAATTTTTCTTGTCAAATAACTTTTTCTCCACCTCCTTTTAATTTTCTGCATGTGCCATTTTTGTTCTCAAGAAACCAAGAAACAGCCGTTGCATGTATATTTGTTTCTCTGCCTGTCACGATTCTCTCTCTCTCTGCCTCTGCTGTGGGTGTTTGTATATATGTATATCCAATTCCAGAAATCTAATTAGAATTGTTTGACCAAAATTGCAGCGTTGGTCCTTAGATTTAAATTAGAATTTCACTTAAATCTAAAACTATTTGATTTTCATGGGCTGGACCCATTTAATTAAAAAAAAATAATTGGGTCTAATAATTTAAAACCTAACAATACGTATGAATTCATGCATACCTACTTTTTAGTTATGCTTATTGAGAGGTGCCTCTTTACAACATTCTGTTTATAGCATTACCATTTTGCCTCTAATGCAAGTTAGTAGCTTCAGAGTATAGATTGTTTATATTCGTTTTCTGCCTCTAATGTGTATGCTCATAGCAAGGGGTGTGTATATGTTTGCAGTACATATTGATTAACGCTACTTTTTTTTTCTTGCACAAAACTTAAGATCTATAGATGTTGCTTTGGACTGAACTCAGGATATTGGCAAATATTTTTGTTACAATATTAGTCACGGGTTTTTTCCTTTTAGTTTTCCTTAAGATCTTTGAGTGTTCACATGCTTATATTTCGTGAAGGGATACTTTAATGTTTTCTTTAGGGGTCAGTTTTGCAACCTTCTTCAGCTGATTTATTCTCCAATAACCATTGCTTATGTTATAGAAGTGAACTGTGAAGTTTACTTCCATTTAGCAACATTAATATATACTGTCATTTCGTGAATTCTGCTTAATTCTGATAAAAAGTTTTCACTGTCAAAATGTTATTTGTTATGCATATTGGTTTATGCTAGTTTTTCTGAATGCATATTATTTTTGTTTGCAGAATAGCATGTTCCTAGCACTACTACCGGTTGTTAGACAGCGAATTATTGATGCTTTCAATCCTAAAGCCCTTGACATATTCAATAGAGAATTTGATTTCTTTGACAAAGTAACATCTATATCAGGTGTCCTCTTTCCACTTCCAAAGGAGGAAAGGCGAGCTGGCATAAGGAGGTATATTTTTTTCTTTTTCTTTTTTCCTATTTTCCTGAAAGTTTTTCTGATTTACTTTTAGAGTTTTCTATATTCACGTGCCTATGCTGTCTGAATCGGCTACAAGTTTAACATTTTTCTTATGTTGAAACAGGGAATTGGAGAAGATTGAAATGGATGGAGATGATCTCTATCTACCGACAGCTCCTAATAAACTTGTCAGGGGTATTCAAGTTGATAGTGGAATTCCTTTACAATCAGCTGCAAAAGTTCCTATAATGATCACATTTAATGTCGTGGATCGCGATGGAGATCACAGTGATGTAAAGCCCCAAGCTTGTATTTTTAAGGTATAATAATTATTCTTGTTTCTTTTGTGTAAAACAGCACGAGTTGTCTGAAATTGGAATGGGTCGAAGCAGGAATATTAAAAAAAATAACTAAAGCTTTATACAAACCAACACATTTCTTTATTTTTCCTGATATTTGTCTAATTGCTTGTGTCCTCCTACATGTATCCGAGGATAACTAATAAATCTCAGTTTAGTAAGTGCTTTTTTAGGTTTTTGCTTGAAACCCTACATTTTTAATGTCCTGAAACAAGGAAAATATTGCCCAAAAAACGAAGAAATTTCTCTGAAGATTTTCCTCAGTAGAAATTGTGGATGTGATTAAATAATTTTATAAACATAGAATGTTAACTTTGGATCTATTCAATTGGCATGAATGGTTCATATGGTTGATTATAATGTAGTGAACCTTTTGATGTGTGGATTGATGTATGCGTTACATGGATAAGTTTGGACAAACTTAAAACATATTTGAAATCACCTCATAGGAAAAGGAACATGATATTAAACAGGAGATGAAGATGAATTCATGTACCATGGTAGATCTTATGGGGGTCAAAATCTTTTGGCACAACCATGTCGAAGTTTTGGAAGGCCTTGTCAGTGTGATTAGAATCCCAGGATATTTCTCCCACTTGTTCTGCCTTCTGAAGTCACCATCTCGTTTAAACCTCGCCTTGGGAATAATTAATTAAACAAATTTTTTGATTAATTGATCATTAAAGCATAATAATTCAGTTATTTATGTTACTCCAAATCTTTAATTGTTTATATTCCTCTAAATCTTCCATTTATATTCTCCCATATCCTCCTTCAAAAGGAAACCATCAAGAGTTCATGTCAAAACTGACACTTCTGAGATTAAGCAAACAAAAGTTTCTCATGATTTCTTTTCTGTGATCAAGTCATATGGAAGAATGGCCACATTCAGCCCACAACTCATTGGGGTTGTCACTAAGTCCTGATGTAAATAAACATATATTACAACTTCTAGTCACCAAATACCATTTTTGGAACCAGTTATTAAATATTTTCCTTGTAATCCACAAGTTATAAGAAAACAAAATTTTACAAGAAAATGGTCATTAACTGAAGGTGTGTTGAAATTTTGATCAGACACATAACAAAAGACTGCCTGTCAAATCTAAAATGTCAAGGGATAAGTCTAAGCAGAGATTTTGATTGCCTAGCACGTATATTGTTTGAAATCATAAATAGTATGATTTTGTATTTACGGGAATAGGATAAGTACCCTATTTAAATAGTATTCTTTAACCTTGGTTTGCAATGTAATGTAGTGTGGGGCTTTGTGATATTAAATCTGTGCAGCTTTATTTCATTTTCTGTTTGTTTTCCGTGAGAAGAAAAGCCATTAAATAGGCAGTCAATGCAAGTTGACATATGTAGGGATTTGATCTGGAATTTTGAAATTAGTGCAAGTTTTACTTTTACATTTTTACTATGCATTGTTTGATTGAGCTCTTTTGGAACATAGGTGGGAGATGACTGCCGACAAGATGTTCTTGCTTTACAAGTTGTTTCACTTTTGAAGGACATCTTTGAAGCTGTTGGACTTAAACTGTATCTGTTTCCTTATGGAGTTCTCCCAACTGGTCCAGAGAGAGGAATTATTGAGGTCAATCTACGTTTAACTTCAGCTTGCTCGTGCATGAATGTGTTTGGTTGTGTCTTCATGCAATGCAAGTCTTAATCTGAAATTTGTATGTGTGAGTAGTGCCTGATGAATGTTTGCTTGTATTCTCATTTCCTTGCACATTTATGCTTTCAGATGTTGCTCACAGAAAAATTGGACATACCTGCTGGGTAGTCATTTGCTGTTTCACATATCCAATTTTCTGCTTGTTTGATATGCTCAACTGCATCCTTGCATTCAAATTTTATTTTCATTCCTCTTCTGTTCCTCATCCATTATGTTATTGACATGTGTACTTTTTCATTTTGACAGTGCTGTATAAGTACAAAATGCTTATGCAGCAAATAAAATAAACCATCTTAGGAAGCATGAGGAGGCTGGCAAGAAATATGTTTCATGGTTATCAGAGTAGGCATTGTTTTCTATTGGTGAATGTCGATAGTACACTCTAGGTCATATAACATGCTGCATTTTGTGTAATTAGCTAACATTGTGATCAGTTTCTCTAGCTGAAACATGTTCTATATCCATGGGCTTTATTGATCTTCTTTGTGGTTTTTGAGGATAATTTAGCTAATGTTTATGAGATCTTCTCACTGCAACTCCCAGTCTACAGTGTTGTAAGAATTTTTCGTCGTCATGTCATATTGCCCTTCTGGTTCTGCAGGTCGTGCCCAATACACGAAGCAGGAGTCAGATGGGTGAGACCACCGATGGTGGCTTATTCGAGATTTTTCAACAAGACTTTGGGCCTGTTGGTTCGCCCAGCTTTGAAGCTGCTCGTGAGAACTTCCTCATTAGCAGTGCTGGTTATGCAGTTGCTAGCCTCTTGCTTCAACCAAAGGATAGACATAATGGGAATCTTTTGTTTGACAGGTAAGCAGTTTATTGTATCTCCTTTGTATTCTGGTTCAAACCATGTCATATAAGAGTTTTAACCAATATCTTTCTTTGATTGCAGTGTGGGTAGGCTTGTTCATATTGATTTTGGTTTTATACTGGAAACTTCACCAGGAGGAAATATGCGATTTGAAAGTGCCCACTTTAAACTGAGTCATGAGATGACTCAACTACTCGACCCATCTGGAGTAATGAAAAGTGACACTTGGTACCAATTTGTAAGGTAAGTATTGAAGTTTCAGACTGATCAATGGATCTTCTTCTCTTTCTGTTTTATCGGACCTGTTATGCCAAGTTGCCAACTCGCATTTCGTTTGTGCAGCTTGTGCGTGAAGGGTTACCTTGCTGCACGCCGCTATATGGATGGCATCATAAACACAGTGTTAATGATGCTAGACAGTGGATTGCCTTGCTTCAGCAGAGGCGATCCGATTGGAAATCTTCGCAAAAGATTTCATCCCGAAATGAGTGAGCGCGAGGCAGCCAATTTTATGATCCGCATATGCACTGATGCATACAATAAGTGGACAACTGCTGGTTATGATTTGATTCAGTATTTGCAACAGGGCATTGAAAAATGAGGTACAATCTGCCTTCAGCCGTACATCTTTGATTTCTTGTAAGTTTTTGGTCTCTTCTGGTTGTATTGCTTAGTCTGGAAGCAAATTTTTTCCCCTTTCGATTGTAAAAGTATAGGTTGTAGCTCGATGAAAATTGAAGTTTTAATAAACATATAAAAACAATTTTGTTGCCGGAAATATTTGTTAAGTAAGTGAAAATTACTCATTAGCTTGTATAGGCCTTGTGGGTTCTTTGATTACTTGGGTTTAAACCTTTCACCTAAATTTCATATTATTTCATTGTTTTACTTGCAAATCGAAGAGCATCATTTAAAATAAAAGATTCAGTGAATATTATATGCGACAAATAAGATAAATAGTGTTTTATTTGATCGATAATAGTTATATTTTGAGATGAAATTTAATCACAATGTGCGACAAATTTTGAACATCGTACTATAATGGTCGTCAAAGTAATATCTTGCTTGTCGCATTCCATTACTATTGAGAGTTGGAATCTTCATTATTAAAAGTTAATAACCAAATAACGAATAAATGTATATCCATTGTTTCGGTTTGGAGGAACGGTCCTCTTATAGGAGACAATTTCTTCTACTAATAAATTTAAAAAATAATTACCACTTTTAAATTTAAGGGCATGTTTGGTGGCCAGAAAAAACTCATTTTTTTTGCTTATAATTTTGACTTTTCAACCATTTTACTTGAAAAATAAATTTGAAAAATAATTACCACTTCTAAATTTAAACAAATCTAGTAGTCTACATTTATTAAAATTTTTATTCGTTGGGTTTGGATATGTGTGTATATAGATTTTAAAAAGGTTTAATAAATCTAGATCATTAGATTAGTTTAAGTTAAATATTGTAATTATTTATCAAATTCATTAGTAGGAAGAACATTAATAGGAAAAAAAATCATAATTATATATATTTCGTTATATATATATATATATATATATATATATATATATATATATATATATATATATATTTGAACTACGAGTTTAACTTCTACTTATCATATATTAAGTACAATAATACATGAACAATCTACATATTTAAAACACTTTCACTTTTTCACAAATCTCGTTTAATTGCTAACTCAATTTTTTTTTTTAAAAATATCATTTTTCATTTTATTATTGGTCCAAAAATAATCAACCAAGTATATTACCAAAAAGTTAAAAAGGTGACACAAGTTATCAATATACAATATACCACGCTAATTTGGTGAATTGTCAAGGATTTTTAACTCCATTGCTAATGCATAGTATCCCTATAAAAGAATAGAAAGTTGGATTTAATTAAATAAACATAGGTTTTGGGCACTATTTGCAAAATTTCTGAAACTTCAGGGATTTTTTACCAAAACTCGAAAATTGCCTTAGTTAGAGCATCTCCAATAAGTTCTTTAAACATAGATTACTTTTTAATTTAAAGAGTCAATGCTTAAAATTATACTCCAATAAACTCTCTAATTTAACATTTTAATTTAGAGAGTGAGTTTGACTCTCCAAATGTAGAGCCAAATTCACTCTTTATTATTAAATGTATTGAATAATTTCAATTTTCAATATTTGATATGTTGGTCTTAATTAAATAATATTTACAAATTTAGAGGAAAATATATAATAAAAAAGAGAGGAGAGAGAAATATATTAAATGCTTCTTGAAAAAAGTAAAATAAAAAGTATGGAAATAAAGAGGCTATTAGAATATTTAAAAAAATTGCTTTTTAAATTTAATGATGCTTTTTAAAATGCTAAAGATGCTCTTTAAGCATCTCTAAAGCTTTCTATAAACAATGTCAATGCACGATGTTTAATACTTTTCTTGACAAATTGTCAAAAAGTGTTTATGTATTAATAATTTTGAAGGTGTCTAGCACAATGTATAATTTTAGAACAATTAGACATTGTTCTCTGTATTCATCAATTAATTTAATAATATATTCAATCAATACATTTCTCTCTCTTTCTTTTTTTCTAAAAAGTTAATAATAATTTGTATAATGAACATTGTTGCATTGGAGAAGTTTTTGATATAATGTCAATATCTTTGCCATATACATAAAAGTTTTTGATATAACGCTCAATGCTTTATAATGTCAATGTCAATGTGTTTCGCCACAAATAATCTCAAAAAGTGCTTTATGTCTAGATGATTAATGCTTGGCAAAACATATTGATATTATATCAAAAAATTTCTCGCAAATGCAACAATGTTTATATCGTGGCAAAATGTGAATTATTAAAAAAAAAAGAAAGAGAGAAAATGATTGATTGATAAATTAATAAATTAATGATGGGCGATTTCAAAAAAATAATATCTAAAATTAAGATTGTATTGATTTGACTTTCTAATATTAATTGTCTCTAATGATGGAAACTTTCTTCATTAATTTGCTGCCTAAACATTTTTTGGCCATTTTGGAGATGCTCTTAATTGATCTCTTAATTCTCTACAATCTCTCATCTTCTCTATATTAATTAATTATTAATGGCGTTTAGAAATAAGATAACACACTGAATTTTCGTGGAAAAATGGCTTTGTTCGGATCCAACATTTCCACCGGCGTAAGTTTCGATTAGCGCTTTTTAACTTGAGCGGATATTTTTATTTGAAATCAAAATTCGTAGTATTCAATATTAGGTCAGAAATCAAAGTTAAGATAATTAAATTTTAGAACATGAGTTTCTTGTGAAATATATTTTTGCAGGTTTTTGTTTAGAATCTGTAGATGATGAGTTTTTTGATTTGTGATTTGTGATTTGTTTTAAGAAATGTGATTTGTACTTAAATTTGCAGTTCTTCAAATAAGAACAGCATGTGAGCTTTCAACTCATTTGGTTATTACAAGAAAAAATAGATTCAATTTCCATTATAACAATTCAAATTCAATATATAACCACATTTATTTGAATATTACCCGGTATAGGTTCTGAGCATTTTTATTGATTTTTTGCAACAATTAATTTACTATTAACACTCAAAATTCTGGAGCTATTTTTACAGTATTAAATGTTTATCTAAAACAACTTTAGGCTATATAGTGTTTCATTTATATTAATATGTATCTCCAAATTACTTTTAAATTACATTTATTTACCTAAAATTAATTTATTTCATTATTTATTATAAAATATTAAATGTATAAATTTTAAATTACATTTATTTACCTAAAGTATTAATTCAAAAAAAAAAACAATACTTTATATCACAAAAAAAAAAAAAAAAAAAAAAATATAATGAAATACAAATATCTAAAAAAAAACATAAAATATAATTAATTTTGCCATTTAATTCTCGAAATTAGTATATTCATTCCACAAATGATCAATCAATGCATTTCGAAATGCAATATGAGCCTCTTTATTTTTGATTTGCCGATGTCGAGCAAGGAATTCTAGAAATCGAGTATTTTCGTCTACAACCATCTCAACTCCTGAGATGGCGCTTTAACCCAATCTCCAATTGGCGCTTCAACATCGCGTTCATTCTTAATAATCATGTTGTGCATAATAATGCACGCAATCATTATATCATGTAATACATGTTTATTCCAAAATCGTGATGGTCGTGCGACTATTGCAAACTTTGATTGCAGAACGCCAAATGCTCATTCTACTTTCTTGTTTCGTCGCAAATTTTTTTTTTTTTTTGAGTACGTGGATTCATAGATTTTTTGTACAAGAGTAGATCATTTGGGGTATATACTATCGCTAAATAATAGTTCGTATTATATTCTTGTTCTTGTATGACATAGTTAGCTGGAGGACCAATACTTTGAGCGAGGTTGGAAGACAGATGGGATGCCTCCGACACATTGTTGTCATTATTTGAACTTGGCAAACCAAAATGTGCGTGCCATAATCAAAGATCGTAATAAGCTACTGCCTCGAAGATAATTGTTGGAGATCCACTACAACCTGCATATCGTCTTGCCCAAACTGTTGGACAATTTTTCCATTTTCAGTGCATACAATTGAGACTACCCAACATTCCTGAAACCTACGTTGTTTACAATATGGAGTAGCCTCGCGATGTCATCAAAGTTTGGTGATCTTAGATACTGTAACACAAACACCTCCACAACGACAAAATCTTTTCAAACTTTCAATTGTTGTGGATTCTCCTATTTTATTATACTCATCGGTAGGATCTTCCACTACACCATATGCTAACATCCGAAATGTAACCATTATCTTCTGAAAAGAAGACAATCTAATTCTACCAAGCCCATCCCTTTTATGTACAAAGTAGTTGTCATGACCTTCTACAGCCTGAAGTATACGTAAAAATAACTTTTGTGACATTTGAAAGCGTCGCGAAACATACCTTTATTATAAAGTGGGTTCTCGGCAAAATAGTTTCGTTGAACAGATTTGCATCTGCATTTTGTTGATCGCGGTTGATAGGAATTGAGCCTCTATGGGTCACTTGGTGTTGTTGTTGATCGGTATAGTAAGCGATAATCATGTTGTTGTTGGAAACAATCTGAGTTATCGCTTCCGTCGTGCATCAATTGGTGGAATGCTATTCACTATTTGAACTTCGTTCTCATTATCTTCGTCGGACAGTGAAAGCGAGGAAGAAAAAGAAGAAGAATTAGAGGAACCTCCAATATTGAAATTCATTATTGTTATAAATTGGTGTAGTGAGTTTTTATTGACATTTAAGGGTAGCCTTTTATCATTGTTCCTGAATATCTAATCCTTCTTTATCTTATCCTACATTATATAATCTTACTTTATCTTATCCTACTTGATCTTATCCTACTTTATATAATTTTATTTTATCTAATCATACTTTATCTTATCTTACTTTATCTAATTCTATTCTATCTTACCATACTTTATCTTATCCTACTGTACCTAATCCTATTGTATCTTATCCTACTTTATATTTATTTTCATCAGCTACAACCTTACCTTATCTTACTTTCATTTACTTACTTTCATTTACCCTATAAATGAACTGATAATATGCATGTCTTCAGCAGCTGTTCTGTGGTGATTGTTTTTCCCGTTTATTCCACATTTAAGGCCATTGAGGCAAGGGATCAAGATAAACAACACAAGTGGCTTTTATATTGGGATGGTTAGTAATGCTGTTTAAAAAAAATTGTGCTAAAATATTGTCCCATAATGGCAATTGAAATTATTTAGTTATTTTAAAAAACCCATCACGGAGGACTTATTTTATGAATATGCATTGCGGTGCACAGGCAGATCTCATGGTCTTTGTTGTTTTTCATGCTGCAATCTAAGGCTAAATTTCTATTGAAGATATTGAATGCTTCATTTCAATACATGCTCATCATAGTCTTGAGATTTAAATTAGCTTATAAAATGGCATAGCAATATCACAGTACTTTTTGATTGTATTATACCAGATTTTAGCAAATATTTTAAATACATTAGCGTACCTGCATTTTGCTCGGAAGTACATTCAGTTTTCTTCTCCTGAGATTACACAATCATTTAATGACTTGGCTTCACTAATTTAACCAATGACTTTCCTCGTACTTCTTTCAGCATATGGATCTTTCAGTGTGGTCGAGGTGTTCACCAACAAACTTCTGTACTGGTACAGCTTTGAACCTGAACCTGATATCTTAACACCCATCTACCACCCCATAGGAGAAAAAATGGAAGAAAAAGTACAGGCACACATGTACATATTTCTTTAGTATAGTAGTTCAGCGGGTACAGGTTATCTTACCTTACTGTGAAAGCAAATTGAGGTGGTGCTTTTGTCTGTTTTTATCAGGTTTCCTCTCTACTATCATATGAAGTTTGCATTTCTTGTGTGGCTTCAACTGCTATCTAACGATGTAAGCTTGGCCAATGCTCTTTTCTAATTTACAGCTGAACTATTTATCTTTTCCTTACCTGAATCTTAATTGAATTATTTAAATACATCCTCTTCAGTTCATACTTTTTACTTTTTCTAAAGTGTTGTAATTGATGTGTATTGATGTTGGGGGATGAAATCATCTGCATTTTATGTTGGATGATTAGAACTTTCTAGCCTGCGAAGTCATATATGGTGAAAGTGTACTTTCTTTACCGTGGTATAAAGGTTAGCTGCTAGGTTTGAGACCATTAGTTCTCTTTTAGAACTTTGAATTATGCGCAGTGATGTGGTCATTTGGGAGGTCAAAACACTGCCTGATGCCAAATCTTGTGCAAGTTTGCTAGTCATTCTTTTTAAACCAGAACAGATATCTCCTCCCTTGTGTGGTAAAATGTCTGTAGTTAATGTCTGCTTACTAGCATACTGTACCTCTAGTGTGGGGTAAAATTTACACTTTCCCATCTACTGATGGTTTGACGGTTTCCATGGGGTAAAGAAAGAAAAAACCTTCCTAGCTCTGTACCTTGTTGAATATTTTATTTTTTTTTTTCTGTATGGTTGTTGCATATATGCAAAGGGGTTACTGGTACTGGCTTTGATTTTTGATTCATGATGAAACCCAGAATGTTGAGCTCTTTCAAATGAATATGAGTCTGAGTAACTTGATATATTCTGTTGCTTGTTCAGTTTTTCATGATATTCGTGTAGAATAACTGAGCATGATCTGATAGTTCTGTAATTCATTGAAATTTTGGTAATATTGAAAATTTTCTTTAATCATTCTACAATTATTTTTCAGACAACTTTGTACATGCACTGTGTGCTAGTCTTGTCTAACCTCACTTGATTCCACTTCCTGTTTTGCCAGGGAGCAAGGCAATTGTATATGAACCACTTGCGCCCTTTCTTCCGAAGGCATCAATCCAGACTCGATCAAATTGTGGGCTCCTTATATGATGAAATGGTGAGTATCTTATTCTGTACATTTACAAGGCATTAAATGCTTTTCGAAGCCCTGGTTAGGTTGAAGAGATGAAGCTTCACCTATTCCAATTGCTAAATGTTTGGATAATTTTGTTCTCGCGCATCCTTTTATATCTCTCCCGATTGACCTTCTCTGCACCCCCACCCCCTTCCACTTCTCATAAGGATTGGTGGGATGGGAATGGAGTTTTTATGAAGGTGCACCGATGATCACTGTCTTATTTAAAATATGAGAGAATGGGCAGGATGACAATGATATCTTGAATAAAAAAAAAATTTCTTCCCAATCTATAAACAATCTCGACCCCCGATAATAAACAAAAATTTCCACAATCAGATAACTTCATGTATGTCTTGATTTGCAGGTTAAATTTGTCAGTACCCATCAAGGGAAATCCAGTTTGCAAGGAAACTTCTTATGAAGATTTTAGTGTCAGGTAGCGATGTCAACTTTCAAAACTTCTTTTATAGCTTCATATATGACATTTTCTTTTACTGCAATAAGCAAACTGAGCATTACGAAAATATGTTGTTTATTCGATTTTCAATCTGCTACGCGCATTATAATTAAGATCTCATAGTAATTTATTGTATTGAATTTTATTTTTCTTTCTTTTGAGTCAGCTAGTGATATGGTTCAAGAAATCATTCACCCTGGACAAAGGGAAGCAAGTGGTGCTGCTATTGAAGGTCCACCCCAGCACAGAGAGACTTTGGAATCAGAGGAATCAGAAGGCGAAGAATGACTGATTTTATATGACTATGCGATGCGAGTGATATATTAAACAAAATACAAATCGCATCCTTCATAATCGAAAGATGATAGATAATGCAATCTTTTGTATTTCATAGTTTAGAAATAGGTTGCTTTTTATTGCAACTTGCAATAATTTTTCAGCTGTGAATAGATAGATGTGGTAGATTCTTTCTTTTTCTTTTTCCTATATATATTAATATTATTCTTCAAAATTAGGTTTTGACTCTCAATCTATTTAAATGTGTGAATTTTTAACTTTATACGTCAAAAACTATCAATATGAATGTTAAAATTGAACGCAACATTCAAGTAACTTAAAGCTAGAGTGCAAAATTGTCGAATCACTAAAAGTCCACCTTTAGGTCATGTAAAAGTTATGTTTGATTTTAACATCTATATTAATAATTTCTATTACGTAAGGATCTAGAATTATATACTTCAGTACCCAGAAATTCAAAGGTTAAAAATTTAAAACCAAGCTAGTTGATTGGTTGGAAACTCAGTCCTATTTTCCCAAAAAAGAATGATGGATTGCAAAGACAAGTGGATTGATTCTAAAAGAATTGATAAAAAAAGAAATTAATTGACAGTCAAACTGTTAGTAGACCTTTCCTTTTGAGATTGCTATCTATATTGCCATCACTTTTCAATAAAAAAAAAAAAAAGGACTTTGTTTAAAAATTGTGGGTTTCTTTTTTATTTTTATAAGAGAATAAAAAGTGGAGTTGACTCATACTTTGTACTTTGTACTTTGTACTTTGTACTTTGTACGAACCAAGTATATTCAATTTGTTCATAAAAAGACAAAGTAATAGTGAAAACACGGGACTTTTCCAAATAGAATCCATTTTTTTTTTTTTTTTTGATCGTAAAATAGAATCCATTTTTTGAATTCATGCATCGGTGCCACTACATCATATAGATATTTTCTTTGAATAATGCTATTTGGTACACGTCATCTTTAGCACTCATATGTGTAACAGACAAATTTATTGTCTATAATTATTTAAAATCAAAAAATTATAATTAATCATATGGATCGAGAGTGCCAATCTCTTGCTCCCTTGTGGACAGAAGATCTTGCCCACATGCTCACACGTGAGCATTGTGGGCAAGATCTTCTGTCCACAAGGAGGTGGGAGATTACTCTTCTATGGATCAATATTAACATAAACCGATTTACATAGGACCAAGGGAAAGTCGAGGCCATCATTCAATTTTATATAGAGATATTTAGGCTTAATATATTTTATATATTTTTGACAAATTAGGTTAACAATTTATTTTTTAAAGAATCAGGTATTATTTTAATTAATAAATTAAAATTCAACTAATTAATTAAATATTTATTAATAATAAAATGATTTATTATCATGACTTGTATTTAACTTTCTTAATAATTAAGAAATGATATCAGATTGTTAAAGAAAAAGAGATTTTAGTATTCAAAACTTTGTCACAGCCAAACACTACCCTGAACAAACTGACCGACTTTTATCATCAGCGATGGGAGTTTCAAAATCGAAACAGGGAGATAATCTATTTTGCCCAAACCTTTATCATCTGCCTTATTCAAGAAAGTATTTTTCAAAATTCTTCCAAAATTAGACTTGGGCAAACTCACAAATCGATTTCAATTTCTGTTCAACTCAAAATTTCAAAAATCCTAGCTCTAAATTTTCAATGGTAATACTGATTTTTGTATGTCATTTATCATGATTATTTAGTGATAGTATGTGACTGATAATCTGGTGATAGTTTGTGACCTGATAATCTGGTGTATGCTTGTCACTAGTTATCTGGTAATAGTTTTTTATTGTTGTGACCTGTTGTTATGACTTAGTATCTGATGATTAATTGTGTGACTCATTTCATGTGGCTGTGACTTTAATTTCATGTTACGTATTTGAAGAATGCTGTTCTGGTGATAGTTTGTGACCTGATAATCTGATGTATTTTTTTCTCTGGTTATCTGGTTATAATTTGTGACTGTTGTGACATGCTGTAATGATTTAGTATTTGATGATTAATTGTGTGACTTCTTTCCCGCGGCTGTCCATTCAAAGATGCTGGTCACAATGTTTCATATTCGAGTCATAACGCTTTTCTTCAGTCACAGATAGAATATTTCTCTCTCTACGAACCAGATTTTTTAAATTGTAAAACATGTTAGTAACTAATCCTAAATTTTATGAATAGAATTTGATGAGAGATAATATAGTTATATACTTATATGATTATATCACATGTTCATCTTGAGTCCTATTCAAATGTCAGTTACAAAATCTTATCTTTTATATAAACAATATTGTTTTAATTATTATTGTTAAATAATATATGGACGATAAGTGAAACACATGGTACACCTAATTTTTATAATTTGTGACTGATTGTTCCAATTTTTTGATAATTTTGTCATTTATCAAAATGCAAAGTTAAATATTAGTATGTATCAAAATTTCCCTTTTATATAATTAGTTTGACAATTAGTTGTGGTTTGATCACATATTCACAGGTGTAGAGTGTACTTGTTGTATGATAATTGGCTTATGTAGGAATTGTAATGGGTCGGGTCGGGCCGACCCTTGCCAAGACAAGCCTGGCTAGGCCCGTGAAGAGACGGGCCAAGCAATGGGGCCCAGACTGGCCGCGGGCCGTGAATAATATTTTTTTTAGTTTAAAAGGTAAAAAAAATTATTTGTGCAAAAAAAATATTTTTCCACGGACCAATCACGGGCCGAGTTAGTCTTTATTTCTTCAGCCCGGGCCCATAATGGGCTGGGCTTTCACGAGCCAGGTCGACGGGTGGCCCGGCCCTTTTGCCATCCCTAGGTTTATGGGCAGACCAATTTTATATACACTAGTTTCACAATCAATTTTTTTACAATCAATCTTTATACATAGAAGTCATCAATTTTAATTTGACTACCAATTTTTTGACAATCAATTGAAAAAATAGAAGTTATCAAAAAATGTTCATTAATTTGTATTGTCAATATTATGTATAAAATCAATTATTATATTATATATTCTTTTGGACCCTAAATAATTTTAAATAAAATTATTATCTTATGTATTCATCATTGTTATTAATTTAGTATATCGCCTCGATTTGAGACTAAAAAAATTAATTGTTAAGCCAGGTGTGCTGTAGTGATCATCATGTTCATCTATCTAAGAGGGAGATGATATTTATATAGTGCACACACTTTAATAAAACTAGTTAGACACGCGTGTGTTGCATGTGCTTTTGCAATAATATTTTCAATTTTTAATATTTTCAAAAAAATTATTTTTTAAGTGTTAATAATTAAAATGTTGTAGCAATTTAAAACAATACGGTTCTTGATAACATGTTGTATTGTATTGTTCGATGTTATAATGACGAATGTTGATATTTTATTTACATTAATCGAAGTACCATTGTAATAAAAAATGAGTTTTATATGGTAATAATATCAACAGTAAATTGCCCAATGAAGACTTTTTAGTTATTTGAGTTTTGATGATTGACAACCTTTATATCAAATCTTATGGAATTAATGATGTATTAATAGAGATTTACAGTACTGTATTTTACGAAAAGTAAAATTAATAATTACTAATTTTATTATGAAATAATGTAATGATTGATTACATAATATTGTACATTTGTTGGAGTAGTAGCTCTTTGTTAATAATATTCTTTTTGTATGATCTCTTTTTGTTAGTCATGTCTGATTTGACAATGTAAATTAACATATCATAAATGTGAGTAAGAAACAAAAATTAAAGAAGTGAGAGCTCCCAGTGAGCCACTTTGGTAAACAAAACTGGCGATGTGAGATGAGTCAAAAGTTGAGTTACTGTGCCTAATTGCGCGCTAACCTAGATCCCATAAAAGGTATTGCCGATTAAGACAATTGGACGGACGATGGTCATGAAATTCAAAAATCCGCTAAGAAGATTTACTTTTAACTTAGATTTAATGCGTTAAAGATATTACCGGAACTATGAATAAGAAAATTGTGCATTTTGTCTGGGGAAAAAAAATCAGAGCATAATTGGTAGCATAAGCTTAGTTTCCATCTATAGAAACTATATATTAATTTGAAAGCACAAAACTAAAATAAAGAAACATGAATATATGAAATCTAATTACCACATGTCTAAAAGAGATTTAAGTCTGAAGTTACTGCTCCATGTCCAAGTAACTTCCACAAGGTTGACAGTGACGATGAACTAAATCCAACTTTCTCACACTATTCATTTGTCTAGCATGCCTATGTAATAAACCTTTGTATAGGCCTGCTTTCAAAATTTCTTCTTTACAGCATCCGATCACACACAAAACAAGCTTAATCAAACTTGTTATCTTTGCATAAAATAAAAATTAATTGGTAAAAGTTATATTTGTACGAAACATAATCATGGATAAACGTATCTTCACATATCCTCAATACATTAACACTTGATTGATTAGCAGGTCCAGACTTTATAAGAGGCTTAAAAGGCGGTTGCCTCGGACCCAAAATATTTGAGGGCCCATAGATCTTAAAAAAATGTATTATATTTGTTTTTGTTTATTTCAAAGCACTGATCTAGCACAATCCAAGTCCACACCTAACCAAAAAAACTTACACAATTAAAAGGTCAACTCCAAAATCTATCTCTCCCCAATTTGAAAGTTGAAACCTTTCAAAAGTTCGGACCACCAATCTCTCTCTCCAATCCAACCACATTCAAATCAGCATAGTTATTAGAGTTGTAAGCGATATTTCTCTTTTCCCCATTCTATTTTATTTTATATAATGTATATATTCCAGGAGTTAACTTGTTACATTTTTTTGTAATGATTGAACCAATTGAATTGTTTAAGGTAAACTTGATTTTGTCATTTCTTGTTGACATCATATTTTGTATCGGCAAATTTTTTTCTCAAATATATCTATATGCCGATAAAATTATTGCAAAAGTGATTATGATAAAAAAAAAAAAATTCATAGCATTCTTTATTGTTGAGTATTACATTTTGTTTATCGTTTTATTGTTGAATTTTGAGTTTGTAGATTTAGTTCTGGAAAACTCTTATGAAGAAAAAAAAAAAATATAAATACACTATGATTTGAGGGCTCAAATTTTAAATTCCTACTCAGGCCTGCAAAACTAAAAGTCCGGCCCTGTTGATTAGCACAAAATCAACTGAGAAGATTTCCGTACGAAATTTTAGAATGTGAAAAACTTCTTTTTTGTATTGTATGTGAGAGTGATAATGCATCAAATAGCTTTCTAGCCTTAAAAACACATTCTTACACTTAAATACGATATTCAACATTTAAATAGCATTCTTGTGCAATAACATAGCCTTAAAATTTCACAACGTTCTTTTTTGATATTGTGACATTCTTACATTCCATGTGTTGCTAAAGTTTAATTAACCATCTAATTATCACAAATTATTTTCAATTAATTATATTCAAATCATGAAATAAATAGGTGGGGTAGATGAATAGTTGAAGAATTTTAAAGGCCTTAATTAAGATTTAATTGAATCAATTTTATATGCATTTTAAATTAATTAAGGACAAGTTGGAAAATCTAAAATACAAGGAAGGATATTTTGGTCTAAAAATTTTCTCCCTTTTAGAGTCTTTTAGATGTAACTAGTTAAGAATACGTGCGTTGCATGTGATTTTGTAATAATATTATGATTTTTTTATTTTAAAATTGTCGATGAATATAACACTTAAATGAAATTCATTTTCAATCATAAGTTCATCAATGATTATGATAAACTAAGGAATTATATTCAAACTTCTTGGTAAAACACGTAGTTCATTAAAAAATACATGACCTACGTGAATATTAAGTTTGAAAGATTATTGATACCCTTTTAATTATATTTTAAAGCATATATCTAATGGCATATCAGAAAAGGCAACTTTCTTTTATGAAAATTAGTATCAAATTCTAAAATACATGAAAATAGTAGATATAAGTATAACACAATTTTTCATTGATTTTCTGTATTTATATCATTATAAAAAGCACACGAAAATAAAATATTTAGCCTTTTTAAGTAATTATTTCTTAGAAAAAAGAATCTCAAAATTATTTTGACATAAGATAAAGAAGAATTTTCTATGCAATATCCATTCATTTTTAATGCACCCATAAATTAAGGGATTTTTTTTTTTTGTCTCTTCATGCATTCTTTCCCATAATTCCATCTGAAATATTATTAAATTTCAAGAAAATTCAAAACAACAAGATATTTGGACAATGATTTTAACTCATCGCATAAAACCATTTATTATGCGAGTTTTACCTTCACTTTATACATAACATGACTCACTTTATCCAAGTTATGTCTTCATCAGCCGCGTGCTTGAAAGAGTTAGAGTAACACCAATTCTCCTTGTTCTAACTCATTCTTCCACAATAAATATACGTTTAATTACTTACAAAATGACATAAAACATCATTCGAGCTTAAATCTCTTTGTTATCAAGACTACCACAATAATTAACATTTTTACATCGAACAAATATTCTAAATCAAGAAAAAAAGATATAGAAGTCAAAATTTAAAATCAATATTACCATCATATATATTCTTAAAATTAGTGAATCATTCATGAAAAATTAACACATCCATTATTACTACATTATTATCAAACTAATTATCAAAAATTAAAAATCATCATTGTGAGGAAAAAAATATTATTGGCATAATAAAAAACAAAGATGAATAACAAAGGAAGAAAGTATGAATCAATAATAAGAAAGTCGAAATGCAAAGCCAAATCCATCTTGTTTTGTTATGTTGACGAAGGAATTCGTTTAAATTCTCGTGCATAATAAGATTGTCTCTTTGATTGTTTATAATTAAAGATAATAATTTCAATATATTAAAATTTTTATTGGTATATTTTTATTTATTTTCATTAATTACAATATATATAATAGAATTTAAAGAGACAAATCACTTTCAATGATTATATAGTATTAAATAGTTTAAATTAAAGCTAAAATAAATTATATTAATTGAAAGATGATTTTAGGAATTATAAGTTATTTGAGGGGAAATATCGTCCATAAATGTTTCTCCCATATTTGGAACAGAGGAAGAAAGTATGAAACAATAATAAGAAAGTCGAAATGCAAAGCCAAATTCATCTTGTTTTGTTATATTGACGAAGGATTTGCTTAAATTCTCAAAGTGCGTAATAAGATTGACTCTTTTGATTGTTTACAATTAAAGATAATAATTTCAATATATTAAAAATTTTATTAGTATATTTTTATTTATTTTCATTAATTATATATATATATATATATATATATATATATATATATATATATATATATATATATATATATATATAGACAAATCACTTTTAATGATCAAAATACAATATTTGTATAGTATTAAATAGTTTAAATTAAAGTCAAAATAAATTATATTAATTGAAAGATGATTTTAAGGAATTATAAGTTATTTGAGAGGCAATATCGTCCAAAAATGTTTCTCCCTTTAAAGGACTTTTAGAATTAGTAGATTATATGTCCTGAATGTTAAACACCATGCTACTTGGAATTATTCATTTTCTTTTGATTGGCCTCTAATTTATATTAAAATGGTACGAAATTGAAAGTGGAAGAAATAATACATATTGTACGAAATCTTTCAAAACTAGACGAAATTGTAATAAAAATAAAACTGGGTATCATAAGTTTCAATAAGAGGAACTTCTTAGGAAGTTAAATATGAGAAAAAAAGTTGGAAATTTCAAAAAAAAAAAAAAAAAAAAAAAAAGGGACATATTTTAAAATTTTTGAGGGAATTAACACTTTTTTTTTTTTTTTTTTTGATACGACACAATTTTAAATTATCTTAAGATATCATGACAATATATAGAAAAATATTATTTATCATTAATTGTGATGATCTTCAGTTAAACTTTTTTAGTAATAATTGTATTTTTATCACTTACTATGCTTTCTAATTATAACGCTTATTAGATATCACATTTTAGAGAGAGAGAGAGAGAGATGTCATAAGTGCTTTCCTCGTGGCTCGTCCCCACTCTATCATGGAAATTGAATTGATTCGACTTGCCATTCCTTGAGGATAGTGTTATGGAAGCAGGGTTTTATATGGGGAGGAAAGGTGAGACCTAGGAGTGATCACCGATCGCATGAAGAAAAAGTCTCACATATAAAAAAATCCGTCTAACATTGTTTTTGACCGCCTAATGCAAACTTAGATGGAAAATAGCAAACTTGGGCGACAAAAGGCTCGCACTTTTTTATTTAGCTTACTTTTTTTAATTTTTTTTAAAAGGTTAAATAAAAAATAATTATTAATGATCTTGTTGAAATGATCTTGGCTAAATTTAATAAATGAACACCAAACTTTGGTAAGGGAAAGTCCCGGCGAAACCCCACTTCGCATGTCGAGGCCTCCCGACTGCGCGGGTTGTAAATCGAAGGATGTCGCACGAGTGGCGGGGACACGGGGAGAGAGCCAATGTGCCAACCCCTGCGACAGACTCCCACAATATTTCAAAGAAAATCGCCCACACACGAATCGAACTGCGTTCTTGGGAGGATTTCTCCCACATCACCTCAAGCCTTACCAACTCGCCTATGCCCCTGGGGGCAAATGAACACCAAACTAATTAGAGGTTCGGGCGGAGACATGATTTTTGTAATCTGAGAGACGAATAAAGTGATAATATAAATTAAATTTAAAATATCAAAAATATTATTGTTTAACAAAGTACTGTAACATAGCGTTAATATTCAAACACAAACAATATTAAGTTGTTTATAGTAAAATTCCAAGTTCCAACATAAGATTTTCCAAAAAAAAAAAAAAAAATGACAGCACAGAAAGTGTAAATTAAAGCACTTACATTTATGTCCTCATAGTTGCTCTCGCCGAATCTTCATATTCTGAAACCGTTGGATGAATTTTTCATTATCAAAAGTATCAAATGTCTCATTCTTAATATATGTAACCAAACAATCATTCATCCATTGATCACCCATCCGACTGCGCAAATGATTCTTAACTATTTTCATTGCTGAGAATGACCTTTCAACAGTTGTAGTTGCAATAGGTAAAATTAAAACTAACTTCACAAGTATGTACACCAATGGATACACAATATTTTTTTTTTGTCTGAACTAATGTCTTTGCAAGTCCACAAATTCTAGTAACTTCTGAAAATTCATAAGTAGACCGCACATCAATTATATAAGTCTCCAACTGATTGTCAAGCACCATGAGATCAACTTCAAAAAATCTAATGAATAAAACCGAGCAAGTTATGATGTTTATATTCTTCCAGGGAGATCACGGTGTAATGTCGAATATCATACTAATTTGCATCATTATAGAGATGAACTATTTTATTGGGTGATAGACAAGCAACTTCATGAGCTCAACAATCGTTTCACGGAGATAAACATCGAGTTACTTCTTTGTATGACATGTTTGAATCCAAGTAATTCTTTCTATGCCATGTGTAGAATAACAATCTCATGCTTCTCACAAAAAGAAGAAATTTCATTAAGTAACAGTTCCCATCCCTGATCCCTCATCTTCTGTAAACGTTGTTTCGACACTTTAACCAATGTCATAGCATTTACAATATCTTGATCTTTTCTTTGCAGTGCTTGTGACAACTCATTTGTAATTCCCAATACATTTTTCATCAAATGCATATTGAATACAAACTCAAAAGATTGAATTAAATTTAATAAAGCACAAGCTTCACCTTTTTGCTCTAAACTTGTACCATCATGTGAAACAATATCCAGTACATCAACAACAGAGGAAAATAATATAATCAAATTTATTAATGTACCATAATGTGATCCCCATCTTGTATCACTAGGCCTATGGAGACTACTTTCTTGATTCAAACCATGTCCACTTGTAATTTCACCATTATTCAATGCTTCAACAACTTTAGTTGCTTGCTTTTCTCTTAAAATATCGCAACGCTTGCATGAACCTCCAACAACAGTCACTAAGTTACTAAGAACATTAAAAAGAAGAGATATTTGGCCGTGACTTTTTGCAACTGCTACAAGAGCCAACTGAAGTTGATGTGCAAAATAATGAATATAGAAAGCAAATTGATTCTCTTTTAAGATAAAGCTTTTAGTATCATTGAACTCTCCCTTCATGTTACCAGCTCCATCATAGTGACTACATAATTTTGACAAACTTAAGCCATGCTTTGAGAATAATGATTGTATTGATGCTTTAAGTGACAACAAAGTTGTGTCTGAACATGAACTATTCCAAGAAACCGTTCAATGATGCTTTCCTCTTTATTAACATAACACAATAGAACAGCCATTTGTTCTTTGACTGCCACATCATGGGACTCATCAATCAAGATAGAAAAAAATTCATCTCCAAGATCATTGATTATTGCATTGGTAGTTTCAATTGATGCGGCACTCACAATTTCTTTTTGGATATCATGGGCCGTTACTTTATGATTTTTTGGAGCATTTTTCAACACAACCTTGTTGATACTATCATTGTGATCAGCAAGAAATTTTAGAAGCTCTAGAAAGTTACCTTGATTAAATGAGTCGTCGGATTCATCATGTCCACGAAATACCAACTCCCGACGTAAAAGAAACCGTATACAATCTACTGTTGCAGTCAAACGAGCCCGATAATCCTTTCGAGTTTGTTCAGATTGTTTAGAATATGCAGTTTCAATATGTTGCCTTTATTTCATTAAAGTTTGACATTTGCTCCAAACTTGATTATGAACACTTCCGAGGCCTCCTATATGCATTTGAAGTCTATCTTTTTTTTTTTCCAATTTTTAAATCCTCTTGAAACAAAAGAGTCCCTTCCAAACTGTTGCTCGTCAACATCCTCTCTCATAAGATAACAACACAAACAAAAGTAGCTTCCTTTTCAATACTAAACTCTAACCAATTGCTAAACTTATCAAACCATTCAGGTTGGGAACGACGCAATACTTTTCTCTGTTTTTATTATTATTTAAAATCGTGTCCCCGAGGCTGGCATGGACCTCTCAGTAAGTAAGTTCTTCGAATTTCATCATATCATTAGAATAATAATCACAAATTTTCTTTTGCAACCCCGGACCTGTTGGAAGACTTTCAAAATCAATACGCATATACTTAGATTGTTGTGGATCCACAATTGCTTGAGTTGAATTTTGCTCCGATCTTATTCTTTTGATTAAAAATTTCTCCATATCTACACCAAAAAACAAATAATTAGATAGAAGCGAGAAAATGATCAAAAATCAAACAGCTTGCTTATTAAAAGAAGGATGAAATACATTAATGAAGCTAAAGTATTTACTTATGAAGAATACATAATTAAGATGAAATACATTAATTAAGCTAAAGTATTTACTTATCCATTAGATTCTCTAAAATACATGAATCCAAAGAAAATAAAGAAAGATGAGAACACAATAATTAAACTACATTATTTACTTATAAAGAATCTATCCAAAATAGTTAAAAGAAAATGAAATATCATCATCCAAAAAAATTAAACAAAAAGAAAAGGCAAACAAAAAATCGATAAATAGTAAAACCCCATCCACATTCCAGACTCAACCAACATCTCAAATAATCAAAAATCAAATAGCTTGCTTGACCACAAATCCTCAATGCCTTGTGGAATAAACATATATGATGTATATATTAATATATAGCGATTTACAAAAGAAAAAAAATTTCATCAATTTCTATTTCTATTTCTATTTCATCAATACTCATATATAAATACAGTACAAATAAATGAAACTTCATAAATCATATAGCTTGATGCTTGATAAACATTTGACTTAATTTTTACTTTCAAATTTCATCAATTTCTATTTGCCATTTTCAGAAATTTACCATTTTCCTTGATTTTTCAAGTGTTGGAAGAATGCAGGTTTTGTATATATTGTATGGTAGAGTGAGAGACAGATATATACATTTTAAAGTGGGGGCAAAAAAGTAAAATTCACATCTAACTTAAAGAAATAATAAAATTTGAACTTGGGCAGTGGGGCAAATACCCCCTGCTGGATTTTTAGTGTAGAGAGTTCTTACTGCACTTTCATCAACTTGAAAATTTTTTAATCGCCACCACTTCTCAAATAGTTTTATCCATCACTCATTGAGAAAATGTTAAACTGAGTAGACAAATTACCACATGGTGAATGAAAAGTTGATGTGGCATAATTAAATTGTTAAAATCGTCCACGTAACAAAATCGTAATAGCTAAACACGTCTTTAAATTGCTTTAAAAAATATTTTTCCAACTTTGAAATAACGTCTTTAGCTTGGAGAAACGTCTTTTAAAGCAAGCTAAATGCGTGTTTGACTATTGCAATTTAGTTACGTGAATGATTTCAACAATTTAATTATGTCACTTCAGTTTTTGTTCACTATGTGGTAATTTTCGTCTGCTCAACCTAATGTTTTCATAATGAGTGATGGATGGTAAACTATTTAGAAAGTCAAGTGAGCAATTGGAAACTTTTAAAATTGAATGAGCAAGTAGTAACCTTTAATTAATTCGGTGGCTATTTATTAAATTTACCCTAATGATCTTAGAATAATTAAAATAACACTAAATATAGGAGAACACAAGTCTAGGCATGTCTGTTTGTAAGGCTTGAAACTTGAAATTGCCACATTTTTACATCTTCCACTTCCAAAGCATAAAGATTTACCCCGAGGTACTATTGAAAAAAAAAATAGACAAATCATATTATGATATGGACACAAGTTAGGGATGATAGAAAGATGAAAAATAATTTGTGGAGTTAATAACCTGTCTTCGTGGGAAATTCGAAGCTTAAAATTACCTCTACTTCACAAATGAGAAAGATGATGTCATTAACTACGACGTGACGTCAAATAATCGAAAGGAGGAGAAGGGAGAGATAAGTGAATCACCTGGTGATGTCGTCTCCGTGGAGTCTCTGTCAGTCTCACCACCCCAACTCATGTTGACCGTTGATGTTTGTTATTACAATGATGATGATGATGAGGGCCTGGATGAGGATGATTATGTGTATGGTGATGATGGGTTTGTATTGGATGAGTTGGTGTCGTGGATGATGAAGGACAACTACAATAGGCTGAGGATTAGGAAAAATGGTTGTTCTAGGGTTAACAAATCCAAAATGAGTCCTTGTATATTTCTAACATGGCCTTGGTGTGTAGCACTCCTACTTCATCTAGTAGAGGATATAAATATAAAATTTGGAGAAAGCGGTCGCCGTTCACGGGGCTTCGGACCTCGGCTCCCCTATCATTAGGTCACCAACTTGCTTGACCTTCTCGGCACTAGACTTGTGTTTTTGGTAAACATTCGCTTGGACTTGGTCACTGCGACCCATTTGTTAGGATCCACCTCTTCTTCCGAAATCACATGCCTATTTTGTTGAGTTCCTTAAAGAGAGTTGTCCCACTCGTTTAGGAATTCTCTACCTATCCACTATGTCAGTTTTTGGGTACAAGTATGCTGGATACGAAAATAAAGTCCTGGCTCGACATTTTTGCAAACACCAACCCTTAGTTAATATGGAAATTCAAAGAAAAGAGACATCTTACTATTGCTAAAAGTCCAACTACGAGGCTTCTTAGTCCACAGCTAACTACTTATTGAAAGACCGAACATGAAATAAAAAGTCGTACTACAACAACTGTAAACATTCCCTCCCCGCTCTGACTTTGATCGACTTGCCCGCACAGCGTCTTTTTTGAGAGAAGAGGTCAAGGGGCTAAGTGACTCTCGAATGTTTTCTTTTGTATCGCATCAAGAGAAATGCCCTAGATAAGATCACCACTTAAAGAGTTAGGTTCCGACTTGGGCATGGCCCTTATTCTCTCTCCAACTGCTTTTTTATTTTAAAATTGATCGTGATTTCTCTATGTGGTAGGATATTTGCCTTGATATTCTCAACACTCCCTTTCAAACTGGTTCGTAAATATCACTCATTCCCAGCTTGCCAAGTATTTCTTGAAATTGAGGACTATATAACCCTTTTGTTAGCACGTCTGCTAATTGCCTTTTAGTAGGCATGAATGGCATCCAAAGTAGCCCATTGTCTATCTCTTTGATGAAATGTCGGACTTCAACATGCTTTGTGATGTCATGTTGTAGCGGATTATGAGCTATACTTACAGCATTATCAATCTCCAATTTTAGTTCATCTAAGAGAGATTTTTACCATAGTAGCTTACAAATTCCCAAGGCCATTGATCTAAACTCGGTTTTTGTATAATGCTCTCATTTCTTCTTGGACTTTATCTCTCCATTTTTTTTTTTTTTTGAAAGCTTCCTATACTGAATTTGGAATACTTGTACTAGATAGATTAGTAGCTAAGGTTTTAAATGAGGGATTAAACCAGTTATAGGAGATAAAATTAGATGTCGAGTATTGACTACATGATCGAATCCCCTTTTTAAGAGAAATAGGAATATCTAAATCTGAATCATGAATATGTTTAGAAATTGAGGATTTTAAGAATTCATCAATGTCTACTAAATTTTTCACGCTTGATTCAGGGGATTTGCAGTGAATATTTGGAATTTCGGCTCCTTTATTACTTCTTGAATACACTTTTAGCTCCACTTGTTTTCTAAGTTCACTCTTCATGTCTTTCCATTTTATAGATTATTCTATATGTGGACTTTTCAGAACCTAAAGTGTGAATGGGAGTATCGTTTTTAGTACTAACAGGAGTAGGAGTAGGAATAGAAGAAATAGGAAAATGAGTAGAGTTTTCATGTGTGATAATTGGTAAGACTTCCCACATATAATCATTTTTTTGTCACTCTCCATTTGAAGAGAATGTTCCTCGAAGTGATTTAGTTTTTCAAAAAATGTGACATCCATTGTTACGTTAATTTTTTTTTCAATTATGGATGGAAGCACTTGTAGCCCGAATACCCCCACAAAAACACGCTTAAGAGCTTTGGGATCTAACTTGCTTTTGGTGTGGTTATGGTCATGAACAAAGGCAGTGCAGCCAAACACTACAAGCATTGTAGATTTTAAAAAAAAAAAAAAAAAAAAAAATTGTGGCTGGAAATGAGAAAAAGCTTTTTGAGCATGTTAACAAGTGTTTTGAAAGCAATAGTGCTAGATGGCAATCTATTAATGAGAAATGTTGCTGTGAAAATAGCTTCACCCCAATATTGTTTTGGAACCCCCAATTTGGAATATTAAGGCTATAGTAACTTCAAGGAGCTATCTAATTTTCCTCTTAGCGACTCCATTTTGTTGGAGTGTTTTAACACATGATGATGGGTGAATAATCCCATTGGAATCAAGACATGTACCCACGTCGACAAACAACCACGTCTTTTGTCCATCTCAACACCAGACGTCTCAAGGCCGGTTTGAACCACACAATTAAATTGAAGATTCGACGGTTGAATGATAGTCTAATTGTGTATATTGAGGATGAAATATTTGACAATATCGATAACGATATATTCATACGACAATTTTAAAATATGAAAACTCGTAGGCAACTTTTGTATTAATTTATTAATTTATTTTTATTATTTTTATAAATTTGAATAAATAAATTTTTAACTTAATGCTGTACAGGATTTAGAATAAGATCTTTTGGATTAAGAATAAGATTGTCAATATTCCTTATGTCATGCATATTCAAAAGGGATCAAAGCCTTCTCAACTAAGTAAAACCACATAAAGAAGTTCAACAAAGCACATGGCCATCACAAATGACCCACCCAGCATGTGTTAAATAAAAAGCCTACTACAAATTATGCAGTCATCGATACCAATTCCAACTTCTTTCTAAGAATTCATTTTACAATGTCTTTTCCTTTAATTCCACAAAAGTAATATCAAAAGCATAAAAAATAAATAAATAAATTCCACAATTTTCATTGGCCACTCCTTTATTCACATAAAGGAACGGATCATTCTTTTCTTCACTTTTTTTTCTTCTATTACAAGTAATTCAATTGATTCATTGTACCGCCAACATGTCCTAATTCCTCCACATTCCCCACCGCAACTCCTCCACCACCAGCCGCCGCCTCAACCGTATTCATTCTAATTTAACCGTGCAATCCTCAACTCCATCACTGCCATAGCCGAAGCTTCAAATATGCAGAAACCTTCCATATTCATCCTTATTTGCTTTATATTGCAGTATTTTTGCTGTTCAAGTAAGTCAATTTGCACTTTCCATTTTCAAATTCGGTTCATGGGATTGCTTTGTTTTGTTTGTTTTTCTCATTTTCATGCAATTGAACGACAACCCACCTAGAAACATCGAGAGGTTCATTGAACTCTTGTCTGTAAACTGATAGCACTAATTCTCGTACCAATTCTTGGCCGCTGAATCAACTCAGTCCGATTCACCTAACTGATCTTTTACTGTGCGTTTACTTTTACAGACTCGGAGTCGTTTCTTGGAGTGAATTACGGCGTAGTCGCCGACAACCTTCCGCCGCCGGAAGCCACGGCGAAGCTCTTGAAGTCGACAAGCATCGAGAAGGTGCGGCTCTACGGCGCCGACCCGGCGATTATCAAGGCGCTGGCGAACACCGGTATCGGAATTGTGATCGGAGCCGCCAATGGGGATATTCCGGCCCTAGCGTCCGACCCGAACTTCGCGGGTCAGTGGGTCCATTCGAATGTGATGGCGTATTACCCGGCTAGCAAAATCATTGTCGTCTCTGTTGGTAACGAGGTCGTGACCTCAGGGGATCAGAATCTCTTGTCCAACCTCTTACCAGCCATGCAAAATGTCCAAAATGCCCTCAATGCAGGTAATGATTACCTATGGATTTGATACACTCGTGTCTCGTGGTCATTAAACTTTTCGTGAAATTTTGTGTGGATCATGAACTTCATTTTGTTTCAAATTTACTTTGTCAGTATGTCCATTTTCGAAATTACTTTGACTAACACAAAACGCAACTTAGCGGTCTAGTTTTTGTTTTCAATTACTTTGACTAAGTTGTCAACTAGATGATCTCAGACCTTGAATTTAGGCGAGAAAATTCAAACCCGCAAATACTTGAATCGGGTCTGAATGGAAGGTGGTAGATTCTGGTAACTCACTCGTTTTAATACCTCTACATCGTCTATTTCTGTTAAATACTTACAAATAGAAAATGTTAATTGGCATTTTAGTTTTTTGTCAACTAAGTTGCCAACTAGACTATCACGTAAGTTATTTTGTCAAAGTTTTATGATCAATGTTAAATTTTGGTCAAAGTTTAGTGACCACTAGTGTTCTCTTAATCCAATCACTCTTTAATTTTGTTCTAACTTAGTAACTAAAATTTATCCATCAATAAAACTATTACGGAGCGGACAAAATACATAACGTGTTCATTTTGTGATTGAAAAAACACAATTTCATTGTTGCACTAAAAACTTTTGGAAAAGGAAAATACAAAGAAAAAATAAAAGGAAAAAGGGAAAAAAAGAAAGAAAAATGAAATTTGAATTTCTCTGTCTGTTCAGTAATTAAAATTTTATCAAAAATGAGTGATGGATTAATATGTATTGAATGGTTTACAATGTGAATTGCAGCTTCACTAGGTGGAAAAATCCAGGTCTCAACCGTTCATTCCATGGCAGTATTGGGCCAGTCAGAACCACCATCAGCAGGGGCTTTCAACAGTACGTTTGTTGACACAATGAAAGCGTTATTGCAGTTTCAAAGTGCAAACGGTTCACCTTTTATGATCAATCCGTACCCTTTCTTTGCCTATCAAAGTGATCCGAGACCTGAAACGTTGGCATTCTGTTTGTTCCAACCCAATGCCGGTCGAGTGGACTCAAGAACGGGTATTAAATACATGAACATGTTTGATGCCCAGGTAAATTACTAAATCTAGTCGCGAATTTAGATAATATATGAAATTTAGTTAGAAGTTGAACTATGGGTCGTGGAAAATTTGTACTTAAATGGTTTTCTAGTCTAAATTTTTTAGGTTGATGTTGTACACTCAGCGTTGAGTGCTATGGGATTCAAGGATGTCGAGATTGTGGTTGCTGAGACCGGATGGCCTTATAAAGGTGACCCGAATGAAATTGGCCCAAGTTTGGACAATGCAAAAAACTATAACGGAAACTTGATAAACCACCTCAGGTCAAAGGTTGGCACACCACTTATGCCCGGAAAATCTGTCGATACATATATCTTTGCACTCTATGATGAGGATTTGAAACCTGGTCCGGGATCAGAGCGGTCGTTTGGGCTCTTCAGGCCTGATCTTTCCATGATTTATGATGCTGGTCTTTCAAAGAGCGCACAGGCAAGATAACTTACTCGTCATTTAATATCAAACGCTTTTACTAGAATTCATTGAAATACTTCTTTAATTTGATTAAATGAAGCAATATGGACGAGATCAAGATAAAAAAATAGACTTATTATCACTAAACTTGAAAGCGTTGATGTATGATTTTTCATTTCCATAGCGAGACCAAATGTCGGAAAAATTAAATGCATGTGCAATAAGCAATATTAGATCGTATTAGACAGAATTGACAGGATTTGATATTCTAAGTCACCTTTAAACAAGTGATGGAACTTATCAATTTTAGAAATTTTTCCTTTCTGAGCCTTCAATCTTTTTGGTTGATCTGCCTAGACTCCGGCACCCACTCCAATGACTCCTGCTCCAACAGCACCAGAAACTCCTGTGACTCCTGGTCCGACTCCCGTGATGCCTGCTCCAAAAACGCCAACAACTCCTCTGAATCATGCTCCAACGACTCCCACTACTCCAGTAAATCCAGTGACACTACCACAAGGATCAGGTTAGTGTGGTACCTATATGCTTGTCATCTTTGCATCTCGATTGCCGGACAATCTTGACTTCTATGCCAGGCATTTATGGTGATGCCTGTTTTGATCCAAATAGTGTAGTATCACATACTGCTTAAGCAATGATTCTTCTCTTTTAATTTGCTGGCAGGAATACGTGGAACTGCAAGTTCTTGCAAACCGCTACACCACTACTACTAATCCTAGTAAGTACTTATTTGCAAGAGCTTATAGAGTAATTTATGTTTTTCTGGATTGTTTCACGAACACGCCACTGTTATTAGGCTTGATATAACATTCTATAGAGGTCGAGATGTGATTAGTTTTAAGGATCGACAATAGAATTATTTGACAATTTGTAACTTTTTTTTTACTCATTTTTTTTTTCTTGTAATGTAGGTTACAATACTTGCATTTACCCTGGTGGAAGTACGTAGAGAGTGGTAATCAAAATCGTTATGTTGACAGTGCTAGTTATTCTTTGTATTTGTATCCACGTTCATCGACAATTAACTAAATGATAATTCGAGTTTAGTTATCGGTTCTTTGGTTTTAATTTAGCCTCGATTGATTCTCCTCCCTGATTATATGTTTTGCTTGTTCAAATGTGTGCGTGTGATGAGAAAAAATGTCACAAAGTAAATCATGCGAACTATATATGTTTGAACATTCCAATTATGTGCATGTCCCACGAAAATGATCTTCAATGGTGTAATCTTGAATCTTGAGGTACATGTTTTCAATGTTCGTTTAAAAGTCTATAATTGTTTAAAATTTGTGTCACATAATCATAAAATTGTTTAAATTTTGTTTCAAAGCCCAAAGGGCATAACTTTATAACAATCCACGAATTGCTATAAACAAAGTATTCTTTCATCTTGTTTGGACATTGGAATTTGATTATAACTAGAATAAGTATTCATAAAACTTCATAGTGCATCGCCTGATATCACATCAACGAGCTGATCGATGCGGGGCAAATGGAAGTTATCTTTCGGACAAGCTTGTTCACATTATTCAAATCTTGACAAGTTCGCTAAAGCTCATTGCTCTTTTGTATCAAGACAAGGTTAAATAGTCAAATAGAGCAGCGAACTTCTCTTATAAAGTCATTAGCTAACAATATATCAACTTCAAGTTTCAAAGCTACACATTTCTCGGGGCTCATGGGTCGCTTTTCTACATCATTGGGCAAGCCTTCAGATCATTCCTCAAGGCATGGCAAACCACGACCGTGTATATTCCAATCTTATCATGGTGCTTCCATGTGAAGACATCCAAATTTGCCATGAAATCTGCTTCCTTCATTTTCTCAGAAAGACCAATGCCAATTTGGAGTAATTTAGTTAATTAATTTGGGATTGGAAAGCTTTCAAGCTCCTCCACCAGGGCAGCTTGTGAGTTTGACTCTGCGATGCGAGGGTCCATATTGTCATCCATAATCATTGGGGCATCGATGGGCATAGTTGGGGCCTTGGCCATTACAACATATTTTGGGTTGTCAGGCACCTCAATGGGTTCATCTCCCATCTCAGCGATAGCAACTTCAATGTCCATGGTTGTATTTACAAGTGGCATGCGTGAACTACCTTCATCAATGAATTCATGTAACATTCGCGAGACCTTCCATGATTCCCTCTCACAACAGCAATATTACCTGGTGTGGGAAAATTGGTACACAAATGATATCCTAGGCGGTCTTAGTATCAATAACAACAATTCTATATGTCCTATACGCCCGTGGTTCTTCACCATTCTCGAAAGCAAGGGTAATCGTGCCCTATGGAATAAGGCTATTCCCAATGAAGCCATAGAGAAGATCTCGCATGGGTGTTAGCGGGTGATCAATCTCCATCTGATTAAAAACACTTGCAAACAATAAGTTCATAGAACTTCCATTATCAACTAACATCCTACTTAAGCCATTATGAGCTACCACAACTCGAATCACAAGAGCATCACAGTGGGGATAGTGGACACCCATTTCATCACCGTCATCAAACGTGATCGATTGTGATCTAGGCCTTGGTGCACCTTGGATGAGGTAGTTTGTCGTGGTTGGTTCCTTAGCCATCCCTGTATAATTGTTCTGAAAGTTCTCCAGCATGGCTCTCATGGTAGTATTTTCATCATAAAGGCGCCTTATATTCACGACCATATCTGACTTAGTCTGCTTCAAAGATGCTATTTTTGCTTGTGTCTACGGTGGTAAACCATTCGGTACTGATTTTTTGGGACTGTTTGCTCATTACGTTGCCTTTTTGGATTCACATCATTATCCTCGTGGTTTTCACTCAAACTCACTTCGTTTTCACTCATTTTTTCAAGGTTTTGGGCTTTTTCCATGCCTTCACTCATGGTTTATCGTCTTTGATTCTCATAGGCAACGACAATATATCGACCTCAAAATCTAATGCGATCAAGATGTCAACAAATTCTTGCCACCTTTCCAACCACCTCTTATGTTAAAATACATGCACATGCACACTTAGCACTGTTAGCTTGCAAAGGCAACCGTCCAGAGGATGGTCCAGCGGTTATTTTTCCATGCCTTCACTCATGGTTGTTCTCTTGCAAATAAAAATTTTTATGCAACTAACAAAAAAAAAAGTACAAAGATTAGGTTAGAGGTTTGATTTCATACTCATTTCTCCACAATACATAGCGCCTTTACTAAAAAACCAAAATTAGAGTTATTTCAAACATTTTAATTTACTTGGATATGTGTTGCTTCATCATTGGTGGGGTTGTTATCAATAACTGGTTTTTGTTTGATTATTTTCTACACTTTTCAACGATTTCACCCCACGCGGCAATGGGCTCTTGCCACGTAACAGAAAAAATATTATATTATATTTTTATTTGGGGCAAGAAATAGGGAGCTACATGATTTATGCTTTGTTAACCCTCACTTATAAGTGGTTCAAAGATTTCTTCAAAGTAAATAGGTTTGTTGCTCAATTTGGGCAAGTATAAGATTCTTCTTCTTTTACCTAACCAGGATGTTTGGATAAACGCAAATTACCTTGACGAACATTTATGTTTAACAAATTGGGTTATTAGTTTCATTTTTCTCTAGGACTCTAGCAAGATATATCAAGGTTTACAGAACCCTTTGAATTACCTGTGGTGATGTGGTCCATGTATGACACGTAATTTTTGAATCTAGCGTGATATTCACATGGGATGAAGTAGTAACAGTTTATTAAGTGGATTAGTTAAAATCTAAGAAAAGAAGCCAAGTCCCATTATTTTGCATAAACAACTGAGATGATATATCATAGAGCCAATAATTGTCAGTCCTTTTTTTATTTATATGTTTTATTGCTGGAAATAATTATATGCTTGTCTTCCTTTATGCAAGCTAGCAATTGAGCATGGTCTAGGCACGTGGATAGAGCAATCTTATTCAGCCATAATTTTAAAATATTTAATTTTGTGTCTTAAAGATAAGAATTTTTGGCACAAATAGTCCCTAACGTATGTACTTAGTGCGATTTTAGTCCCTAACCTTTCATTTTTAGCTAGAAAATTCTTAACCTAAGCATTTGGTTGCAAAACCGGTCCCTATAGACGGAATCCGTCCAATTGTATAATTAGCCATTAATTTGTTTTGGGATTTTAGTGCAAATGGTCCCTAACCTTTATCCTTATCGTGGAATTGGTCCCTAACGTTTATTTTTGGCATATATGTCCATAATCTATGTGTTTTAATGCACGAAATTGGTCCTTAAGAAATGAAAAGACAAATATGCCCTTAGTTAATTAGAAGAAATTGTATGTAGATTCCTCATCATTACAAAATATGCAAATAGATCCAATACTTTTATTTTTTTATAAAAAAAATTAAAGAAAATTAATGAGTTTTTTTTTTTTTTTTGGAATTAACACTAGTAATAAATATGTCAAATAAAATTATTATTTTTATTATTAAGTAATTATATTATTTAAAATTTAAAATTTCATTTAATTGTTGTATAAAAAAATAACTTTGTCACAAACTTGATGTACAAATACTTTTATTTAATTGAGTTATATGTTTATTAACTACAAATATTAGAGATCCAATTATATTTTTCATATTTTAATTTATCGCTTTATTTTCGTTAAAAATAAAACACATAATGTGTAAATTAAATTTTATTAGTATTTTATATTAAATAAAAGTATTTGACCTATTTGTACATTTTGTAATGATTAAGAATCCACATACATTTTTTTTTCTAATCAACTAAGGGCATATTTATCTTTTTCATCACATAAGGACCAATTTCGCACCAAAACACATAGGTTATGGACATGTATGCCAAAATAAACGTTAGGGACCAATCTCACACTAAGGCTAAAGGTTAGGGACCATTTGCGCTAAAAAATCCCAAAACAAATTAATGGCTAACCGCACAATGGATGGATTCCGTCCATGGGGACTAGTTTTGCAATCAAATGCATAGGTTAGGGACTTCTTAACTAAAAATAAAAGGTTAGGGACCAAAACTACACTAAGTGCATACGTTAGGGACAATTTGCGCCAAAATCCCTATGGAAATAAAATAAGTGAAATATTTGGTATACATAATTATTGAAGAGGCTTCATGTATTTAGATAAATATGTCCAATCGTTATGTACTTATATTTGTGTAAAACTAGACTTAATAATCGATCGATTATTTATATGATTAGATCAGTTGACCACTCTTCAGTCTTCACTAATAGAGAGATAGGAATAATGCTATTAATAGATAAACATACTTTAAGGCAGTTTAACCAATAAGTGCTTGATTAGTTCATTTTAAAAATTATCATTAGTTTCAATGACAATAATAAAAAGATATAACTTAAAACAAAAATGGTTTTGTTGGTAAGACTACTAAAGACTTAAAAAGGTTTGTTTACTTGCCAGGTGTGATTCAGTTGGACCTGTGTCTAGGTCTGGTCTAAATCTGGATCAAACACGGTCCATTGAAAGGTCCAAATAGTCACGGCCTGTCAAAATGCATTCTACCTTCACAGTCCATCACTTGTAACAGCAGCGGTCATGGCCTCATACTGAACATGTTGTGGTGGTGCCGGTGGAAGCGCTGCCATTATGCCTACCGGTGTATGGTAGATCACCTGCCTCCCCGCTCCATTATCATATGCCAACGTCCCCGTTGCAGGCTACACAAACCCCAAAGCTCCTGATCAGTAGTACCCGGCTATTTTTGGCACTGCTTTAGGCGGCAGATTGTACACCTGCTGCTCCCGGTAAACCTCCGATGGATTCGTCTGAACTGCGTAATAACCCTGACTAGGTGGCCAAGTCACCGGTGCCCGTGTCACTATCGGGGCGTGGTACGCACTCGCCGGAGCTGGAATTATATACACTGGGGTTCCGAATTGATATCGGATACTTTCTACCGGCGATCTGATTATCCTGTTGAGGAAAATAGTTATTAATTTGAAAAAGTCTTGTCCATAATCCACTATTTGTTAGAGCTAAACTTTGTTTTTCTATTTTCCTTTCTTCGTAAGGCTATAAAGCCAACAATTTGCTTATTCTCCAAATTCTTGTAGAGTTGTTGTGTGCTAAGTTTTTACACTCAACAAATCTGATATCAGAGCGTAAGGAACCACAACTTTCTTAGTGAGATTGAGATTGAAAAGTGTGAAACACGAGTTAGACTGTCAAGAAAAACATTATGTGTTAGGAGTTTTATGATATGGCAACACACAACAACAATTTTGTTCAAACTGACATACCTCGATTTGATGGTTTTTATGACCATTGGTCAATGTTGATGGAAAACTTTCTGAGATCGAAGGAATATTTGAGCTTGATTGAAACTGGTGTTCCTACATTTGCAAATGGAGTTCAACCTACAGTAGCAGAACGCAAAGCTATTGAAAAAGCAAAGCTCAATGATCTAAAAGTGAAGAATTATTTGTTTCAAGCTATTGACAGAAACATCATTGAAACCATCATCAACAAGGAGACGTCCAAGCATATATGGGACTCAATAAAGCGTAAGTATCAAGGATGTACAAAAGTGAAACGAGCTCGGTTGCAAGCACTTCAAGAGAATTTGAGATACTTCAGATGAAGGGAAGAGAAGTTGTTGATCTATACTTTGCTTGGACATTAACCATTGCCAATAAGATGAAAGCTCAGGGTGAAAACATGGAGCCAATTGTGATTATCGAAAAGATTTTGAGATCAATGACTTCAAAATTTAACTATGTAGTCTGCTCTATAGAAGAATCTCACAACCTCACCATGATGAGCATTGATGAACTTCAGAGTAGTTTGCTTGTTCATGAGCAAAGAATGCAAACTCCTACAGTAGAAGAGCAGGTCCTAAAGATGACACATGAAGATCGAAGTGGAGCAAGGGGCAGAGGAAGAAGATGCTTTCGAGGAAGAGGAAGAGGAAGACGACAATTCTACAACAAAGCTTTGGTCGAATGCTACAATTGTCACAAACTAGGACATTTTCAATATGAATGTCCCGAATAGGAACGAGGTGCAAACTATGCAGAATTAGAAGAGGCTGAAGAAATACTTTTAATGGCACATGTTGACTCCAATGATGACAAGAGAAAGAAGGTCGGTTTCTTGACTTGGGATGCAAAGAAACCACATGAGTGGAAATAAGGAATGGCATCTTGATATTGATGAACAATTCCGAATAATCATGAAACTTGACAATGACAAGAAAATGGCAGTAATTGGTGGAGGCAATGTCAGATTTCATGTCAATGGAATCACACAAGTCATGACCAATATGTATTATGTGCCAGAGTTAAAAAATAACCTCTTGAGCATCGAAAAATTACAAGAAAAATGAGTTGCAATATTGATCAAAGATGGGGTGTGTGGAGTTTATCATCCAAGCAAAGGCCTGATCATGCAAACCACAATGTTCACAAATGTAATGTTTGTCATCCTAGTGACCATGATGCCTAAAATCTCTCGCTTGCTTTCAAACTGTTTCTGAAGATAGCACACACCTGTGGCATTGTCGATATGGGCACCTCAACTTCAAAGGATTGAGGACCTTGCAACATAAAGAGATGGTGAAGGGGTTACACCGCAATGAAGATGCCGAGTAAACTATGCAAAGATTTCATTATAGGAAGCAACACAAGAAACCTATACCAAAGAAAAGCTTGTGGAGAGCGCACTCGATTTTCACTCCATTCTCATCCTTAGTGAACTTGCATCCAGAACAATAGGATTTTTAGAAAGATTGCTCTTTCCCATGCCAAACCTCTCCAACACCTCATTTGCAAATTTTTTCGACTAAGATAAATTCAATCTCTATTTTGAACTACCTCAACCCCAAGAAAATAACGCATCTTACCCACATCGGACATATCAAACTCCCTTTTCATGGATTCTTTAAATTCTTCAAACACATTCTCATCATTACTAGTAAATATGAGATCATCAACATACAAGCTAATAATGATAATATTACCTCATTTACTTTGCTTCACAAACAAAGTATGTTCATGTGAACATCTTTCAAAGCCTTGTTTGATGGAGTAAGCTTCAATGCGGCTGTACCTTGCTCGTGGAGCTTGTTTCACAAAAAAAGTATGTTCACTTGAACATTTTTCATTATGAATATGGTTCGAAGCATGTTGTTCGAGAAGAATGTTCCAAAACACTTTTGGCCTGAAGTAGTTAATTGGATTGTCCATGATCTTAATCGAAGTTCAACATTGGCAATCAAAGATAAGACACCCGATGAAGCATGGAGCAACAACAAACCAACAGTTCACTACTTCAGGGTGTTCGGTTGTATTGCTCATGTCCATGTAACCGAAGCCAAGAGGAAGAAACTGGATGATAAAAGCATCAAGTGTGTCATGTTGGGAATGAGTGCAGAATCCAAAGCATATCGTCTTTATGATCCTTCAACAAACTGAGTTGTAATCAGTAGAGATGTCTTTTTTGAAGAAGACAAATGCTGGGATTGGGGAAGAAGTCTTCACGATGAAGCAGTAAATCTAAATGTGTTTGATTGGGGAGAAAGTAAAGAAGAAAGAAATGATTATGCTTCTCAAAGTGAAGAAGAAGATGAAGAAACAAAAATGAAGAGGAAAAGCTACAACAAATGATTCTTCAAGCTCAAGTCAATCGTTGGGGAGGTTCAAGAAGCATAGAGGACAAGAAATCAATCTGAAATTCAACAAACCGGGAAGACAATGAACCAACCCGGTTGGATGGAAGATTTTGTGAGTGGAGAAGGTTTATCTGAAGAGGAAGAAATAAATAATTTTGCACTATTTACCTCCGTAGTCGATCCAAACTCATTTGAAGAAGCAAACAAAAGTGTCCGATGGAGAAAAGCAATAGATCAAGAAATAAATAATTTTGTGAGTGGAGAAGGTTTATCTGAAGAGAAAGAAATAAATAATTTTGCACTATTTACCTCCATAGCCGATCCAAACTCATTTGAAGAAGCAAACAAAAGTGCCCGATGGAGAAAAGCAATGGATCAAGAAATGGCTACAATTGAAAAAAATAACACCTGGGAATTGACCACCTTACCTATTGGCGCAAAAACCATTGGAGTCAAATGGATTTTCAAAACAAAATTGAATGAAAATGGAGCTGTTGAGAAGTATAAAGCCAAACCTGTGGCTAAAGGCTATGCTCAATAATATGGGATTGATTACAATGAAGTTTTTGCACCAATGGCTCGTTGGGATACCATTCGAATGGTGATTGCTCTTGCTTTGCTCAAAAAGGTCGGAATGTGTATCAATTAGATGTGAAGACGCATTCTTGCACGAGAAACTCAACGAGGCAGTCTATATTGATCAACCACAAGGGTATGTGAAGAAATGGGATGAATTGAAAGTGTATAAATTGAAGAAAGCTTTGTACGGACTTAAACAAGCTCCACGAGCATGGTACAGCCGTATTGAAGCTTACTCCATCAAACAAGGCTTTGAAAGGTGTTCACATGAATATACTTTGTTTGTGAAGCAAAGTGAATGAGGTAATATTCTCATTATCAGCTTGTATGTTGATGATCTCATATTTACTGGTAATGATAAAAATATGTTTGAAAAATTTAAAGAATCTATGAAAAAGGAGTTTGATATGTTTGATTTGGGTAAGATGCGTTATTTTCTTGGGGTTGAGGTAGTTCAAAATAGAGATGAAATTTATCTTAGTCAGAAAAAATATGCAAATGAGGTGTTGAAGAGGTTTGGCATGGGAGAGAGCAATCCTTCTAAAAATCCTATTGTTCCTGGATATAAGTTGACTAAGGATGAGAATAGAGTGAAAGTTGATGAAACTGAGTATAAACATGTAGTTGGCAGCTTGATGTATTTGGCAGCTACAAGATCTGATATTATGTATGTAATAGGCTAAGTGAGTCGATTCATGGGGGTGTCCAATCGAGTTACATATGCAAGTAGTAAAAAGGGTGCTCAGATATCTCAAGGGAACAGTGGACTTGGGGTTGCTATACAAGAGGAATGGAACAGAGAAGCTAGAAGCATTCACCGCGGTGATTATCACAGAGGACTTGGATGATCGAATGAATACATCAGGGTATGTTTTTATTCTTAGTTCATGAGCAGTTTCATGGTCCTCTAAGAAACAACCAGTGGTCACATTGTCTATGACTGAAGCTGAATTTACAGCTGCTGCCTCTTGTGCTTGTCAAGGAGATTGGATGCGTAGAGTTCTCGGGAAACTTGGTCATGTTCAAAATGGAAGCACGCTTATTCATCGTCACAACAGTTCCACCATAAAGCTATCCAAAAATCCAGTACTTCATGGCTAGAGCAAGCATATAGATATTCGTTTTCATTTCCTTCATGACCTCACCAAAGATGGAACAGTAGAACTTGTGTATTGCAGCACTCAAAATCAGATAGCAGACATCATGACAAAACCTTTAAAGCTTGAAGTCTTTGAAACACTTCGTGGTGGACTTGGAATGTGGAGAGTACCAGTATAAACTAATTGCAATTTGTGCAATCAGTTTAAGGGAGGATATGTTGAGTCATTAGAGCTTGTTTGTTAATAATTCCTATTTATTAGGAAAGTAATTATTGATTTGAAAGAGTCTTGTCCATGATCCACGATTTGTTAGAGCTAAACGTGGGATGTTTGTTTTTTAGTTTTCCTTTCTTTGTAAGGCTATAAAGCCAACCATTTGCATTTGAATAATGTATATCATTCTCCAAATTCTTGCGTAATTGTTGTGTGCTAAGTTTTACACCCAACAAGGCCAATACCCAACTCCGTCGGAACTGCCACCGCACCTTGTGACATTCACTTTCAACAAATCCTGCGGCTAGATTATCTTCATTTTTTCGCATGTACATTCTTGATTGCGCTTCAATTCTGAGTCTCTACAAATCCTGAATGTTTTTCTCCATTGGATCCAACCCGACTGGCTATCTTCGGAGCCCACTAAAGTTGGAACCTCCAACTCTTGAACCTTCTCTACCATCGACTGTGATTTCTCCAACCAATACAAAAAATTCACATCGTTATTCGGTGGCCGTGCCTCACTGTCACCATGCCCATAACCATCCCTGAATTCAAGACTTCCATCGCCTCTCATTCTTCGACTTCACATCGATACTTGGATTCAGGTTCGAAAATATGAAAATTCTGAGTCTGGCGGGATTGGGCGAGACCTTGCACAAACGATCATATTGATGCATCAAATGGTCCAAATCATCATCATTCGTCACCGAAATCAATGCGTCCATATCTTCACCGGGCAACTGATACTTAACTACAATATTCTCATTCTCACACAGAGCAATAAGCTTGGGGAGTAAAAAACTAAATTTGATGTTGTGATCAACAACCAGAATTTTGGTCTCACCCCTAATGTATGATAATTCGTTACCATTCGGAACCAGAAACCGATCATTTAAAATGTTCCTCTCAAAAAACCCACCTGAGTCAATGCATGAGTTATTGAGAAATGGAGATAGATACGTAGATGTTGAAGAAGCAAAGAGAGTGACTAAAAGTCCGCACGAAGGAAGAGAGTCCGAGACCAACAAGCGAAAGTCTCATCACAACCAAAGTCAGCGCGAGACGGTAGAAGGTAAATGAAAGTTGGGCCTCGAGACCGAGCCCAATCTAATAAGTGGCCCCTCACCCGATAATATGAAGGTGATAAGGTTTTCACTCTTCTAAATACCTTCTCGAGCCCATGTGTTGATGGAAATTCACGACTTGAGAGAGCTTGAGTGGCCTCAGAAAATGGTGACACCACCAAGTAAGAGAGATAAGAGAAAGTACTGCCACTTTCATAGAGACCACGGGCATAATACCGAAAGTTGCTTTCAGCTCAAGGAGGAGCTCGAACAAATGTTGAAAAGAAGTTTTCTAGCTAGGTATGTGAAAAATGATCATGGAAAAGAAAGAGCAGTAGAGTCACCAATGAACCCGCCTCCTCAGGCGAGAGTTATAAATGTCATCTCAAGAGGGACAGCTGCGGGAGGTGACTCAAATTCAGCTAGAAAATACTACACTCACTCTAGCGGGATAGGCTCCAATCAAAAGAAAACCAGATTTAGTCAAGACATAACATTCAGAGAGGAAGATCTGATAGGGGTGGTATATCCCCACGATGATGCCCTAGTGATCACGGGCGATATAGCCGACTTTGATGTGAAAAGAGTATTGATAAACAACAGAAGCACAACGGATGTTCTGTCTTAGGATGCCTTATTGGGCTTAAAGGCAACACTTGAAAAGGTACGATCGGTTACTACTCCTTTGCAGGGCTTTGGTGGAGCAACAGTAACTCTCGAATGAACCATAGAGCTACCAGTCACCTTGGGTATGTACCCAGCCAATAGTACGATCATGACGAATTTCTTGGTAGTAAAGACTTTCATGGCTTACAATGCCATATATGGCAGACCTCTTCTAAATGCCGCCAGGTCAGTAGTATCAACTTATCACCAGTCTATAAAGTTTTCAACAAGTCGAGGTGTGGGATGTGTAAGGAGAGATCAATATGTATCCAAAAGGTGCTACGTAGATAGCATACAAGTCTGAAAGGTTGAGCACGTGATGATGCTCGACATCGAACTCCTAAATAGAAGAATTGAACCGCTTAACACAACAGAAAAAATTGAGGTAGCAGAAAGAAAAATGTTGACTATCGTAGATGGCTACAATCTGAAGAGAATGACAAAATGATAGACCCGAAAGGAAAACCATTGGACAGGCCATGGAATGTTGAGCACCTCAAACAATAATATTAGTAGGATATACCCATGAGCGTTTCTCTATTTTTCTTCTCGTTGTAATAAAGTCATTATAAGTTTTTTCGATGTAATGTTATTCGCTGATCCCCTTCTGTAAACCAGTTTTACGTTTTCAAATCAATAAAAAACAAAGACAATAGCAAATGATGAGAGGGCTAAGGAAAGGCCAGCCTAGCTGGGATGTCTCGGTATACCTATTGAGTCATGGATCTTCATGACCTTTGGACGATAGCATTACTTTAAGCAATTACGTCTACAGCGACGAACTAAATTACCTGCAATAACAGGTGATAGATAAATAAAACCACCAGTCGGGTAAACACATTAAATCACTAGCGATGACAGGTGATAGGCAGATAAACCCACTAGTTAGTTAACAAATCAAGTCAGCCGTACAAATGGGTGATAGGCGAATAAAACTACAAGTCGGGTAAACGCATTAAATGACCCACGATGACAGATGATAGGTGGATAAACCTACTAATAATTGGTTAACAAATCAAGTTAGCCGCAATAACGGGTGATAGGCGAATAAAGCGACTAGTCGGATAAACAAATCAAATCACACGCGATGACGGGTGATAGGCGGATAAACCCACTATATGGTTAATAAATCAAGTCAGCCGCAAAACGGGTGATAGGCGAATAAAACCACCAGTAGGGTAAACGCATTAAATCACCCGCGATGATGGGTGATAGGCAGATAAACCCACTAGTTGGTTAATAAATCAAATTAGCCGCAAAAACAGTTGATAGGCGAATAAAACTACCAGTTAGGTAAACACATCAAATCACCAGCGATAACGGGTGATAGACGGATAAACCCACTAGTTAGTTAACAAATCAAGTCACTTGCAATAACGGATGATAGGCGAATAAAACCCTTAGTCCGGAAGACGCATCAAATCAACCGCAATAACGTATGATAGGCGAATAAACCCACTAGTTTGTTAATGCATTAAATTGCCCGTAAAATGGGCGGTAAATGAATATGAGGTTACGATGTGGTAATTATTCGTAATAATGGATTGAAAAGCCAAATCGATATAGAAAACAAAGTAGTCGAATGAAATGGTCAACCTATGCCAAAAAAAAATGAGACCAAGGTGGTCGACCACCAGGAGTGGTCAACCATATAGGTCGACTGAAGGGGTCACCATGAAAGTGATGAGCAGCTATTAGTTGGGGATACTCGAAGTATTCGAAATTCGAGTTAAAAATAAGGTTGGACTAGACATAATCTTAAGTACAATCATAAATTCTTAAATCGAGCACATGGATATCATCGCATGTTTTTCAAATTAGGCTAATGAGTGATGTCTATCCACATCCCGGGCCAAGAAAAATCCAAGGATTTTAAAGCGAATGTCTTGTTTAAGAACCGATAAGCTAACTTCGCCGAAATATGAATGTTCATACTCACTAGCTAGCGATAACATTCACTAATGAGTAGGGGGCTTATGATGATAGACAGGTATTCAACGTAGAGAACCCAGTCAGGTGCTCAACGTAGAGAGTCCAGTCAGGTGTTCAACATAGAGAGCCCACTCAAGTGCTTAACGTAGAGAGCCTAGTCAGATGTTTAATGTAACCTCTAAACTAAGAACCCAAAGATTGAACGGCCAGAAAGTTGGGGGCTTTACGTAATATTTTGATTGACACGAGGTGTTGGTTGACCCTCTTACACAGGCTCGATCGGCTAGTTTGAAAATAGGTTGGGATACCCGAAGATTTTCCACGTGCATGACATATGACGGTTACAACAAAAAAAAGATACTCTCGCCCACTCACTCCACCTTTCGAGGATGAAGACACGTGTCCCCCGATGACCGGGATTTTTGCCACGTGGACACAGAAATTGCCTATAAATAGCGTACCCATTCCGCTTCGTATATTCTCGAAGAAAGTCTTTTGATTACACGTACTCTACATAAAACCCTCCAGTATATTCTTCTCCTATTAACTCTTACACCGGAGTGGAAACGGATGAGAAGATCCCCGCCACTTTTTCAGGTTATAGGCCGCGTGCGCCTTCACCAATTGAAGAAGAGGTTGGGACCGATAACGTCAGTGTATATTTGATTTTTTTTCATTTTCTAATATTCCTCTATTAAATGTATTTTATTATCAATATAAATAAACTTGTAATTTTTCAAATATAGTAGGAATTGATAGTACTTAAATGAGGGTAAACTAGGAAAATTCTTTGCAATTTTTGATTTTCAATAACATCAATTAAAATTTCTTAATTCGTGTGAAAAACAAAACCAAATTATATAAATGTAATGGATGGAGTATTCGCGTATGAAATAAACCTAAGTATCATAATAGACAATAAAAGTGAGTTTAAATGTGTGTTATATTTTGGGTTAATTATGCAAATGATACATAATTTTACTCTTTGTTTCAAACACATATATGAGTTCAATTTTATTACAAAATTATATATGAACTCAAAAATTTGTTATCCATCTATACATAGTTTAACTTTCATCAATCAAAATTAACGGAACAAATTACATGGCAAATGATGTGCCTACGTGGCTATGGCGTGGCGGACAATTGGAGGGTCAATTGCGCCAATAGTGCATGAACTTTACCCTCTGTTTCAAAATCATGCATGAATTCAACTTCGCTTTAAAATCATACATGAACTCGCAAATTCGTTTATCATTCATACTTAAATTATTGTTGTTCGTATTATTGTGTAAGTTATATTGTTCCTTACAAGTGTTTGACAAAATATCAAAAATGAGGAACAATATCTTGCAGAATGTAGAGGTGTAAAATTGAAAAAGAAATTAATTCCAACATTGTTTATTATGATAGTTTAAAGTTATGGCATCTAAACATAATAAAATTAGTAAACGAAGAACCTCAGCACAAATTAGTAAAAATTGAAGAATAAGGAATTGTCCAGTGTCCTGAATAGATAATAGAGTGAAATTGCTTTTATATGAAAATTCTTAAGTATTAAAATGTTGCGCATAATTGTAATACTATTCAAATTTGATGATAGAATATAAAAAAGTGGAGTTTAGAAATCTGCTCGACATTGACTTCTTTCAGAGCAAACGCCATGCAATGTTGAGAATATTTCAAATATTTTAAGAAGCTTTATGCATGAAACTTCTAAAAATTTGTCAAAGTCACTTGGTTTAACTTATTAGGGATGCAATAGGACAAGTCTTGGGCGAGTCGGGCCTCCCCCGCCCCATGACCCGCGAATTTGCGGGTCAGGTTGGGTCGAGTCGGGTTGAGGCTTTGGCCCGCCAATCTCTCCGATTAAGATTTTTTTTTTTTTTATAAAAACAAAAAAATAATAATTTAAAAAAAATAAAATAGGAATTTTTTATACATATGTAGGAAATAAAACAAAAGAAATACAATATTGGGATTGTGGTGTAGCTGTCAAGAGTTATAATTTCATAACTTCAACTCGGGTTCAATTCTTGTTCAACCCATTTTTTTAAAAAAAATGATTTGTAAATTGTAATTCTATTTTATGATTTACCAAAAAGAAAAAAATTAAAGTGGCGGATCGAGGGGGGATTGCCCCTTGACCCTCCCCTCGGATCCTTTCAAGGGGCGGGTATTATTGTCCCTGACCCGCACCTATTATCCTAATAGTCGGGGCGGGCACCTTTGGGCGGTCCGGGTCGACATATTTTTTTGCCATCCTCGTAACCTATAGCTATATCATAATGGATGCACGAGCATTGAATGTGTCTAATTTTGTAATTTGACTATATAGTATGATAGCTTATTTTACGGAAACTATAGTACACTTAATAATATGATATAGTCTTACGCCATTAAGAAGAGGTTGTACAATGATATTTTTATGAATGATTTTAAAAGGAAGTTGATTTCGTGTATAGTTTTGAAATAGAGGTAGAATTCATGTACTATTCGCGTAATTGACTTGTCAACTATCCGTAATGTCATAGCTAGGTAGACGTGTCGTTTGCTATGAAGATTTTCCTATTAATTTTGACTTAATTTATGTATATATGGGAAATAAGTCAACAATTTATTGAGTTCATTTATGATTTTGATAAAAAGTCAAGTTTATGTATGATTTTGAAATAGGGAGTAAAATTTATGTACCGTGCATGTAATTAACCCATTAAATTTTGAAGTAAAATTCAAATAAGTAGAAATAAATATATTTGTGGCATCTTTTAGGACAATTTTTACATCGATTGAAAATGAAAATATCTGTTCAGTTAGTGAATCTCATTGGAAATTAAAATAAAGAGTTACGACGAAGGTCTCAACCTTTTGTCTCATTTTCACTTTCATCTTTAATTTTATTTTTTGATGATTTTGTCTCCAACTTTTGAAAAATAGACCACATTAATCTAACGAGATGAATTCTATCCATATTTTCGTTTGTCAACCTATTTGATCAACGCATATTTAAAAATAGAAATAAACGAAATTATCATTCTATTATTCTTAATTAAAATATTAAAAAATGAATATGAAAAATTGATAAAAGAAAAAAGAAAAGAATTTTAAAAAATAGAGTAAAAAAAAAAGAAAAAGAAAAAGAAAAAATGTTATCTTCTTCAACCCCTATGCATAGCCGCCACCGCCACCACCATCACATGCCATACCGCCATAGAAATACGTAAGTATAGCAATTGTGCGTGTACACTTTCTGATTGAATGCCCAGTTGAAGAACATATGGACTACTCTCCAATTTTTGAAGGACTTCAAAACAGTTTCCACTATTTCAGGGGTCAGGTTTGAGGTTAATTCTTGAAGCTTGGGGGTTTCTAAAGAAAAGGGTTGCCTTGTAAAAAAAAATTTGCTTATTGTATTTTTTAATAAGCAAAATAAATAATACATACAAAAGTTGGACAAAATATTTGTTCCTTATTTCAACACACATCAGTAGAATATTTGGATGAAAAATCGTCATCAAAGACATGATGTGAAAATTAATTGAAATTTAATGATAAAATTCGACGAAAAAATTGAGAACATAAATGCCAAAATGTCAAAGGTTGGAGGACTTTTAGTGAAATTAAAACATGGTTTAGATAATAAAATATATAGTGTCAATATAATTATTTTTATATTTTAATAAGAATAACATAATGACAATTTTGTCTTTTTTAATCTTTGAATATGTTGGCAAAATAGATTGATTAAAAATAAAATGGATAAAATTCATCTTATGATAAAAATAATGATATCTATTATATGTTGTCTGTCAATAGTGGTACTTATTGGCACGTATGTTTCAACGATTTGTCCGCCTCGTTGGTCTTTTAAGCTCACCTCCCATGCATATACAAAGAATAACTCAACGGTCGTTAGGTTAGCCAGATATGCAACCCAAAGAGTGACAACCACCGCGGCAATTGGAAAAATGAAACATCTCTAATTAACTCTTAATAATGAAGGAGATGAATGGTCACCTGTTATTAAAGACCATCAAAGGCCGTAACTGTAGGCCACCCATATAAATAGAGGCTAACCCCCATGTAAAAATCAACTATCAGATACTTTATTATTTTCTACATTGTTATTTTACATATTTAGTTTTAATCATATACCGATTATTACACCGTGTGGACACAGGGAAAGAAGTCCCGCCACGCTTTGCAAGTCTCCACCATCATTCCGCAGCGGTTCTCGATGAGGAGAAAAATATTTATCATCAATTGGTGTCGTCTGTGAGAAACCGCACAAAAAGTCATGGCTCGAACTAGAAGAGCTATGAATATAACTGCTCCATCAGCCCAATCGAGAATGTAGACACTGAGTCCAACACCGCCACTAATCACCCACAACAAGAATTTACCTTTGTCGCTCAACTTGTGGCACAACAAGCTCAGGTGGCAGCCTTAACAGCTCTATTCCAAGATTGGAACGCTGCGGTTTCTCAGCCACCACAGGGTTCTAGCCTTTTGCCGGTAGGACCTTCACTGCTAAATGTTCCGCCCCAAGGTCCTAGCCCTCCACAAGTAGGGCCCGCACCGCCAGGGACTCTTACCTAGGCTCCTAACTTTCCAGCAATGAAAACACCGCCAACGGCAGCTCCACCACTGGCTCCAATTTCTTTGGTTCCACCAGTAGGGCCCTCACCGCCAGGAGCCAGGAGCTCCTCCCCAGGCTCCTAACTTTCCAACAATGAAAACACAGCCAACGGCAACTCCACCGCTGGCTCCAGTTTCTTTGGCTCCACCTTCTGCACTCTACTTCTATTCATTGACATCTGACCCAAATCTACATTGGGGACAACCGTCATGGGAGCCCACGCCTCTGTTGGTTGAGACACCAGTGTTAAGCTGAAGCAGCAATTAGAAGACATGATGGGTCACAAAATAGCTAAGGCTATGTCTAAGAAAGTAGTAGGCAACAATCTATGGTGTTGGAAGAAGATCATTTTTCTCTAGAAGTGATGGCGGTCCCATTGCCATGAGACTTTGAATAGCTAAAGATGGAGAAGTACGACAGATCCTCTGATCCCGCCGATCACCTCTCGAGGCTTTTGTCAACTTGATGAGGTTGCTAGCCACTCTTGATGCGATTATGTGCCAACACTTAGTTTGAAGCTAGGGACTGGGTAGCCACCCTTCCCCAAAATTGATCTCGCACATTTGACTATTTTTTCAAGAGTTTTGTCGCATACTTTGCTAGCAAAGAAACGTATTAAAAAATCGTCATCGACCTGATGCAATTGACCCATGACAAAGACAAGCTGCTGAAATATTTCATTGCCCAGTTCAATAGGACCACACTGGGAATCAAAGATCTGCATATGTCTCATCGTAGTCATTGCCATAATGAAGGAACTCAAAGTCGCCATTTCAAGATATCGCTCTCCAAAAACTCGTCGGATACGATGCATGAGTTATAAAGGAGAGGGGATAAGTATGTAGCTGAGGAAGCATATTTCATTACCAAAAGTATGAAAGATCGAAAGGAACATGAGTCTAACAAAGAAAGACTCGGACAAGCCCGAACCTCGAGATGATAAAGGCAAGTAGAAAATGAACCATCTAAGGCGAATAAATGATGAGTGCGTCAAGGAAGGATAAGGCTACCTGTGAAGTCCTGGTGCACCTATTGGACCCGACATGCGATAAAAATATTCTCAACTACTGCAACGGTCAAACAAGGCGACAAATCTTGAAAAAAGCGAGGCGAGGTGAGCTTAAAAAAAACTAAGCTGAGCCAAGGTGAGGTGACCAAGTCGCCATGCTAAAAAAAAAATCAAGGCAAGGCGAGTTGATCAAGCCGAGCTGAGCCAACGCTAAAAAAAATCAAGGCGATGAACCTCTGTTTAAAAATTAAGGCGATGAGATCTATCTAAAAAACAAAGCTAGGCGATGAGTCCCGTCTCGAAAAACAAGGCGAGAGACGATGAGCCTTTGTCTAAAAAACAAGGCTAGACGATGAGTCCTGTCTCAAAAACAAAGCTAGGCGATGAGTCCTATTTGAAAAACAAGGCGAGCGATGAACCTCTGCTCTAAAAATAAGGCGATGAGCCTCTGTGCTCAAAAAAAGGCTAAAGGCGATGAGTCATGTCTCAAAAACAAGGCTAAAGGATGAGTCTGCTCGAAACAAGGCGAAAGCGATGAGCCTGCTTAAAAAATCAGCGCGATGAGCCTCATCTCAAAAAACAAGCTAAGCGATGAGTCATGTCGAAAAACAAGGCTAGGCGATGAGGCTCGTCTCGAAAACAAGGCGAGACAATGAGCTCTGCTTAAAAATCAAAGCGATGAGTCCTCGCCAAAAATCAAAGCGATGAACCTTTGTTAAAAATCAAAACGATGAGCCTCTGTCTGAAAATTTTAGAGAGGTGCATGTGTGGTAGATTATTTCTACTTCCTATGGACGACATTCTATGAAAAGTAGATGAGATTATGATGATAGAAATAATAACAGTTGCTATATGTTGTCTGCCAATAGTGACACGTCATGGCATGCCCGTCTCGTTGGTCTCATAAGATCGCCTCCTACAAATAGACAGCAATTACCCAACTATCGTTAGGTTAGCCAGACAAGCAACCCAAACATTGACAGTCACCATCGACAATTGGAAAGATGAAACATCCCTCATTAACTCCTAATAATGAAGGAGATGAATAGTCACCGCCATTAAAGACCATTAAAGGCCGTAACTGCATGCCATCCCTATAAATAGAGGTTAATCCCCCAGGTAAAAACCAACTCTCAGAGACTCTATTATTCTCTACATTGTTATTCTACATATTTGGTTTTAATCATATACTGATTATCACACCGGAGTGGACACGGGGAAAGAAGCCTCGCCACTTTTGCATGTCTCCACCATCGTCGCCACTGTGTTTGAAAGAGGAGAAAAATATTTATCATCATCATCTATTTAGATGAATTAAGTCTATTTTCCAATAGTTGGAAACAAAATAGTCTAGAAAAAAAATTTGAGAACGAAAGTACAAATCAGATAAAAAAATGAAGGACATTTCCCACAATTTATCCTAAATATAACATCTGACAAATTATTTAATGTGGTATAACAACCGACAAATGTGGCCTCATTCCAATTATGCCAATTTATGTACGAAACATATTTTAGCTGGCAAGTGGAAAATGTCAAACCCAATAATTTGTCACGTTTACATCTGTGAAGTGCACGTTTGTTAGCGATAAGATCTCGCAGACAGTTGCCCAACCATATGTACCCATGCCTATTTATAACCACATTTAAATTAAGTTCCCCACTTGCAAAAAAATTGAAAATAAATTCCGTCAGCAATCCATTTCTAAATAAATTTTACATTCATGATGAGAATATATTTATCTTCTAATGTGTATAAATTATAGGGTAAATAGTATTAGGGGTCCTTAACCTTTGAATGTTATAACGATCGAGTCCTTAACCTTTGTTCACTAAAGATTCGAGTCCCTAACCTTTCAAACGTACGTATCTGTGGCGCCCTTTTGACGGAAAAAGTCAAAATTTCATTAACTCACCACACGCTCAATTTTGAAGAGCAAAAATGGGATAAATAGTACTAGGGGTCCCTTACCTTTGAATATTATAACGATCGGGTCCCTAACCTTTATTCACTAGCATTCGTAGTCTCTAACCTTTCAAACGTACGTACCATATGTCCTTTTTTGACGAAAAGCGTTAAAAATTCTGTTAACTCACTACGTGTTCAATTTTTAAAAGGCAAAATATCTTAAAACTATTCAAAGGTTAGGGACTAAAGAAAATATCACCGCCAAATTGAATAAATGCATTTCGGTTATCGCATGGCGATCGTCGGCGATGAGCCACCGCACGCCACTTTCGCTTGTTTTTCCCGGTGGTGGGGCGGCGGCGAAGAGAGAGGAGGCGAGAAGTTCTAATGTAGGTGTGCGCGCAATTGTGAAAGGATTTTACAATGAATTGGTCGCCAAATCAATCCTTCATTTTCAAACAAGGTTGACGACGAGCAGTCACATTCCTGGCCACTCACTGTTCATAGTGTGATAAATCACGAGCTCTTGAAAGAGATGGACTGTGAAAAATAATAATATTTGAATAGTGTTAAGACATTTTGCCATTCAAAATTGAGCGCTGCAAGTGAGTTAACAAAATTTTTGATGTTTTTGTCAAAAAGGACCTCCGATACGTGCGTTTGAAAGGTTAAGGACTCACCGCTAGTGAACAAAGATAAATGACCCGATCGTTACAACGTTCAAAGATTAGGGACCCTTAGTGCTATTTACTCCATTTTTGCCCTTCAAAAATTGAGCGCGCGTGAGAGTTAATGCAATTTTTGACGTTTTTCACAAAAAGGACCTCCGCACGCACGTTTGAAAGGTTAGGGATTCCTACAAGCTAGTGAACAAATATTGGGGACCCGATCGTTACAACGCTCAAAAGTTAGGGACCCCTAGTACTATTTACCCTAAATTATAATTTAAATTGATCAAATATATTTTTACTTGTTGAAATCCAATAAGTGAATGATATAAGATCACAAAACACAAGAAGAAAGATCTCCAATAATTCTCTATTTATAAATAACATCTTTAAGATTTTAAAGAAAGATTTATAAATTTAGAGTAGAAAATTTTTTAAGTCTTTCCAACATTCTCTTTATCTTCAACACTTTATTTTACTTCTTCCAATAAGTATTTATTATTTTTCATTTATTTTCTTTTAACATGCATCTCTCCTAATTAATATATAATTTTATTCTATTTTATTTTGTATACACTATTTAATTCAATCATTATATGGGTAAAATTAATGAATGGCCACCGAACTTTCTTGCTACTACTTACTCATCACCGTCTTTAAAAAGTTACCCAACGTCACCCAACTCATTCTAACAATTTCACATCCATCACTCTATAGATAAACTTTAGTAATTTCAGACGGAATTTTCCACGTGGCAAACGGAAAGTACAAGTGGCAAGAGAAGAACGTTAAAAAATTACACCTCATCAAAACTTATCTTCCCAAACACGACTTCCATCTTCCACAAAAAAGTTGCTCATCCCAACTTATCTGGTTTGTGCAATCTGGTGTGGTTTGTTCTGGTATGAAGAGTCACCAGCAATCTTTTAAGAAGCATCATCATCAGCTTTAGAGCCAAAACTTGATGACCTTGTTCGCCTGGGAACCTTCTGCTCATTTAGATTCGGTTGAAAATTTGGCAGCGGCGGGACTTTTGAATCTTGTGATTTGATATTAATTTTCTATGTGTTAAGCGATTTATCTGTGACATGTGATTCATCCAAACTTGATCCACCTTTAACTTTGACAGCACTGTGAAAAATTTGATTATTGGAGATTTGGGCCTCAGACTTTCTGCCATGATTTTTTCAACTTCAGCACTGAAAATCAAAGCACGACTAACTTCTGGCAGAGAGGAGAATTTTCCCTCTCTGTCCGCTCGAGCGGGAAATTATCTCGCTCGAGCGGACGGAGAGGGCAAATTCTCTCTTAGCTTGCTGTAATTATGTGGGCATTTGTGATCATCTGGTAATCTGGTGAGCATGAGTGTAATGCTACTTCATCTTGCATACATCATCATCATTGGTACTAATTCATCTTGAGTACATTATCATTGATGCTAACTCATTGTGTGTGGTTAAGCAAAGAAATAGTGCTTACCCTGTTCCTTTTGGTGGTGTAAATGGCGAAAATGGTGAGATAAATTAACTCCAAGGCGAGCCCAATGCTGTTGATGGTGATCACAAGGGTGCTGTCAGGATGCACCACTGGTATACCATAGAAGATCCAGAAAAGGCAGTTCATAACTCCTCTGTAGATTTGTTCTTCCATATTCTAACAAAAGTAGGGCTGAAAAATTATATCCACCCATTACACAATCAAACGTTAATATGGGCTTCTGCCTATTGCTACAACAGCCTTACTATGCGATAGATATAATTAAGCCACTGCTTTGAAAATCCAATGAACTGGTCACGGCTAGATTGGATTTTTTGTCTACATTTTTCTTTACAAAATGAAATTTTTTGTTAAGGAATCATTCAAGCATATACCATTCCATGAACCATTTGAGATTGACTCTTAAATTAGCCAATGCCAGTTTTAAAACATTTGTATAATAGCACACAATTGTTATGCATCTCTTAGTATTCCCATGGCTTTAATCACATTGGTTTGGTTTGGAGAAAGTTTTAATCAAGCTTTATTCTTAGATACACGAGTACAGAGTACTTCACTAATCCGTATAAAATATAAAAATAAAAATAAGTTCATCAAATTAAAAACTGATTCATAGGATAACAGTAATTCTTCATCATCATCATTGGTACTAATTGCCTTGAGTACATTATCATTGATGCTAATTCATATTGAGTACATCATCATTGATGGTAATTTAAGAAGTTCCACAATCTCGATTCATAGGATAACAAGACAAAATACTGATAAGAGATAAAAATAATGTAGTTCCCTGCCATTCATATCAACAAAAATAACCTTTACATACATTAATTTTATCACCCATCTACAAAATAATGGAGTTCCCTGCCATTGTACAAAAATATGGAGTTCCATGCCATTCATATCAACAAAATAACCGAACAGCAAATCATGTTCCCTGCCATTCTACAAAATAATGGACTTTCCTGCCATTCTACTATCAGTTATGCATACTGATTCATATTTGCACAAAAGAAAATACACAATGTCCCTCTATTACAACGATGTTTTCCAAGACAAAACAAAATACATTTCAGCCCTACGAAAAGCTATGAGGTTGAACTTCAACGACATCATTTCCTTCGTAATTATATACGCCTAGTCCACTATTGAGTACATCATCATTGGCGTGTTCAAGCCCTCGAGTTGGCATAAATTGGAATTCCGATGGTTGAGGTTGGTGTTCGAAATTGGCTTCAGTATTCTTCTTTGATCTCCTTACTTGTAGTTTATTCTATGTAGAAAAATAAATTCAAGTTAATGAAGCGATGAAGTCTTTACAATTACTCAATCATAACTATGTCACTTATACCTTTGTTTGTGTTGTGTTAGTATTCTCGATCGTCTGTTCCACTTTGGAATGCGACCAATCCTACAATGACGAATATATGATATTGTTTAGCCATAATATCCCCATAAAAATGTCAACAAATTGATCTCGAATTTAGTCCAACCACTATTCGCTCAGTGCATTCTTGTCAAATTCAAACTCTCCATCATTCACATCATCCTTTGAATCGTAAAAATGCAATCCCGAACGACAACTTCGGCTTCTTCATTGTCTCCCTCATTCTCTCGCTCGCAATATAGACACATTCTTAATTCAAAGACATGTCAACAATGCAGATGCCCATACCTAATAAATAATATAAATTTTGGAAGTTACCTCCATGTTCTTCTTCACCAATTCCTCCAATAAACATGTTTTCAACGAAGGATTCTTTATCCATTTACTTGAATGTAGATCACTTTTTCAACCAAGCGCGGACAAATAATTAGGGTTCGGTTGATTTAAGAATATTCTAATTGATGGTGGGTCACCCTTGTCCTACAAATCATGAGATAATTAGGGTTGAAGATAGATAAATTAGGGTTCTTCAATTTTGGGGATTTTGAAATTTTCGGATTTTGCTATTAGATTTAGGGATTTAGTTGGCTTTGCTGCACATATAATTTGGGATGAGCAACATTTTGGGCTGTGGAAGATGGAAGTCATGTTTGGAAAGATAAGTTTTGATGAGGTGTAATTTTTAACATTGTTCTCTTGCCACTTGTACTTTTCGTTTGCCACGTGGAAAATTCTGTCTGAAATTACTAACGTCTATCTATAGAGTGATGGATGTGAAATCGTTAGACAAGTTGGGTGAGCATTGGGTAATCTTTTAAAGTACGGTGAGTAAGTGGTAACCTTAAGAAAGTTCGGTGGCCATTCATTAATTTTACCCATCATTATATAGAGTATTGAAAATTAAAATTCTTTGAATGCATTTAATTATAGATAGTGAGTTTGGCTCTCCAAAACACTCACTCTCTGTTTTAAAAAGTTAATTTAGAAAGTCTGTTGAAGCATAATTTTAAAGTTTGACTCTTTAAAATAGAAATAATCTTATGTTTAAATAGTCTATTGAAGATGCTCTAACATACACATTATACCACTGTTTTAAAAATCGTAAAGTGTGACTAAGCGTAGATGCAGAGTTTCAAACTTTTCAAACTTAGGCGAATGCGAAGCGTGAGACGTGATTAGGCGTGGATGTCGCACCTTACACCTAGATGCGTTTTTTTAAAACAGTACTTAAATTTGTCAATTTTGAACTTTAATGATATTTATTGAATTTTTGTGGAGAAATTTCAAACACGTTTAAACAAATGTATTTACGAACATTTACAAAAACCGAAATAAAGGAGATCAAAAGAAATAACAATTTCACTCACCGGATTTTTGTTGTTTTAGTTAAAGAGTCAAGAAGACAATCAAAGGGTAATTGAAATATTTACTCGAGATATATAGTTCTCTCTCTTCACAGGGCAATATAATTTATCTAAAAGTAATTATATTTACACCACAATTTTATTTGTTGAACCATATTTTAATTGTACTTAATGTTCTCAATCATGTACTTAATTTTTTTTATCGCATTCTTATCCTCAAATATTCATTAATTATCATATTTTGAGTCTGATAATAGTTTTCGTCCAAAAAATTTATTAAGAGGACGTAAAACGACTTATTTACTTATCTTATTTAATTGAGGATCTCTTGATAACTACCCAGTCAAGAATAACACTTTTATTTTCTAAATCATTCTTGATCCGAATTGAAAATTACATTTTATTTTTAATTCACTCCATCCAAATCAATAATTCTTTTTTTTTTAACTTTTTATTCATTGGTCATGGAAAATTATATGGGAGTAGATGAGGTTAGTGCTTTCTTTTGTTAAGGAATATAACATATAATTAGTGTTGTTGACCTTAGAATTTAGTGGGATCCAAAATCAACTATCAAGAATGTTCCTTTCTTGAACTACGTGTAATCTGCACACTTGAAAACACAAGTCAGCAAGCATAGATGGTCAGGTAGCTGTCGTATGCCCTCCGACACTTAAGTGGTCAGGCTTGGTAAAATATAAGAAGGAAAAGGGTATAAATAAAATATTTTTTGATAGAAAAGTGTTATCAATTTCTTTTTTCACTTACCCCTTGTTTAAGTGGCCATGTGTGAGCAAGTCTACATGTCCTTCATGCAAGCTGTATAGTCATTTTCATATGTGTTCATCTTTTGTTCTCCAAGTCATTATTCCTACTTTGATACATTCTTTGTTCTTGACACATCATCAAACTCTTATATCAAATGTCACATTAATCAACCAATACCCTGGCCCGACTACACAATTGAACTCCTTGCATCCAAGCACTGACCAACTAACAAATGGACCGGACAAAGCAATAATGTCTCCCAAGTGTCAATGTCCAAATGGTCTTAATTGGAGCTGACTTGGCTTGCTTTGATAATCTGGTGTGTGAAATGATGTCCACGTCATTAAAGAGTGCAACAAGTGTCATTACATAATAGATCCCAAAAAAAGTTAATTATGAAAAAGAATCAAGGGAAATTGGTGCAAATGGTCCCTAACGTATCATGTTAGTGCGCAAATGGTCCCTAACCTTTCATTTTTGGCGCAATGGTCCTAACCTATCCATTTAGGTGCGAAAATGGTCCTTGTGACGGATTTCGTTAAAAATCCGTTAAGCAACCTTTCGTTTTGGTGCGCAAAATGGTCCCTCAAGAATGTTTTTTGTCTTTATTTGTGGGGTAAAATTGTCGTTATATCTTTCTTTCAATTGGCAAGAAAATGGTCCCTAACCTTTACCTTTTTCTGCACAAGAAATGGTCCCTAACTTATAATTATATTTTGATGCACATTAATTAACTTATTTGATGAAAAGAAGACAAAAATATATTTACTTTTAATTAAAAAAAAAACGCAATTGATTCCTAACCTTTAAAAAAGTAAAAATGAGTCCAATACTTTAATTTTTTATTAAAAAAATTAAAAAAACTAACAAATTGACAATATACTAAATTATTTTGTATATTTTATGAACTATTATAAAATAACTAAAATTGAAGTCATAATTATTAACAGTGTGCTAATTAAAATTATTTTATTGTTATTAAGTAATCATATTATTTAAAATTTAAAATTTAATTTTATCATCACAAAATAAAAGAAAAATAAATTTGTCACAAATAAAATTTTTAATTATGCTCAATCCAACTCAATTTTATACGATCTCATAGTTCTTTGGGTTAATCCAACCAACTTTTGAGCCAGCAACAAAAAAGCGGACCATTCTTATTTTAAAATTTAATTTATTTTTGAATTTAAAAATAATAAAAATAAAGTTTACCCACCCACCCACCCCACCCCACCCCACCCCATCGGAGGGGAGGAGATTTCTCCTCCCGTGTCGCCGTCGACGGCGATGATGGCGAGGGGAGAAATCCTCCTTCCTGGCCGCGAAACTGGGGAGAAATCCCCTATTCGCCGACACAATCGCAGCCGAATGAGGGGATTTCTCCCCAATCGCCGCGACGCCAAGAAACCGGGGGATTTCTCCTCGGTTTCGCGACCGGAAAGGAGGGCTTTCTCCTCCCGGTCGCCGTCGATTTCTCCCCTAATCGCCACGACGCGACAAAACCCGGGATCCCCTGGTCGCCGACGGCGGCGACCGGGATGGGAGAAAGCCCTCCTTCCTGGGTTTGGTTTTGTGGGTGGGGGTGGGGGTGGGGGTGGGGGTGGTGGTGGGGGGTGGGAAACTTTTTTTTATTTTTTAAATTCAAAATAAATTAAATTTTAAAATAAGAATGATCTAGTTTCTTTGTGGCTCAAAAGTGGGTTGGATTGACCCAGTAAATATGAGATCGTATAAAATCGAGTTAAGTTGAGCATAATTAAAATTTTTATTTGTGACAAATTTATTTTTCTTTTTATTTTGTGATGATAAAATTAAATTTTAAATAATATAATTACTTAATAACAATAAAATAATTTTAATTAGCACACTGTTAATAATTATAATTTCAATTTTAGTTATTTTATAATAGTTCATAAAATATACAAAATAATTTAGTATATTGTCAATTTGTTAGTTTTTCTTTAATTTTTTTTAATAAAAAATTAAAGTATCGGACTCATTTTTACTTTTTTTTTAAAGGTTAGGAATCCAATTGCAATTTTTTTTAATTAAAAGTAAATATATTTTTGTCTTTTCATCAAATAAGAATTAATCATGTCACTAAAATATAATTATAGGTTAGGGACCATTCTGCTACGTAAAAAAAGGTAAAGGTTAGGGACCATTTGCGCCACGAAAGAAAGATGTAACTCGACAATTTTACCCCACAAATAAAGTAAAAAATTGCTAAAGACCATTTGCGCACTAAAATGAAAAGTTGCTTAACGGATTTTAACGGAATCCGTCCCACAAGGATCATTTCTGCACCTAAATGGATAGGTTAGGGACCATTGCGCCAAAAATAAAAGGTTAGGGACCATTTACGCACTAACATGATACGTTAGGGATCATTTGCGCCAATTTCCCAAGAATCAAAGTAATTCAGCTGACTGTATTTCTTTGCATTTTATTAAAGTGACAGCAACGTTTGCCATAAAAAATTAGTATTAAATTTAGGTAGGTAGTTATATAGCTACTACAACAATTTTTTTATTTATTGTACTACCTTTTAATTATAATAATATTATTCAATCCTATTTAGTAAAACGTATCAAACATATACAAGTCATACATAATAATATCTACTATAAATTCATCACCTCCGTCCCCTTACTTACAGAGGTAGAGGATGAGATCAACTAGATAAGTTCCTTAGGGATGGATCTGTATTGTTGGTCTCATTATTTTCTTCAAATGCTCACTAATTAAAAATTTTAATGAATATTTCATTTCAAATCTACGTGAACTTGAGTACAGGGGTTCGCAATGAGGCGGGGCAGAAATCTCCATCCCTATCCCCTAGCTCGTCGGAGATTTTTAAAGATGGGGCGGAGTGAGGAATAAAACATTTTAATTTATCGCCAATTCAATCTTTGCTTATTGTTGTAGTTGTGTCCACCCTTTTGTTGCATTATTATTTTCAATATTCTATTTACTAGCACATACGGTCCATGACAATGATTTATGAATAAATACTTTGTTACACATTTGTATTTTTGTTATTTTTCGATTATTTAAAAATATAAGGGACAAATAAATCTTTTATACCACCTAACGGATTTTTGAATGAAAACTATTGTTAAAGACAAAATGTATTAATTAATAGAATGTTGATCATAAGAGTGCAAAAAAAAAAAAAAAAAAAAAAAAAAAAACCAAAACAAAACTGAGTACATAAGTGCAAGAATAGAAAAAATTAAAAGCATCAAGTCCAATTAAAAAGTGGTGTAACAAAAAAATAAAATAAAATCCATGATCACGATATAACCATCTTAATGTTAAGGGAAAATAATACCATGAAGCATTTTTGAATAATTTTTTAAAATGTCTTGTTTGGTCGATTATAAACTGCTTTATAATCCAAAGATCAACATTTCTTCCAAGAATGGGCCCACTATCTCATTGTGACTTTTGTCAAGTTAATATTTTAACTGCCCCTCCACCTACTACATTTCCAAAAACGTCTTTGATGCTCTACATAAATTAATTCCCTATATGAAAAGTAAGGACATTTTGGTAATTCAATTCCAAAATCTGCTTTCAATTATGAGGCACACTGTTTCAAATGTCAGGTGTGGCCTTTGTCAAATACAAATAAACCAAAATATCAGTTTATAATTCTTACCAAACTCACCCATAATATTTTACATCTAGAAGTTGTCATTTTTACAAATATTATAAAAATTACAACTTTTCAACAGTCTTTGCTTTTAACCACTTTTCTAAATTCCCATTCATAAATGCTAAACAGTTTGAATAAAAAAAAAAAAAATTATGACCGACTGTGAGGGAGATTTTCACCCCATTCACACTAAATCAGCATATACGTCCTTCACAATCTTCTTCCTCTTCAATATTATTCAACGAACAAACTTGAACAGTCAGATTCCACCGCAGTTGAAGCGGTATACTAGTTAGTAAATGTTAATTATACCATAGGAGTTTTCACTTTTACTCATCATACAAAATATTGTACTTCTATGTTAAAAAAATATAGGTAAGAATTGCTCATCTTTTCATTATATCTCTTCTATTCATCGAATCTCATATTCTCAAGTCAGATTTTCAGAAATTCTTCATCTATTGACTCTACTATTGAATTCCATCGCGTGTAAGCGCTTATACTAGCTTTAATGAAATCATGACGATATGGAGTTTTCTCCGCTACTGAAAGAAAAAAAACTTAAACGTCCATATGTTACACTATCATTACTTCTTCAATTTCTCTCCTCCAAAATTTCTTGTTCAATCATTTTTCTCAACTGATCATCTCCAAAATCTGTCTATCTCCTAAATTCATATTCATCAATCGATCATCTTCAAAATCTATTTACTGCCTCAATCTATTATCGTAATAGAACTTACGGTCGAATCCGCGAAGCCATATACTAATTTATTTTTTACTAAAATAATTCAGTGGTGCTTATTGTACATCCATATTCACAGCATTGATGACCGCAATATTTTGGTAATATATCGCAAAATTTTGATTTTCAAAAATTTAATAACATTCAATGTTTATTTCAACTCCGCATCCGATATTTGCCCAAACTCCTCATTTCCTCATTGAATGGCCTCCTCCTCATTTTTTCCCATAACTACAAATAAATTTTCCGATGACATTCTTTCCAGTGACATTCCGGTGAGTATCCTAAAAAATTTGAGTTAGTCTTCTTTTTTCCGTTGAAGCTATTTTGTATTTTCTTGTTGTCCACAAAAAATGTGATTTTTGTTCTCGTATACAAATTAAATATTTTGCCATATTTTTGTGTTATATACTGTATATAAACTATGTATTTGTTATATTTGCAAACATTTATTTTGTTATTGTCGTTATAGAAGTTCTGAAAGGTGTTAAATGTCGATATTTTTATACAGGATATCTCGTTTCAAATTTCGAGGACGCGACAATAAATGTGAATTTGATTGTGGTTGATGATGAATATTTAGAAGATGATGTGATAGAAATAGAGAATTCCCTTGATTTAAATGATGGATGGGTTGAAGAACTGAATGAGATTATACCTAAGGTGGGAATGAAGTATAAGGATCTCGACGAAGCATTTGAATTTTACATGAACTACGCATCTTTTGTGTTTTTCCATGAACTACGCATCTCGTGTGGGTATCCAATTAGAAAACGTAATTCGAGAAAATGTGATGATAAGTTTGTAAGAAATGTCAAATAAGAGTTGGTCGCTTGAACTATTTTGCAAATTATTCATATTTTAGAGATGAATCAAAACATAAAATATCACATTACAACTTATTGAAATAATTAAGAGTGCGTTTGGTAAGGATTCTAAACTAATATTTTGATTTATTTGTATTTGATCAAGCCCCACACCTAACGCTTGAAACAGTGTACCTGATAATTGAAACAACTTTGGAATTGAATTATCAAAATGTCCTTGCTTTCCATATAAGGAATTAATTTCTATACAGCATCAAGGGTGTTTTTGAAAATATAGTAGGTGGAGGAAAGTTAAAAAAGTGGTTATATTCACACTACATTTTATTATAAATGCACCACATTTTAATTGCATAAAAAATCTTTAACTTTTATTATTGTCACATTTATGTTTTTAACTTTTTTTCATCTGATTCTTATATTTAACATTCTATTAATTAACACATTTTGTTCCTACTAACAATTTTCGTCTAAAAATTCTATTAGTGTACTTTAAAATAAGGGATTAATATTTAATCAAAATTTTATATTTATTTATTTATTTGCTTATTTAAAAATACGAAGGAAAAATGAGTATTTTTGTTCTTCTTAATTGAATTTTTGGACGGAAATTATTATCGATAATACGATATGTCTTAATTAAAAAAAAGTTGATGATAAGAATACGATGAAAAAAATATTAGAGTTATAAATGTAATAATAAATAAAAGTTATGGACCATTTATACAATTTAAATTTAGTGCACTTATAAAAAAAAAATATGTTAGTGAATATATTTAGCCAAGTTAAAATATTAACTCCAACAAAATTAGATAGTGGGTTTATTCTTTGAAGAAATGTTGGAAGAAATGTTGGCTGGGATTATAAAGCTTTTATAATCCCGGTCAAATAAGCTCTAAACTTGACAAGAACTACTGTGATAAACTTGGTACCATTCTTTAAACAATAAATCAGCACCAGAGACAAGGATTTGCTATATATATTCTGCATAAAATTAAGGGAAAAGAAAAACTAAAGATTTGTGCATAAAGAAGCATGGAAATGATTGGTTTACAGTAAAAATGGCAAACAAAATGGAAGATTTTTAAATCTTCAAATCTGCTAAAGTGAAATTCAACCAAAAGTCCCAATTCATTCATTTAAGATCTAACAGAACTTTCCAATTTGGGGAACTTTTCAAGCAATTACCTGATTCTCCGGCCAAGTCAACACCAGATCTGGAAAAACTTGAAGAAGTGAACACGTCCCCGTAAAAATTGCAAAAATCTTCTGTTATGGAAGTGAAGCAGAACCAATCTGTGATGGTGGGTTTGAAGCTACTGTGATGGTGGGTCTGTATCTGATGTACAATTTTCGGCGAGTCTCCGGCACTCATACAGAGCTTCGAAAAAAATGGAAGTTTCGGTAGTGGTCCCCACCGCATATGTGGGTTTGAAGCTTCTGTTTTGGTAGTGTATAATGGGTATGTGTTTGGTGTTCAAATTAATTGTGGGGCAGTTTTGTCATTATCCACATGCGGTCAACAATAAGGTAACAATGGAATGATGGATGTACAAGTAGAATTTTTCAAAAATAAATTAATCATTTTCAAACTTACTATTACTGAATTACCTTCGTGTCGAAGGAATGCCGGAAGAAGAAACCCCGTAGGCCAGAATAACTACCCCAGTAGACCAAATGCACGGTGTATCTATCTTAAGCGGGCCTGCATTGATCACCAACCCTGTTAAATTTCTCACCCGCTCCAGCTCGTACTATCATTTTCAGCGCACGTTAACGTCATCAGTATTTAATTTGTGTACTAAAACTATTAAACAGACACGTCCTTTGAACAACTTTCACACGCACACGCTAAAACAGAGTCTTCGGAAAATGTGAGTGTTGATTGAAAGTTCAGAGTTAGAATTTCATAATTTTGATATATATTTTTTTTTTTTTTGAGTATGAAGTTTTGTTTTTTTTGATAGATCGGATAAAGTTTTGCTGAAAAGATGGGGAAGAAGAAAGTGATGCTTCCGGCGAGAGAAGTTGACTTGGCAACGGTGAAATATCAGTATGATAAAATCGAAGGTATGTTTAGTTTTTGCTTTTAATTGATTTTAAATTTTGATGAATTTTACTTGTGATTTTTGATAATTTGAGTGTTGTTTTGTTGATCAATTTGCAATTGCAGCTCCGCATTTGACTGGATTTTCGCTCAAGTTATTTGTTAAGTTGCTGGAAGCGCCAGGGATTGGCTCTTTGATTATATCTCGCTTGAAGAAGGAAAATAAAATGGTTGAGGTCTGTATTTTAGCTACAAATTTCAATTTAATGTTAATTGTTGCAATATATACTTGGAGCTTAATTGTAAAATGATGCTTATGATTATAGATGTTGAGGAATACTGTGATACCAGAGCCTCCAATGTTTAAGCCTGAGTTTCCTCCTCAAGGTTTATCTCATTCTCTTTCACCATTTTCTTTTTTCTAAAGAATTTATGTTATTAATTGAGAATTCTAATGTTAAATTTTATGGAAGAAATAAAATTTATAACTTGATATTGAAATTGCAACGTTTTTTTTTTTTTTTTTTTTTTATTGAATATGACAATTAAATAAATGACCGGACTCCTCTCTAACAACTAAATATTTTGAATGAAGTGGTTCAACATTGTATTTTATGAAAATTGTACACGTGTTGGGCTTTTGATGAAAAAATGTTTGAGCCGGTGTGTTGAATGCAAAATTAAAATAAATATGTATACTCTAACAGCCTAAGGTTTTAATTGTGGTGGTTCAACCAACACATATCATCTGTGTTCATTTTATCTATCAATTTTGCTGTTCAATGCATGACTGTTATTTAATAGTATTCTTTGGTAGGGTGGGCAAAATAACCGCCAAACCGCCAAACCGACCCTACCCGAACCGACTCGGGTCGGTTTGGGAAAACCCAACCCAAACCGACTGGTTTAAAAAAAAAAAAAAAAAAAATTTTTTTTTTTAGGCCATACTTGGCCCAAAACCGAAGACCTGACCGAACCGAGTCGGTTCGGGCCGAAAAATTTTTTTTTGGTTTGGTGCTGGTAGGAATCACAAGTAAAACTGCTGGTAGGAATCACAAGTTAAAGAAAGGGAAGAAAAAATATAAAGACATATGGCTTTGTTCCACACGAACTAATCAAGCTGGAAGGACTGTTGCTTAAACTGCTCATATTTGAGTAATTTTCATTATTCTTCCCTAATTTAGTGCATGTTTAATGGAGTTTAAAAGTAGTTTTAGTAGATTTTGAAAAAATTGGTGAAATGTGTGGTTGAAAAGTTAATAAAAGTTGTGGGTCCTTATGAAATATGTGGTTAAAAATGAATTTAAAAAAAAAAAGTTTAATTTAAATTATGCCAAACACGCTCTTAGACTGTTGAACTCTTAGATAGCTTTTGAATTTATGGTAATACGCTACCGCTTAAGTAAGAATGAAGACACATTATCTCACTTATGAAAAGAGGGAAAATAACAAAATAGGTATTAGCTTAGGGCTCCTTTGTTATGCAAATGAAGTTGGTTAACATTTGAGATTGTGAATGTTAATGTGGTTCCAGAAAAAGCTCCAGAAATGTAACTAATAGTTAATTTATATTTCGTACAAGAAATTCAACTGGAAATGATGCCTGAAGTTGAGTATGTTTTCGTTAATATTTATGGAAACAAAAAAGTAGTAAAGATTCATTACCTCCACCTGTCATTTACCCAATTTTCATAATTCAGAATCAGAAACTGGTGTTGTTCCTCTGGATGAAGATGGAAAACCTGAAGAGAGAGTTGCATTTGCCTTGAAGTGCCTTCCAGATTATGACCCTTCTACGAATTGGAGCGCTGATTCTTCTGCATCCTTCCGCTACTGGAAGATTCGTGATTATGCACATGCATACAGATCTAAGCTGACGACCCCATCTATAGTAAGTACACTTTGATGCTAGTTTTTCTACCTCTTTCTCATGATTGCTTATTTGCAGTTAGCAATTTTATTTTATAGATTGCAGAGCGCTTCATTTCGGCCATGGACGAGTTCAACAATAAGAAGCCTCCAACGCCCTTGTTGATTTCTTACGATCCAGAGCATATAAGAAAGCAAGCTGCAGCTTCCACCAATAGGTTTGAGGAAGGTAACATTAGCATACTATCTCAGATAGTACTTGATATTGTCTATGTGTAGCTGGTATTAGTTGAAGGTAAATTCTCCTATCTGAATGGATTATGCAGGGAACCCATTATCAATCTTGGATGGGATATTTATGGCCATTAAGGATGATATTGATTGCCGTCCTTATCCCTCAAATGGTATTTATTTGAATTTGTATTTTAGACCATTCTTTCAGGCCATTAATAAATTTTCTGAGTGCTCCACAATAAACAGGTGGAACAACCTTCTTTCACGAGATTCATCAGGTTGAAAAGGATGCAGTTTCTGTGTCAAGGTTACGTTGCTGTGGTGTGATTTTAGTTGGAAAGGCTAATATGCACGAATTGGGACTTGGCACGACAGGAAATAATCCAAATTATGGGTATGTTATACAAGTGTGAAAATTATCTCAGTGTTCTGTTGATGATTCCAAATTCCACAAGTGAGAAATATTCACCATTACAAGCCTAATAATTGTGCAGGGACTTCATTAACTCATTTCAGCTCTCAAGTTTGAAATCGAAGATAGCAACTTTGCTAGTTTCATAGCTTTATATGGAATCTTTAAAATCTTTTTATATTAGTAAATTTAAAAGTTTGAGTTCATACTAATAAGTCACAATTGATCTTTTTCTAGTTTATATAGGCGTAGATTCATAACAGAAACTCCGCAATGTGCACCTCTTATCCACATTAACTTAGATAGATGTCCAATTTTCATCTCCTTTTTTATTTATTTCTTTGTTCCAGATTTGAGAAAAATATTTTTACATGTGATGGTGAAATTAAAGTCACGAGCTGTTGATGCTTGCTAAAATTTTCTTACCTTTTTTCCTCTAAAGCACAGGATAGCTAAGAATTCCGCTAGATAATTTACTGGATATTGGAGATGCATGTTATGATTTGGCATAATGTGCCCTTCTTAAAAGCAAGCTCCAGTTTTTTTTTTTAAGAGCTGACACCTCATTTTTATTATCTTTCATAGAAGTAAAGACATGTTAGCGTATGATCAGATTTGTGAGTTTGTTTATCATAGAATACCGTCTCTCCCTGTTTGCTTTTACTTGACTTAACCTGATGCCCGTATCCTAATAATCAAGTGTATATTCGACACACTGCAATGACTGACTGTGACTTGAAGTTGATTGTTTCTTTTCTTGTTGACCACTCCATATTCATACACTTATCACCTCAGAATGTCCTCTCTGCATCTTCCTCCTCCTTAGAAGTCAGAGTTCCTCTGGTCAATTTTCATGTCTGAATAGAAGTTAGGCTTGATATTTCTCTTCTGTATACAGGACAGCAAGAAACCCACATGATCCTGAAAGATATACTGGTGGTTCATCCTCAGGCCCAGCAGCAATTGTAGCTTCTGGACTATGTTCAGCCGCATTAGGAACAGATGGTGGAGGTTGTGCAATTGTATAAGATCTGGCTTCTGAATTCTTTTTTCACCTTTTCATGATATCATCCTATCCTAATTTTTAATTCTACGGTATTTCAAACTGGCAGGATCAGTTCGCATTCCATCCTCCCTGTGTGGTGTAGTAGGATTGAAATCAACTTATGGACGAACTGACATGACAGGGTGAGTTCACGAACCTCATACCATTATGCTTCTTTACTGTTCCTTGCCTCGCCTTCTCATGTCACCCTTAATAGTCTGTCGACGGTTTCTTTTTCTCTTCCGTTTTGCTCAAAAAATTCAGGACCTTATTGATGTCTATTTGTTAACATTTTATTGTTTTTAATGATTGAAGGCTCTCTCTTCATTCTCCACATTGAGAATTCAGCTTATATCCCTTTGTTAAAATCATGTAACTAATTGTTCTTTATGTTTGATTCTATTAATTAGAATTTCTTGTGACAAATATTTGATCATCAGTGTATTTATATCGATTTTTTTTTCTTTTCAGTCGTTATAACCTTCTCTACTTCGATGTATTGAACCTTCTACTGTAGTAATTAATCAGTTGTAAATTGTTCTTGAACACGTGTGTCATTTAATCGCATGTTTCTATTCTAAACCCATTATATTGAAGAACCTTCTAAGTTTTATTTCCTCCTGTTCTCTATAACATCCACCCCTTTTCTTAGTAATTCTTTCAAGTAAAATAGTACTTTTATACTTGGCCAGTTTCTGTTTTGGGACTTCTGAATTTTCTTTTGCCAGGGCTATATGTGATTCAGGGACTGTAGAGATTATCGGACCCATCACATCCAATGTTGAGGATGCGATACTTGTGTAAGTAATCACGACAGTGTTATTCCTTTATATATCATCTTCCTTCTTCATATGCGTGTGTCCTCTATTAAGTGTTGCATGAATTGAAATTATTACTTAAATCTTGCCCAGTCATTTTCAATTTTAAGATTTACCTGCAATATATTTATAGGTTAGAGGATATGCATCACTTAAGATGCTCCCTGGTATCACTAGAGCATGAGAGAATTCCATTAGGGACCAATGGAAAATAGTATGACATTTCAGAAATTACTCTGTTTAGAGTAGAAGTTCAGAAAACTAGTATAAACTCAATGAGTGCCACATGCTAAGACTAATAGAATTATCTGTGCCAACGATTATTTATTTATTTATTTTTCCAGTTTTTTCTTTCTACATTCTACATTTACAAAGGAAGATAAGGTAAAAAGGAAATTTAAGGAGAACATGGATTTCCAAGAAAATATCTTCACAGAGAAATAAAGTTTTTGCTGCATATATTTCCTACTCTTTATTAGAAGTTTCCATATTTCAGAATTTCCCACAGATTATTTCCTACCTTTGAGTTCTTCTCTCCGAAGTTTCCCCAGCATTTAAACATTTAATTATTATTCAATTGGTTTCGGTTTCTATCCCAACTTTTCCGTGACCCCATCATTAAGTGGTGCATGAGTGGCTCTATGAGTGGAGAAATCACATCCCAGTTCAGCAGTAGAAAGCTACATGCTTTTTCCGCCTCATTTTCACAAGAGTTATTAAACATCTGGATACTGTGCTCAAGGTACCCTGTAAGCATTCTCTGGACCATACTGGCAGGTGGCAAATGCCCACAGGTCATTCATCTATACTGTGGCAAGCATCCAGTTTTTTTACCAGCGAGCTTTAGGTTTTCAACAAAATTCATGAAGTGGGCTCACCATTGGATTAGTTTATTTATTTAGATGATAAACCCGCAACTAGTCCAAATGGCAGTTTTATTTCTATCAAACGTGTCATTGGTGGATGCACTTTTCAAGGATCCAGCATCGGACTATAAATCGGATTTCTTTCTTACATCATGAAATTCGATCTTCAAGTGTTCATGTTCTCTTGCTGCCTTTTTTCTTCAAGTATGAATTTAACTAGCTTTGTTTTTTCAATAGCTGAACTGTGTTGAATTTAATGTTTATATAATGGGAAGTTAAAGACTTAAATCTATTTATTGACCACTTTTCAGGTATGCTGCAATTTTGGGATCCTCTGCTTCTGAAAAAATTGCTCTGAAACCTGTAATACAATTATTTATATTTTTGCTGAAGTTTTGAGATCCTGTTTTGAATTTTTACCCGACATTTCATTTTAGCTAATTTAAGCTCTTGAAGTATCTTCTCATGACACATCAATATTATCAAGATGATTCCAATGGGAACTCACTAGTCAAGAACCTTAGATCACTTGAGGGAAGTCCTAGGAATTCAGTCAATTGACCTTTTTATCTTTCACAGTCAGTCCCTTGCTTGCCTGATTTATCTTCACGTGAGAATTCAAACGCTCTGGGATCACTAAGATTAGGGAAGTACACAGAGGTGATAACCTGCGCCTTCAGCCTTCTATTTAAATTGTATTACCTTGTGACTCTTGAATATCAATCGATTAGTATATGATGACCCTTTACAGTGGTTTAATGATGTCTTCTCAACTGATATCTCTAACAAGTGTGAGGATGTTCTCAATCGTTTATCAGACACATATGGGTGCAAAGTAAGTCTATTGCTCTTATTTTTCACTCACTGATTACTTTCTACCTATTCTTTTTCACCTAAAACAATTCTTATTTCAAATATAAGAATACATATATCAACTTTGGAACTGAGAAAATTATCTATGCAAGTAAATATTTAATGTCTTGCTTTTGTTTCCTTTTCATTTGCTGCAAAAAAGACAGTGGAGATTGTTATACCAGAGCTTCATGAGATGCGCATTGCTCACATTGTTTCAATTGGCTCCGAATCACTATGTGGGTTGACTCCCGACTTTGAAGATGGGTATGTTCATTTACCTTTTGGACTTATCAGTATACAAGCCTAACTTGAGTATGTCTTTTGGAAGTTCATTGCTGATAAAGTGGTTTGTCTTAATAATCTATTTTTGATATTGTGAATTGACCTTTATCATTTTGTAGAAAGCGGGTGGAGTTTACAAATGACACTCGGACAAACCTGGCACTGTTTAGGTCATTCACAGCATCAGATTATGTTGCTGCTCAGTGCCTCAGGCAAGTCAAAATTTTGCCTATTTATGGAGTTGTATGCATTGAAGCAATCTCCCTATTGGAATACCGTAGTCTAACAGTGGATGATACATACATGCATACTTATGTCTGTGCAATTCAGGGATCTAGACTGGTCAATTAACAATTTCCCTTTTTTCTAATTTACTGTCAATTAATTCATAGTAAATTTATTATATTGCACTAACAATAAAAAGAGTTTGATTACTTTGAAGAACTTCACCTTTTTGTGATTATAGACAGGCTGCTTTCCTTCCTTTAAGTTTCCTTCTGGAGCACTCATGGAATTTCATTCAGAATGTATATAAGATAAACTCAAGGGATGCTTTGTGTCCGTAAACTTTACCATATACTTTCACCTGTCTTGTTACCTTTCAAATTATGTTCTCTTCACTTTCTGTTTAGCCTATCAACTGTCCGGTATGACAGTACAGTCTGGGAAAGAATACATTCACATGTTCTAGTCTTTTCTGATTAACATTGGTCATAAGTGCATAAATTTCTAAATAATAAGCTTACTACTATAGAATAAGATTTTAGATTTATATTAAATATTCTACTTTCATCTGAATTGCTGCAGGAGAAGGATAATGCACTTCCATATGGAGATTTTTAAGGAGGTGGATGTCATTATCACTCCGACCACCGGGTATGCTGAACTTAATTGCTGGTTTATTATGGCCTTGTGGTTGATGATGTCAAATAATTTGTAGCCTACTGCATCCAGTGCCTGCCTATTTGAGTAAATAGCCATTCGAATATTTCAGCATCTCAAGATATTTTTCTGTTCGCATGCTTGCACCTGCAGTATAGCTGTGTATGCACACTGTATTACTGTGTATGCTTTATTGGAATATACATGTGTTTCATCTGGAAATTTTCCATATTGATGCACAGTTTTCTATGTGTGTTGTTCATACCTTTTCTTTGGAATACGCACGCGTTCCATTTTCTTGAATTTTTTCCTTATTGATGTACATATTTTCAAATTGTTCTTCCTTACTATCATTTGTGTTTCAATCTTAAATGCAATTGTATTTCTTATAGTTATATAATTATTTAGGAGTTCATTTTTAAGCATTCACATGGATATCTTGTCTGCTTGATAATCATAATTCATATGGACCTCCAAAACTAGCTCATAAAAGTAACAAGACATACAAATTTCTCCCGGTGAAATGTCTGCTGAATTTGTCTACTGTCATCCGAAATTGTTCCAATGCTATATTATAAATTTCAGTGTACCTATCCTTTTGCCTGTGTTTATGAAGGAATACAAATTTTCATCTCAGCAGTTTCTTTTACATTTTGTCTTTAATCTGATGATTTTCTATACAACTTGTAATTGAGCGTTACGCCTTCCTTTCTACAGCATGACAGCACCTATAATACCTCCAGCTGCCCTTAAATCTGGGGAGACAGATTTGCAAGTTTCAGGTTGGTCACTTCTCCAATCCCATAGTGGATTCCACCTTAATTGATTTCCACGAACAACTTAAGAATATCCCTTTTATGATTATGCCAGTACAAGGTGGATACTGATTTTAGTAGGAAATCTGCCCGGACTAGTTCAACTAGAAAGATTAAACAGAAATTCTACAATTGGTTCACTAATCAAGGTTTCCAACTATTGACTTAGGAATACCGAGATCAAATCCCATCCCTTTAATTGCCCCAAACTATTGTGCAATTGTCTTCAAGGTCTATTAATCAAATTGCTCTTCCTTTCAGCAAATCTAATGCGATTTGTCGCAACAGCAAATCTTCTTGGGTTTCCTGCAATATCTGTCCCAGTAAGTGAGATGCATCTCTCTCTGTCCCCTCTTAACAGTTCAGTAAGTTCAAATGTTTGTAGTAAAATGTGGTGTAAAGAGAGCAAATTCTTCCTATTTTTAATGTGTAACAACTTCTGTCTTGATCGGTATTGTCAATGTCCTCAATCTTGTTAGCTAGAATATATGATACACATTCTGTATCAATTATATTTTTTATTTATCTAGGAGTTTACATAGAAATAGAATTAATTGTCCTACCTTAAAATATGATTGTATTATATATTCTTTTTTTTGGCATTAAAATTTAGACAAATAATTTCCGCTACAACCTTTTCTTTTTTTTTTTTTCCTACTGAAACCATAGCTGCCACAATCTTTTGCTTTCTTTTGGCACTATTCAGTGTTACTGTAGCTTGAGTTCAAGATTAATAGTTCTTTTGACTGGTTATGGGTTTTCCTTCTTGTGATCGAAAATGTGGAATAATCAGGTTGGATATGATAAGCAAGGGCTTCCAATTGGCTTACAAATCATAGGCCGTCCATGGTGTGAAGCTTCTATTCTGCATTTGGCTGCTGTTATTGAGGTATGTATTCCTACTTTCGCCCACATAATGAAAAAGATAATGGATTCTATCTACAATGAATTAGTTACCTTTGCTGAAGGGGTCGAATGTCACTATAATCGCGTAAGATGCAATTCTAATTGAGTTTGTCTTCATTTCAGGAACTCTGCACGACACCTAACAAGAAACCTTTGCAATTTTACGACATGTTAAAAGGGAATTAAGAAATTAAGGGGGTTCATTTTGAGTTATATTTGTAAGAGATGTAGGGGTCTCAACCTTGTCAAAATCTGGTGTGAAGAATTGTCTAGTCAGTTTGATTAGTATTATTTCTAAAGTTTTAAAAACGTTGTTTGTGTTCTCATAAAAGAGACACGAGGATGGTCATGTACCTGTTGTCTATCAAGTACGTCTTTCGATCTGATCTTTTGTTATCTGTGGACAAAAATTGCACTTTGGGACATTGAATTGTCACATCACTACACTTTGATTTGTTAAATTTGTTGCTGAAATATAGTATTAATTTTGAAGCTTCGTGCAGATGGCCAGTTGCCCTGCATTTTCTCCTTAATTGCTTACTCAGTGCTCGGCAGATTTTGTTAAAAATTTAATTTTTTTTTGTAAAATTCGATACAAATTGATAAAATATGTGATTTAAATATTAACTTTGGTGAATCTTAAAATATTAAATGATATTTGGTTAAAATTAAATATATTGGCTGTAATTCAATTTTAATCAAAATTTATTAAATGATTTATTTGGTCAGTATTTTTCCTGAGATGGAGTAATATATATATATCAAGAAAAAATAAATATTTTTTGTAATTCTTTTTATTAAACGTAATCCAAAAAAAATTAGTACACTTATAATTATAATAAAACACGTTTGGATAAGATTTTACTATAAATAAGTTTGATTAAGTTTTTGATATAAATTTTTATTTGTAAAAAATAATTTTCTTATCAAAAAGACATGGGTTCGATGGGTTCGATCTTTTATTTTTATTAAAATTTAAAGAAACTAACAATTTAATATACTCCGATTATAAAATAACTAAAATTTAAGCTCAAATAATTAACAAACGTGTTAAATCAAAATTATTTTATTATTATTAAGTAATTATATTATTTAAAATTTAAAATTTAATTTTATCATTACAACATAAAAAGAAAATAAATGTCACAAACTTAATACTCAATTATTTTTATTTAATCAAAGATCTACAAAGAGCTCAAAATATATTATTCATATTTTAATTTATCATTTTATTATCGTTCAAAATAAAGAACACAATTAATTTTTATTAGTATTTTATGTTAATAAATATAATAAGATTGATCGAATTATATACTCTATTTTGTTATTTATAACTTAATTTTTATTCAACTTTTTCACAAAATAGCAATTACATATTTATATATACGCAGTAATTTTATATTTCAGTAAAATTTCGTTATAAAATAATATTTAAGTAACTCATATATCTTTAAACATAGCCAAACATGCTCATTTCATCCCCCGGAACCCTCGTTTTCTCCGGTGCGATAGACCTGCACAACAACCACCCTCTAAACCTTAATCCCTCGCTCGACGCGATAGACCACAAATTGTTCACTTTCAATCCACAAATTCCCCATAATCAAACAACAAAATCTTCCCCCAAAATCATACAATCCATCAATCCGACTCCAAAAATGGCTCTAAGATTTCACCTCCTTTCCACAAAACTGCTCCCACAGCCCACAAATTTCCAGACCCACCCATTCCCTTCCACCGCTGCCGCCTATTTCATCAAACTCAATTCGAATTTCCCAACAACCTCAAAATCTCCTGCACTAACGAAGAAATCAGTAACGACGAAATGCTGGCAGTAGAACTCGACCTAGAAATCAGTAAATTGAATACCCACATGGTACAGAGAGAAGAAGCTTTAAAGAAAAGCAGGGAGTTATTGTTCACGGAATTGTGCAATTTCATGGCATTGAAATCGGAGGATTTGAAGAAGAAATGGGAAAGAATGAATGAAGAGGAAAAATGGGTTTTGGCCAAAGTGTTTGTTACAGAGTGGAGTGCCCGTTTTCATCCATTGTCTGCCAAATCTGTTAAAGAAATGGTTGATGAACATTTAGTTGAAGAAAAGCCATCTTCAATGGCGGATTCGAACAAATTCTTCCCTAATTTCGGAAAATTGATAGGGTTTTCCCGAAATTAGTGATTTTCTTCTTTCTTTTTTTTTTTTTTTTTGTTATTTTCCTGATTTAGGGTTTATGATAGAATATGGTGCAAGATTTGATTGGGTGAGAAATACTTTTCTAAGTTTGTCACCCTTTTTAGTTCTTGAATTATATTATTATTCATACCTGTCTGTACTTCGTAAAACTTTAGGAGAAAGGTAATAACACTAATTTGCATTGGATACCATGTATTTGGTCCACTGAAGTTACATGACAACGAATTGGTCGGAATTAACATAGTCGATCTTAAATTTATTGAAAATGAAAATTTTAGTTTTTTGTTGGTGTATACTATTATTTGGCTAGGCTTTTGATGTATTTAGAAGTTCAATAAATTACATGTTAAATATAGCATCAAAAAATTGTAAGCTTGAAAGAAGTACGCTCAAGTTGCTTCTTGATTATTTGACTTGCTTTTGATGTATTTCCTTCTTAAATCAAAAATATAGCATCAAAAATTATAAGCTTAGAAATTGTGTTACTCTTAAAGAAAAGAAATTGTGTCACTCTTATAAATGCGATAAACAAAAATAAATATAGCACGGGATCATTATATAATATGAACATTGATAAGGAATTAATCAATGTGTTAATGATGCTCGGATATGTACTTGATTTTAATCCAAATTTATTCTACGGAGACTTGCCAAATTTACCTGCATATCCATGAACAGAGATACTCATGGTCACAGAGTATCTAATCATGTCAAGATCCAATCTAACAAGCAAATCAAGAAACCACAAAGCAACAAAGAATCACATTCTACAATGGCATTCAGCTTCACTAAAATAGAGGAATCGGAATGATGGAATTAGGCAGCAGAACATGGCAACAAAGCCAGTTATTTAACTTCTATCATTTTGCGGGGCAGTCAAGAACCGGAAAACCTTGAAAATTCATTGTAAAACTGTAACTGAATGGATGAAACCCAATTTTGGCTAACCAACATGTACCAGTGGGCTAATACTGAAAACCACAAAAAATCTTAGTGATGAAGATTGGAGGAACTTCACGTACCATGTCAGAAGTGCAGTTGTTTGCACTGTGCAACCAAAGTATAAACAGGACAATATGGACACTTGAAGGTGCGAGTATTGCTCTTAGAAAGTTGATTAATCGACTGCTTGCAAAGAACATGCCCGCATGGCAACAACATTGGTGGATTTTCTTCGCTACCTTGATCCCTGCTAACCGGACAAACAAAAATGGAATGGAACTGAAACTCCTTACCCAACTCCATTGGCACAGGTAACTGTTTCATTGCAAGCCACTCATGTGGCTTTGCAGCCATGACATGTGCCAATTTTAACAGAGTTGGCAATCCCTCCACCCCAGCAGCTACCACCACACACAGAGGGTTCTGAGATGATTGCCCCATGAAATTACAGAACTGCTGAAAAAGCTCCTCAGACAACTTTTCCCAACGTGTTGGATCGACCAAATCAGAATAAGGGGACCTGTCAAGTTTTCCTGCCCACAAAATGCTAGCCATAAGCTTCTGTATCTCGTTCATGTGACGAGAAGCTAAAGGAGACAGGCAAGTTTTGGCATAGATTAGGGCATCTGCTCGGGTTCTATTCTGCACAATCTCTACAAACCGCAGCTTGTGAAGTTTTAGCTCAAGATTTGAACCAGACTCCTCTAGTCTTGCACGGTTTGTTGAAACCCAAGTGAAAGCGGGTTCAAGATTCCTAGATTTCATAGCCTCGAGTATTTGATGCACCTCTTGAAATTGCAATCTCAGCGAAATGGCTTCTGGTTCACCGGCCTCGTTCATTAAGCAGTCTACGATATCGAATTTGCTTTCACGGCAAAAGTGGTTGATGATGATCTGATTTATGATACAAGTATCAAAATCAACATTTCTATATGCCTTTGATATATCAGGATTCAACGTTTGCTCAAGGACTTTTACATGCTTGCTGAGACTTAAAATCAGCTCTTTCTGTGATCCCTCTGATTGTCGGATTGGGCCAATCACTGCAAGCTTGGTCTTGAGTTCAGTAAGAATCGATTTCTGATCAACAGAAATGGTAGGGTCATGATCTGATCGCATACTCGCCAATGCCTGTTCAATTTCACTGCCAACCCAGTCGATCATCTCTTGGGATTTAGAAGATGACAACTTTTGCTTTTTTGCAACTCTCTCAAATGAATCTTCTATATTACTAAGCTCCATTCCCCAGTACTTGACTAGTTTCTGCAAAAAGATTTTTTTTAAAAAAGCATAAAAATAAGTTTACCATTGCAATGGGACAACTTCAATTCTAAAATTATAGATCATGCTTTGTTCTAACCTCTAATTTAGTTTTAGATACTTCCCGGACCAGAAAATAATAATTCTAGAGGAAATCGATGAAGTGGATCCAAATACAAACTATGCCTATTTATACTATCACCATAACTCAATGGACAAGGTTTTAGCTTATTTTCCTCCTTAAACAATGTTCAATGTTGTCTAATCCACTTTACCAAACATGTGTAAAACTTTCTAAGTTGTGCTCAGTAACTAACACTGAAAACATGACTGCAATTTATACTCTGATAATCATAAAAAACTAGACTTTTCGTATTTTGACAATCAATAGTGGGTTTGACACCCTAGGAAGATTCTTAAGCACCCAATAGCCTCGCAAAATAGGACGCAAGTATGAAACAAATCATAACTACTAATCATGAAGTCACTATCTCATTCATGTTTAGGAATTAGCACTTCTTCCTCAATCCTCTCACATGTTCCAAAATCCAAATTGCCTTTCTATTGGCAACTTCTACTTCCCTGTGTTGCCTTTATGGTTATGCATATAGGAAAACACAAAATCAAACAACTTCAAAGATCTGCCAAGAAAATCCAAAAAACCCTGAGATCTACAGTTGATCGACTAATTCCACACTAAACCACATTGTAGATACTTCAAAAAAAATTATAAATCGTGACTTGATAACATTTGTAACTTTTGAAAAGGGAAAACACTCAATATGCTGCGAGCTTCAATAGACAAAAGTCATAAACTCATAATCAGAAAACGATCAAGTAAATGCACTTAAATATTCCACAACCTGTAATTGAAGAAGATGGTATCACCATATGTAAAAATCTCAAACCCTTAGAAATATCACAAAGAATTCCCTAAAAAATGGAAATCTATAACGGTGTATATTATGCATGGGTTCATATTACAATGTTTCGTTTATTCCATTCAAAACGCGTTGCACAACGATCTATAAAACCATTGAAAATACATAAAGAAGAAAATTCAAATTTCTTCTCACTTAAACTATGACAGCTTCATGGCTTTCTTGCTTTGGTTGCAAAGAAAGCAGAAACATTTAGCACAAAAAATAAAACCCACCACTAAATTAATCCTGTGTCAATTACTTGATATTAATCGAACAATGAATTGCGTTCTAATTACGCAAATTGATTCTCCAAGAAAATATATCATTCCAAAAAATGGAAATTATTCTCAAGATGGAAAGAAACTAAAGAATCTGAAACAATCGTGAATTCTCATGTAACAAGAAATAAATTAACACGGATTAATCTTCATCAGGGCAATCTGATCACATCAAAAATCAATTAAAAAAAGATTCTCAAGCATGAAAATCCTGAAAGAAATAAACAGAATTATAGGGAAAAAATTATACCCAATGAAATGTCGAATTTTGTCTGCGAATTAGAAATCAGGGTAAAGCAGAGCAAAGCAGAGCGAGCGAGCGAGCGAGCGAGAGAGAGAAGAAAAAAAAAACGAAGAAGTGACACGTGGAAATGACTTATAAAGAAAGGGAATAAATCTGTTTTATTTTTCTTTATTTTTTGGGAAAATTCTCTTATTTTATTTTTTCTTTACATCTCTTTTCTCTTTTTATTTCCATTTTTCTTTTTTTTTTTGGGATATTACATTACATTATTTATAGAGATGACAATTTGACGGTTTTATCTACTATTTTTTGTTCTTTTATTTGATAAAATAATAAATAAGGAAAAGGTAACAATTGTTAATAAAAATCTAATATATTTATATGTATATATAATAAAAAAGTGTAATTTTAAGATCACTTTTCTTGGTTTTTTTCTTGATATCTAAGCGTCTTTTTTAGTTATTTATTGAACAAAAAAGTCAAGCAATAACTTCAAGTTTAGAAATGACTATGTATATGAAGTTACACTTATTTTGGTTTTTTTTTTTATCTTTTGTTAGTATTTATAAGGACTTGGAAAGGATTTCTATTGAATTTCGGTTGTTTTTGTGATTATATGACAAAATTCTGAGCTAAGCACATTGGCAATAAAAGGAGAGAAAACGAGAAGAAGTTGATGATTTGAAGTGAAATATGAATTGTTGAATTAAAGAGTCAAACCTTGAAAGTCGGAAATGGAAAGAGGATGAAAAGATAGAAGAGTGTTTCAATTCTAACTTATGTACAAAAAATTATGTGCATTTTATCTAGATTGCCAGACTAAAAAGATAATTAGCACTCGAACAATAGAATTTGATACTCAAGTGTTGGAGGCAATAAAGTTCATGCTCGAGCGGAAAATCTTGGTGTTCGATTGGGACACCTATTTCAGCACTTGAAGTCTATTTTTGACATGATTATTTGGTGATTTTCTAGGTCACTTTAAACACAGATCCTAATTTTGTGTCTATGTATTCCACAACTCTCATACTTCATATAAATAACTTTGGATGGAGATCTCTCAAGAAAATACATCAAACCAGATTTCTTGGTATTCCAGCAAGGGGAGCAAGATGAGAATTCAATGGCAATTGAAGAGATTCAAGAGTTCAAGTTTCTTCTAATTTTCATTTATTGTTTCGAATTCGAGTGATGTATTTTTATTCATATATTGATTTTTTAGCTCAAATATGTTTGGCTAAATTTTCATACACTAAAATGACGATGAAACCTTGTTTTTGAAAGTTGCAATATCAAATTCTCGTTTTTTACATTGAACTCTTGTTGTTTTTGAACTATTGATATTGCTTTCAATTACTTCATCAATAATTTAATTGAATTATGACTTATTATGTTTCTGAGATGTCGAAATTAGGTTTAACACATCGTAGCAATCATCATAAAATTCGATACGAGATAGAGATATACTACTATGCTTTTGCGTGGTCTTTGATTGAATATTATAGTTTTTCATGTGTTTTTATATATTTGTATCATTTATAGAGATATCGTAGAGTCGTATGTGAAAATTAGTTTAATTCTACTACAGAGATATTATTAAACAAATTAGAAATATCGATCATCAAATTCATTCAAATATTATGTTATGTAAATGGAAGTTAAAATTGAAAAAATATAAGTGAATTCAATCCCATTTCCTTATCACTTTTGAGTTTTTCTACAAACTTTACCAACACATTTCTATCTCTTTGTTAGTAATTTTAAAAATATTAGTTTAAAACAATCAAAATCAATTTATTTGTATTCGTTTGATTAAATTTAAGTTTACTTGAGTCAAACTAAATATATAATTCTCATTAGAACGATATTTAATTCATCACTTTATTACTTATTTGCGGGTTTCATTGTACACTTACTTACACAAATTTTTACTCAGATAGGTAATAATTATAGTGTTGATTAAGTTGAAGTTGAGAAAATTTATGGGGGTAAAGAAAATAAAAGTAATATTCTTGTAAAACAATTTCAACAAAGAGTATTCATTTACTTCGTAATTTAAAATTGCATTTTTTACTCAAAGCAAGGGGGGGAAAATGGTTTCGTACAAAGCTCATTGTATTCAATTTGAATTTTGAACAAACCTTTTTAATTAGTGGATAATAAATATTTTATGCTTCGTTAGTAAAAACAATACTAATTATTACTATTGATGTGGAAAAAGATGTTTTATTATTGGAATTCATGTTTTTTTTATTCAATTCACAGAGCAACAAATATGAAACCTTGGCAATGGGGTTTTTAAAGAGTTGCTAGGAGTATAATATATTCAATAAATTAATCAAATTACAGACTGTTCGGTACATAATATTTGACTGAACTAAACCGAACAAATACAATATACAAGATTTTGACTATAAATACTACTTGAGTTGCCTAGGTCGAACAATGTAAAATTACGTTTGTTCTATCTTTTGCTAGACTAATCTCAACGCTGCTCTAGTTCTTGAGTTCCTACATGTACTATATCCATAAAGAGGCTCCAAAAGGAATACAATAATACTCATGAGAATAATTAGCACCGATGGAGGAAATTCCTCCAGAAAAAGAATAACAAATTGTTACAAAGGGATATAGATTCAAGAAACTCACTTCTGATTCTGTTCAATCTTGGCTCGAATCTTCTGCTCCAATACAGAGATATCTGTATCGAGACTGAATATTCTGTTTAGTGCATGCATATTTTCCAGTATCTCACTCAGACTCTGGTTTTCTGTGCCATCGCATCGCAAATGTTGCATTGGGCCATGAAGTAGTTTGTTGACGATTCCTACACTAAGGTCGTAAATAGCTTTCTTTTTGTTCTTTGGAATATCGTCACCCATTTTTGACAAACACTTCTCAAGCTCAGAAGCCCTAATTCTTTCTGCATAAGCTCTAAGCTTCTTGATGGTTGGAACTGTCTCAAGGGAGTCCTTCCAGGCTTCAAATTGTTTCACTTCATCCTCGATGATGACCCGAGCTTCCATGGCTTTCTCCAGTCGATCCTCCTTGTTACTGGCCACAACTTCCTTCAAATTGTCCACATTGTAAACTTGTGCAGTTTCAAGATCCGATACACATGGTGCCACATTACGAGGAACAGAAATGTCGATGAATAGCCTCTGTCCTCCAACCTCTGAGCTCACTGGGGGCAGCGTCTGAACTATTTCTTTAGAAAAAAGCACAGATTCTGAAGCAGTGCTGGTGAAAACTACATCCGACTCAGCAGCACATGCCAACATTTCAGAAAGAGGTTTGTAAACTATTTCAACGTCCTTGAGCTCTTTTTGGATAGCAGCAACTTTGTTCTCAGTTCTGTTAGCAACCACTATTTTTGTGCACCCTTTTGCTGCCAAGTGTTTGATCACGAGTTTCCCCATCTTGCCAGCCCCAACAACCAACATTCTAGCAGTAGCATGAGAAGATTCTGGAAGTTTCATTAAAGCAAGCTCCACTGCAGCTGAACTGACTGATACCGACCCTGTGGATATACTAGTCTCGGTTCTAACACGCTTTCCAACTGTGATTGCATGCTTAAACAGCCCACTGATTTTCCGGTCAAAGCCAGGGATGCCCTGACCAGTTTTAACAACTTGTTTTACCTGAGAAAGAATCTGACCTTCTCCTACAACAAGGGAATTGAGCCCAGCAGATACTTCAAACAAGTGCTGTGTGGCGTCTTTATTATACAGCAAAAATCGGTGTCGGCAAATGTCAGAAACTTGCACGGCACTTTTCTACAATAAACAGATATATAAAGTCAAATGCCAGTCATTTATTTATGTATGCAAAGAAAAAAATTGCACTCCTATATGGGGGAAAAGTCAAACGGAGCAACTTAAATATCACTAAAGTATCTAGGTAAGTTCGACTGGACTATTTATGTTTTACCATCTTAGTAAACCCAATTGGCAGCGATCAAAGCAACGTAAGAAATAATGAGTTGCAAAAAGCAAGCCAACAATAGAATCTTTCTAGACAAATCATTTGCAACGGCACGGAGCTTTTGGCCATTAAGCCTATTTATGATTATTCTTCAGAATTCTATTCTCATTATACCTTTTACAAAAGGAAGATCATAGTTAAACCATATTAAAGGGTAAAATCCACATTGATTCAATATTAAAATACATTACTCCTCTTAACAACGTTGACCTTTTAAGATAGAAACTCAACTCTTAATATCAACGAGCCATTCCGTTTAAAGCTCAAACGAGCATTCAGATTCCAAGATTAGTGTATTTAAATGAACCACCATTTTGCAAGAACATGTTAACATCGATTAAATACCAAAATTGGCTACTCCTTTTAAGAAAAATGAACTTTTATGATGAATCCTCAAGTCTTAATAAACCAAAACAAAATTTTCAAGTCAAACAATTGCGAACTATTACAACAGAAGTTAATTCCTATAACCCATTGGTGACTTTCTAAGTTATATTTATGTTTATGAGTGACGGACGATGCAACAGTTAAAGCAATCCTCTCCTCAGAGGTTATAAAAAGAAATGTGTAGCACATAAAGAGGAGCATACTGGTACCTTAGACATCCATTCAGTCACTTCTTTAACCCCTCGATGCTGAGACAGAGCCACGACATATATTTCCATTCTGTTGCAAGTACTAAGAACAGCAGCTTCCTCTATATGATTCAAAGCACATAGTTCACTAATTGCTTGAGGCCACTGTGCTTCCGGAATAGAAAGCTTTTCACGTATCTCAATTGGTGCGGTATGGAAGTCAAGCCCAATAACCACAATGCTGCTAGTTTCCTTTGAATATCCTGACAACAAAAAGCGCGAATATTTAGATCATTCCATATAATGTTAGTAATTAGTAACTTGTCTAAGAAGCATTTAGAGAATCACAAAAAGTTCGATAAATTTATGCATATTTTTGTATCTTCCAAGACTCTAGCAGCAACATCCAGTAAATTAAAATAAGTTAATAGTAAAGAAAAAAGCTCGCACAATCTTCCAGCTCACTTTTCATAAAACAGAAAGAAATAATAAGAGAATTAGACAAGTGGCCACCAGGGTAGAAAGTAACCAAAGTATTTCGATGTCCAATGAAGAATCCTAATCCACATAATTATTAAGTTATCTCTCACTTTTTTGCACTATTTCCATATGTCTATGTTTTCATTCCTTTTTTTATTTTTTCCACATTTTTCACCCGGCTACTATCAAACATTATTTGCCGAAAATTCTTCTGAGTAATCAACATAAAAGAAGCTCTAGTCAAGGCAATTTTATCCAGTTCTGGATCTTCTTTGCATGAGCCTTCCTTGTAAGGCTAATGCCCAGACCCGGCCTTGGACAGTTACGGGGTAACTCATCTTCACTGGAATTTTCAACCGGCTGAGCTTGCTTTCATTCTTATGGAGACTGGTGTAAAAAATCCCCATGGGATTATGTGCAAAACTATTACTAAAACGCTAAACTAAATTAAATTATCATCAATTTTAAATTCAAATCCAAGCAATTGGATCAACAGCAGCTATTTCAAAATATTTCAAAAATCAAACAAAAATATCAAACGCAGATAAAAGGTCAAAGATTTAGCAGAAAACAAAAGTTAAACACGATATTCTATAACCCATGCAATGCATTATGCAAAAAATAAAAATAAAAATAAAAACAGAAATTACCACGCTTTTTAAAATAAAAATCATAACGGCAACTAAGATAAATTAAACGGAAAATAATGACACTTACGATCAGCTGCCGATGTCTTCAGAAGCTCCAAAGCCGAAAGACTCGACACCATGGATTTGCTCGCAGAGCCGGAAGCAACCTCACATCTAGGGTTTACCGTTAAACACCGCGTTTCAGGAATCACTTTTTTAACTCCCAAATTATTGTTAAGAAATAGTGTTTTCGAAGAAAATAAAGATGAATTACGAATGCTGGATGCATTGCAAAAACCCATTTTCAACTTCTGCTCAGAATTATTACAATGATTAACTGAAAGTGAGGTCACGAAGCCACGCGCCGCCGCCATTATAAAGCAATTGGTAATTGATTTTTAAGCGGAAGGGCTACGGAACCCCTGAATTTATTTGTTCAAGCCATGGCAGGTAGAAAAATAGGGTAGTGGACGGTGGGGGCGGGAGGTGGAACGCGTTGGTTGAACGAATTGTTCAAAACGTTGGAATGGAAATTTAGGTGCGAAATAATTGACTTTTATTATTTGTTTGACAAATTGATTTTAGTTTTTGACTTTATTAGATAAATTAAATATACTTGAAATAAATGAAGTGAGTCTTTTAAAACTCAGAGTCCTGACTTTATTAAATAAATTAAATATACTTGAAAGAAATGAAGTGAGTCTTTTAAAACTCAATCAACTATATTTTAGAGTTGTTTAATTAAAAGTTCAAATTTAAAATTGAATTAATTGAAAATAATTACAAAATTAGTCAACTTAAGACAACCAAATAAAAATATATTTTACAGATTATCAAACATGTTAGGCTTGCACGTGGCACGTGCTAAATGTGAAATAAATAATAATAAGCAAAGGTTACATGTAAATTGAATCTTTCTGACTCCCTTAACCGGATGATGACATGTGGTATTTTGATGGTCATTGATCTAGAGTTATAGAGATTTTTATGAGATGCTTTACTTACTATTTCACTCAAAATATTAAACAATTACAGTATACCCTGCATTCTCTATCTCTCTTATATGCCAAAAACTCTCTCGTATCTCTATTTCAGATTAGGGTTTCTGGAGAAATTTTAGGTGAATTCTTCTTCTTTGCTTCTATAAATTGATTACTAAATAAGTGATTAATTTGTAAAGGAACTTAAGTTTTCATGATGGAGAGATTTCTGAGTTTGACTTAGACCGAAATACTCAAGCCTTGTTGTAACTCTTCAATCTAGATATATTGTGCCAGTGATGAGAGGGAATTGGTTGATGGATGCTCAAAAGACATGATTGAATTTTAGTGAAGCAAATCTGGCATTCATATGCGTATGTTTGGTAGTGTTAAAATTATTTTTTAAATGTTTATAAGTTATGAGTTCTATTAAATTTGTTAATAATAAGTGTATAGTAAATTGTGGATCCTACAAAATGTGTAGATAAAAAAATATGTTTGATTATTTTGATTAACTTAACTTATAATTTAAGCTTTTGACAAACATGATCACTCACAACTTATAATATAAGCATCTAAAAAATAATTTCAGCACAATCAAATATACACGTACTGAAATTATTTTTTAAGTGCTTATATTATAATTTGTTGGTAAATGTGTAGATAAAAAATAGAAATTATTTTAAAGGTACTTATATCATAAGTTAGTGGTGAATGTGTAGATAAAAAGTGGATTGTAAATTGTGAGTCCTATAAAATGTGGATAAAAATTAAATTTCATGGATTGAAATTATAATTTCAACATATTTGTGCTCAATGGTCTTATAAATCGATCACAAAATCACTACGCAACAAAAGAGAAAATTGAATAAAACACAAGTTAAGCATTTTGACCGGAATCCTGATTGTTTAAAGGCCAAATGAATAAAATACATGTTAAGAGGTGTCGCTATGTCACAGCCATGGCCTAATTGACTGGCGTCGAACGAGTGCAAAAATTGTCACAGAAAATATAAAAATTAGAAATTTTAGGGTGTGTTTGATTCATTTGATTTTCCATGGAAAAAAAAATTTTCCACCCATTTTTCAAATTTTTATTCAGTGCATTTGATTGGCGAAAATTTTCCAATAAAATACATTTCTCACTTATTTTCCATCTTCGCGTTTGATTGTTTTAATTTTCCATGGAAAATATTTTCCATGTTTTCCATTTTCGTACATTTTTTGTTTCGAAAAATATTTTCTTCATGATAGGATTTATTTTCCATAAAATTTGTTAACCTTTTCCAACCCATTTATTTTCATGGAAAATTTGTTAACATTTTCCAATCCAAATTTTCTTGGTAATTCATTTCCATAGAAAATATTTTCTTTCCACCCAAATTTTCCACTGCGAATCAAACACAACCTTAATATATCTAGGTAAACAAACAAGAATTAATTTCTATTACATACAATTGAACTATAAATTATAACTAATCATATGATAAAGTAATTTTTCATTAGTGTTGAAATTATTTTTTAAGTCTTTATATTATAATAAGTTGTGGGTGAATATATAGATAAAAAGTGGGTTGTAAATTGTGCTCTCATGAAATATGTGGATAGGGTCATTTATTAAATTTGAATTATAAGTTAAGCATTTCCAAACAAAGATGAAAGTAGTCTTAAATTATAATTTTACGTTACATCAAACCGATCAAACATACTTTATTTACACATTTTATAAGACTACAATTTAAAACCCACTTTTCGGTTAAACATTTACCTACAACACTTAAAAATAATTCCATCAAGTATCAAACATAATCTTTAAAGTTTAAAGGGTAAATTAGTCTTTAAATATTTTAGATTATTTGTATTTTTGCCATCAACCTTTCACAAATTGGCAGAATTCATTCATTTTTGCACGCAAAAATAAAAAGGGACAAAATTATCATTCTACCTTTAAAATAGGTAATAAAAAAAAAAAAAAAAAAAAGTGTCATTCCAGTTTTAAATTGACAATTTTGGACAGAAAGTGTTATGAGGACGAGAGTCACTAATTTAGTAAAGATAAAAGATAGTAATGCCAAGAAATAGAGGTTGCATATATAAGAAGAGACTTTCTTATTTTTATGAAATTTATGACCTAGATCCTTGATTTGAACTCAAATCCTCATTCTGTGGCCATGGTTTACTAATGAAAATTTTGAGATAGAGACCCCTCATGATAGATTATCAATTTTAGAATTTTTAGAGGCATTCCGAGGCCTGATGATCGCGTATATGCCTATTATTCGCGTATAATTTGTATAAATAGATGAGACACAAATACAGTTGTTTTTCTTTTTCTTTTTAATGTGTTGTAATTTTATTATATGAATTTGATAGAATTTTAAATTGTTTGTTTGTTTCAACTGAGGGTGGCAGGTTAGAAAAATGTAATTCTAGCTTAAGAATTTGTCCAACAGTTGAAACTCATTTTTCTAAGTGGGCCGGGGACGAATACTTTTGCGACTGAAAGTCTCCCCTGAAGTCCCGATGATAGCAAGATAATTGGAAATTGTGAGTGGGCGATCGCCTGACTTATAAATTGGGCGAGTGCCCACCAAGTTAGACTAAAGCAGCGATGAAAACCCGGATCCACAGGCGATCGCTTTGGAAATGATCGCCAGGCTAAATTTGGCTGTTCTGCGAGATTTTTTTGCCCTTTTGAATTCTAATATAGTTAGGTAACTTTTGGCCCACGATTTCGGATATTTTTGGCATATTCTAGGGCAACATTAGGGTAGTATATATATATGAGTTATTAACTCATAATAGGTTGTTGAGTTTTTTGGAGAAAAACATGAGACGAATGCATTAAACGGAGATCAAGACTGCTTCTTTGAAGAATTGAACGAAGATCAAGAACGAGCAACTATTCTTTCAAGTCTTCTTCTTTTCCGGGTGATGAATTCCATGTGTTCTTCCCTTTTTTATTTTCTTATTATTAGTATGCTAGGCTAGTTTAATTAGCGCTAGAATTACGATGAAACTTGTCGTTTAAATTCTTTTATCTTGAGACTTGGTTTTTGACACTTTACTTCAATATAGTTTTGAATAATTAATTTTGATTTGTTTGCATCTACAATTATATACGTAGTAATTGCATGATTGTTGTGGTGTGTTTTATTATAGAAAGGTCGAAAAGCATGCTAGACGCTATTTTAATTATCTTAAAGTCCGATAGAGGATAGAAATATACCGCTATGCTTTTAGGTGATCTTTAATTATCCATGGAAATTTAATGCTTTCATTTGTATTCGCATTCGTCATAGAAATATAGTCGAGTCATGCATATGAATAGGTTTAACTTTATTCGAGAGAAAGCTGTTGAACAATCTAGGGATATTGATCTTCATAATCGAATTAATTTGTCAAGACCAAGAATCAAGATAGAAGAAATAACAACTACAAGTGGATTCGAATTCTAGTACTTTTCTTTTTAAAAGTAAATTCATCTTTAGTTAATCTTAATCTTTCATTTATTTGAGAAATAGTTGTTTAATTGTTAGGTGATCACCCATTCCATACAAGAGATAGAAAGAGATATTGTTTGTCTTGGGGATGGGGGGGTGTTTGATTGCAATCTACCAAAAAGAGAGAAAGTAGAAGGAAACTTCAAACCTTTACTTTTTGGCTCTGTGTTGCTAACTTGAGTTGGCTTCTGTTTCACTGGCTTTTTCTTGCAATAGTTGCACCCTTCAAATAATTTGCACTGAAACCAGAGAGAAAATAATTTGATTTTTAATCTCAAACCTATGGAACAGATAGTTTTGGCTCCCCTTTTGCAGGTTATATTTGACAAGTTAGCTAACCCTGTTCTTCAAAAGTTTGCTGATTACTGGGAGCTTGAGGATATGTTCAAGAAGCTTCAGAGAATTCTGCCACTAGTCCAAGCTGTTATCCAGGACGCAGAGGAGCAACAAGCAACTGATAAATCTATCAGAATTTGGCTTTCTCAACTCAAAGATGCAGCCTACAAAGCAGAGGACTTGCTCGAAGAATTTACATATATGCACAACTATAAGCATTCAAAGCCATATGCTGTGAATTTTGCCAACTTCACGAACATACTCGATGTTTTACAAAAGGCTGCGGTGGAGGGACTCAGCTTTCACTTAGCAGAAAGAAATACTGGCGATAAACAATTTGAAAAGAGAGAAACTAGCTCTTTTGTTATTGGATCCCAGGTTTATGGAAGGGACGAAGACAAAAGGAAGATAATAGATATCTTATTTTCACCATCTAGAACAGTCAGTGAAGGAACCACATCTGTGATATCAATAGTTGGCACTCCAGGCATTGGAAAGACCACTCTTGCGCAGTTCATCTATAATGACGACGAGGTAAAGGAACATTTCAATTTGAGAATTTGGATTTTTGTATCGCGTGATTTTAAAGCCAAAAGAATTATTAAAGCAGCAATTGAGTCATCATCTGGAAATAAATGTGATTTAGTAGACTTGGAAGGTCTGCAGTGTGAATTGTGGAAATCATTAAACGACAAGAAATATCTTCTCATGCTTGATGATGTTTGGACTGAAGATCAGGATGAGTGGGATCAACTGAGGCCACTGTTTTGTTGTGGAGTTGATGGAAGCAAGGTGCTTGTCACTACCTGCTCTCAAAAAGTTGCTCTGGTTCTAGGCAATTCAAATACATCGTATCGTTTGAAGGGTTTGTCTGAGGATGACTGCTTCAACATATTCAGAAAGCGTGCATTTTTTAGTCAAACAGAAGAAGTGAACTCTCTAAATCTTCGGGGAATTGGGAAAGAACTAATGCGGAAATGTGGAGGTACGCCTTTGGCTGCAAAAATTCTTGGTGGTCTCATGCGCTTCAAGAGAGAGGAGAATGATTGGTTATACGTGCTGAAGAGTGATCTTTGGAATTTGGATGTTTACAGATCAAAATTTATTCCTGCCCTGCTTCTAAGTTACCTGCATTTGCCATCACATCTTAAGCATTGCTTTGCATTTTGCTCAATATTTCCCAAGAATTTTGAAATCAAAAGAGAGAAATTAATCCATATGTGGATGGCACAAGGCTTAATTCTTTCAGATGGAGGAGGCAAGCCACTAGAGGACATTGGGGATGAGTATTTTAACGAGTTGCTGTGGATGTCGGTATTTGAAGATGTCAAGGAAACTGAAGGTGGCTTCGTAAGAGGGTACAAGATAAATGAAGCTTTTTACAGTCTTGCAAGATCTATTACACAAAAAGACTTTTTGGTGCTAGAGAATCAACTTGCACAAACGAATAATGGACAAGTTCACCATGCTTCAATTGTTTGTAATAACAGACCATCTCTCATTCCAGAAGCTCTGTCCCAAGCAAAACATTTGCGTACTCTCCTTGTGTATTCGGAAGATGGATTGCTGGAAGTGCCTTCTGACATCTTTTCGAGTTTTATTTACTTAAGGGTGCTGGACTTGAGTGGATGCCAAACAAAGCTGCCTCAATCAATCTGTGCCATTTCATTATTGAAATATCTTGATCTGTCCAACAGTCATTTCGACAATTACCTTCAGGCATCTCTTCCCTTTGCTATTTGCAGGCACTGAATTTATTTGGTTGCTATAATCTCAAATGCTTGCCTTCTATGGTTCAGATTACCGGCCTGAGGCATCTCAACATTAGCGGATGTGAAGCACTTGCAGAGTTACCCAAAGGAATCGGAGAGTTAGTTCACCTTCAGACATTGCCAATATTTATTGTGCCTATAGGATTGAGAACAGGATCCTGGCTTCGAATGGAAAAAGGATTCACTTTAATGCCGGCAAGAATATCAGATCTGAAACATTTAAATCTTCGAGGTGAGCTAAAAATCAAAAACCTAGAACAAATCGATGACGTTGAAGAAGTGAAATCAGCGAATTTGAAGAATAAAGAGTATTTGGAGTCATTAGGACTTTGTTGGGGCAATAAGGAGCAGATCTCATCATGAATCCTTCTTTAGAACTTCTTTAGAAGCTAATGTAGCCAGATTTCAAGAGAGAAAACACCATGTATCCGGGCCGTCAGAGGAGCCTGAAACACATGCTACTACTTCTAATCAGGATTCGGCTGGGGAAGTTTTGGCGTGCCTTCAACCACCTAAAAATCTGAAGAAGATTTTCATGGTAGGTTATCCAGGAATCGGGTTTCCAAACTGGACTCTTCCAAACCTCACTGAGATGGTGTTGATCAGTTGCCGAGGATGCGTGCAGCTTCCAATTCTTGGTCATCTTCCACTTCTTAGATCACTGCGTATGGAAGGAATGGACAACATTACACATATTGGCCCTGAGTTCTTTGGTGAGCATGTTGTATCATTTCCATCACTCCAAGAATTATTTATGAGAGACTTTCCAAGTTTGCAAGAATGGTTAATCCCGAATGGCAAAGAAATATTCCCAAAATTGAGCAACTTAGTCCTCAGAAAGTGTCCAAACCTTGTTTCCCTCCCATTGTTTCTCTCTCTAAAGCATTTGGAGATCCAGAGTTGTCGTTCGATAATATTAAATAGCACAGAAGAATTAACCTTGCTGTCAACTCTAATAATTGAAGGGTTTGATGATTTGTCATCTCTACCTGCAAATTTGCTCCGAAATAATCCTCTTCTCACTTGCTTGACGATCAAGTCTTGCCCGAGGCTTCAGTCCCTTGGTCCAGATCTTGGATGCCTGACTTCCCTTAAATCCTTGAGCATTCAGTGGTGTGATGAGCTCTCCTTGCTGCCAGAAGGATTTGAAAACCTTAATGCTTTGGAATGTTTCGTAATTAGTGACTGCCACAGTATGGAAATTCTGCCAGAGAATCCAATTGGAGGTTTGAGATCTCTCCAGATCTTGTCAATTGAGAACTGCAGTCGCCTGAGTTCCATATCAGTTGGACTTCAATATCTCACAGCTCTCAAACACTTGACTGTTATGTATTGTCCAAATCTAGCTGGTTTGCCCGATAGTTTAGAGCACCTTTCATCCCTTTTAAGTTTGGCTGTTATAAGCTGCCCTCTGCTAGAATGTTTGCCCGAGGGACTCAAGCACGTCAAAACACTCCAGAGTCTTGAAATACGTAGCTGTCAAAGAATTTCAGATTTGCCAGAGTGGTTGGACAGTTTTGCCTCTCTGAGAACACTAGCAATATCAGAATTGCCTAATATAAAATCTTTGCCTGTAGCTGTTCGACGCCTCACTAAGCTCCAGCACCTGTCTATTCAAGAATGCCCCCATCTGCAAAGGCGTTGTCAGAAAGAAAGAGGCGAAGATTGGTGGAAAGTTGCTCATGTCCCACATAAATACATCTCCTCATCTCAGCAGCAGTAATTCATCGTGAGATACTAGCCAATGGCTTTGATTCCTTACTTCAAAGGCCTGTACTATTGAAGTAAAAGTCTAATTTAATGACGCGCAGTCGTGAAAATTCAGTAGCCAAGTTATAAGCTACTTAAAATCATGCTATTGCACGTCATATGTTGTTCTACAAAGGGCTTGCCTTAATCTACCCGTTGTTTTAAAACATCGCTGTGTTTCTTATGTGCATTGAGATGCCAGAGGAAGCAGATGTAAGTAATTTCTGTTCATTTGGAGCGTACGGTGAAGTGACTGCTTTAATATTGCAAATACTTTAACAAGTTATGATCTTGGAAATCAGGTTTGGCAATACTCTGTATGATCGATTATTCAGAAGACAAAGGTATAATATTAAATCACTTGCTTATTTTAGAGCTTAGAAGCCAGATAAAAAAGATCGTTAGATGGATTAATGGCCAAAAACAAACTGCTTACCCCTGTGCCTTGGCTGATCCGATGCTTGAACATAAATATTTGTACTCCAAGCTCAGCCAGCAACTCTTCATATTCATAATTAAGCTACGTATGTGACTCATATCGAATAAAACACATGTATATTAAAAGTAGACCGATGCCGGAGCAGAGCGAGTGGAGTGAGAGGAGCACAGCGAACTAAATGGAACGGTGCACAGTGGAACACATGTATAGTGAAAATAAACTTGTGTGTTTTCCCTCTTGTACTCTCTTTTTCATTCCGTCCAATCCATAAATATTACCGCACGTAACACAACAAATATTTTCTTAACTTTTGCCGCCTCGGTTCATCTTCAAGAGGAGCTTAAAAGACAGACCAATTCAGACTTACCTTTCTTCTTAAAGCCTAAAGGTTGATTCATATAAATGGTTTCATCTAGTTCACCATAGAGAAAGGCAATTTTAACATCTAACTGATCCAATTCCCATTCAAATTGAGTTACTAAAGACAAGATAATTCTTATTGTAGTATGTTTTACCACGGGTGAGAAGATTTCAGAATAGTCAACGCCCTCTCTTTGAGTAAAACCCTTAGCTACAAGTCTGGCCTTAAACCTGACATTGTTTTTACTACCTTCACTCTCTTTAATCTTGTATATCCATTTACAATCAACTACTTTTTGATTTTTAGATTTTCAACCAAAATCCAAGTATTGTTTTGCATTAAAGAAGACATTTCTTCCTCTATTGCGCTTTTCCAGTTTAAAGAATCTTTACATTTCATTGCCTCATCATAAGAGAGAGGCTCATTTTCAATTACTTTCGATATGTGAGAAAAGAGACAAAATTATCATCAGTGAATCTAGCAAATGGTCTAATCGCCTTCTCTCAGATATCTCTTGTGAGTTGATACTCATCAATAGGCGTAGTTGCACGATCGATATTGTTTTTTGTAGATTCTTTTTCATTTTGCAAATTAATTTCTTGATGATTCAAATTTTCTCTTTCTCCCATATCTTCAGTAATTTCCAAATTAGAAGACTCCACCTCAATTCTAAAGTCCCTTTCTTTCAGATTAGAGATGGTTTTCTTTAAACAATGCATTAAAGACAACATCTCTTCTAATTATTACTTTAAACCCTCTCTCTTCTTTCACCCAGAGTCTATACCCTTTTGTGTTTTCTCCATATCCTAAGAGAACACACTTAAAAGACATAGGCTCGAGTTTGCCTATATTTTGATAAGCATAGACAGCACAACAAAAGGTTTTAAGATGAGAGTAGTCAATTGGTCTTTTGGACCAAACTGATTCTGGGACTTTAAAGTTTAAGGCACTGGATAGACTTCTATTACACAAGTAAGCAACATTTATTATAGTTTCACCCCAAAATAGTTTAGGCAAACCAAAAGTTAGAAACATGCATCTTACTTTATTTAGTAGTGTTCTATTCATTCTTTCAGCAACTCCATTTTGCTCAGGAGTGTAAGTCAAAGTTCATGTATATTACAGAATTCATTAAACTCATAATTGCAGAATTCAAGACCATTATCTGTTCTCAAAGTTTCAATTTTAAGATCAACTTGATTTTCTATTTGGATGTCTTAAGAACAGAAAAAGTTTCATCTTTAGTTTTTAATAAGAACACCCAAGATTTTCTTGAAAAATCATCTATGATTAACAGATAATATCTAAATCCAGATTGAGTGCACACAGTAGCAGGTCCCACAAATCAGCATGTAAATAATTAATTATTTTTTCAGACTTGTGAGTTCCCTTTGAAAAGGGAAGTTTTACATGTTTTCATAATATACATGTTTCACAAGAAGTAATATGACACAGATCCAAATTTTCAAAAACACATTGTTTATGCAAAAATTTAAGCCCTTTATTGCCTACATGACTAACTCTTTTATGCAATAGTTTTGAAAAACCAATTTTTCATTTGAAGTAGTCATTGATAAACCGTGGATTGACTTAGTTTTAGAAAATATAAACCATGTTTTTTTCTCAAAGTTGATGATTAAATCACCATCTTTGAAGCTATTAATTTGTCTCTTTCCAATCCTAATGTCAAACTGCATATCATCAAGGACACCTAAGGATATTAGGTTTCTTTCAAGGTCAGGAACAAGTCTAGTTTTGTGGAGAATCAGATTGGTTCCATTTTCTAAAACAATACTAACAGTGCATATTCCTTTTATATCACATGTCATGTCATTTTCCATAACAACATGACCACCATCAGTTTTTTGATAATTGGTGAACCAGATCTGTTAGGACACATATGAAAAGTACAACTTGAGTCAAGAATCCATTCCTAATTTAAGTGTCTTTCAGAGTTGACAAGAACTATACCATTTTTAGATTCTTCATTATTGTAAGATAAGATTGCAGTTCCTTCTTTTGTACCATTTTCTTTTAGTTCATTTTGTCTTTTGAAACAATCTTTAATAAAATGTCCTGTTTTTCCACAGCAATAACATTTCTTTTCTTTAGCATCATTTTTATTCTTTTCTTTACCCCGACCTTTCCTTTTTCCCTCAGCCTGATCCTTTTTGAAGTGAAAATTAGATTTACCTAAATTTTTCCTTTTAACCACTAAAGTTTCTCCTCTTAGGTTCTCTCTGGTTTCAGATTTTAGCTCTAGATCTTTGTTTTTAAGGGCACTAATTATAATCTCAGTGGTTATATTATCCATTCCATATTTTAGAGCATTTTTCAAATCTTTGTGCATATCACTTATGGAGTTTAACATAACCACAGCCAATTGATTTTGTGAAAGTTTTTCATCACAATTGGCAAGGTCTTGGAACAATTTTGTAAATCTATTTAGATTTTCATCCAAATCAAGGGTAGGGTCCATTTTGAAAGAAAAGAATTGTTTCAAAAGATTACATTTGTTTGGAATAGTTTTTGACACAATGTGTCTGCAATTTAGTCTATAGTTCAGCAGCAATACTTGTTTCACCTATGGTTTTTATCACATTTTCGGATAAGTGTAGAAAGATAGTACTCCATGTAATTTCTTCCATTTCGATTTCTTAACTTCAGGCATATCATCAGGCCACGAGTAATTAAGAGCTTTTGCACATTATTGTTGTATCAAAATAGCTTTTAATTTCTAACCCCACATATTAATATCTCCTTTCCCATCAAAGATCCATCAAAGATATTTAGTTAAAATCTTGTTGAAGTCATTTTTCACAAAACTTTTGAAAAACCAAACTTTACTGAAAGAATTACTTAGATAATCTGTAAAAGAATATAATCACAAAGAGGTTTTACAGACTATAACCACATGCAGCAACTCATATACTCAATATGAAAAGAACTACACTATCTGGATCACATAGCTTTTGTCTCCAGCAGATAAGAACTCCGGGATCACTACTCGTCTTGGATTTATCTCAAATTTCCAAGGCCTCTTATGGAGCCTTTGGAAAAAGATTAGTCTCCATGGGGTTTCTTAGTGAACAGAGTAGTTTTAGGAAAACAAAAGAAAGAACCTATCTATTTAACAAGAACAGTTAAAAGAAAAGGTTAGATCTCACCATAGAATTTCTTAATTTGTACAAAACGTTGAAGTTTTTCAAAGATCCTCTTATACGAAAGCAAAATCCATAGATCTGATACCACTGTAAGGCCAAGAACGATCAGAAGCTTTCAAGAAGATAAAACATTCAACATATCTAAGCAATTATAAACTGTAAAGAACACAATATTTGTTTCAACCTAAGCTCCAGAGGTTCGATGACCAGATCTAACACCTACATCCTCTATTGAGCATTCACAAAGTGGAATATGCTCCAAGCATCAATTAATCAACCAACCGGCAACAAATGTACAACAATGTAGAAGTATTACAACTTTCAGTAAAACCACCAGGATTAAACTACTCAAGAAACCCTACAGATCATCCCTATTTACTGTTCACTAAAGAACAACAAAAACTTCATCCGTTTGATTCGACAACAAAAACTTCATCCGTTTGATTCGACAAAAATCTTCATTCTGCAGAAGAGGCGTATAAGGGAAGCCAAAGGACAGAATCGGAGGGTAGCCATGATTCCACGTGTCTCAATTGTGTGAAACCCTTCCAATTACAAAAGCGTGTTTCCAAAAATGACAACTTCTCAATTCTGGTGGCATACACACACGACTTTTCCCAACATAATGACTGCTATTGAACTTAGGGAAGGTGTAGCTAACTTATCAAATGAGGACTACGTCAACTGTCTAGTGTATTCGCAAAAAAAATATAAAGTGAAATTGCTGGAAAATAATGAAGGGTAGAGGTGTAAAACGAGTAGCCATGACACTTCATGAAATTGTGAGTCGAGGTGTAAAATAGGTCGCCCAACTAGTCTAGAAAATAACGTTTACTGTGGGTCACCCAATCAGCCCTCGGCATACGAGTTTCTGCAATGCTGTGTGAGAGTAGTGATGCTCATAATGTGTGGTGATGCTCATAATGTGACACAGTAGTAGCACTCTCAAAAACTTATACATTTAAAGTTGCAAATGAATATATCTATATATACTTTGGCTTGTTAAATAAATATCTTATGAAGATATTTGTATGGATCAATGCTTGACTTTGCTTATAAGATTTTCTTGAAGAGAAGGCTTGTGCTTTAGCTCATTAGACTGTATTGAATTTTTTGTTAATGGATATAAAGCCTCCGCAGTGTATCTTTTTTCTTCCAAAGTTATTTATTGATAAAGGATTAAAATTAATTAAACATTGTACTCCATTGCTACTTGCCCAGAATGGGGCTAACATCTGTTAAAATCACAAACAATTAACTCAATATATATTATACGATCAAACAAGAGATTATAGAATTATAAATATATACAACTATATGTATAAAGAATACTGACTTAAGTTAGATATAGACTTGCAAAGAGCAATGTTTTAAACACAGTATTTCACTCCTTCTTAGTAGTTGAAGTTCTTTCGATGTCTGCTTTCCTAGAATAAAACTATATGATGTTAGAATTCTAGCCCAACTTAAACATTGTATTTTTTCCTCTTCTATCAATATGAATGTTTGTAGTGCAAGGATAGATGATAAAAAATTTATTTTTAATCTAACAAACCTTATTAATATGTATAGACACAATAATAAGTTTGAACAGATACAACTTCCTGGAAGTTTGCAACTGTTAAAAAACAGTTAAGAGCCTTTAAATAATTATTAATCAGTCTCATCATATAGAAAAGTTATTACTTAAATTATAGATTACATTATACAAAATATCCATCACTTCTTAGAGGATATAGTGATACTAATTAGATTTCTGATAGCATAGAAACCAAATCAACTAGTGGATATGTATTTACATTAGGCTACAATTTCATGGAAGTCCTCTAAATAAACGTGTTTAGCACAATCTACAATAGAGTCAAAATTTATAACACTAAATAAAGTTGCTGAAGAAGCAGAGTGGCTAAAGAATTTCTTAAAGTACATTCTGGTTTGGCCTAAGCCAATGAGAGTTATTTGTATACATTGTGATAATATGGCAGTACAAGCTAGAGTCAAAAGTAATTTATACAATGGCAAGTCAAGAGACATAAGACGTAGGCATAATACTATTAAGCAATTGCTCACTAATGGAGTAATATCCATAAAGTTTGTAGGTGTAAGGAAAATATTGCTGATCCTCTGACAAAAGGCCCACCTATAGAGCAAATTAAATATGCATAAAAGGAAATGGTTTAAAGCTATTTGAATGAGTTAAACCAAGTGGAAACCTAAGTTAGTTAATGAAAATCTTATGATCTAGGTTCAATAGAAAAACCGGTTTGATAAAATTCAAAGATTGAAACACACAATGTAATTCATTCCTAATGTGTTTTATGTCTTGTCTGTTCATGTATAAAGTTATGTTTTTCATTTAATGACATTTGATAACTTAAAATCAAGATAAGTTTATTTAACATGAAACTTTAATCAATTTCACCTATATTTTTTAATCAATGTCACTAATGTTTTTTAATTGAAAAACAAAATAAAATTTATAGAATTTGAGCTTGTACATGTCAAGTCGAGCTCTCTCTTCTTTTGCGACTCCCAACAAAAGTTGTATTCAAATGTCAATTTACACGTCTAATATTGTGATTAAATTGATTCTTGGTGCATCTTTTTACTAAACTCATGTCTCAACATAATGACTGCACGTTCATAAATTATGTTGTGTTGCATGACATGATTACATATTAGGTGAATATGTCGCCAGCCAATTACCCAATTTTCAAATTTAGACTAATTATATTTCAATTATATATACAATTTTTGTTTAAAACGGTAAAATATTTTTAAAAATTTCCTCAATATATTTCTAAACGATGTTATAACAAAAGAATCTACAGGATATACATTGCATTGTAAGTATGGACGCGATTAATGTTTTCTTCAATCACGGGGTTGAGACGGTCGGAATACTCTTACCAATGAGATTTACCTATGATAGACTTGTTGACATGATAATGTCAATACTGAAGCTCATGTGTGGGAGGGATAATGTCATGATTCAATATGATGTTGATAAGAACATGACCCCAATTAAAATTACAAGAAAGTTCGCTATTGTTCGCATATGGAGCTAAAGCAAAACAATCAACATGTTAAAACGTATCCACTACGTATATGTTACTCATGTGACAATATATTTTTCATCACTGCAAGATGCCTAGCGAGAAGGTTTTGAAGTTGGTGAATATCCCCAGATGCAAATCACCGGAACTTAGATATCTGCAATGTATTCTAGCACGTTGGTTCCTACTATTGAGAGCTTCGCTTCTATTGTTTACGATGCCATGCCAAAACTGAAAGATGGTGTATTGAGCAAAACTAAACGTTGTTACACAACCTGTAGTCGAACATGTTGTACCAGATCAGATATTCAAGAATAAAAAATTGCTGATGAAGATAGTAACATTACATATTATTCATAACAACTACCCATTTAAGGTTTGCAAAACGGACAAATAGATGAAAGTTACAAGTGGCATTTTAGAGTTATCAAAGGTATATCTAATACAATCATACTTGTTCAATTGTTGTTATTTTATGAGATCACATACAAGCAAAAAGTACATTAATATATAGGAGATGGGTTAATTTCACCAACGGTCACTAAAGTTACCTTAAAATTACAAAATGGTCATTGAAGTTCAAAAGTTTCAGTGGTGGTCACTGAAATTAGAAATCATTTCACTCATGGTCAATCCATTAAATTTTTAATTTCAAATAGTGATGTGGTATGATGATGTGCCATTTATTTATTGCAATGGTACTTCATGTATTTTATATAATATTCACTTAGTCCCTATATTTCAATTAAGTCTTTCAAAAATTGTATTTTAGGTCCTTAATCTTTTACATCTTTACAGTTTGATCTCCAAATTTTCAATTATCTTTCAGTTAAATCCTCCAAAATTTGTATCTTAGATCCTTCAACTTTTTATATCTTTACACTTTGGTCTCCAAATTTTTAATTATCTTTTAGTTAAGTCCTCTTAAAAAATTGTATCTTAGGTCCTTCAACTTTTTACATCTTTACACTTTGTTTCCCAAATTTTCAATTATCTTTTAGTTAAGTCTTCTAAAAATTGCATCTTAGGTCCTTCAACTTTATACATCTTCAAACTTTGATCTTCCAAATCCTTGATTTTAGTGGCCGAAATAAGTACAATTTTAGTGGTCAAAATAAGTGTACTTTCAATTAAATCATTGATTTTACACTCGAATTTTCACCTAAATAAACAAAATAATATAATTAAATAATAAACTATTTAGTGGTAAGTGTACTTATCATTTAGAGTTGACCACTAAAAATAGACATTTTAGTAGTCAAACCCTATAATATTATCTTGTTCGTTTATGTGAGAATTCGAGTATAAAGTCAAAGATTTAATTGAAAGTACACTTATTTTGACCATTAAAATTGTACTTATTTTGGCCAATAAAATCAAGGATTTGGAGGACCAAAGTTTGAAGATGTATAAAGTTGAAGGAGCTAAGATGCAATTTTTTAGAGGACTTAACTGAAAGATAATTAAAAATTTGAGAACTAAAGTGTAAAGATGTAAAAGATTAAAGACCTGAGATGCAATTTTTGAAGGACTTAATTGAAATATAGAGGCTAAAGTGAATATTATATAAAGTACATAAACTACCATGCAATAAATAAATGCCACATCACCATTTTAAATTAGAAATTTAATGGAGTGACTGTTAGTGAAAGGATTTATAACTTCAGTGACCACCACTAAAACTTTTCAACTTCAGTGACCATTTTGTAATTTTAAGATAACTTCAGTGACCGTTGGTGAAATTAACCCTATAGGAGATTGTATCAAACATAAATAGATATCGGCTAAGACTTTTTAGACTTCGATAGATATTGTAAATGACATGACGAAGATTTACAGGGATTAACATTAAGTTATGGGAAGGTTTGGAGGACTGGTGAACATGTGTTGGAGACAAGTATGAGTGACCCCGAGGAATCATACGCTAAACTGCTCAATCTTTATTCACATGCTACAATAAAATAATCTTGGGTCAATAACACGAATTGAGACGGATAACAAATTCATATATGTGTTCATGTGCTTGGCACTTTTATTCAAATTTGGAAATATTGTAAGCTTATATTGGTAGTTGATGGAACATTTCTCACTGCACGTTACGATGGGACTTTATACATAGCTCGCACACAAGGCGCAATCAGGAATATATTTATCCTTTTGTTCAGTGTCGGTGACAACGAGAATGACTATTCACAGGGATGGTTCTTGATGAGGTTTAAAGAAGCTTACGATGAGAACAAGACGTGTGTATTGTTTCTGAGGGGCACCAAACCATAAAAAATGCAATTGAAAGTGTATATCTTAATGTAATGTACGGATTGTGTGCATACCATTTGTTACACAACCTGAAGAAGAGGTTCGACAAAAGAAGAAGAGAACATTACAAAATCATTTAATGTAGTTGCCATGGCCTACACAACTCCTACATTTGATTACGAGATGAATCAACTCGACCAAATATATCTAGAAATTCGGGTACATGTGGTAAGTTTTATAAGATAAATTTGCACTTTTGATAACCAACCTTTGGAAAATGTAACAAATCTAACATGAACTTTTTTTTATAGCATAATCTATCTCCAATCTTTCAATTGTGTAGTAAAACTCGCATTTTGGGCATTTAATGACGAATTCGTCATCCTCTTTAAATAAACAAAAATAAAAGAAAGCAATAAAATAAAATAAAAATAAGAGAAAATTGTAAAGAAAGTCTCATAACTTTTTAAAAATATAAATAAATCCCACCTTAAACAATTAAATACATATTAACCCAATTTTTTTTTAAAAAAAATAAACATTTCATCTTTCCTTGTGAAGCTCACCCATCAATCCCCCCTACCCTCACCTTACCCCCAACACCCACCTGTAACATCACATCCACAAATGCAATCATATAATCGGCAGCACCACATCCACCTTAGAATAATTAATTCAAAAAAATAAAAATAAAAATTGATTGGATAAAATTTAATAGTAGGCACCTCGCCAGCCCTCCACCATTCTTTTGTAAGATTGAATAACTCAAATCGCGACTGTCGATTTTTTATCCAGTCGGTTTTTATCGTCTTCTTTTTTCTAAATTAAATTTTCTAAGGTGGTGCCATCGCCGACATGATTGTATTTGTGGAGATGGTGGGTGGGGTGGATAGAAAAGATAAAATATTTACTTTTTGTATTTTTCTTTTTGTGTTAATATGTATTAAATTCTTTTAAGTAAGATTTATCTATACTTTTTGAAGAGTTGTAGAATTTGTTTTGTATTTACTTTTAATTGCTTTCTTTTATTTTTGTTTATTTAAAGAGGAGGGCAAATACATTATTTAATTGCCCAAATAAAGGAAATAACGAGTTTTGCTACATAATTGAAATGATAGGGATGGATTATGCTAAAAAAATGTTGGAGTTAGATTTGTCACATTTTATAAAGGTTGAGAATTCCTTTTAGATAATTACTTTGTATACATTTTCATGATTATGTTTATTGATTTTGTGTTAGTTGTATAACTTACTTCATTTAAGATCACGCCGGCTACAATAAGTGGTTGAGAGAGCATATATACCAAATAATAGATTTTCGGCGATGACATCGAATATAGCAAAATCAGTCAATGCAGCAACAAAAATAGTGAAATTTTTTGAAGATTCGAGGAAGTTCAAGTGAAAATTGGTTTTCTTAATCAAGCATCATGTCAAAGTGACTTGATAATAAAAAAATTTAGTGGACATGCTGCTCAAAGAAATGTTATTGGAGTCAAACCAGCCTTCTCTTTCGGAGAGTCAAAACAACCTAGGGATGACTAGCAAAATTGCGAATGGTATAACAAAAGTTTCTAATCTGAAAATTGACAAGGCAACTAAGAACTAGTAGTCCGGTTGATTAGAGAATTCGTGAAAATATGAACAAAACAAGAATAATTTAAGTGCCCATCTAACATACTAAAGCAAGAGTTCCTAACTTATGCTTTTGGATACACATGGACGAGTTCTTAAGTATGGATATGAATTATGGACAAAATTGAGCATTATCTGAGGAGAATACCGAATATGACGATAACTATGACTATAAGCTCGAAATACACATGACAACGCAAAGCATAACGAGTCTTGTAACATAAATTTGGTCCTTTTACCATGAATTCCTCTAAAAAGTTTTTTTTTTCTTATTTTTATTATGGCAGGACATCAGACTTTTATTTTATGTTTCATCATTCATTTGTTAAAGTAATAAAAAAATACTTGTTTATTAACTTTGATGAAATTTAGTTATTTTAAAAGTTATTTAGGTTTGTTTAGCATCGCTGTTACGAGTAGAATATTTGTCAATAGAATTTTTGTTAGTAGAATTTTTAAATGATTTTTAATGAAAAATGTTGTGAATATTAAATCAATGTTTGGCTGAATAACTATAAAAATATTTTACTTCATATTTATTTGACTAAACTTTAATAAATTATTCATAAATAATATTTATTTCCATTCTTTTAATATTAATTTTAATTAGGGATAATTGTATATTTGGTCCCGAACCTTTCAAAAACATTAAAGATATACTCCTAACATTTAAAAATTGCACCAGACATCCACAACGTTTGAAAATTTTGATATAGTATGTCATTTATAACGAAATTGTCTTTCCCTTTAAATAAATAAAAAAATAAACAAGAAAAAAGAAAAAAATAATTGAAAACTAACCATATGTATCCAAAAAATAAAAAGTAAGAAATGTACCCCAAAAAATAAAAAGTAACAAATAGGTCATCTTCTTTATCAAAACTCAAAATCCACCACCATCCTCAAAAATTCAAAATCCAAAAGTAATACATACATCGTCTTTGCTTTGAGACGACCTTAGCAACAGGGGTAGCTTTAGGAGCCAGTTCGATTTCTTCCAGCGAGATCAAAACCCCATTAATTCCCTGAACGGAAATCCTACCATTTGTATAGATATCAGGATCAAACAAATATGCAAAGCCTTCTCCTTTCCCAAATTTCACTGATCCATTAGCCTCTTCAACCACCACTTTATGCGGCAATTTTAGGGTATCATATCTTACCTTCCCGAATCTCCTCACTGACTTGTACATACTTTCCTTCGTTTGGTACTTGGGAATCAGATGATAATACATTATTTGCTCCGGCGCCCCTAGTTCGCTCAAATGATTTGTAGTTAACTTGGTCATGGCCTCGTCATTTGGTGCCAAAATTGTAAGCACATAACCTTCGGATATCAATCTTCTCATTTCAGAAGCCAATGATGTGAGGTTGACCAAAATATCGGCCATTTCGTTATAGCCACCGTAATCATAGTTATCGGACCCGACCGGGACATCGACCCGGACAAGGAGACGGGTCATCGGGTTTCTGGTTCAACCGGGTGATCCGGTGGTTGAACCGGTGGGTTAATTCATGTTAAACCGATAAATCTATTTTTATTAAATCATCACTATCAAAAATTTATTTAGCAAAATAAATACGAGACTACTAGTATCATCAACTAATTATTGTAAAAATAACATAAATTATTGTAATGAAAAAAATAGACTAAAAAAGACTAAAAAAATAGACTAAAAAAGGACTAAAAAATTGAAATTTTTCATTATGTAACAACCCTACTGGGTCACAGTGGTTTCGTCACCGATTTACTAAAAAATCAACGATTTTTCCGGGTCGAGCTTGGTTCAATTGCTTAGCGATCCAATTAAGAGAACCGGACCGGTTGGACCACCGTCACGGGTTTTACTGTCGACCGGCCGGTCCGGTCCCGGTTTAATAACTATGACCGTAATGTAGGAGAGTCGATGAAGTCCTTCACCGACTCTCCCGTCGAAATGATGGTGGAGTCCGCTTGGGCCCGGAGGCGGTGCAAGAGCCAAGGATGGACTGGGAGCCATTGCGTCGAAAATGGGCAAAACCAGAGATGGTGGATTTTAAGCATGGGAAGTTGACTTGAGTAGATTTTGGGTTTTTGAGGATGTTGGTGGATTTTGGATTGATAAAGAAGATAACATATTTGTGACTTTTTATTCTTTTTGGTATATTTCTTACTTTTTATTTTTTTTTGTACATGTGGTTAGTTTTCAATCATTTTTTTTATTTTTCTTGTTTTTCTTGTTTTTTTTTTTATTTAAAGAGAAAGACAATTTTATCATAAAGGACCTACCATGTCAAGTTTTTCAAACGTTGGGAATGTCTGGTGCTATTTTTAAAAATTAGGAATATATCTTCAACGTTTTTAAAATGTTGTGGACCAAATATGCAATTATCTATTTTAATTAAATTAATGACATTATCATTTTAGTGTATATCATATTATTATTCTATAACATAGTTTAACTTTCGGGGCGGAGTTGAGAGGGGTCCCAGGGTGGACTGGACTAGGATGGCAAAAAAAATCCATGACCAACCCGCCCCGCCGCCCGCCCCCATGAAGCAATAGGGCCGGTTTGGGGCGTAAAAAATCTGCCGGGCCGGGTCCGGGCGACCCTCCCCCCTTCCCGCCCGCCCTAAAAAAAAAATTTTTTTTTTTTTTTTTTAAATCATAAAATATAGTAGAAATTATGATTTTCACTAAAAATAAACTAAAGAAGAATAAAACCCGGGTTAAAACTTATAAACTATTAACATTAACCACTATACCACAACCCAAATCTTATAATTTTTTTGTTTTGCTTGGTATAAATATTTAAAAAAAATTGTATATATATTTTTTTAATTATTTTTCAGTTTAACAAAAAAAAAAAAAAAAAAAAAATAGTTCGGGCGGGTTGGCGGTCCAACACGACCCGCCCCGCCCCGCCATGACACCCGCCCGCCAGACCATGGGTCGCTGGTCAGCGAGCGGGCGAGCCAAAAGTTCATGAGGCGGGCGGGGCGGGGCCGACCCGACCTGCCCCACCTATTGCCATCCCTAACCCGGACCCCCAACTTTTTGGGTGGGTTTTTTTTTTTTTTTTTTTATAAGTTTTAAATTTTTAATATATAATTTAACTTTTACTTAATATCAATTTAATGGATAACAATTGAATCCATTGACCAAATATCAATTAAAGCTTTTTTGGTATAGTTTATAAATTAGTTTATTTGACCGAAATAGTTTATTTGACAAAGAATAGTAAAAAATATCATACTACTAACACAAATTTTTTGTCAAATAAATTATTTTTTTATCAAATAAGTCATTTTAGTCAAATAAACTAGTTCATAAATTAGATCAAACTGACTCTTAATGTAAGATAATTGGATCTATTGGCCTAATAAAATTAATAATACAAAATTACAAATAATTAGCCCATTCTTCAAATGATAATACAAAATTAATAAACGCATTTGCTTGTTAATACATATCGTGTTCAAATAATAATTGTATATATAACACTATTAAAAGGGTTTAAATTTGTTTCCATCAACTACATAGCTTAATTTTAGATAAAATATATATAGATTATTTTTTGTGCAATGAACGACTTGTAAGTTTTTTAAATACTTATGACTTATAAAAATATTAGATTCTCATAAGAATAAGTTCAGTAATTGTCGTTTGAGGGAAAAAAAAAATTCCCGAACCCCTCGAAAGCCCTTTCCGGTCCACCCATATTTGGGACCCCCCAACTTCAAAAGTCTGCATTCACGCCATCTGTTTAACTCGTCATATATGACATTTCATACTTAAAATAATAAATAATAATAATAATTAATATAAAACATGTTATAAATCTTTAAAAATAATTTTTAAATTATACAAGTTAATGTAATATTTGATTAATATATTGATTTGTAAGATAATTTTGTTAATTTAAAAGTTTCAATAAATGTACATTTCAATTTCAATTTAAACTTCTCTAAAATAATTTTAAAAAGTTATTTTCTTAGCCAACAAGTATTTTTAAATTTTGATCAAATATCCATTATTTTAAAAACATGCACATTACAAGTATAAAAATGATTTAAAATTTAAAAACGGTAGCATAAATTAACTGGAAAAGGTAAAATATCAAGGTCAAAATGTAGAATTTAAAAAAAATAATAATAAGTAAAGGAACGGCCAATCAGCTACTGCCGGCTGAATATATATAACAAAATCCACCATCAATCCGGAATTTGCACGGAGCTTCCTCTGATCATGATGAATTTTTCGAATTTAATTCCAGTAGATTTTCAGCTTTAATTTTTGTTTTGAATGGAATTAACCATTTCGTAATTATATTTAGGCGTCACTGGTGAGGATTCAAAGAAGCTGAAGCTCTATTCCTGCTGGCCTCTTGTTCTTGCCGCATTCGAATTGCACTCAAATTAAAAGGTCTCGTTTTATTTATTGATGTGATTGTATAATCTTATTAAAATTGATATTGATTATAATAATATTATTTTGTATTATTATTATTATTATTATCATGAGTATTAACATGACTCGGTTTTGACGGTTTGTAATAAATTTTCAAACCAAACCACTTAAAACAGTTTGAAATAGTTCCCAAACCAAACCAAACCAAACCAAATCACTTCACTTTCGAAACCAAACCAAACCAAACCACTTTTTGCGGTTTTGTTCGGTTTAAAACCACGATTTAACAAACAAACAAAAATCATATATCGAACAAGTTAAATAATAAATATTAGTCTATAATATCATGATAACACATAAATATTAGTATCAATAAAAGACAAAAAATATATTATCATCACTGCCAAACAAAATAAGATATTCCAAACTAGAGTTCTACACATTCAAATCTAATCATTTTAATACAACAACATAATACCAAAGAAAATAGAGAACTTGCCTGAATTACAGATCAAATCACTCCTCAAAACCCATAAGAAGTTTGGTGAAAGAAAGTTAGAGTATTGTAGTTGTTTAGGCGAAGGCGAATTAAGGGTTTCGGAAGCGGCGGTCGAGATCAAGAAGAAACTGTAGAGAGAGAAATGGTAATATAGATGATTGATGGATTTTAATTGAGTTGGGTATTTGGTTTAATTGAGTTGGGTCTAATATGGATAATAGATGAATTTTGTTTTAATTGAGTTGAATAAAATTTAAATTAATTAATTTTTTATTTTTTATTTTTATTTTTTATTTTAAATAGTTTGGCGGTTTGAAACAGTTTGGAAAAATTTGAAACCTAAACCAAACCACTTCGAAGCAGTTTGATTCAGTTCAAAACCAAAACGTTGACGGAATCACGTGGACCCAAACCAACGATCTTGAAAAAGCGGTTTCGGTTCGATTTTACGGTTTGTCGGTTTCGTTGTTCAGCCATAATGAGTAATATTGTAAAATTAATTTACTTTTATAACAATATGTAATATTATCAAATATTTTTTAATTTACCATAACTATTTTAAAATAAAAAAATAAAATCATACTAATATTATACAAAAATCAATTAAATTTAAAATAAAATTATTTATGGAGATGCATTATAATTAGAATAATAATAAATATGTGACATAAAAGAAATTATTTCAATTAATTAAGGTCAAAATTGGTATTTTAATAATAAATAGATAGAAAGTTAAATGGTAATTATATTCACACCACATATTTTGTTAACCACACTATATTTTAATTTAAATGAAGGTTCCCAATTATTGCTCTTTTCTACAATTATGTCCCCAACTAATTTTTATCACATTTTTTCATTAACTTATTAATTTGCAAATCTTATTTTTGACTTTAATGATAGTTTCTGTTCAAAAAGTCAATTAGTTTGGTGTGAAATTTTTTTTGACTCCCATATTTTTAAATAAGAAAAATAAATAACAAATATAAAAGTTTGAAAAAATATTTGTCCTTCATTTCAATGCACATTAGCAGAATATTTGGACAAAAACGCGTCATCAGAGACAAGATGTAAAAATCAATTGAAAGTAAATGATAAAAATACAACGAAAAAAAGTTATGGACATAAATGTCAAAATGTCAAAGTTTGTAGGATCTTTATTGCAATTAAAATGTGATGTAAATAATAAAATCTGTAGTATAAATATAATTACCCAAAACTAAAAGCAGAATCTGAAAAGCTATAATTTTGCTGCTTGTCAAAATCTGCTGCCACACGATATAGATTCTTTTAAAATCACTTTTTAAAAATTTATCTAACGTCTAAAACAACTTCTGATTGTTTAACAATCAGAAGTTGAACTCTAAAATCAATCTCAAATGAGTCCCAAGTTGAAAAAGAACTTTTCAAAAAAATATAAGCAGAAAGTATAAATCTCCCTCCCTCCCTTTTTTTGGGTAAACTACGTTGGATGGGCACTTAAATTGCACCAGCATCACTATAATTTTGGTAGCGATTGAGTCTTTATCCCAATATTCAATTACTAAAAAATTAGGTCGCTAACAAAATACTCATTTACGTCGTAATCGATGGGTTAAGAGGTATCGCCAAGATAACATGTAAAGTTTAAAGGGTAAATTAGTCTTTAAATTTTTTAGATTATTTGTATTTTTGCCATCAACCTTTCGCAAATTAGCAGATTTTATTAATTTTTTGCACACAATAATGGAAAGAGACAAAATTGCCATTCTATCTTTAAAATAGAAAAGCAAATAAAGAAGTGTCATTTCAGTTTTAAATTGACAATTCTAGACGGTAAGTGTTATTGAAGACGAGAGTCACTAATTTAATAAAGGTTAAAGATAGTAATGTCAAGAAATAGAGGTTGCAGATAGAAGAAGATACTTTGTTATTTTTATGAAATTTATAACTTGGATCCTTGATTTGAACTCAAATTCTCATTCTATGGCCATGGTTTACTAATGAAAAAATTGAGATAGAGACCCCTCATGATAGATTATCAATTTCAAGATTTTTAGAGGCCTTTCGAGGTCTAATGATCGAGTATATGCCTATTAATACGCGTATAATTTGTATAGTTAGATGAGACACAAATATATTTCTTTTTTTCTTTTTAATTTGTTGTAATTTTATTATATGAATTTGATAGAATTTTAAATAGTTTGTTTGTTCCAACTGAGGGTGGCAGGTTAGAAAAATGTAATTCTAGCTTAAGAGTTTGTCCAACAGCTGAAACTCATTTTTCTAAGTTGGGGTGGGGGTGGGGTGTTGGTGTTGATTGCAATCTACCAAAAGAGAAATAAGTAGAAGGAAATTTCAAACCTTGACTTTCTGGCTCTGTGTTGCTAACTTGAGTTGGCTTCTGTTTCACTGGCTTTTTCTTGCAATAGTTGCACCCTTCAAATAATTTGCACTGAAACCAGAGAGAAAATAATTTGATTTTTAATCTCAAACCTATGGAACAGATAGTTTTGGCTCCCCTTTTGCAGGTTTTATTTGACAAGTTAGCTAACCCTGTTCTTCAAAAGTTTGCTGATCACTGGGAGCTTGAGGATCGGTTCAAGAAGCTTCAGAGAATTCTGCCACTAGTCCAAGCTGTTATCCAGGACGCAGAAGAGCAACAAGAAACTGATAAATCTATCAGAATTTGGCTTTCTCAACTCAAAGATACAGCCTACAAAGCAGAGGACTTGCTCGAAGAATTTACATATATGCAAAACTATAAGTATTCAAAGCCATATGCTGTGAATTTTGCCAACTTCACGAACATACTCGATGATTTACAAAAGGCTGCGGTGGAGGGACTCAGCTTTCACTTAGCAGAAAGAAATACTGGGGATAAACAATTTGAAAAGAGAGAAACTAGCTCTTTTGTTATTGGATCTGAGGTTTATGGTAGGGACGAAGACAAAAGGAAGATAATAGATGAATTATTTTCACCATCTAGAACAGTCAGTGAAGGAACTACATCTGTGATATCAATAGTTGGCACTCCAGGCATTGGAAAGACCACTCTTGCTCAGTTCATCTATAATGACGATGAGGTAAAGAAACATTTCAATTTGAGAATTTGGATTTTTGTATCGCGTGATTTAAAAGCCAAAAGAATTATTAAAGCAGCAATTGAGTCATCGTCTGGAAATAAATGTGATTTAGTAGACTTGGAAAGTCTGCAGTGTGAATTGTGGAAATCATTAAACGACAAGAAATATCTTCTCATGCTTGATGATGTTTGGACTGAAGATCAGGATGAGTGGGATCAACTGAGGCCACTGTTTTGTTGTGGAGTTGATGGAAGCAAGGTGCTTGTCACTACCTGCTCTCAAAAAGTTGCTCTGGTTCTAGGCAATTCAAATACATCGTATCGTTTGAAGGGTTTGTCTGAGGATGACTGCTTCAACATATTCAGAAAGCGTGCATTTTTTACGCAAACAGAAGAAGAGAACTATCTAAATCTTCGGGGAATTGGGAAAGAACTAATGCAGAAATGTGGAGGTATGCCTTTGGCTGCAAAAATTCTTGGCGGTCTCATGCACTTCAAGAGAGAGGAGAGTGATTGGTTATACGTGCTGAAGAGTGATCTTTGGAATTTGGATGTTTACAGATCAAAATTTATTCCTGCGCTGCTTCTAAGTTACCTGCATTTGCCATCACATCTTAAGCATTGCTTTGCATTTTGCTCAATATTTCCAAAGAATTTTGAAATCAAAAGAGAGAAATTAATCCATATGTGGATGGCACAAGGCTTAATTCTTTCAGATGGAGGAGGCAAGCCACTAGAGGACATTGGGGATGACTATTTTAACGAGTTGCTGTGGATGTCGGTATTTGAAGATGTCAAGGAAACTGAAGGTGGGTTCGTAAGAGGGTACAAGATAAATGACGCTTTTCACAGTCTTGCAAGATCTATTACACAAAAAGACTCTTTGGTGCTAGAGAATCAACTTGCACAAACGAATAATGGACAAGTTCACCATGCTTCAATTGTCTGTAATAACAGACCATCTCTCATTCCAGAAGCTCTGTCCCAAGCAAAACATTTGCGTACTCTCCTTGTGTATTCGGAAGATGGATTGCTGGAAGTGCCTTCTGACATCTTTTCAAGTTTTATTTACTTAAGGGTGCTGGACTTGAGTGGATGCCAAACAAAGCTGCCTCAATCAATCCGTGACATTTCATTATTGAAATATCTTGATCTGTCCAACAGTCATTTCGACAAATTACCTTGGGACATCTCTCTCCTTTGCTATTTGCAGGCACTGAATTTATTTGGTTGCTATAATCTCAAACGCTTGCCTTCTATGAAACGGATTACCGGCCTGAGGCATCTCAACATTAGCGGATGTGAAGCACTTGCAGGGTTACCCACTGGAATCGGAGAGTTAGTTCACCTTCAGACATTGCCAATATTTGTTGTGCCTATAGCATCGAGTACACGACGCAAACAGATTCGAATGGGAGCAGGCATTCGAATGGGAACTTTAAGGCCGGCAAGAATATCCGAACTGAAACATTTAAATCTTCGAGGTGAGCTAAAAATCAAACACCTAGAGCGAATCGATGATGTTGAAGAAGTGAAATTGGCGAATTTGAGGAATAAAGAGTATTTGGAGTCATTAGGACTTTGTTGGGGCAATAAGGGAGCAGATCTCACCATGAATCCTTCTTTAGAAGCTAACGTAGCCAGATTTCAAAAGAGAAAACACCATGTACCCGGGCCGTCAGAGGAGCCTGAAACACATGCTACTACTTCTAATCAGGACTCGGCTGGGGAAGTTTTGGCGTGCCTTCAACCACCTAAAAATCTGAAGAAGATTTTCATAGTAGGTTATCCAGGAATCGGGTTTCCGAACTGGACTCTTCCAAACCTGACTGAGATGGTGTTGATCAGTTGCCGAGGATGCGTGCAGCTTCCAATTCTTGGTCATCTTCCACTTCTTAGATCACTGAGTATGGAAGGAATGGACAACATTACACATATTGGCCCTGAGTTCTATGGTGAGCATGTTGTATCATTTCCATCACTCCAAGAATTATTTATGAGAGACTTTCCAAGTTTGCAAGAATGGTTAATCCCGAATGGCAAAGAAATATTCCCAAAATTGAGCAAATTAGTCCTCAGAAAGTGTCCAAACCTTGTTTCCGTCCCATTGTTTCTCTCTCCAAAGCATTTGGAGATCCAGAGTTGTCGTTCAATAATATTAAATAGCACAGAAGAATTAACCTTTCTGTCAACTCTAATAATTGAAGGGTTTGATGATTTGTCATCTCTACCTGCAAATTTGCTCCGAAATAATCCTCTTCTCACTTGCTTGACGATCAAGTCTTGCCCGAGGCTTCAGTCCCTTGGTCCAGATTTTGGATGCCTGACTTCCCTTAAATCCTTGAGCATTCAGTGGTGTGAAGAGCTCTCCTTGCTGCCAGAAGGATTTGAAAACCTCAATGCTTTGGAATGTTTCGTAATTAGTGACTGCCACAGTATGGAAATTCTGCCAGAGAATCCAATTGGAGGTTTGAGATCTCTCCAGATCTTGTCAATTGAGAACTGCAGTAGCCTGAGTTCCATATCAGTTGGACTTCAATATCTCACAGCTCTCAAACACTTGACCGTTATGTATTGTCCAAGTCTAGCTGGTTTACCCGATAGTTTAGAGCACCTTTCTTCCCTTTTAAGTTTGGCCGTTATAAGCTGCCCTCTGATAGAATGTTTGCCCGAGGGACTCAAGCATGTCAAAACACTCCAGAGTCTGGAAATACGTAGCTGTCGAAGAATCTCAGATTTGCCAGAGTGGTTGGACAGTTTTGCCTCTCTGAGAACACTAGCAATATCAGAATTGCCTAATATAAAATCTTTGCCAGTAGCTGTTCGACGTCTCACTAAGCTCCAGCACCTGTCTATTCAAGAATGCCCCCATCTGCAAAGGCGTTGTCAGAAAGATAGAGGTGAAGATTGGTGGAAAGTTGCTCATGTCCCACATAAATACATCTTCCCATCTCAGCAGCAGTAATTCATTGTGCGGCTTGACAAGTATAATTCCTTGCTTCACCATTGCTTCTCTCTCATTAAATAGTGGAAATGCTTTTCTATTTTCACTAACAGTTTTCTTTTCTGCCAATTGAGGTCCTCTGGCTTTGATGCCTTACTTCAAAGGCCTATACTATTGAAGTAGAAGTCTAATTTAATGACGCGCAGTAGTGAAAATTCAGTGGCCAAATTATAAGCTACTTAAAATAACGCTATTGCACTTTTTATGTTGTTCTACAAAGGGCTTGCCTTATTCTTCCCATTGTTATGTGCTTTGAGATGCCAGAGGAAGCAGATGTAAGTAATCTCTGTTCAAGAGTTTCACATCTTATGATGTAAAACATTCTAAACATTTCGTTCTGGTATCCCCTACCAACAACCAACTGAATTAGACTCCAAGATAGTGAAAAGTAGAGAAGAGCTAACGTGCTCCATAAATATTTTCACTCCAAGCTCAGCCAGCAAGTCTTCAGATTCATGAGTAAGCTATGCATGCACTCAAGTTTGAAGAGCCACTGCTTAACAACCTTTTCTTTACTTTTGCTGTCTCGGTTCATCTTCAAGAGGAGCTTAAACTAAACTCTAATGGTAATGACTGCTATAGTTTTCTGATATTGAACTTGGGGAAGGTGTAGCAAACTTATCAAATGAGGGCTTCAAATAAGTCAGCCATCCAGTGCATTCGCTGACAAAATATAAAGTGAAATTGCTGGAAAATAATGAAGGGTCTTCATGAAATTGTGAGTCGAGGTGTAAAATGGGTCGCCCAACCAATCTAGAAAATAACGTTTACTGTGGGTCGCCCAATCAGCCCTATGTTGGAAACCAGGATTTAGACATCACAAAAATTAATTTTCTGTGATGATCAAACATCCCTCCACAAAATATGATTTATTTCGTGCATTCAACTGGATTAAATAAAACTGTAAGAACATATAGATGTTGAAAGAATTACCCTTGTAGCGTGATTTACGAAATTCCTATCAACAGTGTTCTTTAATCTTCCAAAGCTTCAAACCCTCAAGCCTTCCCCAGTGTTCTTCAAGAGTGGCTATACCGGTGTGTGGTCACCTCTCTCGATCTAGGTTATACTAGGATTAGGGTTTTCTTTGTTAGGAGAAAACACACACTTCACACTTTAGTGTGTGTCCCGCCTATCTGTTTTGGTTATCCAGAAAAACAGTCTTATGAGACTATTTATAATCTGTTTACACTCCAAAATCCTACTAACCCTAGTACCATAATCCAGGCCCATTTCTGCATAGCCCAAAATAGGTAATAAGCCTATTTAGCCCTATATATTGGAGCCACTGAGGGGACTTGATCGGACCCAATTAAACTAAGCTCTAATAAATTAATTTTGATTCGGTCAACTCTTGATCGATCAAAATAATTTATTAATCAAGTTCTATTCCACTAAAAGAACAAGATCGCACTCTTAGTCTAATTGAAATTCTCGAAACAACAATCAATAATTATATCCCGACTTATCGATCCTACATGTTACCCCATCGATCAACTCGAATATTCGAGAATAAGTAAAATGACCAAAATGCCCTTATTCGAATATTCACGATTCTCAACTCTCATCTTCTATCAAACAGCTTGATGTGATCACATCACATCATTGAATTCAACAATCAATGTCGAACTACTGAGCTCAGATTAAACTGTACACTAGAAGAACCAGTGAGATCTTGATCATACCTTAAAGGTGACGGATTCCATATTACGAATATATGTTCCTCGTTAGTTCACTCTAATCCCCAAAGTGTCGAGATATTGACCAGCAATTTGATCTCACTCATTGACACCTCAAAGAACTTCAAGCTAGTAACCGAAGTTCATTATCCGCTCGGGGATTAAAGTCCCATGTCACGATAGTCAAATGAAATTAAATTTATCTCGTCAATGTCACAAATAATTTCACGTGGTCCCGTTCAATACATTCTAAATGTATTCTCAATTTTATTACCAAAGTCAAAGATAGAATTTAATAAAATCGAGACGATCTTATCAAAATAAATTATCCATATTTATTTACTTGATCGCGAACGATAATTGTAGATCGAATCACATATTGAATCTTTACGTGTTTAACAACTTAAACACTCAATTTGTAATATCAAATCGACCTATGGATAAAAGTAAACTCAAAATAACATAATAAATATATCAATCAATTTATTAATTTTATTTCAAAATGTCACAAGTACAAATAATTTACTCGATGGGCAAACATAACCTAACAAATCTCCCACTTACCCTAGAGTAAATGAAACATGTTAAGTACACCCATATTTTCAATATGTCCCTCAAAACTCTTAGCTGGTAAGCTTTTGGTAAAGGGTCGACAAGATTTTACAGAGATGCAATCTTGCACACTGTAGCATCTCCTCGTTGAATGATATCTCTAACCAGGTGGTATTTTCGTTCAATGTGTTTCCCACGTTGATGGCTTCTGGGCTCTTTTGCATTTGCCACCGCTCCACTGTTATCACAGTATAGAGTGATGGCCTGTGATGCAGAAGGAACCACCTCAAGGTCTAGCAAAAACTTCCTTAGCCATACCGCTTCTTTGGCTGCTTCACAAGCTGCCACATATTCTGCCTCCATGGTGGAATCAGCAATACAAGACTGCTTGATGCTCCTCCAAACAACGGCACCGCCACCCAATGTGAACACAGACCCTGATGTGGACTTGCGAGAGTCCCTATCAGCCTGAAAATTAGAATCAGTATAACCCATAGGCACTAAATCTGGAGCTGAATAGACCAAAGATATAATCTCTTGTTACGTGAAGATACTTGAGAATATGCTTATGACGATCCGATTCTCGGTCCTGGATTTGGTGATATCTCACCGATAATTCCAACAACAAACAAATATCTGGTCGAGTGCATAGCATAGCATACATGAGACTTCCTACAGCCGAGGCATAAGGAACCTGTTTCATGTATTCCACCTCACTAGGAGTCTTAGGACAGTGCTCCCGTGATAAGTGAATTCCATGTCTGAAAGGCATTTGACCTTTCTTGGAATTTTGCATTGCAAATCTCACCAATATTTTATCAATATATGAAGCTTGGGATAGAGCGATTCTTCTGTTCTTTCTATCCCGAAGGATCTGAATACCTAGAACATAATTGGCTTCTCCCAAGTCCTTCATATCAAACTGTTGTGCCAACCAATGCTTAACTGAAGTCAATGCTTCTATGTCATTCCCAATGAATAGGATATCATCAACATATAGTATGAGAAAAATTACCTTGTTGTCTTTAATCCTCTTATAGACACAAGATTCATCAGGATTTTGATCAAACTCATAAGTCTTGATAGTTTGATCGAATCTGATGTTCCAGGACCTAGACACCTGTTTAAGTCCATATATGGACCTATTCAATTTGCATACTTTATGCTCTTGACCATTTTGGATAAAACCATCTGGTTGCATCATATAGATGCTCTCATCAAGACTCCCGTTAAGGAATGCTGTCTTGACATCCATTTGCCACACCTCATAATCAAAATGAGCTGCAATGGATAAGAGGATTCTTATAGACTTAAGCATGGCCACGGGAGAGAAGGTTTCATCGTAATCGATACATTCTCTTTGGGTAAAACCCTTAGCAACCAGTCTAGCTTTAAAGGTTTCCACCTTTCCGTCTACTCCTCTCTTCCTCTTGTAGATCCATTTGCACCCTACAGGTTTTACCCCATTTGGCACATCTACAAGTTCCCAGACCGAGTTAGTATACATAGATTTCATTTCTGAATCCATGGCACTCTTCCAATGGTCAGCGTCTACATCATCCATAGCTTCTTTAAACGAAGTGGGATCCTCTTCTTGCTCGGTGGAGACTGCCTCAAAAGACTCTCCATACAAAGCCAGTACCTGAGAGGGTAGTCGAATGACTCTCTCTCTCGCCTAAGCCGTGGAAGTTCCTGATTGATTGGAATTTGTGATTGTTCTACTGTTGTTTCTCCTCCACCATGCCCTTCCGCTGAAGGTTCAGTCTCATGTGGTGACTGAACAGGAGGGACTTGATTCCCTGACATATCAGGTGCCTCTGGACCAGTAGGTATGGTAGGTGGAACCTCAATTTCTCTCACACTGCATCGAGGTATCATCAATGGTAGAGGCATGAATTCATATTGAGTAGGTTCAGTGCGGATCTCTGGAGTGGATGAGCTGGGAACGTTTCCCTTCATTTCTTCCAAAAGAACCTTACTCTTAGATTCACGTTCTTCTATATATCTATCCTCTAAGAAGGTTGCATTTGTGCTTACAAAAACCTTCTTGTCCTGAGGACTATAGAAGTAATATCCTCTTGTCCCCTTAGGATATCCTACAAAAATGCACAACTCTGATCTTGATTCCATCTTATCCGTCTTTCCTTAAGCACATGTGTCTTGGACATCTCCATATCCTGATATGTCTTAGATTAGGCTTACGCCCATTCCACAATTCCAGGGGTGTCTTAGGGACAGACTTAGATAGAACTACATTCAACAAGTATATTGCGGTTTGTATTGCATATCCCCAAAATGATGTAGTAAGTGTTGAGAAGCCAAGCAATGATCTGACCATGTCCAACAAGGTCCTGTTTCTCCTTTTTGATACACCATTCAGTTGGGGTGTTCCCGGTGCACTCGGTTGGGATAAAATCCCATTTTCCGATGCATATGTTCTAAAGTCGTGAGATAGATACTCTCCACCGATCCGATCAAGTATTTTAATGCTCTTACCTAATTGCTTTTCCGCTTCAGTCCTGAATTCCTTGAACTTTTCAAAAGCTTCAGACTTGCGAGCCATTAGGTAAACATAACCATATCTTGAGTAGTCATCAGTAAAAGTGATGAAGTACTCATACCCACCTCTAGCTTGGACACTAATTGGCCCATATACATCAGAGTGTACTAATTCCAAAACTTCTTTGGCCCTATGTCCTTTTGATGTAAATGACCTCTTAGTCATTTTTCCTTCCAAACAGATTCGCAAACCGGTAGGGACTCCATCTTTAAGTCACTTAAAGGACCATCCCTCACGAGTCTTTGGATCCTATTAAGGTTAATATGACCCAGTCTCAAGTGCCACAAGTAAGTCTCATTAGTAGGAGACAGGTTTAATGCGTTTATTAGATTCGGTGTGGTGCAATGAGCTATCAACGGTTTTAAAACATATAAATCATCATTCAAATGTCCCCTACGGATAAGGGCTTTATTTAGAGTAATATCCACCGAAAAAGGTGAAAAGCGGACAAAATATCCTTGTCTAAATAACAAAGCAACCGAAATCAAATTCCGGGTAATATCTCGGAACATAATAACAATTCTTTAAAACCAAATGTCTTTTATTTCTAAAATAAAGATAAACATTTCCAATAGCTCTTGTAGACACCATCGCTCTCGTGCCAACTTTGAGAGTCGGTTCCCTTCATTGAGTTCCCCAGTTACACGGAACCCTCGCAAACAATTGCAAACATGATTAGTGGCTCCAGAATCTACAATCCAGAATCGAGAGAATCAACCACCAAACATGACTCAATAAAAGATAACTCACCATTACCCGGCTTTTTGGAAGCTAGGTATTCTGTGATTCCTCTTCCAATGACCCTTCATCCACAATGAAAACACTTTCCTTTAGGCTTATCATCCGGCTTTGCCTTTTAACTGCCTATACATGGGTTTTTCGTGTTGGATTTCTTCCTCTTATTGCCTCCTTTGCCTTTCGGCTTGGAAGAGGATGATCCAAAGAGAAAAACAACAAAAGCATCACCACTTTTGGTCTTAAGAACAGTTTGACATTTTGGAGCTCCTTCATCGCCTCGATCGAGGACATGCTCGACTTGTTCATATTATAATTAACTTTGAACGAGAGAACATCTCTGGGAGAGTTTCTAAAGCCATGTCAACTGAGTCTCCGATTTGATTTCACCCTCAAAACTTCACCACGTTAAACCGAGCAATCAATGCAAGCATATGATCTCTCTCACGGCGTGCTTGGTTTCATGCGCATGTTCATTATAGTCCTAATGGCGACTGACGGGCTGGCGTCCCCTCAGTGCTCAAACATTTCACGAAGGCCGTCCATAATCCGAGTAGCGCTTTCCATATTCGATGTTTCTGCGCAACACATTTGAGATAGATCCCAAAATGTAACAACATGCCATCTCATTAGATTGGATCCACTTCTCATATGCGGTCTTACGAGCAACCGTGGACCGCTTTCGGTAAGTTCATCGGACGGGGTTCGATTAACACGAACTTATGCTTCTCGGCGAAGGAGGACAATCATCAAATTACGTTTCAAATCAATATAATTCTCTCCAACTAGTTGGTGTTTGGTCAAAATCATAGACAAATGAATTGCTCGACATTTTTTCGAAATAAAATTAAAAATGAAATGAGCTACATATAAAATAATGATTTCATATATGATGCATAAAATGCACGAGTAGACCCAAGAACTACTACTATATGGCGAATACCTAAAACCCCAAAATCTTAAACACATCCTCTATAGGAGAAGATAGTGTGATTTACTGGCTAGTCGGGGACCCTCCTACTAAATTCAATATATCTAGCGTCTCATGCAATATTAATTTAGTATCATTTATTTAGGCCATCAATAACACCATTTGGATATTCTATAGGAAGTCCCCACGATGTTTTTGATTTAAGTGTGCAACCCCATAAATGATAATTTTAAGTTTTAAATTAATTACGTTACCTATGGGGCAATCGCGATTAATTAACACTAAAAATTATCACCCGATTGGACCCAATCTAGTAATCGAATAAGCAGCAGCCCTCCTATAGGGAGGCCAATAAAATCGACACGAGGCATACACCTATTCTTACTAATGGGCTAATAAGGAGGCCGTGGGTTCACTTAAAAATGCACCCTCACCCACTTAATATTTTTTTTTCGTTTGGGTTTTTCAATTAATAATTTCTAACCAATTTTAACTTTTAAAATTTGTCCAATTATTAATTCAAAATATTTAATCTTTCTAATCTAATAAAATTAGAAAAGAAAATAAATATTATTGTACAATGCATGATGAATAGTACCTAGAGCGGTGTAATGTGATCTATATGGCATGTTATATGAATGACATTTAATCACAATTAAATTAAAGCAATAAAGCGATAATAAAATAAATAGAACAAATTTATGGCCCAAACCTAGACACAAAATTACAAATAAATTAAAGATCCAATTGAGCCACAAGCCGCCCCAATTCTTCAATTTCCATTTGCAAGTGTCCAATTCAACTCAAATGACCCGCCCTGATGGAGCTCGAACCAAGAAAATTCCGGTGACCGCAACATCCCTCGCCAATTTATTTACCACCAAGGCCCGTGCTTACCTTACCTAACCGAACAATGACCATAACCAAAGAAGACCGATCGTGAACGAACCAATGAAGACCGCAATATAACCAACCAGCTGATCAATCAACTGAATCAGAACCAACAAGCCGGCCGCCGCTGCCTTTTTTTTTTTTTTTTTTTCAAGCAGCGGATGGTCACTTTTCCGGCCAATAGAGTGACTCAAGGTGGTTGCCAAACACGGGACAACATCCCTGGCGGCGCCATGCGAGGGAGCTTGAGCGATTCATGAACCAAATGGGATATTTGCGGCCCGCACCCTCCACGAAATGAAGAAGATGAAGTCCGGTCCTCTTATGTAAATTGCGTGAGAGGATCTTCAACTCTTGGGCGAAATGAAATCGGTCCTCATATTTTAATTTGTGCGAGAATACAATTAAAAATAAATTTCTAATACAATCGCAATAAATTAAAATCAAAGGGAAACATGGAGTCGTAATCCACCCCTTTGTTACAAGACTCGATAAAACACAATACAATTTTTCACCAAAAATTCTAAGGCCATAAATTGTTCAAAAACACAATTAAAATCAATCAATCTAATAACAACAATAAATCACATAAACCCTAACACCGCTCCATACTAACACATGCATTAAAAGACAATTTTATTCAATCCTATATACACGGAATAAAATTAAAACCTTGGCTCTGATACCAATTGTTGGAAACCGGGATTTAGACATCACAAAATTAATTTTACGTGATGATCAAACATCCTCCACAAGATATGATTTATTTCGTGCATTCAATGGATTAAATAAAACTGTAAGAACATATAGATGTTGAAAGAATTACCCTTGTAGCGTGATTTACGAAATTCATCAACAAAGTGTTCTTTAATCTTCCAAAGCTTCAAACCCTCAAGCCTTCCCGGTGTTCTTCAAGAGTGGCTATACTTAGGTGTGTGGTCACCTCTCTCGATCTAGGTTATACTAGGATTAGGGTTTTCTTTGTTAGGAGAAAACACACACTTCACACTTTAGTGTGTGTCCCGCCTATCTGTTTTGGTTATCCAGAAAAACAGTCTTATGAGACTATTTATAATCTGTTTACACTCCAAAACCCTACTAACCCTAGTACCATAATCCAGGCCCATTTCTGCATAGCCCAAAATAGGTAATAAGCCTATTTAGCCCTATATATTGGAGCCACTGAGGGGACTTGATCGGACCCAATTAAACTAAGCTCTAATAAATTAATTTTGACTCGGTCAACTCTTGATCAGTCAAAATAATTTATTAATCAAGTTCTATTCCACTAAAAGAACAAGACTGCACTATTAGTCTAATTGAAATTACTGAAACAACAATCAATAATTATATCCTGACTTATCGATCCTACATGTTACCCCCGTCGATCAACTCGAATATTCAGAATAAGTAAAATGACCAAAATGCCCTTATTCGAATATTCACGATTCTCAACTCTCATCTTCTATCTAACGGTTTGATGTGATCACATCACATCATTGAATTCAACAATCAATGTCGAACTCTCGAGCTCAGTTAAACTGTACACTAGAAGAACCAAAGTGAGATCTTGATCATACCTTAAAGGTGACGATTCCATATTACGAATATATGTTTCTCGTTAGTTCACTCTAATCCCCAAAGTGTCGAGATATTGACCAGCAATTTGATCTCACTCATTGACACCTCAAAGAACTTCAAGCTAGTAACCGAAGTTCATTATCCGCTCAGGATTAAGGTCCCATGTACGATAGTCAAGTGAAATTAAATTTGTCTCGATCAATGTCACAAATTAATTTCACGTGGTCCCGTTCAATACATTCTAAATGTATTCTCAATTTTATTACCAAAGTCAAAAATAGACTTTAATAAAATCGAGACGATCTTATCAAAATAAATTATCCATATTTATTTACTGATCGCGAACGATAATTGTAGATCGAATCACAGATTGAATCTTTCTGTGTTTAACAACTTAAACACTCAATTTGTAATATCAAATCGACCTATGGATAAAAGTAAACTCAAAATAACATAATAAATATATCAATCAATTTATTAATTTTATTTCAAAATATCACGAGTACAAATAATTTACTCGATGGACAAACATAACCTAACACCCTCGGCATATGAGTTTCTGCAATGCTGTGTTAGAGAGGTGATGCTCCTAATATAGTGTGACATAGTACTTAGTACTCTCAAAAACTTATACATTTAAAGTTGCAAATGAATCTTTCTATATATACTTTGCCTTGTTAAATAAATATCTTATGTTACATCTTATGTTACGCAGGATTACGCACATTTACTAATTGATTCTTGACTTTGTTTTTTGTATGGATCAATTCTTGACTTTGCTTATAAGATTTTCTTGAAGACAAGGCTTGTGCTTCAGCTAGTTAGAAATAAATATTTACTCTGAATTGAATTTTTTGTTAATGGATATAAAGCTTCCGCTATGCATCTTTTTTTCTTCCAAAGTTATCAATAAAAGATTAAAATTAATTAAACATTGTACTCCATTGCTACTTGCCCACCAAGGGCTAACATTTGTTAACATCACAAACAATTAACTCAATATATATTATACTAACAAACAAGAAACTATAGAATTATAAATATATAAAACTATATATATAAACAATGAGGAATGATCTCCTAAGATGACATGGCATGTCTATATAATATATATTTTATTTATACATTGAATATGTGAGATCCACAATTATCTATTAAATAAACATGTCATATCATCGATGCTTAGCATAAGTTAAGCACCGGTGCTTATAAAATTATTTTTCTATAAACAATATTGACTTAAGTTAGATAAAGACTTGCAAAAAGCAATGTTCTAAAGACAATATTTCACTCTTCTTAGTGCTTGAAATTGTTTAGGTGTCTGTCTCTTAGAATAAAACTATCTGGTGTTAGAATTCTAATTTAACTTGAATTTTGTATTTTTTCCTCTTCTATCAATCTGAATGTTTGTAGTGTAAGGATAGATAATAAAAAAAATTATTTTTAATCAAAAAAACCTTATTAATATGTATATAGACACAATAATAAGTTTGAACATATACAACTTCCTAGAAGTTTGCAACTGTTAAAAAATAGTTAAGAACCTTTAAATAATTATTAATCAGTCTCATTGTATAGAAAAATTATTATTTAAATTATAGATTACATTATACAAAATATCCATTAGTTCTTGAAGGATATAGTGATACTAATTAGATTTTTGATAGCACATAAACCAAATTATCTAGTGGATATGTATTTACATTAGGTGGAGCTACAATTTCATGGAAGTCTTCTAAACAAACGTGTATAGCACGATCTATAACGGAGTCAGAATTTATAACACTAAATAAAGCTGTTGAAGAAGTAGAGTGGCTAAAGAATTTCTTAAAGTACATTCTAGTTTGGCCTAAGCCAATGACAGTTATTTGTATACATTGTGATAGTATGACGGTACAAATTAGAGTCAAGAGTAATATATACAATGACAAGTCAAGTTATTTGTATACATTGTGATAGTATGGCGGTACAAGCTAGAGCCAAAAATAATATATACAACGACAAGTTAAGACACATAAGATGTAGACATAATACCAATAAGCAATTGCTCACTAATGGAATAATATCCATAAAGTTTGTAGGTTAAGGAAAATATTGCAAATCCTTTGACAAAAGGCTACCTAGAGAGCAAGTTAAGTATGCATAAAAGGGAATGGATTTAAAGCTATTTGAATGAGTTAAACCAGGTGAAACCTAACTTAGTTAATGGAAATCTCATGGTCTAAGTTCAATAGAAAAACTGGTTTGATAAAATTCAAAGATTGAAACACACAATGTAATTCATTTCTAATGTGTTTTATGTCTTGTTTGTTTATGTATAAAGTTATGTTTTTCATTTAATGACATTTGATAACTTAAAATCAAGATAAATTTATTTAACATGAAACTTTAATCAATGTTACCAATGTTTTTTAATTAAAAAAACAAAATAAAATTTATCGAGTTTGAGCTTGCACAAGTTGGGTCGAGCTCTCTCTTCTTTTGCGATTCCCAACAAAAGTCGTATTCAAATGGCACAATTCAATTTACACGTCAAATATTGTGATTAAATTGATTCTTGGTGTATCTTTTTTCTAAACTCATGTATCAATTTAATGACTCCACGTTTATAAATTATGTAGTGTTGCATGACATGATTACATATTAGGTGAATATGTTGCCAGCCAATTACCCAATTTTCAATTTTAGACTTATATTTCAATTATATATACAATTTTTGTTTAAAACGGTAAAATATTTTTAAAATTTTCCTCAATATATTTCTAAACGATGTTAACAAAAGATTCTACGGGTTATACATCCAAAGATCTCGGTAAGATTTGATGCAATCTGTTAACCAACCCAGAATCACATGCCCATTATAAAAGGAATAATTATTAGAGGCCATAAAAAGTAAAAAACATAGGTGGAACCTGACGCCATCAAGGACGGCGCGGCCTTTGGAAGATTCAGTTAGCTCCAACCAAAATCCCATTGTTAATGGGAGAGGAACAGCCACCGCCGCCTTCGCCGTCGTCGCAGCCGGAGGAGGGACTAAAACCGCAACAAACCCCAAAACCTCCTCCTGAAGCCGGGTCTGTGGAGACAGAGAAAAGCATGGATGTGGATCCAATCCCATCTCCAGCATCAGCTCCCAACCCTTCTTGGTTCACTCCCAAAAGGTTACCTTTTTTGTATATGTAAATGTAAATGTATTTCGGTGTATGTAGTTATATATGTTTGGTTATATGGTTCAATTGGCTTCTTGATCATTTTTCAAGAAAATTTGGTCAGGGAATTGAAAAAGTTCGAGTCTTGGATATTTTTACTACATGGATCACCAGGAATTTGTTGGTTTCTCTTGTTAAATAGAATTTCTGGGAAAATAATGTTGCGAATTCGTGCAATAGGTTTGTGCATTCTCTGTTCTAGGAAAGGGAACAGGAAAGTCTTTACTTTTATCTGAGGAAATATGTGTTTGGAAAATAGTTTATCACTTATATATTTATAATTCCTGCGATTCCATGCATAATCCAAGGGAATATATGTAATAGGGTTTTAGGGAAATTCTTGTTTGTTGGGTGATTGAAGGATGACAATGGCTAAGGTTTTTGATAAATATGAAATTTGTTGATGATGAAGGATGACAATGATTAAGACATTTGCTTTTTAATGAATCTTGAATTTCGGTTCATATATAATTTCATTGAAGAAATAGGAGTGCATTTTGTGAGTTGTAGAAGTGGCGGATGCTTGTTAAATCTGGAATCTGCTGTCTTCCCATTAAACATTTCTCTTAATTTGATTTTAACCTGCTTCTCTGGCAGGTTGCTTTTTATATTTTGTGTAATTAACTTAATAAATTATGTGGACCGCGGAGCAATAGCTAGCAATGGTGTCAATGGGAGCCGCAAGACTTGCTCTAAAAATGGTCAATGCTCACCTGGAAGTGGAATTCAGTAAGTTCAATGTCAACCTTTGGGCATTATTTCTTATGCTGTACTTTGTTCATGGAGTATTCTCCTTTCTTTATCTACCCAAACCCCTGACAATTTTTTTTACACTCTTAATTGTTATCCCCAAGATTTTTATACCGTCCTTTATCTCCATATTGCCCATTTAAGCATTGGAAAAGAACTCAAAATCTCTAAAATCCCAAGGATGTAAAAATAAAAAGGGACACAAAGGTCCAAAAATCCTGTATAATTTTCTCAAAACCCCTCTCCAGTCATTTCCTGAGAAGGAAGGTTGGCAAGAGGGCAAAGGAAGAACACTGAGGGTGGAATGGCCCCAAAAATGTCCAATCTATTGAGACCAATAGATTTCTTTTTCTTTTCCTTTCTACTCATCCACTCTTTTCACTCCAACCAAACATAGGGTAAGGTTCCAAAGCTACACCATGTAGTGCAGAGAGTAAACCACCTTCATCCTCTCAATCTTAAAAGAGCAAGAGAAAACAGAAGGCAAAAAAAGAAAAAAGATAACACCTCAAGAATGAAAGATTTTTGTATTTGGTCAATTTCTAAGTGGAAAATGTCTTTTTAGTTGTTAAACATGGCCATTATGTGGCTATCCATTTAAATCAGCCCTCACTATATGAGGTTCTGCAATGCTGTGTGAGAATGTGCGATGCTCATATAACAATATTATCATTACACATACTTCTTCTTCTCCAAAAACCTGTACATTCAAACTGACCACCAAATGAATAACTCTGTATATACTTTGCCTTGTTTCACAAGTCTCTTTCTATGCAGGGGTGATTTCAACCTAAATAATTTTGAGGATGGAGTTGTATCATCTGCTTTCATGGTTGGACTCCTTGTGGCATCTCCAATATTTGCATCTCTAACCAATAGGTATTCACTTTGTGTTGTGATTGTTGCTCGCCCCCATTATGGTTTTGGTAACACTTGAACACTCTGCATGAGAAGAAGATGGTGATGAGTCAGGAAAATGTTAATGATTCGTGTTGTATGAAGAAAATGTGAAATGGTTATCAAGAAGAAGAAACACCGCTGACATTGAATTTGATGGAGTTTTCATGTCAAAATGACATTGCAGTAAAATAATGACATTGAATTATGTCCTGTCAAGCATACATTGTTGAAGTTCTTTCCCACATCTATGGAAAGTATTCGAATTTTCCAAAATATAGTATGTACATATTTTCAGAAACATTGCATGTCATATGAGATTTGGTAACTCGATCTTTTCAATATTCTTATACAATCACTATATATAGGATGTCAATTTTGAAAGAACTACTCTGTCTAACAGAATGGGTTTCTTCCTGTCTGCAGCTAGCTAATTATAGCTCGTGTACTTGAATTTTGTAGAGTCAATCCATTTAGGCTTATTGGAATTGGTTTATTAGTCTGGACCATTGCTATTGGTGGTTGCGGCTTTTCACAAAACTTTTGGTCCATTGCAATTTGTCGCATGTGAGTAAAATTCTCTTAATTACTCGAAGGTTGTTTGCCATACCTGTTTTATTTTTATTATTTTGTGATTTTCTTATTTGGCTTCTTGTTTTTTTAGGATAGTGGGTGTTGGCGAGGCTTCTTTTATAAGTCTGGCAGCTCCATTCATCGATGATAATGCCCCACCCGCTAAGGTTTGTTGTTTCACGCGATAAGATATTACATAACACTCACCCTTCTTTACACATGACATTATTTTTTTGAACTTTATGTGCTTGTTTTAACAAGGCTCATCTGAAAATTATTTGAAATATAAACCTTCTTTAAAGTTAAGCGTAATTTCCTCAAGGGATGTAGGTTAGTGAAACTCACAAACTGAACATTGACATGTATGTTCATCTTATTATGATAATAATTGTGAGTTCTCTTGTTATACTTTTGGGATCTGGAATGATAAGAGTATTTTAAGGAAACTAGCAGGTATGGAGTAGTGATGAGACACTTGTTGTCTATCACAGTGTACATTAACTTGTGCCAAATGCTAATTTTTTTTCTCTAAACTTGTGGAAATTGAGATTGGAGTAATCATGTGCTTTTCTTCCATATTACAATTTGCTTATTTCCTGTTCTGAGGCCCACATATCTCCTGTCTAATCTTTTGCACCAGAATTTTACATTTGATGTGGTCTTTTCTTTTTGTCAGAAAACATTGTGGCTGGGAGCATTTTACATGTGTATACCGACTGGTATTGCAGTTGGTTACGTTTATGGTGGACTGGTATGCATATTCTTATTAACTATTTTGTGTGCTTCGAAATTTTTAATGTTTCATAGGCAAAAGTTATCTTACAATAATGCTTTCTTGGTTTACATTTTTATTTCCTATTCCATTTGAAAAAGTATCTTACACCCTTTTCCTTCTTATCTCCACCTCACATGTACTAAATATTCTCATTGTTTCTTTGTATGTAGGTTGGGAATTACAACTGGCGTTTGGCGTTTTGGGTGGAGGCTGTTTTGATGCTTCCTTTTGTTATATTAGGCTTTGTGATGAAACCTTTGCAGTTGAAAGGTCCATGTGCAGATATTACTTGCTTTGATCTCATTTTCATTCCCCAGACATTTCTTAAATAATTTGTTCCTCCAGGTTTCTCTCCTGTTGGATCAGAAAAAGCATTGACATCTGCAGAAAACAGGTCCAAAAATCAAGGTGCTGGATCTTACTATTAACATGAATTAGAACTACTTGGGAAGCACTTTATCAATCTTATCTTTGTGTAATAATTGCAACATGGGACTTTTTGATATTTATTATAGATGTATCAATTACCAGATAGACAATTTGGTTCTTATCTGTTAGGAAATGGGTTGTTTTAAGAGAACTAGTGATGTCATGTGTTTGATTGGGATTTATTTGAAGCATTAGACAAAAGGTTACTTTTAGCATTTTCTAATGGTCAAAGTGAGTGAGATGGCAACGGTTAAATATAATTTTGTTGACAAAATGTAAATAACTAATGTTATGCTTGCAATATGCCTTATTCATACTGTTATACTTTTGTCCACGTCTTTAGTAATATCTGAATGTGCGTTATGTAAGTGGGCACCTTGTTTTAGCCGGGGAAGTCTTTTGAGCATCTCTCTGCTTCTTATTTTCCTATTCTTCTTATAGTTTTATTATTTTAAAAGATATATCTTGCGCTTTTCATATTATTCAGTAAACAATCATTTTGAATGGTGAAGGTGGTGAACGGTCCACAAGAGAAGCAATCGTTGATCAAAGTTTGAAACCTAGGTGAGAGCTCGTTCATTTTACAATATTTGAGATTCTAGAGATATCAGTTCGGTTCTCGGCTAAACATATCTTGTCTATTTAATAGGGTTTCCTTATGTAAGTGTATGACTGAGATTTCACAAGTTCTTTCCAGAGTTTAAATGGATTTTTAAATAAAAAATCTTATATCATTTTCAGGTCAGCGGATGCAAGTGATACATGTATCGTCACAAGATTTTTGAAGGATATGAAAATTCTTTTGCTTGAGAAAGTTTTTGTTGTGAATGTTTTAGGTATGATCTTCACTCTGCCAGAACTCAAACTCATATGTTAGTTTCGTCCTATGAATATTATCAGGAGTGCTGATGTACCATCTAATCTGCTTTTTGGCCTCATGAGCAAGTTTGGCTAATCTTAAAAGAAGTAAAAGTTGCTTTTAGGCTTCCCTTTTCCCAAACATAATTTTAAACATAGTTTTCTTTACTAACTAAACTTACTTTTCTAGAAATTACATCTTAAAGTTACTTTCTAGAAAAGTAACTTTTTAATCTTAAACAAACATGCTTATTGTTGAACAGCTAGCTGAAAGTGTCAAGATAATGGTTACTGACTTGCTGGAATAACTGCTCCTGCGTGTCGTGGATGTCACCACCCACTAAAATAAGCGTGTTAATTTGGTATTATTCACACAAATTGACTTTATAATATGAATGGCCACTACAGGTTATATTGCCTATAATTTCGTTGTAGGTGCATATTCCTATTGGGGACCCAAGGCGGGATATAATATATATCACATGGTAAGCTCTTAATGGCCTTGAATTTTTTTTTTGAACGTTCTCCATTTTCTAGTCCGTTGAAATTGGACATACGTAATCTAACCATTGAAAATGGTTCTTTTTCCAGAAAAATGCGGATTATACGTTTGGAGGGATTACAGTAGTTTGCGGAATATTGGGATCACTAGCAGGTGGTTTTGTTCTTGATTATATGACTTCCACAATTTCCAATGCTTTTAAGGTGGGTGTACATACAATTTACTTTCTCATAACAATTGATTGAGGATCAGGATTCATTTTTGTAAACTGCAGTTTTTTGTTCAGTTTTAAATTTACATAAAGCAAATGTGTAATTAGATTAACAATGACGCCAGAGAATTTCTTCTAGAATGTATAGCCTCTCTCCTTCCACCATTTCCTTCTACTAAAAAAAGAAACAAATATTTAATGGCTTGCAAATTGTGGTAAACGCCAGCTCAAATGTTCTACCGGTTATCTAGGGAACTTTCTTTCTGTTGAATTTTTCTTAAACCTACCACCTCCTTCTCTTAACTACGTATTGCCTCCTGCGGCAATGCATATTTTGTAGTGGCATAATGGAACTGGAAATCAATAGTAAATTTCCCGCGAACCTTCCCAAAAACTATTTTCCTCTTTTCCCTTTCTCTCTCTCACCCAAAAGAAAAAAACGTGATCACCTAAAGAGACTCCACTGCTGTATAAATGTCATTTACTCACAGCTAGAGGTACCCAGGTCTGGCCCGTCTGGAGAGGTGAGCCGTGCTGGTCCTGGCTCTCTAGACCTACGGCCTGTGCTGGATGGCCCACGCGGACATTTTTAATCTTTTTTCCCCTCAGAAAATTAATTAAATAACAAGAAAACTAGAAAAATCTGGTTGGATGGTGGCCCGCGCTGTACGACATGGACCCTGCTTCTCGATTTTGGAGGGCCTGCCTCATTTTACACCTCTACTGAGCCCATTCCACCACCCATAATAATAGCATTGGGTATGAACCAGATTCACCATTAGTTTGACATCAATAGGCCATTCTTCTTATGTCCGGTGACCAATTTGATAAAAAATAAAAAATAAAAAATTGACACGGTTGAAGATAAAAGTGGAAGGAAAGTCTTGTACCTAGTTGGGATTTATAATGAAATAATGTAAAAGATGGATGGCAGATGAAATCCCTAGAAATAAAGCTGAAGGGAGCAAATGATCCCTAGAAATAAAGCTGAAGGGAGCAAATGATCCTTTACTCTAGGCTTAACTGCGATTTGGATGCTTAGTTTCATTGAACTTGACATCCCATAACTAGTACCTGTTAACTGGAGACATTGGCCTGCTGTGGAGCAAATGAAGGGAGCAAATGAACCTTTACTCTAGGCTTAACTGCGATTTGGATGCTTAGTTTCGTTGAACTTGACATCCCATAACTAGTACCTGTTGACTGGAGACATTGGCCTGATGTGGAGAATAGTTTTTATTAAAAATATCTGGACTTGCTGGCTGTTCATGGCAGTATTTAAAATTTGATGTTCTTGATTCTCTGGTTTCTGTATTTCTTTTCTATTGCCTAATTTTTTATGGTCAGTACAAGCATGGTGCATTGTGCTCAATAATTGGTCCAAGCATACCTAGGCTCTTTCACTTCTTACCATGCTAGTATGTAATGTTGGTTTCATTAACAAAGTGTTCACTCTCTATCTCCGACGCAGCTTCTATCATTGGCAACACTATTTGGAGCAATATTTTGCTTTGCTGCATTTTGCTTCAAAAGCCTAGTTGTTTATGTGATTCTTTTTGCAATAGGAGAACTGCTGGTATTTGCCACCCAGGTAAATTTTCTTGTGAGCAAATCTTGTTGATTTTTTATGGTATAATACAACTGCAGATGGTGTCTATCATTCCATGCCTTGCTTTGTTTCATGCCTTCACACATTTTCTATTATTGTTTCTCAATTTGAAGATTGTCACTGTTCTTATTATCTGTTGTCTTTACGACTATACTTTGTTGTGAAGCATAGGCAGTTGCTGATTTGGTGCCCTCATATGATGGTGTTTTTGCCTATTCCCTTTTCTTTTAAATTTAGCAGTTTTATATTATTCTTCAGTTTCTACTAGTAACTTCTAAAAGAGTTTGCTCAGAATACATCTATCAGGTGTCGTGTTATTGTGCTAGCCAAATTAATTACATAGATTTATTAGAAAATAATTGCTTAATATTGCATGAGTGATGAGATCTCAGTGGGGAAGAGGGAGTAGACCAAAACTAACTTTGCCCGTAGATGTAGTTGCTTTGGATCTTTCAGTAGCAATTAATTGAATGGAGTGGCGAGAAAGGGTTCAATTAGCCAACCACAAATTTAGAAGGAATAAGGCTTCGTTTGTTCTTGTTGCTTAATGTTGCATAAATTGGCTAAATTTAAGCTCTTCTTTTACTCTCTCTTCCATAATATTTCCAGTTAAAGATGGTAGAAGTTGGTATTAACATTCCGTTTATGCCTCTGCAGGCCCCTGTAAATTTTGTTTGTCTACATTGTGTCACGCCTAATTTGAGACCATTATCCATGGCTATGTCTACAGTTGCCATTCACCTTTTTGGTGATGTGCCTTCCTCTCCTCTTGTCGGGCTTCTCCAGGTTTTCTAAGTTTGTGCAATTGATTATTATTTACCTTTAGGAAAGGCAGTGAACTATGGCAGCACACAAAAAAAAGGGAGGGGTGGACCAAAATTGAGATAGTTGTCAAAAATCTTGTTGCTTTAAATCTGCCGGTAGATCTAGTGATGCTCCAAAAGGAGTGGCAAAAAGGGATTCATGTAGTGGACCCATGGATCCGCTACATAGATCCTCTTTCGCAAGTATGTTCTGTTCATCCTAGATCTACTGAGAGATCTAAAGTATTCAAGTCATAATGTTTGATGATATTCTCCTGATCACAATTACTCTCTGTAGGATCATCTTAACAATTGGAGGGTTACTGCTCTTATTCTAACATCCATTTTGTTCCTGGCTGCCGGAATATGGTTTACAGGTAATCTTTAGTTACCGTTTTCTCAAGGTTTTATGGGTATTTCCAAGGTCGATTTCTATTCTAAGCATGTTAACACAATTTTGGTAATAAGAAGTTATGAGCCCCCCTTTTCTAGCACCTCTCTTTTAGTTATCTTTCACAAGAATATCGATATAGTAATTTGAGTAATTTGTTGGCAACTGTGAACAATTAATGAAATTCTAAGATATTTGAACCTTTATGTACTTTTGGCAGGAATTTTGCTTCGCAGTGTAGATAGGTTTAATGAAGAGAGTGAGAATCCAGTTACTACTACAATTGACAAGTCGAACACGAACACGACTACGACTCCATTGCATGAAGTGAAGACGACCGAAACAGCATAATTTTTTCCAAACCCCAAATTCTTTCAAGACTAGCCAGTTAGTCAAGTGCTGGTTTTCAACTGGCATATTTAATGTAAATTCTTTTTTCTAATGCCTCTCGGTGAATGTAAATAATGCTAGGTTTTGCATTTGAAATCATTCACATTTATTCAATTACTCTCCTGGGACAGAGATGTAAAAATTCTTGCGTCGGCTATTTTAATGCAATTTTTCTGGCTGCTGGTTCTGTTTCATGTTTGATTTGTTAGAAAATCGACACTTCAGTTCCTTTGCTTCTTGTTGCAATACGTTCTCTCTACCCCTCTCCGACTCCTTTGCTTCTTGTTGCAGTGCGTTCTCAGTTCTCTCAACCCCCTCCGACGGGAAGCAAAAGAGTCTGCTTGAATTTCCATAAAAGAACAGGGTTGGAATAAAAGAAAATCTCTTCATTCAAAATCCAGACAGGCTGAGTGCACATTAATATACCCAAGTAGTTGAATAGCAAAATGATTTCTCTCCAATATTAAGGGTGTGTTTTTTTGGTGTTTTCAACCCATTTTTCGTTTTGTGTTTTTGAAAATAGTGAAAACACGTTTTCTTTGCTATTTTTGAAAATGCATTTTTCAAAACACCCAAATAGTTTTCAAAGGAAATGGAAAATGATCGCGTTTTGTGTACAAACTATGGTTGTTTTCCAAAACGGTTGAAAACGCGCGTTTTGGTTGATGAGGTCCGCGTTTCGAGTCCAGCATTTGGCATTTTTTTTTCTATTTTATGTTGGGTAAAACAATGATAATTTAATTATTTTCCACGTTTTTGTAACAAAATGTGGCTCCTTGTCAAAATGGTCTGCACGCGATAATTCCAAGTTGAAGGTCAGGGTTTGAGTCCCCAACATGGGCAACTCTTTTTAATTGTTTTGAATTAATATAATTGTTTTAAATTATTTTTAAATATTAATAATTCCAAATATAATTGTTTTAAAATATTTTTTAATTCCAAACATAATTGTTTTTAATTAATAATTATTTATAGTTGTTTTAAATTGTTTTAAAATATTAATAATTCAAAATATAATTGTTTTTAATTCCAAACATAATTGTTTTTAATTAATAATTATTTGTGATTCCAAATAATTCCAAGTTTTTAATTATTTTTAAATTGTTTTAAATTGTATTTAATTGTTTTTAAATATTTTTAATTCCAACAATAATTATTTTTAAATATTTTTAATTGTTTTTAAATATTTTCAATTGAACTTACATATTTTTAATTCCAACAATAAATGTTTTTATATGTTTTTAATTAATAATTGTTTTTAATTCCAAATAATCCCAAGTTTTTAATTCTTTTTATTTTCAACAATAATTATTTTTAATTGTTTTTAATTTCAAGTAATTCCAAATTTCTAAAAAATTTAAAGGAAACGCGTTTTCAAATTTTCTGTTTTGAAAAACAATTTTCGAAAACACTAAAAAAAACGTATTTCCAAAAATATCAAAACAAACACTCAAAACACAACATACAAAATGAATTCAAAAACTCAAAACTCAAAACTCAAAACACAAAACACAAACACAAACACAACACCACCTAATATTTTTGTTTCAATCTAGACCAATTAATATCATGAGTTGCCAAAAAAAGACCTATTGTGTGTCTCACCTAATAGTAATACAGCCTGAGATTGGCAGCTCAAACTCTAGACTACAAATCCCGTTTACACAAGTGAAAGCTCTCCAGCAGGTATAGATCTTTTCACAAGTTTAGCCCAGGACTCGTTGGTTTCAGTAATAACCTTGAGGGCATAATCCTGTAATCATAAAATAACACTGATTAGGATATGAATGACTAGTGTGTGTTTCGAGGCTAAACTGAATGAATTTCAAGAACGCTGTGAAATGAAATGCGTTACATAGGTACTATCTTGGTGGCATAACTTATATTTTACTGCACTTCATATTCACCCGAAGTACGCTACCAGATGTTTGTACCCTGTTGAAGTAATGGCCACTTTTTGGTACTTATGAATTTTTACCCTCTTACCTAGGAGGTTTTTATAAGTTTTACCACCAAACCAACATAAATAACTGTATGTTACTAATCGTGATCGTGCAGCCTGACCATTTCTATCTTAATGTGTGGAAGAGGATAGAAAATGAGAATCCTGGACTCAATAAGCCATTTCGAGATTTTTCACAGTATCAACCAAAAGCAAACAGAAATGTTAGGTTATAGTTCTCAAGATACCTTGTTGGCTGGCTTGTTGCCAAGACCAAACTTGTTAGCAGGTTTCCCATCAGGAATTTTGTAGTCTCTAAACCAGTCCTTGATTGCAGTAAGAGTTCCCTGAAGAAAATAGTGTGATTAGTCCACAGAATAGTTCTCGTGAAGAAATGAAAAGAATGGAGACCTTAAATTTACAAGACATAAGTTATGTTTGCTACGTTGGATTGAAGTTAAGATTAAGAAAGAATTTGTGACAAAATATATCAATAGCCTAGTCAAATTCCGTCTAGTCCAACATAGAAAACACGCCAATATGATTTGGTTATTGTCTTATCTTTACATGAATTTGCAGAATTCAACATATGAAAGTTTAGCATGCGGTATGAGACTCGAACGACTCCTTTTCAGATCTTCATTCTTGTACTCCTCGAGGATAAATACACTAAACCTTCTTTGAAGTCTCAAGTGAAATATCATTATGCAAAAAGTAAAGTTTATTGAAACATTTAATTTTGTGATCATATCACCATATACTCCATCTTTGAGATAATCACATACAGAGCCAACGGAACAACACTTACTACTCTCAAAGAAAGACAATCGGGTGGCTATGCAATCTATCATTCATCATTTGGGCAAAACAAACTAGCTCAACAAGAGAGGATGATGACACAACATTAGTAGTTGTTGAAAATAGTAGTGTAGGCATGTGTCCACTAGACAAGACATACCGGGAAATGCCTCTCAACATCACTTATGTCATTAACTAGGCAAGCTTTTGCGTCATCCATTGAAATTGCAACTATTTTCCAATCAAGCTCCCCCTCATCAATCATTGCCAAAGCAGCCAAGGGCTTGACTTTCAAAATTTGCCCAATTCTGGCATGGCTTTCCCCAATCTCAACTACATCAACTACAAACGAAAGAGCCACAGATAAATTTACTGGTGTGCTTGCTTTATCTTCATTTTTCCATTTCAATTGGAGACAGGGAAAAGAAGATTACTAAATAAACAAGGATAGCCGCGATGTAGATAGGGTGACATTTACCAGGATCATTGTCTCCATGTGCCCCCTCAACTTCAGGGTTCTCAAATGAAGGGTCTTCCCATGTTTGTGGGAGCAATCCATAATTCCAATTAATGTTATACCTGGGGAAGTACAACAAAATGGCTCAGAAAAGAACAATAGACATCAGGTAAATAAGAGTGGAAGTAGTTTATAGGCCAATACAATATGTTATAATGCCCACAGTGGGCAATGTTAAAGTACATTTTACACTCATCCAATGCCCACTGGACAAGTGTTCAAGTGGGCATTAACGGTGCTCTACAATTGTATAGTGTCAAAAAGAAGAAGGTCGATTTCATAGCTCAAATATGAAAGAGTTAACACTGGCCTCTTAAGAATTGAAGTAGTTATGCATATTGTACATTATATTAGACGTGTCAAAACGGGTGGCTTGGGGCCGAACCGGCCGGCCTAAAAGTTGAACCGGCACAGCCCGGTTAGCATGAAGAACTGGACCGTGACAGTTTGGGGCGGTTCAGAACCGTCAGGTAATTTGGTATACCTGGCCTCTACTTTGCACAAATAGTACAATGCTGTTTTCCCTTCTCTTCGACTCTAAAAATTGTCCACACCTCGGATATTTGTTTTTTGGCTTTCGATTTTCTAGATGATTCTACAATCAAAAAATTTCTAAATTTATTGGAGAGCAAATGCCATGTAAATTATCAGTAGAAAAATTGTTTGAATCCATAAGACAACAAGTATTAAGTTTTTCAGATTTTTTTGGAACTAAAATAGAATGCAAGAGAGTAAAGAACTTTGAAAAAATTGGAGAATGAAGATTTCAGATTTTTTTCATGAGTTGAATTGTTGAAATGTGTAGAAATAATCACTTATTTATAATTATAAAAAAATCAATGTTAAAAAACGTTCATTTTAAAACGGTCACTGTATTCTAAAATGATCATTGTATTCAATAAAAAATTGTCTTACAATGCATTGTTCACTTCATTTTTTAAATTTCCCAAAATGCATTGTTTACTTTTTTTTTTTCACCAAACCCAAAGCAAATCAATGCAGGAGACAGATTTTTTTCCCAATGCTGTCAGCGTCAGGCGTCAACTGCTGTTGCAGTATTTTATTTTATTTTATTTTAACTTTTTTCACGGGACCGAAGGGTGAACCGCTGAGCCAAAACATATTAACCGGCCCTGCCCGTGAGCGGTAACCTTCCAAACCAGATCGGCCCATTCAATCCAGTTATTTTACGGGGGGGCCAGAGCAGGCCGACCAGGCCCGCCCATTTTGACATGTCTACATTATATAAATGCGAGATGAATCACTTACCTTCTTCATTTTAATGTGAACAATTAATCATATATCTACCCCGTGCTTCCTTGGAAACAGCTCTATTGCTTGATTTCAATCTAGTGGGCCTAATTACAAAATTTGTTTCAGGTTTATATGTTGATTACACAAAGACCTTCAAACAGTGAGCTCTACCAGTATGAAAAACTGATCCTTTCTCACTTTAGTGGAGGTTGGGGGAATTATGAATTAAGGTAATTAGCTGAGTGCTCCATGATAGACATGTCAAGACGGGCGGGCCTGGTCAGCTTACTCCGGCCCGCCTATAAAGTAACCTGACCAAAAATTGGCTCGTAATTCATCATGGGCCAGTCCGATTTGGAAAGTTATCGCTCACGGCCGGGACGGTTAATATGTTTTGTTAAACAATTAACCTCCTGGCCTGTGAAAAATTTTAAAAATAAAAATAAAATTCAGCCGCCGCCGACAAAGCATTGGAAAAAAAAAAACCGCCTCCTACATTAGGTTGCTTTGGGTTTTGTGAAAAAAGATAAATGCGCTAGTGTCTCCAACTTTTGACTTCATTTGCACTTGTATCCTCGAGATTAAATATTGACATCCATCACTTCAACTTTTATATAATTAGCGCCCAATGCCCTTATCGGGTCGCTAATTATATAAGGGCATAAGGGCATTGGATGCTAATTATATAAAAAGTTGAGGTGATGAATGCCAAGAATTAAATATTGAGAATACAGGTGCAAATGAAGTCAAAGGTTGGAAACACTAAATGCAATTTACTTCCTCCCCCAACCCAACCCAACCCCAACCCCAACCCCAACCCCAACCCCAAAAGAAAGTAAACAATGCATTGGGTTTGGGGAAATTTGAAAAATGCAGTGAAAAATGCATTCGTTTTGGGGAAATATGAGAAAAAGTAAACAATGCATTGTCATAAATTTTTTATTGAATGCACGACTGCTTTAAAATGAACGCTTTTTAACATTCATTTTTTTAGATTATAATAAGTGATTAGTCTACATTATTTCAACACTTCGTGATTTCAACAACTCAACTCTCTCTGAAAAAAAAATCTAAAATCTTCATTTTCCAATTTTATCAAAATTTTCTACTTTCTCCATTAAATTCTATTTTTCGATTGCGCGTTCATCAAAAAATCAAAAACTTAATACTTGTTGTATTATAACCCGCCGACCATTCGAACGATTTTTTCATCGATAATTTATATTTCACCGCTTGCTTCCATTAAAATTAGAAAAGGTGATTTTCCGAATATTATAAAATAGAATACAAATTAAAACTTTAAAATCAAAACCCAGTTGAAAATAAATATCAAAACCATTGCACCACAATTTTTGTTTTGTCAATGAAAATAAGGAAAAAATTATATACTATTTGTGCATTTATTTTTCTTTTATTAAAAAAAAAAATATGTCAGAGGCCAAGGAACCCAAGAAGGACGTTATACTATTTGCATGACCCAAAACTCATCTTGATGAAAGAGGACATTTAGATTCTAGACAAACTCAAATTACTTCTTTTAAAAATATAGTGGATATCAATTACGTTTACTAACTTTGTTTATTCAAAGTTTTTGCTATATTAATGTTAGTTTTATCTTTTGTCATTTTATTTCAGTTTTATTTTAAAAGTTGTTTTAATAACAAAACTTATCGAGTTAAAAATAAATTCATATATTATATAAATAAGTATATATTATATTAACTATTGGATTAACCCACCGCCCCCATTCTTTAATTCACCCACTACCACCCGCCACCCGCCCCCCCTCCCCCCTCCCTCCCCTTTTTGTTTTTGGTTATACGGGCCAAGACCGACTCGTCACATTGATGGGCCAATGGGCGGTCCAGGCCAAGTATACCAAATTACCAGGTGGCATGAACCTGCCCGCGAACCGTTACATGCCGGTTCTTCATGCTAACCGGGCCATGCAGGTTCAACTATTAGGAGGGCCGGTTCGGTCCGGACCTCCTCCATGGTGACACGTAATACTCCATGGTGAACATTAATTACATACTTGGAATGGATTAGGTGGTGGTAAATGAGGGATCTGAAAATTATGCTGGTTGACCGAATGTTTTGAGCAGGAAGCTTATGGTCTTCATTTTCTTTATCCATCCATGAAACATACAAGAGCTCAAATCCAACTGCTGCAGAATCTAAGTGCAAAAACTAAAATCATTCAAAGTAGCTCAGTAATATGCTATCTGGTTTATCAATATCTTCAACTTTGCCAGAAAAATTCCTAAATGTAGACCGCAAAAAATATGCCTCAACATGCCTTTTCTTTTATTTCTTTTTCCTCTGAATGCAGAATTAACTTGACAGTGAAAGAGCCCACAAAAGGGTAAAATCAAACAGGTGACAAAATAAAATAGCTGAAAACAACTAACTAGAATACATGGATGACAAAACAAAAGAGGTGAAACAGTATAATCTTACGGGTAATATCGAAGTTTTCCCTTCTTGGTGTCTTGCTTAATGGGTGTAAATGGCTCATCAGTAGCAACCTCCATCTTTGCACTAGATTCTTTGGGAATTTCGACAACGAAATTGAAAACACCATTGCCCACTTGCAATGGTATATCGTGCCAAGGGGAAATCTGCATATCAGATAATCACAGTTTGGTTAATATCAGCTAATGAAACGTTTGTACACATTTTACTATACTTTAATCTCAAATCTACAGAATGCAACCATTACAAACTACACTGTCCTACATTCTTTTCAGTACAGCCTGAAAGCAATGTTTGTAAGCAAATAGGTCAAAAGAGAAAAAAACTCACCTGCCATCAAATTTTCAATCTTCCACTAGATTGATTTTTTTTTTTTTTGACAATGTTTTGGGTAAGCTTAAAAAAAAGTAAGTTTTAAAATAAATAGTTAATTTTATGGTCAAGTTTAGACATAAAAGTTACTTATTTTGACTTAAATTACTTTCAAAATAATTTTTATTTATTTTTATTTTTTACTTCAAGTTAAGTTATGCAAACATGTTTGAAAGTCATTTGAAGTAACTTTACTTTTATTTAAGCTTGGCCAAACATGCTCATTCGACTATAGAAAAATCCACGTCCAAATTGTAAGGCTAGAAAAAGTTTAAAATATGGCATTTCCTCAAGATATGTGCTACCTCAATAAACTCTTTTTCTCCCCAAACTAGTTGTTCATCCCAGATACAAACATGCAAAGCATAATACTATAAAGAACGCAAGATTTTTCACCCTTTCGGGTCCGGATGTTCAGCTGAAGCCTAGTCACCCGTTGAGCCTCCACAAAAGTGGTTTTGCTCTAAATTCACTAGCACAACCTCAAGACGAGTTCAATATTACAACAGATACACCAAGTATCACCCAAAGAACAAGAATATGCCCTCAGTTCCTTTCTCTCACCAAAATACACCAAGTATAACAAAGTTACTGCGGTAACAGCAAAAAACCAATCCTAACACTCCATCTATCTATTCACTCAGAAAGAAGAAGGAAGATGAAAGATGAAGAGTTCTTCATAGAAGAATCCAAAGAGATGAAGAAGACGAAGGGTTTTGCATAAAGACGTACCAGAAACAACAATCAAAGAGGGCATTTATACAAAGGAAGTGTAACCCTCAAATCAACGGCAGCCAGCACACCACGTGTCACCATCTGAGGAAGCAACTTCAGCAATGCAAAAATCACATTTCCAAAGGCGCGAAATCAATGAGTCCGGGTTTTGGGCCTTCAGACTGGACTATACATCATTGGGTTTCACGTTTTTGGGCTTTGCAGATGTAATGGACTAATTGTGAACATTTAAACCCAACAATCTCCACCTTGCTTGCAAATTGGGCCATTTATCTTGGGCCATACCAGAGTGGATTTAGAACATACCCCATTTGGATCATTGGCTCTCTTACCTGCACAAAGAAGATTTTTTATTAATAATGTTTAGAAGATTTAAACAATTTCTAAACTTATTTAATGGCAAGACTTTAGCTCCCACGTCATAAAGATTGCACTTAGTAGAAATCTTAACAATTTTTATCATCCATTTTTCCAACACATCGCTGATGAAATGAAATTTAACATCAATGTGCTTGGCATGAAAAACAGGATTGGACTTCTGCTTAAGTGAATAGCACTCTGACTATCTGAATGAAGCAGGATCTCATGATCAAAGATACCTAATTCACTAAGAATTCCTTTCGGCCATATCCCTTCTTTTATTGCATCAACAATAGCAATGTATTCTGCCACAGTTGAAGATAAAGCAACTATCTTTTGAAGTTGATTTTCCAACTGATACAAGTATCATTTATTGAGAACATATAAGCAGAAGTGGACTTTATATTGTCATTGTTACGAGCAAAATCAGAATCAACAAAACCTTTTAAACTAATCCATTCCCCTCTTGTAAACATTATTCCTAAATCTAAAGTACCTTTAAGATATCTAAGAAGCCATTTCATAGCATCTCAATGCCCTTCACGAGGATTACTCATATATCTACTTAGAACATTAATGGAGAAAGCTAGATCAGGCCTTGTACAGACCATTAAGTACATCAAAGACCCTACTACATTAATATAAGGGATCTTATTCATTCTCATTTGTTCTTTCTCGGATTTAGGGGATTGATCAGAAGATAATTTAAAATGGTTTGCAAGTGGTAAACTCACAGATTTTGCATCATACATAGAAAATCTACTAAGAACTTTTGAAATGTAAGTTTGTTGGTTTAAAAACAACTTATTTTTGCCCTTATCCCTTCTTATTTCCATTCCCAAAATCCATTGGTAGGACCTAAGTCCTTCATTTCAAATTCAGATTTCAATTATTCTTTATAAAGGAGATTACAGAACTATCTTTACATGCAAATAACATATCATCCACTAAAGTAATAAGTAACAAGCATTAACATATTCACTTCCTTTATAATAAAAACAGGGATCATATTCACTTTTATTAAAGTCAAGTTTTTGTATAAAGGTGCCAAACCTTTTATACCACTACCTGGGTGCTTGCTTTAAGCCATAGAGAGATTTTTCAGAAGACAAACACAATTTAATCTTTCTTTTTATTCAAAACCTGAGTCATAGAGATTTCCTCATCTAAGTTTCCATTCAAGAAAAGTAGTTTTAACATCTAATTGTTCGAGCTCAAAGTCATATTGGGTCACCGAGGCCAATAAGATCCTAATAGAAGTATACTTAACTACAAGAGAGAAGATTTCATTGTAGTCTATACCTTCCCTTTGAGTGAAACCTTTGCAACTAACACGGCTTTATACCTAAAGCTATCGATTTTAAATCCACTTACAACCAATTAACCTCATCTTTAAATTTGTAAATCCACTTACAACCAATTAACTTTTGCCAATTTGGTTTGTTTACTAAAACTATGAGAGTATTATTTTATGTAATTGCAAGTCATTCTTCCTCATTGCTGCAATGATAACTAAATGCTCTAAACCAAAACTCCCCTCCCACAATGTAACACAATGACTCTTCCTACTATGAAATTAAGCTTACCTCCTTACTTCCTTCCCATGTTAAGCCTACCTTCGCCCTCGACTAGATTTCCTTTATTTTTATATATAGAAGTCATCCTCATAGCTTCTTCACAGAGCTTGGTTTAGTTCCAAGAAAATTTTGAACATTAAAAACAGAAACAAAATTAACTTCATCAAACTTGATAGGAGGTCTGATTTCCATTCTCACCCTATCCTTTGCTAACTGATAGTTATGTAAAAGACTTTCTGAACCTAACTGATCTAAGGTTCATTTTCTTCTACCTCAGGGACTTCAACTTCCCCTTGAGGAAGCTCCACCTAAAGCTGATCATTATCTCTTGAATTTAAATCCAAGAGATTTAAATCAGATTTAATAAAGGACTTGTCATTTTCAGATAACTCGGCATTATGCTTTTGATCTTTTATACAAAGCATTTAAGCCTCATTAAAGACCACATTTCTACTGATTATCACTTTATAACCACCTAAGTCTCTTTGCCACAGTCTATAACCCTTTACACCCTCACCATAACCCAAGAAAACACACTTAGTAGCCCTTGATTCTAGTTTACCCTTACTCTGATGTACATAGACATAGACAGCACATCCAAAAACTATTAACTTTGAGTAATCAACAAAGATGACCATTCCAAACATAGTTAGAACTTTATAATCTATGGCACTTGAAGGACATATATTTATCGATAAGAAGCAATTTTTAAAGCTTTACCCCAACGTAATTTCGGTAATCCTGAGGTGATAAGCATGCATCAAATCTTATCTAAAAAAGTTCTATTCATGGGTAAAAGTTACAGTTTTATGCCTGAGGATCCCATTTTCTTTACAAAAACTATCAAATTCTTCATTACAGAATTCCAATCTATTATCAGTTCTGAGAATCTTTAGTTTTTTATTCATTTGATTTTCAATTAAAACTTTCAAATTTTTAAATTTTTAAAAAGTTAAAGAATTGTTCTTTATCAAGAGAACCCAATTTTTCCTTGAAAAATCATCAATGAAAAAAAGAAAATACTTAAAACCAAAGACAAGTACTTACATTTGTTGGACCCCATATCAACATGTAAGTACTCTAAAACAGTAGTAGATTTGTGTCTTCCAGTATGAAAAGGCAACTTGCTTTGCTTTCCTAAAACACATTGTCACAAAAAGAACAATTTTCAATTTTATCTTAACCAAAAACACAATTTTTCTTAAGAAATTGAAGATTTTTGTCACTTATTCAACCTACTCTTTTGTGCCAAATTTCATATTTGTCCTTTTAGGAAACATATGCAGCCAGATTCTTTTCAAATAGAGGAGTTGCCTTTAACACATAAATCCCATTTTCTTTTAGAGTCTTTAATATTTTTGCAAAATTATCAGGGATTTTAGTGATACCATTTTTAATGGTTATATCATAACCCTTATCATCTAAAACCCCAAGGGAGATAAGATTTCTTCTTAAATCTGTACTTGATTTTATTAAGAATTAATTCATGCCCAGTGCCTAAATCTAAAATCACTTTTCCAATACCTTTAATTCTACAAGAATAATTGTTTCCCATTGAAACATGACTCCCATTAATTTCTAAAAATTAGAAAACCATTCTTTACAAAGACACATGAAAAGTGCAACCAGAATGTAGAATCCACACATTTTTACCAACTATAATATTTGTTGCATATACTAACCATTTCAAATTATCGCTATTGCTTCTTCATAAGTAACAATCTTTAATAAAGTGCCCACCACCTCTACCCTTTGAGAGTTTTTGAACTCTTCAATTCTTTTGTGACAGTCTTTAATAAAGTGCCCTATTTGTCCACATAAATAACATTTTTTTCCTTTAACCTTAGGCTTATTATTCTGTTTATTCTTTCCTTTTGAAGATTTTTTCAGATGAATCTCTTCCCTTGTTATTTCTCTCCTTATTGTTAGTACTATAATTCTTTTTGCTTTGATATTTTCCTTTGGCTACAAGACCTACTCCATTTGTAGAGTCTTTAGCCTCATATTTTACTTCTAAATTTTTATTTCTCAAAGAGGAAACTATAATATCAACAATAAGGCTTTCTCTGCCATATTCTAAAGCATTTTTCATATCTTTATATTTATGAGATAGAGAACTTAACAAGGCCACATAGCGTTGTTCATCTGAGATTACCTCACTACTACTTTCTAAATCTAAAGTCAATTTGTTAAATCTGTTTAAATTTGCTTCTAGGTCAATGGAATGATCAAACTTAAAACTAAAAATTGCCTCCATAGGTAACATTTATTAGGTAAAGTTTTGGTAAAGTATAACCCTTCCAATTTTTTCCAGAGTGCAGCAGTATTAGTGGTGCCTACTTCCCTAATCACACTATCAGATAATAAGTGCAAAAACAAAGTACTCCAGACAATTTCAGTTTGTTCTATTCCTTTAACATCTTCTATGTCATCATCTCATGACTCATCTAAAGCTTACACACCTCTGTTGCAAAAGTAAAGCCCTTAATTTTTTACGCTAGAGACTAAAGTCTCCTTTCCCATTCCAAATTTAAATATCAACCTTTTTAGAAGACATTTTACACAGATTAACCACTGAACAAACAAGGTTTCCACTTAGGACACAAAACAGATTTTAAAGAATGGTTTAATCAGAAAGCAGCAGTTTATTTATCAAGAAACAGACGACTTTGAAGAGAGTTTTAAACAAAACTTTAAAGATGTAGGCACAAGTATTTATTTGCAACAAAAAACACAAAAGGGGGCCAAAAAATTTCAAGTTATTGCAAGAAATTAAACATAGTTCACATAAGCACATGTTTTATTTACTTATTAATAAGAATATTGAAGAAAACCACAAAAATCTTGATAAAACCAAGTCTAGTCCCCTCAGATTCTAGGGTACTCATATGAAACCCTAGACAAAGGAAGATCCAGATGGCTTAAGTCAAGACCTACAATATTATGTTAAAGAAACTTCAAAAAACAAAGGTTAGAACTTGTTATCATCCTCCAATGCAAGGAAATTTAAAAAATATCATCAAAATACCAGTTTTCCTTTACGGTTGACAGATCTTGATTTTTCTTTCAAGAAATCACAAGACCTTTTCAGATTCGTGACTATTTCCTTCAAGAAAGTATAGATCAAGAAGAATGAAGAGAGATTCTTTTAGATCTGAGCTCTGATACCACTGTTGGTCCCAATGCAAAGCATAATATTGTAAAGAACGCAAGATTTTTCATCTTTTCGGGTTCGGATGTTCAACCAAAGCCTAGTCACCCGTTGAGCTTCCACAAAAGTGGTTTTGCTCCAAATCTACTAGCACAACCTCAAGACGAGTTCAACATTACAATAGATGCACCAAGTATCACCCAAAGAACAAGAATATGCACTCAATTCCTTTCTCTCACCAAAATACACCAAGAATAGAAAGGTTAATGTTTATAGTAACAACAACAAACCAATCCTAACACTATCCATATATCTATTCGCTCAGAAAGAAGAAGGAAGATGAAAGATGAAGATCGAGAGATGAAGAAAGAAGATGAAGAGGTTCTGCATAAAGGCGTACAAAAACAACAATCAGAGAGAGCATTTATACTAGTATACCGCATCCTTCCGGTGGGATCCTATTGTAGGCTCTATTATAATGATAGATTGAGGCGGTGAACAAATTTTGGAAATGATAAGTGAGAGAGATGATCAATTGAGAGAGAGAGAGAGGTAGCAGATTTTGGAGATGATCGATTGAGGAGATATCGAATTTGGGAGATGGATTAAAGCGATTCAGCAAATTTTGGAGGAGATAATTTTGTGAGGGAAGAAATTGAAGAGATAGTGACACATAGATATTTAAGTACTTTTTTATTTCCGTAGCGGAGAAAACTCCCTATAACGTCGTGACAAAGGAGTGTAACCCAAAAATCAACGGGAGCTAGCACACCACGTGTCACCATATGCGGAAGCAACTTCAGCAATGCAAAAATCACATTTCCAAAGGGTGACATCAATGAGTCCGGGTTTTGGGTTGATTGACTATACATCATTGGGCTTCACGTTTTTGGGCTTTGGAGATGTAATGGACTAATTGTGAGCATTTAAACCAAACACTAGTCCATCATTCAAGCCCTTAATTAACACGTTAAACCCAGGAAGATAGCATCTTATAAATAAGAGGAATTGCAAAATAAGAAAAACAACATTTTACATGAAAACAATCATGTGAAGAAGATAGAAAGACTATGAATTGACCTTTTTGCCGGAATTATCGAGAAAGAAGACACGATAATCTAGGGTTTCGGGCTGTCCTTCTTCCTTAATTTGGAATTGGGGATTGTAGTTAGCACTGCAAGTGAAGAGCCGTTTTTTCTGCACCAATAATGAGCTGTTTTTGAAGCAAAGGCTTACGCTTTGAGTTTTCCCCCTCAATGGGGATTTGAAGAGTAAAGTGGTGATGATAGAGTTAGCAATAACTCTTGTGGCCGCCATTATAGTTTGCTAGGAAATCAAGGCTATGTACCTTTCGCTGTTCAAGTTGCACCACGGTCCACAGGAGGCTCCAAATGGCTTGTTGGTAGGAGTTATTTGTTCTCTAGTCGACGCTGTAAATAAATAAGTATTTTCTCTTGCACAAGGCAATGTTATGATGATATATACCGTTTACCGCGGATAGTAAAATTATGATTCAAATTAAATTCAAAAGATGAATTTTATAAAAAAGAAAAGAAGACAAATATAATCGTAATGTTATGATTTAAATTCAACAGATGAATTCTGTAAAAGAGAGACAATACAGAGTAAAGTAGAAGAGAGGAGAGAACAGTAAATTTGAAATAATTGATTGTTAATTTGAAGAAGACTAACATATACTCTTTTTTATTTTTTTTGTAAGCGATAACATTGGAGATAATCATGTTAAAAAATAGATAAATTCCTCATGAGGTCCCCAACTTTTCATAAATATAGGACTCATGTTCCATTTTTTTTTTTTATTTGTGGCACCCATATCTCATTTAACATTTGAAAAATGTATCCTCGCCCATGTCTCAACTTTTTGGTAAGAAGAGTGGTAAGGCGGCAAGATCATGTCTCAAGTCTTACGAGCCTACACGTAATAAGACGATTCTTTATTTTTAATATTAATTTTAATTATTTTAAGACTATTAATAATTTTTTGAAAAAGATCATAATAATTATTTCTTTTATCTAATTAGTTTATTTTAACCTTTGAAAAAATAAAAAGAATTGGACAAAATAAAAAAGCATGCGCTTTTTGCCACCTAAGCCTGCATTAGACGGTAAAAAAATGGATTGAACGTCTTCCACATATTCGAGGCTTTTTCTTCACACCTAGGCCTCGTCTTTTCTTGTGTTTTAGAACACTATGTGACACACACATGATGTGTGACTTAAATGATAAAATTGTTCTAAAAAAAAAATCTTTATTCTAAAAAATAAATAGTGACGATTTAACTTACATTAAATATTTTTTTTATTGTACAACTTTACACTTTTTTACGCTTTCAATTAGACATTATGTGTGTATCGTTTGACTATTTAATCTATAGAGATATCGCACACATAGTGATAAATTGTTCGTGACATGACAATTACCGGTAAAAGATTGAGATATCACACACATAGTAACTCTGTTGTGTAATAATAATGGTAAAATTATTTCTTATGTATTATTTACTTATAAATTAACAAAATTGAGAACATAGCCGTTATACCTTACAAAAAGTTTGAGGCTCTCAAAAGAACTTATCCTAAAAAATGCTGTTGGTTCTTGAAATTTTAGCTTTATTTTGTTTTGAGTTGATCTATACATTTATAAAATCATTGTGCTGAAGGATGTATTGCAATTTTATTATTCCATTCATATTGCAGCAGCTTGACCATAAAAACTCAACCTTGAAAAATAGAGAGAAAATAGATAATAAAAATTTGATCACGATACATTGTTATTGATATGAAATATCATAGAAATTTAATATTTAGTGAACGATATAATTTTTGTTTTTATATTAATAAAAAATAAGCATACAGTAATACACATTTTCAGCAGTCCAATAAACATGCACGCTCAGTGCACAATGCGGGAATCGAGATAGCATTGGACACTAAACGAGATTTTAACTTCTTTTCTTTTTCTCAATACTATCCAATGGATAACATTGTCAACTTTGCTGAATACCACTAGGCCATGTCTGATTCTTCACGGGTTTTAAAATATCATCAATCTCTGATAGAGCTTTCTCGTCCTTTCCAATAGTAGCAAGTTCTGTTGCAGCAGCTACGTTTTCATCGACCTGATTATCAAAAAGGGTTAGCCAAAATTTGATCAATTTCTATAAACATTCAAGAAATGTTCAACAATGATTGAAGAAGACGGTTACTTATGATCAAATATGAGTATGCCTAATGCCATAGAATGTGAAAAGGAAGACAATAGCAGGTATGTATAATTTGCTTCAAAAGGACCAGAATGCCATTGGATGGGTTAATCACTTAAAATCCCGTTGATTATAATTGATGATCAAAAACTGCCAAACAACGCGTAAGTAACATAAATTTCAGGCCAATTGGTCGTAGATTTAAGAGATAAAATAGTGAAACTGCTAATGAATTATTGTTCCCAACCTTGCACGACTTGAATATGAGCCTGCTCCACAAGTTGAACATATCATTTAAAATCGGGGGAATATGTTAAAATTGCAACCCACAACTAACAACACTCCCATCAAAATTATGTGGACAATGAGTGAAAGCTGAAAAGGGAAGTGCGGGATGATCAATTTGGATCTTCAACTCTGTTTTTCATTGATATAACCCTTTCTTGAATTGAGAACTTATTCTTGCACCGCACTTTTCCTATATCCATATTTGAAATTAATAAAAGTAATTTTTTATTACTTCCTAATTACTACAAATAAAAAGAGTCTGGAAAGCTATTTGGTTTACTATTTTCAATAGCTATACACGGTAAAGATGAAATACAGTATATCAGAGACATTTGGACGTCGATGGAAATGGATAAACATTGACCTGTTGGATAGAGTTCATCCCGACCAAAATTGTAGAGATATCTTTATTCGATAAGCTATATTGCATGGCTAACTTCGATATGTTTCTTCCCTTCTCTTTGCAATAAGCAGCAGCAGCTTTGCATGCAGCCTGAGGAAAAACATCAGGGGAAATAGGAACCATTAAGTTATCCTAGTTGTATGAAATCCAGTATACAGAATACAAATATGGGACAGGAAACAAAAGAACTCACGAAAAATGTTAAAGAGAAGGCCCTTTGGGCAAAATATATTAGAAGAACGTTTAGTCATCATGTGACTGCAATCTAGCAGCTGTGCATAGACGCAGGTGAATAAACAAATATCAAGTGACCTGTGCTTCTGTTTACTACTAAAAACTACATAGAACGAGCCAAGCTACCACTGGGCCTGAATTCCTTGACACAAAATGTTGAGCGGATAACAACATTATAAGCCCGATTGGCTAAGCTTAAAAAGTGTACTTACAAGTAAGTAAGTTTTAAAATTAGTAGGTCGCTTATCTTGCGAGTAACGCAAGAGTTACTTCCAAAATAAGTAACTTTTCTTTACTTAAAAGCTAAGACAAAAGTTACTTATCCAAACACATTTGCAAGTATAAAAGTAACTTTTACTTGTTTTAAAGCTTAGCCAAACATGGTCCGTAATGCAGCCATCTAGCAACAAGATAAACTAAGCCAAAGGAGTAAGAATTATATTGAAGTAGAAAACACAAACACCTTGAGTTCTGGGGAAGCAGGGTGCCACTCTGGAGGACCACCTTCTGTAAGAAGGCCCATCGCTAGTGGGGAAGCACTGATTACACCAACACCCTTGCTCTTCAAGTAAGGCAACAGATCCTCCAAAGTTGAATCATTGACACTGTAGTGACAATATGACAGGATTACATCAACGGTTCGTGGTGGCACCCTATCCAGCACATAAGTGAAAATTTCCAATGGAAGCCCTGTTATACCAATGAATCTGATCTTTCCTGCTTCCTTTAGTTTAAGAAGTGCAGGAATCGTCTCATTCACAATCTGAACCAGACAAAACCACTCACTTTACCACTTTACCATCAATAGATTGTTAAGTTTCCTTAACAACAAACGAAAATCAGATGACACATTACTTAAAATGGATTTTAGTTAAAACAAAATGAACTAGGATTCAAGAATAAAATGGGCTTAAGAACACTGAATTTGATTTCAGATCATATTCCTGACACAGAAAATATCAAGACAGATTTCCAGGGAGCCAAGCAATAAGAGTTATTTACATATATGTGAGCGTCACCACCCCACCACCACCCCCCAAGAGCTAAGGCACCACATAAAGAAGAAACAATGAGGTTGCATTTGAAAGCCGAATTAGTAGTCAAAGAAGCCTATATAGTGTTTTGTAAAACAAATGCATCCGAGGATCTATACAAGATGGCATATTTACATATGTGAGCGTCAAGCCACCACGTAAAGAAGAAACAATGAGGTTGCATTTGAAAGCCGAAGTAGTAGTCAAAGAAGCCTATATAGTGTTGTGTAAAACAAATGCATCCAAGGATCTATACAAGATGGCATATATTTCCAAGATGAGAACAGGAAACATAGTAGCATGCATTTCCTCACTCATCAGTCGAAAGCCCAAATTTTAAGCAACAAACAAAAGGAATACAGGCATTTGGTCAGGCAAAATAAAGGGATGAAAGGAATAGTGTGTCAAGAATGTTATTCACTGCAAGGATGACCAAGATTACAAAGTCTAACATATGAAATCTAATGTGATTATCAGCTTAAGAAACTGAATTTGTTTAGAAAGGAAACTGAAATTGAGGAAAGATTGCAATAGGACCTGATCAAGTGAACCAAATTCTATATCATGACATTGCAAGATATCGACATAATCAAGCTGCAACCTTTCCAAGCTCTCATCAATGCTCCTTGTCACTCTCTCAGCACTGAAATCAAAACCATCTGTGTACCTTCCACACTTTGTAGACACAATGTACTCATTCCTAGGCACTTCCAAAGCTTTCAATGCAATCCCTAGTACTTTTTCGGATAATGTTCCTCCATAGTACCTAAAATCCAACCCATAAAACAAAAATCAAGTCTCCAAAACTCACAAATGCTTAAGGGTCTGTTTGGGAGTTTTGGAGTACTGGTTATGAGGGTTTTTTTAAGTAATAGTCTTGGGCGTTTATGAGACGAGCAGGTTTTGGAGATTTTTAGTAGCGGCTTTTGAAACGATCCAATCCTGCTTGGGAGTTTATTATCCAGCGATTCTAAAAGTTTTTTAAAAAATCAAATTACATAGATGTCCATATATAAACAAAAATTAATTTTATCTATCTATCATTGAAAATATAAAATTAAATTTATGTCTTTGCATATATATATTTGCATATGTTCTTTTATTTTTACAAACATTAAATTTAAATTTAGGGTAGTTTGAAAATAATTGTTACAAACATTAAATTTAAATTTATGAAAATAATTGTTTGAGAGTAGATAAAATTGGAAAAAAATTGAAGATCACCAAAACCACCGATTTGGGGTTGTGAGATACAATCCAAATTACAATACACTACAGATGCTCCAAAATACTAACAAGCACCGATTTTTCCAACCCTTCATAAACAATACCATGCAAAACCGATCAAAACTAGTGGGAAAAAACTCCCAAGCAGGCCCTAAAAGCATTTGAATGTCCCACTAGCAGTCATCTCAAAATGAGAAACGAAAATAACAAATCAAGAAACCCAGAATTTAAAACACCACCATGAATTAAATTAAAATAGAAAATAAAACAAAGCCAAAATGAATATTGACAAATTAGAAAGAAAAGAGCACCACTGCCGAAGCTTAAGGTGACACGATTCAATTCAGCAAAACTGACAGTCGAATAGTAGAAAACCAAAAGGGAGCAAAAATTGGTTACGGGGAGGTGTCGAAGAAGTTGATTCCGAGGCGGAATGCTTGGCGGACGGTGGCAATGGCGTCAGATTCCGAGATGGCCCCAAAGACGTTGCCTAGAGGGGAGGCGCCAAATCCCACGCTGCTGAGCTTCAGACCCGTGTTACCCAGAGGCCGGAGTTCTAGTGGAGTTGAATTTACAGCCGCCATATTTAGAAAGTGGAGAATTTTGGAGCAGTTTACTGAAATTGGGTAGGATAAAAGTGTAGGGGAGAGGGGGAAAAAAGGGAATGGGACGGTTGTGTGGAAAATAAATTTCCTGGGAGTTGATTGCAAATAAGGGAACAATATAGGGACTGAACAGTAAAATATTACTCGGTTGATCTCGGTAATGGTCCGGATCACTTTTGACACGGCCCAAAGTAGTCCAATTGCCTAGATAAACCTGGGCCTAACCAAGTGGGCCGATTTTTCATTTTTTGGAGCAATTTGATGTCTTGATGGGTAAGTATGCATTGGTTGTGTTCAGATCCCTCGTTACTAAAAGTCATGACAAACTTCGCTTAGCCCGCTTTATATTTGAGCTCGGCTACTCACACCTAGCCACACATCACGCATAGCCCTCGCCTTACCCTTATCTTGCTCTCACCTAGGACTCGTCTAAGTCCGAAAAACTTGAAACTTGATCTTCACGCATAGCCATGCTTTATAATTTTTAGAACATTGGTTGCACTTTACGAAGGAAAAAGTTGATACATACCAATTTTTAACTTTGCATTTTGATAAAGAGATCTTTTCACAAAAAACCACAATAAATAAAATATTTTTAAAAATATTGTCATACTTTTTTTATTATAAAAATACTATTTTCAATTTTTTATAAAAATTTTTGTTACATTTGTTATTAACAAACATAACAAATGTTACAAAATAAAAAAAAAAAATAGTATTTTTAGAATAAAAAAAGTTAGATAGTATTTTTTAAATTATTTTATATTTTGTGGTGTATGGTGAAATTATCACTTAAAAAATAGAAACTAAAAAAAATCTTTTGAGCCCAAAGATTGTTACTAGCATATACCGCTTTTCGCGGCTTATCATAAGTTACGATTCAAATTCAATAGCAATCTAAATATATAGTAAATAAAAAAGAAGATGGATTTGAGAATTTAATATGAGGAGATGAAATTAGAAAATAGAAAATATATGATATAGAAAAATTAAGGGCAAAACGTCCCTACCTTCCAAATTTTGGCATTTTCACCCTCACCTCACTGAATTTCTTGCATAAAGGTCCTTTTGTCCAAAAAGCACGCAGTCGTCGTCTTGCATAATAAGGGCAAATTAGTCAAGCCAAATTTTTCACTTATATATATATATATATATATATATAGAGAGAGAGAGAGAGAGAGATGGGAGAAGAAGATGAAGATGAAAATGAAATCATTTGGATTCAAATTCTTCTTTGTTTGATGCTCTTTAATGTGGAGAAGAAGAAAAATGGGGAAAAGTTGAAAAGAAGAAGAAGAAAGTGAAATCAATGGAGTTTGGTTTCTTTTGTTTTCTCTTTTGTAGAAGAAGATGGATATAGAGCAAAATCTGGATTGATTCTTTTTTGTTTGATGTTCTTTCTTCGTGAAGAAGAAGAAAAAAAATGGGGAGAAATTGAAGAAGAAGAAAAAGTTAAATTATTTTGAACAAAATAATCATTTTAATGCTAAATCTTTTTCTGTTTTTTGGTGTTGTTAATGGAACAAGATACATGTTATGGGATGGTGAAGAACTTCAATCTCTTTCTTGGCGGAAGAGATTTTTCAATGGTTTTGACAAAAATGAAGGAATAGTGCTATTTTTTGATTTCACGGTATGTTGTAGTGAGCAAGGGCGTTGACAATCGATGATACAATTAGATGAGGATGTTCACCACAAATCATAGAATAGGTAGGACCGTTATGTACATTAAGAAATAAAAATAGAGAGGATTTATACAAGTAATCCAAAAGGTAGGGACGTTATGCACATTTATATACAAAGGTATGGATGTTTTCGTGAAATGTAGGGACATAGTGCATCGTGCATTTTGATGTGTAATTGACGTTGCGAAAAACATCCCTATCTTTGTATATAAATGTGCATAACGTCCTTACCTTTTGGATTAACTTGTATAATCGTCCCCTATTTTTCATTTCTTAATGTAACGTAACGGCCCTACCTATTCTAAGATTTGTGGTGAACATCCTCACCTAATTGTATTATCGATTGTCAACGCCCTGTCACTAAAAACATACCAGAATTCAAAAATAGCACTATTCCTTCATTTTGTCAAAACCATTGAAAAATCTCTTCCGCCGCAAGAAAGAGATTGAAGTTCTTCACCATCCCATAACAGATCTTCTTCCATTAACAACACCAAAAAAATGTAAAAAGATTTAGCATTAAAATGATTATTTTTGTTCAAAATAATTTAACTTTCTTCTTTTTCAATTTCTCCCCATTTTTCATCATCTTTCTTCTTCACAAGAAAAAAACATCAAACAAAGAAGAATCAATCCGGATTTTGCTCTATATCCATCTTCTTCTACAAAAGAGAAAACAAAAAGAAACTCAAACTCCATTGATTTCACTTTCTTCTTCTTCTTTTTCAACTTTTCCTCATTTTTCTTCTTCTTCACATTAAAGAGTATCAAACAAAGAAGAATTTGAATCCAAATTATTTCATTTTCATCTTCTTATTCATCTTCATCTTCATCTTTTCTCCTCTCTCTCTCTCTCTCTCTCTCTCTCTATATATATATATATATATATATATATATATATATATATATATATATATATATATATATATATATATATATTATAAGTGAAAATGTGTGGCTTGACTAATTTGCCCTTATTATGCAAAGACGACTCGTCGCGCTTTTTTGGACAAAAGGACCTTTATGCAGAAATCCAAAGAGGGTGAGGGTGAAAATGCCAAAATTGGAAGGTATGGACGTTTTGCACAATTATCTACAATAGGTAGGAACGTTTTGTGCTAATTATCCAAAAATTAATTTTGACAATCTAAGACAGACGTAAGTGTCTTTTTTATCATGAGTCGGGTAAAATTCTTTACTATTCATGATTATCGTGAGTTGGAGTGAAATTTTCTACAATCGTGATAATAAAATTAGTATATCGCTTATCGGTAGAATTCGATCGTAGAAATAAAGATTGATAGAAGGAACAAAGTTGAGAAAGAAATTTTGGAGAAAATGGTGAAGAAAAAGAGAATTGAAAATTAGAGGCTTGTGGAAATTGAAGAAAAAAAATTGAAAATGGTGAATACAGACGTAAGTAATTTTTTTGAGCCAGTAAAGGATAAACTCCTTATGATCGTAACTAGTAATGAGTTGTAATTTTAGTAACCTTGATAGTGGGTCCAACTTCTAGTCTAAATTAAAGGAGAAATAATGTCAAAATTTTCTTAAAAATAAGACATAGTGAATTGTAATTGTAGTAGCTTTGATTATGGATCCAACCTCTAGTTGGTCCACTATCGATGTACGTCATATCTCAAGTATATAAATATTGCTTGGGACGGGTCGTGTCAACATTACACTTAATATCACAATTATAAAAGTATTACATTTAACATCACAATATAAATGAGTTAAATGTTTGAATAATCATTGAACTTTTAGTCTTGTCTTCATTTACTCATTGAACTTTAAAATGGTGTTGAATGCTCACTGAACTTTACAACGTTACTCACCGTTACTCACTCTTGACGGTTCATTTGACGGAACAATACACGTGGCAGACGGAGAGCCCATGTGGCATACGTTCTACCAACCAATGCTGAGTTGTCCACCATGTCAGTAATTTGTATTTTTTGAATGATCACTGAACTTTTAGTCGTGTCTTCGTTCACTCACTGAAATTTTAGTCATGTGTTTATTCACTTACTGAACTTTAAAATTACACTTCGTTACTTACTCGTGACGATTCAATAACAACTTATTGACAGAATGCCTACGTGGCTGAAGAAATGACCATGCGTCATCTATTTAATGCCATTAAATCTACTAACCATAATAGTCGTGCGTCATATCATCAAACGCATTTTCAAAGTGCATTTTTTAAGATGTTAAAAACGGTTAAACTTCTCCCTATTAAACAAATGATTTCATTCAAATTGATTTTTCCTAAATATTCTATTAAAAATCCCAACCCTAAGCCATCTTCTATGGCGAACCAATTTAGGATGGAAAGCTCTAATTCTTTACTGATTATGAATAGAAAATAGTGTTATTGTAGGAATATTCCAGTGTTGAAGATATTTTAGACGAAAAGTTATCCCTGATCGTCGATTTTAGGGTTGCAGATTCTACAAATGAAGGTAGATGCGTATGATTTTTTTGATCTCACAGATGTGCACCCTATGTTAGATACAAGCCGATAATCAATTGGTGAAATGTTTAGGAGAAATTAATTTGAGAACAATCGGAATGAAATTGCTTGTTTAATTGGGGGCAAGTTTAACCATTTTTAGCATCTTAAAAAATGCATTTTGAAAATGCGTTCGATGACATGACGCATGACTATTCTGATTGGTAGATATAACGGCACAAAACAAATAACGCATGGTCATTCTGTCAACCACGTGGGCATTCCGTCACGAGTGAATAACGAAGTGTAACTTTGAAAAGTCGAGTGAGCATCCAACAACATTTTAAAGTTTAGTGAGTGAATAAAGACATGATTAAAAGTTCAGTGAGTGGACGAAAACACGATTAAAAGTTCAGTGATTATTCAAAAAATACAAATTGATGACATGGCGGACAACTCAGCATTGGTTGGCAGAACGTATGCCACGTGGACTCTTCGTTTGCCACATGTGCTGTTCCGTCAAATGGGCCGTCAATAGTGAGTAACGACGAGTAACGTTGTAAAGTTCAGTGAGCATTCAGCACCATTTTAAAGTTCAGTGAATAAATGAAGACTAGACTAAAAGTTCAGTGATTATTCAAACATTTAACTCTAATATCAATACATTACATATAATATAAAAACTTTCACAAAACAAAAATAAATGAACTTAAATGGTTTGAAGTGATAAAAGGATATAAAAAAAGTTATAATATAAATTAAAATTTATTGTAGTATAAAATAAATGACAAAAAGAAAATATATATCTTACACCAAATGAACAATATTGCACCAAATTTAGTGCAATACTATTCATTACAACAATTTGGTATTAGGTTGGAGACCAAATTTCACACCATTTTGGTATTTTACAACTTTGGTGATGGGTTGGAGATGCCCTTAGAACATCTCCAATGTAGGCCGTCAATGAGATTAAAAAGTATGTCACCACCTCAGAATATTTACATGGTAAGAACAAAAATGGATGATGTACTAGACATCTTTTATTTAATTTTTTATAATTTATTTCAATCGAAATATACGCTAAGAATCTTTTATTAATTTTTTATAATTTATCTATATCACCTCTCTTATACATGTGGGCTACAATTTTTTAATCCACAACTACATTGGAAATGATACTCTCTTTATCCCCCATTTTACTTGCAACACATTTCGTATGATTTATAACTTACTATTCATTTATTATTTATACGTTTTATATGACTCACACCTTATAAATACTTAAAAATAATTTAAACACTGCCAAGGATACTTTAAAGCTATTACAAAATAAAATTTCAAATTTTAGTTGAACTTATCTTCAAGTTTGAAAGGTTTGATGGTCTAATTTTGGGGATTCTTTCTCAAAACTTTTGATATAAGTTTTTTAGCAAATTTTGATAGAAGTAAGTATAATGTGTGGTTGAAAAATTGATTAAAGTTGTGAGTCTCATAAAATATATGATTAAAATTAAAGTTTTATCCTTTGAAAACTTGATAAAATTTTCAAAACTTTTCATCAAACAAGAGCTTAATATAATTAAAATGTCTAAATATATGTAATAAATTAGCGTACAAGGAATCCTCTAAAATATATGAGGTCTTACATCGGATAAGTTTGGGCACCATTTGACTTGGTCAATATGACTTATTTGTCAAAAATAATTAAACATATCAGCACGGCACTTTGAGCCAAATAGGTAGGATGAAACAAGATGATAGGAGCCGCCAATGAAAAAATTATCATGACAACATATGATGTGTTCCCCGTTGAAGGCAGCACCTCCCAAACTAACCAATAAGAAGGTTAAAAAGACAAATTTGGCCGTGGGCTAAGACCTAAAATCATCATGAATCTACTACAATCGATCTCACCAACCAATCAAATTGCATCATAAGGGCGACTATACAAGTCTCGAGACAGGAGAATTGTAGCTTGACAAGACGGGTGTTGTTTCTTAAAGCCTAACTATCTATATAAGGGGATAAGTGGAGAAAAGAATTTCTTACATTCGCTCCGAATTAAAATCTCATAATTCTTCAGCATCATAACATTCTTTCAGTAAATTCTCTTGAGAGTTGATAAAAAAGTGCCACGTTAATTTTTGACATCAACAAACTTCATTTTCACATTTTTACTTTTGTACTTGTCATTTTTTTGGTCATAAGGAAATATTTTACTCAACTCTTTTATGAAAATATGGTAAAAATAGAAAATAGGCGTTCAACCCAAATTTACTTTATGCCAAAGAGGATCCATTTGCAAAAGTGATAATAACTTAAAACAAAAAGAAAATAAAAATGGAAAACTTGTCACTAACTCGTACATTTAATACCTTTAGATTTTCTTTTGCAAAATATATATTCTTTACAAGAATAAAAATCATGGGCTGAACTTGTGGTCGTGTCAAACATCTCAAAGTTCATCTTCTCTTTGGAATTTTTTTTTTTTTTTTTTTGCGTTGAACAGAATTTTTACTATTTATCTTTTTATATTCCATGAAAAGTACAATAAAAATGGAAATCGTTTCTAACAAAAATTACTTTAATGACGACCGATTTGCAAAAAAAAAAAAAAAAAATCAAACTATTTTTTCATATTATACAAAGGAATAAAAATCGATATATACATACTGGATGATTCCAAATTTTATCATTGATTTAACTTTAGATTTTTAAATATACAGTGAAATTCTACACTTAATTATTATAACTAATTTTGTCCAAATTTTTTTTTTTGTCTTAATATTAGTGCAATAACAATGAATATTTATTTATGAACTCGTGTTCAAACAGAAAATCTGGCCTTTAAGATATTGCAAATTAATTACTAAAAACCTTGAATTTCTGTTACTTTGATTAATAATTTATTAATTATATCTAGTTCAAAAATCATTTCAAGAAGTGGAAGAGAGAACAAGTATAGGCCAAATTGTCTAGTTCACGTCGGGGACAAGTAAAACAATATCATGTTTGGTAGTGTTGAAATTATTTTCTAAATCTTTACAAATTTTGAATATTACGAAATATGTAGATAATAAATAATAAGATGCATTCTGAGTCCTACAAAATGACATTGCGTATATAACATTCACTAATTTCATCAAATCAAGAAAAGGTGCATCAAGCCAAATCATGAAGTTGGGATCACAAATAACCATGTTCTAACGGACAAAACAAAACCCTAAATCCTCGTACGAAAATACTAAAAAAAAATACATTGTTCATTCAACCATGTTTAAATTCAAATCTGCCTCAGCTGTCCAAAATCAATACCATGAAAATGATCAGGAATGCAATTACCATAATCAAATGTACGAGCCTCAATCATCTTCTTCAACTCTTCCAACGCCACCATGTACCTCTCAAGCTCTTCCAGTTCAAGTCCTTCCACCGCTGCATCCCACCAGAACCCACCACCGTTATTCATCTCGCCCATCCTCTTCTCCGCCTCTAACTCCGCCACCAACTCCTTATAAGTCCCATAATAATCCCACTCATGAGAATCATCAGAACTTCCATTAATCTCAAACCGATTGATTACGGAATCCACACTGGGGTGTCCGAAAGCAAAGACGCGTTTCCCAATTGAATGGACGATAATGGCGATTTCTGCGCCACTCTGTGCACAGAGTTCACTCGCTTTCTTGAAAAGTCCGACTCGGCGTTTTGAGAAAGTAACCTGCCTGTTGCTCGATTTTTCTATTTTTTTAATTTCGATCTTCTTCCTACCCTGTGTTTTCTTCTTCATCACGCCATCACTACTCTCGTTTTTTATCACCATTTTCTTGCACACAATTAACCTCAGAATACAATGCTCAATTCGACAATATATATGTAAGAAAACAGCAAGAATTTAGAGAGAGAGATTAAAATTGGAGAAACACAGACTGAGAAAGGAAATTTTCGGAAGAGAATTTAGAGAGAGAGAGAGAGAGAGAGAGAGAGAGAGAGAGAGAGAGAGAGAGAGAGATTCTGTGTGAGATTTCTTGATTGATTTTATTGCTGTTATTTATAGTTTTTTGGAAAGCAAATTTTTGGTAATTTTGACCATTTAATTATTTAATAGTTATTTCTAATATTTTACCACTTACTTGGTGCTTGAATTTTGTAGGGCAGCATTGCTTGTGTGTCTGGCTAAGCTTTAAAATAGGTAAATGTTACTTTTAATTATTTTATAAATTTAGATAAATTATTTTTTATTATTTTTTTAAAACATGTTTGAAATGTTAACGAGAATATTCATTTAAAATTTTAAAAATAGTTCATATGACATTCATAACACAAAGATGGCAGCCATGGGTTCTGGGTCATCAAAAAAAAAAAAAAGTGTGATTTAGTTATTATAAAACTATGCCACACTTATTATATTCAGTTTTCTAATTTAGTTCAATTTTTGAAATTTTTGAAATTTTTTGGATGGTCAAATAAATTGTGACGACACCAATCACAAGTATAGGTAAAAACCTTAAATTTTAGAAGTAAAATTATTTTTCCTTTTTCGCTTGTTATCTTCCGTAATAGTTACATTTTAAAACCATTCAAAGACACATAAAATCTATTTGGAGTCAGAACATTTTTTCAAGAATATTTTAAATGACGCTTGAGTTGAAAAATTCTAGGGCATTACATCATGCTAGTGGATTGAGCAAAATCCTTTACAGATGTTTAACGGGGGACTAGGTGTTAGAAGCAGTCATCGAACCTCCAGGTGCTTAGAAGCAAAAAATTTCAACTTGTCTCAAATTAACAAGGCATTGTTGCATACTTATATGGTGAATCGTCTACACAGATGATAGATCCTTTCTTTAAAAGGACACCAATTTTTTTTTTAAAAAAAACTTCGATAATTGTAGATTAGTCATACTTGCTCGATTGTTAGAGAAAGACCCCATTTAATCAAATCGACCGATAGGGAGATTTTTCCACCTCCACACTCACAAAAAAAAAGCACATACGTCTGTCTTCACTCCTAAATTTTTTTTCTTCCAATTTTCTCATTTTTCTCATTTTCAATTCTCTTCTCCCCCACCATTCTTCTCCACCATTCTTTTCCAAATCTTCACCATTCTTCTCAAATTTGTTCTTCTGTTATTTTTCATTTACTTTATAACGGTCGATTTCCACCGATCAGCGGTATACTAGTAGTCTCTAGATTCATCAACGCTATGAAACAAGTTAATTTGCTCAAATATTAACAAAAAATAGGAGCTTAAAGGTAGTAAAAAACACATTTTAAAAATCTTCAAAAATTAATTAATTCGAGAATATCAGTGGTAGCGTGAGGAAGAAAATCATCAAGCAATTCCAACCCAAGAAATATGTCCGCATTCTGAAATGACAGAGCATGCATCAGTCAAATTGAGTCATATTTGAATCAACAAACAGGATCAGCAAGAAATAAAGAACTCACCTCTCCTAATTTGTCGAAGGAAGAATGCCAACTTAAATTGCCATCAGGCACGACAACATCTGCATCCGATGTTAGATATTTTTCATAAATTATTTTATTATTGTTTGCAAATGATTTGCTGTTTCGAAACGGAAATCGACCTGCCTGGTCAGGTCACAGGAGTTGAGGGGGCAACGCCCCTCATAGGGGCTCGAGGGCAACGCCCCAAAAATAAAGCTTGATTTCCGTGTATATAAATAGATGTGTTCTTTTCAGAACAATTGCATCTGTTGAAAATCAACAGCTTTCTTCCAACAAACACACTCATTCATCCCAATGGACCTATCTTCTTTATTTATTGAGTTGGTTGCCGTTTACAAAAACATACCCATTTCCTTTCTTTTTTCTTTTTTCGTATTTTCTTGGCATCATCAGTTTTAGTTTAAATATTTTTCTAGATTTGATCAAACAGTCACGGTTTGAATCAAACAACTCCATTGTATTCTGAAAGAAATTTTCATTACAATCCATTTGTAACTTCGTTGAATAGAAGAGAAACATTTCTTAAAAAATAACGTTTTACATGCCTTGGAGTTCATATTCAGATTATCAAATTCCTATATTTTTCTAACATTCGATACCAAGCTAACTATGGTGTTTGCTCCGTCTATCGTAAAAATATTTTGGGATGAGAGGCTGATTGATACGGAGTTCCTTTGGTCATCTAGAAGGAAAGCTATTATAACCAAAACCAGTACAAGTATAATGTAAGAACTCTCAATACTTAGAAATATTAACATTATTAGAGGACTGATTCTCGAACTCTTATTAATTAAAAGGGAAAAAGAAAAGAACTCACACTTCACCGAAGGCTTTTTGGTCCTGAGAGTCCCACATAATCCACTGTATCACTGGTTGGGACTGACTGCAAAGAAGAAACCGATGCAGCAGCTGACTCCTTTCTTGATGGTCTCTACTTTGCCTTGGGTACAAACTTGCCACTGACCCGGGCTGCAGCATTGTTTGTGTTTGAATAGAAATTCAAAAAAACAAAAATCACCAACAAACATACTTAAGACAAGTAAATTCTTTACCATTCTTCACCATTCTTCACGGTGTCTTCAGAAAAATATCGTCCAAAGGATCCAACTCAAACCCCATAGCAACAGTCCTGCAGTAATAAAAAGTGATGGTATTTTAAGGCCCACAAAGAAAAAGTTCTTGGTAAGTTAATTAAATTTTAAATGTCAGCAAAAGAATCCATTTTGAAAAGAAAAACAAACACAGCTCTAAACCTAACTTGTAAAAAAATAAGAATCACCCTAGATCTACCATGTTTCTACAACTCCAACAAATACAGCAATAAACCTAAAAAGCGGAGTTCCATGTTATTTTACCAAAATTTAAACCTACCAATTAATGTGTATACAACTGCCCAAGGCAACATATGGCATATTTTCAACTAAATTACATCACCCCACAATATATGCATACATGTTATAATTTCTAATTATTCACTTTGTATGTACATTGTTGGAGTTTGAGGCTGGTTTGATTTAATAAACATGAGGCTTGTATTTAGTTTTCTTCTTTGTAATTAGAGGTTTCTAATTTTAGTTGTGGCACAATAGAAACACTCAAATAGTCATATGATTGTACTAGAAGAAGCAAAAATAAAAATAAAAACTTGACTGATACAGACTCATAGGCACATTAATAAATAGAAAGATAACACCAAACTTGACTGACACAGACTCAAAGACGTTCCTTCACTCTTCCGCTGTTTGAGGCTGTTTTGATTTAATAAAATATTTCTAAAAATATTGTCATACTATTTTTTTATTTTCATTATAAAAATACTATTTTCAATTTTATATACTATTTTTTTATAAATTTTTTGTTATATTTGTTATTTTAGTTACAATAAATGTGTTACATTTGTTATTAACAAACATAACAAATGTAACAACAAGTGTTACAAAAATAAAAAACAGTATTTTTAGAATAAAAAAAGTTAGATAGTATTTTTTAAATTATTTTATATTTTGTGATGTATGATGAAATTAATTAGTTGGATTTTACCTTATTTGTCAAAATAAATATATAAAAGTAGTATTAAGCCTATTATCTCCTTTATAAATTTGAGAATATTAGGTCATGCACCTTTTGTTATTTCAAATTTTGAAATATACATGTACTGTAGATATTAAATTTTTCTATATTTATACTTAAATTTATATAAATATATTTTATTGCAATATTTTAAATAATAATTAATTTTCTTAAACCCATCTATTATAACCGAAATTTCCCATTATCAAAGGATTTGTTCACATATGAAAATCTTCATAGAGAAAATCACGCACCATTCCCCCCCATTATCCATCAATTTGAAACCTTGGCATTCTCTAATCACCATTCTATTAAAAAAAAAATAATAAAAAAAAAAAATCCAAGGTCATTTTCATCCGCGTTCTTTGAATTTGCAACTTTGAATATAATTAAAAAACATTCTCAAGGAACATGAAGAAACGGTCTGGTAAGGAAGCCAGAACAAAGTCGATGAAGAAGAAATACAGTATTCCGCTCTTAAACAAACCAATGTAAGTTCATGTTTGCCATTTACCTTTTTTATTCTTAGACATTATTTTGTTTAGTTAGATCATATTTCTAAAATTCTAGTATTCACTATAACAGATCTTGTTATTGTGAAAAATATCTTTTATTAATTGATGTTAGGATAGATTGTGAAACCGTCGTATGTTAACTGAAATTATTACATTAGTTTCGACGTATGCAAACAATAACTGTTACGTATACTACCTTCAGTTATCTCACGCTATTAAGATATACATACTTATTACAACACAATGTTAACGTATATTTTTCAATGTATGATAACTTTTTAGTGTTTGTTAACAAGTTTTGTTACATTATCAACTCATGTTAGTTACCACGTTATGATATAAAATCTGATATAATTGTGCCCATTTGAGATTATTTGATATTAACACATACATTCACGCAAACTTGTTCAACTTTTTTTTGTTGTGGTCTATTGAACTCCATTGTGAAGTCTCTAATTCAAATAATATCCGTTATTTTGCAGCAGTGATTGTGGTATCTTCATCATCAAATATGCGACGGAAAAGCCTTCAAACGTGCCACCGATAAATATTACAGATGACTATGACTTCCTGATGAAACGATAGACAGAGAATTAACATTGATGAACTTTGTATTTGAAATTTAAATGGGAGAAATTTATGGGAGAAAATCTTTATCCGATAATGATATAATTCTCATATTAATTAAGATTACAATGCAGAATAGCATGACTATTTACATCCCATCAATATTTAATTTATATTATCATTTAATGGTATATGTGAAAAAATTAATACTAATAATTAAATTTCAATTTTCTATTTCAAAGTAGGTTATATGTTTAATTTTTCCTACAAATTTTTCATCGAGAATAGTCCGGCCCGACATAGAATAATGCATGGGTCAAGTCTGGCCTTTATGCGATCCATACTAAATTGGGTTGTTCTCGGCCTATAAAAATCATTTTAATCAACGTTCGATAATCGATAAGCTTGACTTATAGCCAATTTCTTATAATGTGTTTGGAAGGACTCTTTTGAAATCTAAAAGTATTTTTAGTTATATTTATGGTTATTTGGCTAAAGTCAATAAGTACTTTTTTGACTAAAAAACAACTTAAAAATCTGTTTTAGAGAAGCCCAAATTTTGAACTTCTCTAAAAAGTTCTAATTGAGCTTTTACGGAAAGTTGTAATTATATTTAATGAACTTAAAAATTAATAAAACTATCATTAATACATCAAAAAAAATATTAATTTTTTTACCACATTAATATATTAATTTATTTACTACTTAATTACTTATAACAAATTGTCTCTTCATATATATATATAAAGTGAAAAATATATATTAACGTGTTAAATAATATAATACAAATTACACATAATATGTTTGATTTAAATAATTAATTAATTTTAAGTAATATAATATATACTAAAATAATTGTGTTATTATAAGTAATATATTAATTATAATAGTTATTATAGGATATAAAAAACATTATTTATTTTATAAATAATATGAGATATTTAATAATAATTAATTATCGCTTTAGTCAAATATACTAAAATAATTGTGTAATTATAATTAAATTAATATATTAGTTTTAATAGTTATTATAGGATATAAAAATATTATTTATTTTAAAAATATATATGCATATATATATATATATATATATATATATATATATATATATAATTAATTATTTTTATTCAAATAAATATAAAGTTTATACAAAAATACTTTTATAATTATGCAATCAAACACTCAATTTAATATTCACAACACTTTTTCAATTCATATCCATACAGTCAATGATTTTTTTTTAACATAAGCTCTAATGACAAAAGCTCTACTCACAACAAGTATGCCGAAACGGACTTTTCATATAATATAGCTTCCTCAATCACAAAAAGGGCAATGCTCAATTTTCAATTTTAGTAAGTCTCCACTTTTAGCAATTACTGAGTGAGTCTTACCTTTTTTTGAGGTGCGAGCACTCATCTGAATTGTCTAGGTTCAAAATGTCAACTCTTCTTGTTATTTTGGCACATACCATATTTTTAGATGGATTGGTTTATGTTCGCTACGATTTTTCCGACTCCTACATCAATAAGTCAATGGGAGAAATCCTACATCGATATGTCAATGGAAAAATAGATGATTTGATGGACTACCCGGTTCTAAAGTATGGTCAGACGATGGAATCATCAGATGCTAGTTCAAACAGCAACTATAAGCATGAGCCTACCAAGCATCTAACTAGGTGCATGATGATATGATGTATGACCAAGTACATGAAAATGAGTATTCTTTGTTTGTTCTATTTTTCCTTGTAATATTATTGTTCTCGATATCAGGCCCAATCCTCTCCTAATATGTACATTACTTATTTTGATATTAATAAAACACGCCACCAAGAGTTATTTATAAAAAAACTTGTTAAAGTGTGTTTCAAGTTGTGTATTTGGCCTCTGAAGATAAAGTCGCATTTGGCTCTTAAGTATTGGATACACGCTTTTGAAAAAGGAAGGATATGTGTCATTGATCTTCAAGATTGAATATAGTCCGTTCATTTGAGATATTTAGAGAAACACTTTCTCATTCTCAAGTAGGAATGCCAATGGGGTGGAGCGGTCCTTTGACCCATCAATCGTCTCGGTTATTTTTTTTTTTTTGTTAAACTGAAAAAAGAATTTAAAAAAAAAAAAAAGAAATACAAAATTTTTAAATATTTGTACCAAACAAAACAAAAAAATTATAAGATTTTGGTTGTGGTTTAGTAGTTAACGTTGGTAGTTTATAAGTTTTAACCAAAGTTCGATTTTTTTTTAATCTATTTTTAATAATATAATTTATATTATATTTTATGATTTTTAAAAAAAAATTGAGGGGAGGGGACGGGGGTGCCCCGGAATCGCCGCAGGACAAAAAATTCTATCTCAAACCCTCCCCTATTACTCGGCGGGGCGGCTCTTGGCTTAGCGGGGCAGGTACGGGGCGGCAAATTTTTTTGCCATCCCTATTCTCAAAGAGAGATGAAACTTTAATCTCTCTTCTTCTTCCTCCTTCTCCTTCTCTAAAAGCTGCACCCCATTTTCTTCTCTGACTATTGCTTCGTGCAATTTCTTCTCTTTTGTTTGTAATCCTCATGGATTATTGTACTGTAAATAAGTGAGAGAAACGGAGAAGTATTAGTTTTTACTGTTAATTGAGATTGACAAAGAGGCGTTTTCTTGTGGTTACTACTGTGTCTACCACAAACTAGCTTTGAGTTCTTCTTAAAATAATCTAATGCATCGAAACCATAATTCACTCTAAAGTGAAGCCTTAACAGTAGCCAAATGTTTGGTGAACCCGAACCCAAACCCGAAAGAGTATAAAACTGATGTTGTGTTTTGCTTGCGTATTTTCTTTGACAGGATGCTTGTGCGTTTAGAGTATCCAAGTCATAACAAAACTTAAATAGAAATTGTTAAATAACTCAAATGTTCAGTATATTTTCTTTGACAGGATGCTTAAAAATCATTTAGAGTATCCAAGTCATTTTGACAAAACTTTTAATAGAAATTGTTAATTTCATAAATAAACTATTGGTCATGTTGATTTATAAACAGTTTATGACTATCAAACATCTCTCTAAAAAATTAATTTTCACATTGCTTAAGCGTCGTACAGTTTTGACTATTTATATTTGCATCATATAGAATTCTTTAAGTCTGTGATCACCATGAATCACAAATGATATCTGTCTTTTTGCTATTAATTAATTAATCATATAGCCAAATTAAGCAAAAATGTATTAATCATTTAGTCAAAATAATTAACAATTTCTACTCATTAGTCAAAAATTACTTTTCTAGCAGTCATTCCAGTCAAAGGATGCATGTATCAAACATCTTAATTCTTTTCAAATTCTTGAAATGTTATATTTTTTTTCTAAGTATAATTAAGAGTTATAATTATTTTTTGTAATTAGTGGCCAACTACCCCCCCCCCTCCCAATCCCTCTCATAATACACACCAATGATTCCAAGTGATTGTTTGTTTTAGCTTAAATTATAAATTAAGTTAATCAAACATATTTTTATCTATAAATTTTATAAAATCTACATATTACATAGGACCCACAACGTTGATCAATATCTATTTTACAGGTTTTTCGTTGAATGAGTAAAAATTCCAATTTTATTTTATCAACATTTTTTAAGACTTGAAATTCCATCTTAAAAGATCAACAGTGTTGAAAAGAGTAGTCAAAGTCTTTATATATTGGTTGTGGGATAATATGGTCCCGCAAAATAATAACTCATTTAAGCACACAAATTTTGGAATTCGAATACTTGTTTGAGTTTTTAGAGGACCGAATTAACATTGAATTTAATGTCTTTTGGTACCAAATGTCAATATTTTAAAAAAAAAAGTAACTCAAATTCTTATATATAAATTATATATAGTTTCAATATTTAATCGGTGTAGAATATTTCAATATCAATCATAATATCGATGAGTTGTTGTATAGCAATTTTCAACATCAGCTGCCATGAAACTTCTTGCTGGGTACCTTAATTGTCTGTTCTCACTAATAAAAATGAAGATTTTATTTTTTATTTTTTTTAATTTATCCTGTATAGAGAGGAAAGTTGGAAGAAAGTGGTTGGAATGGTGGCTGCAAGAGTCGTATCGAGTATGCAAAATGTAGCATTTTCTTCAGTCAACGTAGACGGCTATTTGTGTCATATTTATTCACTAAACGACATTCCCCTTTTAACTATCACCACCCAAATATGTAATGAACCCATCACTTTTCTTCATCTATGGCTAGTAAGTCTTATTATATTTGCATTTTCAAAATTTAATAATTATTTAAAGAAAACACGTATGTTTGAAAATTTATGAATTTGACTTAATTGATATTTATCATATATCGAAGAAATTTTTTAAGGCATTAAGAGATCACGACAATGAAATTTATGAAATGACAGATATTATTAAAGTATTAGAGTTACTAATAGAAGAGAATTAGAGATTCTCCATTATACGTATGACAGAGAAACTCTCTCTTCTCCGAATCAAGAATGTTACCGTCCTCAAATGTCAAAGTCCCCTAATAATTTAATATCACCCCCAAAACCCGACCCCCATTATTTAATTCACCACAAAACCCCCAATGATTTAATTCATCGACCCAATTATTTAATTCTTCCTAGCAAACCTTCCCCCTCCCACCAAATTAATTACCCCACTCCTACCAATTTTAAGTCCAAGTTATTAATATAATTAAATTTATTAAATTAAAAATATATAATTTATTATTATTATATTCATAGTATATTTTTTTAACTATATAATATATAATAATATTTATTAAATTAAATATTATTTATATCATATAATAAATAATACAGTTAATATTACTTTTTTAGAAAAAATTTGGACCGATCATTGTTAATGCCATGGTGGGCTAAAAAGTTATATGATCTAATCTTAATTCAACTAAAGTCATACTTTATTACTAAAAGACCAATATACCCTCCAATTACAAAAACTGTCATTTAAACACGTAAAAACCCACGAAATCATCCCACTACCTGTTTAGAAACTCCTCAATTTACTTTTAGCAATTTTCATCTTCTTCTTGTGTTTGATTTTTCTCATTGTAACCTGTAACCGCATACAAACAATTCAAAAGCTGCTATTTCAATGGCGAACATTTTTTTTTTTTTATAAAGAAACCATTTTCGGTTAAAAATAATTGTGAAAATGTTGAAATATTGTTCCAATTGAAACAAATGCAATGTAGTTAATGAATGGAGTTTGGGTGAACTAATTCAACTAGTTTTTGATAATGTAGTTGCTATGAGTTAGGGTTTTATGTTAGAATATGTAAAATACTTGATACTTTTTCAATATATGATACTTAGGGTTTTATGTTAGAATATGTAAAATACTTGATACTTTTTCAATATATGATACTGTTTTTAATGATAGTAAAATTTGCTTATTTTTTTCCTTGTTTTTAATGATAGTGAAATATTAAGATACCTTTAATATGTTGATATATTAAGCCACTAGTATTTATGATTCTGTTTTATTTAGATAATATGCAGTTGTATATTTATACCATATTTTTATCTTTGATCTCGTTTTTATTATGATAATGTTTCAACATATGATATTGTATTAAAAAGCAATGATCATTACTTCAACCATTAAAATATTTTGTACTTAGTTTTATTATCTTGTTTTATCTATGATATTGTTTTATTTAGATAATGTAAATTTGTATACTTATATCATACTTTTATATGTGATAATCGCTTTTTATTATGATAATATTTCAACATATGATATTTGTTTTCATCTATTAAAACAATATCGATTACTTCAACCATTAAAATATCTCGTGTTAATTTTATGATCTTTTAATTTATGATAATCGCTTTTATTTAAATTAATATGAATTAGTATACTTATATCATACTTTTATCTTTGATAATGTTTCAACTTATGATCTTTGTTTTAATCTCTTTTTTTTATATATGATACTTTTTTTTATTTAGATAAATGTGAATTGATATATTTATATCATGTTTTTATCGTTACTATTTTATTATGATAATGTTTCTTGATCTTGCTTTTTATTTTGATAGATAATGTTTATACTTATACCATACTTTTATCTTTGATACTATTTTATTATGATAATGTTTCAACCTTTGATTTTTTTAATTTCTTTGTTTTATCTATGATACTGTTTTATTTATATAATTTGCATTGATATACTTATACCACATTTTTATATTTGATATTGTTTTATTATGATAATGTTTCAATCTATGATACTATTATTTAACATATGATCTTTGTATTTATGACAATGTTTAAACTTATTATATTGTACTACTAATGGAGTATTTTAAGAACTATATCATTAATCCAACCATTAAAACATCTTGTACTTAGTTTATATATGATATTGTTTTGTCTATGATGTTGTTTTGTATAGATAATGTGCTATGGTACACTTACACCGTGCTTTTATCTTTGATACTATTCTATTATGATAATGTTTAACATATGATATTGTTTTAATCTATTATAATGTTATTAAATGCAAACAATATCAATAGTCTTATAATACTAATTGAGCATTTTAAGAACAATATAATTACTTCAACTAGTAAAACATTTATGATACTCTTTTAATCTATGATAATGTTATTGAATGCAAACAGTATCAATGGACATGTACTACTAATGGAGCATTTTAAGAAAAATATAATTACTTCAACCAGTAAAATAGATATATGATACTATTTTATTTAGATAAAATGATATGATATACATATACTATATTTTTATCTTTGATATTGTTTTATTATGATAATGTTTCAACATATAATACTATTATTTACTAAATGTTATTTTATTGGATTGTAATTTGTGTATGTGATCTTTTTTTTGTTAAGATATTTTCATGTATAATACTAATATATTAAGATATATTTATTTGTGATCTTGTTTTAGTATGTATGATACTGTTTTGACAAGAAAAATTAAAGATTGTCATTTTAAGTTAAAGAGACGACTCCAAATGGCTAAAATCCATCGCCTAGCGCATGGTGGCTAGTCTTACTAGCTCGTCAAGACTATTTTGAAAACATATTATAATAAAAATTCTGAGTACGTATGTGAATTCTATGTCATTTCTATTATGATAATATTTTGTGATACCGTTTTAGCATGTATGGTATTGTTTTAACTAGAAAAATTAAAGATTGATATTTTAAATTAAAGTGACGACTTTAAACGGTTAAAATCTATCGTACATAATGGCAAAGCCACTAGTCTTCCCTGCTCGTCAAGAGTATTTCGAAAACATATTATAATAAAAATTCTGAGCATGTATGGGAATTCTATGCCATTTCTATTAGGATAATATTTTGTAATATTGTTTTATATAACTACAATATCAAACAACACACATGACTAACAATACAAAGATATTGTTTTGTATATGTTATATTTTGTTGAGAAATTTCATCATCCACTTCATCTCGCAACTTTAAATTCTCGTCACGTGTAATTGTTCTTCAATATCCTCAATCTCTTTATCAATATTTTCTCCATCTCTGCACACACATTCAGGTTTTTATTCAGAATTTCTCCTATTACGTGATGAATGTTGGAGATACTCATTTTCAACTTCTTTTGGTTTTTCATCTTCAACTTCACCAAAAATGATCACTTGAATATCGTCTTCATATTTGGTAGGTTCTTATTTCCGTGACTCTAATAGAAGTGTCTCTTCTACTGGTACTCTTGTCTCTCAAGAAAAACACAATGTGATAAGGATTGTGATGGGGATAAATAGTAAAATAAACAAAATCACTATGAATATTGTAATTACAGGTCGCTCAAATTGACAAGATCTTCAATAAGCATGACACCCATCAAAGAAGCAGCCAAAAGGAGGCATATGCTATAAAAAATTCATCAGATAATCTGACTTGTTTGTGGCCTCCTACATGTCTTATAATAAACATTAGAGCAATGATCAAATTAATAGCTCGATCAACCATAAATATGAGTGACGCATGGTCCGGAGAATGCATCACATCATATATCTGAGTCAAAATTGTACCTTCCAATCCAAAGAAAACTCTTCAATATTCCTACTTGAATTTTCTATATACTCTAGACTGTAATTATGACGCTTGCTTCGCTTTTCCCTGTCGTTAGTCTTTTGAAATTTTTATTATTGAAAGTGGCGGCGGCGGCGGCGGGGTGGTGGTGGTGGTGGTGGTGGTGGTGGTGGTGGTGGTGGAAACAGTGCCAAGAGCAAATCTGCAAATATGAATTACAGGGATAATTTTAAAATTAATACGAAAAATTGTTTAAGAGTATGATTTATTGACAATTTTGAAATTTGTTTTGACCTAATTTGAAACAAGTCACTTGAGGTGACTTTTAGGCAATTTTTCCTACTTTTTTTTTTTTTTTATTAAAGTTACAATTAGAGTAATTAATTAGTTTATATTTGGGTAACAAATTAAGTTTTGATGTTTGGCCTAATGGTTTAGTTGAGTTTATTATAAAAAAAAAAAAAAAAATTTCATATAGTAATTCAAAAAATAAAAAAAATTGCTCAAAAAATAAAAATAAATCATCCCCTTCGAATAATCAATGATTTTCTTCTCAAAAATCTGAACGGACTCTCGAAAGATAAATAATTGAGGGTTAAAGTGTACATCATAAATTTGTTTCCACTCGATAATTTACACACACAAAGATGATGTAATAATAAATTATTGATTTAGGTTAAAGCGTGTATTATACTCTGAGTGAGTTTGAGATGGCTTCAAAAAAATATACAATAAATATAATAATAAAAAATATATATTTTTTAATTTAATAAATTTAATTATATTAATAATTTAGAGTTAAATTTGGTGGGGGTAATTAATTTGGTGGGATGTGGAAGGTTTGCTGCTTTGGGTTAAATAATTGGTGGGGGGTTTGCTAGGTTGGCATTAAATAATTGTGAGGCTTGAGAATCGGGAAAGTTGGACTTTCCGGGGAACAGAGAGTTCCTCACGTATGACAAGTTTGAAAAATCCTACGAAAAATCAACTTGATACTTTTTGTAATTTCAACACCCAACCAATCAAATCGCCATAAGATTCTAAATCTAATAATCTAAGTACCCAAAAGTCACATGCAAAGAACTTTATTGCTGATTATTGATTTCACTCCACTAAAATAAATGTTTTGAACCATCCCTTAAAGGTTTTAAATAGTTTATTAATTTAAATTTTATTTTCAATATGTCTTTTACGTGTGAGTTGAATTTAATTTTTCATTGCTAAAGATTTCACTACACTAAATTACATATAATGTAATTGATTTCAAAACCCTCTCATCTAAAAGTGACAATCAAGTGTATAAATTTATTTACTTAAATACTCCCTTAAATGAGTCTTTTTTTTTTTTTGGAATGCCTCATTCATAAGTACAATTATATAAACATTTAAATAGTTTTTCTAAATGTGCGTCAAGACATTTATACATTTTATTTTTTAATTATGTATTGCACTAATTCGTTAAAAACTTTAGTACCATAAATATTTTGTGTTCACTAAATGTCACATAGTTTATTCAAAAACTTTTCTGCAGTACCATAAAAAATATATATTTTTTTTTTAGTTCACTAAATGTCACATAGTTTATTCAAAAAAGTCGAAAAGAGAAAAAAAAATTTTTTGGAGATAAAAATAAATATTTATAAATTTTAATATTTATAAATAAATATTATATTTATCTACATATTTATCTACATATTTAGTAGATACACGTAATTTAGACTTTAGAAAGAGTACAAAAATTTGGGTTGGCAGCTTTGTTCTCCAAATTTGAAAGTTGGAATGTGAAATGAACTTGCTCAGAGCCAACCTCGTGCGACATGTTTATACTCCCTTTGATTTTCATTTTCACACTGTCAGAAATCCCATGCATAAACCAAACATTCTCTCCTTTCCTCCGACTGCCGGAATGTCAAACAGTTCAACTTTCCGTTACCGGAATTTCCTCAATCTTCTCACTTTTTCTTTCCTTTTCTTGTTCGTTTCTTTCTCCAAAGCCAATGAACTTGATGCCCTTTTGCAATTCAAAGCCACCCTGCAAAAATCTAATTCAAATGCTTTTGAAACATGGACAAAAGAATATGCCATATGCAACTTCACAGGCATAGTATGTGATTCTAACCAAAATGTGACAGAAATCAATCTGGGGGGACAGAATTTGTCGGGAACTGTCTCTTTTGAGTCAATTTGCTCCCTGGAATCACTTCAAAAACTGTCTCTTGGATCAAATTTATTGTTTGGTAGAATCAGTGATCATTTATCTAATTGCACCAGCTTGCAGTATTTGGACTTGGGTTTCAATTCTTTTTCCGGCGAAGTTCCAGATTTTTCTTCTTTATCCCAGCTGAAGTTCTTGAATTTGAATGGGAGTGGATTTTCTGGTCTATTTCCATGGAAATCACTGGAAAATCTTACTGGGTTAACTTCCTTGAGTTTAGGCGACAATCTATTTGATAGAAGCCAATTTCCTTTGGAAGTACTGAAACTTGAGAAATTGCAATGGCTTTACCTCACAAATTGCAGCATTGAAGGGCAAATTCCAGAAGGAATTGGAAATCTCACACTGCTAGAAAATCTCGAGCTTTCTTATAATCATTTGTTTGGCAGAATCCCAGATGGAATCACTAAATTAACCAAGCTTTACCAGCTTGAACTTTACAGCAATGGCCTGACAGGAAAAATTCCAGAGGGATTCGGAAATCTCACCAGCCTTGCTTACTTTGATGTTTCATCGAATAAGCTTGAAGGTGACATTTCAGAGCTCAAATTCTTAACTCAACTCAAATCCCTGCAGCTTTTCGAAAACCAATTTTCAGGCGAAATTCCTGTCGAATTCGGGGATTTCAGGTTCCTCGAAGAACTCTCATTATACACAAACAGATTCACTGGCCCTCTTCCAGTGAAGATCGGTTCGTGGGCAGAGTTCAAATTTGTGGACGTTTCTGAGAATTTTTTAACTGGCCCTATCCCACCTGATATGTGCAATCAAGGAAAATTGGAAGAACTTCTAGTGCTCCAGAACAAATTTTCTGGTCTAATACCTGAAAACTATGCTAATTGTTCGTCCTTGATTCGTTTAAGGATGAACAACAATTCACTTTCAGGTATGGTCCCAAGAGGAATTTGGAGTTTGCCGAGTTTGAGTATAATTGATCTTACTTTCAATCAATTTGAAGGTCCAGTGACGTTAAACATTGGTGAAGCAAAGTCTCTAGCACAGTTATATTTAGCCAACAATAAATTCTCTGGTGAACTGCCTGATACAATATCAGAAGCTTCTTCATTGGTGGCGATTAATCTCAGTTCGAATCAGTTTCGTGGTAATCTTCCGGCAAAACTAGGGGAATTGCAGAAACTTAGCAGTCTTCATTGTGAGTATAATTTGTTTTCTGGGATTATACCAGATTCAATAGGGTCATGTGTTTCCCTTAATGAAATTAATTTAGCGAGCAATTCACTTGCCGGGGAAATTCCTGCAAGCCTTGGATCCCTCCCGAGTTTAAACTCCCTAAACTTATCTGATAACAAACTGTCTGGGGAAATTCCAGCCCGTCTATCATCATTAAAGCTAAGCCTTCTTGATTTATCGAATAATAGGTTGGTTGGTCACATTCCCGATTCATTAGCAATAAGCGTGTTTAATAGTAGTTTTGATGGAAATTCAGGGCTTTGTAGTCAGAATATAAGAAATTTCAGGTCATGTTCGCCAATTTCTGGCACATCTAGAGGGTCCAGAACGTTTATCTTTTGCTTCACAGCGGGTGCAAGTATCATAATTTTGTCACTTGCATGTTTCATCTACATGAAGTTCAGGTACAATAATCAAGATACTTCAATGAATCGACGTGACTCGTGGGATATGAAACATTATCGCGCGTTGAGCTTTAGTGAAGAGGAAATACTAAGGGAACTCAAGACAGAAAATTTGATTGGTAAAGGTGGATCTGGGAATGTGTACAAGGTTGTCCTACATAATGGGAAACAATTAGCCGTAAAACACATTTGGAAGTCTGCATATGGTGATGGGATGAGCTTCAGGAGCGGCTCGAGTATTCTGGCAAAAGGGAAGCGCTATTCACCAGAGTATGAAGCGGAAGTGACCACATTAAGCTCAGTTAGGCACGTGAATGTGGTGAAATTATACTGCAGCATCATGAGCGAGGATTCGTATCTGCTCATTTATGAATTCTTGCCTAATGGGAGCTTATGGGACAGATTGCATGGGAGTCAGAAAATCAAGATGGACTGGATGGTGCGATATCAAATTGCCCTTGGTGCGGCCAGGGGGCTCGAGTATCTCCACCATGGCTATGACAGACCGGTTATACACCGTGATGTGAAATCCAGCAACATTTTGTTGGATGAGCAAATGAAGCCAAGAATTGCAGATTTCGGACTCGCTAGGATTTTGCAGGTTGATGCTGCAAGAGACTTGACTAATGTCATAGCAGGAACACTTGGCTACATTGCGCCTGGTAAACAATTACTTCGAATTTTAGTAATGATCTTTCCAAACGGTTTGTTCCTAAGTTTTAAACCGTTGGAAGTGTACATAATCAGAACATTTGTCCAAAAAAGTGATCTATGTAGTTATATTTGCAAAACTTAATTGAATCAAATGTTACTAGGCAATAAGTTAAAGCTCTCCATTCGAATATTTACACTTATGTTTTGCATTGCAGAGTATGCGTATACATCTAAGGTGAATGAAAAGAGTGATGTCTACAGCTTCGGGGTGGTTCTGATGGAGTTGGTTAGTGGGAAGAGACCAGTCGAGCCCGAGTTTGGGGAGAACAATGATATCGTCCAATGGGTATGCAGCACGATGAGAAATAAAGATAACACGGTTAATATAGTGGACTCGAGCATTTCTGAGGCATTGAGAGAAGATGCTGCACAGGTAATGAGAATTGCAATTCACTGCACAGCAAGACTTCAAGCATTAAGACCTAACATGAGAATGGTAGTGCAAATGCTGGAAGAGGTCGAGCCTTGTAAGTTAACCGGCATAGTTGTCGACGTAGAGACTGACAAGGGTAAGAATCAAGGGCATCAAGGGCATGTTCAATAGTGCCGTACATGAGTCATGACACGACTGGATAGTAGAATGAACAAGATTTTAGCTTCTTTTTCTTCTGTAATATTATCCAATAATAAATGTTAGCAAATTTTGAAATGAAATCATAAGCCTAATTGTGGTTTGTTGGGGGTGAAGTCTATTGAAGTGAGGCTCTTAAGATTTAGCTAATCAGCTTTGACAATATAGAAGGGATGGAGATACAATTCTTCATTTTCCAGGAGGATTGATGGAGATGGAGATGGAGATGGAAAATGAAGAACATGATATTACACTGGAAACACTAGTATATATTTGTTTGTACCGTAATAAGTTGTGCCAATTGATGAGAAAAAATCACACCTTTGATTGTATCTGTTCTGATTAAGGAAATCATGCATTTCTGATAAATTTTAATAAGGAGTGGAAATGAGTTATTTTCTGTTTTCTGTAATTGTCGATCAGAAGTTCTTTTATCTATTTAGCTGTTAATTTATTTTAGACCAAGGGTATTTTTGGCATCTTTGTATTGTTCTCTTTAAGTGTGTTGCTATTTAAATCGGTCCAGATTTGCTGTTTCAAATATATGTCCTCTTAGCTATCTTCTAAATAATAATTTTACACATCATCAAATAAACAGACGAAGGGATTGTTATGTACAACATTTAATGCATTCACACTTACTGTTAAGTAAATTTATTTGATGATGTGTAAAGTTTTTATTGGAGGAAAAGTTAAGAAGATATATATTTTTGACAGCAGAATGTTTGTTAAAGACTCAATTGTTGGCGTGTATTATTCAAGTTCAATATGTTTCAACTTACAAGCAGACTGATCTATTCCAGCTCGACCTTCTTTGGGCGGGGCTAGGCCGTCCGAATCCGCTTTTTTCATCCATTTGCCAATCACCACTTCTATATTTACTTAATCCTTTCTTTTTATAGTATAGTCGATCTCATAACTTAATAAGGGAAAATGGTGGCAATAGATTTACAGACTACATAGAACTTTGTCACAAATATTAATCTTTTTATACGTATCATTTTATGAATGCTCCAAAAATCAAGCCTAGATCAATCAGAGTCTACTCCAGTTATAAGAATTCCATTCAGACTTAAAATAAAATAGTGCCAATAAAGTTTGTATTGGGTTAAATTTAATTACTTATAAATTTATTGGGCAAAGTGGTTCTGAGGAAGTGATTAATTAGTATTTCAGTGACATATAATTAACTCCGAATCTAATTTCATCAAAATTTGATTAGTACTTATTTGGATTATTTTTTTCATTAGGAACTCAAACACACAATCTTAACTTACTTAGAAGAAATATGACTAGACACCCCAAAAGTATCTAAATATGTCGAATAGTATCAAGCTCGACCTATATTAAAAAAAAAATTATATAAAACTCCATCGACCCGAACCACCTCAAAAGCAAGGGGTAATCACAAATTTATACATTGTGTTTTATAGTTAGTACATAGATTTTTTTTAAAAAAAAGTCATTAAAAGTTATTGACATTTTGAATAATCTTTAATTTTGTAGAATTTTAAAAAGTCTGAATTGAATATTTGATGATTTTTCAAAAAAAATTTAAAAGTACTTAAAAGTCTATATTGAATATCTAAGACTTTTATAGAGTTTCAAAAGTCCGTATTAAATATACCTAAACTTTTAAATTCCATATAAGTCTTAATTAAATACATTCTCCTAATTTCATCATAGTTTTTATTAGTACTTACTTGGATTATTCTTTTCATTAGGAACTCAGATACACAATCTTAACTTACTTAAAAGTGTCTAAATATGCCAAGACACCCAAATTTGAACTGGTCTAACACATAAAAGCATGGTCTGCCTTTAGACTCGTACCAAGCTCGACCTGGAATGAAAAAAAACTTATATAAAATGTAGTCCCTATCAAACCGTGACCAAAGCAAGGGGTAACCTAAATAGGGATAGAAAAAAAATTGTCTCCGACTCGACCTGCCTTGCCCCGCCTCGAATGGGGCAGGGTGGATTCTTCGAACTCGCTTTGAACTTTTTTATTTCACTTTATTTTTATGTTTTAAAATTTAAATCTTATTTAAAAAATAAAAATTAATTAATTAATTAAACGGGATAATAAATTAAGAATTTTCAACTCCCACACCTCCCAAAAATCTCCGACAAGACGGAGATGGTAATAGTCGCTCCTGTCCCATCTCTCCTCGTTGTTATGCTTAACTTAAACTACCTCAATATCAAGTGATATCGACTTAACCGACTCGATTGTGTAATTCATTCACATAGAGGCCCTACACTTATACAACATGTTATGGAAATCCTCAAGATCAAGTAAGCAATCCACGCATAGTTGCATGTGACAAATAAATGTTTGTTGTTATTGTTAAGGTCAATAATTAAATGGCGGCCACCAACTACCCTGAAACTGACTCTCAACCTTCTAACTCCATTTGCGACCAAATACTTCCTTCAAATACATATAAAAGTCTCTTGCGTGTCGTTATAATTCTTCCAATTGTCATATCACTGAAAATGTCCTTCATTCACACACACACATAGAGATTGCAATGGATCGAGCTGCGTACCCACCGAGCTCGACTTGTCCAAAGGGGCGAGCTGGGTTGTCCCAAATATTGAAGTTCAGTTTGGCCCACGAGCTCGTGTGTCGAACAAGCCGAACCGAGCTGTCCACGAGCTCAGCTTGATTTTTTTTAATATTATTTCGAAGAATTTTAAAATAAAAAAGAAATGAAGTGAGTAATTTTTTTCGTTAAAAATTAAAAGTTGAAAACCCTCATCCTTTTTTCGAGCTTAGAACCGTCTACTTTGAATGTAGATGGAGTTAAAATTGTATACGAACAAGTTGTTACATAGACAATTTTTTGTTAAAATAAGACAAAGAAAATATCAAATATATACTCAAATAATACTTGCTACAAATTCTGGTATTCCATATTCAAATCTTCAAGTTCTTCGGACATCATTATGTCCACTTTATCTTGGACCCGAAATTCGGCATTATCACTATCCTTCAGACACAATAAGCTTTCTAATATTGCGAGGAATTAGAACGTCATTGAAACTACTGAAATGATCACCACTTCAATTGTAGACCATTTGGAACAAAATAATAAAGAGAAGAGTAGAAGATGTAATAGAAATGTAGAAATAAAGTAGAAGAAGTAGAAAATTAAAAGTATAGACTAATATTTAGATAATGAGATTTAAGATAAATAATTATAAACTAATATTGAGATATAATGAAATTTGAGAATTGTTATTGAATTGAGTATATAATAGATTGAAAGATTGAAGTGTGAAAAATTGAGTTTAGAAAAAGGTATTTATAGGAAAAAAATCTGAATTAGAAAAAAAATAAAAAAAAATTGACGTCCAACGATCACTTAAAAAAAGTGACCGTTGATAACGGTCACAAAAATGTGACCGTTCGATGAAAATTTGACTGTTGGACACGAGCCACGAGCCGAGAGGCTCGTGTCCACGGGATCGTGGGCATTGCCCAATAGCCCTCCACACGAGTCTTAACGAGCCGGTTTGTTGGGCCGTCCCACGAGCCGGCTCGTCTTTTTGCCAAGCCAAACAGACTTGGCCCTTTGTTTTTGGGCTCGTCCCGCGATAAGTTCGCAGCTCGACCCATTTGCCATCTTTACAACACACACAGAGAGATATATATGTAATTTGATAAGATTACAATTCACTTAAATATGAAGTAAGAATCAATATTTAAACAATTTCTCCTAATAAGATTGATGTTTTATGATTGAAGTTTAAAATTTAATATTGTATCAGACCTTAAAGTTCGAACGAACAATCGAATTCTAAGATTGACATTCTCAAACAAACTAATATTTGAAGTGGACATCTTGACAATAAAACCCCCAAATAATAATAAACATATAAAGTCTTGAACCACCAAGACAAACTCCAAGGTATATAACATGGATGATTGACTTTGCACAATGGTTTTGAATCCTTTATCTTTTGCTACTCGCCTGCATATGTTGGGTCAAATATCTCAATTGTCATTGAACTTTCTCAAATATTTTTAAGTTAAAGTTTTTCGAGTTATCACTGAACTATCTCAAAATGTTCTCAATTGCAATTGAACTTTAAAAGTTTCTAGAGTTGTTACTGAATTTATCAATATTATTATATCTGTCACTTGTCGTTTTAAAAATTAACGGGCTGGCGAAATTTTCATATGGCATGCTTTCGGCATTAGTGTATGCCACGTCACAAAATTGCAAGTAATATGCATTTTTAAAACGACAAGCAATAGAGTGATGAATGAGATAACACTTTGATAAGTTCAATGATAACTAAGAAATATTTGAAGAAGTTTAATGGCAATACGAAAACTTTGAAAGTTCAATATTTAACCCATATATATGTTGGCGAATTACGTGGAAGTGACCCAAAGTAATAAAAACAAGAACCTAAAAATCTGAAATGAAATTAACCGAGGCAAGAGTTGAACTCTTTGTCCTTAAGTCAAATTGCCCATAAGGTGCTTTCGGTCTTTGGCAAATGGTTCCCAAGATACAACGGTTTCGCTTGAGTTTAGTAGCACAACAAAAACTCAAGCACAAATGAACCAAAGATGACTTTTGTACTCCAACGGATGAATGAAATGGAAAACCAGATTTTATGCAACTTTTATGCAATAAAATGGTTCAAAGATGAAGAATATGAGTGCTTTATGATTGCAATATGTTTCGTATCAATATATCTTCGTAATGGACGTCCACGTACCCTTTTAACGTTGGAGAGTTGGTTGGAAACGAAAAGGAATGAACCAAACCGTGCAACTCTTCAAAAGGATATGTCGTTTCACGCAAACCCATGCGATCGCATGGTTTAACCAAGCCGCGATCGCAAGGTACAAAAATGGAATGTAACTGCTCCGAGAATAACCATGCGATCGCAAGGCTTTGCCTCCTGCGATCGCATGGAAGGACCAAAATACACTCGTTAAAAAATTAACCAACTTGCGATCGCAGGTTTACATACAATGCGATCGCATGGTCAAACATTTGACCCGATTTTGTCCTTTTTCGTAATTTCTCATTCATTCGATATTGGTTTCGAGATGCCAAATATACCCTTTAAACATACAGTCGATCCTCGCCCGGGCGCGTTGCTCCGGCGTGCGTCGAGTGGCAAACAAATTTGCCTAAACGGATTGGGTCGGGTCTTGTATATTTGGCTAAGTTGACACGAGTCACTTAGTTAATTTCTCGACTTTTTAAACCAATTTCCAACAATATATTCAATGGACTCAGATATCAGACCATGAAGTTGTAATCAAATTATCAGGCCATGAGGTTGTAATCAAATTAACATAAGATGGTGTCGTTTGGTCGTTTTCTTTGACAATGTTCTACCCCCAAAATTGTCACACCAAATTGACCGTTCACCCCACCCCACCCCCACCCCCACCCCCACCCCCACCCCCGTTACGGTATCTGCTCAACCACTTGGAGAGTTGGAGTCAAAATTAAATGATTTTAATCCTCAATTTTTTTTTTTTATTTTTATTTTTTTTATGTTCATGTCTTGTGGAGATGCTATATTAGAAATTAATAAAATTCGATCTAATATATCGTAATAAATTAATTATGTATTGGTTAATTGTATTTAATACATAGAAAAAATCAATTGAATAGACTTTAAGTGGGTGATATTATATATCTCTCTACGACGGGAGCTTCTTATTTTATATATATTAATGAAATGTCGTGGTGCATTTTAATTAAGTATTTAGTAGTGTGGTCATTGTTAGTAAGTTTCTTAATAATTGCTTCGCTTATAAAGGACTAAGTAAATCATGTATTAATATTTGTTGGAAAAAATACGTATTATTTAAGAGTGAGCGATACAGCTTCAATTAATCTTTAATAAGAACGTTCTTCATTTTTTAGATAATAATGTGATAAATGATGTGTAGTTCACTAACAGCATTGATCTCATAAGATTATTCTACTGCTTTACTTATTCCATATTTCTCCTCATTATGACTCGACTTTATAAATTATTTCAATTTTTAATTTAATTTTGTTCATTCTATTGTATCAGACATTCAAAAAAGTTTAAATCACACGAGTGTCGTGAGATATGCATAAGATTACTTATGAACTTACGGTAATAAGTAGTAAAAATACTTATTATAGATTAGCATAATTAGTTGTTAATTAGTGATCTCATTTTCTTGGTATATTGGACAGAGTTGCACTCAATGTAACTTTCTACCTTGAGAGTATCTCTTTCTCTTTTTTCTTGCATAATCAAGAATTTTGAGCTTGTGGGTAAACCTTCTAGACTTAATTGTAATTCGATTAAGTAATCACAAGAAGAAATGACTTAGAACTATGTATTTTTTGTAATCTTGATTATAGTGTTGCTAACTTCATATAAGTAATTAATTAAAGGAAAGTTGTTTCGATTACAAATGTGTGTGTGTGTGTGTGTGTGTGTGTGTGTGTGAGCCGAATCTTGTTATAATGGTTTATGTAGAAATATAAAAGAGATGAAGAAATATAATGGAGAATACGTGTGGAGAAATAGTTCTCTCTCAGATATTGATGTAATGTAATTAATGAATGGGGTTAAAGATATATATATATAGGTTAATGGAAACCTAATAAGGAAAGAAATAAAAGAAAAGAGTTCTACCTAGAATAGGAATATTACATATATGATATCCTACTTATCCTACTATATGGTATTCTAATCTAAATGAAATTCTAATACTCCCCTCAAGTTGGAGCATGTATGTCAAGAGTGCCCAACTTGTGAGTGAAATTGTGAAATACCTCCTTCCCCAATGCTTTAGTAAATAAATCAACTGATTGTTGCTTGAAACATAGCGCGCCTTGATCTCTCCTTATCAATTCGCTCACGAACAATATGACAATCTATTTCAATGTGTTTTGTTCTTTCATGATACATCGATTAGCGGCAATATGCATTGCGCTTGATTATCACAATATAATATTGCTTGCTTGTGGATGATCTACACATAAGTCATCAAGAATTGTCTCAACCATATAAGCTCACATGTAATGGAAGCCATTGCCTCTATACTCGCCTTCCTGCAGAAGATTTGGACACGATCGTTTGTTTCTTGCTTTTCCATGATATAAGTGCTTTTCCCAAAATACACAATATCATGTAACCGAACGTCGTGTAGTAATATCTCGACCCAATCGCATCACAAAATCCTCGCTAGTTGCAATTTCTCACTTGATGGGAAATATAATCCTCGCCCCGGTGCCCTTTCAAGTATCGAGAGCAATCGGTGAACCGCATCAAGATGGGGTTGTCTAGGTGTCTGCATAAACCGACGAAAGTGTATTGATCAATATGAGATCTCTCGTCCGTAATGGTGAGATAAATGAGCTTTCCTACCAACCGTCGATAGTATGTGAGATCTTTCAATAACTTTCCGTCGGTCGATTAAATTTCAATGATCGCTCCATAGGAAATCTTTGCGGTTTTTGATCCAAGTAATCCGGCTTCTTGAAGAATGTCAAGAGTATACTTCCTTTGATTTATTGAAATCCACGATCTTGAGCGAGCAATTTCTATTCCAAGAAAGTATTTTAATGTGCCAAGGTCTTTCAACTTGAATTGAGATGCAAGGAATATTTTTGTAGTAGAGATTGCTTCTCTATTATTTCCTATGACAATCATATCATCCACATATAATAGAACTGCACCAATAGATTTAATAGGAGCATGGCCCCCATTCGGTAGTTGTACAGTTTTGTGTTTTGGCATGAATTTATTCTCAAGAATACCATCCTTCGTCACATGGTCAGTGGCCCCGCTATCAATAATCCACGAATTACTCAAAGGGGTAGTAGAGAGATTGATACCTGAGGTGTTAACATAAGGCTTGTCATTACCCGACTTGTTGTTTAGAAGTGTCATGATCTGTTCATATTCCTTGGTTGTGAGCGTTTTGCCTTCCTTTGGGTCAGGTGTAGAAGTGGTAGTAGTGTTTGTGAAGCGTTTGTTTCGTGGCTTCACGTCCTTCCCATGAAACTTGTGCCCTGGAGGGAAGCCATGGATGAAATAACAGGTATCAATGATGTGGCCAATCATCCCACAGTGGGTGCATCGTTTCTGGCCAGGTTCCGTTGAACCGGTCGACCGGTCGGATGAAACGGACGACCGGTTAGACCGATTGTTATCTTTCCTATTCGTCCCCAATTGTTCGACTTCTCCCAATTGATTGAATGTTACCTTCACGATCTGTTGTAACCTCAACTTGCCTTTCATGTTGCATTAAAATAGCGTGGACTTTTCTCGTGTGTGCGGAAAGGGGCTCATCATTAGTATGTTTCCACGAATCGTAGAATAAGAATCATTCAACCCCATCGTGAATTGCATGACTTTCTCCTTCTCATCCCTTTCACCCCGATTGCTTTAAGATTTCCACAAGTATATCCAATTGGGTTGTGATAAGAACCCAATTCATCCCATAGTCCCTTTAATTTGGTATAATAGGTTGACACCGATTGATTTCCTTGTCGATGCTCGAAGAATCTCTTGGCGAATCGATATATTCGCGCATCGTTGTCTTGAGAAAATCGATCTCGTAGGTCGCTCCATACCTCCGCGGGCGATTCGGAGTATATGATACTTTCAAAGAATACCGGATGTACCGAATTAAGTATCGAGACGATACCATATGGTTACTTGATCCCATATGGAATACTTCTCATCTTACGCTACGGTGTTTCGATTTTTCCATCAATGAAGCCAATCTTATTCTTGGCAATTAGAGCAATTCTCATAGATCTACTCCATTGTCCATAATTGTTTCCATCAAGTGGTTTAGAAACGAGGATTAAGTCGGGATGATCCGATTGTTTGTGAGAGCCATGGATCCGATTGGGCAATCGTCGCTTTTATGGTGTTTGTACCAGACATCGTTGCTCAGAATCGTCGCTCTGATACCATGTAGAAATATAAAAGAGATGAAGAAATATAATGGAGAATACGTGTGGAGAAATAGTTCTCTCTGTATATTGATGTAATGTAATTAATGAATGGGGTTACAAGATATATATATATAGGTTAATGGAAACCTAATAAGGAAAGAAATAAAAAGAAAAGAGTTCTACCTAGAATAGGAATATTACATATATGATATCCTACTTATCCTACTATATGGTATTCTAATCTAAATGAAATTCTAATAGTTTAAGTTATTAGGTATTTGGGTAGCTTCTATTTGGAGAAAAACACAAACAAAATTTGATTGGGTACTCAAAATAATCAACACATCTGCAAAATTTTTAGACGATTTTTCGAAAGACATGACTGAAATCAAAATGAAGACAAACAAGACGAACGAAGTAAAACTAAAAAAATGGTATTGAAAAAGATCTACAATTTTAAAAAAATGATAAAGAAAGAGGATGTAGGAAATTTGGGAAAAGTTAAAAAAAACAAAATGAAAAAACAAAAAACAAAAAATCAGTAGTTAGACATGCATTCTTAGGAACAATGCCTACACTAAGTTCCCTCTTTTAATATACATGGATTATAATATAGAAAATCAATTAAATAGACTTCAAGTGGTTGATATTATTTCTTCGAATGAGAACTTCTTGTTTTGTACATATTATATAAGACTAAACTAAGTTCCCTCTTTTAATATATATAAAGGATTATAATATAGAAAATCAATTAAATAGACTTCAAGTGGTTGATATTATTTCTTGGAACGAGATCTTCTTGTCTTGTACATATTATATAAGACTAAACTAAATTCCCTTCTTTAATATATAAGGATTATAATATAAAAAATCAATTAAATAGACTTCAAGTGGTTGATATTATTTCTTCGAAGGAGATCTTCTTGTTTTGTACATATTATATAAGACTAAGAGAGTGTCATTCAAGGCCAGTAGAGTTTGCCAACACTTTGTTTACCATCGCCATCAAACAACTTCATCATTACCAAACTGAATTGCTACAACTTCATCTTTATGAAACGGAATTGCTAACGGAAATTTTCATCTCGAGGAATAAAATTATAAAAATTTAATAAATTTAAATATTATAAATAAAAGTATATCGATAATGATAAATAAAAAAAATAAAAAAAAAAGATCTTAAGTTACCAACATGATATTTTGTCGGTAACTAATTTTGGAAGAAAAAAATTAAAGAACGAACAAACTTGTGTACAACATCTACAAGGTTTGTATGAGGAACCTACAAAATATGAAAATTACATTCAAAGAGGAAGAAGTTGAATTAAGCCCATGATAGATTGCGGACTTTTACACCAAATAACATTCACGCATCGGTGACACTGGTAATTGTTGAAAGTGAGAGCATTATTGTCGATAATTCTGCCTGCATTGATTTCTGTCATAATCACTTGTGGTACGTATTATTGTCGGTGATCAACGATAGAATTATCATCGGTTATTATTTGTTCTATTTTAACTTTTTGAAAAGGTCCTTAAAGATTTGGCATAAGAACACCAAGTTGTTTGAGTCGTCTCTGCTTCAACTAGGGGTGGGCAAAACTCGACCCAAACCGGTCGACCCGCCCAAACCGACCCGACCCGACCCGACCCGATCCGACCAGTTTGGGTCGGTTTTTTTTTTATGTATTTGGGTTGGGTTCGGTTTCAAGAGATGGATTTATGATAGGGTCGGGTCGGGTTATGGGTTGGGTCTAATAACCCAACCCAACCCAACCCGTTTTAAAAAAAAAAAAAAAAAAAAAAGAGAGAGGGGGGGCGGGGAGGCGTGAAAATGATAAGTCGGAGGAAGTTAAGAAGAACCCGGATTTACTCTCCTCTGGCCGTTGCCTCTCGCTTCTCTTCTCATTTCTCTCTCCTTCTCCATATGGCCGTCGTCGATAGCCATTCCAGCCAACCAAGTTCAGGTAAGATCGCTCCATCCTTCTATTTTTTCATCAAATTAAATCCGAACCCAACTCTAAAAATTAATTATAAATTAAACAATCAATTCCATCTATTCGTCTCCGCTGACTGTTTTCTCTCTCGTAGTCTCACTCTCTTCGCTAGTTGACACTCCGGCCAGCAGCAACCTTTCACCGTAAAAGTTTAGCGACTCATCCCAACTGAGGTAAAAGTTCAGTGACCGGGTCTATTGTTATTGTGCATGTATTTTTCTGCTTATTTACTTGGTTTAATCACTATAGTCTGATACCCAATCAATTCCTTTTTGGATTATATGTTCTTTTACTAGAAACTTCTTGATTCTTTTATGGTGAAGTTATGTTTGAGAAGGATGAAAATTATTATTTGGGACCATGCCCTAACTGCCAAGCCGACCCAAATCGACCCAAATTTGGTCGGGTCGGGTCGGGTCGGGTCGGGTCGGGTTCCAACTCATTTGCGGGTTGGGTTGGGTTGAAATTTTAGCAAATCGACAATTGTGGGTTGGGTTTAGGTTGGACCGAAAATCGACCCAACCCAACCCACGCCCACCCCTAGCTTCAACTATAAATTAACGTAATCACATAATTCTATTTGTGAAAGTTCTAAGAATAATATAAATTAAAGGGATAATTACACTAATGGTCTTCATTCTTTCAGATTTGTAACGATTTCATTCTCATTTTTTTAGCAGATATCATCCTCATTCTTCTATTTATTCTCACATATGGTCCTCAAATCACTATTTTTCACTATTCTGATAATTCTTTGACAATTTTGCCAATTGACTTAAATAAATTAAAATGAGAGGAAAAAAATACAATGAAAGTATTACAATTGGGCCCTTAACTTTTTCAAAAGTACAAATAAATTCTAAACTATTTTATTTTATTCAGACCCCACCCCACCCCACCCCACCCCACCCCATGCCTTTGAAAATTGTTGGGAGAAATGTTCTCAAAGCAAAAAGCCTGTGGAGAGTAGGATTGTGAATGAGGAGTAGCATGCGCACAGCGGCGCAACATATGGCCACTACTCTGTCGTCCTCCATTGTCAACACTTCCAAGCTGACCCTGCTAACTTAAAGTCTCACTGCGCACTCTTTTAACCCTAACCCACTCCCCGTCAAACAATAATATAAAAAAAATTCCAAGATCGTTATTATTTTTTTATTTTTTGGTTTCCATGGCCGCCAGTGCTATTGTATTCTTCATGCTGGTGATTTAGGCCACTTTGTTATCGTGCGCCAAGCTCAGCGCCGATACCCAAGACGAGATTCAAGCCTTGAACGCCTTCAAGCTGAGCCTACATGACCCGCTCGGTGCACTCATCGGTTGAGAGCCTTCCATGCCATCTGCACCCCTACGACTGGTGTGGTGTTAGTAGCTACAACGGAGCCTCTCGCGGCTCCACCTTAGCGGCGCACTCTCCCCCATAAGTTGCTAACTCACGCATCCTCACAAAGTGAGCCTCCACTCCAACTCGTTAAACGGCACCATTCCCTCATCTCTCTCCAAATGCACTCTTCTTAACTTAATATTCCTCCAGTACAACTCATTTTTCGACACCCTTTCGCCGGTGGGTGGGAAAAATTGTGTGTGCACTGTTCCAAAGCAAAAAGCATGTAGAGCAACAATTTTCAAAGGCAGAGTAGTGGAGTGGAGTGGAGTGGAGTGGAGTGGAGTGGAATGGAGTGGGGAAGAACGCTTATCTAAATAAAATAAAATATTTTATGATTTATTTGTACTTTTGAAAAGGTCAAGAGCTCAATTGCAATGTTTTCATTGTATTTTTTTTTCTCATTTTAATTTATTTAAGTCAATAGGAAAAATTGTTAAAGAATTGTCAAAATAGTGAAAATAGTGATTTGGAGACCATCCGTGAGAATAAATAGAAGAATATGGATGATATCTGCTAAAAAAAATGGAGATGAAATCGTTACAAACCTGAAAGAATGGAGATCATTCGTGTAATTAAACCTAAATTAAAATAAGAAGAGAAAAACAAAGAGGGAAAAAAAAGAACCAATCTTATTAAGCAAACGCTATTATAAAAATAATAGATACAACTCGTATTTATACTCTTGCAAATCCTAATCTATATCATTAATGCTAATTTATTACTAGCATAACTTTACTATATATAATATACCACTAGGATAACTCTAACACTATTAAAATTTAACTTAATAATAGGTATAAACATTGCTATACAAAAAATTGGCAAGTGATTAGAATCGAATTAATGTTAAATAACTTTTCAAAATTAAATATTAAATTTATAAAAATAATTTATAATTCTACATTTTGTGCTATCATTAGTCTTCTCCTCGTCTCTACTCACATCACCATTGCTCCCTCTCTTTTTCTTCTTACCAGTTACCTCTGTCTCACGACGTAATTTTCCACAAAAGGAAAATATGAATGACTGTGGACCCCATGCTAAGAAGACAAATAAATAATATTATTCAAAAATAGACTTGAAAGTTTGAAAACGTCATTCATTTTGATCTAAAGCAGTGTAAACGTGCTAATGAATATTTGAGAATTTCCTTGAAAGTTCTAAAACCTAGATTAATTAAATTAAACACGAATTTTAATTTTAATTAAATAAGCAGTGAACAGAATGTAGTCAGAACTAGAAATATATAGAGATAACTGATTCGACTGCACAACTGTGTTCGTTTCCTAATCTTGTCTAGTGCAGAAATTAAAGGATTAAATACGAACACAAGATGTAATGTGGTAAACCCCTAAGGGAAACATCCACGGGCCCCCATGCCATGGGTAGAAACAATCCACTAATAATCTTGTTCAAAAATACAATAGTATCGGTTTTTGTAATTTCGCAAAATTAACAAAATAACAATCAAAAGAAAACAGATCAACTCCCTGTGATACTTCTTCTTCTGACTTGTTGATGAAGTGGAATCAAACCCACCGGTCTTGACTTTATCGCCACTTCCCTATTGTACTTGATCGCAACCACCACTTGGATTAAGAATCCCGTTCTTAACTTCACGCCAAGTAGCTTGAGCAAGATATGGAATTGTTCGTTGAGTACCAATTAGTTCTTGATTCTTCAATGAGTTTGAAGAAAACTTTTGTGCTTTGAAAGTTGAATCAATGAGGCGCCATGTCTTGTTCTCCTTGAATGGATTCGCCTAGGTTGAAGCTTATGGAACAAGAACACAAAAATATTTTTCAAAGCGAAGATTCCTTATTGATTTCTACTCTTACTTATAGTTAAAGTAGAAATCAATTTAGGAATTATTTCTTATCTAAGAATATGCAACAAAGATGGTAAGAGAATTAGTAGGAAAGAATATAGAAAGATTTTCTTAGATTTGTAGTAGGAAAGAATTTAGGAAACTAAATATTTCCTTCCTAAACAAATCTAAGAGAATAAGAAAAAATTCTTTAACCTACAAAAGGAGCTGTCATTAATATTTATGAAATCAGAATATATCAAATATAGAAACAGAATAAAATCGCAGCTTTTGCTGATCTGGAAAAATGATTCGCCTATCAAACCCGGTCGATCGAATCGGCGTTAATCGAACCAATCGAAACACAAATGTTGACTGCTCTTTTATCATTAAAAATCAGTTATATTTATTAAGATAGCCAAGATATAAAAAGTGAAAAATATGACACATATTTTTCCAACAATCTCCCCTTTGGCGTTGCTTAATTACAAACAAATAACTATCGATTTTTAATGTAAGTGTGATGTGTGAATAAGTAAAGAACCCATGAGCATCAAAATACAAGGATTATGGCTCCCCTTAGTGTGTAAACCAAGAACTCCTGCAAAGAAGTTAACAACATATGCAAATACCACACACAATAGCCACAACATTTAATATTGCTCCCCATTAGCAAGATATCATCTAAGTGTAGTGATCAAACTATCATAAACCTAAAAATACTACTATTAAAGTTTAACCAACAAAGTGTCCAAAGCAAGACAAGCCTAACAACCATAAAATTAAAAATTACCTACTACTCCCCTTTTGGAAGAGGAACGCCAAAGGAAGAGATAAAACAAAAGTAAAGCAGTGTTTGAAGCGAAATAAAGCAGAATTTAAGTGTTTAAAACAGTTATCCATAGCCAAATAGTTAGAGAGTTAAGAGTTAGAACGGGGAGAAGTTAGTGCCGGGAGGATCTGGACTTCTTTGTACCGGATGCAGATGCATTGGTAATCCTCTTGCGAGCAGGGGTATCTGAGGGAGCATCACCGGAGCATCGGCGATAGGTGCAGAGGGCAAGCGAAAGTTGCTCACCAACCGGGTTCAAGTCGGTATCTCCATTGGATCTCGGGATGTGCGAGAATTCCGGAGTAACTATTCGGAATGCAGATTTTATATGCTCATCGCCCGTAAATTCCAGTTTGCCCAACACCCCACGCATGAAAATAATATCATCGAAAAAACCTTTGGTAAGGGCAAAATTTGATCTACACGTGTTCGAACCAAAATTTCAACCGAGTTTCTAGTGCATCAAGACGTCCGAGAATGGTCCAATGAGGATAGGAAATGCTTGGGAACTCGGGAGTGGGATGCGGTGTGCTATCCAAATTTGTAAACTCATGTACACCCAAATACCGGAATGTTCTCGGAGAAGCGGTGCAATCCATAGCAGTGTAATCGAGTAGTGGATGCGGCGATCATCTTGCTTGGCCCTTCTCGGCCCTTTATAAACAATTCTATCAAAAACTAGTTTAACCCACCAACTCGGCATCCTCATTCCTAACTTGTATAACATAACGGCCTGTCCCCGAAATGTCCGATCGATGAGTTAACGGATCAATATTGTTGATGAGAATCCGATGTAGAATTTTGTATTTGGGCAATAGCCGAGAAGCGATCGATTCTCACGATTCCGGCCAGTGGAGCCAGTCATTTCTTGCGCAATGATGTCCTTGGTCAATTCTTCGTCACTTGTGACACCCACGATGGTTACTCCAAGCCGGTCCCCGAGGAGTTAGGATGAAGGTAACATGTCTTCCCGAACATAAACCTTCCACCGAATTCATTGCCGCCTTTTCCCGTTCTTTGGAACATTTGACATAAATTCCTTGACCGTAGTTTCATTGAACGGCCCGGAAAAACTTAGTAGATTATGTAAATTGTGGAAATCAACAATTTCAACCAAACCAAATGAACTAAATTCGGCAATTGCAACCTTGCACTCAATGATGAACTTACGGTAGATGGTAAATGACATAAACAAACTCGGCAAAGACTCTCCGATAGAAAACAAGAATGGTGGGGGGTTAACAGTGTCTACCTCTAGTTAATGTGTCAAGTCCGAACATTTGGGGTCCGAACTAGGAGTAGGCAAGATCTGTAGGCACCCCCGAGAGGCGATGGCAGTCCATTCGACCAAAGAAAGGGTGGTTTTTCAAAGAACATCGACCATTTTACCTTTCCCTTTCTCACCCACGGTGGCCCTTTTCGTTGGAGGAGGTGTCGGAGTAGATTCAAGATTCATCAAGGCAACATCAAAATCGAATCGATTTTTGAGAGGGCTTACTTGAACCTTCTACGAATGGGGAGGCTGTTCGAGACTCATTATCACCAGCCCCTTCATCCTCACGGACCTCCTCCTCAATTTCGGCATTTTCAGACCCACTGTCACTTGCAGATTCATCATCCTCATCTCCTTCTTCATCTGGGTCTTGAGCACCCAAGGTGACTTTCTTGCTCGAGATAGGAGATTGGGTCGTTAGTTTTGACGGGCTGATTTTTAGAATGGTCGACCGCGATTGATATGCCACAATGTCCGTCGATTGGTCGACTGAGATCGATTGCTACCGGAGAAGTGTCCCTGTCTGAATCGGAGGGTTCCGTCTTCTTGTGCTTGGGAGAGTCTTTGCTTAAGCGACATTTGCGGCCCAATCGCAGTTTCTGCAGTAGACGCTGGAGCAACAAAGTCCTTGGAAGAATTTCTGGATGTTTCTTCGATTTTGGCATTTTAGTCTTCACCATTGTTTGAATCTGAAAAAGAAAACTCAAATACACCTTCGAGATCAAGAATGAGGGGCTCCGGAGTTAGGAATTGAAAATTGAGAGTGAGAATGTGAAGATGAAAACCCTAGATCACGGTTTAAAAGGGGAAATTTTTCAAAATTGCACAAGAAGGGAGCAGTTAATTAAGGACGTGTAGAAGGCGCTTACTAAAAAAAAAATCGATAAATGGCAGTTAATGACCACGAAACCTTCCTTAATCAGATAAGTCAATTTGAAATAAACCGCCTAAAGCGTTATTTTATGGAAAATAGAATTTTTAAATTAGAACCAAAATGCGATTGGATTCCATAAACCAAGAATTCGTCCAGATTTTTCTCAATTAAAACTGATTGTGCTACCAAAAATAGACTGTTGATTGAAATTTCTACGAGAAGGCCCATACAAGATACTCACACACAAATAATGAGAATATTTTATGAGATAAGATTGAATGGTTTATTTATGAGCAAACTTCATAGTTCTACAACTTATACAATCAGTCCAAGGATATCGAAATCAACCAGAATCTTCCAATCAGATATATGCGCATAATTAGATTCAATTAATTTGTCAGATTTAAAACGTGAGTGTGTGATAGGACATACTGGATTAATCAATCATAACCTATCCCACTTTGCCAAATTGAACCTAGTCAAGAAGATCAATACTAAGATGTATTTCAAACCAGTCATCATCTGAACATATCTCTTTGAATAAAAAATATGAGCGTGCCAGACATGAGTACCATAGAAATTTTTTCTTTTTTCTTTTTTTTTTTTTTTTTTTTTAGTACTCAGTGTTGACTTTATCTCGCATATATATATATATATATTTTGATTTGTCAAAGCACCGAATTTTTAAGATCATGGAGTTGACTTTCTCACGACCATAAAGGTAGCCCTTTTCTACATGATTTATGTTCATTATCAAGGACGGTTTTGCACACATTTATGGTGGTAGCCCTCTCCTCCATGAAATTGTCTCTTTAACACAACAACATACTATGGTGCCGAGAGACATAGAATCTTGACCATAGGTCACAACAAAGTATGAAACTACTTTAAAGATAACAATCTAGTTAGTAGTAAGGTACAATCAACCAAGACAATATGTCCTCAAAGTGTGCTTATCGACCATATTTTACCTTAAGTATAATGAGCATACCAAACCGATTGGTTAATCCAAGTAAATCTCAAAATCATAGACCAATCATACAACTATATCATATGCTATTTGCAAGAAGGACCATTCTTCTCCCCTCTTCTCTTTTTTTTTTTTTAAAAAATAAAAATAAAATAAGCAAATGCAAACAAACACACATGATTTTTTTTTTTTAAATAAAAACTAATGCATCAAGCAAATGCCCACGACCTTAGTAGAGTTTCAAATCTAGCGAATCTAAGGCTTTGGTGAACAAGTCACCAACCGATACTCGGTCCGAATATGTTCCAAAGTAATAACTTTTCTTCGACCAAATTCCTAATAAAATGATGTCTAATATCAATATGTTTGGTCCTAGAGTCTTTGAATGTGATTTTTAGAAATATTGATAGCACTAGTGTTATCACGAATCACGATGTGAGTCCCGATCAATACCATAATCACAAAGCATTTGTTTCATCCAAAGTAGTGAGTGCAACAACTACCCGTGCAATATATTCAAACCTGCGATAGATAAGGAAATAGAGTTTTGTTTCTTACTTAACCATGCAATGAGATTGTTACCAATGTAGAAACATCCTCCACTCGTGCTTTTCCTATCGTCCATGTTTTCAACCGGTCGGCATCGGTGTATCCTGCAAGATGAGAATTAGTATCATTAGTATACCATAAACCATAATCGAATACGATTAATATAGCGAATAATTCGCTTCATCTGCTGCAAGATGTGATTCTTTTGGTTTAGCTTGATACGCGTGCACAAACTCCAACACCGAATGATATGTCGATTTGCTTGCGCGGTCAGTGCAATGATCGCCTATCATGCTTCAGCATGTTTGAGTCAACCTCCTTTCCCTGGTCATCTCTGGAAATTTTTAAGGACGTGGCCATGGGAGTTCTGACTGACTTGGTCTGTTCAAGACCGAACTTCTTCACAAGATTTTTAGCATACTTGGCCTGGGAGATAAAAATCCCTGATCTAACCTCGTTTGATCTCGCAAACCTAAAAAGAAATTTAGTTCACCAACCATACTCATTTCAATTCATTTTGCATGAGAGTAGCAAATTCCTTGGATTTTGTTTCTAGTGAAGAACCAAATACAATGTCATCGACGTAGATTTGTGCAACAATTAATCCAGCTTTTAAATGTTTGATGAATAACGCTTTGTCGGCCCTCCTCGCTTGTATCCTGCTCCAACAAGAACATGGTTAATCGTTCATACCAAGCTCTTGGGGCTTGCTTTAGTCCGTCTGAGCCTTTTTAGTCTAAACACATGGTCGGGAAATAAGGATCAACAAATCCTTTAGTTGCTCAACATAGACTTCTTCATTAAGAATTCCATTCGAAAGGCACTTTTGACATCCATTTAGTGCAACTTGAATCTCATTTGACATGCCACGAGATAGTAAGAGTCTAATGGATTCAAGCCGCCACAGTGCAAAAGTTTCATCAAAATCCACTCCTTCTAGTTGAGTGTAACCTTGCGCAACCAAGCGTGCCTTGTTTACGACTATGTTGCCATGTTCATCCGATTTATTTTGAATATCCACTTTGTCCCGATCACATTTGTGTCTTTTGGCCGATGAACAAGATCCCACACTTCATTTCTATCAAACTAAGCTAGCTCTTCATGCATGGCTAGAACCCGCCATCAATAATGGCTTCATTTATATTTTTGGGTTCAATTTGTGATGTGTAGCAAACATTTCCAAGTTCATTAGCAAGCCTCCTCCCGAGTCATCATGCCGCTCGGAATTTGAGAGAACATTGTCCGATGGATGTGCTTTTCTCGAATCCAAGAAGGAGGCTGCTTCTCATGTCTGTTCGTTATTTGTAAATGGTGCGTCGAAACTTCCGGAGCGAGGCGAGACATCGAACTTGAAGTCGGATGTTCCGTCTCAGAAATTCTTGTCTGGAGCGGTACATGATGGTCTTGGGTAGGTTGACGTCCAACAACTTTGTTCTTCCAAAGTCTCGAATATTAGGCTCCTGTGAATAAGATGAAAAGTCATCGATATCATCAATTTTACATTGATTGATTCAATCATAGTCTCGAGCACGCATGTTATAAACTCATAAGCACGGTGTTCTCGGAGTAACCAATAAACACTCCTCATCACTTTTAAATCGAATTTACCCAAGTATTCCCGATCATTTAACACATAGCATTTGCTACCAAAGGTATGGAAATATTTGAGATTCGGTTTTCTACCTTTCCAGTTTCATAAGGAGTTTGAGTGGTTCCAGTTCTCAAAGACACACGATTCAAAATATAACAACCAATATTAATAGCTTCAGCCCATAATTTAACAGGGAGCTTCTTACTATTTAGCATAACTCTAGCCATCTCTTGAAGAGACCTATTTTTCCTTTCCACAACACAGTTTTGTTCGGGGAGTTTTGGGTGCGAGAGAATTCATGAAAAATACCATTTTGATCACAAAAGCGGAGAAATTAGCATTTTCAAACTCTCTCCCATGATCACTTCTAATCCTTAGAATTTTATTCCCTCAAAATGTTTTTCATTGTTAATTTTAGGTGCAAAAATTTGAATCTTTCAAACACATCAGATTTTTCTCTCAAGAAATCAACCCAAGTATATCTAGAAAAATCATCCACGCAAACAAAAATATATTTCTTGCCCCCAATACTTTCAGTTTGAATAGGTCCCATCAAATCCATGTGAAGTAATTCTAAAACATGAGCTGTAGTAAGAAACGTACCTTGCTTGTGAGTGCTTTTGGTTTGCTTACCTTTTAGGCACGAACCACACAATCCTTCAGATTTTTCAGTAAGCTTAGGAACACCTCGTACTGCATTCAACTTTGTCGGTCTCAGCGGATCACTATAATTTAAATGTCTCAATCGTTTGTGCCACAACTCGATTGAGTCAGTCTTTGAAATATGACAAGTAATTTTGGTGTCAAGGAGATAACATTTATCATTGGATCTAGTACCATGTAGAATACAACTACCATCATACTTCAAGACTTTACATGAATTTTTTGAGAACATAACCAAGTGTTTGTCATCACAGAGTTGGCCTATACTAATTAGGTTAGCTTTTAAACCTACAACAAAAGAACTTCTTTTAACGGGAGAAGCCATCAATTAGAATAGTGCCTACACCTTCAATTTTTCCGTGTACTCCATCACCAAAAGTAACGGACCACCTTCATGACTTTTGTAGTTAGTTAGATAAGATCGATTACACCATATGTCTAGAACAACCACCATCAAAATACCAAGAGTTAGGAATAAAGGATCTATATGCAACATCAACCATATAACAATTTAATTCACCCTTTTTAACCCAAATTTGTCTTACTTTAGTGTTGCTAAGATGTCTCATTTGTCTATTAGCCGTGTTTTTTTGCTAAACAAACAATGAAAAGAGTCGTGTCCTAAATTACCACAGTCTGCAACATTTACAAAGTACTTTGACTTACCTCTCTCAGTATTGATTGCATACACGATGGTCGTGATTTGTTTTTGAGTCTTGGCATTGGTCGAACTTGCATAGGCGGTCGACCTTAGTTCTCGACGGTGATGGGAGCGAGCTTTGTATGAAAATACAAGCAGACTTTGTTTCTTTGATGAAGTTGATCTCGATTCCCGCTTTTCTTTCACCTTTTCCAACATATCCCAACCCTTCTTTGACGTTTGGAGTTCTTCCATAGCTCGATGTTTTAAGCGAGAGGTCTCGATTGTTAATTGCTTGATCCTTTCTTTTGAGACTTTTAATTCATCTAAGAGATTAGCAATTTGATCATCCTTCTCTTTTAAGATGTTGGTAAGAGTATTATTTTGAGAATTGATTTCAGCCTTGTCATCTTCCAAAAATTCCATCAAGACTTGAGTGGACAAGTTTTTCTCCTGTTCATCTTGTAATTTTTTATTCAGGCTGCTGCAGTTGTGACAGACACGGACTGGTTCTTCAGAGGTTGTTGCTAAGAAGTCAGAACCTGCAATCAAGTTTTGCACGTAGTCAGTATGAGAGGTTAAGTTCACAGTTAAGGACGTTACCTGATCATCAGTGGTTCTGTCATCCTCGTCCTCATTTGAGTCTTTTTCATCATCTTCACTCCAAGTGATATTCATGGCCTTCTTGGTATGAGATTTCTTTAAAGTATTTGCACATTCAGAGGCTATGTGACCAAAACCCTCACACTCATGGCATTGAATTCGATTGTCAGATCTATTCATAGAGGTAGTGGGATTTTGTTTAGTGTTAGTCAGAAATCTCTTCTTTTGTTGGAGAGAGGTATTCAAGTGCTTTCCCTTTTGATTTCCTTTTAGAAATTTTTTGAATTGTTTGGTGAGCATGGCCATGTTTTCATTTGTTTAAACTCTCCTCACACTCAACCTTGTCTTCATGGTTGTTAATTTTGAAGGCAATCTCGGATCCCTTTCTTTCTTTCTCCTTTGTAGATGTAGCTCATATGTCATCAATGATCCTACCAATTCTTTAACCTTCATATTCTCAATCTCCTTACTTTCTTCAATTGCGAGTTACTTTAGAATGAAAACGATCGAGCAAAGATCTGAGGATTTTCTTTACAATTTTGCTCCCCCGAATATTTCTTTCCCAAGGTATAAGCGATTATTGATGATATCACCGAGTTTTGCATAGAAGTCCTTGAATTGTTCATCGTCTCTCATGGTTAGTTGTTCAAACTCTAGAGTAAGAATTTGAAGCTTGGATGACTTGACCATATTGGTTCCTTCATGAGCAATTAAGTAAGATGTCCCAAGCATATTTTGCAACTTTGACAAGTAGAGATTAAACGAAATTGATTAGAGTCTACAAAAGAAAATATGGCATTTAACGCTTTGGAGTTCCAATTAGTATAATTGTAATCGGTTGTAACCCACTGCCTGCGCTTTTTCTCTCTTTCTACACCATCTTCAATGATGGTAGGAGTTTTATATCCATGGACAATTGAGTGCCAAGCTTTTTCATCAAGGGATTGGATATACACTTGAATTCTAATTTTCCAATAGGCATAATTAGTACCATCTAAAACAATGGTCTAAATGGAGCTCAAATCCATAACTAGGTTTATATGGATCGCACTTAAAAAGTGTACCCTCTCGATACCAATTGAAAGTTCTAAAACCTAGATTAATTAAATTAAACACAATTTTAATTTTAATTAAATAAGCGATTAGACGTAATGTAGTCGAGCTGGAAAGATATAGAGATAACGATTCGACTCGCTGCACAACGTGTTCGTTTCCTAATCTTGTCTAGTGCGAAAAAATTAAAGAATTAAATCTGAACACAAGATGTAACGTGGTAAACCCCTAAGGGAAACATCCACGGGCCCCATGCCATGGGTAGAAACAATCCACTAATAATCTTGTTCAAAATACAATAGTATCGGTTTTGTAATTTACATAAAATTAACAAAATAACAATCAAAAGAAAATGGATCAACTCCTGTGATACTTCTTCTTCTCGACTTGTTGATGAAGTGGAATCAAACCCAATTGGTCTTGACTTTATCGCCACTTCCCTATTGTACTTGACCGCAACCACCACTTGGATTAAGAACCCCGTTCTTAACTTCACGCCAAGTAGCTTGAGCAAGATATGGAATTTTTCGTTGAGTACCAATTAGTTCTTGATTCTTCAATGAGTTTGAAGAAAACTTTTGTGCTTTGAAAGTTGAATCAATGAGGCGCCATGTCTTGTTCTCCTTGAATGGATTCGGCTAGGTTGAAGCTTATGGAACAAGAACACAAAAATATTTTTCAAAGCGAGAATTCCTTATTGATTTCTACTCTTACTTATAGTTAAAGTAGAAATCAATTTAGAATTATTTCTTACCTAAGAATATGCAACAAAGATGGTAAGAGAATTAGTAGGAAAGAATATAGAAAGATTTTCTTAGATTTGTAGTAGGAAAGAATTTAGGAAACTAAATATTTCCTTCCTAAACAAATCTAAGAGAATAAGAAAAAATTTCTTTAACCTACAAAAGGAAATGTCATTAATATTTATGAAATCGAGAATATATCAAATATAAAGCAGAATAAAATCGCAGCTTTTGTCGATCCGGAAAAATGATTAGCCTATCAAACCGGTCGATCGAACCTGGCGTTAATCGAACCGGTCGAGAAACACAAATGTTGACCGCTTCTTTTATCATTAAAAATCGCTTTATATTTATTAAGATAGCCAAGATATAAAAAGTGAAAAATATGACACATATTTTTCCAACTGATATGGAACTCATTTTTTTTTTTTTGATGATTTAGGTGTACAAACTTCGTCTTACTAATTCTAAGGAGTGGCGACCTTCCCTTCTAATTCGCCATCCATATAAATTCGACGTGGTCACAGGTTATATATACTTTGGCTGAATATTCGACGGCTCTTATCCCTGTGGATCTCTCTTTTTTTTTTTTTTTGACCGATGCGAAAATTTGAACATTCATACTTCGTAGAGAATCATCCTGCTTAATTGTATGGAAAAAATCAACAAATTTTAATTGAAGAATAATTAAATTCAACCGATAAAGTGGCTTGACAGTTGACATCTTAAATAAATATATATATCAATTATTAATGTTGAAAAGCACTTGCAAAATCAGCCAGACATTTGCACGTACTGTTAAAGTGTTAGGTGCATGAAAAGATACCTTGATTTTTGTCACAATAATTTAAATAATCTCTTCGTTTTTTTATAAGCAAAATATTTAAGATTCTCTTGTTAACTAATTCTTTATACTCTGTCTTACCCCCGTTAGAGGGCACTCCCATTTGGTTGCGATGACTCGTGACCTGTTCTCTCTTTATATTATTGAAGTTTGAATTAAACTTTAGTTCCATACAAAAGTGTATCAATATAAGTAAGAGAAAAATAAAAATGTCACGTTTACAAATACAAGTGTCTAATTAAGAGAGCAAATTTTCTTATGGGTTATTATGTGTGTTATCTTTGAATTATAAAGTTGGTCCTTTATTTATAGACGTGCGCGATGATATGGCAGTGACTTAATACTCAATCCGTCTAACGGTCATCCACATCAATTATTTGTGTTTGATTACTAAATTAACATACTTTTTACTCGATTGATCAAGCATATCCACTCGATACATCAAGAATCGGTTTACAATCCACACATAGTGCTTTTGAAAATGTTCATAGCAGCACAAATTGACTCATGCATGTGGGACTTGTTTACCATATAGTAGTCTCCCATTTGCAATATTGTAGGTTGTTTTATTACGAACTTGTTCGCTTTAGTGTTTGGGCCATAAAAATGAGTTTTTTTTTTTTTTTTTCCTGACAACTTTGATTTTTTAGAATTTTTGAATGTAAAATGACTATTTTACTCTTAATCAACACAATTCTATTTCAAAATAGTAAGGATAATAAAATCATTTCACTTTAAAAAACTTTAAAAGTCAATTTATTTTTTTTGTCCGAAATCTAAACCGAACAAGCTCGAACAATTTCAGTTTGTATAATGTTCTCTCGCATTTACATGAATTAATCTAAATATAAATCATCATGAAATGTCACGTCAATATATCATTTTTCAGAGATTAATTGACTCGATAGTACAAAGTAATTAAAATATAATTATATATTCAATATCTTCATTACAATAGATTGAAAATTCAGCCAACCACTTAAAATTGAAACATACTTTGGACCTTATTATAGAGTTTGCTTTTCTTTTTTATTTTCTTTATATAAAAAATATTAAGATGATATTTTTTTTTTTAGAAAAAAAAAAAAGAACCAGAAACCGTATGACAAATATATGCAACTCTCATATTCAAAGTTGACTATTTTAAATTGTATGTCGTTTATTTGATTTTATTATTTTTTTTCGTATTAGTAAGCTCGGTGAGATTATGCATGCGTTTTATCCATAACATCAACACTAAATTATATATTAGTTTTATGTGAATTTTTACTCTAATGTCTTTTTTTATGGCATTGACACTGCATTTGACTGTTTAGAGTGATAGAGTCATACTCATACGTGGTGCATGTGGAGGTTTTCACTCATTTTAGGGCAACCTTTGACTTGCCAATTTTATGGCCTAACATGATCAAAAGCTTGTTGTTGACTAGGATCAAGCCAAATCTACGGTCAAGAACAACCGATGAAATTAAATAAGTTCCCAAATATGAATCATTTCTGCATGGAGACTCAGCAGAAATGAATACGAGTAATATTATTTATAATTAGTAATAATTATTATTAGTCTAAATAATAATATACACTTTAATTTGTCTAATATATTAAAATATATCACAACTTTTTGAACAATAAATTAAGTGGTCCAGTGCCACCTATAATGGCGATCGCCACTAATTATGTATAGCATTATTCATATGCACACAACTTAGAGGCATTAAGAAATTTAAAGCTACACAATTTAACGCCGTGAATTTAGCTCTTGTACAAGATGGTAGATTATGTACTAATGCTATTGTTGGTAGCTAAAAGAGTATTGTATGTTGTACTATCTTGTACAAAGGGTTTTACATATGGTATGGGTTATTTGCAATATTTATTCATCGTTTAATTTGATCTAATTTATCTTATCAAATATATCACACTTATTTTTCCTTTATTCCTCTATTTTATTGTCTCATCTTCCTTTGTGGAGCCAGCCCAAGCCACAGTCTGTTGAAATATCGGATTGAAACCAAATCAATCGCTTTGGGTCATGTCGAGCTAGATTTTTCAACCAAACAATCTATGAGACCAGTCCAATCGGCTCAATTTATTTAAAATATTGTATTATTACAGTTATTTTTATTTCTAAAGTACTTATTTATATTTCACAAACATTTTTGCTATGTAATTTACAAATATACTATAGTTTGTTTTCAATCATAGATTGAAAATGATGGTTGGCCAAGTTTAACATGGCTAGCCCGCAATATTGACGGGTTTGGAGTTGGAGCGGTCAAAAATTTTGAAAACGATTTGAATTAGACCCGGGCCATATTGTTTTGGTATGGTCTACATGCAGATGAATCGATTCTAATCAACTCACTCATTTTAACACTCTTATCTTAATACACAAATTTATAATCGATTACTTGAGCCTCTTAAATACAATCTCATGTTAAGAGCATCTACAATGGCCTAGTATATTTAAAGAGCATATTTAGTATTTTAAAGAACATCTATAAATTTAAATAGCACATTTTTTTAAACATTCTAGTAGCATCTTTATCTCCATCTTTCTTCATTTTAAATTTCTGTTTGGTATAGATTATAAAGCCCATGGTTTATGGTTTATTTATTACTTTTTGGTCAAAAATGTCATCTTATACACACAAAATTTTGGTCGAATAAACTGCTTTTGGTCAAATAAACTCTTTTGGTCAAATAAACCAGGGTTTATATCTATCTATCTTAAACTGAAAACTTCTTCTTCAATAAGCATTTAATATTTTTCCCTATTTTTTCTTTCATAAACTTCCCTCCCAATTATTTTATTATTTCCCTCTACTTTTCTTCATATATTCAACAACTCTGGCATTTCATTTACACGTCAATTTCACACAATATACTGTAGAAATAGAAAAATATATGTGCAGCATATATATAGATCACAAATCGCTGGATACATGAATGAATATGAAAGTAGCCGTTTAATTCTACATTGGTATTTGTATATAATATTTAATTAAAACCAATATATCTTGAAAATTGAAATTGTGTGAAAGCATTTAATAATGGAGAGTGGGTTTGGTTCTCCACATTTAGAGACCAAACCCACCCACTATCTAAATTAAAAGTTAAAATAGAGAGTCCGTTGAAGTAGAATTTTAAAAATTGACTCTTTAAATTAAAGAGCATCTTATGTTTAAAGAGTTTGTTGGAGTTGTTAATGTATTTTTAATTGTTTCACATCCAATGCATATAGTCTCATATCTTAGATTTTACATAGTTGATTGCACGGTCGCAACTTATTTAATATAATTTTTTATTTATAATTGTCACGTATTTTATATTTATAACGTAACATTATTTCCATATTTCATTATATACGATATTTTTACTCTAAGAACTCGCTACTTCAACTTATACGACATCTCTAATTTATGAAATGAGTGAGCATAAAAGGATTTCTCGCATTATCGCCAACTATCCATAACCATGATCAATAGTAGTAGTTTATAGTAATAATTAAGTCAAAAACCCAAGGTTACGTTTAGATGCTAATCAAAATTCAGAGTAGTAATGAAATTCAAAATTAATTAGTCGTGGCACCCTATATTTCTGACACGTATCTATCGTGGATGCCAGATAAGTCATGGCGTTACGGAAATGAAAATCGGATATTAAATAACTTCACCAAACTGTAATAACTCCACCGCACCACAACCCTCTCTCTCTCTCTCTCTCTCTCTCTCTCTCTCTCTCTCTCTCACACACACACACACAAGAAAGAAGAAAATTTCACAGGATGTTACCCACTTAGAGGGTTTATTTTATATTGGTCACCCAAGTTTAGTTTGTTTTAATTTGATCACTCAATTTACAATTTTAATTTCTCTTCGTTTGTAACCATGACCTGAATCAATGGTGAGTCGTTGGCTAACAAAATGCATGATTCGACACTTGTTTTCTTCTAACTTACAATTTGTTTGCCTCAACTTAAATTATAATTTAAGCTGATCAAATCGATCAAATATACTTTTTATCTATATATTTCGTAGACCCACAATTTATCATTCACGCATTTTGTAGAACCCACAATTTATAAATACTTAAAAAATAATTTCAGTACAACCAAACATGCACTTAGTAGTCAATCTACCAAATAAATTAAAAAGAGATCGCACAATATAAATTTAAGGGTCTTAAATTCCCTCATTTGAGTTTTTTAGTTATTGGCAATTACGGTTACAAATGAAATGATCAAACTGAAATAAAAATATAAGTTGAGTGATCGACACGAAACAAATTGAAACTGAGTGACCCACGTGAACAGACCCGTAACCTGATTGATCTCAAATGAAATTTTCCCCAAAAGAAAGTAAAATAGAGGTTGGCGAACACGTTTCTTCGAGTCCGAACAAAGCCATAAAATCATATTCATTTGCCTATAAAACGCGCCAACTATCCCTCAAAAATCTCGTGAACACACAGAAAGCAAGCATACTTGAAGAGAACAAATTTCAATCCGTTTGAATTCTTGAATTCTGATAATCATAACAACCATTTTTTAGTCAGTGCTAAAAGATGGTGATGATTAATCAGTATATTTTGGGTTGCTTTCTTGCTTCTTTATTTGGGTTTGTTTTGTTGGACAACTTGATAGGAAAGTTAAAGAAGAACAAAGGTTCAAAGATCATGCGTAAAGATCAATGCATTAAGACCTCCGATGACGGATTTCAACGGAAGGCGGTCGACGACGGAAGTACGGACGTAATTATTGTCGGTGCTGGCGTTGCTGGGGCTGCTTTGGCCTATACACTTGGAAAAGTAAGGAAATGAATCCTGATTTCGTGCATTCTTATCTCTATTTTTTAGCCCGTCATATGTGCATGATTGCATGTTTTAAGAACAATTTCTGGTTGCTGAAGAAGGCTATTTTAATTTATTAATTCTCTTTGATTTCTAGGATTTGTGTATATTGAAACATTATTTAGTGTTTCTATGGATAAAAAGAAATTTTTGAAGATATAAAGTGGTTTGAATGGATTCGTATCGAAAATTATTGAAAAGTTTTATTTTCTGTGAATTAGTAAAATAAATGGATTCCTTAACTACTACCTTTTACTTTCATTTTCCTGCATTTTCTCATCCAAAAATGCAATTAAATCCTTCTATAAATGTTATTTTTTCTATTAGTTGTAAATATCTACTTAGACAGTAATTATATTGTTGAGTTCTTGAATTGCCATAAATCCTGTTGTTGCTAGCTTTAGGCTCTAAGTATTTTGTGCCTTCAAGTCTTCTGGTTAAGATCCCTCTATTTTAAGCAAGCCAAAAGTTGATTTGCTTGCAAAGTTGCAAGTGTTCATCAACTAAAGCGTGGAAGATTCATGTAACTGAAAAGGCTCCTTGATATGATTTTGTAGATAGTACAAACCATCGTTATTTATTAAAACTTTTTACTATGGCTCGAACCGTCAAGGAAAATTTCCATGACACTTGATTCCACAATGGTTTTAGGGAAGCCTAATTGTGGGGTGTGCACTTTCAGCGTGTTAAACCACTTCATCTAACAACTTAAGCTATTAGAGAGGTAACATATTTGTTTATTTAAATTTGATCTTCAACATGCCTCCTCAAGTGCACGCTAGATTCAGATTCATTTAAAAGCATGTAATATACACAATTTTCATAAATAGGTGACGGCGAATTGAACTCAGATTTTTTCCGGCTGTAATACAATGTTAAACTCTACCTCTTGTATCAACTTGATACTATGTTGAACCACCTTGTCTAAAAGCTTAATTATTTAAATTTGGTCTGTAACAAGCAACCTTATAACAACTTGCTGCTAACTGTAGGAGGGACGACGAGTTCATGTTATCGAAAGAGATTTAACCGAGCCAGATCGGATTGTTGGTGAACTTCTACAGCCTGGAGGCTATTTGAAATTAATTGAGTTAGGTCTTGAAGGTAGGTGATGCAGTTGACAACATCAGCGCGTTGAATTATAGGGCTCTCTCTGTCCATTCAAGATGTTGACATAAAATTATTTCTTGCATGTGATTGCAGATTGTTTGCAAGATATTGATGCTCAACGAGTGTTTGGATATGCCCTTTACTTGGATGGTAAAGACACTAAGCTGTCTTATCCACTGGAGAAATTCAATTCAGATGTCTCAGGAAGAAGTTTTCATAATGGCCGTTTTATACAAAGGATGAGAGAAAAGGCTTCAACCCTTCCAAAGTATAATTTCTCTACTTTGAAATAGTTCTTCTATTCACACATTACTGAAATTACATAGTTCAAGTGTTTCTTTAAATTACTTGAAATTTGACTTTATGGGGTTGGTACACTTGACCATTGTATCAGATTGTTGTACTTTTATGACTTTATTTTTGCATGCAAAAAAAAAATCAATACCGTAAACTTTTTTCACTTTCACTCTTTCAAGCATAAATGCATGTTTGAGAGTGCTTATAAGCACTTATAGCTGGTCAAACATCAATTTTATTCAATAGGACCCACTATTTATAATCTACAAAAAAAACTTTACCAAACAAGCACTTACTTAGTGAATGACAAAAAGACTCATTAGTTAAATTAATCCGATAATCCTTATAATTTCAAATTTTTGTTTTCCGAAGAAAATTCAAAATTTTGTACTAATTGTCATCTATACTCTTTTCTGGTTTAGTGTAAGACTGGAACAAGGAACGGTAACATCCTTGCTTGAAGAAGAAGGGACAATCAAAGGAGTGCAATACAAGACTAAGAATGGCAAAGAAATGACTGCAAGTGCTCCTCTCACCATTGTATGCGATGGCTGTTTCTCAAACTTGAGACGCTCTCTTTGTACTTCGAAGGTGAATACTATGCCTTATTACTCTTTAGTAACTATTACTATTTAGAGCATGTTTAGTATGCAGTATTGGACATTAAAAATAAACGAAGTTTTTTCTATTGTTAATCATATATAGGTTTTTTTATCCTTTAAAGTTCCTTAGTTTTCTCTAAAGCTTAAATTTCCATGTACCATGTAGCTTAAATTTTTCTCTGAAGCTTAAATTTCTATTAGCTTAAATTTCCTTTAAAGTTCCTTAGTTTTCTCTGAAGCTTAAATTTCCATGTACCATGCATGTTTTATTGGATTTATGCACTTCTCATGTATCCATTCTTCTTTCTTCTATACTTTTATAAGCAAAAGTCTATGTTAAATGTAGGTGGACGTCCCCTCGTATTTTGTTGGTTTGGTCCTGGAAAATTGTGACCTTCCATTTGCAAATCATGGTCATGTTGTTCTTGCGGACCCTTCGCCTATCTTATTTTATCCTATCAGCAGCACTGAAGTTCGTTGCTTAGTTGATGTCCCGGGACAAAAAGTGCCTTCCATTGCTAATGGTGAAATGGCCACATATTTGAAGACAGTGGTGGCTCCTCAGGTACTTTTAATTTACTCCTTGAAGGACTAATCTTTCTTCTGCTTATTTTAATTTCGTTACTTATGTTGCTTATATTGCTCATTTTCTGGCTGAACAATAAATCTGTGTTTCAGATTCCTTCTCAGCTGTATGATGCATTTATAGCAGCAATTAACAAAGGAAACATAAAAACAATGCCAAACAGAAGTATGCCAGCAAATCCTCATCCCACTCCGGGTGCCCTTCTAATGGGAGATGCATTCAACATGCGACATCCTTTAACCGGGGGAGGAATGACTGTGGCTCTATCAGATATTGTTGTTCTCCGAGATCGTCTTCGACCAATACATGATCTAAATGATGCTGCTACCCTGACCAAGTATCTTGAATCGTTCTATACCCTTAGAAAGGTGAGTTATAGGTTGAACATTTCCGTTCTTTTAAATATCCTATTAAGACATTGATGAAGGCATTTGTCTTAAATTTAAGATTTTGGGGCTTTTAACTTATGAATTTGAATTTATTTTTTTGGTAGCCTGTAGCATCTACTATAAATACATTGGCAGGTGCACTTTACAAAGTATTTTGTGCATCACCTGATGAGGCAAGGAAAGAAATGCGCGATGCATGTTTTGATTACTTGAAACTTGGAGGCGTTTGTTCTAATGGTCCTGTGTCTTTACTTGCTGGTCTGAATCCGCGTCCTTTGAGCCTTGTGCTCCATTTCTTTGGTGTGGCTGTCTATGGCGTTGGCCGCTTATTTCTTCCATTTCCTACGCCAAAACGGATTTGGATAGGGGCTAGATTGCTTTTGGTGAGTGTCTTTGACCACGTGACTATTAAATAACATAATACTAAAATTTTCTTCTATTCTTCTGTTAATTATTGGTTAGTTTAGTAGGATGGACTTGGAAGAATTTTTTTTAATATCATATTTACTGTCTAGTCTAGTCCAATATATGTTTATCACGTGCATAACTGACTACGTATTTTCTCTTTACAGTGCGCGTCTGGAATCATTTTTCCTATTATGAATGCCGAGGGATTAAGACAAATGTTCTTCCCTGCTACCATTCCAGCCTACTACAGATCTCCCCCAGTTAATTAACTGAGGCATTAAAGTGTGTTCTTCTTTAGTTGTTTCTTTTTGTGGATTACTGTGTGCTTTCCCCAAAATGTAAGTCAATAGATGGTCACCATTAGCATGAGAGAGAATACTGTAAAGCATTTTTTATAGATACGCAATTCTGGAAATAAATTGTTATCTCATCTTGTAAGATATGGCATTTGATACTGTCATAAAACAATTTATTATCTATTGCATCTTCTTCTCTGAATTTCTTGATTATTTTGTTATGCTACATATGATGATGTGCTCTAAGATATAGCAAAATTACTCGGGCAGTTTAACTTGTTTATTTTTTTGGGTAAATTGCTTAGTGTTCTGTCTTTGACTTCATTTTGCACTTATATTCTCGATGTTATTTAATTAACTTCACATCAATTACTCAACTTTTTATATGATTAGCGGTAAATACCACATTGTCAGCATATAATTAGCGATCAATGTCCCCGTGCGAGGTCATTGGTCTGCTAATTATATAAAAATATTGGAGTGATGGATGCCAAGATTTAATCTTGAGGAGTGCAAAGTGCAAATAAAATCAAAAGTTGGAGACACTAGATGCAATTTATCCTTATTTTTTCACTCGAGGCTTATGTTTATGATTGACTCGTAGATCGCCAGCGGCGAAGATTGCAACAAAAGCACGGGATACTATCTGAATATTTTTTTGTCACTCCATTTTGTTTGTTGACATGTCTACTGGTCCCTACTTTTGTAATTATTTTTGTCGAAATTGTATCACTCTTAAGAACGGTAGCCTCTTTTCATCATAATTATCAAGTATAAGTGATAAGTATAATTTTGTACTTATCTGAGTTCACAAAAAGGGACAATTGTGAGTACTCTTACTTGATTTCAGTTTAATTGCATGTTGTTTTCTTATTAATTTGGAAATAATCAAATTCAAAGGTCAGGCTAACGAAAAGAGAACAAATAGAAGAAAAGGGACTCAAACGCTAAGAAAAGATACTACGAGAACTTAGCATGCAAATATAAAATGAAGTAAACCAGATCATGACCAAGTTAACCATGCGATCGCATGGTTAACCATTCCTGATCGCAAGTCCCCAAGATTTTCAAAGACAACATTAACCACTGAACCATGCGATCGCAGGTGAGACACCATCGATCGATCGCAAGGCTTTACGCGCGGAATTTAGGCGGTTTCCTATTAGAACCGGAAACTCTCTGAAGTCCATATTGATTCACCTACCTAAATCACATCTTGGAAGAGTTGGAGAACATTATAAAAGGTAGATAATAGCCATAACAAAGGGAGGGGAATTTTGGGAACAAGATACAAGAGGAGAATCGAAGATCAAGGCACGGGATTGAAGATTCTTCAGCCAGAGTCACGGGTTGTATTTATTTCTTCTTCTTTTTTCTTTCGTCGGATCATGGCGAAGTCAATTATGTCATAATTGACGAAATCATGTCCGACTAATTACTTTTTCTAGGATGAGCGATGAAACCTCATGGTTTTTAATTAATTAAAGTTTTTCCGTTTTAGTAATTAATTGCTTTTGGGTTGATTATTCTTGATGCGCTTTTTCTATTATTTTAATGCACGATCACCATTAGAATATATTGTGATTTATATTGAAGTCAAGAGATTCAATATAGATTAAGCACGTGGTATTGAATAACATAGGGTCCAATAATAGATAGAAATTATTATTATGCTTTATGAAATCCATTTAGGTGTTCTTAAGATTTTAATGCATGTGTTTATGTTCGAAGCTTAATTAGAGATAATTAGGTTCGTACAACATATAGAATTGATTAACCATCGAGAGAGACTTTTGATTATTTTAGGAATGCCGATTTTCAATATATGGTAATTATAAGCTAAAACGGTTAAGCGGATATTTGATTAAGGAAAGTGTTGGTGGATTCGCAAATCCTAGTGTTAGTAGATCTTGAATTCGTTCTCACTATTTTTAAAGTTAATTGTTTGATAATTTAGTTTTAATTAAAATAGTATAGAATCACAAAAATCAAATTGAATCTGTGTTTATTCATATTGTTAGAATTTAGGTTATAAATTAATAGGTTAAATTGATATCTAGTTTTCGTGGGTTCGACACTTCATTCATCACTTTATTACTTGTAAATTATCCGTCCACTTGCGGGATTTAAATCGCACAACAAGTTTTTGGCAGCTCTGGTTTCCTTCATTTTATATTTGCATGCTAATCCCTGTAGTATCTTTTCTTAGCAGTTTGAGTCTCTTTTCTTCTATTTGCTCTCTTTTTTCGTCACCGGCCTTTGAATTTGATTATTTCCTAAATTAATAAGAAAACAACATGCAATTAAACTGAAATCAAGTAAGAGTACTCATAATCGTCCCTTTTTGTGAGCTCAAATAAGTACAAAATTGTATTTGTCAAATACCCCCAAACTTGAACTTTTATTCGTCCTCAAATAAACTAGCTAAAAATAATCATGCATTTAATAAAATAAGCAGTAACATAATTCACAATACAAATAGCTTGCCGTTCTTACTTCAACTTTTGCAAAAAGAAAAACTTATAATTCATTACGAGTGTTCAGGTAATACAATTGCAAAAGTGATTCTACTTAAACCATACTTTATATGTGTGTGAGAATAGTTAATCTGATCAACTTAATTTCTATAGTGGTGATAGCCCAACCACTTGGTCAACTTTTCATTTCCCTCTCGTAAGGTACACTTCCTCCCAAAATAATTTTCTCTTTCAATTCTCGAGATTATGGTTCAAAGATTACAGTTCACTCATTATTTTCTTGTTCGAGGCTGGTTGAGAAAAAACTAATAATCGTGACAACCTAGGTATATGAAGATTCTCTAATTTATGAGCACTTTCGACCAGAAAGTTTCCACTAAGTAAGTCAAACACATTAGTCATCTAATCTCCAAATTTACTTTGCAAAGGATTTTTCACTGGACAGAATTAAAAATTAAATTTATATTAAATTTATATATATGTATTTTTTTTTTTATAGATCTTATGTGCAAAACTCAATCCATTAAGCTTTCTAAGTGACTCATGTAACGAGCTTGAGGTCGATGACTCCCAGGTCTTTCGATCTTAGGGCATCGAGTTTTGAGAAACCTCTATGAGCCTTTTCACTCAAGTCAAATAGGCTACGAAAAGAGTTATAAGATATTAATAAGATGCAAAACTCAATCCATTAAGCTTTCTAATTGACTCATGTAACGAGCTTGATGTCGATGACTCCCGGATCTTTCGAACCTTAGGGCATCGAGTTTTTAGAAACCCCTACGGACCTTTTCACTTAAGGCAATTAGGCTACGAAAAGAGTTAAGCAATAATAATAATAATTTTTATTCCTTGCGTACAATAAGTTCATGCGTGAGGATTAGATTCCTAACATTCGGTCATTGCTTAGTTTCCTCTAACTGGTCTAAAGTGCTCCACGCAAATTTTCAACATACATGGAATCAATCATAACTTAGATAGCCACTATCACAGTTTAATTACCACACTTTCTTACTATATTGGTTATTTGTTCAATATCTGGATGATTTTAGGTTTAAACAGAGTATCCTATTATTTTCAACTTAAGTGCACCAATACAGCTAAAAATCATTTTAACTGACCGACACAACACAATATCAAACCTGGTCAAATAGTCTCACATTTAACCAATAGTAATAATTTGTTCACAAGTCATGGATTAAAGCGAAATAATTAAATAAAAAGTTGCATCATTAGCCGGCAAGACTATTCATATCACATAAATATGCAAACAAACAAATAAATATAATTTTTTTTAAAACAAAAATAAATTAAAAATCAAATATCAATTATCAATTATCGAATCAGGCAAATTTTTCATTTTAGTCCATTACCCTCAAACTTGAAAGAAACATTGTCCCCAATGTAAAATTTAAAATCAAAAGATTAGAGACTTCCTTGAGATAGATCTGATGGTGCTGGGAGAAAAAGTGTGATAAGATCAACTCGATGAGAAATCTTTGTTTGAATGTCATACAGCCAGCTTGCAGGTTGTAACCCTAAAAAGAAAAGAAAAAAAGAACTTATTAAATTTATTTATTATTTTTTTTAAAGAAAAACAAAATTCAATTTTTTTTTAAATATAAATTTAAAATAATTGAACAACGTGATTATGCAGGATGACGATGATTGTAACCACAAAACCTAAGAATTAAAAGCTTACTTTAAATTTTAAAAACCTAAAACGTGCAAATTGTCAATTGAAATCCTAAAATTGAAATAATACGAAATTTAAATAAATAAAAGGGTAGAAAAATGGGTTGCCTCCCATTGAGCGCTTCTTTAAAGTCATTAGCTTGACTATGTCGTGATGGTCGCTCAAGACATTTTGAATAGATCTTTGGAGGCCTTGCTTTTCTTGCTTTGATCGACTTTGGAACTATTTTTGTTTACCTTCCAGAGCTTGATTTTTTCCTTATCTTATTGATATAATTTTGTTTTGCCACCATGCTCGAATTCAACTAAGAAAATTTTAGCCTCCTCATCGACTTTGGTTACGTAAGACGGATGGAATTCCTCTTTCTGCACATACTCTTCTTCTCTAAGTGGTACATCTTGATGTTGGATAACAACTTTATCATCTAAACTCCCCGCCTTATACGGTCAATGGCATCAATCTCGAAGCAGAATCTTGAGAACTTGGAAATTTAATTGCTTTAAACACATTGAATGTAACGTGCTCATCATTCACTCTCGTTATAAGTTCTCCTTTTGAGCGTCAATTCTTCGCTGACCAAGAGCCAAGAAAGGTCGACCAAAATGAGTGGTACATCCCCTGTCTTCACACATATCCGAATAATAAAATCGCCAGGGAATATGAACTTGCCCACATTCACCAATATGTCTTCAACTATTCTCCTTAGGCGTTTGATTGTTCTATCTCGCTATGATATTCTATGTTGTTGGCTTTGCTTCTCCTAAACCGAGTTGCTTAAAAATAGAATAAGACATTAGATTCACACTAGCACCCAAATCACATAAAGCTCTATCAAAAATAAACTACCAATAGTGCAAGGAATATTAAAACTCCTAGATCTTTTAATTTCGTGTAGCTTGTTTTACAATATGGCATCGCATTCTTGATGGCGCGATTGTTTCATGCTCCTCCAACTTTCTTTTGTTTGAAAGAATGTCCTTCATGAATTTAGCATAGCTAGGCATTTGAGCTAATGCATCGGCGAAAGGTATATTGATGTGTAGCTTTTTAAATACATCCAAGAATTTTTTGAATTGCTGGTCTAGCTTATGTTGTCGTAGTCTTTGAGGAAATGGAATTGGAAGGACGTAAGCCGATGGTGGAATATAAGCCGGTGGAGAGTTCCAGTTTTCTTGTGCAACTTTTGCATCTGTTTTGTTTTCTCTCTCTTTGTTGGACACAGTTTCCTTTTCTACACCTGGTCTAGTCACATGAATCTCTGGCACCAAATCCGCTTCGTGGTGATTGCATTGACTTGCTCTTTTGGGTTGACCTCTCAGTATTGCTTGGCCATGTGCACAGGTTGTCGCTTCGGTCAACAGCTTAGCCAACCGCCTAATCGATTTTTCATATTCTTTATCGAGACATCATCCTTTTTTGCATTTCCTTTAGCGCATAATCTATACGTTACGATAATTTAGCAACTGTCTCTTCTAAACCTCATTCTCTTTCCCGGTGTCTTCCACGATTTGGTGGATTTTGAATATTTTGGTTATTGCCATAGAAAAAGTTTGGATGATTTCTCCATCCCGGATTGTAAGTCTGTGAGTATGGATTATTCTCATTGTTCTTTGAAAGTTACGAGCATATGCACTTTTCGGTGATGGCATATCAACTTTTGTTAAATGGCACTTTGAAGATTGATGGTTTGTCCCGCATGTTACACATATTGGTAGAGACATCTGAACCATATTGGCTGAGTGAGAATATTTCATTGTTTCCATCTGCTTTGCCAATGCATCAATTTTTGCCAGTACAAGTGAATTAGTGTTCATTTCGTGTATCCCTGCTGCTTTCTTTTGTACCACTCTGTCTGGCCATATAACAAACTGTTCACTCATTGTTTCATACAAGTCATGGAGGTCACCGACAGACCTATTTTGGATAGAGCCACCTGCTGCAGAATCAACTGAAGAACGACTGCTAGGAACTAAACCAGAGTAGAAGAAGTGATTCTGAGCTGCTAAAGGAAAACCGTGACTTGGACATTTACTGAGCAGTTGCTTGAATCTTTCCCATGCCTCGTGAAAATTTTCCAACTCAGATTGTTGGAAATTAGAAATTTCATACTTGAATCTGCTCACTCTGGTGGAGGGAAATATTTTAGTGTAAATTTTAGATCAGATCTGCCCAAGTAGTGATGCTTCTAGGCGGGAGAGAATATAACCATTCTCTAGCTTTATCCTTCGATGTGTGTTGAAATAGCCTCATCTTAAGTGCCTCTTCATTAACACCTTGGTATTTGAAATTACCACGAAATTCGTCGAGCGAGAAATATGGTAATGAGGATTTTCATCTGTCATCCCATAGAACGGAAGATTGTTTGAGAACAAATTCATCACATCGACATCAACTGGAAGTTATCATGTCCATAAAGGCGGATAGACTATCTTTGGACCGATTCTCAACAATCGGTGGCATCATATACTCACCCCATAAGAATATCTCGTTCACTGACTTCAACTGGTCGAGCTATTGGTGCATGATTATTTCTCACACCTACAGGTAATTGATCATGTACTTGGCGGTCTGCCATAGTGTCTTTTTTTGTCTTTTATTTTCTTGTTTTTCACGTTGTCGTCGGTGAAAGCTCCGTTCAATTTCTGGATCTAAATCAAATAGATCAAGATCCTTTGTACGGCGCATACACACTTAACACCTGAAAATTTAGAAAACAAATAAAATTCAAAGATATCACAAAGAATTGAAAATATTTTTTTTTTTTTCTTTTTAGGGTTACAACTCGCAGTCGGTGGATACATTCAAACAAAGATTTGCCGACCAACTTTGTCTGATTTCTCCTTGATTGATCTTATCACACCTTTTCTCCGGCACCATCGGATCTATCTCGTGGAAGTCTCTAATCTTTTGATTTTAAATTTTATATTGGGACATTGTTTCTTTCAAATTTGGGGGTAATGGACTAAAATGAAAAATTTTCCTGATTCGATAATTGATAATTGATATTTGATTTTTAATTTATTTTTGTTTAAAAATTTTTTATATTTATTTGTTTGCATATTTATGTGATATGAATAGTCTTGTCGGCTAATGATGTAACTTTTATTTAATTATTTCGCTTTAATCCATGACTTGTGAACAAATTATTATTATTGGTTAAATGTGAGACTATTTGACCAGGTTTGATATTGTGTTGTGTCGGCCATTTAAAATGATTTTTAGCTATGTTGGTGCACTTAAGTTAAAAATAATAGGATACCCTGTTTAAACCTAAAAATCATCTGTATCTCGAACAAATAACCAATATAGCGAGAAAGTGTGGTAATTAAACCGTGATAGTCGCTATCTAGATTATGATTGATTCCATGTATGTTGAAAATTTGTGTGGAGTACTTTAGACCAGTTAGAGGAAACTAAGTAATGACCGAATGTTAGGAATCTAATCCTCACGCATGAACTTATTGTACGCAAGGAACAAAAATTATTATTATTATTGCTTAACTCTTTTCGTAGCCTAATTACCTTGACCGATGCAGTTTTTCTATTATTTTAATGCATGATCACCATTAGAATATATTGTGATTTATATTGAAGTCGAGAGATTCAATATAGATTAAGCACGTGATATTGAATAACATAGGGTCCAATAATAGATAGAAATTACTATTATGCTTTATGAAATCCATTTAGGTGTTCTTGAGATTTTAATGCATGTGTTTATGTTGAAGCTTAATTAGAGATAATTAGGTTCGCATAACATATAGAATTGATTGACCATCGAGAGAGGCTTTTGATTATTTTAGAACATGATTTTCAATCTATGGTAATTATAAGCTAAAAGCGGTTAAACGGATATTTGATTAAGGAAAGTGTTGGTGGATTCGCAAATCCTAGTGTTAGTAGATCTTGAATTGTTCTCACTATTTTTAAAATTAATTGTTTGATAATTAGTTTTAATTAAAATAATATAAATTACAAAAATCAAATTGAATCTGTGTTTATTCATATTGTTAGAATTTAGGTTATAAATTAATAGGTTAAATTGATATCTAGTCCTCGTAGGTTCCACACTTCATTCATCACTTTATTACTTGTAAACGATCCGTCCATTTGCGGGATTTAAATCGCACAACAATAAGACTTTTCGATATATTTTTTAATCTTTGTTGTTATGGAAAAATGGCTAATTTCTATTTGCAATTTCTATGCTTGCTTGCTTTAGCTTAGCTACGTTCCATTAGAAGGGGAAAAAATAAAGGAAATCAATTTAAATAAATAAATGAGTGATAATTAGTCGCGTGAACAAGTATGAAAGTAATAATAAAATTTGGTACAAATTCCAAAATTTAAAGAGAATGAACTTTTTTACTTAACTAAACATAATAATTAATAAATGTCCAATTTTTTATATGGATTGCAGAAAATTAACTAAACATAATAATTAATAAATGGTGAATACCCAATTAACTAAACCTAGTGAATGGACTATCTTCAGCCTTCAAGATAGTGAATTGACTAAATTCTAAATTAGTTTATCATATATTTACAAAAAAACAAACATCTCTCGATTCTCTCCGTTGGGAGTCTCTGGACCAAACACTCGAGAAATAAAAGTAAAAGATAGGTACTTTTTGAAAAACTCAACCCAGCATTGTACACACCAAAATCTGAATCTACACACATATATACACACGTGAGATCGATACACACTCAAAGATAAGGAATCGGAGAAGAAGAAGAAATTCAGACTCAAACTTAAGAATTCAATGAACCAAACCCAGAAGAATGAGTTGTGCAGTGGTTCTAGTTTTTGGAACCCAGTTTCATTTCTACTCAAAACCCAATAAACAGTCAGATCACTATAGCTGTCCGTCGGAGGTGAGATCGTGAGAGTCATCGTCAACTTCAATGGCTTCCAGTCTTCCACGTTCTTTTCGACAACTCCAAGTTTGGACTCCAGCGTCTGCCCTCTTGTATTTCTTTCCTTTTTGCCCATTTTATCAAAAAAAAAAAAAAAAAATTCACTTAGGCCCATTTATTTATTTTTGGGCCTCCAAAAGTCCAATGCACGCATTTCTGAACCGGGCAATAAGGTCACCCATAACACGGCATTTCAATTGGAATTTGGTTATTCACCATGTATGAGAATCTCGCTAAACAAGTAGAAGTTATGTCTTGGTCCCTAGTGGGAATCGAATCTCTTTAGAAAGAAAATCTTTTGTCTCATGGTAGTCTTTTCCAGTCCACTTACGAAATTTTCGTTATTGGATTAGTCATACATTTCACATGTTTCTAGCGATTCACACAAGTTTTCTCGAAATTTCTTGTTCATATCTTTCATCAAGAGGCGCTATTCGATAATGTCTGTCTAGTAGACCATTTCTATTGCAATAAGGTGGACTTTACTGATACTGAGAATGGACCAACTATTAAATCTTGGATGGAAAATTTAGGTGTGCAACGAGCAGAGAGTCATGATAAGAGTCCCGATCTCGAAAAAGACGCAGCATTATGAGCTAATATTATTTTCATTTATAATCAATCTTTCAATTCTTTATTTGAAAAACAACATTTTTACACGGATTCATCATTTTCATTAAAATCAATATTTTACAATTTATCTTCTTTTATAATTTTTTAAAAAATGCATTATTTTCATTTAAAATCAATATTTCTATTATTTTTATTTCTAAACAACATTTTTACATGGTAACATACGGATAACACATATATTACCATACATTACATCCTTATTTTCATTAAAATGAATATTTGAAAATCTATCTCCTTTTATAATTCTTTTAAAAATATATTAATTTTATTTAAAATTAATATTTCAATTATTCAATTGAAAACAACATTTTTTATGCTGGTAATATATGTGTGTTAGGTCAAGAAAGTTATGAAATATTTTGATTTATCTATTTTTTTCCCTATAAAATCAAATGGATTTACCTAGGCCAATACATTATCTTTTTTAGTCTTTCTAGGATCGGATTTTATATTAGGAAGTCTAGAAGTAGTATTACTTTCCAATCTAATTTATTCAACCTTTTCATTGTTACCATACGATGGTTAATAATTTTAATTAAAATTAATATTTTACAATTTATCCCATTTAATAATTTTTTTAAGATACATTATTTTCATTTTAAATTAACATTTCAATTTTTCATTTAAAAACAACATTTTTACACGGGTAACAAATATACTCCCTCATTTTCATTAAATCAATATTTGACAATTTATCTCATTTTATAATTTTTTTTAAATATATATATTTTTCATTTAAAATCAATATTTTAATTTTGTATTTGAACACAACATTTTTACACGAGTAACATACGGTTGTTAGTTCATTAATTTCATTAAAATCAATATTTTACAATCTATCTCTTCTTATAGATTTTTTAAAAAAGACATTATTTTCTTTAAAATTCAATTTTTCAATTTTTTTCATTTGAAAACAACATTTTTTACACGGGTAACATATGTGTTACGATAAGTTATTTCCGCGTTTTCATTAAAATCTATATTTTACAAATTATCTTATTTTTATAGTTTTTAAGAAAATATATTATTTAATTTCAAATTAATATTTTCATTGTTTTCATTTGAAAATAATATTTATTAATAATTATTTTACAATTGATCTCTTTTTATAAATTTTAAAAAATAAATTATTTTCATTTAAATCAATATTTAAATTTTTTTCATTTCAAAACAATATTTTTACACTGTGATATCATATGTGTTAGTATATGCTATTTTCCTGTCATCATTAAACCTATATTTATAATTTATTTCCTTTGATAATTTTTAAAAATATATTATTTTCATTTATAATAAATATTTCAATTTTTCATTTAAAAATAATTTTTTTACACGGGTAACATATGTGTTACAATATGCTACTTCATTATTTTTATTAAAATCAATATTTCTCAATTTATTTTCTTTGTAATTAAAATCAAATTTTTATTTAAAAACAACATTTTTACACGGTAACATATACTTAGTAACATATGGTTACTTTCTTATTTTCATTATCAATATTTTAAAATTTGCTTCATTTTGTAATTTTTTTAAAAATACTTTAATTTCATTTTAAATTAATATTTTAATTTTCAATTGAAAACAATATTTTTACACGGATGACATAGGTGTTACCATATGTTACTTTCTTATTTTCATTAAAATCAATATTTTGTAATTTATACTTTTTAAAAAAAATATATTATTTTCATCTAAAATCAATTTTTCAATTTTTTATTTGAAAACAATATTTTTACATGTGTAACATATTTACTTCCCCATTTTCATTAAGTCAATGTTTGACAATTTATCTCATTTTAAACTTTTTTTTAAAATTATATTTTTATTTAAAATTAATATTTCAATTTTGTATTTGAAAACAACATTTTTACACGAGGAACATAAATGTTACGTCATAATTTTTATTAAAACCAATATTTTAAAATTCTATCTCCCCTTATAAATTTTTAAAAACACATTATTTCCATTTAAAATCAATATTTCAATTTTTTTTATTTGAATACATTTTTCCACGAGTTGTGTTACCTTATGTTATTTTATCGTCTTCATTAAAACTAGTGTTGTACCTGTACGATATACGGGAGGTGTAATCACAAACAATAATTTCCATAATTATATGTGAATTATAATAAAATCAAACACCAAATCTTAATTAGCATTGTTAAAAAATCCATGTATACATTGACCAAAACGAATATAAGATTAATTAATTAATTAAATTAAATTAATTATGTATTTAAAATATAGATAATTAAATTAAAACGCATTGAAAAATTAATTTTTGCAATGATAGCAATACTTTGAAAATATGAATTTTGACTTATTTTTATTACATTGTGCATTGATTGTCTTCCATAATAATCTTGAATACAATATCTTAAATGTCATCTCTTAAATTTTAATTAGCATTGAAAATCTCATGCATATTTTGACCTAAATGAAGATAAGATTAATTAATTAAATTAAATTAAAATAATTAAGTATTTAAAATATGGATAATTAAATTAAAATGCATTAAAAAATTAATTTTTGCAATAATAAAAAAACTTTAAAAATATAGATTTTGACTTATTTTTCTTTCAATGTGGGGTTAATTTCAAGTGGTGGTTCTTTGAAATTTACTAAAAACTTCTTGCAAAATGTCATTTCATTGAAATTTTTCAATTAATTTGATGACATATCACTTGTAAATGTCCACGTAGCACATATTTGAATGACACGTGGTAAAATTATTGACACGTGGACTTTATCTACTAATTATAATAAATTTGAACTTGATGAATCATCTATAATATAAGAACCAAAATGAAAATACTTCAAAATAAAATTTATAATAAATACTTCAAAAATTGCATCTAAGGCCCTTCAACTTTTTACATCTTTAAATTTTGGTCTTCAAATTTTCTATTATTTTTTAGTTAAGTCCTTCAAAATTTGCATTTTAGATCATTCAATTGTTTACATCTTTACACTTTGGTCCCCAAATTTTCAATTATCTTTCATTTGAGTCCTCCAAAATTGCATCTTGTTTCCTTCAACTTTTACATCTGTACACTTTGGTCTTTAAATTTTTAATTATCTTTCGATTAAGCCCTCCAAAAATTGCATCTTAGGTCCTTCAACTTTATACATCTTCAAACTTTGGTCCCCTTAATCCTTGATTTTATTGGTGAAAATAAGTACAATTTTAGCGGTCAAAATTATGTTGTCGCATTTATCATATATAATATTAAATATGTGTGAAACCAATTAAAGAAAGCTGCTACACTTCGTTTTTTACAAGGAAAAAAAAAACACAGGCAATATGTGTGAAACCAATTAAAGAAAATAAAATTCTATGCAATATTTATGGTGGAACTTACCAAATCTGGAAAGAAAAATTGCGAGAAAATGTGTGTGTAAAATTTTTGACGATTATCCTATATATATAATTTATCTCATTTTTATAGTTTTTAAGAAATACATTTAAAATCAATATTTCAATTTTTCATTTGAAAATAACATTTTTACACGAATAACATATGTGTTACCTTATGTGTTACTATATGTTACTTCATCATTTTCATTAAAATTAATGTTTTACAATTTATCTCTTTTTATAAATTTTTTAAAATTAATTTTTTTATTTAAATCAATATTTTAACTTTTTATTTGAAAATAATATTTTTACATGGTAACATATGTGTCACCACATGTATTACTATATGTTATTTCCTCGTCTTCATTAAAATCTATATTTTACAAATTATCTATTTTTATAAATTTGAAAAAAAAAATCGTTATTTTAATTTGAAATCAATATTTTAATTTTTCCATTTGAAAACAATATATTTACATGGGTAACATATGTGTTACCATATGTTATTTCTTCGTCTTCATTAAAATCAATATTTTACAATTTATCTTATTTTTATAGTTTTTTAAGAAAATGCATAACTCGAAAAACACACAATTTTTTTTTTGTGGCTCGACAAGCACAAATTTTTTTTTTTTTTTTCTGTTTGGGTTGTTGTGCTTGTCGAGCACATAACAAATTGTTTTTATTCGTCCGTATTTTAGTTTAGTTTTTATTAATTTTTTTTTATTTGATGTTATAAGCAAATTGCACAAAATTTTTTTTTCATTTTTTTCATTTTTTTTCTTTGTTGAACGAATTTAACACTTTGCCCAAATATTATTTTTTTTTTTTGACGATTTCGACACAAACACATTTTGATTTGGAATTTTTTTATGTTTGTCGAAATGATAACATTTGATTTTTTAATGTTGTCGAGCAACTCGACAACATTTTAATTTTGATTGTTTTTTTGTCAAGCTGATAACATTTGATTTATTTTTGTTTTTGTTCTTTTTTATGTTTTTATTTTTTATGTTTGTCGAGTAACTCAACAACATTTTGATTTTGATTTTTTTTAATATTATCGAATTACTCGATAAGATTTGATTTTGATTTTTTTTAATATTATCGAATTACTCGATAAGATTTGATTTTGATTTTTAATGTTGTTGAGTTACTCGAACTCGACAACATTTCATTTTTTTTTTATTTTTGAAATGTTGCATTGTTTATTTTTATTTTTGAAATGTTGTCGAGTTATTTTATCTCAACAACAAATTTTTTTTTTTTAAATGTGTTGTGTGGGCTTTTATTCCATTTCTTATTAATTTTTTTTTTTTTTTGTAAATTGTACTTTTGGCCTCCAACCTTTTCAATTTATGATAAATTTATCCATAACTTTTTTTTAAATTATTACTTTATCTCGACAACAATTTTTTTTTTTTTTTAAATGTGTTGTGTGGACTTTTGTCCCATTTCTTATTAAATTTTTTTTTTTGTTATTTGTACTTTTGGTTCTCAACATTTTCAATTTATAATAAATTTATCCATAATTTTTTTTTTAGCATTGGCCATCCCTAGCCTTTGAATTTTGTTGTAAATCGCGTCTTTTTGATATCTTTTGACGATTTTGCTCTCCTCTATAAATAAACAAAAAAAAAAACTAAAAACAATAAAAAATAAAATAAAATTGTCAATAAAGTCCTACAACTTTTAAAAAGTATAAAATAACTTCATCTTCCTCAAAAATCACCCCCCGCCCCCCGGGCCCCTCTTTTCATTTTTCATTTTTTATTTTCAGCAAAATTACATTATTTAGATAAGTGAGAGACGACCAAATTATTGTGGTGTGTGCCAATCACAAATTTTTTTCTTTAATTTTTTTCCTTATTTGTTTTTCTTTTACACATTTTCATTCAATTTTTTACTAATCTTTTTTTAATCTTATAATATTACAGATTATTCTAAAAAAATACTATTATTTTTTCCTTAATTTTTTCTTTTACTATTCACATATTCGTCCAGTTTTTTCATTCAAATTTTCATCAATTTTTTTTATTTGATATTATAAGCAAATTGTACACAATTATTTTTATCTTATTTTCAATTTTTTTTTGTGGAGCAGGTTTGACACTTTCTCGGATACTATTTTTTTCGTCCAAAGAAATTTCGACACAAACACATTTTGAGAAGGAACATTTTTTTTATGTTTGTCGAGCTTATAAACATTTGATTTTTTTAATGTTGTCGAGCAACTCGACAATATTTTAATTTTGATTTTTTTTTGTCGAGCTGATAATATTTGATTTTATTTTTTAAATTTTTTTTTGTTCGAGTAACTCAACAATATTTTGATTTTGATTTTTTCTTTTTTAATGTTACTTGACAAGATTTGATTTTTGATTTTTTTTTTTTTTAAGTTGTCGAGTTACTTGATAAGATTTGATTTTGAATTTTTTTTAATGTTGTCGAATTGCTCGACAATATTTTTTTTTAATACTGTCGAGCAACTCGACAAGATTTAAATTTTTTTTATAATGTTGTCGAGCAATTCGACAATATTTAATTTTTTTTATAATGTTGTCGAGTTACTCTAACATAACAACATTTCTTTTTTTAAAAAAAAAACTCGACAGCATTTCAAATTTTTTTTTTTTTAATTGTTGACACATGTTGGACTTTGGCCATTTGTTTTTTTCCCCCTTTTGGTTAGCTTGTCGAGCAAAGCAAACCAAATTTAATTAATTTATTTTTTAAAATGTGTTGTGTTTTAACCCATTTCTTTTTTTTTTTTTTTGGTAATTTGTACTTTTGGTTCCTAATCTTTTCAATTTATAACAAATTTACCATAACCCTTTTTTTAAGCATTGGCCATCCCTAGCCTTTGAATTTTGTTGTAAATCACGTCCTTTTGACATATTTTGACGATTTTTCTCCCTTCTTTAAATAATTAAAAAAAAAAGCCTAAAAAAAATTGTAAATGAAGTCCTACAATTTTTAAAAAATACAAAATAACTTCATATTCTTCAAAAATCCACCCCACCCCACCCCATTTCATTTTTCATTTTTCATTTTCACCAGAATTATATTACTTATATAAGTGAGAGACGGCAAAAATTATTGTGGTGTGTGCCAATCACAAATTTTTTTTTCCTTTATTTTTTTCTTTATTTGTTTTTCTTTTACACTTTTTCTTTCAATTTTTACTAATATTTTATTTTATTTTATCTTATAATATTACATATTATTCTTAAAAAATGCTATTATTTTTTTCTTTAATTTTTTTCTTTTATTATTCACATATTCGTCCAAATTTTCATTCAATTTTTTCACCAATCTTTTATTTTTATTTTTTTTATTTGATGGTATAAGCAAATTGTACACAATTCTTTAATATTTGGCTTTTGGGTCATCAGTAAAAAAATTGAAAAACTTGGAGCCGAGTTTGAAGAATGATGGTTTGATCCTATTTAAATTTCAGAAGTGGTGCAATTGAATAATAATATAAAAACGGTCACTTTACCAACATCCAAATGTCGTTTACAAAACTTAGTTATTTAATTTTTTTTTTGTACGAGTTATTTAAATTTTTTTATAAGAATTATGTGTTTATTTGGTTCTGCTTTTCTTAATAGGATTTCAACATTTTACTTAATTAATTGTATTAAATGGTATGTTCAAAAATATATTTTTCATATTTATTATTTATGTATTATATATTTAATATTTTTATACATATATATTCAAGTAATGCATACTTGCAACGCACTTATCAAAAAACTAGTGTGTGTCATTATATATATATATATATATATATATATATATATATATATATATATATTAATTTGAAATCAATATTTTAATTTTTTATTTGACAACATTTTTACATAGGTAACATATGTGTGACAAAAAATACATTGCTTTAATTTAAAATTAATATTTCAATTTTTCATTTGACAACAAATTTTTTACCTATGTAACATATGTGTTATTATATGTGTTACAATATGTTACTTCATAAGTTAATTTCACCAACGGTCACTGAAGTTATCTTCAAATTACAAAATAGTCACTAAAGTTCAAAAGTTTCAGTGGTAGTCACTGAAGTTATAAATTATTTTACTAATGGTCACTCCATTAAATTTCTAATTTAAAATGGTGATGTGGCACGATGATGTGACATTTATTTATTGTATGGTAGTCAATGTACTTTATATAATATTCACTTTAGTCCTTATATTTCAATTATGTTCTTCAAAAATTACATCTTAGGTCTTTAATCTTTTATATTTTTACACTTTGGTCTCCAATTTTTTCAATTATCTTTCAGTTAAGTCCTCCGAAAATTGTATCTTAAGTCTTTCAACTTTTACATCTTTACACTTTGGTCCTCAATTTTTTAATTATCTTTCAGTTAAGTCCTCCAAAAATTGCATCATAGGTCCTTCAACTTTATACATCTTTAAACTTTGATCCCCCCAAATCTTTAATTTTTGTGGCCAAAATAAGTGATATTTTAGTAGTCAAAATAAGTGTATTTTTAATTAAATCATTGACTTTATACTCGAATTTTCACCTAAACGAATAAAATAAAATAATAAAATAATAAACTATTTAGTGGTCAAAATAAGTGTAAAATTTGTACTTATCACTTAGAGTTGACTACTAAAAGTAGACACTTTAGTGGTCAGACCTTATAATATTATTTTGTTCGTTTAGGTAAAAATTCGAGTGCAAATTCAAGAATTTAATTGAAATGACACTTATTTTGACTACACAAATTACATTTCTTTTGGCCACTAAAATCAAAGATTTTGGGGACCAAAGTTTGAAGATGTATAAAGTTGAAAGACCTAAGATGTAATTTTTTGATGACTTAACTGAAAGATAATTACAAATTTAGGGACCAAAGTGTAAAGATGTAAAAGATTATGGACCTAAGATGCAACATTTGAAGGACTTAATTGAAATATATGGACTAAAGTGAATATTATATAAAGTACATGGACTACCATATAATAAATAAATACCACATCATCATGCCACATCACTATTTTAAATTAGAAATTTAATGGAGTAATCATTAGTGAAAGAATTTCCAACTTCAGTGACTACCACTGAAACTTTTGAAATTCAATGATCATTTTATAATTGAAGGTAACTTCAGTGACCGTTGGTGAAGTTAACCTGTTACTTCATAGTTTTCATTAAAATCAATATTTTACAATTTGTAAAAAAATATATTATTTTTATTTAAAATTAATATTTCAATTTTTCTTTGGAAACAACAGTTACGCAAGGGTAAAAATCACAATACCTATAGGAAAATGCCCAAATAATGTAGAAATTGACAATTAAATGACCAATCTCAAATACATGTGGCCATATTTTGCGCTAACCTTCTCATATTGTCATCACGTGGAAATTGATAATTAATGGATCATGAAGTCATTAGTTGAGCCAAACATGCTTAAAGCCTTATTTATTAGTTCATTATCTTGGACACTAGAATTAAATTTAAGGGTAAATTCAAAGTCGATCACTGTTTTGGTATTTATGGACTCTAAAGTCATATGGTCAAAACTCAATTTAATTAAAGTCACATTTTAGAGTTAAAAGACCAACAAACCCTTACAATTGTAAAAAAACGCTAATTTAATGATTATGTTTTGTTGTGATACTGTTTTGTGTGATATTGTTTTATAATGATACTGTTTTGTATAATGTTATTTTATTTGTGATACTATTTTATTTAGATAATGTATATTGATATATTTATACCATACTTTTATCTTTTATACTGTTTTATTATGACAATGTTTAAACCTATGATCTTGTACTACTAATGGAGCATTTTAAGAACAATATCATTACTTCAACCATTAAAATATCTTGTACTTGGTTTTATATATGATATTGTTTTGTATATATAATGTGCTATGGCATCATGCTTTTATCTTTGATACTATTTTATTATGATAATGTTTCAACATATGATACTATTTTAATATATGATAATGTTATTAATTACAAACAGTATCAATGGTCTTATACTACTAATAGACTATTTTAAGAACAATATAATTACTTCAACTAGTAAAACATCTATGATACTGTTTTAATTTTTGATAATATTATTGAATGCAAACAGTATCAATGGTCTTGTACTACTAATTGAGCATTTTAGGAACAATATAATTAATCCAACTAGTAAAAAAGATCTATGTACTGTTTTATTTAAATAAAGTGATATGGTATACTGATACCACATTTTTATATTTGATACTACTTTATTATGATAATATTTCAACCTATGATACTGTTTTATTATGATAATATTTCAACCTATGATACTGTTATTTAATCTATGATACTGTCATTTTATTGAATTGTAGTTTGTGTATATGATACTGTTTTATTAAGATATTTTCATGTATGATACTAATAAATTAAGATACATTTATATGTGATACTGTTTTAGTATATATGATACTGTTTTGAAAAGAAAAATTAAAGATTGTCATTTTAAGCTAAAGAAACGACTTCAAACGGTTAAAATCCATCGTACGCAGTGGCAAAATGACTGGTCTTAACCAGCTTGTCGAGACAATTTCGAAAATATATTATAATAAAAATTATGAGTACGTATGCGAATTCTATACCCGTTTATGTTATGATATTGTTTTGTTTGTGATATTGTTTTATCTCGTAATATCGTTTTAGTATGACAAACTAAAGATTGTCGTTTTAAGCTAAAGAGATGACTTCAAATGGCTAAAATTCATCATTAGCGATGACTGGTCTTAACCGGCTCGTTGAGACGATTCCAAAAATATATTATAATTAAAATTCTGAGCACGTATGCTAATTCTATGTAATTTCTATTATAATACTTTTTGTGATACCGTTTTATTATAATACAGTATCAAACAACACACATTCGCTACTATTTATAGCAACCGCCAGAATTGAAGTTACCACTGCTCCACATTCGCCTCCGCCGGAATTGAAGTTACCACTGCTCTACCTCCCTTCTCATGGTACCACTACACACAGTCATCGAATTGAAGTTATAATTTTCGACTACAAACTCTGCAGAGGAGGTTTGTTGAAATAGAAAAAAGGTATCGATAGAAAATATGGATCACAGAGGTATTTTGGAATTAATTTAAAATATTGTTTAAAGTATGACTTAATCACAATTTTGAAAAAGATTTGTTCTAATTTAAAATAAGTCATGTGCGGTGATTTATAGGCAATTTCTCATAAATTTGGGTAGAGTTTTATCAAAATAGGATAAATATTAATATTTTAAAATAAAGGTATAATTCTTTTTTTTTCCCCCATAAAAGGGGCATTGGAGCTAATCTTCTGTTAGGAATTCTCTAAAATATTGACATGGGCCATTTTTTAAAGCTCAGATATGAATTGACTTCAAATTATCCCATTGACCATTTCGTGTGTCAAAAAATTCTAAGCACTTCTAAATCCAATTGTTTCTCAAATTTCAAGAATCGAATTTCGTTCTAAGATTTATTTATTTTCTCTTTCCATGCAATTTATTGGTTGAATAGAAGTTAGAAATCGATTATTCCAAAACTCCATTATCGAATTTGATCATATAGACTTCCCTCATTAACCTCCTTTCTTTCATTGAAAAACCCCAAGTTTCAATTCAAATAACATTTATTTTAAATCCATCCGACTTATTTGTTACATATAATTGGTATCTTTATGTAAAGTTTAGAATTAGAACACAATCCCCTTTGATGTTTGTAATATTTTTCAGATATTTTTTTAAGCTCCGAATCTGAAACATAAATCTATGTATGGGTTTTAAATTTTTTGTTTCTAAACGTGATTAAAGTGTATAACATACCGAAATCTTAGTAAAATAATTCTTTTTGTGCGAACCAAGTCATTTGTCTTTTGGTCAATGAAAATAACTTATGAAATAGTAGTGTGTACTGTTTAAATATTTGATATTTGGAGAAAAAGAGACAAAAAGAGTTTGAATTTTTTAAGTATAAGTACAAATGATCAATACACACTTCAAAACTTTGAATACCAATTGACTAATTGCATGTATCACTTGGGCAAGATAGTTGATTCAAAGCAATAGTACGTCTTTGAGCTGAAATGTATGCCCAAAGAGGATATTATGTTTCAGGGAAATTCTGATTTAAATCTTGCAAATTTTTAACACATTGTATTTGATCAAGGGCAAAGCCAAAATTTGGTTTAATGGAGGCAAAATTCCCTTAAAATTAAATACAACTCAACCACTTATCACGAATTTGGCTCTTCCTAACTCGCGAGCTACTCAATTTCACCTATTTACAATCTTAGATAAGTAAGTATTCCTTAACTGTTGGCACCAGTATGTGATTTGTTTTAGAAAGACAAGTAATAGACAAGTTAATTAAGAGAGAACTTATAATTCTAGCATAAATCTTTCAAAGAATATTACAACATATTTTCAAGTTTTTACTTTTGGTAGGTAGCTCACAACTTGCTTTTCACTTTGTTATAAATGAGATTTCGTTGATCTTAAATAATTTCACCTCTTTTAAATGGACGTTGGAGATTGATTATGTTCTACCATTAACATTCTTTTTAGATATTTACATTGCTTCTTCTAGCAATGCTATTTCTACAACTTTGTATTGGGACATTTAGATACAAAATCCTATTGACATTATCCATGTTTTTCATTATTGTAGAATACCCTATCAAGTTTTTCTAATAGAATACTCTAGAATTGACATTATCCATGTTTCTAGAGTGTTTAGCAAACATTTTCAAAGTTTTGTAAAATATGTGGGTCACTTGTCTGCTGCTAGCTAATTTTAATATTTGGATACATTCTTTGTGTCTAGCCTCTGGCCCTTTTTAGCGTCTCGCACCTAGTTTCTCTCACATGCCTTGGATCTTCACATCTCGAATATTATACTAAGGGGAATATTTAATCCGGACTTTCAAAACTTTGATTAACATTTTTCGAATGACTGACTTTGATGGATTTATTAATTTTTATTAACTTTTATAGATTTTAATAGACTCCTACAGATTTTTATGGATTTCATTTTGAAAGATTTTCCTAGACTTTTATGGATTTTTATAGACTTTATATTTTCAATTAAAAATTTTGAATATAAAAATTTAATATCCCACAGTTAAAAAAAAATTCTTGCACGAGAAAAGTCTAGTAATAATTTATTTAATTATCCTAATATTATTAAATTCATAAAAAAAATGTTTCTATTTAATTGCTGCAAGTAAACTACGTTAAAAGTTAATGAAATAAATTATGAACTCACTGCATTTTTTCTTTTGGGTAAAACTATTAACTTTCAAATGGCTTGTGGATAAATTCAAAAAATTATGGCATGCAACTCTTTTTAAAAATATTTTTATCCAATTCATAATCTCATTTTTTATATTTAATAATCTATAGGTAACATATCATTATTAGTCACCACAATTGTATAAATAAATAATCAAAGTACCAATTTACGAATAAAAAATGCAACCATGCTCATCAAGCAACCATGCTTATCAAGATAAATAGAAAAAACAAGAATGAAAATGAAAATAAAAATAAAATAGTAAAATTAATTTTTAACCTGATGAAATTGGTTAATAAACTACAATCAACAATTATGTAAGAATTGAATTATAAATTTATCTTGTTTTAAATGAAAAATAGTAAAATGATGAAAAAAAAAGATAAAAAAATGGTTATGGGAATATTGAAGAAAGAAATTACACTGTCTCTAAAGATTCATACAAGGAAAAAGAAAAAAAATGGGAAAATGAGAAAAAGGTTAGAAGAATCTTGAAAAGAAAAAAAAAATCAAATTGACCAGAAATAAAAATATTAATATTCTTTTTGCATAAAAATATTGGTAATTAATCATGGTTACATGGTTCGTAGAAGGAAACAAAAGAAAGAGAGAAAAATAGTTATGAGAATGTATTGAAGAAAGGAAAAAATTCACATTGAAGAAAGAGAAGAATATTATTTTTAACTCTATAGTTTGTTGAAGGAAAAAGAAAAGAAAAATGTTGCATAAAGAAATAAAATGAGGGAATGAAAGATTTTTTTTTTCTAAGTCTTTCAAACTGTTATGGGTGAATTGGAGAGAAATTGTGATTATTTTTATTTGTACTTTGTACTTTAAAGTTAGTACATACAAAATTCTCTATAAAGTCATTAAAAAGTCATCAACATTTTGAATATCTCTGAATTTCATAGAATTTTAAAAGTCTGAATTAAATATCACATGACTTTATAAGACTTTTTCGAAGTCTTTAAAATCTATATTGAATATTCTAAGACTTTTATGGAATTTAAAAAGTCAATTGAATACACAAAGACTTTTAAACTCCATAAAGTTTTATCAAATCTTAATTGAATATACCCCAAATTTAAACATGTCGTGAGAAAAATAATTAATAGAATATAATACTATAGAGTTGATTATATTTGAAAGTGCAATTGTTAATAATGAAATTATATATATGAGATATCAAAACGATAATTTTTAATTTTGAAAATGAATTGTTCAATTTAGTGACCAAACAATTATTATCATAAAAAATACATTATAACTATACATTACCTAATTAAGATAATTTGCATAACGATCATATTAATCATAATAAAATGAATTAGCATATATTAAAAAAAATATATTAGGTAAATTCTTAATTTACATCATAGACACATTTTTTATGTTAATTAGTTATTATTCAATTTATTTATATCTTAATGTCTATTCAAATTTACAACTTTTATTGTTATATATCCTCGACAATTACATACCAAATTTAAATAACTAATATTAAACGATCGATTTTTAAAGAAAATAACCTTTAAATTAGTATTGGAGATTAACGATGAAGTTGAATAATGTTTTGGGATTAATGATGAAATTAAATATCTGTGCAAAATTGGTAGGCAAAATAGAGTATCGACTCATTTAACTTTTACCAATCTAAATATTTTATCTCTCTAGTCCTTATATCAAAGACAAGTTGTCTATCTCTTGTATCAAAACCTGTTGTAATACTATCTATATTCTTTTCTTTTACGAATTCGACTTTTAAAAAACTCTCTCATGCAGTCTCGTCTCTATTCCATTATATCTCACATGGTCTCTATTCCATTATATCTCACATGGTAGTCTTTTTTCCCAAATGAATAACATGTTGAAATATTTTGTGCCACTGTTATTATAATGGCCGATTTACTCATAATGTTTTTGTTAAAAAATATTTTGAAAAATTATATTATTATAATGTTGTAGATGCAATATATTAATATCGAATCATAACATGATAAACATACATTTATTATTTACTTGTCGATGTTTACGATCTATAGGGATATGTAATGTCTTTGCACTATAGACCAAATAATCAATCAGGTAGGCAAAATTGATTAAAGAGAAAAATTGGTGTGAATAATTAAAGTAATATTTTGAGAAATAACAAAATACTGTAAAATTTGCATAATCGTTTATAAAAAAAGAAGAAGATAGTTTTAAGAAGATTCTGTTATGCAACCGATTTAGTATGTGACCTAATTTAATGAGTTTATAAGACAACAATATGATATCTTTATAATTATATTTTCTCTATCACCAAAATTATCTATGTGACCGATAATCTAAATTGTGTGAGTACTCACCAGAAGAAAGTTTAACGCATATACTCATATTACAAAACAACTCATTGAGCACGCTACATAGGCCACATTATGCCACAAATTACTTACAATAAGTTCATAACATTAATAAATGGAGATCATATTATTAGAATTAATGGTCGCGTGTTGAAAGTTTATTAAAATATTAAAATTAAAAACAAAATCATAAAAAAAATTACTCGTTATTTTAACAACCACAAAACAGTGTTGATAAGATATTAATATGGATCGCATGTAATTGAAATTGAGGCATTCGTAGTCGTGCAACATAAGTCACATAATACTAACATGGGTCACACGAAATTTTTCGACGAAACATCATTATAAATTAGATATAGAAAAATCATATGCGACACAATAGAAATTGCAATAATAAAAAAAGAGAGAATCATAATTTGAATATCAGATGTGAATAGAGTTAGTTGAATTAATTACGACCGTAGAAAATTTTTACTTCCGCACACGATAAAATACAGTATACGTTTGTCTTCATATTTGTCCATTCATCAATTTTCATCTCTTCAAATCCATCTCATAGTCTACGGTTACATCCTATCGCATATAAAACAGTGTACTAGTTAATTTATTTAATTATCTTATTTTGCCAATCTTCTAGGGGTTTATTCCTTAGCATTTACACTCAAAATTGGGAACAATTTACTGTGAAGGAGAGAGGGAAAAAGGGTTTTGTTGCAGAGTTGCAGTGTTTTCTATAGGAGAAGTCATCTTTTCATCACCAAACTTGAAGGTAATATCAGATTTATTTGTGTTAAAACATGCTTTAAATTTATTGATTTCGCACTCGATTTGATTGTCGTGAATGATTTAATTTCAACAAAACCCGCATCTAAGATTCTTTCCAGCCTTCCTATTCTTCTCTTCTTCACCTTATAATTTTTTTTTTTCCAAAATTGTTGTTTCTTGATGGTAATCTTCCTCGCGCAACAGAAATTTTCTCGAAAATCTCTCTCTTGAAATTTTGATTTGGTTGTTTATGGTTTTATCCTTGCCTTTGGAACTGTAATAGATGAAATACCCAGGACCAAAATGCAGTGGGGGCAGTTGCCCCCACTAGACATGGCTCCGCCCCTGATTGATTGCCTTCTTTTTTATAAATCACTTTTATTTTTTATTATTTTGACAGGCAAGTAAATTGCTCCAACTGGGAGGATATCGTTGAGCTGAAATAGGACTTTTTACTCAGGAAATTCCTTACTTGTTTTCTCCAGGAACCTGCTGTAGCGGAGGTTAGATATGGATTTGGAGACGGAGAATAGAATAGCTGCTATTCTTTTGAAAGAGGCAGCGGAGATGCGCCGACAAGCTGAGAAGGAGGGTGTGCATGCTTATATTCATCAGCCCACGGGTAGGAGTCGCCCCAATTCACGTTTCTTGAGTGCAACTGTTCTTGGTGTACAACAAGGTTAGTTTCCATTGCTATGGCCTATGAAAATGGTTTCTATTTTTTTGTTTGTGTTTGTGTTGGAATTTTACTCTGTTAACCTAAATATCTAGGGACTTCTCTTTTATATGGAAAACATGAACAGATCTGAATTTAGCTTTGTATTAAAATGTGTGGTTTTATTTCATATTTTGCAAAACCTCCCACCTTGCAATTATGACCTAACTATTTATCTGAAAGAAAGTTCAAAGCCACTCTGTGAAACAACATCCTTATATACCACTGCGTGAAAATTCTGGCTTCGATTTCTTCTCCAGGATTTGCTGCACATTTTAGATCATTCACTCTGTCATAGCATGTATTTGGTCCCTTTATCCACCATTTGGTTGATTTGGTTGAATAGAGTAACTGGCAGTAATGATGTCTGTGGACTCTACCTTTTAGACCTAGCATGATTCTTTTAATTTATTATATTGTGTAACCAGGAATGTATAGGTTAGCGATGAAGATAGGAGAATCATATGCGATACCGATATGTGTACTTGAGAGAAGCCAAAATTTATTGTGAACTAGATCCATAATGTTAATTAGAGATTCTGGGGATTTTCAGTGGCTGAAAAGTGAGTCTCTTTTTGTTTGTATTTTTTACGTTGTTAGAACTGTGAGAATTTGTATGTGCATGAAATTAGCAGAGTATTATTTCTCATTTAGGATCAGAAGCAGTTTTTTGTGTTTTGTTGAATTCCATTGAGAATGCTGTACTTGTTGGATTTGTTCTGTTATGTTCTCTTATTTTGAATTATAGAGATTGTTTATTGTGCCTTTTAAAATGTTTTTCTCCCAGCAAATCGTGCTGTTGAAGTAACTGAGATGTGGCGATTAAGGCAGAAAGAGGTAGAGCTGGATAATAGGCTCAGAGGACCAAGAAATGAAAGTAGCAGGGGAAGAAGTGGCAGGGATGATTCTAACACTTCCAGGAGTACAAGTAGGGAATGTTATGACAATGAGTCACATGCAAGTTCTTCATGTTCATCAAAGAAAAGAGTTACCAGGGAGAGTCATCCAATCGAGGTTGATGGTCTAAGGGATGATGAGATGGAGGAATTTTTACATGCAAGGTATCTATCTCCGCCCCCCTGTGTGCATGCGTGTCAAGCTGTGCACAGTATTTTATGGGACACTTGCTCTTCTAGACTCCATTGTAGATTTAAGTCTCATTGGACTATCCTCTTGATGGCAGGATCAAGCGAGGCAGGGGGGCTGTTGGATCAAGGATGGATGAAACTGGTCCATACCTTCCTTCTAGTCCAAATTCCAAGCAAAAACAGTCAGGATGCCCGATGAGGAGCTTAGAGAAAACCGTGTTTTGCTAGGCCCTGAAAGTCTTTTTCATTTATGTCAGATGATGAATCTTTTCAAGATAAGAAAAAGAAGGCAAAGATGCTAGGCTCAAGCAAACGTCACTCTAGGAAACATAATTCCAAAAAGAAGTCGAAGGATAAGAAGAGAAAGAGGAGGGAGGAGAAAAAGACCAAACATCACAAGTGACGGTTTTATGGCTATATTATTGTTTTTCTCTAACTTGTGATCACGTGCTATTTCAGATTATATGTACATTGCATGAAAAAGAGTTTTTGTTTGGGTCTAAAAAAGAATTGATAGTAAAATAATTTGTAAATTCTTTTTCATTTTCTATAATATCTGACTTTATCTCAGGCTAAATGAATATACATCTGAGCCAAGGGCACGGGTGCAGCTGTTTCTAATTCTAGTGGCTGCAAAACAGGGACAAGTGTAAAGCACGAAGAATTTAGTAAATATGGCCACTATTTGAGGCTTATAAAATCATAGTGTAGCCTGTTTTCCCTTTGGATTTATTTATTTTGCACTATAAACAAGGAAAATTATAATTTAGGCAGTCTTGTTATCTGGATGTGATATGGAGTCAATCGTATGAATGTAAACTTTGTACTAGTACTTATTTTCTGGTGTACTGGAACTATAGTTTAGATTCTTAACTCATTTACTTATGCTTATGGTACTAACGAGATGTAGAACCACAAGTAAATAGGCTTATTTGCATATTGTTTTGTTTGTTTGACAAATTCTCGTGGGTCGCCTGACCTCTGTTATCTGTGACCCAATGATCATATTGAAGATGAGCAAACACAAAATGTTTGGAAGCTCGTGGGCTGCTGCCTGGATTCCAAAACTACCAAACTCGATGTAAGCCAACATAAAGTGCTGCAAAATTGAAAGATTAGAAATTCAAATGCTAAGAAATTTAATTGGGACTGTTAGGATTCAAGTGCTACAATATTTCAAAGGATGGGGACTCAAAGTATAGTTTTTAGAAGAAATCTTGGGTCACATTTTTCTTACAGAAATAAGTGAGACTTTTAGTTGCGTGTATGACCCGGGAACGAGACGTCTGAAACCAAGGACCTGGAATTTTCTCTTGAGTGCTATTGCCACTTTGTCTGTATGCTTGGAATAGAGTCATTGTTGGGACCCTCAAAATTGCTATATTCTTCAACTCTTTCTGTACTTTTTGGTGGCTTCAGAATCAATCCTCCAAATCCAAGTGCAACTGCACGAGAAATAGAAGCTATAGATCATATATATTCACTTGTAAGTTGTTTTATGCTTGTTTTCTCTTTTTCGTTCATTCACTTCTTGTTAAAGAAAGCAAGATGGTGTGTTATTTTATCATAGTTTACTTCATTTTTCCCTGTGGATTTATGTTTTGTTGAGTCATCTTCATGTTTGTATGACCTTGTCAAGATAATTTAATGCGCTTATAATAGTATGAATGAAACTATGCATCTAATTGTTATCTTTACTGTTTTTCTGAAGTTCGTGGAAGACTTGGCTTGTTTCCTCATTTGCCATAATTCATGGAGTGGGGAAAAGGAAGTTAAGGCTACTGAAAAGGAGAAGAGACAAAATGTCGCCTTGGTATATGGAAAACGGAAGCAAGCTGTTAGAAGGGCTTATTGCTTCTTCTAATGGTGAGTATGATGTTCCTTATCGCGTCTTCACCATTGAAGAACTTAATAAAGCAACAAACTTAGATAGGTGCAGGGTTATGGCAGATGGAACAGGCCATTACATCAGCGTCACTTTTCTGCAACGGTCAATTCTGGTGAAGAAGTTTTGGTTTGGTGCCAGAGAGACAGAGGGCCGTCCTATGCTGTCAATGACATAGTGGTAGCATTGCAGATGAACCGGCACAAAAATGTTTTGAAGGTCTTGGGTTGCTGCTTAGATTTGAAAATGCCTGCTATTATCTATGAACCAGGGATCAATTATAGACTTCTGTCTGACATTCTTTTTAACAGGAAAGAAGGGAACTTCCAGAATGATGGTAGATCACTCTGTTGGAGTAATAGACTAAAAATTGCAACAGACGTTGCAAATGCTCTTGCTTACCTACATACTGCATTTCCCACACCTGTCATCCATAGAGATTTATCCACACAAAACATTGTCATAGACAATTATGGTGTTGCTAAGCTTGTAGATTTCTCACTCTGCATAGCAATGCCTCCTGGAGAATCAGAGAAAGAAGAAGATATCATTGTTGGGACGACGGGACATATTGAACCCGAATACGATTGTAGAGGAATTGTTACAGAGAAGTGTGATGTCTACATGTTTGGAATGATTCTCCTTGAACTCTTAACTGGTCATACACCTTACGATATAGATCTTGAACCTATTTCTTTAGTGGAGTACGTAAAGGAACATGTTGACAAGGAGTTGAGTAAAATTTTGGATCCGACGATTTTGGTAGAGAGAGGCGAAATAGAGCTGGATCATCATCAATTGCTGGCATTCTCGGAACTTGCTTTGAGATGCACTCAACACAAAGGGGCAGATAGGCCGGATGTGATGGATGTGGCAAAAGAACTCCGACGAATTCAAAGATCTTCTCGCCCATGTTAGCATACTCAAATCTGTAAAAAGGCTGGTCCTGCATATAGGCATTAGTATTGAATTGTAGTTATGTGAGAAGTTTCCTATTTGAAGCCACGAATGTAATTCTTCTTAATGGCATTCAGATCGACTCTTGTTTCTTATGACAACGACGGCAAACTATGCTGTTTAGTTCATTTATTAGAAGATTTAAATCAACTACAGATTTTTAGTAACTACAACATGATGTATTAGTTTTAACCTTTTTGGTCGGGAAACCTTTTTTCTTGGTTCATCAAGTAATAAACCTTCTGGTTATCAGGTGATCCCAACTTCCTGGGATTATCATATGATGCAAATCATTCATGGGTGTTAGAAAAAGAATTGTGTCATTCGTTGTGTCAACAGAAGGATGAACAAGAAAAATCATTGTATTTTTAGAAGAATGGGGTGCACTATTAGAGGAGCTTTTCACCACCTTTTGATGCAAGACATAAGAAGCACAAACGAGCTAGTCAGGGCGGCACGTGGCAGCCATCATCGTGGTGATGGAAGATGAAGTGGGTAATTACATGTCAACATAATTAAAAAAAGAGGCCGTTGCACCTAACAATGTGTTTGACAAATAATCACGACTCTTAATTTAAACTAGAATTTCAATTGATCCTTTTCGGAGAATTAGATGGTCCTCAAGAACAAACCTTCTACTTGGTAAGTAATATCAATAAAGTAACCACAAAGGCTATGAACTTCGGGCTGATTGATGATCGCCTTGCGGGCACGAATAGCCAGCCTTCAATGGCATGTCTGTAAGGACTAGCTCTCTTAGGTTGAATCTGGGACTCTTTCTACTTTCATCGAATGACTACTAACCATTATCCTGGATGGATCTTGCAACAATAGGCACTCTAGCCATCTTCTTCGATCTCTTACCCTAGCGTACCAGATCAATGGAATTAGTCGATTCGAGCCATCACCTTTGTTGGAGTGTGTTTGTATGTGGGTATAAGGATTTAAAAATATTTTAACAAATATAGTTTGTTAATTAGTTTAAATTAAAGGCTATAATTATTTGTCAAATTTATAGCAGGAGGAACAGTCTCTCAAAAAAAAAATTTCTTCAAAAACTGTTGTCCGCAATTATATGACAATTAAAATTAATTTAAGATTATAAATTGATTTTCAAATAGTAATATAAAAAAAATTCAATAAATTTAATTTTCAAGAAAAGTTAAACAAATAAAATAATAAAAATATAAAAATTAAATACTAACACGGGAAGTATTGCCTATTATAGAATAATAGTTGAAAATATAATTTATTTTTTTTGATAATGTTATAGATTTAAAAAAATGGAAAAAAAAATAAAGAATAAACTTACATCGGTGATGCCAACGGCATCATTGTCATTTATTACCACCCGCAATTGTTAATGAAGTGTGTTGATCATTATCCTTAATATTTATGTCGTTAATTTTCTCTTATTCGTCAATACGTAATAATTTTTGATGAAATTACTCACATTAATGTCGCCGACAATTAACGATTGAATTTCTTACTACCAAAAGTTTTAGATAGTGCCCAACTCACAGTTCCTTGGACACTCCAATCTGCTTATACGTGTAACATACTGTATTACATCGTCGTCACTATCGTCATCACCACATCGACGTCAAATCACCGCCCACCACCACCACCACCACCACCACCACCACCACCACCACCACCACCACCACCACCACCACCACCACCACCACCACCACCAAACATTAGAACCTGTGACCACCACCATTTTCAAGAAATAAATGTTCGAATAAATGAAAGCGCAAAAGCAAACTACCACAATACTATTTGCATACCTCAACCCACCTACATTTATCTTCCATTTCCACATCCTAAAGAATTTTCCAAATTTCTTTTTGATTTTTTCTAACTCTAGCATTGTGAGGATGAGGAAAAATCCAAAACAACAATGAGGCAAACCAATAAAACTCCAAACACGACAAAAGAGAAAGCACTAAACATGACCTTGGGAGCAAAAATTGTCCATTCGACTATACTAGTCTACGATACAAGAAAAAATCTTTGTCAAAAATATCATATGGTAGATAAACAAGAATCGAATTTATCGAAAATGTTTGGTAGGTATCAACAATTTGTAGGTGACAAAGATTTTCTTATAAGGCTTTACTAAAAATGAAAACATTTATCTTACCAAATGTAATGTATTTTGCCTCAAATTTCCTTTAAATTTAAACATTCCCGGTGTTTGAATAACAAATTTTATTTGATCAGATCTTTAAAATTTGAGGGCCTTACCTAAATATGGAGTCTTAGGCTACCATCTAACTTTCCTGAAGTTGAGTGGATTCGATTGATTGATTGATAGATGAACTTCTATGCACTTGGAGTAAACCAAGAGCCGTAGTAGTATACAAACGCATTGTGGCAAACTGTGGAGAGTAGTTGACCGTGGTCGCTGCCAGTGTTAGGACAAGATCCGCAATATAATGGCCTAGATCCGTTCTTAACATCACCAGAAACATATTAATCATAACAAACATTCAAGAACACAAGATTTTTCGACCTCAACCCTGGAGGTTCGGTTACCGCTTCTAACACCTAGTCCCCCGTTAAGCATCGTAAATGATTTTACTCAATCCACAAGCACAATGTAATGCCCCAGATTTTCTCAACTCGAAGGGTTACTAAAATATTCTTTAAATAATGTTTGGTGACTCCAAATAGATTTTACGTGCTCTTGAATGATTTTAAAACGTAACTATTGCGAAGATAACAAGCGAGCAAGGGAAAATAATTTTACTTCTAAATTTTAAGGTTTTTACCTATACCGTGATTGGTGTCGCCACAATTTATTTGACAATCCAAAAAAATTTCAAAAATTTCAAAAATTGAACTATAGATACTTGGGACTACAGACTAAAACAGGTTAAAATTTCAGACTTTATCTATGTCGTTTGGTAGGTGAAAATATTGGCTGAATTTGTTTGAAAACTGTCCCGAATGCCCTAAGGCAAACCGCTAAAATATTCATAATAAATTAATACGATGGAATTTTTGTGTAATTCTAATTTATACCATTAGACACATATAAAGCTTTCCATAGCCACTTATTTCACTCAAAAACTTCAAACGTATAGAAAGTTATGATTTTTCAAAGTAGGGGCAGAAAAGCTGTAATTTCAGAATATAAAAAAATTTAAATTAGAATTAAACTAATGTCTTGTTTTCCATGTACGTTACATGATAAAATACTGAAAAGCCAACATCTAAATTATAATATTTACATCGTGATTGGCTCGATCATCTCGACACCAAAACTTAATTTAAATAATGTAATTCCACTTCATGTTCGCTAACCTACGCGATCGCGTCAACGCCAACCATTTCAATTTGAAATTTTGTTCATTTTGAGGTGAGTATTTCATAAGAAAACACTCAGTGGAATCATATACTAAACGTGTGAGAAAATATATGAAATTTAAATGCGACATGCCAAACATTTAAAACATTCATAGGAACACATTTGATAACCGGCACCACGTGAAAAATAAAAATGATTACCTTCAATCACTAACATACATATTTGATTACCTTCAATCACAATCTTAAAATTTCGACTTTAACATTTAGCTTGGAATTCAATTTACATAATATTTTCTCAAATTTAAAATCATGAAATTAAATTGGTAGTATAATAAACTACCTTGCAACCAAAAAGGATTAATGTGAAATTGATTTGTGGCTCAAAATGACTATTTCTTTTCTTCAAATAATGACTCCGTGATTTCCCTTTCTTGCTTATAAAAATCTAAGGTTTGTAGTGTGATTTGAGTAATAAAAACAAAAGAAGAAGAACAAGGTAAAATTGGTTATTTGCCGGCCGAAAATGGGGACCTTTGGGCTAATTAATGGCTGAAATTCGAATGTTGGTTTTCTACTTCTGGGGGCCGAAATAATTGATGGAAGAAGATGAATTGTTGAAGAGAAAAGGAAGTGTTAGAAACTTAATGTTGGGGCCGAAATTTGAGAGGAATTGGATGCTTCTTTGCTCTAAAAATATTTGGAATAAGCTCGAACTGCTGGTCGAATTTGATGAAGAAAAAAAAGAACTTCTGGAATGTTTTTCTTGTGACTAAGAGGAGACCATTTGAAAGCTTTTGGCTGGCCGAAAATGGGTGAACATAGGACAGTTTCCTTGAGAAAAAAAGGAAGAAAATGGCTAGGCTATGGAGTGGAAGAGAGGGATGGAAATGGGGGCTGTTTTGTGCTGAAAATTGGGTGAACATGGGACGTTTTCTTTGATGTTAAATGGCAGGTAATTAGCTTAAACAAATGGTGGAAGATTTGGGTTGGGAGGGAGGGATTATGGTTGGTTAAAACTGTGTTTTAGGGGCTGTTGGGGGCTAATTTTGGCATGAGATTATGGGCTATTTGGGAATTTATTTTGGCATGATATTAGGGGCTTTTTGGGTGTTTAATTAGTATAAAAAAAATTGGTTTTGTGATTTACAAAAATTCCTTTTTGTTTGACACAAAAGATAAGACAAAATACGTGATAAAAAAATCTAACGCGACTAAAGTATTAAAATGCACTAGGAAGTTCGCAACGACGCCAAAATTTAAAATTTATTTTTCGTGAAATTTTAAATGTCAACAAAAATTTTCGGTCATTACACAGCCTCAAAAGCAAGACAGATTACAGATTACAAAAGTGATTCTCACAGAGTGAATCAAAATAACTATCACAAATATCTCGCCATAAATCTTTCACTAAGAGAAGTTATTGTTCACTCACCAACATCTAAAACCTATCTTATTTGCAGTATAACACTCAGAATAAAAGAAGATAAAGAGTGAAACTTTCAGAGGAAGAGAAAACAGCAAAAGACGAGAGAAGTTTGTAGAAGACCAAGAATCAGAATGAATGCAGAGTAAATGATGTGCATCTTTATAGTAGCTATGCAGATGCCAAATCAATAGCCAAGATTGCACCACGTGCCTTGATCAGGCGAGAAGCACCTACTAACTAAGTTGCTGAAGAATTTACACACTTTTGTAAAAAGAGGAGAAACATCAGCGAATGGTTCAACCGATTTGGGCCAATTATATTAGCAGGGCACGTTTCATGTTGCCGGAGTCTCTGGGTCTTCTTTGGGCATTGCTCATAGTGTATGAAAAATAACCATTATCTTTTATTTAAGGGTTAATTACACTAATGGTCCCCATTCTTTCAGGTTTGTAACGATTTCATCCTCATTTTTTTAGCAGATATCATCCACATTCTTCCATTTATACTCATAGATGGTCCCCAAATCACTATTTTTCACTATTCTCACAATTCTTGGACAATTTTGTCATTTGACTTAAATAAATTCAAATGATAAGAAAAAAATACAATGAAAGCATTGAAATTGGGCCCTTAACATTTTCAAAAGTACAAATAAATCCTAAACTATTTTATTTTATTCAAATAAGTGTTCTTCTCCAACTCCACCCTACCCACCCACCCACCACCACGCCTTTGAAAATTATTGGAGAAAGCTGTTCCCAAAGCAAAAAGCACATTAACAAACCACCGAAAAAAATGGCTAATTCATCTCCAACAATTCTCCCACTTCCAATCCTCATAACCCTAATTCTCCCAATTTACACTTTCATCACAAGACTCATAACCCCTAACCCACTCCCCATCAAACGATAAGATAAAAAATTCCAAGATCGTTATTTTTATTTTTATTTTTTTTGGTTTCCATGGCCACTTGCTATTATTGTATTCTTCTGTTGTGATTTACGCCCCTTTGTTATCGTGCGCCAAGCTCAGCGCCGATACCCAAGACGAGATCCAAGCCTTAACAATGAGATCGCAAGCGCAATAGTGATGTTCAACAGGTAATTAATCCAGAAATATGCGTAGTTTTTGCGAATATGAAGGGTGGCGTCGGAGATGGACTCAGGTTTTGAGAAGACGAACCGGTCTACAAGCTCCGGCCAGGGTCGACTATTGGAGAGACCAGAGTGGACGGTGCTGGAGATTTGGAAAAATAGTAAGCAGACGGCGGAGTTCGGGACGGAGTGGTGGTGGTTGTGGCATCGGTAGTGTGTTGAGGATTGGAAATGGGATAATTGTTGGAGAGGAATTAGCCTTTTTTTGTGTGGTTTGTTAATGTGCTTTTTGCTTTGGGAACAGCTTCCCCCAATAATTTTCAAAGATAGGTAGTGGGGTGGGGTGGGGTGGGGTGGGGTGGGGTGGGGTGGGGTGGAGTTGGAGAAGAATACTTATCCGAATAAAATAAAATAGTTTAGGATTTATTTGTCTTTTGAAAAGGTTAAGGCACAATTCAAATATCTTTCATTGTATTTTTTCTTATCATTTTAATTTATTTAAGTCGAAAGGACAAAATTGCAAGAATTGTGAGAATAGTGAAAAATAATGATTTGGGGACCATCTATGAAAGATAAATGGAAGAATGTTGATGATATCTCGCTAAAAAAAAGAATGGAGATGAAATCACATAAATTTGAAAGAATAATGACCATTAGTGTAATTAACCCTTTATTTAATTATAGTAGTCATCATTAGGATTGTCATGGAAAACATGTATATTGATTGATTTTAGTGGAAATTACACTGGGTATTTATATTTAAGCACAAATTCTCAATTTTACTTACTTTTCAACTTTTTTGTTTACCAAAATATTGACTTGAATTATTTGTGTAAGTAGAAATAAGAAATAATTCAAAGCCCACCACTTACGCACAGAACTAGGAGTTTCAAGAATTATCTATCTTGAATAGAAAAAATTCCCATAGTTGAAAGTCCCTCAAATTCTCGCACACTTTATCTTTAAAATGTGCTAGGGCTTATGTTTAATATAATCAATTTTCTAAAAAGCGTAAAGCGTAGTTAAATGTGATGATCTATCTTCAGGCTTTTCAGACTTAAACGAAGGCAAAGCGAGAGCGAAGCGGAAAAAAGTGTTTTCTTATTTTTAATATTATTTAAATAGTAAAAAAAGATGAAAAAAAAAACATTTAAACAAAGAGCGCGTCTAACCGAGACTAAGTACACGTAGGCAAGACTAGGCGTGCATTTTTTAGTTAAAAACTACAGTTGACCGCTTAATTGGACGTCTAGAGCCTAAGCAAAGCATGGAGGCCAAACCTCGCGCCTTGGCGCATTTTTTAGAAAACTGAATATATAATAAGTGTGATAAATACGTGGCACAGTTTTATAGTAACTAAATCACACTTTCTTTGAATACGTGATAAATGTCATATGAACCATTTTTAAAATTTTAAATGAATATTCTCGTCAACATTTCAAACATGTTTAAAAAAATAATAAAAAATTAATTTATCTAAACATGTTTTATAAAATAATTAAAAGTAAGATTTACCTATTTTAAAGCAAGTAAGAGGTAAAATAGTAGAAATAACTATTAAATAACTAACTGGTCAAAATCGTATCTTTATAATAAATACCAAAAAATTGGTTTCCAAAAAACTATTAAATGACAGCTATAAAATCAACGAAGAAATCTCAGAACCCGAAAATTCCTTTCTCGGTCTGTGTTTCGTCAATTTTAAAATCTCTCTCTCTCTCTCTCTCTCTCTAAATTCTTGCTGTTTTCTGAGGTTAATTGTCTGCAAGAAGATGGTGATAGAAAACGAGAGTAGTGATGGCTTGATGAAGAAGAAAACTCAGGGTAGAAAGAAGATCGAAATTAAAAAAATAGAAAAATCGAGCAACAGGCAGGTTACTTTCTCAAAACGCCGAGTCGGACTTTTCAAGAAAGCGAGTGAACTCTGTGCACAGAGTGGCGCAGAAATCGCCATTATCGTCCAATCAATTGGGAAACGCGTCTTTGCTTTTGGGCACCCCAGTGTGGATTCCGTAATCAATCGGTTTGAGATTAATGGAAGTTCTGATGATTCTCATGAGTGGGATTATAATGGGACTTATAAGGAGTTGGTGGCGGCCGAGTTAGAGGCGGAGATGAATAACGGTGGTGGGTTCTGGTGGGATGCAGCGGTGGAAGGACTTGAACTGGAAGAGCTTGAGAGGTATATGGTGGCGTTGGAGGAGTTGAAGAAGATGATTGAGGCTGGTACATTAACGGGGGATCGCTTCGCTATTTCTTGATTTGGGGATATTCCTGTCCATTTACTTTCTTTGGTATGGTTTTATTAATTTGTTAATACGCAAGAATTCTTTGTTAATTTGAGACAAGTTGCGAATTTATTTCATAATTTGAGACAAATTGTTCACGTAAATTCTAACTAGATGATTTCTAGTTACGTGTATAACTAATATGTATTCATTTCTTGCTAGAGGCAGACTATCATATTTCGAAATATTTGGTATATTTTGTCATTAACTTCGTATAAAACTCATGTGCAGGTCGACTCTGATTCTTGAGGCAAAATATTTTGATGTTCAACCAGCAAAATATTTGGAATTAAGACAGACTTGTGTTCATATGCTTTTGATTATTTTAGACAGACATTTTATCGATTTTTATAAGCCAACACGTAGAACATGGAGTTTCTATCTTACTTTCAATAAAAATATTGTGGTTATTTTCTACCAATGTTTTACATAAGATTGATTGATTTCTGATTTTTTTTTATTTCGTATAGAAATGTATTTTTAGGGTTCTTGTTGATACATGAATATATTTCTTGGGTTAATAAAAGTTTCCTTTTTGCCATTGGTTTTATTATTTTTGGAGTTATTATTTTTTTGTTATTTTGTTTTCATTTTTTTAATTTGTAGCATTCAAATATTATATATTTGGTTATTAGATTGATGTTTATCACTTGCTATATCATTTAATTGCAGTTTTTTTACGTTAATTTGATACAGTTTTAGATTTACATTATTTAGGAATTACTGTAATTTATGTAAATATTGATCACAATACTATAAAATATAATATATAAATTAATTTTCAAAAGTACCATTATAAACTTCAACTTGTGAAAGATTTTGTAGATAAATTATATGCATCAATACATTTGTTTTAACAATTACAGTCACTCATTGATGACATGTTGTGCATGATATGCTATTTTAGTAAGTACAAAAGAAATAATTTTTTACACGATCCATTGTAATATAAAAAATGCAACATTCACGGGTCTCAGTCTCACACCCTGATTTAGAACTTAGTTGCCACAAGTACTCTCCATCCTAGCCAAGTTTTCGACGTCTCTGAAAAAAATTGTACTAGTAATTAATAAAAACTTTAGTTTCCTCAAAAATAAATGAGGTCCAATTTGCATTTAACATCGTGCAACCAATAAAGCATTTAACATCTGCTAATATTTAATTTTCTACAAAAAAAAAAATTACAACTAAAATAGTAGATTTGTAGCACCCGGAATTATTTATGCCAGTAAAAATAGTTTTCAGCAATTGTGCATGTGAATAACTACGAAATCATTGTGCAGCAATTGTGCATGTGAATAAGAATGACAGCAAGACGCCCCCGGGCACGTACCTAAGTTGGCAAATGACGAACATTGCGGGGCTCGCAACCTCGGTGGGGGGAGTTCAATTCACTGATGGAGCAGAAATGGGGTGATGTAATATTCATTTATGCTGGAAGCGAATTGGTGATGTAATATCCATGGAGGAAAGGAACAAATGCTGGTGAGAGTATAAAGGGTCAACCCTCATTAACTCGTGATATCCCGATTTACCTCCACCCTTCACCGAGGGGCCGGGATGGGTGGTCAGGGACATAGTCATGGTCCTAACATCTGCATCAAAATCAAAAAAAAAAAAAAAAAAAAAAAAAAAAAAAAAAGAGAATGACAGCAAGACACACAATAGATGGATAATTTAAATAAATAAGGACAATAAATTTGCACAATTTGAGCCACATATAATTTTAAGAAAATTCAAAATGACATCTAAAGGGACGGCCTCGCCCTTCTTTTCATTTGAAAATCACAAATTCTAAAAAATTCCATGGACAAGCAAGGTACTCAGCTAGAAAAAGGTAATTCTACTTAAGAAAAATATACAATGTCTAAAAAACATCTTCTCCAATGTTATCTAATAGGGGTTCTGTCGGCGATGTTGTTGCAAAAAAAAAAAAAAAGAAGATTTTTAGTAAAAGTTGATGAAACATGTAGTTGAAAAGTTGTAAAAAGTTGCAGGACCCATGAAATGTGTGTGTAAAATTAATTGTTGATCGACTTTGATTTCATCCCTATATATTAAAAGAGTGACTTTGGTAGAGCACTATTTTTCTATGAATGCGTGCCGCCACTTTTCCTTTTCTTTTTTTTTTTTTGTATGTTTAAGTTTTTCTTTATTTCTTGAAATTGACACTGTTTTTTTTTTTTTTTTTTTAAAGTGTGGCACTATTTCTATGAATGCCCACCACATTTATTTATTTATTTATTTTCACATTTCCCTAAATTTTTTAAATTGACACCGTTTTTTTTCAATCATAGATCTTTTTCAGCACTATTTTCTTTTCAATATTTCGTTATTTCACTTGCATTTCTTCGTTCATATTTTTGGTCTTTCTTTCGATTTCAATCATGTCTTTTGAAAAATCGTCCCAAAATTTATAGATATGTTGATTATTTTGAGTATCCATCTAAATTTTGTTTTATAAAAGTTGTTTTTGTAAATCTATCTGCTTAACTTTTCGCACCACTTATCAGAATTGATTTGAATGTTGCTATTAGTTCTTATTATTTTTAAGGTTCGTGAATTGACCATTACAAGTAGTTGTTTAGTTGTTTAAGTCTTGTACTTGTTAATTTTTTTTATACTTATTTGAATATTTTTGCTTGTTTGAGTGTTGATTTTTAATTCTCATTTTGAGTTCTTAAATATTTCTAATATTCAGTATTTTAATATATTAAATGAAGGATCTTCACCACTGTTCTTTTTTTTTAAATTTTTTTTTTTATTTCCTAAAATTGACAATATTTTTTTTTTTTTTGGTGTAGTACTGTTCCTATAAATGTCCACCACTGTTCATTTTCTTTTCTCTGTTTTTTTTTTTTTTTTTTTTAGTTTTTTCTAATTTCCTGCAAGAGAATTGACAATGTAAGTTTTGTTTTTTGTTTTTTGGAATACAATAGTAATATTAAATTTAACACTGATCAAGATCAAAATATCGTTTGTAAATATGTGTTCTTTTACACTAATTTGTTTTTGTTTTTGTTTTGATTTTTATTTTTACTTAGGTTCTTGATTATAATAAAAATAATTTTCCTAATTTTTTGTTGACTACGGCAAAAGAATATAGTGAATACCACTCATGATATTGAAATTTGCACTTTGGAACATGCTATTAAGAATGACAAATGCATGTGTTTCATTGCTAATCGTTGTGTTGAGAAATTATAAGCATAAACTATTTAAATTATAGAATGAACATTCATTTACTTTTTGAATTATTTTTGTTGATTTAAGCTATTGAGAGTTTTTTTTAACACATTTTTATGTAATTTAGTATCGTGAAGTCATGTTTAAATCATTACAATTATACATGTAGATAGTATTGATATGCTCTATACTTTACTATTGCGAAAACAAGTAAAATCTCATTAATGCACTTATTTTTATCAACTATTTTTGAGATTTTTGAATAATTTTGTTGGTTTTCAATTTTTAAATTGAGGAAATAAATATAAAACAATAAATCAATACTTTTTCTCGAATTTATTGCTTATTAATTACTTCAAAAATTTACCTAATAAGAAATTACTAATTAACAACTTATGCTAATCTATAATAAGTATTTTTACTACTTATTACTGCAAGTTCACAAGTAATCTTTTGCATATCTCATGATACTCGTGTGATCTAAACTTTTTTGAATGTTTGATTAGAATAAACAAAATTAAATAAGTCAAATTATGAGGAAAAATACGAAAATTTAAATTTGAAAGCAGTAGAATAATTTTTTTACATAATAATTGAAGTATCCAATTCTAGAAATTACAGTAATCAATTTTATCAGAAAGTATGTATCATTCATCACATCTAAAAGTAAAAAAACATTAAAAATCAATCGAAACTATATCGCTCACTCTTAAAAAATACGTATTTTCTCCAACAAATTTTAATACATATTTTACTCAGCCTTTTATAACTAAAAAAATAATTAAGAAACTCACAAATAATGGTCACGCTATTAAATACTTAATTAAAATAAAACACGTGTTTTTGCACGTGCACTCCACTAGTATTTTTAATAAAATTTTAATTGAAATCAAACAAACCCTAAATTTTGAACGTACATTCAATTTTTCTGAGTTGAACTACATGTTCTAGTCCAATTTTGACAACATTGGCTACAATAAAGATACAAGGGTTTCAAAAAAGAAATCCTACAAAATTCAAGCACTAATTTCACAAGGCACATATTTGGTGGCGTAGAAATTATTTTTTAAACGCTTATAAATTATGAGCCATACAAAATATGTGAATAATAAATATGTGGTAAATTGTGGATTTTATAAAATATGTGAATAAAAATTATATTTAATCAACTTAAATTATAATTTAAGGAGAAACAAATTCAAGCACTAAGTGGTAAATAAAAGAAGTAAACTAAAAACAAAATATAAAAGTCAAAATAGTATCTTTACATTAAATACCAAAAAATTGCTTTCCATAAACTATTAACTAACAAGGAACAGCAATAAAATCAATGAAGACAACTCACACAGAATCCCTTAAATCAACTCGAAAGTTTCCTTTATCAGTCTGTGTTTCGCCAATTTTACACATTCTCTCTCTCTCTCTCTCTAAATTCTGTCTGTTTTCTTACATATATATTGTCGAATTGAGCATTGTTTCTGAGGTTAATTGTCTGTAAGAAGATGGTGATAAAAAACGAGAGTGATGGCGTGACGAAGAAGAAAACACAGGGTAGAAAGAAGATCGAAATTAAAAAAATAGAAAAATTGAGCAACAGGCAAGTTACCTTCTCAAAACGCCAAGTAGGACTTTTTAAGAAAGCGAGTGAACTCTGTGCACAGAGTGGCGCAGAAATCGCCATTATCGTCCATTCAATTGGGAAACGCGTCTTTGCTTTCGGACACCCCAGTGTGGATTCCGTAATCAATCGGTTTGAGATTAATGGAAGTTCTGATGATTCTCATGAGAGGGATTATTCTGGGACTTATAAGGAGTTGGTGGCGGCCGAGTTAGAGGCGGAGAAGAGGCTGGGCGATATGAATAACGGTGGTGGGTTCTGGTGGGATGCAGCGGTGGAGGGACTTGAACTGGAAGAGCTTGAGAGGTTCATGATGGCGTTGGAGGAGTTGAAGAAGATGATTGAGGCTGGTACATTAACGGGGGATCGCTTCACTATTTCTTGATTTGGGGATATTTCTGTTCATTTTCATTAATTTTTCTTGTTTCTTCCTTGTTCTGAGGCTTTATTACCTCTTGTTGTAGTTATGATTTTGTCTTTTTAAGGATACATTTGCCACTTCCAACATATTTCGAATTCATTAATTTCCGAAAATTTTAAAAATGTGTTTTTACTCCTATTTTTTGTTAATATTTGAGCAAATTAATTAACTTGTTCCACAATGTTGATGAATCTAGAGACTATTAAAGGACTTATTTTTCTAACAATCTAGTAAGAATGACTAATTCACATTTATTGAGGTTTCTTTTAAAATCCGCGTTCTTTTAAAAACAATGGTCTATCATCTACGATTCGCTATATAAATACGCAAGAATTCTTTGTTAATTTGAGACAAGTTGAGAATTTATTTCATAATTGTTCACAAAAATTCTAATTTGATGATTTCTAGTTACGTGTATAACCAATATGTATTCATTTCTTGCTAGGGGCGACTATTATATTTCGAAATATTTGGTATATTTTGCCATCATCTTCGTATAAAACTCGTGCAGGTCGACTCTGATTCGTGAGGCTAAATGTGTTACTTGGATTCTTTTGATGTTCAACCAGCAAAATATTTGGAATTAAGACAAACTTGTGTTTATATGCTTTTGGTTATTTTGGACTGACATTTTATCAATTTTTACAAGCCAACACGTAGAACATGGAGTTTTGATGTTACTTTCAATAACAATATTGTGGTTCTTTTCTATCAATGTTTTAAATTTTTCTTTGAAGCGATTGCCTCTTCTGTTTGCTACTCTATCATAATAAAATTACCATGGAATATATAATGAGACATATTAAATAAATAATGCATGGTCAAATAATTATGTAGGATGTACAAGTATGTACAAGCCACACAAAAAAAACACTTAAATTATTATATTTTCAAAATTCAATTTCAATATTCAAAACACTTTTTGATTTGACAACAAAAAATTTGAACATTTTTTAATAATTAAAAAATTAATAAAAACTCTAGATAATAACTTTACCAAACAAACTCTAGGAGGGATGGGATTGGGGCCGATCTCATATTAAGATGGATTATTGTTTATTGTTTTCATACGGTGTTCAATCCTACACCGTATTAGAAAAAGGTACAACTGTTAAAAATAAAAATTTATGAAAATATTTTGTATTTATAAATAATTAATTTTTTTTATCCAATCTAATATTTCGTACCAAACATATACTTAAAAGCTATATATTGACATGTCTTGGTAGTTTGTCTACGTTGGATCACATTTTAAAACCTCTGTTACAAATCTGATTCTAATAGGTGAATAATAGTGACGGATTACCAATAACGAGAAATTAATGGTAGGGACTGAAATCCATATAGGCCATAGGTGAGGGACTATTTGTGCCAATTTCCCAGTAAAAATTAGTTGAACTAGTGATTTTATTTTAAGCTTTTTGGTGAGGCAAAAACATTTCAATACTGTGTGGTGAATATATCATAAATTGTAAATGAATGCAAAAGACCATTTCCTCCCACCCGTAATATTTTTTTTTTTTAATTTACTGAAACTAATTATATTATCCATTATTTTCTAAACAAATTTTTATCCACACATTTCGTAAATGGATGGCAAAAAAAAAAAAAAAACACCATCCCGGATATACTAATTTGGAATCACAAAAATACATTTTGAACAAAGATATAGGATGTTCAATGTCAAACAATTTAGGTTGTAGTTTGAAAAAATTGTCGAGTATAACCAACTGTTAAATATTTCAAACGCATTTTTAGATTGATTACATTATGTATTAACCATCAAAACACTTTTAAGAAAAACTCTAATTACCAATATAGAGTCACGAAAACATATGTTGAACGACTATATTAGATGTTCAATGTCGAATCACAAATGTTTGTGTCAAAGTTGTACGACATTCAAGCGTAAAACCCACTATTTAACATCTGAAATATATTTTTAAATCGATTTTCAAAGTTTTTCTATATCATAATACATATACGAAGCCATATGTACTAGTTTGGAATCACAAAAATACGTTTAAATAATCATATAGGTTGTTTAATATCGAACAATTTAGGTTATAGTTTGAGAAAATTCATGAGTACAACCCACTATTGGATGTTCTAAACGCATTTCTAGATTGATTACCTTATGTATTAACCATCAAAACACTTTTAAAAAAATTCTAAATACCAATTTAGAGTCACAAAAATATATTTTGAACGACTATATTAAATGTTCAATATCGAATTACAAATGTTTTTTTTTATCAAAATTGCATAGCATTCAAGCATAGTTTAACATTAGAAACGTATTTTTAATTTGATTTCTAAAGTTTTTCCATATCATAATACACATATGAAACTAGATGTACTAGTTTGAAATAAAAAAAACAATTTTGAACCGATCCCCGCCTCGATCGGCTCTCAAAAATCCCCGATGGGAAGGGGATGGTAATGGCCGTCCCGGCCTTACCTCATCCCGTTGTCATTCCTAATTTCTTAGAATTCATAATTTACTATTCACTTATTATCTACACATTCCACATGACCAACAACTTATAAACATTTAAAAAATAATTTTAGTACCGCTAAACATCCGCTAACTGGTTTAGTGCATGTTTGGTCAAGCTTAAATTATAATTTCAGTTGGTCAAACTCGATAAACATACTTTTATCTACACGTAGAATCTACAATTTACTACCCACTTATTATATATACATTCCATAAGGCATATAATTTATAAGTACTTAAAAAATAATTTCGGTACTACCAAACATGCACGTAAGTCCAATTTTGACAATGGATATGATAAAGATACAAGTATTTAACGAAAGATCATATTAGTTGGCAATCCCTACGGTTAAATTTATGGACGTGCTAATTGAAGCACTAATTTCAATAATTATTAAATCTTAGAACTAAACTAAACCTATAAAAAAACGGATCTTAACAATAAATATCGAAAAATATATTTACATAAATAGGTAGCTAACATCATTATAACCAATGAAGAAAGTAACAAACAAAATCCTTAATCAACTCTTAATACTCTCTTGCTAGATATATCTTTCCGAGAAATTCCTCTCTCTCTATATTTGTCTAAACCCTTGTTGTTTTCTTACTAATAACATAAGAAAACCCTAAAATTTCTTTGTCTCTCTAAGATATATGTCGGCTAAATAATTGTTTTGAGGTTGTTTTTAATAAGATGGAGATCAGGAATGATGGCGTGATGAAGAAGAAAACACAGGGCACAAGAAAAATTGATATCAAGAAAATAGAAAATTTGTAAGGCCAAGAACCATTAGAAACTTTCAAGAAGATTAACTTTCAACATAGCTAAGCAACATAAACGAAATAAAACTGTAAAGAACACAAGAGATTTTTTCACCTAAGCCCCGGAGGTTCGTGACCAAATCTAACACCTACATCCTCTCATTGAGCATCCACAACGTGGAATATGCTCTAAGCATCATTATAATAACCAATCGGCAACCAAGTACAGAGTAGTTCAAATATTACGACTTCCTTAAACCACCAAAGTTTAACTCTCAAGAAACCACGAAAAATTACAATCAACCCTCGCCATCGCTCACACAAGAACATCACATCTCGCTTTTGATTCGGTAACTAAGAATAAAAGCCAAAAGACTTTTATCTATCACCAAGAATCATCAATGATGATCTTTAACAAAAAGAAAAGAATGAGAAGAAGATTTCGAGACGAAGAAGACGAAGAGTATATTTCACAAAGAAACCCTAATCTCTCTGCCAGAAGTGAAGAATCCAGATGAAATGAAGGAGTATATCAGACGCCAGATTCATCCCAGGGTTGTAAAGCCTCCACGTGTAATCATCTGATCAATTTGCTCCACTAAGAAAATCGTGTTTCACTTTAAACAGAAGATAAAAACAATTCTGGTGGCACACGTTTTTTCCAACAGCTCCACCTTGCTACCAGGAATTGGTTATCTTTCATTGACACTTAGAACACTTCCTTTACTGTTTCATTGCTCAGTACCTGTAAAGAAAATTTAAAACAAATTAAATGGAGGAAAAACAAATCAATCAGACTCAACCTGATCAATTGAAAGAATCTTTAAACAATTCTTAAACTTATTCAAAGGAATTACTTTTGTTCCCATATCAGAGGGATTGAATTGAGTAGCAATCTTCTCAAGTTTCAAAATGCCTTTTGAAATAATATCTCTTATGAAATGATATTTAACATCTATATGTTTTGATCTATCATGAAACATGGGATTTTTACTCAAATGTATGGCACTTTGATTATCAGAGAACACAATAGCATTTTCATCAACAAAACCAAATTCCTTTAATAAATCTTCAAGCGGATACCTTCCTTTCTCACGTTAGCGGCAATAATATATTCAACTTCAAGAGAGGATAGAGCAACTACCTTTTGAAGTTGAGATTTCCAACCGACACAGCTCCACACAATATAAAGAATAAGCGGATGTGGATCTCCTATTATCTTTATCACCGCAAAGTCGAGTCTCAGATAACCTCTAAGGGTTATACCTTCTTTACATTTTCAAGATCGCACCCATATTTGAAGTGCCTTTCAAGTATTTGAGAAGCCACTTAAGAGCTTCCCAATGGCATTCACTAGGGTTAGACATGAATCTACTCAATACACTAATGTCAGTAAGCAAGATCGTGTCTTGAACAAATCATCGACACACATCACGTATCCAATCACATTAGCATAAGGAACATTTTCCATTCTTTCATATTCTTCTTTTGAATTTGGACAATAATCGAGGACAATTTAAAATGATTTGCAAGAGGTAAACTAACGTACTTTGCATCGACGTATATAGCAAATTTCTCAAGAATTTTTATCACATAAGATTGTTGATTCAAAATAAGCATGTCATTTTTCTTATCCCTTTTAATTTGCATTCCTAAAATTCTTTTGCGGATCCTAAATCTTTCATGTCAAACTCGTAATTCGGTTTATCCTTTATACTTTTAATTTCATCTTTATCATAGGCGGCAAGTAACATATCATCAACATACAATAAAAGATAAAGAGAATTTGCACCTCCGTAACCTTTACAAGAAAGACATGAATCATATTTGCTCCTTTGGAATCCCATTTTCTTCTACAAAAGTATCAAATCTTATGTACCAATTGTCTAGGAGCCTGTTTGCACCATATAAAGACTTCTTTAATAGATGCACCAAGTCGACTTACCCTTTTTCTTAAAACCTAAAGGTTGATTCATGTAAATGGTTTCATCTAACTCACCATATAGGAAGGCGGTTTCACATCTAACCGATCCAACTCCCACCCAAACCGAGTTACGAGAGACAAGATGATTCTAATCGTAGTATGTTTTACCACGGTGAGAAGATTTCGAATAATCAACACCCTCTCTTTGTGTAAAACCCTTAGCAACAAGTCGGCTTTAAACGACTTTGTTAATACTACCTTCACTTTCTTTCAACTTGTAAATCCATTTACAATCAACTACCTTCTGATTTTTAGGTTTTTCAACCAAAATCCAGGTATTGTTCTGCATTAAGGAAGACATTTCTTCCTCCATAGCAGCTTTCCAGTTTAAAGAGTCTTTACATTTCATTGCCTCATCATAAGAGAGAGGCTCACTTTCTACCACTTCCTGATATGTGAGAAAAGAGACAAAATTATCATCATTGAATCTAGCAGGTGGTCTGATCTGCCTTCTCTGTCTATCTCTTGTGAGTTGATACTCATCAATAGGCAGAGTTGCTGTATCAGTATCACCTTCTATAGATTCTTCATCATTTTGTAAAGTTATTTCTTGATGATTTAGATTTTCTCTTTCTCCCATATCCTCTCCAATCCCTAAACTGGGAGACTCCACCTCAATCCTAACATCTCTATCTTTCAGATTAGAAGTGGTGTCCTTCAAACATGGCATTAAGGACTCATTAAAGACAACATCTCTTTTAATTATTACCTTAAACCTCTCTTCTTTTTTACCCAAAGTCTATAGCCTTTTGTGTTTTCTCCATATCCCAATAAAACACACCTTAGAGACCTAGGCTCTAATTTGCCTACATTTTGGTGAGCATAAGCAGCACAACCAAAGATTTTTAGATGAGAGTAGTCTACAGGTCTTTTGGTCCAAACAGATTCTGGGACTTTAAAGTTTAAAGCACTGGAGGGACTTCTATTACACAGATAAGCGGCGAAGTAAAAGCAGTTTCACCCCAGAATAGCTTAGGCAGACCAGAAGTTAAAAGCATGCATCTTACCTTATTTAGAAGAGTTCTGTTCATCCTTTGAGCAACACCATTTTGCTGAGGAGTGTAGGCAACAGTTCTGTGTCTAACAATACCATGCAAGTGACAGAATTCATTAAATTCATAATTGCAGAATTCAAGTCCATTATCTGTTCTTAAGGTCTTAATCTTAAGATCAACTTGATTTTCAATTTGAGTTTTCCAAGTTTTAAACACAGAAAAAGTTTCATCTTTAGTTTTTAACAAGAAAACCCAAGATTTTCTAGAAAAATCATCAATGATTAATGATAATATCTAAAACCAGGTTGAGTACACACGAGCGGGTCCCCACAAATCGGCATGCGATAATCAAGTATTTTTTCGAGACTTGTGAGTTCCCTTTGAAAAGGAAGCTTTACTGCTTTTCCTAATATACATGTTTCACATGAAGTAATATCACACAGATTCACATTCTCAAAACACCTTGTTTCGAAGAAATTTAAGCCCTTTATTGCCTATATGACCAAGTTTTTCATGCCATAGTTTTGAGAAAATCAAATTTTTATCTCAAGTAGTCACATTAAGCGTGGATTGACTTGGTTTTTAGAAAATATAAACCATGTTTCTTCTCGGTTTGATGATTAAATCACCATCTTTGAAGATATTGATTTGTCCTTTCCAATCTTAATATCAAACTCCATATCATCAAGAACACCTAAGGATATAAGGTTCCTCTCAAGATCGGTACAAATCCGGTATTATGGAGAATCGAGTTGGTTCTATTTTCTAAAACTATACTAACACTTTGCCTATTCCTTTTATGTCACAGTCATGTCATTTCCCATAACCACATGGCCCCCATCGAATTCTCAAAATTGGTGAACCGCTTTTATTTGGGCACATATGAAAAGTACAACTGAATCAAGGATCCATTCCCGATTTAGGTGTCTTCGAAATTGACAAGAACAACACCATTTTCGATTCTTCATTATTATAGGCTAAAACAATGACCTTCCTTTGTACCCTTTTCTTTTAGCTCATTTTGTCTCTTGAAGCAATCTTTAATAAAATGCCTGTTTTCCACGAAATAACACTTTTTCCCTTTGGCATTATTCTTGTTCTTTTCTTTACCCCGACCTTCTTTTTCCCTCAGTTGATCTTTCTTAGAATGAAAACTAGATTTTCCCGAGTTTTTCCCTTTAACCACTAAGGTCTCACCTCTCAAGTTCTCCCTATTTTCGATTTGAGCTCTAGATCTTTGTTTCTAAGGGCACTAATTATAATGTCGATGGTTAGGGTATCCCTTCCATATTCTAGAGCATTTTCAAATCTTTGTGCCTATCACTTATTGAATTTAGGAGAACCACGACCAATTGATCTTGTGAAAGCTTTTCATCACAATTGGCAAGGTCTTGGGAGACGATTTTGTAAATCTGTTCAAATTTTCATCCAAGTCGAGGGAAGAGTCCATTTTAAAAGAAAAGAATTGTTTCAAAAGATAACATTTGTTTGGAATAGTTTTGACACATAATGTGTCCGTAATTTGATCCAGCCACATTCAGTTACGATACTAGTTTCTCCTATGGTTCTTATCACATTATCAGATAAGTGTAAAAAGATAGTACTCCAGACAATTTCTTCCATTTCAGACTTCTTAATTTCAGGCATATCATCAGGCCAAGAATCATTAAGAGCTTTTGCACATTTTTGTTGCATCAAAATAGCTTTTAATTTCTGACCCCACATATTAATATCCCCTTTCCCATCAAAGATATTCAACTCAAATCTTGTTGAAGACATATTTCAAAACTTTGAAAACACTTTACAGAAAAGTTTACTTAGCAAACTATAAGAGAATATAATCACAAAGAAGTTTTTCAATTATAGTCAAGTTCAGGAGATCATATACACAATATGAACAGGCTACTCTATCTGAGATCACACAAGTTTTGTCTCCAAGATAAAATAACTCTGGATCACACCGTCTCGGATTTATCTCGATTCCCAAGGCCTCTTATGGAGCCTTTGGACAAAGAATAGTCTCCAGGGGGTTTCTTTGTGAACGGAGTAAATTTTAGGGAAACAAAACACAGATAAACCTATCTATTTAACAAGAACAGTTAAAAAAGAAAAGGTTAGATCTCACCCAAAGATACCTAAATCTGCATGCGAGCGTTGAAGTTTTTCGAGATCCTCTTATCTGACGTAATCCAAAGCTCGATACCAATTGTAAGGCCAAGAACCATTAGAAACTTTCAAGAAGATTAACTTTCAACATAGCTAAGCAACATAAACGAAATAAAACTGTAAAGAACACAAGAGATTTTTCGGCCTAAGCCCCAGAGGTTCGGTGACCAAATCTAACACCTACATCCTCTGTTGAGCATCCAAAACGTGGAATATGCTCTAAGCATCATTATAATAACCAATCGGCAACTAAGTACAGAGTAGTTCAAATATTACGAGACTTCCCTTAAACCACCAAGGTTTAACTCTCAAGAAACCACAGAAATTACAAATCAACCTCGATTCATCGCTCACACAAGAACATCACATCTCAGTTTTGATTCGGTAACTAAGAATAAAAGCCAAAAGACTTTTATCTATCACCAAAAATCATCAATCGATGATCTTTTAACAAAAAGAAAAGAATGAGAAGAAGATTTCAGAGACGAAGAAGACGAAGAAGACGAAGAGTATATTTCACAAAGAAACCCTAATCTCTCTGCCAGAAGTGAAGAATCCAGATGAAATGAAGGAGTATATTAGACGCCAGATTCATCCCAGGGTTGTAAAGCCTCCACGTGTAATCATTTGATCAATTTGCTCCACTAAGAAAATCGTGTTTCACTTTAAACAGAAGATAAAAACAATTCTGGTGGCACACGTTTTTTCCCAACAAAATTAATTTGAGTATTAGGCAAGTGACTTTCTCCAAATGCCGTGTCGAACTTGTCATTAGTAATTAAGAGGACTTAGTTCAAGATACAGGTAGATTTTGATGCTTTGTTATCAAATATTCAGTGTCATGTATGTATCACAACATAATTATAGATCATTAAAAAAAAAAAAAAATTCAGTACAGATTGTGTTATGATGCATATAAGGTTATGATGCATTATTATTCCAACCAACATTCAAACCTACAATAGTCTGTACGGACGAACTAAAATATTTGTCAAAAAAAATTAAATCAAATCAAACATTTCTTTTGATAATTGTCGCAAAAAGCACTATTTGCCGACGACTTCTAGAATTTTGTCGGAAGATATTGTTCAATTCTTCAAACTTTTTTGTGACGAAATTAAAATTTGTCAAAAGAAGTCACACTAAAAGAAATATTTCTACTGACGACATAATCTTCGGAAAAAATAATATTTCCCGACGACCTTAAAAAGTCGTCTACAAAGATTATTCTACTCTTCAAACTTTTTTTTTTTGGTAATAAAAATTCGTCAAACATTTACATTAAAGCAAAAATTTATATAGACGACAAGAAATTTGTCGCAAGAAGCACAATTTCCTGTCGTTGAAAGAGATATTAAACTCTCCAAAACTTCCGACATTTCAAAATAATCATCGGAAGAAGTCTAGTAAAGGTAACTAGTTCAACCGATGACCGCATAATCTTCGCCAAAAGTAGCATTTCCTGATGACTTTTTAAATGCGTCAAAGGAGATATTCCAAACTTTTTATGTTTTTTGCAATAACACAAAAATTCGTGGTTGGAGGAGTTGAGGAAGAATTATTAAATCTTATAAGGAGTTGGAAGCCGATGATGGTGTTGGGTTTTGGTCGGACTATGCGGTGGAGGGACTTCAACTTGAGGAGCTTGAGAGGTACATGGCAGCGTTGGAGAAGTTGAGGAAGAATGTGGACACGAAAGCAAATAATCTTATGATGATACAAACTTTTTCTTCTTCTTTGTTAATAAATTATTAATCAAAGTAACAGAAATTCAAGGTTTTTAGTAATTAAATTGCAATATCTTAAGGTCAGATTTTCTGTTCGAACACGAGTTCATATATAAATATTCATTGTTATTGCACTAATATTAAGAAAAAAAATAAATCGGACAAAATTAGTTATATATAATTAAGCGTAGAATTTCACGGTATATAATGAAACTATAAACCGTACGAAGTCATGTTCACGGACAAATAATATTGATTTATTTAATTTTAAAAATGGAAAGTTAAATCAATGATAAATTTTGGAATCATCCAGTATGTATATATCGAATATGAAAAACAATTTGATTTGATTTGATTTGATTATTATTATTATTATTATTATTATTATTGCAAATCGGTCGTCATTGACATAAAGTGAGAGCGAGGTGCGAAAAAATGTTTTCTTATTTTTAATATTATTTAAATAATTAAAAAAATGAAAAAAATTCAAACAAAAAAAGCGCGTCTATGAATTCATTTCCAATCTTAGGTATCCAATTTTTCTTTAAAAAGTTCTGCTTTTTTCTTTGACAAAACGATTCCTTCTTTTTGGACCCTTTTAAGAATTCATTTATTTCTCTAGAGAGCGTTCTATGACGCACCCACTAGGTTGAATCTTTACCGGGGGGAAGGTTGTGACTGAAGCGTGGTGCATGCATTATGTGTGGGGTGGGGTGGGGTGGGGTGGGGTGGGGGGTCTCTTTTTCAAATTAGAGATTTTTTTCTTAATTACCTGTATTTCCATTTCTTTGATTTCCAGTTGCTCTTCAAGGTCTTCCAATTGTTTCTCAATGTCTGACATTTTAAACTGCACAAATGTAATTCACGAGTTAAGGAATCAGCAAGATAATTATCTTTACTCTTAATGATTTCAATGTCAAAATCATAATGGCTAAACCACATTTGCCATCTGATTAATCTACCTTGTTTATAATCAGGGTGGATTTTGCAATTTAGGAAAGATTTACAAACTGAAGAGTCTGTTCTTACCAGAAATTTGTTGGAAATAATGTAGAGTCTGAACTTTGAGATTGCCTTTTTCATAGCAAGGATTTCCTTTTCGTTAATGTGATAGTTCTTTTCTCGAATCAGTAAAAGTTCCGAAAGAGTAACTACATAATTTTTCTTCTTCTTACGAAAACTGCTTTTTTGGCTTTTAATACTCCCCCAAAAATCTTGGGAAGCATCGGTTTCAATAATCATTTTATCACCGGTAAAGGATGATAAAGAGATGGAATATTTTTTATTTTTGATTTAATCTTTTGAATGTAAAGACTATCTTCTTTAGTCCAATTCCATTTGTAATTTTTCTTGAGTTTCTTTTGAAGAGGTGCTCTCATTTTTGCAAGGTTTAAAATAAATGATTCAGCATAGTTTAAACAACCCAAAAATCTCATAAGTTGTTTTTGGTCTGTAATATCATTTGGAAAGTTTTGGATATGGTCAAGGATATGGGGTTTGAGTTGTTTAAAACCGTAAGCAATTTCCAATCCTAGGTATCCAATTTTTTCTTTAAAAAGTTCTGCTTTTTTCTTTGACAAAACGATTCCTTCTTTTTGGACCCTTTTAAGAACTTGTAAAACATGTTGTTCATGATCTTCTTCGTTTTCTGAGAAAACTAAAATATCATCAATGTATACACAACAAAATTCATTAAGGCTTTTGAAAGTATTATCCATATGTCTTTGAAAGATACCTGGGGCTTGTTTGAGGCCAAAAGGTACTACTGTCCATTGAAAGTGTCCTTGTGGACAACTAAAGGCTGTAAGGGATTTTGTTGATTCTTCAAATCTAACTTGATGGAAGCCAGATTTCAGATCAAATGATGAAAATATCATTTTCCCTTTTATAAGGTGGATAAGGCTTTGCATATTTGGGAGAATGTAACCATCAGCTTTTGTGATTTTATTAAGTTGTGAATAATCAATGACCATTCTAGCTTTTCCTCTTCTTTTTTCTGCTTCTTTTCTAACCATAAAGGCTGGAGAAGAAAAAGGAGATTTACTAGGTTCTATGACACCTAGTTCTAGGAGTTCTTTGATTTGAATAGAGAATTCTTCTCTATCTTTTAAATTTGTATGCCATTGCCTCGCACGAATGATTTTATTTTGTATTCATCAAGGATTTCAATTTTTGCTTGTGAAAGTTCCTTTGTTGATGTTTGGATCAAGAGGATTTTTAGAACAACATAGTTCAAGAGTTTAGCAATTTCTTGCCTTTTTGTATTAATTTTAAAGTTTCTAATTCTTCATTAGAAATGAAAATATTTGAGTTTTTGCAATATTCTCTCCTTTTGGAGGAAATTTTTTTTTGAATTTGGGTTCTTGAACATATCTAAAATTTTTTCTTTTAAAGAGTTAAAAGCTAAGGCTTTTCTTTTCTTTAAAATCCAAATTTTTTATGTTGTAAAGTAAAACTTCTTGAGTTGATTTCTTGAATAAATGGATGATATAAGCGGCAAAAGTTATTTCCAATTATGAAATCAATTCTGCTTTCAAGTTGATAAACTGTTGGAATTTTGAATTCAAAAGTTTGGATAGTGGAATTGTGGTTTCCACATATTCCTATATTAATGTTTTTAACAACTTTTGAAGTAGATATTTCGAATTATTTGCAATTTTTAATTTTAAAGTTCTTTCGGAAAAAAACCCAAAATTGCTTTGGAATAATCCATTTGCTTGCGGTGCATACTGAGATGCTCTGTGTCAATGTAAGCATGAATTGTATATTTTTGTATCCTTCAAAACTAAGTTTGATAGGAATGTAAATAGAATTGGGATTTGTTATATTTTTATTACTCATAATCGGAGGATTCGATGATGAATAATCGATTCGATGTCGTGGATAAATGTCTGAGGATTACAGATCACTAGGATCTTCAACCTGGATAAAACCTTGTTTTTCAAAAGTTTTAACAGTTTGACACGGTCTTCATTTCCAATTCTTGCAGGGCACTCATTTGCATAGTGTCCTGATTCGATTCAAGAGCCAACATCTGCAATTCTTTTTCTTTTGAGGACAAAATTTCTTTTTGTCTTCAAGTTTTCCTTTCTTTGGTTTAGTGTATTTTTTAAAGAATTTCTTTTTTCTAAAGAATTTCTTTTTATATGGTTTTTTGTATTTTTTGAACTTATAACTTTTTCTTTTTCGTTTTTGACTTGGTTTTTCTTTTTTCTTTCTTTCAGGATAACATCCATAATGTCCTGAGATTCTATCCAAGTATTTACTACAGCAAATTCTAGGATTTCTGGGTACTGTTTTAACACTAGATCTCGTTAAATGTGCTTGCTTACATTTATCTGCAAGTAGGTTTCTTGTAACAGTAACTGCTAGTCCTAAAGAGGAATCAATTTGCATGTTTGCTTTGAAATTATCTGTACTTGGTTCTTGAATTTTAATGGCTTCATTAAAAAGAACAATGACTTCATCATTGAAAGGATAAGGAAGTTTTCTCATAAATTTTTCTCATTAATTGTTTCCATTCCGCTGTTGGAGGATGATGTAATAGTATTTTGAGAATTCGCATGTGTATTCTTCAAAATAGCACATATCACAAATTGTCATTTTTTCTAAATGGTTTAAAGCATCTCCTTGATCAATAATTGATCTGACGCTTTTGTAAGCTTCAAAAGTTTGTCCAGTAAATTGTTTGTATATTTGTTCCACAATTCTTTTAATAAATTGAGGAATATTTCCTTGGGTTTCAAGCCATAAAGCATTTTTTGCTTCATAGCTAAATGTTGTAAGAAATGCTTTCACATTTCCTCTTGTACTTGAGATTACATAGTGCCATGAGTTTTGCTCATTTCTATGTATTTCCTTATGGATGATCATTGAAATCATGATATTATTATACCAATCATCAATGACTGCTTGTGTGATTTATCACACAGTCTAAGTCAAGTATCTTGACGTCTATAGGTGATTTCTTTGGTTTGTTAAGAAGATATGAGGGATCAATTTCATTATCTTCATAAGGTCTTGGTCTAGGAGTGAAGTCTCCTATGGGTCTTTTTTCATCCCCTTTTGGGTTTGATGATGTAGGTTCATAGTCCATTGGGACTGCTTCAGATTCGACTTTTGGTTCTCTAATTTTTACTCCAATGTCAGTGTTTGTGAAGAATCTTTCATGTATGATGGTTTCTTCTTCAGAACTTTCTGAATTATTATCTAATGTTAATGGATCGTTTATTTCTGGAGTATCTTCAATTGATTTGGTTGTAAGAATGATTTCTTGATCATTTATGTTGACTTTTTTGAAGATTGAAGCTATCTTTTCAAGTTCATTATCTTCAAATGCCAATAGAACATTAAGATGTCCTAAATCGTTGGATGATTCATAAATGTTTTCAAGGATTTTTCTTACTTCAGTCATTCTGATTCTGATTCTGAATTTTCAAAATCGAATTTTCCTTTTCTTGTATTTTTCTGTTTTTCCGTAAATTCCCCCCTTTTTTGAAGGATTCCGAATTTTTTATATGGCTGAACTAAATTTTTTGATGTTGAGGCATTTGGATTCTTGATTTTAGTTATGATTATTGCCGAATGTTGGTCTAAAGATTTTTCGGTCTTTGAGTGATAATCTTGAAGATCATTTCTTAACTCTTCTATAATGTCTTTTAAGGATTTTATTTCTTTCAAGATTTCTCCTAATGACATTATTTTTCTGTTAAGAGAACATTAGCTAGTTGGTTTACTGTTTCTTTTAATTTCTCTTATTTCTCTTTTCTGACTACTTTTTGGAATGTCTTCTTTCCATCTATACATAGGATCTTTCCTAGTTGATGTTGAATGTAGAAGTAAAGGTTTTTGTTCTTTAACAAGAGTCCTTTTTTGTTCGAGATCAATTTGTAATGATTTTCTTGCCGGTTGGACAAGCCAATCAAATTCAGTTTCTTTATGTTCAAGGTAATCTGAGAATAAAGGGTCAATCTTTATTCCTTTTGGTTCTTTAACAATTGTCATATTATGTTGGTTATGGATTGCATAACTCACAAGATATGAAACTGAAAAAGGACATTGTTGTCTTTGACTAAATCTTTTCTTCCGTATTTGAATACGAAGGAAAGAATTCCATCTTGGTCATGAAGACTTCACCGAAAGTCTTGGGTGTGATGTGAAAATCAATTTTCCACATGCAAGATTTCCATTTAGGTGCCCAAGCATCCTTCTTTAGGATTTTGATTCTTTCATCAATTAATCCCATTACGATGGGTTGATCAATTTTGTCGATAGGGCCTTGAGTTGAATCGAATAGCTCCTATGGTGACCCAATAAATGTTTTTATTATTATCCAAGTCAATCTTTTGCTTGGCTTTGTTAATGTCTTGTTTAGTAAGAAGGAGATTCCTATTTTACCATAAGTGTGTTGAATGTGAATAGCAAATTCCTTTTGGGAAACCCCATGGGGCTATTCGGATTCAACTCAAGCACCCTATCTCGACAAAATTGATCAACCCATCGTAATGGGATTAATTGATGAAAGAATCAAAAATCCTAAAGAAGGATGCTTGGGCACCCTAAATGGAAATCTTGTACGAGTTAGTGACATGTTTTCCATTTTTTTTTGTTTTAAGTTATTATCTCTTTTGCAAATGGATCATCCTCTTTGGCATAAAGTAAATTTGGGTTAAACGCCTATTTTCTATTTTTACCATATTTTCATAAAAGAGTTGAGTAAAATATTTCCTTTTGAAAAAAAATGAAAAGTACAAAAGTAAAAATGTGAAAGTGAAGTTTGTTGATGTCAATTAACGTGGCACTTTTTGATCAATTTTCAAGAGAATTTACTGAAAAGATGTTATATAATGCTAAAAGATTATTGGACTTTAGTTCGGAACGAATGTAGGGGAGTTTTTTAGTCAAGGCATTGTGTCACTTTCTTTTCTCCACTTATCTCCTTATATAGGCAGGTAGGCTATAAGAAACAACATCTGTCTTGTTAAGCTACAGTCCTCCAATCTTGAGACTTGTGTAGTCGCCATTATGATGCAATTTGATCGATTAGTGAGATTGATTGTGGTAGATTCATGATGATTTTAGGTCTTAGCCCTACAGCCTAAATTGTCTTTTTAACCTCCTTATTAGTTAGTTTGGGGAGGTGCTGCCATCAATGGGGAACACATCACATGATGTGTCATGATGATGTTTTTCTTTGACGTCTCATATCATCTGGTTTCATCCGGCTTGGTTGGCTCGAAGTGCCGTACTGACATGTTTAATTATCTTTGACAAATAAGTTATATTGACCAAGTCAAAAGGTGCCCAAACTTATCCGACGTGAGACCTCACACATCTTAAAGGACTCCTTGTGCACTAATTTATTACACATACTTAGACATTTTAATAATATTAAGCTCTGGTTTGATAAAAAGTTTTTAAAATTTTATCAAATTTTCAATGGATAAAACTTTAATTTTAACCATATTTTTTTATGAGATTCACAATTTTTATCAATTTTTCAACCACACATTATATTAAATTCTATCAAATTTGCTAAAAACTTATATCGAAAGTTTTGACAAAGAACCCCCCAAAATTAGACCATCAAACCTTTAAAACTTGGGGTAACTCGCAACCCAACCCAACCCAACCCAACCCGACCCTACCCGACCATCAAAATAGATTTTCAAAACTCAACCCAACCCAATTTAGAGTAAAATTGACCCAAATCGACGGGTCGGGTCGGGTCGGGTTGACCGGTTTGGGTTTGTTTGTTTTGTTGGAATCTGAAAATCTTTACGTGAATTGGGACCTTTGATCCTGATTTTTAATCGATCTGTCATATTCTCCTAAAATTTTATCCTTTTTGGCTGAAGGATTATTGATTTGTCCTTTGAATTAGCATACTGCAGTTACTTTGTTGTTTAAAATTTGGACTGCTATTTTTTCCCGTCTCCATCGAACCCAATGATTTGTGATTTATGTATGAGGAGAGAGGGAGATAGGGCAAGTGATGATTACTTGTTCTACATTGGGCAGGAGAACTGGACTATAATTCAAAAATTTGGGTTGTGATGATCAATGTTATTGATTTGTTATGATTATTCGATTTCGACAACTAGACAATCGATCCTCGTATCTGGCTTAGCGGCCGGACGGCATGAGAATGGGGTCTTGTACTTTCATGCAATCGGTGTTTTGCGACCATGGCGATGCAAGATACTTCTAGTCCGAAACATGATCCGAGCCTCCCCATCAAGGTCAATGGGACTATAAATCAAAAATTTGGGCTGTGATGATCAATGTTATTGATTTGTTATGATTATTCGATTTCGGCAACTAGACAATCAGTCTCGTATCTTGGCTTGGCAGCCCGGACGGCATGAGAATGGGGGTCTTGTACTTTCATGCAATCGGTGTTTTGCATCCATGGCGATGCAGTATGCTTCTAGTCCGAAACATGATCTGAGCCTCCGATATATTTATCAATTTGTAATAGATTGTATGTTGTATGAAATTTATTGGTATTCATGTGATATAGGTGTAATATTCGAATAACTGATAGGTAAAGAACAATGTCTTCTTCTAGTGAAAATGATCTCCAGTCACGACTTAGATGTAGATGTGGTGTGTATATGAGGATTCAAGGTACCTGAATCACTTCGAAATGAATCCACATCTTCGATATTGAAGATGTTATAGTGTAAAGGTAAGTGATTTGAATTATATTTTGCTATGATAGGATGGTGTCTTGTGCGAGGGGTTCAATTGGGCCGACGAGGTTGAATCTAATTTAGGATGGCAGTCCGAAGGACGTGAAAATACAAGTACAGATTTGGCTAAATTTAAGTGTAATGTGCTGAGGTTAATGGAGAAAGTAGATAAGTTAGAAGATCGTCTGTTCACTTCAACGTGATATGAGTAGGGGAAAAAATTGCTCAGATATTTTCAAGTTTTCATGTATCGCCATATTTGTGTTTTTTGTAATGAATTTATTTTTGTAAATTATGAGCACTACGGGTGACAAGAATGTGGAAGATTTGGATTTGCTAACAACCCATGGCATGCCATTAATTATTGGATACAAGAGTCGTCCATGTTACTTGCATTAGTGTCACATACACTACCTATTTTGGCATTCTTTATCTAACGTCGTACTATATATTTTTATGGAAGTATGAGCACTTGTTTTTTCTTCAAAAAAAAAACCATGTGGCGACATCTATAAACTTCAAAATCAAAAGTTCGAAAATTGCATGAAACAAAGTCAGTATCTATGTAATACGTAAGCTCCCGGGGCCTATCAAAATTCTTTCCAGGTTCAAATCTCTGCACACCATATGTTTTCACACCACTTTGAGCAAATGTATAAATTATTCTTTTCAACTTCTGTCTGAAACAACATAAACATCTTTTTTTGTATATATTTGAACCATCTGACCTTCCATCATAACACTTGACATCAAGCGTGGTTGTTCATTGAGATCAACATGGTTTGCTACAAATTCATTGTGGTGTTGATGACTCAATACCCTATTGAACTTCGTAATGAATCATGTTGACGTTGGAAAATAGTTTATATTGATTCCAAGCCAACTTAATGTTAAAGTAATGAGGTCGGCTATGACCGTGTTAGATAGCAGATATGTAAAAGTGTTGGAAGATATGTTTGTATAATCTTTGTAAAGTACTTTTATTTCAGTCGTTCAATGTCTGACCTGAAGGGCATTTACGTCTCTTATTTATAGGAAAATATGCTCAGCATTAATTACTTAGAAGACATCCCTTTTTTGGGCATTTATTTTGAAATGACTCGCATTAATTGGGGGCGGCTAGCTTGGTGCCTGACATCTGAAAGAACAGGCTAGGTAGATGACATGAGCCTGACCAAGGAGGGATGAGGTCCGACCTGAATGTTCATGGATGAGGTCCGACCTAAGTGCATTCTGAACTCGAACTTCGGCCAAGGCTAGGAATAGGTCCGACCTGGACTATCCTCATAATTGAGATCAGAACGGCATTCCCATTAGTTGGCTAATCAAAAATTACGTGGTTGATGTGACAGGTTAGTTCGGATATCAACAAATCCCATCAGTGAGTTCTTTCTATTCACATACATCTTCAAAAATGAGTGTCCACTCTCGGATCGTTGACCACTTGAAATTCTTGCACTAAAGATGTGTTTAACGTACGCTGGTACCCATTGACTACGGATATCATACATCGTTTGTAGCCATTCATTACAATGTAAACTTGTATTGACCATTGCTTCATTCCATTGCTCCTAATATTCGAAAGGCGACTCTAAATTTTTAATAATATAAACTAGTGTATGATACTGCTCATTGTACGCCATCACATTAATTTTTTCTGAAAATTTGTTTAAAATGTGCCAACTACAGTACATATGGAATGTCAATGGCATGACTATTGATATGACATTTGCAATTGCAGCATCTATAATCAATAGGGGCACTTAATTGGAGATCGATTTCATGAACTTGGCCATTTTAATCTGACTAAGCATGCCATGTAGCTAGGCAGTGGAGAAGATAAATATTCTCCAATGCGGGGAGTAGAACAGGACCTAGAAGAGCTTTTCACCACTTTTTGATACAAGACATAAGAAGCACAAACAAGCTCGTCGGGGTGGCACGTGGTAGCGGCACGTGGCAACCATCATTGTGGAGATGGAAGATAAAGTGGGTAATTACGTGTCAACATAATTAAAAAAAGATAATGTTACACCTATCAATTTATTTGACAAATAATCACGATTCTTAATTTAAGTTAAGGTTTGAATTGATCCTTTCTGGATAATTAGATGTCTTCTTGAACAAACCTTTTATTTGGTAGGTAATATAGATGAAGTTACCGTGAAGACTATGAACTTGGGATCGATTGCTGATCGCCCTGCGGTCACGAATAGCCAGCCTTCAATGGCTTGTCTATAAGTCGGGTGAGGACTAGCTCTCTTAGGTTGAACCCTGGGACTCTTTCCGCTTCCGTCGAATGGCTGCTAACCATTATTCTGGGTGGATCTTGCAACGATAGGCCCTTAGCCCATCTTTTTCGAACTTTTAGCCTAGCCTACCAGATCAATGAACTTAGCCGATTCTAGCCATCATCTTCGTTGGAGTGTGTTTGGATGTGAGTATAAGGATTTAAAAATATTTTAACAGATCTAGACCGTTAAATTAACTTAAATTAAAGGACGTAATTATTTATCAAATTTATTGGTAGGAGAAAATGTCTCTAAAAAAATAGTCTTCAAAAACTGTTGTCCACAATTATATGACAATTAAAAATAATTTCAGTTAAAATTATGAAAAAAAAGTTCAATAAATTTAATTTTTCGAAGAAAAGTTAACAAATAAAATAATAAAAATATAAAAATTAAATACTAACACACGGGAAGTTTAGCTAGAATAATAGTTCAAAAGATAATTTATTTTTTTGGTAATATTATAGATTAAAAAAAAGGAAAAAAAAACAAACAATAAACTTCTTTCAGTGATGCCGATGGCATCATTGTCGACATTACCATCCGCAATATTGTTAACAAAAGTGTGTCAACCATTATCTTTAATATTTATGTTGTTAATTTTCTCTTATTCGTCGACACGTATTAATTTTCAACATAATCACGTTAATGTCGTTAGCAATCAACGATTGAATTTCTTACTACCAAAAGTTTCGGACAATGCCCAACTCACAGTTCTTTGGACACTCCAATATGCTTATACGTGTAACATACTGTATTAGACCGTCGTTACTGTCGTCATCACCACATCAATGTCAAATCACCGTCGACCACCACCATCACATTCACCACCAATATACATCGGAACCTACGACCACAACTATTTTCAAGAAAGAAATGTTCGTATAAATGAAAGTGCAAAAGAAAACTACCACAATACTATTTGCATACCTCAATCCACCTACATTTATCTTCCATTTCCACATCCTAAAGAATTTTCCAAATTTCTTTTTGATTTTTTCTAACTATAGCCATTGTGAAGGAATTGAGGATGAGGAAAAGTCCAAAACAGTGAGGCAAACCGATGAAACTCCAAAAACGACAAATTGAGAAAGCACTAAACATGGCCTTGGGAGCAAAAAGTGTCCACTCAAATATACTAGTCTACGATACAAGAAAAAATCTTTGTCTAAAATATCATATGGTAGATGAACAAGAATCGAGATTTATCGAAAATGTTTGGTAGGTATCAACAATTTGTAGGTGACAAAGATTTTATTACAAGGATTTACTAAAAAATTAAAACATTTATCTTATCCAATGTAATGTATTTTGACTCAAATTTCTCCTTAATTTAAAACATTCCCGGTGTTTGAATTACTTCAAAATTTATTTGATCAAATTTTTAAATTCAATGGCATTATCTAAATATGGAGTCTTAGGTAGGGATGGCAATGGAGCAGTGCAGGGGAGGCCCCGCCTGCCCGCCTCCCCACCCCGCCCCCACCCCACCCCACCCCACCCCACCCTAGAAATATTTACCTTGCCCCGCCCTCGCCGCGACCGCGAATTCATAGGGCGGGCAACCTTTGACCCTCCAATCGTCCCACGAAATTTTTTTATTTTTGTGTCAAATTGAAAAAAATAATTAAAAAAATTAAATTTTTTTAAATATTTGTAGCAAATAAAATAAAAAAATACAAGAATGAGATTGTGGTGTAGTGATTGAGATTTATAATTTACAACTTCAACTCAGGTTCGATTCTTCTTTAGTCTATTTCTAATAAAATTTTAATTTGTATTCTATTTTATGATTTTACCAAATAAAAAAAAAGTTGATGGGGTGGGGGGGGGGGTGGGGTGGGGCGGGACGCCTCTATGCCTGAATAAGCGGAGTGGGACAGTATGGAACGGGGCGGGTTCGGGGCGACGGGTGTTTTTTTTTTTTACCATCCTTAGTCTTAGGCTACCGTCTAACTTGCCTAGAAGTTGAGCGGACTCTGATTGATAGATTAACTTCTATGCACTTGGAGTAAACCAAGAGTTGTAGTAGTAAACAAAAACATTGTGGCAAACTATGGAGAGTAGTTAATCGTGGTTGCTGCCGGAGTGTTAGGACAAGATCAGCAACATAATGGCCTAGATCTATTCTTACCAAAAACATATTAATTAGAACAAACATTCAAGAACACAAGATTTTTCGGCCTAAGCCCCGGAGATTCGATCGACGACTACTTCTAACACCTAGTCCCCCGTTAAGCATCCGTAAATGATTTTGCTCAATCCACTAGCACAGTGTAATGCCTCATATTTTCTCAACTCGGAGGGTCACTAAAATATTCTTTAAATAATGTTTGATGACTCCAATATATTTTACGTGCCCTTGAATGGTTATAAAAATGTAACTATTGCGGAAGATAACAAGCGAGTAAGGGAAAATAATTTTACTTCTAAATTTTAAGGTTTTTACATATATCATGATAGGTGTCGCCACAATTTATTTGACCATCCAAACGAATTCTAAAAATTACAAAAATTAAATTATAGATACTTGGGACTACAGACTAAAACTAGTTAAAATTTTATACCTTATCTACATTGTTTGGTAGGTAAAAATATTGGCCAAATTTGCTTGAAAAACTGTCCTGGGTGTCCTAAGGTAGACCGCTAAAATATTCATAATAAATTTATACGATGAAATTTTTGTGTGATTCCAATTTATACTATTAAACATATATAAGGCTTTCCATAGACACTAATTTCACTCAAAAACTCTAAACGTACAAAAAGTTATAATTTTTCAAAGTATGGGCAAAAAGCTGTAATTTCAAAATGTAAAAAAAATTAAACCAACGTCTTATTTTCCATGTACGTTACATGATAAAATACTGAAAAGTCAACATCTAAATTATAATATTTACATCATGATTGGCTCGATCATCTCGACGACAAAACATAAAAGTGATTACCTTCAATCACTAACATAAAATTTCAACTTTGACATTTACAATGGAATTCAATTTACATAATATTTTCTCAAATTTAAAATCATGAAATTAAATCGGTAGTACGATAAACTACCTTGCAACCAAAAAGGATTTCTGTGAAATTGATTTGTGGCTCAAAATGACTTTCTTTTCTTCAAACAATGACTCGTGATTTCCCTTTCTTGCTTCTAAAAATCTAAGGTTTGTAGTGTGATTTGAGTGGTAAAAACAAAAGAAGAAGAAAAAGGTAAAATTTGGTTAACTGTCAGCTGAAAATGGGGACCTCTGGGCTGATTGATGGCTGAAATAAGAATGTTGGTTGTCTACTTCTGGGGGCCAAAATAATTGATGGAAGAAGATGAATTGTTGAAGAGAAAATGAAGTTTTAGAAACTTATTGCTGGGGTCCAAAATTAGAGATGATTTGGATGCTTCTTTGCTCTAAAAATATTTGGAATAAGCTCTAACTACTGGCCGAATTTGATGAAGAAAAAAAAGAACTGTTGGAATGTTTTTCTTGTGACTAAGAGGAGACAATTTGATGGCTTTTGTCTGGCTGAAAATGAGTGAACGTGGGGCAATTTCCTTCATCAAAATGGAGAGAAAATGGCTGGGCTATGAAGTGGAAAAGAAGGATGGAAATGGGGCTGTTTTGTGCTGAAAATAGGGTGAACATGGGGTAGATTTGTAGCCTGTTTGGGAAAGTTTCTTGGGAGGTTTTCTCTGATGTTGGCGGGTAATTAGCTTAAACAAATGGTGGAAGATGGTTGGGGAATGGGCTGAAGTGGGGGAGATCATGGGTAGTTAAAATTTTGGGTTTTAGGGACTGTTTAAGGGCTGATTTTGGCATGAGACTAGTGGCTATTTGGAAGTTTATTTTTGCATGAGATTATGGACTGTTTGTGTGTTTAATTAGCACTAAAAAAATTGATTTGGTGATTGACAAACATTCATTTTTGTTTGACACAAAAGGTAAGGCAAATTCGTTAAAAAATTCTAACGCGACTAAAATATTAAAATGCACTAGAAAATTCGCAAAAACGCCAAAAATTAAAATTTATTTTTCGTGGAATTTTAAATGTCAATAAAATTTTTCGGTCATTACACACAGCCTCAAAAGCAAGACACAGATTACAGATTACAAAAGCGATTCTCACACAATGAACCAAAACAACTATCACAAAGATCTCGCCATAAAACTTTCACTAAGAAAAGTTGTTCACTCAACAACATCTAAAACCTATCTTTTTTGCAATATAACACTCAAAAATAAAAGAAGATGAAGAGTGAAGCTATCAGAGGAAGAGAAAACAGCAAAAGACGAGAGAAGTTTGTAGAAGACCAAGGATCAAAATGAATGTAGAGTAAATGATGTGCACCTTTATAGTAGCTATTCAGATGCCAAATCAATAGCCAAGATTGCACCACGTGCCTTGATCAGGTGAGGAGGTAAGGAGCACTTACTAACAAAGTTGCTCAAGAATTAACACACTTTTGCAAGAAGAGTAGAAGACATCCACAAATGATCTAACCGATTTGGGGCGATTATATTATCTGGGCATGTTGCATGTTGCCGGAGTCTCTGGGTCTTCTTCGGGCATTGCTTGTACTGTATGAAAAATAACCATTATTATCTTTTGGGGTAATTATATTCACACTACAATTTTTATTATTTACACTATATTTTAATTGTAATAAATGTCTCCCAATTTTTGACAACTTGGCACTTATGTCCCCAACTTTTATTCGTCACATTTTTATCATTAACTTTCAATTAATTTTCACATCTTGTCTTTGATGATAATTTGTCTAAATATTCTACTAATGTGTATTGAAATTAGGGATAAATATTTTGTCAAATTTTTTTATCTGTTATTTATTTTGCTTATTAAAAAATAAGAGATGCAAAAAAATTTTTACCCTCTCCTAATTAACGTTTTAGATAGAAAGTATCATCAAAGATAAAGATAAGATGTGAAAATTAATAGGTTAATAATAAGAATGTGATAAAAAAAGTTGGGAATATAAATGCAAAATTGAGCAATAGTTGGAGACCTTCATTGTAATTAAAATGTGGTGTAGTTAACAAAAACTGTGGTGCGAATATAATTATCCTATCTTTTATTTAATTATAGTGTTGATCATTAGGATTGTCATGGAAAACATGTATATTGATTTTAGTGGAAATTACACTAGGTATTTATATTTAAGCATAAATTCTCAACTTTACTTTTCAACTTTTTTTGTTTACCAAAATATTGTCTTGAATATTTTGTGTAAGTAGAAATAAGAAATAAAAAATAAAAAATAATTCCAGGAATACCATTTACACACAGAAAAAGGAGTTTCAAGAATTATCTATCTTGAATAAAAAAATTTCCCATAGTTGAAAGTCCATCAAATTCTCGCACTTTAAAATGTGCTAGAGCTCATGTGTAGTTTAATCAATGTTCTAAAAAGTGTAAAGCGTAGTTAAGCGTGGAGACCAATTTTCAAGCTTTTCGGGCCTAGGCGAAGGCAAAGCGAGGCGAGAGCGAGAGCGAGGTGCGAAAAAATGTTTTCTTATTTTTCTTATTATTTAAATAATTAAAAAAATGAAAAAAAAAATTCAAACAAAAAAAGAGCGCGTCTAGGCGAGACTTAGTGTGCCTAGGTAAGGCTAGGCATGCGCTTTTAATTAAAAAAAAAACAGTTGACCACTTAATTGTGTGCCTAGAGCTTAAGTAAGGCATGAAAGTCAAGTCTTGCGCCTTGGCGTATTTTTTAAAAAACTGAATATAATAAGTGTGATAAACATGTGTCATTTTTTTATAGTACATAAATCACAATTTATTTCAATACTTGATAAATTTCATATGAACCATTTTAAAAATTTTAAATGAATATTCTCGTCGGCACAATACGTGGAAATGGTCTTTCGTTATCACGTACTGTTACGTTTATGTATTTCTCATTCTACCATTCTTTAATCATCTGGATTGGAAATGTTATATACATCCCCTACAAGGTCGGTGGTAGAATTACGGTGTCCTCGCCCTACGAAGTCATCATAAAGTTGAATTTGAAGATGATTGAAGCACAAGATCGCCATATTCAAGCTGGCTTGTTTTAACTATATTAGCATCCTCGTTTTGAATGTGCAATATCAAGCTTCACACGATTACATATTTAAAAAAATAATATAAAAGTAATTTATCTAAACATGTTTAAAAAAATAATATAAAAATAATTTATCTAAACATATTTTTTTTAAAAATACTTAAAAATAACATTTACCTATTTTAAAGCTTAGCGAGACACACAAGCAATGCTGCCCTACAAAATTCAAGCACTAAGAGCTCGTTTGGTGTGGATTATAAACTAGTTTATTTGACTAAAATGGTTTATTTGACTAAAAACAGTTTATTTGACCAAAATTTTTGCCTTTGTAGCATGACATTTTTGACATTTCTTGGTCAAATAAACAATTTTGGTCAAATAAATCAGTTTATAATCTACACCAAACAGACACTAAGTAAGTGGTAAATATTAGAAATAACTATTAAATAACTAAATGGTCAAAATTACCAAAAAATTGCTTTCCAAAAAACTATAAATAACAGCAATAAAATCAATGAAGAAATCTCACACAGAATCTCTCTCTCTCTCTCTCTCTCTCTAAATTCTCTTCCGAAAATTTCCTTTCTCAGTCTGTGTTTCTCCAATTTTAATCTCTCTCTCTAAATTCTTGCTGTTTTCTTACATATATATTGTCGAATTGAGCATTGTATTCTGAGGTTAATTGTCTGCAGGAAAATGGTGATAAAAAACGAGAGTAGTGATGGCGTGATGAAGAAGAAAACACAGGGTAGGAAGAAGATCGAAATTATAAAAATAGAAAAATCGAGCAACAGGCAGGTTACTTTCTCAAAACGCCGAGTCGGACTTTTCAACAAAGCGAGTGAACTCTGTGCACAGAGTGGCGCAGAAATCGCCATTATCGTCCATTCAATTGGGAAACGCGTCTTTGCTTTCGGACACCCCAGTGTGGATTCTGTAATCAATCGGTTTGAGATTAATGGAAGTTCTGATGATTCTCATGAGTGGGATTATTCTGGGACTTATAAGGAGTTGGTGGCGGAGTTAGAGGCGGAGAAGAGGCTGGGCGAGATGAATAACGGTGGTGGGTTCTGGTGGGATGCAGCGGTGGAAGGACTTGAACTGGAAGAGCTTGAGAGGTACATGGTGGCGTTGGAAGAGTTGAAAAAGATGATTGAGGCTCGTACATTTGATTATGGTAATTGCATTCCTGATCATTTTCATGGTATTGATTTTGGACAGCTGAGGCAGATTTGAATTTAAACATGGTTGAATGAACAATGTATTTTTTTTTAGTATTTTCGTACGAGGATTTAGGGTTTTGTTTTGTCCGTTAGAACATGGTTATTTGTGATCCCAACTTCATGATTTGGCTTGATGCACCTTTTCTTGATTTGATGAAATTAGTGAATGTTATATACGTAATGTCATTTTGTAGGACTCGTAATGTACTGTTACTTATTATCTACATATTTCGTAATATTCAAAATTTGTAAGTATTTAGAAAATAATTTCAACTATATCAAACATGATATTGCTTTACTTGTCCCCGACGTGAACTAGACAATTTGGCCTATACTTGTTCTCTCTTCCACTTCTTGAAATGATTTTTGAACTAGATATAATTAATAAATTATTAATCAAAGTAACAGAAATTCAAGGTTTTTAGTAATTAATTTGCAATATCTTAAAGGCCAGATTTTCTGTTTGAACACGAGTTCATAAATAAATATTCATTGTTATTGCACTAATATTAAGAAAAAAAAATTTGGACAAAATTAGTTATAATAATTAAGTGTAGAATTTCACTGTATATTTAAAAATCTAAAGTTAAATCAATGATAAAATTTGGAATCATCCAGTATGTATATATCGATTTTTATTCCTTTGTATAATATGAAAAAATAGTTTGAATTTTTTTTTTTTTTTTGCAAATCAGTCGTCATTGACATAAAGTAATTTTTGTTAGAAATGATTTCCATTTTTATTGTACTTTTCATGGAATATAAAAAGATAAATAGTAAAAATTCTGTTCAACGCAAAAAAAAAAAAAAAAAAAAAAAAAAAAAAAAAAATTCCAAAGAAGATGAACTTTGAGATGTTTGACACGACCACAAGTTCAGCCCATGATTTTTATTCTTGTAAAGAATATATATTTTGCAAAAGAAAATCTAAAGGTATTAAATGTACGAGTTAGTGACAAGTTTTCCATTTTATTTTTCTTTTTGTTTTAAGTTATTATCCCTTTTGCAAATGGATCCTCTTTGGCATAAAGTAAATTTGGGTTGAACGCCTATTTTCTATTTTTACCATATTTTCATAAAAGAGTTGAGTAAAATATTTCCTTTTGACCAAAAAAATGACAAGTACAAAAGTAAAAATGTGAAAATGAAGTTTGTTGATGTCAAAAATTAACGTGGCACTTTTTTATCAACTCTCAAGAGAATTTACTGAAAGAATGAATGTTATGATGCTGAAGAATTATGAGACTTTAATTCGGAGCGAATGTAAGAAATTATTTTCTCCACTTATCCCCTTATATAGATAGTTAGGCTTTAAGAAACAACACCCGTCTTGTCAAGCTACAATTCTCCTATCTTGAGATTTGTATAGTCGCCCTTATGATGCAATTTGATTGGTTGGTGAGATCGATTGTAGTAGATTCGTGATGATTTTAGGTCTTAGCCCACGGCCAAATTTGTCTTTTTAACCTCCTTATTGGTTAGTTTGGGAGGTGCTGCCTTCAATGGGGAACACATCATATGTTGTCATGATAATTTTTTCATTGGCGGCTCCTATCATCTGGTTTCATCCTGCCTATTTGGCTCAAAGTGCCGTGCTAATATGTTTAATTATTTTTGACAAATAAGTCATATTGACCAAGTCAAATGGTGCCCAAACTTATCCGATGTAAGACCTCATATATTTTAGAGGATTCCTCGTACGCTAATTTATTACATATATTTAGACATTTTAATTATATTAAGCTCTTGTTTGATGAAAGGTTTTAAAATTTTATCAAATTTTCAAAGGATAAAACTTTAATTTTAATCATATATTTTATGAGACTCATAACTTTAATCAATTTTTCAACCACACATTATACTTACTTCTATCAAAATTTGCTAAAAAACTTATATCAAAAGTTTTGACAAAGAATCCCCAAAATTAGACCATCAAACCTTTCAAACTTGAAGATAAGTTCAACTAAAATTTGAAATTTTATTTTGTAATAGCTTTAAAGTATGCTTGGCAGTGTTTAAATTATTTTTAAGTATTTATAAGTTGTGAGTCATATAAAACGTATAAATAATAAATGAATAGTAAGTTATAAATCATACGAAATGTGTTGCAAGTAAAATGGGGGATAAATAGAGTATCATTTCCAATGTAGTTGTGGATTAAAAAATTGTAGCCCATATGTATAAGAGAGGTGATATAGATAAATTATAAAAAATTAATAAAAGATTCTTAGCGTATATTTCGATTGAAATAAATTATAAAAAATTAAATAAAAGATGTCTAGTACATCATCCATTTTTGTTCTTACCATGTAAATATTCTGAGGTGGTGACATACTTTTTAATCTCATTGACGGCCTATATTGGAGATGTTCTAAAGGCATCTCCAACCCATCACCAAAGTTGTAAAATACCAAAATGGTGTGAAATTTGGTCTCCAACCTAATACCAAATTGTAGCATGACATTTTTGACATTTCTTGGTCAAATAAACCAGTTTATAATCTACACCAAACAGATACTAAGTAAGTGGTAAATATTTGAAATAACTATTAAATAACTAAATGGTCAAAATTACCAAAAATTTGCTTTCCAAAAAACTATAAATAACAGCAATAAAATCAATGAAGAAATCTCACACAGAATCTCTCTCTCTCTCTCTCTCTCTCTCTAAAATTCTCTTCCGAAAATTTCCTTTCTCAGTCTGTGTTTCTCCAATTTTAATCTCTCTCTCTAAATTCTTGCTGTTTTCTTACATATATATTGTCGAATTGAGCATTGTATTCTGAGGTTGATTGTCTGCAAGAAAATGGTGATAAAAACGAGAGTAGTGATTGCGTGATGAAGAAGAAAACACAGGGTAGGAAGAAGATCGAAATTAAAAAAATAGAAAAATCGAGCAACAGGCAGGTTACTTTCTCAAAACGCCGAGTCGGACTTTTCAAGAAAGCGAGTGAACTCTGTGCACAGAGTGGCACAGAAATCGCCATTATCGTCCAATCAATTGGGAAACGCGTCTTTGCTTTTGGGCACCCCAGTGTGGATTCCGTAATCAATCGGTTTGAGATTAATGGAAGTTCTGATGATTCTTATGAGTGGGATTATTCTGGGACTTATAAGGAGTTGGTGGCAGAGTTGGTGGCGGAGAAGAGGCTGGGCGAGATGAATAACGGTGTTGGTTCTGGTGGGATGCAGCGCACGGTGGAAGGACTAGAACTGGAAGAGCTTGAGAGGTACATGGTGGCGTTGGAGGAGTTGAAGAAGATGATTGAGGCTGGTACATTTGATTATGGTAATTGCATTCCTGATCATTTTCATGGTATTGATTTTGGACAGCTGAGGCAGATTTGAATCTAAACATGGTTGAGTGAACAATGTATTTTTTTTTATTATTTTTTTTTAGTATTTTGGTATGAGGATTTAGGGTTTTGTTTTGTCCGTTAGAACATGGTTATTTGTGATCCCAACTTAATGATTTGTCTTGATGTACCTTTTCTTGATTTGATGAAATTAGTGTATGTTATATAAGTAATATTGTTTGTTGGACTAAATTTAAATTATAATTTAAGTTAATTAAATTAGTTAAATATATATTTATATACACATTTCGTAAGATTCATAACGTACTATCACTTATTATATACATATTCCGTAAGATTCACAATTTATAAGTATTTAAAAATTAATTTCAGCACTATAAAACATTTTCATGATAGTGTTTTACTTATCCCCACGTAAACTAGACAATTTGGCCTATACTTGTCCTCCCTTCCACTTCTTGAAATGATTTTTAAACTAGATATAATTAATAAATTATTAATCAAAGTTACAGAAATTCGAGGTTTTTAGTAATTAATTTGCAATATCTTAAGGCCAGATTTTCTGTTTGAACACGAGTTCATAAATTAATATTTATTGTTATTGCACTAATATTAAGAAAAAAAAATTGGACAAAATTAGTTATATATAATTAAGTGAAGAATTTCACAAAGATATAATGAAACTTAAACAAAGTCATATAATATTGAATTTAATTTTAAAAATCTAAATTTAAAGCTTGTTTGACATGGTTTATAAAAACTAATTTTAGTCATTTTGACTTCACAACTCACAAATAATATTGATTTATTTAATTTTAAAAATCTAAATTTAAATCAACGATAAAATCTGGAATCATCCAGTATGTATATATCCATTTTTATTCCTTTGTATAATATGAAAAACAAGTTTTTTTTTTTTTTTTGCAAATCGGTCTTCATTGACCTAAAGTAATTTTTGCTAGAACTGATTTCCATTTTTATTGTACTTTTTGTGGAATATAAAAAGATAAATAGTAAATATTATGTTCAATAAAAAAAAATCCAAAGAGAAGATGAACTTTGAGATGTTTGACACGACCACAAGTTCAGCCTATGATTTTTATTCTTGTACATAATATATATTTTGCAAAAGAAAATCTAAAGGTATTAAATGTACGAGTTAGTGACATGTTTTCCATTTTTGTTTTTTTTTTTTTTTTTTTTAAGTTATTATCTCTTTGGCAAATGGATCCTCTTTGGCATAAAGTAAATTTGGGTTGAATGCTTATTTTCTATTTTTACTATATTTTCAAAAAATAGTTGAGTCAAATACTTCCTTTTGAAAAAAATGAAAAGTGCATAAGTTAAAATGTGAAGATGAAGTTTGTTGATGTCAAAAATTAACGTGGTACTTTTTGATCAACTTTCAAGAGACTTTACTAAAAGGATGTTATGATGCTAAAAGATTATGAGACTTTAATTCGGAGCAAATGTAAGGAAGTTTTTACGTCAATATGTTGTCACTTTCTTTTCTCCACTTATCCCCTTAATACTAACTTCTATCAAAATTTGCTAAAAACTTAGGTTGTGTTTGATATTAAAATTTGCTAAAAATCTTATATCAAAAGTTTTTGACAAAGAAACGATGCCCAAAATTAGACCATCAAACCTTTCAAACTTGAAGATTTGTTAACCTTTTCCAATCCAAATTTTCTTGTTTAACTTTTGACAAAGAATCCCCAAAATTGAAACTTGAATTTTATTTTGAAATTTTATTTTGTAATAGCTTTAAAGTATGCTTGGCAGTGTTTGAATTATATTTTTTAAGTACTTATAAGTTGTGAGTCATATAAAATGTATAGATAATAAATAAATAGTAAGTTATAAATCATACGAAATGTGTTGCAAGTAAAATGGGGGATAAAAAGAGTATGATCTTCAATGTAGTTGTGGATTAAAAAATTGTGGTCCACATGTATAAGAAAAATTGTGGTCCACGTGTATAAGAGAGGTGACGTAGATTTAATAGAAGATTCTTAGCATATATTTCGATTAAAATAAATTATAAAAAATTAAATAAAATATGTTTAAAACACCATCCACAACATCATCCACTTTTGTCCTTACCATGTAAATATTTTGAGATGATGACATACTTTTTAATCCCATCGACGGCCTACATTGGAAATGTTCTAAGAACATCTCCAACCCACCACCAAAGTTGTAAAAGACCAAAATGGTGTGAAATTTGATCTCCAACCTAACACCAAATTGGTGTATTGAATAGTAGTATTGCACTAAATTTGGTGCAATATTGTTGATTTGGTGTAAGATATATATTTTCTTTTTGTCATTTTTTTATACTGCAATAAATTTTAATTTATATTGTAACTTTTTTCATATCCTTTTATTACTTCAAACCATTTAAATTCATTTATTTTTGTTTTGTGAAAGTTTTTATATTATATGTAATGTTTTTATATTGTGATGTTAAATGTTATACTTTTATAATTGTGATATTAAGTGTAATGTTGACAATATTCGTCCCAAGCAATATTTATATACTCGAAATATGACGTTCGTCGATAGTGGACCAACTAGATGTTGGACCCACAATCAAAATTACTACAATTACTACTCATTATGTCTTATTTTTAAGAAAATTTCGGCATAATCTCTCCAATAATTTTAACTAGAAGTTGGACCTACTATCAAGATTATTACAATTACAACTCATTACTAGTCACGATCGTAGAGAATTTCTCATCTACTGGCCTAAAAAAATTATTTATGTTTGTATTCACTATTTTTAATTTTTTTTTTCAATTTCCTCAAATCTCTCATTCCATCTGTTTCTCTTCACCATCTTTCTCCAAATTTTTATTTTTCAACTTTGTTCCTCCTCCTATTAATTTTCATTTATTTTTCTACGTTTGAATTCTACCTATAAATGGTATAATAGTTATTATTATCACGATTGTAGAAAATTTCACCCCGACTCATGATAAAAAAGACACTTATGTTTATCTTCATTGTCAAAATTAATTTTTTTTCATCATATCTCTTCTATTATTCAAATTCCATCTCTTCAAATCAAATTCTCAAATATATCTTCTTTTTTATCTACTATATATTTGAATTGCTATTGAATTTGAATCTTAACTTATGATCAACGGCAAAAAGCGGTATATGCTAGTAATAATCTTTGGACTCAAAAGATTTTTTTAGTTTCTATTTAGTGATAATTTCACTATACACCACAAAATATAAAATAATTTAAAAAATGCTATCTAACTTTTTTATTCTAAAAATACTATTTTTATTTTTGTAACACTTGTTGTTACATTTGTTAATTATATTTAACAAATGTAACATATTTATTGTAACCAAAATAACAAATGTAATAAATTTTTTATAAAAATTAAAAATAGTATTTTTATAACTAGTATACCGTTTTTCTTTGCGGTGAAATTCGACCGTAGAAAATTTTAATGGATTGAAGAGTTGACAAGAATGCGAAAAATAAAAAGTTCTATTTGTGAGGATTTTAATTTTGATGAATATGGAGAAATGGAAGAATTGAGAGGAGATATGGATTTTGGTTTAAAAGAATGAAGATATAGTGATAGATAAAAAAGTATTTTTTTTTTTTTATGTTTGTAGTAGATTAAACATCTTTACGGATTAAAAAAAGTATGATATAATGTTTAGAATTTTTTTTTTTTTTTATTGTGGTTATTTGTGAGAACATCCACTATTTATTGGGCTCTTTTTTGGACAGATTGACACTATCAAATAGCGAAGAGTGAAGGAACGTCTTTGATCTTTCTTCCCCGGCGAACTCAACAATCGGCAACCAGGAACCGGTAATTCGTCCTGGTTTTCTTTTGTTGTCGTAATGTGTTTGATTTTTTCTCCTCGTTTCCTCTGTTTCTTTTACTTTTCTTTTTGCTAATGTTGTTTATTTTCCTAACTCACACCTGAAAATGGTTATAAAATAGGTTAATCATTTTTCCTGTGGGTATATCAATTAGGAAGGGTACTTAATTTGACTGCCTCTAACCTCTCTCCAGTCCCATAATTATATCTTCTTAGTTACTTGTGTTTTCTCATAGGATTTTCTTGTTTAAATTAGGATTATTAATCTTGTTGTTTCATTACTTCACAAGTTATTATTGTTACTTTATCAATCTCAACTTAGACAATTAATTTGCTAAATTATGCATATCTTTTGTCTTTTTAAACTATTTATTGATTTCTGTCAAGAGTTGCTACCCTATTCAGCCTTCTTAAACTTTGGTGTTATCTATCTATTTATGTGCCTATGAGTCTGTGTCAGTCTAGTTTTTATTTTTATTTTTGCTTCTTTTAGTATAATCATATGACTATTTGAGTGTTTCTATTGTGCCACAACTAAAATTAGAAACCTCTAATTACTAAAGAAGAAAACTAAATACAAGTCTCAAGTTTATTAAATCAAACCAGCCTCAAACTCCAACAATGTACATACAGAGTGAATAATTATAAATTATAACATGTATGCATATACTGTGGGGTGCTACATGGTGTGTTTGCGACACACATGTCTGCACATATACATGCATCTTACATATGGGAATGTAATTTAGTTGAAAATATGCCATATGTTGCCTTGGGCAGTTGTATACACATTAATTGCTAGGTTTAAATTTTGGTACAATCACATGGAACTCCGCTTTTTAGGTTTATTGCTGTATTTGTTGGAGTTGTAGAAACATGGTAGATCTAGGGAGATTCTTATTTTTTTTCAAGTTAAGTTTAGAGCTGTATTTGTTTTTCTATTCAAGATGGATTCTTTTGCTGACATTTAAAATTTAATTAACTTGCCAAGAACTTTTTCTTTGTGGGCCTCAAAATACCATCAATTTTTATTACCAGGAGTATCAATTAGTTTTTGTTTTATCTAGGACTGTTGCTATGGGGTTTGAGTTGGGTCCTTTGGACGATATTTTTTCCGAAGACACCGTGAAGAATGGTAAAGAATTTATTTGTCTTAAGCATGTTTGCTGGTGTTTTTTTGTTTTTTGAATTTCTATTCAAACACAAACAATGCTGCAGCCCGGGTCAGTGGCAAGTTTGTACCCAAGGCAAAGCAGAGACCTTCAAGAAAGGAGTCAGCTGCTGCATCGGTTTCTTCTTTGCAGTCAGTCCCAACCTGTGATACAATGGAGCGTGAATCATGTGGGACTCTCAGGACCAAAAAGCCTTCAGAGCACTGTGAGTTCTTTTCTTTTTCCCTTTTAATTAATAAGGGTTCGAGAATCAGTCCTCTAATAATGTTAATATTTCTAAGTATTGAGAGTTCTTACATTATAGTTGTACTGGTTTTGGTTATAATAGCTTTCCTTCTGGATGACCAAAGGAACTCCATATCAGTCAGCCTCTCATCCCAAAATATTTCTACGATAGAAGGAGCAAACTCCATAGTTAGCCTGGTGTCGAATGCAGATGATGTTGTGCCTGATGGCAATTTTAGTTGGCATTCTTCCTTCGACAAATTAGGAGAGGTGAGTTCTTTATTTCTTGCTGATCTTGTTTGTTGACTCAATTTGACTGATGCATACTCTTTGTCATTTCAGAATGTAGACATATTTCTTGGGTTGGAATCGCTAGATGATTTTCTTCCTCACGCTACCGCTGATATGGGTGAGCACAAAGCTCCTTTTTTGGATGCTCTGTATATTGAGTTGGTGCTTATCCTATCCTATTTAGATACATGCACGTAGTTGCTTTCTATGACATTGGTGGTCAACTAGATAATAACTTCTTGACACACTACCTGCTGCAGAACCCATTGCAGAAGGTTCAGTTCCTTCTCCAAAGGCAGTATCTGTCCATGTGCCGAGCACAAAAAATGCAGGACTTTCTATTCCACTTCATTCCTCTATTGATGCTTCCACAAGTCCTCAACAGTCAGCGGTCCAAGATCCTTTAACAGGTGGGGAACCTATCATTTCAACTAGTTATGGTGGTGACCACATGGACAATAGAGAGGTGGAAACAAAGGTGAGGATCTATATATTTCGACCCATGGCTTTCTCCCTCTAGCAGCAAGTTGAATACTAACCAGACGGTTAATTTGAATTCGGAGAGTTGGTCAATTGCAGGAGATAGATGCCATGGATACTCAAGTTATGTCTGAGTTAACAGCTAGATCAGGTATATACATAATAGCTATGAGCACGTTTGGCAAAAAAGTAGATTTTTTATAAGCTGGGGGACTCACAAATTGTGTGAACCAAAATCCACACAAATGTGTGGGTCTTGCAGCTTATAAGCCAAGTAAGGTAGGAGTCTTAAGCTTTTGACCTAATCCTTCGTGGCCAGGACGGCGGAGTGGAAAATTTCAACCAATGCCAAAAATACATATACAGAATAAGATACATGAAGCCGGCATTACTAATGCTGACGAGTTGGAGTGTGCATCATGTTTGCAGGACTCACAGTCGATTTCTTCTGAAATTGATTCTGGTGATAAATGCTCGGTCCCGACATTTCCACACGACGATGTTTTGGATCTTTCAGCTGTGAGATTCACTCATGCTATTCCCACAAAATCTATGCCTGAAGTTATTCTGAATGAGGATCCAATAGATCTCGTTGAGACGTCTCGGTTAGATTCAGGCTTCCTCGGAGACCACCCAGAGGTTGTTCCTGAAATGCTTGCAGAACTTGTAAACCATTTAAAGTTCTGCAATTTGATATGCATGCATGTTTGCTTTAACGAGTTATGTGTTCTCTATGGCTTACTGATCCACCCTTTTCTGAATTTTTTTGGTAATTTATATATAGCGGCATGTATGGACTAGAAAAAGTAAAACTCGTTCATCAGCTCCTTCTCCAGAGCAGCAAAAAGCTTCCACATCTGGCCAGGAAGCTGGTAGATCTTTAAGGCCACAGAAAAACAAAACAAATGTATTCAAGCTAGTAGATGAGTTTGATGATGAAGTCCACAGTGACGGGGAATTTTCAGCTGAATGCCCTAGTGGTTCTGTTATAGGTGAGGACAACATCGCTGATGAGGAATTTCACGATGAAAATGAATCCCAGACAATAAAAGTGAACAGGAATTCTGTGAAGTCCATTGGTGATAAAGAAAAACCAGCTGGAAAGCGGAAGAAGGCTAAGGAAGCATCGGATCAGGCAGCGAAATCAAAACCTAAAAAGTTCTCTCACTCTACACTAAAGCGAAGACGAGGTATTTGCAACATCTGAGCATTTAGAGCTGCAGCATATTTTGTTTCCTTATTAGGTGTTGACCATGAATCTTTAATGTTTTATAGTGGACAAGGTGTTGCTTCAAACTCCTGAGGATGAGATTGACTTCCAAAAGGTGCCTCTTAGGGATCTAATTTTGCTTGCAGAGCACAAGGAGCAGCTGAAGGTATTTTCTCTGTGTTTTATAGCAGCAGCAGAAGTATTACCAACCATCAAAACCACCACTGTTACTATGCACCCTTACTACCATTTCTGATCTATTATTCACCATAATGCAGAAAAAAGAGGCAACAACTGGAGTACTCTCTACAAATCAGAGGTAATGGAGTTTTCATTAATTACACCTTATGTTCAACATGTAGCTTTCCTTACCCTTGGTGCAATGACTTTGTTTTATCTTTGTTATACTGTTCCTAGGATAACAATTGATACTTTCTCCCAATGCCACCAAATGCCAAGCCAGTTCTCTTTGCATTTGGCACAATAATAGATATTCCTTTAGCAAGGAAGAATGTTTGATATTATGTGCCTGTTTGGTGTAGATAAAAATTAGATTTTTAAGAGATTTTGATAAAAGTTAATGAAATGTGTGGTTAAAAAGTTGTGGTCCCCATGGAATTTGAGGTTGAAATTGAGTTTGGGGAAAAATGAGTTTTAGATAATGGGGCAAACAGGGGCTATATGTTACAGAAAAATATGTGAACTGGTGGTAAGCGGAAAGGACGTGTAGTTTAAATGATTGTCACGGGTCCAGTGAAGATTAAGTTAATTGTTCAATTTCTAGAGAAATTGTCCATGGGCAGGGCGGAGGGACATGGGGGCGAGGGTGGTTGCCACCCCGCAACATTTTTAAAATTTTCTCGATTTATATAGAATTTTTTTAATATATAATAATACATATATAGTTTGCTTCCAACATATTTTCACCCCTCTACATGAAATCCTGGCTTGGCCACTGTCCATGGGAATGGAGTATAATGTTTTACATGTTGGCTTTGTTAACACATTGAAGCGTGTAAAAGTAAGGAGACTGCATATAAAGAGCTATAATGTTTTTGAGACTGTGATTCATTGGTTGAACCACTTGGTAGTAGTCAAGGATAACTTTGTCAGTTAAATTCCTGAACGTGCAAGGCTGCAAGCAATATGTATTTTACGTTCCTATGATATTATACTAACCATTTGATGTATGAAGTTCCTCTGAATTACAATAATCATAATTATGCATATTCAGTCATAAAAGCATTCTGATTTTTTATGTCTCTCTTCCTTGTTTCCACTTTTAAAATGGTTTTTCTTGTCTGCCATTCATGTTTGACCATATCTTGGAACGAGATTTAGTATCAGTTGCATAGTTTTACATTTTTAATGTATCTGATTCCAGTTGTGTTGTGCAGCAATGGTAATCCCACAGAGCAACACAATGAGGATGAGACCTTTGCTTCTGAACAAGATGGAGAATATGATCATGGACAGGCAAGTCCCAGGATTGAAGAAAGCAACTTATACTTCAATTATCAGACTCATATGGACAAGACTCCCAGAAAGAGATGGTCAAAACAGGATACAGAGTTTTTCTACCAGGTATATTGTGCTGTTGATTTTATTTATTTGTATTAGACGAGTGAAAATGAAATAAGTCGATTGCACCTAAGGTCTTCTAATTTCTAGTGACTATCTACTCGGTGATTGAAAAGCTACTACTGCCATTTTAGGTGCGGCAGATCAGCAACCTAAACTTCTACACCAAATTTGTGGAATTAGGAATCTAGGATCCTTGGAAAATAGAACTCTTCCCATTTCTTCTATTATAATTTCATGATATTGGTGGACTGTACACTTTGCTGTCGATTCCATTTATTACAAAATCTTTCAAGGCCCTTCCATATAGATTGTCGTGGCATGAACTTTGTCAATGGATCCAGAGACTCACCATGAAATAAGTTAATTTCAGCTAAGGTCTTCTTAAATTTCGATAACAAGTCTGAATTTCTAGTGACTACCGCCTCGGTGATTGTGTTGAAAATGCAATTAGAGTTTCATATATTCATTTGAACTACGTTGGTTGTGTTTCTTGATGTACTTGTGCAATCTATATTGTAACTGTTCCAATTTGTAGGCCATACAGCAGTTTGGGACAGATCTTTCTATGATTCAACAGCTTTTTCCTGGTTGTACCCGCAACCAAGTTAAGCTGAAATACAAAAAGGAAGAACGACAGCATCCGATGAGGCTTCGTGAAGCTTTGACCAACCGTGCTAAAGGTCAATTTTGTCCTAATCATCTCTTCACCTATGAAATTTCACAGGAAAATGCTTTTTTTATAGATTTTTTTTTCTACTTTTCGGGTATTTTGGATATCTTTTATGACCGTGTTCTTTATCTTGTAGATCATTCCCATTTTGAAAAGGTTATAGAGCATTTGCAACAAATTGCGGCTGAGGAAAACCAGAACACTAATAAAGATGGGTCAATAGATTTGACTGGCAATGAAGATGCTGAGGGAACTCAAGAAGCTAATGTATTGACCTTTCTTTTGCCTTATTTTATTATTTCTTCCGTATAAAATTCTGATGTCTTATTTTTTATCATCCAAGTATGTGGGAAATCTGTTATTTGTGACTTGTATGTTCAGAATCAGCGCCTTGTTTTCTGTTCATGTCAATAATAACCCCCCCACATTGGTTTTTTTAATCAAAATCACATCCTTCAGTGAAGAACCTTTTATTTTTCTTGAACTCGATGGTGCCACAACTGATGCATTTTTTATATGTTGAGTTGTGCAGGAGGAAGCAAAGAACGAGCAAACTGAAGGGGGAGAAAATGAGGATATGACACAAGAATTTACGGGAATTCAAAGTCCTGTGAAGTCATGGGATAGAGAAGATGATTTATGGAGTCAATATAAGAGCGATATATGACTGTCTTAAACGAGTATTGGCAATATTTTTCTAATTTATTATTAACGTAATGCAATTTTGTTTTCTTGGCTTGTTATTGTTGTCGATGATTTTTAATCTAATGAACTTCCCACATTATTAAGAATAATACTTGTTTTGTACGAGTAATGTTGGTTGCTGTATAATCAAACTGTTTCTTATAATAAATCTTTAGAAATGGAAAAGTATGTTGGGGTGTTTCAGGAGAAGATGTACAATTACAAGTATGTAGAACGAGTCAGAAATATCTAGTTCTTCTTATGATTGTCGTTGATATGATATATGACTATCAGCCATTAGGCGACTCGGTAGCAGCTGCTGCTGCAACTGTCATGACAGGAGTTCTTGGAGCTGCTCAGACTACTAGCACATCAAACCAGATTGGTTTCCAAAGTCAGCCAGTGTTGCGCACTGATCGTTTAACTCTTCATTTGGCGAAAATGTCAAGCAGTCAACTGACTGGAGTTATCTCCGAGATGAAGGTTGGCTTCTGAATAAGATTTATATTGCATTAGTGGATGATATGTTAGGAATGTGTCAATATTATGCATTGCAGGGTAAATAATAAACTTTATTGCTGAAACAGTAGAATTTATAAAAAAAAATGAAAGGCACCCAGAGACTAAAAAAAAATAATTTAATTTCTCTCGAGAAAAGCTAACGCTGTTTTGCTTAAAAATATTCTCACATGCATAGTAAAATGAAAACTGAAAATATAAGGAAGTTAAAGAGTGTTGCAACTTAAAAAGCTAATGGAAAATTACACAACTTGGGTACGTGCAAGAGGAAAAGGCAGTGCAACAGTAACTCTGCCATATTGCAGCATGTTATGTTGTTAATACATGCTTCCTACAGAGGTCTATTCCTCGTTGATGGATATTTGGAAATACAACAGGGTATTATTATCATGATGATGGAGGCAATTGCTACACAACATAAGGAGCAAGCACGATAGCTATTACTTGCCAGCCCAAACATGTCTAAAGCTCTTTTCGAGGTTGTTGTCAATCCCTTGGTATTTTGTAACTTTCAAATCTTTTGCAAGGTTCCAGGCTGCTATTATGTATTGATCTATCTACTATTGTATTGTACTTAGTCTTATGTCATCTGGAGTGATGACAACATTCATATTTTCACGTTTGTATTTGATTTTGAGCGCAGGCCCAGAGAATGCTAGGAATGGTGCCCCCACAAATAGTTTGTTCTGTTCATCCACAACGTTCTTTTTTAATTTTCATTTCAATTATCACTTCCGGGCTATGACATTGCTAGCTGGTAGAATTGAATGATCTCTGAATTGTGCAGATGTGGATGCCAAATATTCTACAATCTTCTCCCCAGCCAGCGCCGTTTTTACTACAAAGTGGAAGTGGTCAACAGGCTATAACTCAACCTCTCCCTGGATTGCCCCGACTTCCACTGAACAAGATGCATCTGAAATTGTTGTCCCATGCACAGGAAAATCAAGTCTCTTCTGCCCATCCTAACCGGTATCCAGTACTCCCACAATCTTCTACACAATCTCAGATTCAGCGTTCACAGCTAGCCCAAAACCAAGTCGCACAGCAAGGCCAACTCCCTAGTAGTAGTCCCTGCACAGTCTGGCATTTTTGTTCTTCCTCTGTGCGTCCCTGCACAGTCTGGAATTTCTGTTCTTCACTCTGTGCGTCCACAGGAACTGGAAAATTTGCTCTACCTTGAACCAACGTGTGCAACTTACGTTAAAACATCCAGGTCCGATTCCATCTGCAAGTTCAGGGTTTACTGGGCAAATGATCACTCCAAACACAACATTTTAACCTTCCTCACAGATGCATTTGCAATTTCTGGCTCAAGGGTTCCCAGGTGCCAAACTTCCCTTGAGCTGCCTTTATGTAAGTTGCAATGTCGGTGCATAAATCAATTGCTCCAAAGTATTACTCCAAAGTATGGGATAACATTGAGGAAAAACTCACTTGATACAAATCTTCGGAATTATTGAGTGAAAGCTACCGTAGCTTTGTTGATCCATCCATAACATGATTGTACTTGTGTCTACCTTTTCTATTGGCTGCCTAGCTCCTCAGTATTGTCTGGCACGTGGGACAAGGTGGATCTGAAAGGGCATAGTGTACACCAAATGAACTGCTCATCGAATTCGGCTACACTTGTACCTGGAACAACCTGAATTTTTGACAATTCTAGAAAATAAGATTCCAGATCAGAAGAAAATTCAAACTCCCAGAAGCAGGCTGCTGAGGTGATTATTCTCTCCTTAGCAGTATTTTTTCTCAACACCTTTGCTCATCGTTCTTTGTGTCTTGTGTGATGGTTGTAAAGATCTGATGTTTACATATTTTCTTTTGAGACTTACCCTGATCCAATTGACCACAGATCAGCTGTGCGAGCAAATTGATTCAATTGATTTTGTGGAATTAATACTGACAAGTCATTGAATAAGGTGAATTTTGTTTTTTATCAACTTGATATTCTTTCCTCAGCAAGAGGACTATTGTCAAATGTCTTAAACTTTTATTTCTCTGATAAAAACTCCAATTTATGCCCCCTAATTACGTTATGTTAAATGCGATTGTATATCTTATGAAAAGAGTACTATCTCTAGATGGTTTTTAAGACATTGGTCGTGTTAATTATAACTGTATGCTTGTCCTAGTAGTTGCTATAACAAATTAGTATTTTGCTCCTAAGGAATTCAAAACAGAGCGATTTAGCCAATTAGTGGAGATACTGATTATTTTTCACGTTGGGATCTTTTCCTCACGACTGCTTGATGTGCAATTGTGCTTATGACGGCGTTTATGTACGAATACTACATGGAAGATGTCGTGGTTGTAACAGTATGTGGTACTCTGTTCATATTGTATTGTTTTTTGTTCTTTTACAGACACAGGTTCTCCTGAGATGGGATCTGTCTTGCTCCAGCAAGTGCTGAGTCCGACACCAGAGGAGTTAAGTTCCTTGCCACCAGAACAGCACCAAGAAGTTATTCAGCTCCTACACATGCTTCGGCAGGAGGAACATTTGCGAATGTGGTGTTGGGTTGTTTCTTGTTTCAGGGACAGTCCTGTTGGCACTTCACTTAGCATGTAGTATTCCGTGTTTGAGTTTGATTAGGCTAGTGGTGTCTCATGATACATTTTTTCACAACGCCCTTGATGTTGGTGTTTGTAGGTTGAAGATGATAAAGCTATAATACCGCGAAATTCATTTATTGGAGTGAGCTACGTATGTTTGGTGGTGCTGAAATTATTTTTAAGTGATTATAAGTTGTGGATTTTATGAAATGTGTAGATAATAAGTAAGTAGTAAGTTGTGGATCTTTACAAAATGTGTGGATAAAAAGTATAACTGACTAATTTGAATTATAATATTTCACTCTTTTCTCCTCCCAATCTGTCTATTCATTTGTCACGTAGATATTTTTAGAAAGTGTGTAGCATTGGAGATGTTTTTGCACCGTGCAATCGTATTCCGACACATTCAGGGCCCCCCATGATGCGGAATGTGTTACAGAAGGATTGATTGTGAGAGGAATACCAGGGAGGTTATTTGGGATGCTGGAATATAAATTTTACCCTTATTAAATAGAACCCATTCTACATAATTAAATAAATAGATTTTCTTTACCCTTGTACTGCATCATATAGTCTAAGAAAATTAAACTTACTGAAAGTATTATTACAAAATTTAAATAAATTGAGAAAAGAAGAAAAAGAAACAACCAATTAGCGATACTGGTCAACTTCCGCAAGGCCCACGAGGTAGGTTAGCCCAATTCCGCAAGGCCCGGCCCATGAACGAGACTTCTCCCTGTAAATTTCCCCAAATTTTCCAATCTCCAATGCTGTTCATGCCTAACCCTTTTCGAGGGTTCAAGTCACGCAACATTTCACACATATTTGTGCGCTCTCTTTGAACCGTAAAATTATTCAATTTTGCTACGGGATGCGGAAGTGGCTTTTCAGTTCCTTTTAGATTTCGCTCACAAGACGGTGCTGCCTATTAATTTTGTCATATTACTTATTATTATTATTGTTGAGTGAATTTTAGATAGTTATCATTCACTCCGTTTAGATGCAATTTGTTTTAGGGATTTATTATTTTTCAGTTCAATTCTTTTCAGTTCAGTTCTTACTTCCAAATTCTGTAAGCGAGTTTTTATTTTTGATTTTTTGCGTTTTTATGTCTGGCTGAAGCTATAAGGTTTTATGCTTTGCTGGGCTATGGAAAAGAGTGAATCGAAGCCTTAATATGGTTTTATAAGCATTTATATGGTGTGAGGTTCTGTAAAGAATTTTTACTTTGTGAATTTTATTCTATAATAATGCTGCGTTAGGCATTTCATCACAATCAAATTCCAATGTACAGCTGATCATATACTTAATTAAGTCAATCAAGTATCAAATCTTTAATATCATTTATAAAACAGCTCCAGTTTTATATTCAAGAGATTTTTTTTTTTTTTTTTTTTTTTTTTTATAATTTGTTATGACGTTCATAACCTAGACTTGCTCTAAATTTAATTTAACAAAAAATTAGCTTAAAAAGATAGACAAGCCAAGGCCACGGTTTATTTCAAAGGCCGTATTTGTTAGGGCAGACTCAAGGTCCATTGAAGTGAGTAGCCCAACCCATCTCATGCACTCATTGACTCTGTTTGTCTACCTACCCTCTTCCCTACCTCTCCCAGAGCTCACAAGTAGGGTTTACTTTCAGGAAAGTAAAATGGTATCTCCTGCAAATTTCATTTAATATGTGTTTTTCTCAAAGAAAAATTTATCATTTGTTCCTCTACTTCTTTGATTGTTAATTTCTGATTATTTCAGCTATGTATATGTCAATCTTGGCTTTTGAGAAATTGGTTTTGATTTCGCAGGTTCTTCACTTCTAGGGTGCTGTGGCATTATTTTTAAATTTATCTTTCGCCCAACGACTGCTGGCAAATTGGGAATCCGATCACTGTTGACAAGTGTGGTGTATGCATACATATCTACAACTTTCCAATATTGCTGTAAAAAGAATATGGTTGGATATTCACTGTTTGATATTTCCTCAAGCCCTACTGTGTTTCCTTCATATTTGATCACACCCACTAAGCAACATTGTTCGTTGAAAATTTCGCCATGCCTGAAAACTCCATTAAGACATAAAAGGCAAGTCTTATGTGTGAAAGCCATGTCATCCGCTGATATGGGTCCTGCTCAAAAGCAACCCACATCTTCTGAATCAAAGAGTCCACTTTTAGTAGTTTTTGATGTTCCTCGAACCATTTGGAGGCAAACTTTGAGGCCTTTAAGCGATTTTGGGTTCGGTAAGAGGAGCATTTGGGAAGGTGGTGTTGGGTTGTTTCTTGTTTCAGGGACTGTCCTGTTGGCACTTAGCTTAGCATGGTTGAGGGGATTTCAGATGCAATCAAGGTTCCGGAAGTATTTGGCCGTGCTTGAGTTTGATCAGGCTAGTGGTATGTGCACCGGTACACCTGTTAGGATTAGAGGTGTAACTGTTGGCAACGTCATACGTGTCAATCCTTCCCTGAAGAGTATTGAGGCAGTAGTTGAGGTGAGGCAAACTTGAAGCTCATGATTTCATTTTTTCATGACAATATGGTTTTACAACCCTTGATGTTGGTGTTTGTAGGTTGAAGATGATAAAATTATAATACCTCGAAATTCATTGATTGAGGTGAACCAGTCAGGTCTTCTCATGGAAACTATGATTGATATTACACCACGTAATCCTATTCCGACACCTTCAGTGGGCCCTCTTGATAAGGATTGTGTTAAAGAGGGGCTGATTGTGTGTGACAAACAGAAGATAAAGGGATATCAAGGGGTTAGTTTGGATGAATTAGTTGGAATATTTACTCGCATTGGACGTGAAGTGGAAGAAATTGGCGTTGCAAATACCTATTCATTGGCTGAACGAGTTGCCTCTGTTGTTGAAGAAGCACGTCCTTTGCTTATAAAGGTTTGATGTGCACATTTTATATTTTCTGTATGGCTATTGCTATCTCTTATTAGCTGTTTTTAGTTGTGCTGACTGAATATTTACAATTATAAATTTAATATTGTTTTCATAGTTATCTATCCTCAAATCCCATCATCTTTATACCACATTAGGTTACTTGGAAAGATTCGCAGAATTCGTAAGGAAATCTGTATGGAAATTGGCAGTTAATGGAACACGTGCGTAAATAACGAGATACACTATGTGTTACGGAAACCTTGATGAAAAAAATGTTTCAAGTAAAGAAAAAGTGAACATGGAAAGCATATTGAATTACTCTCTTTCAAATATATACCATGTACTTGTAATATCTATTTGTAACAAAATTTCAGACTTTTGATTCATGATAATCAATTAGCTACATTTATGATAAAGCTACATTGTCGAGCATAGGAGTTCCAGTTAAATTGCTGGATCCATCTTTTGTTCCTCCAACAGCTTATTATCATGATGTTATATGTCTCTATCTGGATGCCATATGTAATTGGTTTTCGGGGTTTAGGCCTCATTACCTTCTAGTTGTAGAGGTAGAGGGAACCAAGAAAAACAATAATCTGAAATGGGAAGCTTGCCATACCCTCAAGTGAGACTAGATTCTCCATTTGTTCCTTCCAAAATGGTCATTTTCTCTTGTGTGAGTATTGTAGTTTGGTGTATGGAGTAGGGGTATAAGCAGGCTCCCACACAACCCTCATTTTGGCGGTCCGAATGTCGCATGGCCCAATATCTGTGCTTGCCAAGCCAAATTTAGCATGATGAGTTTCCGTTGCTCCGCACCACCCACTGGCTCAGCAAATGCTAGGCCATGCCAGCCCAATCCACTTGACCACAACGATATTAAAAATTGTTTCATAAATAATTTTTATCTTTCTTGATCACTATTTTAGATACATATTTAAATTTCTGTCAAGGAAATAAAATGAAATTAAATTAAAGTACAATACGTAACAATAAATTAGAATAATTCTGGATTGACACATACTAAGCTATCTATCATTTCAGAAAATGCAACTTTACAATTTATATTTCAAGATTGTTGAAATTTTTTATTCTGACATCAAGCTCTCTTTTTATGATCTTTGCATCTTGCCAATCTTCGCACACAGGAGGCATTCTAAAATTTCTAATGTGAGTCTGTTCAAGCACTTTGTTTCCCGCAATAAAAGCACACTGATTCAACTGTTGAAACTGTTAGTAGAACACTTGGCATATTCCCATACTTGAAAGTACTGGATGTGTTCTTTCATGTGATTTATACCAATTTAAAATTTTAAATCCTCTAATTCATTTTTATTAATACTACTAGTATAATCATAAGTAGAACTTCAACTAGATTGCTACTTTCTTTTACTAGCAATTATAGACTACGAAGAAACTTTACCTTTGGATGTAGATTTAAGATAAATTTCAATATTAGTATTGCCATCTTTGTTATCGTAATTATTATACATTTTGTCAAGATGCCATTTTCATGTTTAATATTTGTATTTTCATTTCAACAGTATTTTTATTTATTGAAATTTCGGTGAACATTATACTTGATACTTTAATACAACGATACATCACTAAAGCCAATGCAAGATGTAAGCTAATAAACCCTAACATTCATTAGTAATAAGTTGCATCATAAAAGATTTGCAAAAATATTATAGAAGTAAAAGAAATGTTCCAGTGTGAGTTAGATAGAATGACGAAAAATTAAATTGTTGAATTGGGTATCTATAAGCCAAAATTATAGAATCTTATTTCTAAAAAGTAAACCATAAGCCTATGCTACCCCCACCCATTCAAATGGCTCACGGGGGCTGCGGGACTAGCATGGTTGGCCTTGGCACAACTTATGATTTTTCCTGGACCGTGCCTGTGCAGAAGGCGCTACTCGACCCATCCCACTCTACTCATCTGATACAGAGAATGACACAAAACTTAATAGTTCTCAGTGAGTGAAAAAATGTATCTATGAAAGCTTGGATTCATTTTACTTGGTTAAATTACTGTCAATGAGCTATCTCAATTAATTTGTAAATCAGTGGCATTTTCCCCAGGCACTGATTTTTAAGACAGTGACTGACATCTGATTTGCCTCTTAAATATTTTGTCAAAAAGTTATCATTTGGGAGATTTATTATCATAGCTCACACAAAAGGGATTGAGGTGGCAGGTGTATTTGGAACTCTGACACGTCTTGGTTTACTATTTACATGTTATATCATTCTCAGGTCTTGCCCCTATCCATTAAAATACAACTGATTTGATTTGGCTGCGAGGCTGGTTGGGTGTTTATTAGAGACTGTTAATTTTTAGTGGAATGTTGTTAGTGCTGTGTATCCTGCTTTTCTGCAGAGACTGGATGCGAATTAGAGTGCAACAAATGGAAAATAACCCTGCATAGTATGGTCATTTAGCATACACATTCTTCTTGCTTCCTTTTTGGGTTAACCTTAATTTTTATTGCTGCCATAGCGTATAATATATTCTCAAGAAAAATTCTGTCTTTGATGTAGTGATGTCTCAGATCAAAGCCATGGCTGAAGATATTCAACCTTTACTGGCAGAAGTTCACGATAGTGGTTTGCTGAAGGAAGTTGAAAATTTAACCAAAACCCTTACACTGGCTTCTGAGGATTTGAGGTAGAGTACTACTGTAGTCAATTTTGGTTTCAGCAAACTAATTCAAGGTTTTGGGTGCTTTGTTTCTTCCCATTCTCTCGCTTCATGTGTGCATGTGTACATGTTATTGTGGTCAAACATATGTAAAATCTTGGACCAGTTTAGTTAATTTTCCGAAATCATGTAGAAGTTGAAACATATTCAAAATGCAGTAATGAAATACTTTAAATTTTTGAAGCGTCTTCATAATGGTTTAATTCTTTCGTTCTGTTATAAACCTTAATTAAGGCTGTAAATAAACCAAGCTTTTAGTGTATGGATGCGTCTAGAGTGGCCCAGTGACTAAAAGGGTGTCACTGATGTTTCATTGGATGCATGCATTAGTCAGCTTGAAGTTTGCTGATAAAATTATGGATAATACTGTGGTTCTGTTTGGTTTTCTGACACAGTAAATGTGTCCCTGATATGCGGGTGACCAAAATTTGTCTTTCAACTTTGATCAGGTAGAACTAATGTACTTTGGATTGATTTTACATGTTTTCTCTCTCCTATCTGTATGGTATGGCTGTGTGGTCTTACGAGCACATCTTTTTTTAGGGCAATTGGCTCACATGGTTTTCTATGTAACTCTACAGAAGGGTGCATTCTTCCGTTATGACTCCTGAGAACACAGAATTAATTCAGAAGTCTATATATACCCTCATTTTCACTTTGAAGAACATTGAGGTGGGTTGTCTATGCAAAGCTTTGATTTTGATTCAGCACGTCTTTACTTATTCATTCTCTCTTTATTCTAATAGTTGCTGATATTGTTTCCTCTTGATGTCACTCAACATTTGCAGAGCATAAGTTCAGATATATTAGGATTTACTGGTGATGAAGCTACAAGGCGGAATTTGAAATTGCTTATTAAGTCACTCAGCAGGCTGCTATGAAGATGGAAAATTAGTAATCAATTTCAAAGTTGGGGCAGTAAATTGCTGATAATGAGTTTCTTCCATGTCATCAGAGGTTGTACTCTGTTTAATTTCGGTTGCTGATAAGGCGCTGCGTAATTGATAATGAGCTACTTTTGTTGTCAGTTGGATAAGTCAATATTTTGTGCACTGTTCATGGAGTTGATTTGGTGTGATACCCTCTTGATCCTCGTCCCTCAGCAACTTGTGTTTGCCATAAATGACACTTCCAACTTCCCTCTCTCTCTCAAGTTCTTGAATAGTACAGCCTGCTTGTTGTCTAGTCTTGGAAATTTGATAGTAAAACAAATTTGTGACCTAATTTTCAAAGAGGTGTAAAATTAGCTAGTGCTCCTTTGCATTTTGGGCGGAACTCTCTTTCTTCATCGCTGGAAACTATTTTAATCGACATTGTCGACCAATTTCTTTTCAGGAAACTCTTCAATTAATGCTAATTTTTTACTTGAACATGATTCTACCTGGATGATCTTTTATTGGATGAAAAAGTGTGTTTTTACGTTGGACAGAGATCGCTTTGCGTTTGAGAATAAAGATAGTTTTTGTTACACCGAATTGCAAATGTTTGTTTTTTGTCATGTGTAGCATGATGCAAGTTTGGCCAACAATTCTAGGTAGAACGCTTCCAATCTATTGATAGATCTGATTACTACCAGTCGGCTTATTTCTTGGTAGAATTTTTATTTTATTAGTGAGCTACTTTAGTGTTAGTAAATCTCAGCTGACTAGCAAGCACAAGAAACACCAGACAATTACATTGAACTGCACTCTGCGGTGGGTGGCCCTGGTTTTGGCATTTGGCATAAAGAATTCAGTTGAGCTATTATAGACATAGTTATTAAATCCGGATCGGACCGGCTGGTCGGACCGGAAAACCGGCGACCCGGTGGTCCAACCGGTCCGGTTCTCTTAATTGGATCGCTAAGCAATTGAACCGGCTACAACTCGGAAAAACCGCCGGTTTTTTTAGTAAACCGGTGACCCGAAACCCGGTGACCCAGCCGGGTTGTTACATAATGAAAAATTTCAAATTTTTTTAGTCTATTTTTTTTCATTACAATAATTTATGTTATTTTTTACAATAATTAGTTGATGATACTAGTAGTTTCGTACTTATTTTGCTAAATAAATTTTTGATTGTGATGATTTAACAAAAATAGACTTATCGGTTTATCATGAATTGACCCACCGGTTCAACCACCGGATCACCGGTTGAACCAGAAACCCGATGACCCATCTCCTTGTCCGGGTCGATGTCCGGACCGGGTCTGATAACTATGATTATAGATCTCCTTCACTTATTTCGAACTACTAATTCCTTGTACACGCATTATTGCGAGCTCATATATGTGCAATATAGCTATATGTGTCGATCAAAAAAAAAAAATATAGCTATATGTGTATATAGAAGGCTAGGACGTGGGGCGGGGTTGGCTGCTGGGTGAGTTGTGGTAGGAGTACGGGCTGGAACTGGGGAGGCCAAGTGCAATACTTCCAGATTAATATAATGATTTTAGAAATGAAAATTAATATACCAGTACAAGTTACAAATAATCTCAGCAGTCTTTTCGATAGATTTCAAGTAATAAATTGCAATCACAACTATCAATTGATCGTCTGTTTCGAACATAAAAGGTGTAAATCAAATAACTACAGAATGTGTCTCTGGGACGCCTATGGCTGCTAGAAGTGATGGACAAAATGAAGTTATCTGAGCAATTTGAATCAGGTGTTTATGTTACACTCGTTCAACTTGCAAATGGAACCAAGATATTCAATAGGTTTAGGTTCAGGTACTTTACAGGATATCTTTTTTCATATTTCTAGTTAGTAATTTTTAAACAGTAAGAGACACGTGTTCATTCTGAAAGATAGGGATATTATATATGATGAGTTTCACTTAGAAGAGACTCCATTTCTAACTATAAACTCATTGGAATAGTCGAAGTGTGCATAAACAACTAGATTCACTAAATTATAGGCATGCCTCAGTATGAAGTGGATTAGCCTAAATTTTTTCTGCTTGCTCACTGCCACAGAAAAACTGAATAATTTTGTTCAGCATATATTTTCTTTGTGCATCTGTTTTCTCTTAATATACTTAAAAACTAAGAGCATGTTCTCTGAGGTGAGTTTTTGAAATGGCCGTGTCAAACGCTCGGAATCGCAGAAGAGCCTAATTTATACTAAATAAGTTTTAAAGACCTCTTTTTTAAATAGAATAGACTAAAATACCCTTACTTTATAACATCAAGGTTAACACCATCCGTTAACAAGTCGGGATTAACGATGGTGCATTAACGCACCATTAACGCACCCCAAGTCCGTTATCGAGACTTGCGGGTCCGCATTAACGCACCATCGATCTGCTAACGGTCCCAAAGTCCAGTTAAGGCCAAAATTGGCCTTAATGCACCCCGAGTCTGTGTGTTAACAGACCTCGGGGTCTCATAGGCCAATTTTGGCCTTAACAGGCCTTGGAGCCTGTTAACAAGTGTGTTAACAGACTATAATTTTGTTAACACAGATTTATATCATTATGACTGATTTTTTCAATTAATCCATCCAAATCAACTCAGATTTGCAAGAATTTAAAGTAAAAATCATGATTCATACTCAGGTTTATATATTTTTCATGATTTATACTACAAAATTCACAATTTCTACCGTGAATTAAAAGAAAAAGATGAAGAATGATGAATTTCTACTTTGAAATGAAATTTCTTACATAAATGAAATAGGTTGGATTTTAACATTGAAATGAGTTGGATTCTAACATTGAAATGGGTTGGATTCTAACCTTGGAATCTTCTCTTTTTCACAGACGAATGAATTTGAAATCGTTTGAAATGGTTATAAGCGGGGAAGAAGGCAGGGTTATATTTGGTAATTTACACACCAAAATTGGTCAACGGCCATTTTAGAAAATTGGCCGGGTCACCCGGCCATTCAACACCATTCTTACTGTTCTCTGTCATTTTCAACCCATTTTTCGTTTTGTATTTTTCAAAATAGTGAAAATGTGTTTACTTATCTATTTTCGAAAATACATTTTCCAAAACACCCAAAAAAATTTCAAAGGAAACACGAAACGACTATTTCACCGTTTTCCGCGTTTTGTGTACAAAACGCGGTGGTGATTGCCAAAACGGCCAAAATGCGTGTTTTGGCCGTTGAGGTCTGCGTTTCGAATCCTGTTAGGCCCTCTTTTTTTTTTTTTTTTTTTTTAACATTTTATGTTGGGCGAACACCCAGCCGCCCAGCTTCAATTGTTGGCAACAGCTGCCAAAAGTTTGTATTGGGTGTTTGCCCAATACAATAATTTAACCTTTTTAAAAAATAAATAAATTCGGTCACATTTTATTACATTTTGGCTTGTTTTGACACATATTCGTGTATTAAAATTAATAATCTATAAGCATAAATGATTTTCATGTTGGAAAATCAATTATTAACATCAAATATGTTAGAAAATATATATAGGGAATTTAACATATACCATTCTTAGAAAATATGTATACGGAAATCAAAATTCTCTTTCGGGGCGCCTGTGCCTTAGCCCCGCTGAATCGACCGACCAGGCGGTCGATCTCCATTTCAAAGAGACAAACCATTTGCAAAACAACAACAAATAAATTTATGAAAAATATATAACAATTGTATTAGCATTAAACTATTTTAAGAAAGTATTCAAATGTATTAGCATTATATAGTCTATCGTGTTAGAATTTTCATACTATATTAGTATTGAACTATGAAATTTTTTTTGACTAATCAAATTTTTTGAATAAAATAATACACAAAATCATTTCTCAAAATTTCAAAGTAAACGAATTTTTCAATTTTCTGTTTTGAGAAATAGTTTTCAAAAATGACAAAAAGAACGTATTTTCAACATTCTTAAAATGGTCACTCAAAACACAAAACTCAAAACATAAAACTGAAACGCAAAGAGAACACCAGCTAACATTCCAGTTTACTGCAGCATTTGTGCACTTAGACGATTTTACATGAATACTTGCAAATAATATTTGACTTGTAAGAGTAGGTCAGTCCACTAAATCACGTTGAATCTTGATCTTCAAACTTATAAGCCGTGCGGACTCACATCAATTAAATAAAATATGGAGAATAGAGAATTACTAAGAAAATAAGAGTAAAATCTCATTCGTTTCCATCACAATCACGATCATAATTACAATCTGTATATAATTATATATTTGCTCTTGATTAAAGGTGTAAATGTAAGTTGAGTCTCTAGAAAGACTGGTCATGTTCAACTTGACTGTTTGGATCCATAAACCATGTTGAATGTCTTATGCAGACCTCTGTGTGTGTGTGTGTTTTTTTTTTTTTTTTTTTTTTATAATTGCTAACACACGTGGACATAGTGTTTTAATTGTGAATAACAACAAATTAAGAGATCCACTTAAAAGTTAAAACACAATGAAATCCAATAATTAATGTAAAATTCAGCAAATGTTTTAACCCTACAATTCCATTGTGTAAGAATTTATGTATTGTTATTTATTGTTTGAGATAGAGAACAAAAAAACAGTGTAACAAAAGAGAGTTGCCTATTTTCATTTTCCAGACGGAAATTACATGCAACCCAAATAGCCACCCAACCCGCCACCGCCAGTGGCCTGCTATACACTGCGGCAGTGGCGAAGTCAGAATTTTTTCTTTGAATGGACAAAAATTGTGTTAGAAAAAAAAATTGAAACAATATAACACTAATAAAAATATTTTGATACATTACTACAATTGTTCTCTATACGTTATCATACTTTGAAAATGTTGTATAATTACATCATTATCAATTTCGTGGAATATATCATTCTCAGTATATACAATCAAATTATTATTCAACCATTGTTTTCCAATTCGATTGCACAACCAAATCTTCACAAGATTTATTGCATAAATAATCTCTACTATAGCAGTAACAACTAAAAAAATTAATATCAATAAGCCTATAAAATAATGGATAAACTTCAATTTTTTTCGTCACAACCAACTTCTTGTTGAAGATCAACCCCAGCCCATTACAAAGTCCAAATCCATTTTCTAGAAGCTTCTCAACAAATGTGGTTGATCCAAATCCATTTTTATCTAGAAGCTTCTCAAATGTGGAAGGGAGACATTTTTAAGAGAAAATTGTAGAAGAATCTAGAAAGGAGAAGTATGTAGAATTGTGTAGAATAGTGTATGAGGACTATAAATATCCTCCAAAAACATAAGCCTTTGTAGTGTTAGTTTGAGTGTGTGTCTAGAGTGTAAGTTGTGAGCTCCCTATTGAGTGTTTATTTCTCTTCAAATTGTGAGTGGTCTTTGAAAAGTGTTGTAGTGTCTTTTATTGTGGATATAATACAAGTAATTTGTTTACTTGTTTGGGTCCAATATTAGTAAGTTTAGAGTTGTGTACTCTAAATTTTACTCTACAATTGGTATCGAGGCGGGACGGTCGTGGGGATCGCTTCTTGGTGGAGCTATCTTGAGTCGTGAGGAGTTTGGTACTCTACAAGTTTGTTAGTCAAGCTTGTCCGGTATAGTCGAAGTCTTGTTGGCACGATGGGTGACCTTCAAGTAGTTGGTGGCATCAAGAAGCTCAACAACAAAAACTACAACACGTGGGCAACATGTATGGAGTCTTACTTACAAGGTCAGGACCTTTGGGAGGTTGTCGGTGGTGGTGAAGTTACACAACCAATGGCGAAGATGCCAATGGCATCTTACGAAAGTGGAAAATTAAAGGTGCAAAGCAATGTTTGCTTTAAAGACCACAATTGAAGAAGAAATGTTGGAGCACATTCGGGATGCCAAAACACCGAAGGAAGCATGGGACACTTTTGTTACACTCTTTTCAAAGAAGAATGATACAAGATTGCAACTTCTAGAGAACGAGTACGCTATCGATGGCACAACAGCGACATGACGATTGCCCAATACTTTCACAAAGCGAAGTCGATATGTCGTAAAATTTCGAGTTAGATCCAATCGCTCCTATTGGGGAAACCGGATATAAAAGAATAATTATCCATGGTTTGAGACCCGAATATCGAGGGTTCGTTGTCGCTATATATGTGGGATGGCCGACACAACCATCACTTGTTGAGTTTGAAAATTTGCTTGCAAGTCGTGAAGCTATGGCTAAGCAAATGGGGAGTCTCATTGAAGGGTGAGGAGGAAGCGCTCTATACTAGCAAAAGCAGAGGTACTTTCAAGAAGTACACTGGGTAGTGGATCTAAAAGGATGGTGATAAGGTGAAAAGTCACCAAGAAAAGGGAGGCTCTAAATCCCGAGGGAGCTTCAAAGAATCATGGTAATAGTAGAAAGTTCAATGGCAAGTGTTACAATCATGCGGTAAGAAAAGCCACATGGCAAAAGATTGTTGGACCAAGAAAAGCTCATTGAAAGTAATATCGCTACTTCCAATTATAAGGAGAATAGCGAAGATGGTTGGGATGTCAAGCGTTATTTGCTATGGATGAAGAAGAATTAGCTCTCACGGCAATAACACCATTACAGATTGACTACAAGAATGATTGGATCGTAGATTCAGTCGCTCAAATCATATGACGGGTGATAAATGGAAGTCGCAAAACCCATCTCGAGTACAATGGAGATCGTGTGGTAGTGACAAATTTACAACTCGAAGGTTACCGATAGCTCACATCGGTAAGGCTATAGTTACGCCTTAGATATAATTCTAACCAAGTGCCACTTCAAGATGTTTATCATGTCCCGGAATGAAGAAAAATTTGCTATCTCGTGGCTCGGTGACATCATCGAGCCACTATGTCTTGTTCGGTCCCCAAAATGTGAAGGTGTATCGTGACCTCAAAATCTCGTAAACACCAACAATGGAAGGGCGACGATTGAGTCGATCTATGTGATGTCGCCAGTGTCTCATATATAGATAGGACAAGAAAAATGAGACAAAGCAGATCTATGGCACATGCGGTTGGGTCATGTTAGCTATTCCAAGCTAAGTATGATGGTGAAGAAGTCGATGCTTAAAGGGCTTCCTCAACTAGACGTGCGAACAGACACGGTTTGTGCGGGATGCCAATATGGTAAAGCACACCAATTACCATACGAGGAGTCGAAGTTTAAAGCAAAGGAACCGTTGGAGTTAGTTCACTCTGATGTATTCGGGCCTATTAAGCAACCATCAATTAGCGGTATGCGGTATATGGCGACATTCATCGATGACTTCTCAGTATGCGTGTGGGTTTTCTTTATGAAAGAAAAATCGACACATTCTCAAAGTTTAAAGAGTTCGTAGAGTCACCGGTGGAGAAGTAGGAAAGAAGATCCATTGTTTGCGCGATGCACAACGGGAGAGAATATAGCTCAAGCGAGTTCTCTCAATACCTAAGGAATGCCGAATCGTCATCAAGACACTTGTGCCAACACACCACAAATGAATGGGGTAGCGGAGAGAAAGAACCGACATCTTGCGTAAATTTGTCGGAGTATGCTACATGAAAAGAATGTACCGAAGGTTTTGGGTTGAAGCAATGAGGATCGCACCTTTGTGATCAACAGACTTCCTCAATCAAGGTTAGGATTTCTTTCACCCTTTGAAAAATCATGGAAAATGAAACCTACATGCTTAGCTACTTTCGAGTATTTGGATGTGTATGTTATGTATTTGTTCCCGATCATTTACGAAGCAAGTTTGACAAGAAAGTCATTAGATGTATCTTTGTGGGATACGACAACCCGAGAGAAAGGGTGGAAATGTTGCGATCCAACGAGTGGAAGATGCTACACTTCACGAGATGTGGTGTTCGATGAAGCATCTTCTTGGTGGTCATCGAAAAAGAGGTGTTGCCGCACTCAAGAGAATTTGGAGACAAGTCGCAACAAAAGATGGGGAGCATCTTGTCAACTCCAACCAAGTTCGGGATGAATCGGAGATCCAAACGGCGATGATGTCGAACAAAGAGTGACTCAAGATCCTTGGCAAACTGGCGTGTATCAACAATCAAACGAAGAAAGTGGGCCTAGTGAAATGGAAAGAATCAACTCCACATTTTCAACTCCGAAGGTCAACAAGAACACGAAGGCCAAATCCCAAATATGCCAATGCAACCATAGTTGAAGAAGCGACTATAATGTAACCCGAGACGTTCAAGAAGCATCGCAAAGTTCGAGTGGATGACGCTTATGAACGAAGAGATTGATGCACTTGAGCAAAATCGATTTGGGATCTAGTGCCAAAGCCAAAAATGTGAAACCCATATCCTCAGCAAGTGGGTTTACAAGATAAAGCGTCGTCCGGATGGGTCAATCGAGAGGTATAAGGCACGATTGGTAGCTCGCGGTTTCTCTCAACAAAGACGGACTAGACTATGATGAAACATTTAGTCCAGTGGCAAAACTTACAACCGTCTGAGTCCTACTTGCACTTGCAGCCAACAAAGATTGGAATTTGTGGCGGATGGATGTGAAGAATGCTTTTCTTCATGGTATGTGTATAAGCTAGATCGAGAAATCTACATGATCCAACCAATGGATTTTCGAGCCAAGATCATCCCGAATATGTGTATAAGTCTGCGGAAAGCACTCTACGGATTGAAACAAGCACCTAGGGCGTGGTATGGTAAGATTGCTGAATTTCTAACGCAAAGTGGTTATTCAATAACACCTGCAGATTCCAGCTTGTTTGTCAAAGCCAATGAAGGTAAGCTAGCTATCGTGCTAGTGTACGTGGATGATTTAATCCTAACCGGTGATGATGAGGCAGAAATTCTTCAAACGAAGGAGAATTTATTAGTTTGTTTCCAGATGAAGGAACTTGGACAACTTAAGCACTTTCTTGGTCTAGAGGTTGATCGAACACAAGAAGGATTATTTCTCTCTCAACATAAATATGCCAAGGATTTGTTGAAAAGGTTCGGAATGCTTGAATGCAAGCTAATTTCAACGCCGATGGAGCCAAATGCCAAAATGTGTGCACATGAAGGAAAAATTTTGCAAGATGCGACGATGTATCGACAATTGGTAGGTAGTCTGATCTATTTAACCTTGACTCGACCGATATTTCTTATGCAGTTGGTGTGATGAGTCGGTACATGCAAAATCCAAAGAAGCCTCATTTGGAAACAGTTCGACGAATACTGAGATATGTGAAGAGTACAATTAACTATGGTCTTTTGTACAAGAAAGGTGAAGACTGCAAGTTAGTTGGTTATTGTGATGCTGACTATGCTGGAGATCATGACACCAGGAGATCATGACACCAGGAGATCAACAACTGGATATGTGTTTAAGCTTGGTTCTGGAACAGTTTCTTGGTGTAGCAAGAGACAAATGACAAGATCATTGTCAACCATCAAGGTTTAGTATCGAGCGTGAGTAATGGCGGCTCAAGAGAGTACATGGTTGATACAATGATGAATAATCTACATCAACCAAGAGATTATGCGGTTCCATTGTCTTTGTGACAATCGATCGGCAATTGTTTGGCGAGAGAATCCGATCTTTCATGCAAGAACTAAGCATGTTGAAGTGCACTATCACTTTATCGAGAGAAAGGTTCTGCAAGAAGAAATTGAGATGAGGCAAATCAAGACGAAAGATCAAGTTGCGGACTTGTTCACAAAAGGCTCGAGCAACCGCAAGTTCGAAATGTTACGCTATCGCCCCTCGGCATAGTTCAAATAGTTAGAGTCGGTGTTGAGGGGAGTGTTGAAGATCAACCCCACCCCATTACAAAGTCCAAATCCATTTTCTAGAAGCTTCTCAACAAATGTGGATGATCCAAATCCATTTTATCTAGAAGCTTCTCAAATGTGGAAGGAGACATTTTTAAGAGAAAATTGTAGAAGAATCTAGAAAGGAGAAGTATGTAGAATTGTGTAGAATAGTGTATGAGGACTATAAATATCCTCCAAAAACATAAGCCTTTGTAGTGTTAGTTTGAGTGTGTGTCTAGAGTGTAAGTTGTGAGCTCCTATTGAGTGTTTATTTCTCTTCAAATTGTGAGTGGTCTTTGAAAAGTGTTGTAGTGTCTTTTATTGTGGATATAATACAAGTAATTTGTTTACTTGTTTGGGTCCAATATTAGTAAGTTTAGAGTTGTGTACTCTAAATTTTACTCTACACTTCTGTGTAAGATCACTAAGCCTCCGTATTCCTCTAAAAGCTAGGTCATTGAGCATATCAATATTATATATTCCAAGTTGTTCCTCAAGTGCCAAGAGATGTGTTGATAACAAATCTATTTTGGCTTATTGTAACTTTAATTTGAAAAAAATGAGTGAAAATTACAATAGAATTACTGGATTAGGGCGCGGTTGCAAAAAAGAGAATAAAATTGGAATAGATAATATCAATTGGGTTCGGAGAATTGGAGTGTTCAACATCTGCTATGAATTAAAACTTAGTGAAACATGGGCTTTGAGCTAATTTGGGTTGAAACTTGAATTAAAATAATTTGTGTTGGGATTTGAGCTTTGGCTATTTTCAAAATCTTTGCGGATCAATTGACCCACTTTGTCCTTTGGTGGCTCTGCCCTAGCACCGCGGCTTTTACCAATTCTCACATTCCTCAGCCACAAAACATATATACAAGAGTGGATTTAGAGGGGCAAGACCAGACCTCCCCGGGAAAAATTATTTTTTTAGTGTTAAAATTTTTTTTAGCAACAGTACGGTCTTACAGTGCACAAAAAATAAAAATAAAAATAAAAATAAAATTCAATAGCAGTCTGATCTCTAAAAATTTCTGATTCCGCTCCTAAAATTTTTCTTGTTTTTGTTTTTTGTTTATTTAAAGGAATGGAAAATTTGGTCGTAAAGGACCTACCACGCCAAGTTTTTCATACATTGGGGATGTGTGGTGCTATTTTTTTAGATTAGGAACATATTCCCAACGATTTTAAAACGTTGGGGACCTTTGATTCAATTATCCCTAATTTATATCATTAACTTTTGGCGTAGTTACTTGCAACAATTATATAGAACATTTTTATGAATTTAATAATATTAATACAATGAAATAAATTATCAGTAGACTTGGGATATTAAATTTTTATATTCAAAATTTTTAATTAAAAAAAAAATCTATAAAAGTTCATAAAAGTCTGTGAAAGTCTATGAAAATCTATCAAAATGAAATCTATACAAATCCATAAAAGTTTATAGGAGTGTATTAAAATCTATAAAAGTCAATAAAAGTTAATAAAATTCATTAAAGGCAATCACTTGAAAAATGTCAATCAAAATCTTTAAAAGTCTAGATTAAATACACCTCCCTAAGCATCAAATCTAAAACTAGGATCCAGACAAGGCTTATTGAAGTGTGAAGTCTAACAATTTAACTTGGATATTAAATTGGATATCAGTGCACTATATCTTTGCGTGCTAAGCATAACATTCTTGAGTCTTGGAACCATATATGTCAATGAGTCTTGGAACTTGGGACCTAAAGACATTCTCCAACAAAAATAAATGAGAATGTTATTATAAAAATGACTAAAATATTGTTAACAATCTCTTATAAATAAGTCATCGAACAATTGCGAAATGAATTCACTAGAGAAAATAGAGAGAAGAAATTCAACACGTTTGGCTTTAAGAAATAATATTCATTTTTTTGAGGTCAACAGCCATTACTAATGACAAGCTGTGCTAATTAATGAAAGATTGAGAATAAAAATATGAAAAAATGTAGAGAACATAAATAATGTAATGGGAAAGATTGATGACTTTTAGTTTAATTAAAAAGTGGTAGAACTAAAAGGAACTATGGCAATATAATTATCATCTTATCTAAAAAAGTGAATGATGGAAAAATAATTATTGTACTTTACGTATATGTAATTGCTATGTGATGTAAAAAAGTTGAATAAAAATTAAGTTAAATAAATAACAAAATGGCATATATAATTTTATGATATTGAATCAATCTTATTATATTTTTTTTAAAACATAAAACTACTAATAAAAATTAATTTACACATTATGTGTTCTTTATTTTTGAACAATAATAAATTTATAAATTAAAATATGAATAATACAATTTGAGCTAATATTTATAGGTAATAAACAAATAGCTCAATAAATAAAAATATTTGAGTATCAAGTTTATGACAAAGTTATTTTTCTTTTTATGTTGTAACGATAAAATTTTAATTTTAATTTTAATTTTAAATAATATGATTAATTAAAAATAATAAAATAATTTTATTATGAGCTTAAATTTTAGTTATTTTATAATAGTTTATAAAATATACAAAATAATTTAGTATATTATCAATTTGTTAGTTTCTTTTAATTTTTTATAGAAAATAAAAGTATCGGACTTGTTTGTACTTTTGTAAAAGTTAGGAATCCAATTGAAAATTTGATCAATTGCATATCAAAACACATATATTAGATATTTTTGTGCCAAATAATAAAGGTTAGGGACCATTTACATACTAAGGGAAAAGGTTGGGGATCAATTGCGCCAATTTACCAAAAACTATTAATAAATAACAGCAACAAAATCAATGAAGAAATCTTACAACCCGAAAATTCCTCTCTCTCTCTCTCTCTCTTTAAATTCTTGCTGTTTTCTGAGGTTAATTGTCCGCAAGAAGATGGTGATAAAAAACGAGAGTAGTGATGGCTTGATGAAGAAGAAAACTCAGGGTAGAAAGAAGATCGAAATTAAAAAAATAGAAAAATTGAGCAACAGGCAGGTTACTTTCTCAAAACGCCGAGTCGGACTTTTCAAGAAAGCGAGTGAACTCTGTGCACAGAGTGGCGCAGAAATCGCCATTATCGTCCAATCAATTGGGAAACGCGTCTTTTCTTTTGGGCACCCCAGTGTGGATTCCGTAATCAATCGGTTTGAGATTAATGGAAGTTCTGATGATTCTTATGAGAGGGATTATTCTGGGACTTATAAGGAGTTGGAAGCCGTCGCCGATGATGGTGTTTGGTTTTGGTCGGACTCTGCGGTGGAGGGACTTGAACTTGAGGAGCTTGAGAGGTACATGGTGGTGTTGGAAGAGTTGAAGAAGAATGTGAACACGAAAGCAGTGACTGATTTGTGATTTTTTTTGTATTTGGTATAGAAATATATTTTTAGGGTTGTTGTTGATACATGAATATATAAAAGTTTCCTTTTGCGATTGGTTTTATATAATTACACTATTCAATTGATCTTTGATTCTCTCACGGAAAACACTCTATATCTTCTTCTCAATTTCAGTTTATTTTTGGCTTAACAGTCTGGTGACTCCTCAGTGTATAGTTGTTCTATCTCCAATTTCAATGTTTTTTGTTTTTAATGTACATAATTGTAGATGGTGAATTCTGATAAAATCTCTTATTATTTTGTGTTGAAAATAACCAATGAACTTGCAGCTATTCTTGTTTTTTCTACATATCAAATCAGAAAATGTTGATGAATGCAGGTTTTTGAATCTTTATTTGTTGTGGCATATATGTTTGGTAATACAAAAATTATTTTTAAGTGCTCAATTATAAATTGGTAGTGAATGTGTAAATAAAAAGTAGATTGTAAGTTCTGGATCCTATGAAATATGTGAATAAAAAATATATTTGACCAGTTTGATCAGTTAAAATTATAATTTAAGCATCTCCAAATATATGCTCTGTGTGTGTGTGTGTGTGTGTGTGTAAGCACTTCAATTAAGTTATTTCTCATTATTTATTTATTTACTAAGGGTTTGTTTCATTTCAATTGAATTTCTAACTATAATATAAGAGGCAAAGTGGGCTTTTGCACTGTTCACCAGATGGTCTCCAAAGGACCAATACGACACCGTCTTCATTCACCTTCAGAAGTTCAAAACGACGTCGTATTCACGTGTGGGTTGTTTCATTTTGTGCCCCTTTTTTCACACGATCTTCTTCCCTGGCTCTCTTCTTCTGTAATCTCCGAAATTGGTCGCCCGTTTGGTCGGGCATTTGCGCTGTCCTGCCGCCGACATCTGGGTAGTTTCCGTTCAGCGTTACTCCGGCGACTCACAGCAGAAAAGAATCGGTGCTGAAATTGATGGCAGGTACTTCTTCTGTTCTGCTTGATTTAACACGGGTCACCCATATCTCTTAACGCCACTTCACACGATCTTCTTCCCTGGCTCTCTTCTTTTGTGATTCTCCGAGTTTGGTCCCTCCCTTAGTCGGGCATTTGCACTGTCCTGCCGCCGACATCTGGGCAGTCTCCGGTCTGCGTTGCTCCTGCGACTTGTACCAGAAAATAATCGGTGCTGAAATTGACGACGGTTACTTCTTCTATTCCGTTTGATCCAACACGGGTCAATATTTTTGTAATATTATGTTTTTATCTAATTTCTATGTAATTTCTTTCATTTTGCAGCCTGGGCCGCTTCCTCTCTCTCTAGATTCATATATCAAAAGTAAGCTTATTTAGTTGTATTTTCAGTTTGCAAAATTATGCAAAACCATAGATGTGTATATATATATTTATGTGTATGGATGTATGAATCTATATTTTAGGTATTAATGGTGTGCTTTAGGTCTGAATATTGTATGAGCAGGAATTTTTTTTTTTTTTTTTTGTATATTGAAGTTTTAATCCGAATTTGAAAATTTGAAGCAGGCTACGGTATAGGGTTTCTCGAGTTTGGATTTGGATATTTTAACTAGAAACGGGAAGAATTAATTTATGTTTTCCATTTATTTTTTCTTGATTTGTATACCAAAGTGTATTGCACAGTACACCTTCTCCTTCGGAGTTTTAGTTGCTTAGTGACTCTGATTGTGTAGAGTCACCATTTTCAACTTCTGGGTACATGTAACACTATTTTGAATTCTTAGTGCAAACAAGCAAAATTTACTTGAACAGAAGCTATATATATATATATATATATATATATATATATATATATATATATATATATATATATATATATATATATATATATATATATATTTTCTCGCTTTTCCTTTTTAATATGATTTAGACGGTGATTGAAATTCTACAGGACTTTTATCTACTGTGAGATATTTTATCGATAAGGAGTGTAGTCATCTTATCACTCAAGCTAGCCTGTTTTTTCCTTCCCCAACATATTATTCATAATTTGTTGGTTGTGGTTTATGACATTCAAATGACAAATAGAAATGTGGAAATTGGGGGGAAAATTGAACTCTGTGTGGATCTTATCTAAGTAAAATGCCTCGACTGTTTCTTGTGTGTGTATATATATATATACCCACAATCGGCTTTCATATGGTAAATTTATGGAATGTTTCTTTTGTGTCATAGGACTTGATTTTTGGCGGTGTTTTCATAGGTGATTTAGTTGATTAATAATTTCTTGTTTGTTGAATAAACTTGTGTTCTTTAAAGTTGTGGAATATCAAGAACTTGAATTTTTGTTTAATAAAATAGTAAGGCATGTTAAATTTTTGGAAACCCTATGAGAGGGTATATTCAGTATGTTCCTTAAAGAAATTTGAAGTCTCGTGTTATATGTTCCTTGCAATGAAATTTTTGGGATAAGTGAAAATATGAATGTTCTAAACTCAGACATTTTCCTATTATTTAACGCACAAATTCAGGACCTAGAGTGTGAGATCTGATAAAAGAAAAAAAACAAATGGGAGTTTTAGAACAACACATTATTGAGAATAGTGATGCTTCACTTGCTAATGCATCATTTGTTGAGATGCAGCAGGTTATCTACTTTATTCACAAAAGAATTACATGCTGCAATTTTATGATTATGTTATTGAGTAATTGCTAGACATTTCATTTATTAAACTTCTTTTTTTTCAACAAACAATCATGAAAAAAATTGATGACCCAAAGTAGTGAGAGGTTTTGAGCTAGACGTTTCTTCTCTTTCTTGTTCTTCCTTTCACCTCATTCTTGGCATTTCTATTGTGATTTATCTGCTGAAAATGTATGTTATGAGATTTCCTCTTCTTTCCCCCAAATTCCCCATACCCACCAGACACTAAAAAAATAAAAAAATAAAAAAAATTACATTTATAATTTGTTATTTTAAGCATTTTGATTGTACAAATGCAAATTATATCCACGGACAATCTTATACTTCAGGAAAAGCTGCATAACCAGATTAAAAATAATGCTTAATCTTCAACTTTTATGCAAGATATTTCCGTGAGACGTTCTTTTTTGTCTACTATATTTTCTTCTTTGTTCTGCTTTTGTTATTTATACCACGATTGTTCTATCATTATTATCAAACAAGGAAATGCAAGAGAAATGATATGCCTGGAACAGCAAATAATTCAGCCTTTGTCGACAAACAATTATCCTATTCCAGATAGAGTCTATCTGATGAATATGCTGACGAATTATGAAAGAAAATGCAATCTCAGGTAAATTGCTGCGATCTGTTAACTTTGAGATCTGTGGATGTAATTTAATTGGTATGTCTCATATTCTCATCACATTTTTGCTCATGGTTTTTACTATTTATTATATTATTTCTAAATATACAGGCAATGTACTGTTCCAAAACAACATGGTTGTTGCACAGAAAAGAGATAATAGTATGTTTGTGCTTTTGGTATTTCAATTTGACAAATGATGTTTCTGCGCCGAGTGGGAAATTGAGAATGAGAAACAGAGGCTAGAACATGTTCAAATGTTAGAGGATAATAGTGGATTGCATGTACAAAATCAAACACTATCTAAGGAAGCTTCTTATTCTAAAGAACTAGCCTCTGTTGCTGCAGTTATACCAAGATTTTAGCTGGTGAAATTACCATGCTATCATTACATAATGCAAAACTTGAAAAGAATTACAAGCTGCTCGTGAGATGATGAACTCTAAAAATGGTGGTAATTGCAAATACAATGATGGCCAAATACAAGCTGATCTATTGATTGATGGTGAATGGGTTTTCTTGAGAGCCTCTCTCTATCTCTCTTTTTTTTTGGGAATCCTCGGTGAGTAGAATTAATTAAAAATTGAATTTCACATTAAGATTTCTTGGGAGATTTTATGGATTTAGAAGGTCATTTTCTTTTTTTCGTCAAATTTTGTGATCTGGGTTTTTGTTATTTTGCCTTGAATGTTGATTGATGGTTTCTTATTAAATTAATCTTTTTAATAATGAATTTCATTTTTGTTGATGAATTTTTTAACGAGTCTATGATTGAAACCTCTTATTATCTACAGCTAATTTCAAAAGATTGCAAAAAAGATGGGTGGATCGGATGAGAACTATCCGGGTGTGATCATGCCATCAAATATTCAAGGTAATTTAAATAAAAAATTTCAATTCTTGGGCATTTTTTATTTAAATAAAAAATTATTTGATTCTTTGTCCAAGTAAATTTCTTTTGCCATGAAGCCTAATTATGATATAAAAAATGTACAATTTTATTCTTTATCAATAGGGGTATTGAGGGCTGGAGGTGATAAGTTTCTAACGCCATTGGACATAGTAGAAGGGCATTGAATGCAATCAATAAAAACATAATAGGAATTCCTCCTTACCCATCTCATTGTTCATATGAGAGGTGTCTTGACAATTGTATGATATACTTAATCCCCTAATCTTTGATGTTTACTCATGATTGTTTTTCTTTTCATGCTACTATTTGAGTAGCCATTTTTATTGTATTTTTTCAATTGTTGATCTTTTCGGAAAAAAATGCTATCAAGAATAAGAAACCGATGTTCCGGTGCACCGACCCATCACTAGGTTTGTTAATTTGATCCCTCTTTTATTCTTGTTTTGAACCGCAATAAATCGACAAATTTGGACCATGTTCTATATTTGTGTTCGATTCTTGGTGCTCGTTCGTGAAGTTTGTTTGCACAAATGGCTTCATGAACAACGACTAAGGTATAGTTTCTTTCAAACTAAATAAGACAAAATTTAGTCTTTTTTACTAAGATTCTGTTTGACTAAAGCTTCACAAAAGAATTTAAAGTAACTTTTGTTTTCATATGTATCTGAATAAGTTCTTTTTTTTGAAAAGCTACTTAATTGGAACATGTTTGTCAAAATAAGCAAGTTTTCGCTTTTGATGAATAAAAGTATACTTCTTTTAAAGCCTTCTTTCTCAGTACTTTTAAGTAGCCATTTTAAATCTTAGCCAAACATTTAGAAATTTTCGGTTATTATTGTGCCTAAAATGTGATCTGTTATATTGTAGGAAAGGAAACCAAGCTATCGATCCAACCATAAGATTCCAATACACATCAATTGGTAGATTGCCTCATTGTTGATGCACGAGAGGACCACAAGGTAATCGGTCACTATGACGTACCAATGTCCGTGCAACACACGTGAAGCTATGCTTGAAGAAATTGATCGAATGGTATCGTTTTACAGTATAACTTGGCATTGATTACTCATTGAATGGCATCATTGATCTCATTATCATGTAGGATGCGGAAATTGAAATGGAAGACATTGACGGGGAGGAGCCAGCCAGTGGACATAGATAGTTCGATAAGAAGAATCCACTTGCAGTTGTTGAATATATTGATGACATATATGCTACTATAAAAAGACGTGAACTATTCTTTGTTTTACTTTTTGGAAAATCTGAGTCTTTGCTAACTTATTTTTTTTTTTTTACATATCATTACATTTTTTGATCTGGGAATGTATGGACTTCTTACTTCTTTACATTCTTGATGATGTTTTCAGCTACTTGCCCCATTGAACTTTTGTGATTATGCTAAATCATGTACAATGAACTGAAATCCTCTGTAGTAAAATTCGTACTCTCCTATTATGCATGTTTGGCTAAGTTAAAAAAATGTACTCACAAGTTAGTTTAATACAAGTAAAAAAAGCTTAGATAAATTTTTTTGTTGGTCACATTTGGAATAAACAAATTACTTATTTTGAAAGTAATACTTATTGTCGAATTTAGTACTCTACCACGTGCAACGCACGTGCGTTCACTAGTTGTTAAAAAAAACTGAAGTAAAAGTCAACAATTAATTTTAAACATATATTTAATGGGACTCACAATTTTTTACAATTTTTCAATTACACGTTTTATTAATTTCTACAAAAAATTTGATTTTAATCAAAATAAAACTCGCACTAAATAACTAAGGGTAATTACATTCACACCACGATTTTTATTTTAATTGCATTGAAGGTCCTTCAACCTTTGACATTTAGATACTTATGTCTCTAATATTTTTCGTCGCATTTTTATCATTAATTTTCAATTCATTTTTACATATTGTCTCTTATGACAATTTTTGTCCAAATATTCTGCTAATGTACATTAAAATAAGAAAAAATATTTTATTACACTTTTGTATTTGTTGTTTGTTTTGCTTATTTGAAAATACAAAAGACAGATAAATCTTTCTATGTCATTCTAGTTAACTTTTTGAATAGAAATCATCATCAAAGGTAAAAATAAAACATGCAAATTAATAGAATGGTGATAAAAATATGATTAAAAAAATTAATGACATAAATACAAAAATGAGTATTAGTTGGAGATTTGTATTGCAATTAAAATATAGTATAATTAACAAATAGTATAGTGTTAATATAATTACTCAATAACTAAACATCTTAAATTTAATTCCACATTCCCTTACTACCAAACATTTTTTTCATAGGTACTTAATAAATACATTACTACAAACAATTGACATGAATTGCATGTCTAATCAACTAGTTTTTATAGAAGAGTTGAATAAAATATTTATTTATTAGAAAAATGAAAATCTTAAAAGTGAAAATGTGAAGATGAAGTTAGTAGTCCCCACCATGTCTTTATTTCAATAAATAAAATGTTGCTTTATACAAAAATAAATAAATAAGATGAAAGAGTTAAAAATCTGAATAGAAGAATGAATTTAAGGTTTATTGACACGACTCACGAGCTATCCATGTCACATCAACCTTTCTAGATATAGGTACTAGTAAAAAAGATTAAAAGTAAAAAGTAAAAAGTTTGATAAAATATGAACTATGCCTGACGTGACCAACGAACTCAATCCACGTAAACAGGTTCCTTGTTGGACCCACGGAGTTAATGATTAAAATCTAAAAATCTCAAAACACTTCCTCCCTTGGAGATCCCTCTAGTAACTCACAGACACAGTGTACATTTTTCATTTTTATACCATTCAAAAAAGTTGCAATGGTAAATTTCAGAATGTTTCAATTTATGCTCATCTCTATTATCTAGATATATCAAGAAAGATGTTGAGCAAATTTTCTCTTCACTGGCTTATATCAATTACTAGGAGTGGAAGGTGCGTAGCGAGGTACGTGCTGATTTTCTATTAGTTTGTGCAACTCATGTCACCTAACGAATCAATTAGTTGTTGAGATGAGGGGTTCGGTTGAATTCGACTCCGCAGAAAATTGAACCAAACGAAGAACTAATGAGTATGTTATGAGTGAATAATTGGTTACATCTATAATTATGGAGTCGAGTATAAGTACCAAACTAGTCAAATCATTTTAGTTTGGTTTGATTCGGATCCATAACTAAAATTTTCAAATTGTTAATTCAAGTTACAATGCTTTTAAATGGGGTAATTGTGGTGTAAAAAATGATGAAACAAATGAGCTGCAGTGGCGAGGAAGGAAGAAGAGGACCAGCTAGAAAAGAAAGAACAAACCAAGAGTCAAGGTGAGAATTTATGAAGAACAATGAGTCGGGTTTGAGGAAGTTGATGAAGAACACTAGCTGGATTTGAGAGGAAGAGGATGAAGAAGAAGCCAATCGTTTTAACTGAAATTTGAATTCAAGAAACGACGCCGTTTGCACTTAGTTAATTAGCAAATATTGTAATACATTGTTTTATTTACGTTTTAAGAAACATCTTTTTTCATTTTATGCGGATATATGTATTCAGCTGAGGAGAGAGAAATGTCCACGTTTTTTATGTAAAAAGGGGAGAACAATGAGTCATAATTACTTTTGAAAAGGTTTAGGAGTTAATTTTTAATTTATTTAAGTTAGGTAAAATTGTCAAAAATGTTTGGGTCATATGTGTTAGAATTAGAAGGTTTGTGAATTTTTCGAAGCTTTTTGAAAGATTTTAGACATTTGCTGTAAATTTTTCTTTATTTTTTATGTCCAAAATTGTTCCAATGTCAAATTTGCACTACATGCGCTCATTTAACGGAGGAATTGAACGGAAACTAACGGAAAGGACTATTGTCGCAAAAAACGTTTGAAATATAAACTAAACTGTCAAAAATAAAATAATAAGTCTTCAACCTGCAGTAAAAACAAACGATAAGAACCATTTGTACAAAAAAAAACCATGGTTTTGTCCACTCTATTAGTTTACCATTCCCTCATATCCAATTGGGATTCCTATGTTTTTGCAAAATCCTTTAAAAAAATATTTTTAAAAGCTATCAAACAGGCACTAACAAAATAAAGGTTGCTAGTAGGACCCAAGTTCAAATTGGTGAAGACTATAGTCCAATCCTAGTCCAACTGCCACCAAAGGGAAAGCTTTTCTGACAGCTGTCCCCAAGAAAACCTAGTTTTCCCCAAACCAGTCCGAAGAAGAAAAGAAAGAAAACGACAAAACCTCGTACAACCAATCCCATAACTAGTTAATACTAAATCACAGATAGATTCCCATTGCTGGCACTCGTACGTGCACCCAGCTCATTCCGCACGCACGTCCATGCACTGATGCACCCATACCATTCTCTCTAGATCTCCTCTCTGACTCTCTCATCATATACATATATATATATATATACATATACATACATATATATATATATATATGCACTTCTCTTCACTGATTTACTCTCTCCCTCTTCAACCCCTGAATTACAGAAATGGATCCATGTCCTTTTGTTCGGATTGTTGTAGGAAATCTTGCACTAAAATTTCCTGATAGTCGATCTTTTCCATGTTACTGTAAATTCAGTCTTAAAGGGTTTCCTACTCAGGTTTCAAATATTCAATTCCTGGTTCAAGAAAGTGATGCTGTTGAGAGCAAAATCCATGCCTGTTTCAACTTGAACAAACCAGATATGGAGAAATTAGCAGAAAAATCGAAAAATACTGCTAGGAAATTACCCTTTTTGAAGATTGAGATTTACAAGGGGAGGAGAGAGCACTGTGGGTTTATGAAGAGAGAGAAATTTCTGGGGTATGCTGTGGTGCAATTGGATTTGAAGGGTTTTATTGAAAATAATAGTAGTAGTAGGGGGACTAGAGTGATTCAGAATGGATGGGTTTTAATTTGTGGGTCTGAAGCAAAATTGAATTTGAATGTTAGGGCTGAACCTGATCCAAGATTTGTGTTCAAGTTTGATGGGGAGCCAGAATGTAGTCCACAAATTTTTCAGGTCAATGGGAATGTTAAGCAGCCTGTTTTTACTTGCAAGTTCAGTTTCAGGAATTCTGGGGAGAGGATTTTGAGATCTAGGTAAATTATTTTGGTTATTGATTTTGAATTCTTGGAACTTCTTTTAACTTAATTTTGATGAATAATCAAGACTTTAATTTTATTAAATTTTGGAAACATTCTAGTCTTTAGGCATAATCTGGTGTATACTAGGGATTCTCACAGATTATATTATTAGTGTAATGTAACATTCATGTTGATGGTGAAACAGTAGTTACGTCTCGTAAGTATATAAGGATTAAGGCTTAATTCGTAACATATGTGATTCTTATAGTCCCTCCATGCGTTGTTGCCAATAGTTGCAAAAGAATGGCACCAAGTTTATTACTGATTAATTATGCTCAATTGGTCAATGCACGCATCAGCATAATCTTTCTTCAAATGGTCCCTAATCATTGAATTGTCATTGAAACAGATCTTCCTTATCAGAACCAAGTATCACAACCAGTTGCTTGAGTTTAGTCACAGCTGATAATGAACAGCCGATAAAAGAAAGAAAGGGGTGGTCGATCACCGTCCATGACCTCTCCGGATCGCCTGTAGCCGCTGCATCAATGGTGACACCATTCGTGCCATCGCCAGGCACCGATATGGTGAGCCGATCAAATCCAGGAGCATGGCTCATTCTTCGACACGGCCACAGCACTTGGAAGCCTTGGGGCCGCCTCGAGGCCTGGCGGGAGGGCAATGGAGGTGACCACCTCGGCTACCGCTTTGAACTCATATCCGAGGGCGGCATAGACACTATCCCACTGGCCAATTCGACAATTAGTACGAAGAATGGTGGTAAATTCAGCATTGACATAACCACTGGTTCAACCCCAATGACTAGTCCTAATAGCAGCTTTGATCTTAGTTCATTGTCCGGTTCCGGATCAGATTTTGGATCCACAACAAGTTCCGGATCTTGGGCACATATGTTATACAGAGGCTTTATCATGTCAGCGACAGTCAAGGGTGACGGGAAGTGCAGTAGGCCGGAGGTGGAAGTTGGGATGCAGCACGTTACTTGCACAGAGGATGCTGCAGCTTTTGTGGCATTGGCTGCTGCCATGGATCTAAGCATGGATGCTTGTAGGTTGTTTTCTCAGAAACTTAAGAAAGAATTGAGACAATTCAATCTCGAATAATGCAATTTCCGCTGCATCATTTTTTGAGGCAGCATTCGTGTTTTTTATTCTTGATTTGCAGTTAAACTAACAGCAACTTTAGCTGGTTTTTGTGAGTGTACAGTGATTAGCAGGTGTTTATTTTCTTTTTGCTTTCTGTGTATACATCAACTCATTTTATGTCAATTGAGTTCTTTGTTCATAGAATTGTGAATGAAATTCTATTTTTTCTGCTACTGGTAACCTTGCACTATAGACTTCATCAAATTGACGTGACAAGTTAAGTCTTCACCAACACTAAATTGATGACCTCGAGATGAGTGTGGAAGCTCAAAGAAGACAAGATATGGAGCTCATTCTTCTCCGAAGTAAGTCATAAGCATTGTCAAGTTAGAAGCACAAACTTGTACTATCCATTAATATTGAACCAGAGAGGTCGATGCTTAGGTGAAGGCAAAACAGCGCACTTGAAGTCGGGCAAAAGAGCTCGACCGAACCACAAATAACAATCACCACAACACCAAGGCACTAAAGAAGAAAGTCTTCTCTAACATTTTATCCAACGAAATTTGACGTCAAAAAGTGTAACTAATCAAATTGAATTGTTCTTTAGTCAATCAATTTTCTCCTTTTAGCCCTGGTGGGTTTTATCCTTTTAACCTACTGCAATTTTCCAAATTTATCTACGCTTAAGGTGCATATTTCTAGGTCAGAAAAACGTATATTACTATTATCCTTGCAAGTGAATGCACTACTTTTTGTTACAAGGAAAATAAGTCATATCAATAATTTGAGAAGCTTTCTTCTTTTTACTTTATTTGTTTTACCATATTTTTATTCACTTTGCGTAGTGGGGTAGTTCATAGCTAGGTGTGGGTATGGTCCGATTCAATCCAATTCTTATGTGAATCTTACCGAACTAAGTACCACTGTGAATTCTAGACATGGAACTGTTTGTTCCCTTGGACAGTGAGAGAACTAAATCGGACCAGATTCATGGCTGAGTATTAAACTAACTTGTTTTCCATTTTCACCCCTTGGGGGTGGGGGTGGGGAAAAACAGTTTCTCACAGTCTCACACTTTCGTGATGGTGCAATGTGTACACTTTGATGTTACAGTCCAATAAAACATGTACACACTTGAGGCACGTTTGATAAGATGGATTGCAAAGCACTGGTAGTACAAGCGAGAGAAAAGGCACTAAAGTGTTGTTTATCACAATGTCCAGTATTGTCTAGTTTTGTGCACTAAACATGCACTTAACTTTTATGAAAATAAAACATCAACTCAGTCTCCATCCCTAGGCAACATATTTTAAATCAAGAAAAGACTAAAGAGAGAACAAAGGGGCAAAATTCCGACACAAAAAGAAACAAAATATTGATTATACAGATTAAAACATTAAAAAACATCACCCTTGCCTACGGTTTACCAACAAAGTCGAAACTGTATTTTCTACACAGTGATGGATACTTCACACGTGAACACTTTTGAGTGCACGGCACATTTGCAAAATGTAAAGACGGGGAAAACTTCAGCATTGACAGACTAATCTAATCTATACCTTCATTCTGCTGCTACATCTTCAGTGTTAGTTCCTGTAGTTTGCATCTCCGGGAGGGTTTCCAGATCCGTGCGGACATCTTTCTCGTCCAAGGAATTGGACGAATCAGATGAATCGATGGGATCATGTTGAACTTCCTCGGAAGTCTTGTCCAAGAATTCATTTGTTCCACCATCGGGATCGATTTCTCAGTCTCAGTAGCATCACTCTTTGCTTTTAAAGATTCAGTGCTACTTCCTGCTTCTACAGATAATTCTGATCTGATATTTTCGGATAAAGATGACTCTGTATTATTAGATGAATCAGAGAACTCCCCTGAGCTTGATTCTGAGTCTTTAGTTTCTAAAGGAATTGTTGAATTAGAATCAATATGATTATCATCCACATTTAAAGTAGAATTATTGGCCTCTCCCGATGTTGTACCCCCAACAGTCCCGTTCTGACCATGATTTAACTCCAACTTGCTCTCGGTTCCATTCTGCAAGGATGGATCACTCTCTTCTCACCTCTGACGAGTTGTTGCTTGTTTCTATATGGTCATTGGACCCTTCTGTCAATGTAGTGTTTGAAAATGAGCTGTTCTCAGACTTTTCACTCAGATTCTCCTCCACTTCATTGGTTGTTACATTCAACTGATTGTCACTTTTAGCCATTTCGCCATCCTTCACCTCTAAATCTGTTCTTTTGTCACCGAAATTGATTTCCTCACTGTTGTTCTCTTTACTTTCCCTTTCTAAAATGTTGGTTTCGGGCTGCTCCTTCGTGTTTTCTAAGCTTCCATTCTCATTTTCAGGATCAACAATTTGATTATCATGTGCCACGGCACTAGAAGCATCGTCCGCCTTGTAATGTTCCTCACGTGCTTCATGTGCGCTCTGTTCATCTCCATCATGATCACTTTCCTCCAAAGAACCTTCCTTCTCTGTTTCACCATTACTCTCTTCAGAATCTTTTTCTTCCGTAATGTTCTCACCACCCTCGTCTCCTTCCTTCTCTTCGTTTATAAACTCCTCTTCTCGATCAACTTCTGCATCTGATTTCTCATGTTCGTGCTCATTTATCTCATCATCTCCACCTCCTGTCCCTTCATCTTCTCTCTTTTCAGCTTTCTTGATTTCTTGCTCGTCTTCTTCATGCTTATCGTCTTCTAGTTCTTCTTCTTCAGTGGTTTCCTGTTCTATTGCTGCTTCGTCATGTTTCTCATTCTTAGCAACTGTTTCTTCCACTCGGGGACGGATGGCTTTCCTTCCAAGTGTTAAAATTTCATTGCTACTTCCTCTAGTAAGTGAGGTTTTCGCATCACTTTCATTGAATTCTTTCTTCTTATCATGGGAATGCTTGACTTGGTATATCAACCAAAAGCAAACAGCAAGCAATAAACAAATTTGCAGAACATGCTTAATCTTGATTCCCTTAGGTCTCTGGGTCCTACTAGGGGACTGCCTGTACATAATGACTCCCCCAAAATGTCTACTCTTATTCTCACTGCTAAAGCAAGTGACGGAACCTGCCAGGACAACAGAACATATCAAGCAATTGAACATCAATCTGAAATGAGAAATTCAAGGACTAGTCGTATTAAGTATCAACAAATTCGAGCAGTTCATTAAATCAACTCCATACCTAGAAATCAACTATATGTCAAAGGCAACTTCATGTATAAAAAAGAAAATCTAAACACATCTGGAAGGATCACAATCGTTCCCTTACAAATTAATGGTGGTGTGGGCGTGGCCCAACAATTTTTAGCTAAGCCGACTGCTTTCAAACGTCAACCCACAATTCTTATGCAGTAGGTAAGTTCAACAAATCTAATGGTTCTATGATCATGTTGGATAATACCACTTATAATTCTATCTGATACAGTTGTTTATCAATTTGTTGCCCAGAGTTTTGACCGGCTAGACTTGGTATATGTTTGGTAAGGCTTTTTCAAGCTTATAGTTGGCCAAACATCATTTTATCCACACATTCCGTAGGACATACAACTTATAATCTACAAAAAGCTTTACCAAACATATACTTGGTCATTCATATATTTGGCAGTCGAGTTGGACCAATGGTTTAGGACATAATTAATTATTTTCATCCATTTTATTGAATTTATTTTTCTCTGTAGGGGGGCAGGGGTTTGGCTTGCTAGACATGGCTCGGGCTATAGACTATGTAAACTAGTCAGTAGTCTATGAATTTGATGTTTCCCATCAGTCTCGTTTATATGTAGAATAATTATAAGAAACGTTTGGGTGAGCATGGGCGGCAGCCCAGTCCTTGAATCATGCATCTACGCAATTGCCCAGATAACATTCTTCATAAAAGTTCCTTTTGTTAAACTCTCTTTCATACTCTATTCCATGTTTCTTCCTTTTCTCCCTCATTTATAACGTACACGTCTTATCAATATAAGTTTATACAGATTTAATTTTTCAGTCTCACAAAGGTATCCTAGTGCTTCAAACAAGGACAAATATCTATGCAGTGCATGTATACCCCATAACAATTAAAAGATTTTGGGGGGGTATTAGCTACAAAAAAACTAGATGTCACAAACCCAAGGGCAAGAGCTTCATATAGCTAAGAAACCCAACACTAGTCAAACAAACACTAAGGAAAAAAAAATAGGATAATAGCAAACTAAAGACGTCCATTCCTTGAGACCAAAAGTAAACAGCAGGTGATTTTTTCCTCATTTAAAAGGGGAACTATGCCCAATCTCTTTCATGCAAGTATATTTTGCTTGTCAGAAATTGTCAGTTTCTCTCAAAGGAGTTTTGCAACCTACGCCAGCACCCGACCCCAATAAAACCTTCTATCTCCTCGCCGTCCGGGGGGCGGGGGTCACAAATCTCCAACTGTTTCATACAAGTAGTAGGTGTCATTATTTCGCAACTCCTGCCATTTGTATAATCCAAACTATATAATAAAACTTTTCAATTATCTTTACCATACTTCACCAAAGTGCAACAATGCTATTACAAATTTGTCAAATTACAACGAGGGCAAAGTACTTTTTGATTGATCCACAGGGACTTTCAGAAATTAGCATTTTCTCTGTATGGTATTTTGCTGCCTACCCAGGAACACACACCAATAAACTCTTTCATAAAAGTACTAAGTAACATTATTTCCCAAATCCTGCCATTTGTATTTTTGAAAAACAAATGCTAACTTTTTTATTATCTTCATTGTACTTCGATAATGCTCAACAATGCAACACAGAGGGATTAATACCCAATCTCTAATATGCAAGTACTTTTTTATAGAACCACAGAGCTTGTCACAAAGTGGCCCTTTCTCTATAAGAGTTTTGCCTCCAAGCTGGGGACAGACCCCAATAAAACCTTGTCACCTTAATGCCCCTCTTGGTCACACTTCACTCTTTCATATTGGTTAGGTGTCATTATCTCCCATCCTGACATTTGTACTATCCAAACTAAAAAGTCCGAACTTTTAAATTATCTTGTCAAATTACAATGAGGGACTAGTACCCAATCACTTTTCTGCAAGTCTTTTTTTATTGAACCATGAGGATTTTCAGAATTTGGTCCTTTCTCTATATGGGGTTTTGCCGCCCAGCCAGAGACAGACCCCAATAAAACCTTCATCAACTTAACCCCCGCTCCACTGGTTCAAGATTCCCCATCTCTTTCATACAAGTATTGGGTGTCATTATTTCCCAAATTCTGCATTTGTATTGTCCAAACTAAAAGATGCAAACTTTTCGATTGCCTTCATTGGGCTTCTACCATGCAACAATGCCATTATAAACCGTCAAATTACAATGATGAAATCATCCTTGACCAAAGTACAAATCTTTTCAAACATAAAAACTCCACAAGGTCAATTTCAGTAACAAGTCTGTCTTCCAAAAATAAATAAATAAACAAATCCATGACCAAGACAAAAGATTTAACAAAAGACATTAAATTTGAAAAATTAATTGGCGATCCCAAGTGTTAAATACCAAATCCAGCAGATGTAAAATCAAAGAAACCCTACAAAATTCAAACAAAGATTTCACTAATCAGTAAATTTTAGAACCAAACTCAACAAAATATATATCAAAATCGTCTCTAAACAATAAAGACTCAAAATCCCTTTCCAGAAACCATTAACCAACAGCAATGAATCAATGAACAAAGTCCCACAGAATCCCTCAATCCACTCCTAATCCTATTTACTTTTAATTCAGTTAACATTAACCAAAATTAAAAATAATAATAATAATAATCGAAGACAAATTATACTATTGATAATAAAAAGTACCTGGAGAAGATCAAAGAGTAGGTCTAAGCAATCAGTATAGAAGATAGAAAATGGTCAAGAAAAGTCTAAATAGTAGCTTTAATTGCGAGAGAAGAACTCGCAATTGCTTAATTCGAACTGTGTGTGTGCGTGCGTGCGTGCGTGCGTGCACTGGCAATGGGGCCTTGAGAGCTCTCTTCAACTCTCTCTCTCTGATCTAGTAAACTGTAGAAGGTCGTACTTGCAAAAGAAAGAATGAGAAGGAGAGGAGAAATTGGACTCTTTTCGGGTTCTTACCGGAAGAGATCCGGGTTGTCGAGCATTACGGTATTACCCATATTGAGCGTCTCCTCTCCAGTTTCTTTCGCTCTTTTGTCCTCCAATCTATAGTAAAGTCGCGTTTATGAACGTGAATTGGCAAAAGGAAGTGCGTAAGAGCAATCTATTAGTAGAATAATGGACAATTGAATAGTTAGTCCTCAACCTATTGCCTAAATAGCAAGTTAGTTTTCAGACTTTCAATGAACACATTCTTTCCCAACGTTTTATTATAATTGCACAATTAACCTACAGTTATATAATTTGTTCAAATATCCATTAAATTGTCAAGGCACCCGCATGAAAACAAGTCGCACTTCAAATTTCAAAACTTCTGCATACTTTATGAGCTAAACCATAGTTTCAAAAATTAGATATACGATTACAACATGACGATATAACACAAATTTGAACATTTGTTGTCATTAGAAATTAAATGTGTAATTATAATAAAAAGTTTAACTGGTGCTACAATTTTTCCATAAGAGGATTTTAGTTCAAACACGCTCCCGAAACCCACTCCCACACTGATTAGAAAATAATCACATGAATACTTAAATTAATTTAAAGTAGATAATTATGTATTGCTCGTATTTTTTGATTAGTTAAAAAAACGTGGATTCACTTTAACAAGTTGTTCGATGTAATTTGCATGTTCGGAAATTATTGTAAAAAAAGTAAACTATTTTTGAAAACATTTTTTTAATAATGTCCAGTACATGTTAATTAATGAAAGTTGGAGATAATAATTCAATAGAAAAAAAGATTAAAAACATAAGTATTACAATAGACAAAAGTTGAAAATTTTAAGTACAATTAAAATATAGTAACTTTATTAATTAAAAAAAATTGTAGTATAATCCAGCTACCTAATAAATTATGCTTTGTAATTCCTTAAATGGCATCAAATAGTTTTTGTTTTTCCTTTTGTCCTTTCCATTTTTATGCAAGAAAAATTTTATTTCTAGAAAGGCATACATTTCTTCAACAAATATAGAGACCAATAGTCAATTGGGCTCAAAATTACCCCAGCATTGGTTGGGCCATTGGCCCAGAGATGTTATCTTATGTAATTCAAGGCCCCATATTTGTTAGAGTAAATTACATCCATTGCTATGTATATACAATATATTGTTAAAATTACTTTTCTAATGTTTTTATTCTAAAAATAGTAGGTATTATTTATATATTATTCTATATATTTATATAATATAATATTTACAAAAGGAAACACAATATACATCCCCATTAATTTCGCAGAGAGAGAAAAAAAAAACCAGTGGGAGAGAGAGAATACCATATTTATCTTCTCTATCCTTTTTCGCCTTTATACATATCGTCGACATTGCATGTGAAAGATAAGTTTATCTTTCTAATCTCTAGGGTTCCATCATTATGTGAAAGCCTAACCCCAATTTGTAGAAATTTTAGTTCTTTGGACAAAGAACCCAACATGGATTACTTTACTTGTAAAATGACTCGGTCAACGGCAAAAAAAAGTCGCTGACTATGTGAAGAAGCCTCATTATTACATTCCAAACATAAAGTCATTTGGATGCACATATTGAAGAAAGTCGACGGCGAATAGGTGCTTACTAATCTGTTGCAAAAGTTGTTACAAAATCAATTTACATTGTCCCTGTTCCTATCTATTGCAAACATTGTTACAAAATCAATTTGCATTGTCCTCTCATTACTAATGCATGCGATTTATATTACAAGAATCTGTTTCGTTGTCTCTGTTATTAATGTGTTGCAAACGTTGTTACAAAATCGGTTTGCATTGTCTCTCATTACTAATGCATTGCGAGACGATGTTACAAAAATCATTTTCGTTGTCTCTCATTATTAATATGTTGCAAACAATGTTACAAAAATCTATTTTATTCTCTCTCATTATTAATATGTTGCAAACGATGTTACAAAAATCTTTTCGATTATAAATATGGGGATGTTATCATCGGACACAATTTGCATGAAGAAGACACTTTGCAATTGGCCAAGACGAGTTGCAATTTATTGTAATGTTGGAGAGATGTTGAAATGATTAGGATTGTAAATGATGAAAGAGAGAGAAACAGGAGAGAGATTAGAATGATGAGAGAGAATATCTTAATTAGTTTTATATAAAATCTTAATCAAAATAGTAAATGAGATAATTAAGGATTCTGTTACAATATTTAATCAATTAAATAAGGGTAAATAGCACCAGGGGTCCCTAACCTTTCAACGTTGTAACGATGGGGTCCCTAACCTTTGTAAACTAGCACCCGGAGTCCCTAACCTTTCAAACGTTCGTACACAGGGTCCTTTTTTGACGGAAATCGTCGAAACTCATTAATTAGTCACGCGCGCCACTTCTGAAGGGTAGATCCGTCTTTACACTACTCAATACCACTAAACCAAACGACATTACCATTTATTACACGATAAATCCCTTATCTTGACCTCTTGTGCATCCAAAAAATCCACTCACCATCTTCATCTCATCTTTTCCTCTTTCCATGGAGCCCAACCTCTGCCACTATGGATTACCCGCTGAAATGAAGACTTCATGGACGAATATAAACCCAGGAAGAAGATTTATTACATGTAGAAGGAAACGAGTAAGATGGGTCTACATGTTTGATTAATTTTTGTGTACGACATTCCAATTTTTCACTTTTGAAGTGGTTTTATGTTTAATTATTTCGAAAGTAGGTGGTCATGATTATTTTATTTGGTACGATCCACAAATCATGAGAGATCAAGCAAATCATTCCCGCTTCTTTGAGAAATGTCGGTGGCTTGGAGCAAGACATTAAAAATTATGTGGATCGAATAAAAATTTGGAGATACAAATACGAAATTTTGAGATGCAAAAACAGAATTGGGAGACGCCAAAACAGAATTTGGATATTCAGATGAAGAACTTGGAGCTGAAAATGAAGAACTTGAGCTCAAAAGAAGGAAGTTGGAGTCGGTGGGTTTGGGGATTTGTATGTGGGATTGTTGTATGTTTTTTTTTTTGAAGTGATTAGTTTGTAAAGGATAAAGGATCCTGCTTTGTACTTGCTACTTGGTTGAAGTTAATGTAGTGCAACTGGATCCTGCTTTGTAATAGCTACTTGGTTGAAGTTAATGTAGTGCAACCGGATAAAGAACCCTGCTTTGTAGTGCTATGTATTTGAAGTTTATATATTTGAAAGATTCATCGCTTTAGTGGTGCAACTGGAAACAAACAAATATAAATGCAATGGAGAACATGAATTACCGTACCAACAAAATCCATAATACAGATGATCAATTAAATCTCAAAAATCATCATTCCATTGCCATCAACAAAGTCATGTAATTACAAAAATGGAAGTGAAAAGTTGGATGACAAAATACAACTTCCAACCGCAAAAAAAGTGGCTACTGATGATATGTGGACCCAAAAAAAGAAAAAATAAAACAGACTGTAATCATTTTCAGCTCTGGCTGCTTGTTGGGGATGTTACATCATTATTTTTCTTTCTTTTCAAACTACGTGTCGAGCTCGTCTTCGCCTCTTGTATTGCACGATCTTTTGTTATGACCAGTCTCGACCACATTGTTTACAAGTCATCTTCATGCCAAATCGTCAGTCTGCTTGATGTCGAGGGACGTTGTGGCTCATCGGACTCTCTTCGCCTTACTTTCTTGGCCTACCACCGTTTTAGTAACACACGGAGGCTCCAACGGAAGTTGGCCACGACTCTCCCACATATCGGACTATTCATTGGACTTATCACCGGGAGTAAGCATTCTCAAACCGCTCCTTCTTATAACACGCGTCAACGTAATCGATTATGTCATCCCCTTTTGAGAAATACCACCACATGTTCGCAAGGAAGCCCCGAGATCTCGCCATTTCTGCATGCACACATCCTAGCATTTAAATCCACGACCACAGTTGTTCCGCACATTATGAACTATTTGGTACTTGCCTTCACCGCCTACGCTGCTCGACAATATTGAGATGCAAGCACATTCCTTTCAATTATTTTAGTAATCCGCGGTCCGATTTCCCGATCCCAACTCTCCACACTTGTTCTTCTTGTAGCAAATCTTTTCATAAGGTAAACCCTAATCCATTCGAGCATTGAAATGATTGGTTTATCCCTAGTCATTATTATCACACCATTGAAGGACTCACAAATGTTGTTTACCAACAACTCACATTTGCTATGCTCTTTAAATTGTGATTTGCTCCATTGATTTGATGGTTTGTCCGACAACCATTTGTAAGCTTTGTCATCAATTGCCTTCATTTTCTCCATCTCCAAATTGAATGCGTTCATCGTTGTTGCTCTCATGCTGCCCACAATGATTTTTCAAATCAGATCCCTCGGTGCGTTGCTTTGAAATTGCTGTGTAGATGTCTAACACAGCACCTATGTTCAGACTCTTCACACTTCGACTATAAGGCTTGGACGAGTCCCTTTTGCTTATCAGTCATGAATGTCCACGCAACTGTATTAAACATCCCAATGTCGTAACACAATAACTCCAAAAACCATTCCCAACTCTCCCTATTTTCAGACTCCACAATGGCATATGCAATGGAGAACATGGAATTATCCCCATCAATACCCACGACAGTAAGTAACTAACCTTTGAACTCTCCCTTCAAATGACATCCATCCAACCCTATGAATGGTCTACATCCATCCTTGAAGCCTCTTTTACATGCCCCTAGACATATATACAGCCTCTTGAAAACATTTCCAGATGCAGACAACTCAACCGTAGTGCCTTCATTTGTCCTCTTCAACTCCTCACAATAATCCCACAAGATCTTGTATTGATCAGCTGCATTTCCCTTTATGACTTGGAAGCATCTTTTTCTGGCTCTATAGTATTGGTGTCTTGAAACATCCACCATGCGATCGATTTAATCGCCTCATCAAGCTATCATACCTCCAATCTGGGTTAGATCTGAACCCCCCTTCAAACTTCTTGGACAAATAACTTGAATTGGCCCACCTATTTTTGGAAACAACAGCACAGGTGTGATTATCCACAAACTTGTTCACCTTAAAACTAAGCTTGTCATCCCGAACATGTGCATATAGGTGTGATTATCCACAAACTTGTTCACCTTAAAACTAAGCTTGTCATCCCGAACATGTGCATATATTTCCCAAGGACAGTGGATGTTTGCACCTCATCCAACCCCCAGTGGTATCATTTTTACGTAGTGAATAGGCCTTCCATTTTTGATTGAATATTCAACCAATGCTGCCTCGTAACTTGCACGATCTCGAATGTCATCCCTACATTTAATTGGTTATCATTAGTTACCGGACCAATGTAGATAAAGTCGTAAGTGAATTGAAATGATTCAAACTTACCCAAAGCAAACCGTGGATCACTCATATCCGCTTTTGGGATTGAAGATTGGTTCTCTTACCCTTCTACGTGGTTCATCCGCGTCTTCGCCATCGCTTTAAACTCTCCGCTTCATCGATAGACCGTGTCGATTAGAAATTGTCAACGGCCGGGTTCATCCCAATTACATTCAATCAGTTCAGTACCTTGCTCAACTGGCTGCTCAGTTGCATGTTCATCTCCCACTGTTTCAAGTCCAGGTTCTTCCAAGTTGAAGTCAATATGGTCTGACTGATCAACTATCGGTTCGTCGGAATTGTTGTCACCTTCGTCTGATTCATTCACTATTGGTCCGTCCCAATTGAAATCAAAATTTTCATTATATTGGAATGGAGATGTATGCTCATTACAATGCTCATCTTCTACTCCAGTTGTCACATTTGGTTGATCGACTTGTGGTTCTACTCCAGTTGTCACATTTGGTTGATCAACTTGTGGTTCTACCGATCGGCAGACATCGTATGTTGTTTGATCTTGAACTTCGTTTCGTCATCCAATTCGCTTATGACAACATGAGATTCAGGTTTGCCCATCCAATTGAAATCCCAATCTTCGTCTGATTCTTCTGATGACATTTCTTTTTCAGAAGATATTTCTTCAACCTCAGTTGCACCGACCAATCGACTAGTGAGTAATGGCTCGAGCAATCGTCCCCGTCCTCCGTGATCTCGTTATCATGACTCCTTTTCTCTTCTCTACATCTCGTTCGGTATATGCCGATCGATGTAATAGAGTAATCCCATGGCAAATAATGAGGCACCAATGGTGGAATAAGATACATGTCAACCGTCCTCGTAGGGTCCAATATCTTGTAGCATCTCCGCGACATGCCGGATGCGTGGATAGTCGCATTAACCTATGGGTCAAATTCATCTACTCTTCCATGACGATAACCCATTGGTAAAGGGATCTTCATCACATTCAAACACACGATCCAAAGTGAACGTTGAGAAATAACTCGCGTAACAATTGTCAATGTAGTCAACCTTGCCCCTTCAGTACCTGCCTGTTGCCATCCTTAGTCAAAAACTTCCACCATAGAATAGTCTTATGGTGAACTCGCTCAGTATTGTATTCTCCTCGCACATGGGGATATTTAATGCATTAGAATATGAATTAGATACCAAATAGGGACCACTTACGAAAAAAAAGCCAAAAATGAATGCAACTTGACTTTTACAAAGCAGAAACACACTACACTCCAACATATCCACAATGCAAGACCCCACTTTCATTGAAACCAAAATCCTTGTCCCAAATTTAGTCAACAACTAAAAATAATTGTTCAATGAAGTAGGGACAAACATCTTTTCATTGTCCACAAATTGAAACCCAAAAAATATTCTCGCCCACTACCAATTTCCAACCTTACCATAATCGTGTCCAGGTAGTCTCCACGTAGCATTTTTTTCCACAACCTCAAGCAACAATGCTACATAAAACCAAAAAATTCATACGCTTAACACTTGAACTTCGAATTTTGCAAAATACCGTGAAAAAAAGTGGATAAAGTACATTACCAGTATTGCTACTTCACCAACGCGATTTGGTAACTTCAAAATTTTCTTTATATCTTGCGAACACGCCTGGGTTTGCAATTTATTTGTCTTCGGGTAAATAGCACGGAATCAGATTTTCAGCGATTTAGGTTTTCCTCCGACCTTATTTTCTCCCAATAAATGGTAATGTCGTTTGGTTTAGTGGTATTGAGTAGTGCAAAGACGGATTTACCCTTCCGTAAGTGGCGCGTGACTAATTAACAGAGTTTTTGACGATTTTACGTCAAAAAGGACCCAGTACGAATGTTTGAAAGGTTAGGGACTCGGGTGCTAGTTTACAAAGGTTAGGGACCCCATCGTTACAACGTTGAAAGGTTAGGGACCCCTGGTGCTATTTACCCATTAAATAATTAATTAAAAATTAAATGAAACCCAATACTTTTAGAATAAAAAACATGTTACAGTTTTTATATAAATAATAATATAAGATGGCTTATTTGTGAAAATTTCCCTATTTGTTATCTAGATATTGTGTAATGGATTTCTATATATTCATATTTTAAGGAGGAAATTACATCAATGTAAATACAATATATTTTCAAACTTACTTTTCTTGTGTTTTTATTCTAAAATTATTAGAGTAATATTTATATATTATTATATATATTTATATAATATAATATTTTTAAAAAAAACACAATATGCATTCCCATTAATTTCGCAGAGAGAGAGAGAGAAAAAAAAACCATGGGAGATAATTCCATATTCATCTTCCATATCCCTCTTTAACACACTCACATCGCCAACATTGCCGCCAACAGCATATTCTTATTTCTATAATCTATAGGATTCCATCACTATGTGAAACTCTAACCCGCCCAATTTGTAGATATTTTAGGCGCTGGTCAAGGATACCCAACATGGATACTCCTACTCGCAAAATGACTCGGTCGGCAACAAAGAAGAAGTCGCCTGACATTGTGAAGAAGCCTCCATTTCATTCCAAACAAAAAGTAATTTACCTTGACACGTCCAATCCTACAAAAGGTTCAATCTTCAAAAAAAACAAGAACCCACATGATGAAGCAGGTTACCGGTGAATGGGTTCGTGTTCTTCGAAAGGAATGCATAAAATTGAAAAAATAGACAAACCTATGTTGGACAAGGTTGCCCAGAGTGGTAGTTCCAGCAAGATTAAAAATTCCCAGGTCTATGAAGTGCGGGTAATTCTATTTTCACTATAGCGAGTAGAAATTGTGAAATTTAATGTTTAAGATAAATCATATTCCTGTTTTTATCTAAATTGAATGTTATATTATTCGTATTAAACTTTTGTTGTATGTCTATAAAATACAAGCGTGGATCAAGGTTGGGTGAATTTAGATTTTGCGATACACCTTCAGAAATCAAAACATTGTTAAAATCATATTTTACGTCGCTTGTATGTTTGTAAAATACAAGCATGGATCAAGGTTAGGTGAATTTAGATTTTGCAATGATTGTTACGAAATCAGCATTGTTAACATCATATTGTTACGTCGCTTGTGAATTTACTGTATATTTGTCAAATTGGTCGAATTAATAGATGACACTTCAATTATAGAATAAAAGTAGTATTAGTGTTATATGGTTATATGTTAAAATCTTATGTTGCAGTTGATGTTACAAATATGCTCATTGAAAGTTGAAAACAGGCATTACATTGGATTTTACAAATTTTGATGTAATGTTGAATTAACAATGTAATTTGTTGCAATAGATTTTGAAGAATGATGTCATGTTTGTTTGTCTTTCTGGATGTTGAACTGCTTTCAATCATGATTACGCATATATATTAATATTGGGTCTTCAAGTAATGGCTTGTTATTGGTTGTGTCTAATTTGTCTCTGGTGAAATTGTGCTCTACCGAATCATAGATCCAATCTGATAGAGAAACCCAATAAAATGAACTACTTGGAAAGACCTAAGAGTTTAGTTAAATGAAGAGCTCCTCAATTGTATCTACTTTGCATTAAGGCTGTAATAAAATTTTAAATGTTATTAAGGATGCATTAAGGCTACAAAGTGATGTTAAAATCATTTGTTGCAGTTGATGTTACCAAGGCCAATTAATTGTTACCCCAAGTTGTTGCTGTATGTCGAATTCATATGTTCCAATGCATCTTTTAAATTATCAATGTATTCATAAATTGAAGATGTTTTTTACATTATCTTATCTCTTTAACATATAATTTCAGGACTGGGATTATATTATACACCCAAATGAAAGGCTTGGTTCGAGGATAATAGTTTATGTGCCTCCGGATGTAATTCTCAATTTAAGCAATGAGGGATGAGTGAGGCATGAAAAAATTTGTTTGGTATATCATGTTTTGGGAACTTTCTTGATCTTAAGGAATTACATCTTCACATCATTTGAACATAAGATATTTGGGTTAAGCGCTGAAAGATGAAATGTGGTTCAAAATAGAGGTTTTGTTGAGATTCTCGTTATTTTTGCATTATTTGGTTTGAAGTGCATTGGTGTTGATGTTCTGTCGAAAATGAAAATAGAGATCTCGGTATTGAGACAAAGATATTTTAGTCAGCTGAAATATATATACAAAAAAGATGTTGAGAATGTTTTTATGAGTATGCTTGCGACTTCGACTGATGAAGATGTGAAAATTGGAATGCTATACCTTATAACTTCGTTTCTCTTCACCACTCCGTACAAGAAACAAGTAACTGATGCCACCTTTAACCTTATTGAGTTTGAGGATATTGAGACATATGCGTGGGGGAAAGATTTGTTCAAAAACACCTTCAGTTATCTGAAAATTGCAATGACGAAGCGTACATATGATGAGACTACGAAGAAGGAAATTTTCACATATAGGCTATATGGGTTTCCGTTGGTATTCCAATCCTGGATTTATGAGTCATTGCCATCGATAGTCGGGAAAATATGCAAAAGGATATACTACAATTGTCCTCGTATATTAAACTGGACAAATTCTGCTACATGTGTCATCACGCTCAACTGGAGAAACTCAACTTTGATCTTGCTGATGTAAGTTAAACTAGTTTACTACTTTTTTATATTAATTAATTTATGATTTGATTAACTTATTTTATTAGTTATGAATGTCATAACATATTACTTTTCCTTGCAAATATGCAGTTGGAGATACGAGTAATTGATCCCGACGCAAAAATAGAGACGCACCTCATACACATGGGACTATTTCAACACAATAGGGCTGCTCCGAACATTGAAGATGTTGATGATGATGATTTTGTTGATCCTCCAGCTAGATTGCGGAAAACTTTGAACCCCGATCCATCTCGAGCTTGCAATGAATCAAAGAATGCCAACAATTCCACTTCTAAACTGAGAGAGGTAAGATATATACTAGTTTGATTTATATATGATTTAATGTTGTATATTTTTTGCCTATATTCTTCAAGTTCCATATTAATTGTTATGGGCTTGTCTATAGGATGAACGCAACTGCCATAATGAAAAATTGTATAAGATAATGAGTGATATACGGTTGCGACAAGATCAAATAATCTCTCAGCAAATTGATTTGAAATATGAAGTCAGGGCAATACAACGATCAGTTGATGACAAGATCGGTGCCTTTTTGAAAAGTTGAAGGCAAAACTTGATGGAAAGTGTTAAATCGAGGTTAGTCCCGACAAATAGTTATATATAAATCTTTCAAAACTGGCATCAGTTTTGGACTTGGAGACCAACAAAATTTTTTCGACCTTCTTGATGACAAGTTCTACATAGACGATGTGATAGAACAGGTAGATGAGATTATTAAGAGTGCTGAAAAGTCGAAAAATTCGGATACTATTGAGGTAGAATATCAATATATTATTTCCTGTCATTTTCCAATATGATAGAATTATAAATAGAAAGTTTGACAACATTGTTTTTGTCTCCTTTACAACATTACCAAAAAGATTGAAAGTGAAGGTACAGATTTTTTATTGATGAGACTGCAACAAAATACCAGTGAAGAGGCAAAGAAAATCTGGTATTTTAACTAAATCACCTTACCTTGATGGGAGGCAACTTGTAAGAGAGTCAACATCGAATTTTCGATTTGAAGCATGTGCATTTAACATTGGTTTGGTTCAGCCCTTCATTGAGGATGTTCATTCATTTGAAGATTGGTTCTATGATGGTTACAGACCTGACAATATGTAAGATAATATCATTGATTTTATATATAATGTTTTAGTTGCATGCCGTTCTTTTTTTTTTAAACTATTGTGCGAAGAGGAAATTTTTGCTACTGAAGATCAAAATCAATCCCCATTTGTTTTTGGTCCATTTGAAGTCGATGACAAGACATGGTGTGTATGCGAGCCTACGCGATCCGGGCGAATCACTAAGAGACACGGTAAGTTATTAACTATATTTTGTCATGAAACTATATATGTTATTAGCAGGTAATTTAATAGAATCAGTGATTTAATTTTTAAGCGAAGCCTTTTTTTTTTTTTAACAGCACCTAGATATATGTTTTTACTATCTTAGAAAGATGGCAACATTCAACAAGGTAATTAGAATGAAGGTTACTACAACCGACTCATTTTTTGGTAGCATGGTAAGGAGAATATATCCTGCTGTAGTTGAGAATTCTAATGCTCTTGCTAGAAAAGTATCTCTATTAGAATATCCATTGGGGGAATACATGCATTGTAACACACCTTGGACGGAGGTTGATCATGTTTTGATGTCCATAAGGATGGATGTTCGTGCACATTGGATTCTCGAGCACATGGATATTCGAAATAGGTGTGTTTATGTTTACAACTCATGGCGATAAGAGACGGAGAAGTCATAGCGCACGTTCAACCGCTTTGCTTTTGTTATCCCTCACTTGATGGCCAATATTGATGTCGGCAACCTATGAATGTGGATGGTATACAACGTATTGAACCACTAGTTGTTAACCTTGTTCATGACATTCTTCAACAGAGTAACGGGTTAGTGTTTACTAAAATATGTTATTATTTTTTCAATATATTATTCATCAAGTAGTTAACCATATTATTTATTAAATTCGATTCGTAATGTCCGAAGGACGGATCATGTGTCTTTGTGATAAAGTACGCGAGTTCTTCATGAATGATAATATGCAATCCATGCCCAATCCTTTTAATGCTACAAGTGAGAGAACGTGCCTAGCATCGCAACTATATAAACATGGTGTGCACAAGATTAACGGCTGGCTACGAATCGATCCCGATTTTCTTTCGAGGAGGAAAGAAAAGCAAGAAAAGCGACTAAAAGAAATAACAAATTTCTTTGCGAGTTTTGCTAGAATAGAGATGACTTTGATTAACTAAGCTCCTAGTTCGCCTTTCTCTCTCTCTCTTTTTTTTTTTTTTTTTTTTTTGCTACGTGGTTTTGCAAATAGTTAGACAAATTATTTAGTTCAATTTCAATCAGATTAGCATATTTTTGTCTAACAATCAGGAGCTATGTCATTTTTTGGGTATTAACAATGTTACGTGGATGATATAAATTTCTATTTTTAGCATGTGTTCTATTATTTAATTGCAGATTTGGCTTTAAGCATATTTGGCTTTTAACAGATTGGGGTTTTTTTTCAACCAATGGCAGATATCCTATTTTGTGTTTTCAACTTGTTTATATTACATTCTTCATCAGTAGTATTTCATACTTTGTCTATGATTAGTATACTTAAATCATGTGTGCATTTGGTTGTGGGGAAAATTTCAACAACAAAGCAAGCGTCAGATCGAAAATGCTCCATTCGTGTGAGTCATTGGGTGCAGTGTCCTCAAATTGGCACCCCAGACGGTAAAACACCGCACCATTAACCAAATTTAACATTAAAGTGTTTAAAATGTCCATTTGAACCTTTAAAATGAATTCTCAAGTATGAAATAACACATCCTAATTTAATTTCATTTGAACATATTACTAGTATTAGGATTATCATTTGTTTATGTCACCTTCGAGAATCTTCAATTAAAAAGTAAATTAAAGCATTACAACACTAGTAGAAAAATAGCATACCATTGCCAAAATGAAGAGAACAAACATGATGTAAGTGTAATTTATTCACATAACCATCAAAATTCGACATAAAATATGGTATATGAAATCAAACCCAAATTTGAGTATCAATTATTTGCACCAATTAGATATGAAATATATTATTTCACCCCTTCTTTGTTCAATGATTTATCATCCCCAATGCTTGCATGTCCTCTTATTGTGTCCGTGTCTTCCACATCTCATACACTTTGTCACATAACTTCGTTATCATGTCGATCTGTACCTCTTTTCTTTAGGTCTTCCAGGTTTTCTAGAAGGATTGGGTGCTAAAATAACAACTTTCTCTACATTTTTGGCACTATCCAATTGATCCGTTCACCGAGTGGTACAATGTTACCATCATATGCTGCAATATAAGCTTCTTTTGTGTGGTAGGAAGAACAATATTTATATGTTGGCATTCCGTGTTTGCTAATAACTGACAAAGCATGTTTGCACGGTATGCCGTCAACTTAGAACCTGTTACATGTGCAATAGTATTTTTCTATGTCGATTGAATGTTGTGTGTTCTCATCGCTAACTTGATATAGAACGTCACTTGAACCTAATACCTGTTTATTGGAGCAAGTTTACAATTTTAACTAGTAAACAAAAAAAAATAAGATAAAATAAACAGGTGGCTCAAACGAAAGAAAACATTACCTTCAATTTGAGTGCATCTTTTGAGTTTGCCCTTAACATATTCTCATTTTTTGTTGCCAATTTTGTAAAAGTGGAACGTGTCTTATTACGATTTTTGTACAACCAGTCTTGCAAGATGTTCCTCAAACATTCTAGCAACGTCGCGATGGGATAATTCTTCACCGACTTTGTAACAAATAAGCTCAACGACTCAACAATATTAGAAGTCATCATAGAATACCGGTTGATTGGCGTATGTGCTCTTGACCACCTATAGAATCCGACTTTTTCTTCCTATATAAGAAATGACATATTAGATTTAGAAAATTTGACACACATATATGCTTATAATAATAAGATAGAACTTTTTTTACCAGATATGGTCGGATCTCATCGTGGACCTTGTCTAATTGTTTCATTTGGTACTCAAATTCAGAAATTGTGTACGCTCTAGCAACAGCATTAAATGGCTTTGTAATGTGTTTTGCTACCTTTCCAAATCGCCTTTTCAGGTTCTGCAATAAATGGTAAGAACAAAATATATGCATTATGTTTGGGTATACCTCATCAATGGTATTTTCTATGCTTTTATGTCTGTCTGATATTATGCACATCTCATCTCATTCTCCATAAGCTTCTCACGAAATTCATTAGAAACCATTCATATGCATTGTCGTTCTCGGCATCACCTATCCCGAATCACGAGAACAAATATATTGTAGTTTGCATCCTAAGTACAAGCGGTGAAAAGTGTTCCTCCATAACGCCTAATTAAAAATGTTATACGACAACGACTACAGATTTCGCAATGTTTCCAACCTTGTATAGATGCTCCTAATGCCATGAACATATATTCAAATTGATTTTCTCGCATTTGTCTTAGTCGTATTTACTGAGTCCTAATTTTTTTTAACTCAACATGTATAAAAAAACTTGGGAGCTTATTGTACGAGTCTTACGGCACTCCAACTATTTTCTCCAATGCTTGATTCACGTGTCCTCCATGCCTTCCCATAACTCAAAGTCACACCGTATATCTTCGAAGCATTGTTGATGATGTCTCTTGGAGTGTAGATAGTTTTAGCATCCATATACTTATGTTTAATGCAATCTGCCAATAGAGAACTTGTTGCTTGTCTATGATCTCCCATAACGTAATCCATTGAGTAGTTATGTCCATTTTTAATATATCGTATCTTGAATAAATATGTGTTGCTCAGTTTAGAAGCACGAAAATGCCACATGCAATTATCATCGAGACATTTGAGGACATATTCTTCTTTGTTAGAATCTGTACACTTTATACTGAAAGTTGTTTTGAATAGCATATAGGGATATAGTCTTCTTTAATACATCTTTGTCCCTAAAATCCTCCTAAAAAATTCCGTTTAAGTCTGGGTATCCAATAACAATGTTGTCATCCCAATTTCAACCTCGGTAAATGGGATTGTTTCACATACACTAGAAGTAAATCTATCTACATAGCACAAGTCGTTACTTGAGTAACTAGTTAATGAATAAGAATTTAGGTTTTGTTACTCTAACCTTTCCATCTCATGATCACCCGAAATATCCAAAGTGTATATTGAAGGTATATTTTCCAATGAAGATGTAACATCAATTTGCAGTGGGTAACTCGTTAGATTTTGATCCTTTCTTTTAAGCTCCAAATAGAACATCAATGTGTTGTCATTAGTTATCTTCATTGAAGACAGGCACCCAACTACTTCATATTTTATGGATACTGCACTACTACGTTTGTCAAGCTTCAGTACGGACGTTATCAAATTAACGAGTTCTATATAAGTACAACATGTTGGAACAAGAATTCTTGTACTTTCTCCATTACAATTGATAAAAATATTTATGTTATCCATATATATTAATATCACGATAATAAATCAATTAATAACACATACATGGAAACAAATTTTGTAACACCACTTACAACATATTAGTAACATAGATGATGCAACCTATTTTGTAACACCACTTGCAACAGATTAATAACAAAGTTAATGAAACAGATTTCGTAACACCAATTGCAACAAATTAGTTCCAATCACACTTGATCATAATTTGTAACAACGATTGCAATCTATTTTAATTGATGCAATGTAACAGCTATTTCCAGCACCACTTGCAATAGATTAGTAACAAAGTCTATGAAACATATTTTGTAACACCGCTTGCAACAAATTAATAACATAGAAACTGGATCATAATTTGTAACAATAATTGCAACATATTTTTAACATATGCACCGTAACAGATATTTAGAGCAACACTTGCAACAGATTAGTAACAGAGTAACTAAAACAGATTTTGTAACAAAGTGTGCAACAAATTAGTTACATAGACACTGGTTCATAATTTGTAACAACGATTGCAACATATTATTAACAGATGCTAAGTAACAGATATTTGTATCATCGTTTGCTGCAATCTTACTCTAAAATGATATTGAAAATCTTTTATACCAAATACCACAATGCATTAACATCTGAAACACGGCAAACTATTTTGTAACATCCTTTAATGTGATGTTTTAAAAATGGCCAATGGAAATTGTAACATCAATAGTGAAGCGCAAATTATAACAATGCATTCCACACGTCTAATGATACAGAAGGAAACGAATTTGAATGGTAACACAGACATAATCTTATTTGTAACATGACAGAATACAAAATAACATGATCCTTGTTCAATCTTACCGGAATATGGAATGTTATCACCGGAATTGAAGATGCAGGAAGGACACGGTTTGCAGTTGCTACAGATAAATGCAGTTTGTTTTCATGGAGGAGAGAGGTTGAAAAGATTAGGATTCATTATGATTTTTAGTCAAATATAGATTCTTAATTAATATGGTAATGTGGAGTGAAAAGTGGTGGCTGTTACACACAATTAATTAGATTTAGCAAATAATAAAAAATGGAATAATTTTCTGCCCCATCCAGTATTCCTATAATTAAAAAAAAATGTAACAGTTTTTATATAATTATTAACATAATATGGCTTAGTTGTGAAAATTTCCCTATTTTAAGAGATAACTAGGGTAAACAATATTCTTATATATGTATTTTGACAAATCAAGTTATGAAAAATAAATTTACAAAATCAGGTTATTTTTGAAATAATGAATTAAAATCGAACTAATTAATTTATTAATTTTAATTTAAAATATATTTTTTATTATCGTTTTCTAATAATCAAGAAATGATATTATCTTTAATGATTGAAAACCTTTAAAATTCAAAACATCATCAGATAATCTAATTTTTTTTTCAAACTCATTGCTTGATAAGTTCGAAAACATCCGTGAACTTTGTTTCTTCAAAAAACCATTTTGAGGCAAACACACGCGCAAGTTACATATGATTATAGCACTCACACTCCAATAGTCGCATTAAATACTATTTCATAATCACGTGTGATAAAGACACATTACTGATCTATAATTCAAGCTACATGATATTTTTATAATAACTTAAGTAAATTGACAATAACACGTTAGCAAAGTCACAGCAATAAAACATAAGTCACAACATATATCTATTGTTATTACAGTAATCACAACATACACATATTTTAATTCTTAAACACGCATGTAAGTCACATATCGCTATAGCACTTTAACTCCAATAGTCATATTAAATAATCTTTTGTGATCACTTTTATTTTTTACATACGAAGCCACATAATACTACTCACAATCGTCTAGATATTGTTTATCGGGTAATTAGCACAAAACGTCCTTACCTATTGAAGTTATTGTGCAGATCATCCCTACCTTCGAAATTTTGGCATTTTCACCCTTACCTACACCATTTCTTGCTCAAAACGTCCTTACCGTCCAAAAGATGCCGTTATCTCACCTCCCCAACACGACTCATAAGGGTAAATTAGTCCAGTCACCTATTTCAAAATGAAAAGAACATAAAATTGGCAAAAAAATGAAAATATCTGACGGTTTTGAGGAGAAACAGAAGTCCCATCAGTGTTTCTTCTATCATCTTCATGCCAACCAAGAAATTCTAAAACTTTGCTACTAGAATCCACAGTTGTAACTGCTATGAACAATGCACAATACCCAGAAAAATTCAAAAAACATGAATTTTAAGCAAACATGAATCCTATGATTTTTAATGTTTATTGGAGAAAAATGGGTACCTATATAAGAAGAGGTTTTAAGTAGCCTTTCAATGAGTTTTCTGTCCATAAGGCTATCATCAACAGCAAGAACATGAATTTGTGAGTCTGAGGCTGCCATTCCCATTGCTCCAAATTCAATCTTCAATACCAGAATACGAAATTCAAGAAGAAAAAGAGAGAGGAAGATGAGCTAGAGAGAGAATGGTTCTTTACATTCAGCATTCAAATCCTATTACAGTCAGCATTATGGTCTTCATTGTGTACATTTTTACTTAGTTATTATATTTTTGTTTCAGATTTAATAGATTTACCATGATTCTCCAAAAATAAATTCGAAGAAATAAATTGAAAATATCTCTGAAACATTTTCTGTTGATTGTGATGGCTTCATCATTAGCTGCAAATCCTTATATGAACTCGAATCCATTACGGAAAAAGTCAAGGAAACTTGGGATGGAAACCCACCAGTCTTAAATGAATACAACAGAGATGGGTCGTGCTAGATGGGGAACCAAGACGGAGCAGCAGATCTACTCATCGAAGCTCGTGGGAGCTCTCCGCCATCTCCGCCGCCGTTCGTGAGGCTGCCGATTGAGTCCTCGCCTTTTAAGACTTCTGTTTCTCCTCAAAACCATCAGGTATTTTTCAATTTTTTGCCAATTTTTTGTTCTTTTCAGTTTGAAATAGGTGGTTGGACTAATTTACCCTTATTAGTCATGTTGAGGAAGTGAGATAACGGCATCTTTTGGACGGCAGGGACGTTTTGAGCAAGAAATAGTGTAGGTGAGGGTGAAAATGCCAAAATTTCAAAGGTATGGACGATTTCTTTGATGAACGACTTTAAATATGGACGTTTTGTCTTAATTACCCTTGTTTATCACACTTTTCAAATTCGAATAACAATTTCATTCGACAATCACAGGCAAACTATCTTTTTTCCTCATTAATAAATATTTTATTTAATTGTAAAACAAGATACTAACTAATTCTAAAGTTTAAGAATAGACAATTATGAGAGATAATATAGTTATATACGTATATCACATATTTATTTTGGGTCACATTCAAAATTTGATTACAACATCTTATCTCTTATTTAAATGGTATTTTTTTTATTTACAATTTCTTAAATAAATTCTAGAGATAAGTATTGAAGTCGAATAATCTTGATTTTTACAATTTGTACTTGATTTTTGTAATTTGTTGAAAATTTTGTTATTTATCAAAATGTAAACTTAAATATTCATATACATCAAAATTTCCATCATATTAAACAATAATCTTAGTTCATAAACACTAATAAATTATAATTTAAGTTGGTCAAAATAGTTAAATATATTTTTTATCCATACATTTCGTAAAATCTATAATGAACTAGTTCATAAACCTATAAGTTCTAGTAGATATTATAAATATTTAAAAAATAATTTAAACACGACATGTGCGTATTAAACAAACAAATGTTTTTGTTAATGGATTTGGAAACAAAGAACAAAGTTTAAATCTTGCTTGGTCCAAACATTGGACTTCCATACCTATTCTACACCAACTTGTGTAAGCCACTTGCTAACTATGTATGAATACAAGATTATAAAAGACGGTGAAGTCGAGGTTGGGATTCAACTTTTTTTTTAAAAAAAAGCATATCGTCTAATGTGGACTTAAAAGTCAAAAGGTGCGTGACCTTTTTTATTTTTTATTTTTTTGTCCAATTTTTTTTTCCTTTTTTAAAGGTTAGATAAGCTAAATAATTTTAATAATCTTACTAAAATAATTAAAAATAAGGATCTTTTTAAAATAATTATTAATATTTTTAAAATAAATATTAAAAAAAAAAATAAACGTCTAATTATGTTTAAATTCATAAGATTTTAAACTTAACCTTAATACCTTACCACGCCTCGCTACTTTTAAAAAGAAATTATAGCTACTATGTTAGCATAAATTAAAACACTTGAGTATATCAAGTACGTTGAATTCAATAAAATTAAAAAGGACAAAGAATAAACGCAGTGCAACTCAACCCATAAGGCCATAACCTTTAGAAATTGGTTCAAATCTTCCCACAAATTGTTTTCTTATCAAGTATTTGATCAAATGAAAAAGGAGTAATTAGTCTCTAACTTCGTTTTGGATTAATTTTAGAATTCAATTTCCGATTGTTAAATCATTAACAACTATTTTAAATGTTTGATAAATTTAAAAATAAAAATTAATTACAAAATAATTTTTACCTTCTCGCAACAAATTTTGAGAAGAAATTATGCTTTTAACTTTTCTAATTATCCATCTTTAAAATATCAAATTTAACACCAATGACTAAAATTAATTCATTTCTTCTTTTAAGTTTATTGGTATTCTACATTACTGATAAAGTCTCATCAATCATTCACATAAAAAAATATTCTTTTTTTTTGTCATTGATATGTCATATATATTTTCTAGTTTTATAAATTTTGAAATTTAATATATATTATTTTTTAAAAAATAATTATGGTAGATATATTGACTTAGATAAATATTTAATAATATTACATATCGTTATAAAAGTAAAAATAAGCTTTACAATAATAAAAATACATAAAGAGATGAATATATATTTTATTAATTGTATACAAGCACAACATTAAACAATTTTGTTTTTATCAAATGCTAAAATATTGATTATGAAACATAAGTAATTTTGAAAGAAAATATTACTAAACATTTAACTGATTTTTCTTATAACTAATTATTCATTCACTACAGTTAAAGTTAATTTTATTAAAATCTACAGCAATTCCAACCATGTCTTTATTTTTTAAAGACGAGGCTTTCTTTTGGAAAATTAAATAATGTTCTTGACAATATTAATCAATAATGGCAAATTTGGCACACTAAATAAAACACAATAACATACTTTTTATGTCACACTTCTCTTTCTTAATTATATATAGTCGTGTTCAATTCGCTCCAACATTTTAAACTTGGGTTCATTTCAGCAATAGTCACTAAAGTTTTTTTAAAAAAATTAAAATAGTCATTGAAGTAATTTTCTTATAGTAATAATCACTCAAATTTCTAACATTTATATTAATGATCACTCAACTAGAAACGTTTATCTAAAACTCTATGTCACTATTTAATTTCAATGTGGACTCAAATATCATTAATTAATACATCTCGTCAGGCAAATTCATGTTAATTACAGCTAAAAGATTAATCGCCAAGTACATTTTCTCCATATTATTTCGATTTTAATAAATAGTCGGTGAAATTTTATATTTTTGTTAGCAAAACTTTTGTGTAAGGCATTTTATCTATCTCACGTAGCATAGTAATTAATATCGTTTGTATCCAAGTTTGAATCTAATAGTGACACAGAGTTTGATGTTAATGTTTTCAACTGAATGACCACCAGTGCAACTATTATTAACTTGTATAACAACTAATATAAGAAAATTAATTCAATCACCATTACTAAAATGAACCCTTTAGACTCAGCAACCCAAAGAAACAAACTCTGAATTATTTGAACAAAAGTATATTGAATAATTGATCACATGTCTAAGGTTTAAAAAATGGGTGTCCAATTGTAGACAAAGACCCAATCAGTGGCTGAAATAAAGCTAACAGGAAGACCACTCTATTATTGGCCATAAATGAAGTTAGAAAAATTGATGCTAACACTAGACAATAACAAATAAGAAAATATTATAAGAAATTTATTACTAGATTGACTATTTTTCAAGTCGAATAATATGTAGTTATTGTATTAAGTTGTGGAGAGACTAGTAAATGATGTTACGAAAGTTCATTATTCGTATACTAGTTCATCTTCATTTTGTTTGTATGCTTTCTTTAAGTTATCTATACACTATGCTAATTTCAATATCTCAAAAACGTCCGAACATATGCAAGTTGTGCCTAACATGACACTAGCCTAGTTTCCATCTCACTTGATAAATCTACTTAGCTACATTGCAGGGAGGGGTTTTGATAGCCTTAAGTGCATGTTTGACGGTATTAAAATTATTTTAAATATTTATAAATTGTAGGTTATATAAAATTTGTGGATAGTAAGTTGTAATTTTTCTAAAATATGTAAACAAAAAATACGCTTGACTAATTTGATCAATTTAAATTATAATTTAAGCATAGCCAAACAATAACTAAGCGATCCACTTGCGCTAAAGAATGTCAAATACACGAAAATCTCTATTTGTTCTTAAAATTTACATAAATAAATTACAATTTGATCTTTTAAATAAGTGATTTGATATGATATTAAAGGGTAAAATATTGATCCAAAGATGGCACAAAGGGTTGGATTAAAGTAACACAATATACCTCATTTTTGCTCTTATTATCAAATAAAGTAATTATAATTTATTTACATTTTCAACCACCGACATGTCTAATAAGTTGGACTTAATCAAGAATAAAGGCATATTAGAAAATTATAAATCTTTATATTAGAAAATTATAAATCTTTCTTTCAATATTTTTAATTTTATGTTCCAAACATGTTGTACATGTATCTTGACAAAAAAAAAATAAAATAACTTGCAAGCATCAATAATAAACTCATCATCCACTCATATTTTTCTTGAATGTATTTCAAATTTGATGATCGATACGATGACAGCTATTATATGTTGTCTGTCAATAGTGACACGTCCTCACACGCCCGTTTCAATGATTCACCCACCTCACTGGATCGTCCGATCCGATGGTCTCATAATTAGCCTCTAACGGATGAATAGCAATAAACCAACTATTGTTGGGTAAGTCAGACAAGCGACCCACATAATGACAGTTGCCATTGGCGATTAGAAAGATGTAACGTCCCTCATTAACTCTTAGTAATGCGGGAGATGAAAAAACACCGTCATTAAAGACCATTAAAAGCCATAACTGCAGGCCACCCCTATAAATAGGGGCTAACCCCCCAAATAAAAATCAACTCTCATTTACTCTATATTATTATTCTGCATATCTGGTTTTAATCATATACTGATTATCACACCGGATTGGACATGGGAGAAAGAAGCTCTGCCACCTTTCGCGCGTTTTCCACCACTTTTGCCACCGTGCTCGGAAGAAGGAGAAAAGTATTTATCATCAAAATTAAAATCAAGATAAAATTTATTGACACGTCGTGTTTCTAGTTTCAACTTGGCTTGATCTTTTTTACACAAAAATATTTGAATTCAGAAATTTCTTGTAAAACGTTGTAATTTTGGATTAGTGAAAAATAATCATCCATTTATTATAATTTGTTTCTTGAATTTGAAAATACATTAACATGTTTTTATGAGGATACATTAACACCTCGGTCCCTTGTCCTCAACAAGTACGTTTCTCGATTCTGGCAACTGCAGGTAAGGGCACTCGACGTAAGCAGAGGGATTTCGCCTTCGGGACTTTCTCCTTAACAAAGTAATGATATCAAGATAATTTAAAAAACAGAATATTCAAGTATATATTTAGCGGTTACTTGGTCAAAAATAATCTCGTGAATGATAGTGATATAATTTAATTTGAGTCACACTATTAAATATCAATACACAATTTTCTTAATTGGCCCTTTGAATGTCATAAACATCGCACACGATGGCAACAGGGCTAGAAGCTGTCATTATCATTTCCTTCCGGTTGGAGATTTTTTTGGGGGATTGGGGTTGGAGAGACGAAGATTAAAAAATTTCTATTTATCGTTCTATTTAATTAATTAATTAATTAATATTTTAAATACGATTTAAATTTTAAAACATAAAAATATTTGAAACAATTTCGAAAAATTTGGGACAGGAAGTATTCTCCATCCCCGCCCCAATTACTAACGGGACAAGACAGGACGGGTTTTTTGCCATTCCAACGCACAGAGACGGAGACAGTATTTTTTGAAGGGTAAATTATTATTTTTAAAAAAATTACACTTCAAGATTAAACTACAATTGAAAAAAATTACATTACAAAAATTAATTTTTTTTCAGAGCCGGACTAGACTCCCATATCTCCGGTCTTGATTGCACAAATAAATTCAATTAGAAATTATCACATGTCCACAGTTAAAATTAAAATAATAAATAAATAAATAAGGACAGGAGACCCAATCAGCGGCTGAAATTAAGCTATAAAAGGAAGATCACTCGATCTTTGGCCTTAATTTAGGTTAGAAATTAAACAATGAAAAATTATAAAATATTGTAAGAAAATTATCAAGTACTGCTTATCTCTTTTTAAACCGACGTGACGTCATAACAGTTAAAAATCTTGAAAAGTTTCAGTCACTCGTTTATTAAAAAAAAATAAACTATGCACATAAAAAGAACATTAGACATAAAAATAAATAAAATTATCCACTCTTTAACCATTTAAATTTTTAAATATATTAATTCAGTCGATTGATATTTTATATAAATAGCTACATGGACATCAACTATTTATATATAACTATTCAAATATCCTTTTATCATATATATAAATAATATATGATGTCCACGAGGACACTTATCATGCACTCATTGAATGAGTGTAAATGTCTACTTTACATTCATCCAATGAGTACGGGACAATTGTATCGATGGACATTATAACAATATCCATCGAAGACATTAGATCAAAATCGTATATGATATTTCTTATTCTAAAACGAGTATTATTTCATACCATGGGTGATATGTCACCATACCATACATGATTTAACATCTATTAATACAGAGTTGCAAATTCGAGCTACATTAGTAAGGCTGTTGGCCAATGTAATTGCCCGGGGGATCATAGCTACATATGACGAACAACCAACCGTTGTGGCACTGAACTCTAGCACAACCAAGATGAGTCGATTCTCGCCAAACCACCTGCGTATAATGATGGCATTCTCCCCCGACGCAAGAATTCGACCCATAATCATAGCAAGATTTCTCCCCAACCCACATATTCACGGCATCCACCGACGACAACGTGCCCCACCCCTCGGCTAGGTTTTCACCGTAGGGCCCTTGTGAATGCTCCAAATTGCAATCTCCATATCTTTTGTGTGCATAGTTTAGGGCATAGTCTGCAACTGTGTGATTCCATATGAGAGCCTGCACCCCTACTTCTGCACGAGCCTTGTTGTGGGCATCAAGAAAATCTTGAGGAGTGTTTTGGGATATGGAGAAATGAGCAAAAAGAGTTAAGGCTATTAAGGGATAAATGATCAAGATTGAATTAATTCTAGAGGAACTCATTTTGATCTTGTTTTTGTGAAAATGGGACATGTTTCTTTGTATGAGGGTAGTGTATTTATAGACTAATTGAAGGAGTAAAATAGTTGGTCCAATGAGGGCATAAAGGGTTGGATTAAAGTAATACAATGTGCTTTCTTGTTCTTATTTATAAATATGTAAATATAATTTATTTATATTTCAATCACCTATGCGTTTAGTACATAGGACTTAATGTGAATATGAATTACTAATATGTCGAACATGTTGTATATATATTTTGACATAAAGAAAAAAGCTTAATTATTGTCTTTTCATGAATATTATTATGTCGTTTTGAAGACTTAATTGTTAAGTTGTGAAGCTTAATTATTGTCTTAAAATTAGAGTTCATTAATCATTAAGCAGAGAGAGAGAGAGAGAGAGGGTTAAAGGTTTGATTTTTTTCTTTTTGTAAACAACTATTTCATTATATGAATTATTACATCGGCAAAAAAATAACGTAATTTCACATTGAGGTGAAATCTATAAAACTTGAGTGTTCGTATGTGTTTTTTTTTTTTTTTTGCTATATTTTGATCTCGGTGATATAAAATTATGATATCTAATTATCAACAAAACTAACTAAAGAACAACAACAATGTATTGATTATTCTCCTTGCATTTTTCTATTAAACTCTTGTTCGAACATGTTTCAAATTAATTTAAATTTAAAATCAATTTTGTTGACACATTCGGAAATTTCATGTAAAACATGAAATCTTCGATCTTCGTCTTCGATTAGTGAAATATATTCATCAATTTACTATAATTTTTTCTTGATTTCGAAGCTAATTTACATGTTAATATCAAGATAAGTTGAAAAAAATAAAGATTTGTTCTTATTCATGTGTATATATAGTATTACTTGATCAAAATTAATCTCGTGAATGATAGTAGATATAATTTAATTTTAGTCACACCATTATTAGACAGTTTTCTTTAGCCTTTTGATTAATCACATGGTATTAAAGAAATGCAACTTTGGTTAATTAGTCATCACATCTTCATTAAAAGATATTGTATATCCAACATAATTTACATCTTCTAGTATATAATTTTGGGTTGGATTTTCAATTTCTTTTTTAATTTCACGTAAATAGTAACATAAAGAGATGTAAATTACTTTTCTCAAAAGCTATAGTCGATAAAAAATGTGCAATTTTGTTCTATATCACACAGGATCAGACTCGAGAATACACTCCAATACTATTCGTTTAAGGCTTGACGTATCTCTTACGAAATAGGTCTATCCATGTTTGGTGATACTCTGCGTCAAATAGCTACATGGGTATCTTGTATAAATTTGGCGTTGGATTTTCAATTTCTTATAAAATTTCACGTAAATAGTGACGTAAGGAGATGTAATCACTTTTCTAAGAAGTTATAGCTAATAGAAAATGTACAATTTTACCTTATATCACTCGGGATTATGCCCGAGAATCCACCCCATGGTTACGAAATAATTAGAATTGTTTACATTATGATAGTATCATTAACAGTAAAGTCATGTGAACTCTTATCTGCATCAGCGGCGGAGGATCAAAAATTCTAAGAATTTGAAAATGACTGTTTACGCAATTTCAAAAGTAAATTTGCGATAATTACGGCATGTGCTTTTTCTTTTTACCAAATTAGCTTTAAATTTTCTCCCAATTTTACGCAAACGAGAACTGATTGGGGCTTTTATTTTATGAAATTCTATTTATTGTTGCAAGACTTTGATGAATGAGAATCCTAAGTAGGGAAGTTTGGAAACAATAATTTAGTACGTTAAATTAGATAAAGAGATAAAATTGAAATAATCTATTACCATTTTGTAATTGTTTTCGCTCCTACATAGCAAACACATTAGTTAGTCCATCTCTTTATAGTTTTTGAGTTTAGAGATATTTGAGTTATACTTAACTGTTTTGTCCTTCAAAAAATCATCACGGGTGGCACGCATGATGATTTAACAGCAATTTTGACGTTTTCCTTCTAAAAAGGACCTCATGTGCGTACGTTTGAAAAGTTAGAAACTCTATCGGCTAATAAACAAAAGTTCGAGACCCCTGGAGCTATTTACCCAATTTATTTATGTACTTAGTTTTTCATTTTACCACCAATTTTTAGGGAGGAAGGTTTATGTAGAATTTCAATCCCATTACTTTGCATTGTACAAATAATCCCGTGTCCAATTGAATATACTATCTTCTTGAAACGAAAATAATAAAATAATTCCCCAATAGAATTATTTACATTGTCCTACTATCTATCAACAAACAGTAAAAGCATGTGATGATGTGAACCCATGTCACCATCTAACAAATGACTAATTATAAATCCGACAAAATGTATGAATAAAAATAATATTTGAACAATTTATAAATATTATTTTAAGTGATTTTAAGTGACCCGTGGATAGAAATCAAAATCAAGATAATGTGTCAAATTTTTCTCAATTTTTCATGTGTGAATCCCCAGTTCAAGTGTTAAACTCTGAAAAATACATTTTGGTAGATGCTAACTTGTACAAACAAAAATTTCAATCAAACAATACTTCTGTCTCGTATTAATACAAATCAAAGGACACAAAATTCCAAATTTATAACTTAAAGGTTGTAAAACTACAGATGCTTGTTTGCACCATTTTCACAAAGAAGCCATATACTGACGGGTTAACTAATGCAATGGTTTGAGGTGGAAAACTTGGCACGTTGACTTGTACGACTTCTTGGCTGCTGCCTGCTCAAACTTTTTAGCAGTAGCTTCGTTCTCTTCTAAGCTGGTTTGAATGAAAAACCTTATCCACCAAGTTGAGCTTCGCAGTTTAGCCTACAAAAGGCAGAGATCAGTGTAAATTGTCTTGGGGTTTAACCTTAGAAAGTTGCAGTATAAGAAGATTATGAGACATCTAACATGAACTAGTCGTGCAATATTTTTCAGAGTTTAAGATTAGAGCATTACATTATCAGGAATATTTCAACCTTAGAAAGTTAAAGTATAAGAAGATAAAGAGACATCTACATGAACTAGTCATGCAATATTTTTCAGAGTTCAACATTAGTGTTACATTATCAGCAATATTTCAACCAAGCATCATTGTAAATGGCAAAAACTTCACAATTCATTATAGTTTGTTCAGTTTGTATACAATTATTTTATGCAGAAAGAAGACAGGTACAGCAAAAAAGTTGAACATCTCTCTCAATGATATAAAATCTGCTCCAGGTATAAACATCAAATGCAGTAAAATTGAAAATGTAAACGGACACTTACTGGGCGACCAAACTTAGATAGCTCTGCCACTTTAGCTCTTTGATGACCTGGGAAACCTATATAAAAAAGTGAATATTAGTAGATATAGCTTCATGGTGAATTAAATAGCTAGCTAGAGAATGACCGTAACACTTCATCCCATATCAAATGGGTGACAACTATGTGAATAGTTTATCAAGAATTTGAGTAGCAACTTCTTTGCAACATAGGCTTAAGAATTTTCTATATGTTTCAGGCTCCCACGGATTCAAAAGGCCGAATTGAGTTGCAAGTGATATGAGAGCCACCCTCATGGGATATCCATATGGGTGAGATTCAATTTGTAGTGTATGCCATGAATTTATACGAGGTAAGTCCAATATTGAGAAGTTGGGAAGTAAATGCATGGTTTATAAAACTCAAAATATTCACTATTTAGCAACATATGCGTCATTAGGATTCTAACATGTTGCAAACACCAGTTGCCTAAATTGGTTGCTTATAAGTTAATAGGGCAAAAAAACAAAGGCTTTCAAGAGTCACCGTCCAAGCTGAAGGAAGGGCTTTATAGCTTTTGCCTTATTCTGATGGGGAAGGGAAAGAAAGCTAAACCAAAGACATAGAAAAAAACCATACTCCTATTTAGCTTAGTTATTTATAAGTGATGCTCCTGATATGGTCCACTAGGGTGAGTCTGGGCTAAAGGGTGTAAAAAGTGGGTAGCAGCATGACTCACATTTTGGCACTTTGTACTAGGTTTCGCATGATCTAGCATTTTTATGTGTCTAGTCAAGCCCGACACGATGAAAATTTCCATGGCCCGGCATAGTCCACGTCGAGCTAACCACATGGGCCAATAATTTTTCTAAAAAAGGTTAAAAGAAAAGAAATTCCCTCACAAGGGCCCCAAATGGAGATTCACCGTTCTGCTAAAAAATTGGTCTATGTAGATCGCAAACCATAGATGTTTGGCAAAAAAACCAACCTATATGAAACATATTGCCGAGCCGTACCAACCCAACCCACTTTACACCTCTAGTATTAGAGGTGTAAAGTTAGTTGGGCTAATACGACCAGACACAAGTTTCATATGGCATAGACTATGGCCCGATGAGGAAGCCAAGTTAGACATCCTAGGCCCACAACCCACATCGACTGTTTTTTAACAAAATGGTGATTGGTCTCCAAGTTGTTGGTTATCACAGGTGGAGATTTGAGTTCTTTTCTTCAATTTATTAAAAAAACATTGGCGCACGTGGGTCAGCTCAACACAACTAGGCTAGTGGGCTGTGTCGAACCATGAAAGCTTTCATCGTGTCTAGCTTGGTTAGGTAAACAACACAAAATGTTAGGTCATGCAAGGCCCGACACAGGCCGCCAAAACGTGGGTCGTACCGTAGCAATGCCCACTTTACACCCCTAAGCCAACTTTGTAGAATAGACCATAATACGGGACAAATGATAATTCTGTATTGCACAATTGAAACTTTTGTGAATGGTTTAGAAATTATAAATACTCACATAGTCACTACCTTGCAATATGTGCTCAAGTCAATATAACATGTTGTCGACTGATTACTTGTAAGTTGAAATGTAACAAAAAACAACAGACTTCCTGAAGGTCACCATCCTAGTACTCAAGTCAATATAACATGTTGTCGACTGATTACTTGTAAGTTGAAATGTAACGAAAAACAACAGACTTCCTGAAGGTCACCATCCTAGTACTCCTCTTTGTTCTAGATCTTTACAGGTGGCATAAGAGCCACCTTCATGGTACTATTTACTTGTGGGTGCCCAGTTTGTACAGCAGTCAATGAATGATACAACTAGGTATGTCAATAATTATGCAGTTGAAACATGTGGGCAAGTCAAAATCCAACATGTTGCCTACACCACTGGCCTAAACTGGATCCTTATTAGGTAAAATGGAGTGGGAAAAAAGATTTTCCAGGTGTCACCATCCCAGTATTCCTCTCACTCAAGCACATTCAAATTCAAAACTCTAATGGCATTTGGAATTGGTGCACTTAGTGCTAATGTCAATCCACTTTAACAATCTATGCCTCAAATGCAATTCCCAAAATCTCAGTCATTTATTAGAACCTTGATCACTTGGAACCAAGATGAAGACTTCAACCTTAGATTTCCAGATCAATACTTCAATCGAGGTATGAAGTGGTGAAGTGTTCAAAGATGGTATGAGATCTTGAGAATAACGCCGTATTAAACCATCCAAATATATGGTTGAGTTTTATTTTATTTTAATTTTTTTGTTTATAAACACTATCTACTTTCATGTATCGGTTTTTATGCTTTTAAAATATTTGGTTAAGAGTTGAACCTCAAACCTTTTTAATATTAAACTTGACAGTATCCTTTACCACCTGAGCATAATCTAATTGACATCATAAGGACTTCAGTCATACACTGCCTTAGCAAACATAATTGGACACAAACCATCACCAAATGCTTTTAATGTTGTCAAGGGGTAGTAAGTTAACTCTTTAGAAACTATCCACATAACTTCCTCTTAAACAATGTGGGACTGAATGTTAAAAATCCCTCAGTAATTACAGGAAGTCCTTGTTGAGTCTGATTATTTACCAGTTCACCCAAATGGTTATCACCATGAAGATGACTCTTAACACCAGTAAACAAGCTTGAGTCAGATCACTAGCCTTCACATTGTCATTAGACACTAGCCAACTAGCCAAAAAATTTAGACTCGTGTTGTAAAAAGGCAGATACCAAAGTCCTTAAAAACCATTCATATGAGTCCCACCCAACCACTATGGCATAGGATGTTTAAATGAGACCTTCCAAAAGTAATGAAAACATAATAAAAAGCCCATATTAATTCCAAGCTATTAAGGAACCAACACACGTGGTAAGTGTTAAGGAACCAACACACGTGGTAAGTTTACACTTGCTATAAGTAACATGTGCAGAACTGTTAATAAATATAACATGCCATGGTTTCTAGAGAATTACCAGATAATATAACTAATCCATCAGCTGATACCCTCGCTAGCTCTGGAACAGTCCTGTTAAGGTACTTCGGCGACAAGTAATCTAATGCATCTGACACTATGACAAGAGAAAATGACTTTGCCCTGTAGGGAAGAGGAAACTTGATATCAGCCACACGCACAATGCCTTTTCGTACAAGATTCTTGCAGGTAGCATCAGCATCATCTAACTCATATGGCTCTACACCCCAAGCTTCAGTATCTTCTTCTTTTAATAGTTGGGAAACTACTGAGCAGGTATCGGGGCCTACATGCAATACTTTCCGCATGCTGTCACCATATGCTTTCTTAAGAATAGGAGTCAATTTCTGAAGTTCTAGAGTACATGAAACACCACCTGCATATACATGGTTAAATTTCTCAAACAATGTTGTTCCATCCTATTAGTAGCATTTATTATTTTTCAAACGATGAAACCAGAAAGAAGTCAGACAAGAGAACTAAAGGCACCTATGTTATATATACTAGTATACCGCTTAATCGGTGGAATCCGACTATAGAAAAATAAAAATTGGGTGGGTAGGAGAATAGTTTGCTCGCGTTGAAGATGAAAAAATGGAAATTGATAGAAGTTGGTGAGTGACCGGTGGTGAATAACGAGGAGAAACAAGGTTGAGAAGGAGGTGAAGTGAAACAGAATTGAAAATGAGAGAATTGAGGAGATGAGATAGTCTTTTTCAAAATGGTGAAGACGTATAGTCTTTTTTATCGTGAATAGGAGTGAAAAACTCCCTACGGTCGTTGACCAGACCAAACATCTTCTTCTTCATCAAACCAATGACAGATCATAATTAGTATAGAATCTAATACAGTAGAAATTAACCAAGCAAGTGGACTAGTACTTATCCACGCCAATAAGATTATTTTTCAAACCCTAAAAACACAGTAGCAATAGAACAAAATTTACATACATTAAAAATCATGCACTTTCGATAAAATCGCCATTATCAGAGATGAATTTTTGCATTGAAAGACCATTCAACATTCTAGTAAGAATGGGATAAGTACCAACTCTACAAAGCAATCAAAAAAGTAGAAAAAAATTGCTGTTGGAATGGTTGCTAGTAAAAGAAACAAGACTTTTTACATGCATGTGCTGCTTCATCTTGATTTACTGAAAATAAAATTTTTGGTTCTATATAAATTGGAACAAGGATCATTTTTATAAGCATCGATATGACTAGCTATATAAAATTAAAGAAAAATGGAAAAATCTCCAACTACTCAAGCTATCTTCATTTTAAAATACATAGATATTAAAGATATCATGATATAATGATCATATTCCAAGTATAATAAGCATCAAAATCTAGACATGTAGAGTTTGAATGGGCAATCAATTAATGTAAAAGTTTCTGCTTTTATATCTTGAAAATTTACCATCCAGTCTACTTAAAGTTGCTATCTCGCCATTCCTTGAACCTGCCAAGAAAAAATTCAAAACTAAGACTACATCAAATAATATAAACTCTACAACTAAATCGCTCTGATTAAAGAGTAGTCTAATGACTTTGAAATGAAATAGATGCATTACAATTAAACTGAACAAGTACTAACCTACCAAGATTTGGGACAAAACCAGATACATTATCCAGTAGAAGTCTAAAAGATGATGCATCATGCATAGGCATATAAAGCATAAAATTTTCTAATTAAGATATAAACACACAAATAAAAAAAGTAAACTACATACCTGAACCATGATACATGTAGCCAACAATTAGTAATGCTCCCTGAAAATTCACAAATATACAATATCAGATTTTGTTAATACGAAATCAAAGCACAGTATCATATGTAAGTGGGTCCATCATCAGAAACAAACATTAAGAAGGGGGAGAATAGCAGTATCTGTTGTCATATGATTCACAATCTATATGGCAGAAGTGTATGTTGTCATATGATTCACAATCTATATGGCAATGACATAATGTATGTATGTGTGTGAATTTCTAGTGCACATGTTTATGTATTTGAAAAAAGATTCCAATAGGGATCGTGAATGTAGATGCCACATGATAGAGGAATCCTACATCATAATTTCCAGTATTCATATTGTGTCCAACATGAAACTTGTGATTGGCAACCCTGCCTATGGCACCACCTACTAGCGGTCAAGCTAACGCTTCAAGCTAATAGTCTGTGCATACATGTATTTATGCCTATCTATATGTCCTTGTGTGTGGAGAAGAAATTGAAGAACATGATATCAGACTTACCACAACAAGAAGCCCTACAGATAATAGAGGAGATGGACGTGATTTGGAGTGCAATGAACCCATAAATGGAATGCCCCCACTGTCTGCAAGGCGACGAGTGGAATTGGGCCTTCTAGACATTGTTTTGCTGTTGTAATGAGCCTGCAAGATATGGAATTGATGCAGTTGAAAATAAGACCACCTTTCTGAAACAAGAAATGCTTCATATATACATATACAACACACCATTCAAAGCAAAATTACATCTCAGCCACCACTTGCATATAAAGGTCACTAACATAGATTGATAGCATCAGCATGCCACAAAACATTCCAGAAATAGAGAAAGAACAAAGAAATTTAATTTGCTATAAGCCCAGTCACGCAACACAGGCAAAATTGAAAATCCTTGAACCAATAGGACTTTAGCCCTCAAATGTATTAGTATTTAGTAGCACTACATTACACCGACTAAAATAATTGAAATAAAAGCAGTTCTTGATCAGTTAGTGTATGTAGAATATATCATCCTAACATGCAAGCCTAGAAAGCAGCCATGAGTTGATTGCTAAAGACACTCGTTAATTCCACAATATGAATTATCATTTGGTATCATTTGATGCCTCAATGGAGGAGATTGACAAGCAATGGCGTTGTATGCATGAGCATGTTTGGCCATGATATTAAGATTTCAGCAGCAAACGAATAAGCGGCTACTTAAATCGGGGCAAAACATGCTCATATGATTTCGCCGATGCATAAAAAAAAATTTAGACGAGTTTCTTTCTCAATCAGCACGTCTCAAAAGCTTTAAATCAAATTAATCTATAAGGAAGCAGAAAATTAAAAAAACATTCCAACTGTTTCCCATGAACATCTTCATTGAATAATAGTTGAGACTTCAATAAACCATGTGAGATATATCCAACTACAGATCCACACAGTATTTACTAATCAAAGAAACAAAAAACCCCACAGATGTGGAAAAATTAACAAATTTAGAAAGAAATCTAACCAAAGTAATTACCTCAAATGTACAATCAACGAGAGTAGAAAGGGATAACTCGATGTGGGATCTAGATCTGCTGAAATTAGTTTACTCTGTGAGCTCAATGACCATAAAAAAGCTCTGAGATTTACTTTGGGGATTTTTTCCATTTATTTAATAGTTTTGTCACTATCACTTTCCATGGATTAATTAGGCTAATCGGTGAATGATTAATTAATTTTATAATTAGTCAGTCGGATTACGTGATCATGCAGCACTGGGCTATAACGGGCTTATGAAAGCCCAAAATACTAAGAGCTTTTTCTTTTTGGGTAATTAACATGTATACACTACTTTTATCAAGATAAATGAAATGTACTGGACCAATGAGTAGAATGTTGCAAAAATTGGGGGATTTTTTCACAAATAACTACAATAAATAAAATATTTCTTAAAATACTTGTCAAATTTTTTTTTATTATAAAAATATTATTTTTTATTTTTGTAACAGTTATTATATTTATTATTTTAATTATAATAAATGTGTTACATTTGTTATTAACAAACATAACAAATGTAACAACAAATATTATAGAAATAAAAAATAGTATTTTTAGAATAAAAAAAGTTAAATAATATTTTTAAATTATTTTATAATTTGTAGTATATAATAAAATTATCACATAGTAGAATGATACTAAAAACTAAAAACTAATGAGATTTACTGGCTTTTAAATAGCCCATAATTAATAGATCGCTACGAAAGTCCACAATTGATGCATTTCCATGCGTTTCAAATTATAAAATCATATCATGATGAGAAAAATTCAAATGTCAAATCTCAAAATCATATAACCAAACCTTGAAAAATTTGGAGAAGAAGGCATAAATTTTAGTAATATAAGGCAAAATTGATGTGAAACAATTGGTAATATCGTGATTCATCCAGATTTGTGTTTCATAATTCTGGGAAAAAATTAGGATACATTCACATCCAGTTTCGACCAGACATTGATTGAGGTAGGTAAGATTTAAAATCTTAATTTTTTAGAAAACATCATTACAAATTAAAATTGGTTCATATTAAAAACACAGCCATATATTTTCTAAAATTAGGTCTTGATATTGAAATTACAAACTGTTGTTTATGAAATTGAGAAGATGATTAGAAAGATAGCACAAATTTTCAAGCGTAATTTTATTTTACAAATATACAAAAGGTAATTTAAAATTTTATTTACTTTGTTGGTGTTTGATTTTATTTTATAATAGATTTAAATTTTTATACTACAAATTGCAATTAGTATTCATGGTTGGTGATTTGTATAATTACTCAAAATCGTGATTATTAATTGTTACACATAAGAATTGACCAGCAATTTAGATAGAATAAATATATTAGAGACTAGGAGAAACAAATAATCTATACTACATCTAAAAGGCTCTAAAATAGAAAAATATTTTTGGACCAAAATATCATCACTCATATTTTAGATTTTCCAATTTGCCCTTAATTAATTTAAAATACATATAAAATTGATTTAATTAAATCTTAATTAAGGCCTTTAAAATTCTCCAATTATTCATCTACCCCACCCATTTATTTCATGATTTGAATATACTTAATTGGAAATAATTTGTGATAATTAGATGGTTAATTAAGCTTTAGCAACACGTGGAATGTAAAAATGTCACAATATCAAGAAGGAATTGTGAAATTTCAAAGCTATGTTATTGTGCAAGAAGGCTATTTAAATGTTTGATGCATTATTACTCTAAAAAAAAATTAGATTTGTTTATGGTTGCTTATGGTATTACGAGATTGTATTATGGTATTACGAGATTGACATTATGATATTACGAGATTGTATTATGGTATTACTCTATATATGTCATAAAAATTTCTAGTGTAAAATGTTTATGGTTGTCGAAACGATAAATGATAACTATTAGAGATAACTATTTAAATGTTGCAATTGTTAAAGATTTTTAAAATGACACTTTTGTGACATGTGCTATTTGGAAGAATACACATGTGAATTCTCAAAATACTATTACATTTGTCCTCCAACCGAATGGAAACAATTAACGTAGAAAAATCTGCATGAGAAAACTTCCTTATCCTTTCAATGATGAAGTCATCATTCTTTTCAATGAAGCCATTAAAATTCAAGAACCTAGTACGAGACAACTTCAAAGCAAACATGCAAATTGATTCCTCTTTAGGATTAGCAAATTACTATTACAAGAAACCTACTTGCGAATAAATGTAAGCAAGCACATTTAACAAGATCAGAAGTGTTAAGACGGTACCTAGAAATCCTGAGAATTTGCTTGTAGTAAATACTTGGATAGAATTCTGGTGACATTATGGATGTTATCCTGCGAAAGAAAAGAAAAGAAAAATCAATTCAAAGAGCGAAAAAAAAAGTTATAAATTCAAGAAATACAAAACCATATAAAAGAAATTCTTTAAAAGGTACTAAACCTAAAAAGAAAAAATTGAAGATAAGAAAAAATTGTCCTCAAAAGAAAAAGAATTGCGATGTTGGCTCATAAGCAATGAATCGAAGATTACTATGTAAATGAGTGCCTCCGCAAGAATTGGAAATGAAGATCGTCAATCTGTTAAAAACCTTGAAAACAAGGTTTTTATCCGGCTGAAGATCCTAGTGATACGTAATCTGTGATACTTATCCACGCATACAACGAATACGATTATTCATCATCGTAATCTTCGATTATGAGTAATAAAAACATAACAAATCCCAATTCTATTTACATTCCTATCAAACTTAGTTTTGAATGATATATTGATGTCAGAGCATCATCATATGCATTGCAAGCAAAACGGATTATTCCAAATCAATTTTGGGTTCTTCCGAAAGAACTTTAAAATTAAAATTGCGAATCATTCGAGGAAATATCCACTTCAAAAAGTTGTTAAAAACATTAATATAGGAATATGGTGGAAACCACAACTCCACTATCCAAACTTTTGAATTGAAAATTTCAACAGTTTTATCAACTTGAAAACAGAATTGATTTTATAATTAGAAATAACTTTTGTGGATTTATATCACCCATTTATTCAAGAAATCAACTCAAGACAGTTTTGCCTTACAACATAAGAAAATTTGGATTTTAAAGAAAGAAAAACCTTAGCTTTTAACTCTTTAAAAGAGAAAATTTTTAGACATGTTCAAAATCCCAAATTAAAAAAAATTCTTTCCAAAGGAGAGATATTGCAAAAATTCAAACATTTTCATTTCTAATGAAGAATTAGAAACTTTTTAAAATCAATACAAAAGGCAAGAAAATTACTAAACTTTTCGAACTTTCAACGTTCGTAAAATCCTCTCGATCTAAGTATCAACAAAGGTACTTTTTATGACAAAAAAATTGAAATTCTTGATGAATTCAAGAACAAGATCATCTCGTGTAAAGACTATGGCATACAGTCCCCGAAAGATAGAAAGAATTCTCTTATTCAAATCAAAGAACTCCACAGAACTAGGGTGTCATTGAACTTAGTAAATCTTCTTTCTCTTCTCCGTACCTTTATGGTTAGAAAAGAAGCGAGAAAAAAGACGAGGAAAAGCTAGAATGGTCATGACTATTCTCAACTTAATAAAATCACAAAGGCGACCGGTTATATTCTTCCAAACATGCAAAGCCTCCTCCACCTTATTAAAGGAAAATGGTATTTTCATCATTTGACCTAAAATCTGCTTTCATCAAGTTAGATTTGAAGAATCAACAAAACCTCTTCTGACTGCTAGTTGTCCTCAAGGACACTTCAATGGACAATGGTACCTTTTCGGCCTCAAACAAGCCCCGGTGTATCTTTCAAAGACGCATGGACAATACCTTCAAAAACCTCAATGAATTTTGTTGTGTATACGTTGATGATATCTTGGTTTTCTCGAAAACGAAAAGATCATGAACAACATGTTTTCTAAGTCCTTAAAAAGTCCAAAAGAAGAAATCGTTTTATCAAAGAAAAAGGCGGGAACTTTTAAAGAAAAAAAAATTGATACTGGATTGGAAATAGCTTACGGTTTTTAAACAACTTAAGCCCCCATATCCTTGACCATATCCAAAATTTCCCAAATGAAATTACGGATCAAAAACAACTTATGAGATTTTGAGGTTGTTTAAACTATGTTTGAATCATTTATTTTAAACATTGCAAAAATGAGAGCACCTCTTCAAAAGAAACTCAAGAAAAATTTCAAATGGAATTGGACTAAAGAAGATAGTCTTTACATTCAAAAGATTAAATCAAAATCAAAAATCTTCCATCTCTTTATCATCCTTACCACCGACAAATGATTATCGAACCCGGCGCGCCCCAAGATTTTTGGGGAGTATTAAAGTCAAAAGCAGCTTTTTCAAGAAGAAGAAAACCATGTAGTTACTCCTCCGGAACTTTTACAGAGTCGTAAAAGAACTATCGACAATTGAAAAGGAAATCCTTGCTATGAAAAAGCAATTTCAAATTTCAGACTTTACATTATCTCCAACAAATTCTCGGTAAGAATGTATTCTTCATTTGTAAATCTTTTTCTTAATTGTAAAATTCATCCCGACTACAAACAAGGTAGATTAATCGGATGGCAAATGTGGTTTAGCCATTATGATTTTAACATTGAAATTATTATTGTAATTTCAGTACATATTTAGATAGTCAAATGCATGAGTATGCTAATTATTGGTACTTCTCTTGCATGTATGGAACATTAGTAGTTCTGCAAGTATCAGGCTGAGCTGCAAAACTGAGTTAATTTTTAAATTTAAGTGATTTGGTAGTTTGTAATCACGTCTCGTGACGGTTTCAAACAAATAAGGATTGTAATTTTCTTAATTCATTATCAAATAATTTTATTTCATTGTATTTGGATTTGGAGTGACACACTAAAATGGACTTCGTTGGTTCACATCAACTGTCCGGTGTTATGGCTTCTATTTTGGGAACATGATTTGTGGCTTCTTTTAGTGGTTACTTTAAATAGTGGTTTATGGAACCTTTAACATGAGTTTCTGTTGATTTCATTTGGCTGCATTTTGTTTTCAATCTGATTGGTGGTTTTCCTCAGACTTTCTAGATATTTTTGTTTTTAGAATGGATAATTGTCTATCACCAACAATAGATTAACATTGAAAACAACAAAAGCACCAAAAATTAGAGGCGATCAACTGTCACAAGAAAGAATAACAATTATGCTCGTCTCAGGTGAATTAATCAATATTCAGTAATAATATAAATAGCTTAAGAACATTAGTAGTTTAGCAAAATGCAATAATCAAACACTCGAAACATTTAATTGTTGCTAAATCATTATTAAAACGAAATTGGGTTAGATATTAAACACTAAACTGTAATGAAAATGATCCATGATAATAATAATGTTGGCGGATTTCTGTGAAAAGTGACTCCAAAGCAATCAATCAAACCGAAAATTGGAAAGGATGAAAATAAACCGAGGCAAGAGTTGAACTATTTGTCCTTAAGTCTATTTTTTGCCCATCAAGAAAGGTACCTACGAGATATATATGCAAATGACTCCCAAGATACAACTGAGCTTCCTACTTGTGGTTGAAGCACTTCAAACCACAAGCACAATGAACCGGAAATCGGTTTTGTACTCCAAAATATGAAATGAAATGAAACAACAAAGATCATGCACCAAATGCAATGAATTTTTGGTTCAAAGATGAAATATGAGTGGATTAAAATTGCAAAAGTGTTTTCAGATCATTCCTCTGAAAATATGGACGTCCACAAATTTTTTAACGTTGGAGATTCGGTTGAAAAACGAAAAGGAATGAAGCAAATCGTGCAACCATTCAAAAAGACATGTCTGATCGTGCAAACCTATGCGATCGCATGGTTATACCAAGCTGCAATCGCATAGTACAAAAATCAGAACAAACTTGATCCAAATTTAACCATGCGATCGCAAGGCTTTGCCTCCTGCAATCGCATGGAAGAACCAAAAAGCATACCGCTTAAAAATTAAGCCGCCATGATCGCAAAGATAAATTAACCATGCGATCGCATGGGTCAAACTTTGACTCGATTTTGTCCTTTTTCGTAATTTCTCATTCATTTAATATTGGTTTCGAGATGCCAAATATACCCTTAAAACATACAGATAAATCTGAATTTTCTTTCCGGGGGCGTTGCCCCCGAGCCCCCACGAGGGGCGCTGCTCCCCGCGACCTAACCGGGCAAGTCGATCCCCATTCCGGGGGCAACGTGTCGAAGTGGCAAACAAATTTGTCTAAACGGATTGGGTCGGGTCTTATATATTTGGCCAAGTTGACACGGAGTCACTTACGTTATTTTTAACACTTAGTTAATTTCTCGACATATTTAAACCAATTTCCAACAAATAATTCGTATTGTGCATTTAGTAACATCACTTACAATTAATATTGTTTGTTGAAAACGATTATAAAGATATGGATTAGCTTGTAAATCAGACAAAAAGTGTTGATTGTATAATATGTTTATCATATTTTCATTTTGATTGTTAATAAAATACAACAAAAATTTATATAGTGTCTTCAATATATTAACGTAATTGTTACTGAATTAACGTAATTTTTAACTTAATTATTATTGAATTTTTCCCTTCAATTACTATAAATTAACGTAATTCTTCTTGAATTATATACATTGTTTCTAAATTAAAGCAATTGGAACACCTCTATGTAAATTAACATAACTATTACTGAATTATTCTCTTCAATATATGTGCACATTGTTAATCTGCCTCAAAATTAAAAGAATAAGCATGTATGTTAGATGTTAATGAACAACATATTAAAGTTGTAGTTTGTAGTGCATATATGAAAAGAAACATTGAGAATTGTCAGATTTGGAGGGTATATGGAGAAAGATGGATTAATTACTCTTCTAATTAATGGCGATAAGGATCTAAATATATATAAAAATAGGATGGTCGGCAAATTGTTTTGCCAAGTTTCCTCCAAAACATTCATTAATTAATGATAATTAATAATTAATAAATAAAATATATTAATAAAACCATCCATTTGATTTATATTTCATAATAATTAATTAATAGTTAACTAACTAACTACACATTGTGCAATTTAAAATAAAAATAAGTCAATCTCATTTACAATATTAATTAAAGAAGACATGGTTTGCAATGCCAAATAAATTTAAGTCAACATTCATAATTTCAACAAGTGTTTTGTTATACATTTCATTTACATAGACATTGAGCATCAATATAAATTAAGGGATGATATCAATAAAATAACAAATAGAAAATTGAGCATCAAGATAAATTCACTTTAATTATTAGTAATAATAAATTTGAATGATACATTAGTTAATCAATATAAGATTTAGAGTATGTAAATATTATTAATTGTCTACAAATAGAAAACACTAAATTTGCAAAATATCATTAACGCAATCTGTATCTTTACAATTTAGAAAATTAATTTTCAAATTATAAAATAAAAATTAGTGGGTTATTTAATGAGCTGAGCCAAAAATTAAGCCGGAAGCACTTTTTAAAAATTAGAAAATGATAATCAAGCATTCTCTTAAATTCTGTTTCTTTTTTTCACGTTAACTAAGAATGGTTTTGATCTAATGCCTCAGTAGTTATTGTTATAATACCCACCGACATTTGTCACTTCTTCACTAGATGGGTGTAAAGTGAGACTTTACACTCATCCAATAAAAAGTGACAAATATTCCGGTTGATATTATAACAATGCCCACCGGGCTATTAGATCATCTCTCTAACTAAGAAACAATTAAAATTAGTTGTAAATTACAATATATATATATATATAAATACATACATTCATTTGATTTAAACAAATGATAAGATTTAAAGTGTTATTATAACTGAAAAATGAATCCATCTAATAATATTTGTGTCGATTATTAAAAAAACTTATCTATATATACCCGAAAATTATTTTTTAAATTATAATAGAAAATTACTCAATAAGTTTTAATATTATATTATTTACATTATATATTAAATAATATTAAAGTATTTATATTATATTTTATAATAATAATAATATTATTATTATTATATATTATAGAAAGTTAGCAAAAAATATAATTAAATCAAATGACATAATTTTAATATTTTATAATATTAAAATTTAATTAATTAATTATCCAATTTCAGATAATTAATAATCAGTATTCCAATACAATTTAATGAGGATGAGATTTCTAATGTTTCAATTTCCTATGATACTTGATTAAAATGAATAATATTAAGAATTAACATTTAAAAAAATGCACGTCTTCTAGAAAAAGATAAATTCACTTCAAAACACAAAATATATGAGATTATGTTTTCCAATGTCTTAATTTATACAAAAATTTAAGTAAGTTATGTTTTCAAAAAAAAAATAAAACATCAATGCACGATAACTATTGACAATAATGCAATAGTTTTCCAAAATTTAACTTATTTTGCTCACAAATTTTTTATGCTTCTCATAATGGGTAAATATGTTGCAGTTTCAAAAAAAAAAATCAATACATTATATTATCAAACAACGCTTATGAAACAATAATGCAGTCCGGATGAGATTCTCAATGATTCATTTGTTAAATAATTGTCTAATTTCAGTTAATTAATTATCAGTACTCCAATACAGTGTAAATAGTACCGCCGGTTCAACTTCCCAATGTTTTGAATTTTTTATTATACTCTGTAAAAATGAATAAAATTATGAATTGGCATTTTTAATTAAAAAATACACATCTTATAGAACAAGATAAATTTACTTTAATTATTAGTAATAACAAATTTGAATGCTACATTAATTAATCAATATAATATTTAGAGTATATAAATATTACTAATTGTCTACAAATAGAAAAATAATAATTTTGCATAATATCATTAACGCAATCTGCATCTTTACAATTTAAAAATCAATTTTCAAATTATAATATACAAATTAGTGGGTTATTTAATGAGTCGCGTAAAAAAATTAATTAATTGTCTCATACGCTATGACTATCAATAAAAATTATGGTCAATCTTTCTCCCACGTGGAATTATATTTAAAAAATCAATTTTTAATCATGGACAATTTTATGTTGCATTGTCTAGAGTTACAAATCGTATATGATTGAAGATGTAGATTAGTGATAGTGATAGAGTGCCAACCAATTTGATCACAAACGTGGTTTTCAAAGAGGTGTTTGAAAATTTAGATAAGTTATGTTGTTTTTTTTAATATCAATGAATAATTAAATGCTATTTATATGATATTTTTTTTATTTGAATGTAATAATAAATAAAAAAATATACTATTAAAATATTTTAAAATTACTATAATAAAAAACAAGTGACATGCATCTCACGTGTGATATACTAGTTAATACCTAAACTTAACAAATTAGTTATTATTTGAATTTGAATTTAATTTAAACTAATTAAATTTATTTTTATTTATATATATAGTAAAATTAAATGAAAAATGGTAATGTTGAAAAAATCATTTTATCTAGTAAATGTCTAAATTTTGAAAAAAAAAAAATAGGTATGGCTCATAATTATCACTTTTTTTATAGGGCTAATTTCAACATATACTATAAAAAATAAAAGAATTTTAAAAAATATTATTTCATTTTTTATTCAAAAAATAATATTTTTACTTTTGGTAACATTATTTGTTACATTTTTTTTACAAAAAAAAAATGTGCGTTATATTTATTATATTTAAAATTTAAAATGTTGAAAAGTAATTGTGAAATTTAATATAAAATCAAGTATGTAGTAAAATTATCATCAAGTGAATAAATAAACTATTTAGAATAAAAATTATCTCATTTGAAAATTCGACAAATTTTCGCACAATTTTAGGAAGCAATTTTCATCATTTTTGCATAAATCATTAGAATTTTTCAATTGGAGCCGATATCACCTAAACCCCTAATCCCAAATTGAAAATATCCATTTTTGAAGTCTTTGGTTCCAGAGAATAGACATTGAGTAATAATCATTGTAAGTGTAATCTGCAGCCAAAAATCGTGTAAATGGACACCCCAGTTAAGTCGTGGAGTCTGATTAGTCTTCAAGTGTTTTCGAGATTTTTTATTTGTAATTAAATTGTTCTAAAATTTCATTATAACTAGGAAACATTTATTAAGTTGTTTTACACTTATATTATAAGTATGAAACTTTCATTGGGTTATCTTAGAGTTTCATTATAATTAAAAAATTTCATCGAGTTGTTATATATAAGACTGATGTTTTGTAAATAAAAACCATTGTTCATTATAGTGAAAATATTGTATCGGCTGAAAACAAAACGTAGTCTCACATTGAGATGAACATGTATAAATCTTCGTATTCTTTATTTTTCGTCCTTTATTTATTGCTACAACTGGTATCAGAGCATATGTTATGATTGAGAGGGATGTCTAGCGATGATCGATGATCAACATTTGGAATTACCAAGTTTGATGGTGTGGATTTTTCATTATAGAATATGCATATAGAAGATTATATTTACATTAAAAAGATGAACCAGCCGTTGGTTGAGAAACTTGAAATTATGAATGATGATGACTGAACCTACTTGACAGACAGGTGTTGAGAGTAATTCAGCTAACACTGTCAAAAAACGTGGCTCATAACGTTGCAAAGGAAAAACCACTGCAAAATTGTTGACAATATTATCTGACATGTATGAGAAGCCATCATCATGCAATAAAGTTCATCTGATGAAGAAACTATTCAATCTGAAGATAGAAAAATCTCGACATGTGATTCCATCGTAAAGTTCATCGCAAAACTATTCAATGAATTTCGGTGGTAGAGCAACTTAATCGAATTCAATCAATTCAATCTCTGTGGAGATTATGTTTGAGGATGAGGTTCATGCTCTAATCATCTTGGCCTCGCTACCCAATAGTTGGGAGTCTTTAAGAACGGCTCTCAACAATTCCATGGGAAATGCAAAATTGAAACTTTTGTTCGAGATACAATTATTGTTGAAGAAGTTTGTAGAAAAGATGATGGAGAAGTCTCGGCATCTAATTCTTTCCCAAATGTCGAAAATAGGGACAGAAATTGTGAAAAGAATTCCAACAATGGTAATAGTAGAGAAAGTCGATGAATAGCATAAGCAAGTCTAGAAACGAACGGGGTGTTGAATGCTGGAATTGTGGTTAGTTTGGTTACCTAAAGAGGAATTGTAGAGCACCTAAGAAGAATGAGGAAATGAACAATAATGCTGCGACTGAAGAGGTAGGAGATGATTTACTCTTGTCAGTTGATAGTTTTATTGATTCTTAGGGTGATGTATTATGGAGCTTCCTTTCACACAATTGCATACAGTGAGAACATGGAGAATTATGTTGCTGAAATCACGGAAAGGTATATCTCGCTGATGAAAAACCTTTAGATGTCATTGATATTAGTGATGTTAGATTGAAGATGCCAAACGGGTCTTTGTGAAAAATTAACAAAGTAAGGTACATACCAAAATTGATGCAAAATCTTATATCTGTTGGACAACTTGATGATGAAGGGCATGATGTGAATTTTGGTAGTAGCCGTTGGAAAGTAACAAAATGAGTTATGGTTGTTGCACGAAGAACTAAAAGGAAAACTATTTACATAACTACCAATCCCGAATATACAGTTCTTGTTGTTGAATATGTTGCTAATTCTAATATGGGCACTATAGGCTTGGATACATGAGCAAGAAGGGAATGAAAGTACTTCAGTCTAAAAAGAAGTTGTCGGGGTTAAAATATGTTGAACACAGTCTGTGTAAAGGCTGTATTTTTTACAAATAGAAAAGAGTTAGCTCTCTAAAATCGGAAGGGAGCCCAAAGCTACAAAATTGGAGTTGATTCATACATATGTATGGAGATCTTCAACTATTACTTCTCTTGGAGGTTCAAATTATTATGTGACATTTATTGATGACTCAAGTAGGAAAGTATGGGTTTATTTCTTGAAAAATAAATCTGATGTCTTTGATGCTTTCAAGAGGTGGAAAGCGACGGTTGAAAATGAAACAGATTTGAAGGTGAAGTGCTTGCATTCAGACAATGGAGGTGAATACATAGATGCAAATTTTTAGAGGTATTGTGCTGAAAATAGGATCAAGATGAGAATGACTATTCCATGTAAACCTCAACAAAATGGTATAGCTGAGATGATTAATAGGACTCTAAATGAGCGTGCAAGAAGTATGAGATTACATGCAGGACTGCCAAAGATGCTCTGGGCAGAGGCTATTAGCACTGCGATCCTTCAACACCACTGGACTCCAAAATACCAGAAGAAGTTTGGAGTGGAAAAGAGGTAGAGAGGTAGACATTTCCTTCTTAAAAGTGTTCGGTTTTGTTTCTATATTCACATTGATTCTGCTTCTAGAAGTAAACTTGACGCCAAATCTAAAAAATATTTTTTTATTGGCTATGGTGATTTGGAGTTTGGTTATCGTTTATGGGATAAGCAAAGTCGCAAGATTATCAAGAGTAAAGACGTAATCTTCAATAAAAGCAGCTATGTATAAGGACATATTGATAGCAGACCCTAAAAGTACAAATCTTGAAGTTAAGAGGTCTAAGGTGATTTTGTTGCAAGACCTTCTAGTGATTGAGACAGAGAAAACTGGGGGCGGAGATCGAGAAAATATAGCCCCAGAAAAAAATAATCAGAACACCCATGTGACAAAGTTAAGGATATCTAACAAAACAATTAAACCTCCACAAAGATACTCTCCTACATTGCATTATATTCTAGGTGAACCAGAAAGCTATAGTGAAGTTGTGCAAGCTGATGAATCAATCAATTGGGAGTTAGCCATAAGAGATGATATTGACTTATTATTGACCAATCAGACATAGCAACTGACAGAGTTACCAAAAGAAAAGAAGGCTTTGCAAAACAAATGGATTTACCGAATAAAAAAAAGAACATAATGGCAGAAAGCGATATAAAACAAGGCTGGTAGTAAAGGGATTTCAACAAAAATAAGACATTGACTACACTGAAATTTTCTCTCATATGGTGAAATTAACTACAATCAGAACATTATTTAGACTAGTTGCAGAAGAAAACTTGTACTTAGAGTAGTTGGATATAAAGATGGCATTTTTCATAGTGATTTGGATGAAGAAATTTACATGAAGCAACCAGAATGTTACGAAGTACAGGAAAATGAGGAAATTGTATGTAGATTTCAAAAGAGTTTGTATGGCCTTAAACAAGCTCTAAGATAGTGGTATAAGAAGTTTGACAGCTTTATGTGTAGTAATGACTTCTTGAGGTACTAGACGGATTATTGTTGCTATATAAAGAACCTTAGTGACTCATATATTATCTAACTCCTATATGTTGATGACATGTTGATTATAGGAGCTTGCAAACAAAAAATTGACAAGTTAAATGATGAGTTGTCCAAGGAGTTTGCAATGAAGGAATTGGGTGCTGCAAAACAAATTCTTGAGATGAGAATTACTAGGGACAAGATGTCTTGAAATTGTCACAGAAAGAGTATGTGAAGAAGGTGCTAAGCAGATTCGATGTGGATGAATCTAAACCAGTGAATACTTCTTTGGCTAGTCACTTCAAGCTATCCAATAAACATTCACCTTCTACAGAGTAGGAGTGAGTCTACATGGTCAAGGTGCCTTATGCCTCTACTATTAGGAGTCTTATGTTTGTTCTGGCGTGTACAAGACCGGACATAGCTCATGTAGTGGGAGTTGTTAGTAGATATATGACTAATCCCGTAAAACAACTTTAAGATGTAGTAAAATGGATTCTTAGGTACTTGAGAAGTACTAGTACTACACATTAAGCATTGTGTTTCAAAAAATCAAGATTGGGATTACAGGGCTTTGTAGATGTTGACATGACAAGGGACATTGATGGCATGAAGAGTAATACTGGATATGTATACACATTAGGTGGTACAACAGTTAGTTGGGTGTCTAAGTTGTAGAAGATAATTGCTCTTTCCACTATTGAGGTAGAGCATATTGCTGTAATCAAAGTTAGCAAGGAGATGATATGGTTGTAGTCTTTTTTGGAAGAATTGGGTCACAAGCATGGGAAGAGTGTATTATATTGTGACAATCAAAGTGTTATTCACTTAGCAAAGAATTATGTCTATCATGCGATGACGAAGCATACACAGATTCGTTATCATTTTATTAAATCAATTTTGGAGGATGAAATCTTAGCGCTTGAGAAGATTCAGGACAGTCAAAATCCTGCTAATATGTTGACAAAGACGGTTACAATGGAGAAACTGAAGTTGTGTGCAACTTCAATTGGTCTTCTTCATTGAAGATTGGAAGATGTGTACCGATCACTACAAATATTAGAAGATTGAAGATCGATTTTGGAGGATGAAATCTTAGTGCTTGAGAAGATTTAGGATAGTCAAAATCTTGCTAATATGTTGACAAAGATGGTTACAATAGAGAGACTGAAGTTGTGTGCAACTTCAGTTGGTCTTCTTCATTGAAGATTGGAAGATGTGTATCGTTCGCTGCAAATGAAGGAGTTGATGATGGATTAGTCCCCAAGTGGGAGATTGTTAAGCTGTGGAGCCTAATTAGTCTCCAAGTGTTTTCAAGATTTTCCTTTGTAATTAAGTTGTCCTAGAATTTCAATATAACTAGGAAACCTTTTATTGAGTTCTTTTAAAATTTTAATATAATTAGGGACATTCATTGGATTGTTTTAGAGTTCCATTATAATTAGAGAACCTTCATTGTGTTGCTATATATATTACTAATATCATTATTCATTATAGTGAAAATATTGCAGCGATGAAAACAGGACGTAGTCTCACATTAAGATGAATCTATATAAATCTTCTTGCTCTTTATTTTTTGCCTTTTATTTATTACTCTAATCCTAACAACCCCAACTCCCCTTCCTTCTCAGTCAATGACAAAAAACTGAGACTGCAATTTAGTAGTTATCAACTTGTCTAACGTGATTTTAAGCCTCAATATTGAAAACACCCACTCATCGATTGACATGTTTAGCTACAAAAAATACAGGCTTGAAGCAATTGGTTGTCCTCATCGTCACCTGAATCCTTCAACTTCAAAAAATTGCATCCAAGAGCAAAGGTGATAAAAGAAGCATATAAATCATATACCTCATCTCAAGTTCAAAGAAAAAAAAAGAGTTCGCTAAGAATGGCAAACCGAGAAATGGGGGTCCTTACCATTCCCTGTAAGAGGATTTTAGGGAGACGGAACGGGAAGATTAAAATATCCTCATTTACCATTTAGTTTATTTAATTAATTTTTTAAAATTTTTTAAAATATAATTTAAATTTTAAAAAATAAAAATATTCAAGACGGGTTCGGAGAATTTAAGACGAAAACCATGATCCATCTCCCAACAGATTATCTAATAGGGGGAACAAAGCAAGATGCATTGAAGATGGAATATTTTGTCATTTCTAAATTCAGTCATATGACCTCAAGTCAATGAAATTTTTATTTTATTTTTTATTTTTTACAATATGTTATGTATATGGTACACTTAATAAATGTTCAATTGCAATTTGATTATACATAAAAATGTTTAATTTGATTTTGTACTTTAAACATTACCCCATTTTTCGTTACATTTGTCTAAATGTTAATTTTGGGAATTGATGCTATGTGTTTGAATTTGTAGTGGTTTCCGGAAATGATCACATAGGGGTTTGATAATTTTGTCTAAATAAAATATCAACACTTGTTGAGTGCACAAATAGATGCAAATCGTTGTTCTTCATTTTCGAAATCTATCAAGAATTAAGGTTGAGCTCGAAAATATAAATTTTGACTTAAGATTTGGGAATAAATTGTTCAAATTTTTGTTTGAATAATATTGATGTTATGTTTGGAGGCATGAAATTGAACGTATGATTTTTATTTTATTTTCTAGCTGAAACAACTTTTGATGTGTAATATATGTTGCTATTTTTAATATAAAAAATAATAAATGTAATACACTTCGTTGATATAAGTATGTGTATAATACAATATCAATATTGTATTTTTTTTTATGTATATCGATGTGTGAGTTAATCCAATCTTTTCTAATTTTTAATGTATGTACAATTAATATTTTATTCTTTACTTTGATACATGACATAGAATGATGTGTAAAACAATACGTGTGATATCTATTATATGTTACAATGATATGAGAATGTTTTATCATTTTTTGTTTGGTACTATTGTGTGATCTAACTGAACATTTTCAAGTATAAGCAACTTATAACATGTATTATTTTCATGGACTATAAGCAACTTAATGAAGATAAAAATTGGAAATAATGTTTTTACTTGTAATTATTGATGTCAAATTTTAATTAACTGTGAGAGAGAGAATATAGAGAGAATTGAATGAAGATAAAAATTTAATCCTAAAACTAATGTTTTTATGTCCTTGTAAATTATAGAATTTAAAGAATATAAAATAAAATAGGTTGTGTATTTATAGACGTGTATTTTTGGGTCACCCAAGAATATCTTAGTTAAAGGTAATAGTCACGTCCTTCAACTTTAGGTACTTTCATCCTCCATCTTTTCATAACATCTCGTGTCCTTCAACTTTACATAATCTCAGTGTCCTTCAACTTTCAATGAAGTGCATTGACAACCTATACATTTATCGATCTTCTCTAAAAACAAGAATTGTTCTTAAACTAGATTAAGTTGCATGACAAAAAATGGCACAAACGCATCATTTCTAATTGATCGATTGATAAAATAAGTCAATCGAGAAATATCTTAAGCATCACAAAGTATGTTTGAGATTGAAAGGTGTCATGTCAAACATGTAATTAGCCATGTGTGAATGTTTGATATAAAACATTGAATGTAATTATACTTCGTTCATATATGTATGGTGTGTAATAATATATGCTACATTTGAATTTTAACATTAAGACTGTGTTTTTTTTTTTTTTTTTTTTGGATTAAATATTTTTTTTTCATTTTTAATGTATGGCCTAAGTAATATCAAGTTTAAATATGGTTAGGAGTTGAGAGACTAGATGAACAATTTTAATTAGATAATTTAGATTATGCAACTAGGTTATTAGGTAGCCAGTCGAGAGTGTTTTCATTGGCTTTGTTTGATTATTATTAATATAGTTGATGATTTTTTTCTCCAATTTTAAATTTAAGTCGATCTTTAGAAGAATCAAAAATTAATCGAATTAGTGCTTATCTTCAATTTTATGCATCTATTATATCATTGTGTAATCATAGAGAAAATTTTCGGTAGGATGTTCGTCTTACGTCGTCACGTCTAATTACTTAAATAATGACATGCGCCTTTTGTATTCTATTTAATTTTTATTCTATTTTTATATTTTCTTTCACCCACTTAAATGAAGACACTTGCACATGTCATTTGTGTAAAATTTAATTTACTTTATTTCTCACTTTTACTTTTTCTAAATTTATTTTAATTATTATCTTAGTCTTATTTTTTATTCTAAAGTTATATAGGCATCACATTCCCTCTAAGGATTTTCAATTAAACACCTAAATTACGTTTGAAAGCTCTAAATCTAATATTCAATAAAATTGTTTTAAATATTAATAAAATTCTTCAAAATCCAATTTAATAATTCAATATCCATTATTTTTTTAAAGTAAAAATAAAATTTATTAGTGTTAATATGAAACAATAAATACATATTATTACTAATATTACTATTAATTTCTAAATTGAAATTATGCATAACTTCACCATATTTATTCCACGAGCTAATTGCTGAATGGATGGAGTAGAGGTTGTGAAATTAGGTGGAATTTCGATTTCAAAACTAATAGGAATAATAAGTATTTACTGTTTTGTATTAATAATAATAGATTTTTTTTAACTTAAAAAAAAAAAAGAAAAAAAAGTAAGTAGTATTGAATTATTAAATTTGACCTTGAAGAGTGTTGTTAATATTTAAAACTATTAATTTATTGAATATTAAATTTAGATTTTCAAACGTAATTTAGATATTCAATTGAAAATCTTTAGCGGGAACTTGATGCCCAAATAACTTTTGGATAAAAAATAAAACTAAGATAAAGATTAAAAATTAAATTTGAAAAAAAAAGTAAGAAATAAAAATAAATTAAATTAAATTTACCCTGAACACATGCGTCTTTGAGTGGGTGAAAGTAAATAAAAAAATATAATAAAAATTAAATAAGACATAAAAGGCACATGTCATTATTTAAGTGGTTAGGCAGAGCACGTATGACTATATAAGCATTATAGCGGAGTTTTTCTCGTAATCATGACCAATAAATAAAGCTTCAAATTCGTATTGTTTTTTTTTTTTTTTCAATTCTAATATTAATTTCATTTTATTACAACTATTTATTGTTGAATACATACATGAGATTTATATATAACAAGATTTATCTATAATTTCATATTAAATATTGTGAATTATTTTTTGGATGATTCTACCATTGTTATACTTAAACTATTTTAATGATATCATTAATTTTCTAGCTAATAATTGACATGATTATGATTATTTATTCTTTAATACATTCATTTACTTTTCTCTAGATCTCAATTTCATTTTAATCTACGGATTTTACTACTCCATTCATCAACAATTGTGTTTGGTACAAATTTCTACTGTTACTTTTCTATTCCAATCAGATAGAAAAAATATAATTTGCACTGCATACAATGTAAAAGCATTACCTTTTCTCTTGAATAGTTCATGCACTCCAAATTAATCATTGCTTTGATGTTGAAATATATATATAAAATATGAGAGTCTGATTTGCAGATAATGGCGAGTGCCCTAGCACCTATCGTACACATCGGAACTAATTTATAGTTTGTCCTACGACTTATTCAGTAAGCAATTTTCACAAAAATTATAGAAAGTGGTATAATATTATTTTATATTTTAGTCTTTATCTAATTAAAGTTTGCAGTAGTTTGGACTAATTTGATAGTGTTAATATTCATTGTCTTAACAATACATGGGGTCTATGAAATGTTAAACTATATTTTTTGTAGTTTGATAATTACAATTTGTGGTGCTATTTAAGTTAATTAAAAGTAAATTATGGTGCAATTGGTTTATGTAATTTTGATGGAGTTATGTGATGGATCCCCATGCACTATATTGGGGATTTTGATAATTAGGACAAAAGTTGGGAAGCTTGGAGTGATTCGATGGGATAGGGGTTGGAATTTAAAGAAGAAGACGTATTAAAAATTAAATTATTCTATGGTTAAAAATAAAATGATTTATCTTATAAATTTCTTGGTTATGACGACTTTAATAAACTTGCTGACTAATTACTACATTTGTTCGTGCATAAAGTTTGTATTCTTTATATGAAATAGTATATTTTTTCATTTGTGTTGATCATAAAATCTAAACTAATAAATTACTCTCTGTTTTTACAATTTAAGCTTAAATATATATAAATTACGACATTCTTATACAATTTAAAATGAAATCTAGATAAAGCAGCTGCTTTCGAGATGCCCCGAACATTTAGAAGACTTTTTGCTACATAGTTAGCTTATTGTGAATCTAATGATGTTAGAAATTCACGAAATATTTACTTTGAACATATGTATGAAGATTACAGAAAACAAAATCAAGACTCGTCACAATTGCAGCTTGAGTGCATAGTTCAAGATATTTAATCATTCCTTCAATCTATGTGAAGAAATATCAACGCATATGACTTGCCTCCATTGAAAATTGTCTCCATAGACATACATTATCTGAGCACAAAAGACATATTAGATGAAACATCAAATGGAAATACCAAATAAAAATATTCAAGCATCGTACTAACTAAATCATGATCAAATGCATGCATACGATGTCATACTTGATAAAATAAGCAATAAAAAAGGTGGAGTTTTCTTTGGTGATGGACCTGAAGGAACTGGCAAAATATTTATATATCGTGCATTACATGTTGAAATAAGATCATGTGGTATGATAGCACTTGCAACTGCAACTTCTAGGCTAGCTGCTTCAATAATGCCCGAAGGTCGAACATCTTATTCAAGATTTAGCATTCCGTTGCAAACTAACGAATCAACCATTTTCCGATATCAAAGCAAAGTATTCGAGTTGGATTCATTTGACAAGTAGCACTCATTATATGGGATGAAGCTTCAATGACAAAGAGAGCGACAATTGAAGTTCTTGATAGGACTTTCAAAATATCATGAACAATTATGAACCCTCTGGGAGCAAAATAATGGTACTTGGGAGAGATTTTCGGTAGGTCTTTCTAGTTGTCCCGAGAGCAACAAGACAACAAAAATTATTAATGAAAGTTTGGTACGATCATATCTCTCACAAAAAAATAGAAAAATTACAATTGAGCAAGAACATGAGAACACAAATGATCATCAATTTGCAAAATACTTGATCAAAATGGGCAATCGAACAGAACCAACTATATGAGACGAATTCATATCACTTCCAAAAGAGATGGTAGTTTCCTAAGACTACAACAACTCTCTAAAACTCAGTTTAATCAACCTTGTCTTCTCAGAACTAGAAAACAATACAGAATCATCAGAATATATAACACAAAGAACCATTATTTCTATCACAAATGAAAATGTTAGACATGATAAATGAAAGAATCCCAAGTAAAACTAAAGAGTTTATTAGTTATGATGAAGCAGTAGATGCCAAAAACAATTACTATCAACAAGAGTTTTTCTACATATTGTTGCACAATGGTGTTCTACCACATCGATTATTGTTGAAAAAACTTGTTCGATAATGTTTTTGAGGAATTTAGATCGTTCAAATAGTCTTTGTAATAGGAGTAGAATTGTTTGTTGTCAATTCAAGACATGTTATCCATGCAGAGATAACTACGAAACAATACTCAGGTAAACACATATTCATTCCATGCATACCGTTAAGCCCTGCAAATGATGAAGGATACCCATTCAAATTCATACACAAACAAATTATTGTTCGTCCTTGCTTTGCAATGAGTCAATGACAATCAACAAGGCACAAAGACAGACAATACCTCATGTCGAATATATCTTCCACAACATGTATTCTCGCATGGACAGTTATATGTTAGCATTTTCAAGAAGAATTTCTATAGCAACAACAAATATTTTAGTCAAGTCAAATACTCCTTATCTGACAAAAAATATTTTATACAGAAAGATTTTCATCAAATAAAAAATTCACTTTACATAAACAATTTCTATTAACTATTTTTTATACTCACACAACATCTACAAATATTATTTTTTTATATCACTTATAAAATATTTTATAATAACGTGCAACGCACATTCAACTAAGACTAGTACATAATAAGAACAAACAACATTCATACGTTATATTCGATTATACAAGACTAATAGCATTTTTGGCAGTATTGAAATAATTTTTTAAGTACTTATAAGTTGTAAGTTCTATAGAATGTATATATATAAATGTATTTTGAATCTTCACAATAATGTGGATAAAAATATATTTGAGTTTAAATTATAATTTAAACTTATTAAACATGTGATTATAAAAATTTAAACTTAGCTAAACATGTTTAAATTATAATTTAAACTTAGTTCATGTTTGGCTAAGTTTAAATTATAATGTAAACTGGTTAAACATATTTTTTTATTTACATATTTTATAAGATTCACAATTTACTATATACTTATTATTTACACATTCAATAAGACTCACAATTTATAAATAGTTCATCACTACTAAACATACGCGAAACTGACCAACCAATAAACATCTTTTAAAATTTCCCCCTTAATTGTGTCACATAATAATACCAAATATGTCGCTTTTTAATAACATTTTTCATGTGCACGCATAACATTCATTTGTTTTAAATTAAAAATTTGCTAAAAAATTGAAATCAAAGTCAAATATTAATTTTCACTAAATATTTCATGAGATTCATAATTTTTTACCCACACGTTTCATTATTATTATTTTTTTATCAAAATTTGTTAAAATTTTTATCAAAATTTTTGTCAAACAACCTCACAATATGCCTCCCGTGACATTGTAGAGTTAAACAATTAGTGCTTGTTTATCGTTGCTTAAATTATAATTTTAACTAATTAAAATTGTCAAATATTCTTTTTATTTATTCATTTTGTAAAATCACAACTTACTACTCATTTATTATCTCTACATTCTATATAATTCACTTATTATAAATACTTAAAAAATAATTTCAATACTATTAATTTATATATATTTTATTGTTCAATGCGTTCCACGTATTCCAATTTAATATTGATAAAATATTTTTACCCATTTATTGTTTGGTAGAATGAATGGCTGATAAACGACCAAGGATGTTCTTTACCATGTAAATTTGAATTATGCTGCTGCCTGCAAGACTGCCCGTGCACTTACACTTTATGTTTTTTCTCGTGTTTGATTATAGAAAAAATGAGTGAACGACATTTAAAGTGACGAGGAATTAAACACTACGACTTGTTTGCAACTATACAATATTAAAAAATGAATAGAACTTCAAATTTTATTTATAACTGTACTAATTTTTATTTAATACTAGGTAAATTGGTGTAAATGATCTCTAATATTTTGTTTTCAATGTGAAAATGGTCCATAATATTTATTTTTTAGCATAAAAATTCTTAAACTATGTTTTTTGTGCACAATTGATCATTATTTGATGACTAATTGCGCACCAAAATACATAAGTTAGGGATTTCTATGCTAAAAAATAAATATTATGGACTATTTCTGTACTGTTAGGGACCATTTGCGCCAATTTCCCTTATATTATTACGGGCCCGTTTGGTAAACGGTAAATGGACAAAGATAATAGATAAATTTATTTTATCTTGTTTGGGTAAAAAAAAAATTTCGAATTTATCCGGATAACAATTTTAAGTCCAAAACGAGGACAATTTTTACACTCATAAAAATGAGGACAAAAATATTTATTCGGATAAAAGATTATTCAATTTTTTTAGTAGACAAAAATACTCATCTATTATTAGTTCAATGTCTTAGGAAACGTATTGTTTTCATCTCTTCTCCAAATTAATTTCGACTTATCTCCTTCTCCAAATCAATTTCAGCTTCTATCCTTCTCCAATCTATCCCTTTCTCCAAATCAATTTCGGATGGACGAGTTACTTTTGTTTAATGAGTACTTTCATATTTTTTTTGAAAAACTTGTTTGGCTTTGAAATCTTTTAATTTTATTGTTTCATAAATATCATTAACTAGTTATTGTATTTTTTTATAGCATAATTATATATTTTCATTAATATATTAATTACGTACAAATATCTACTAGAACTAAAAAATAAATCATATTATTATTTTGAATCTTTTATAGCAAGAAGTGTATTTTGGATATTTCAATAATTTTATCCCTTATTTAGTGTTGTTGAGCTAAACATGATAAAGATAAAAGTAGTGTTTTTTTAATTCTTATACCTAGCTAAACCAAACATGATAATAATAAACTTGTTATCAAAATAATTATTATCTAGTAAAATAGATTTATCCACAAACCAAACAGGTATAATTATTATCTAGTAAAATAGATTTATCCACAAACCAAACAGGCTCTACGTCTAAACACTGTAATTTAACTCATATTTGACTATGCTTAAATTATAATTTAAATTGGTTAAATATACTTTTTATTCATACATTTTGTAGAATCCACAATTTATTATCCACAATTTCATAGAATTCACAATTTATAAACACTTCGAAAATAATTTCAACACTGCCAAACGTACTAGTATACCTTGAGTAAATAGGGAATATTTAAATTTGATCTAAGAAAAAATTAAAGTCCATATGTACTGAAATTTAGTGCATGTCTAGATTCGTTCTATACTATATGAATAATACTATTTATAGTCAACGACAGCTGTAATCAGTCTATGTGACATTAATTAATATGTCATCTTAATATAGTATTTTGGATCTATTCAAAATGACATATCAATTAATGTCACATAATTACCACATAAATTGATTACAGTAGTCGTTCATTGTTCATAATGTATACTACAAAATGGGAGTCAAGAAAGTCGAGACATTTATTTCTTTTCGAATTTTGAATGTGTTACGTATTTAATAAAACACAACATAATAATTTCACTTATAATTAAAACAAACTTAATTCAAACGCATGCAAATAAAAGTTGGAAGAAAAAGAACAAGAAAAAAGCACTTGCAAAACTCCAAAAGGGTGGTTGATAGTTGAATTTGACAGCTAATATTATTGTATTCTACCGCTCTTTTCAGCTGTCCCTACTTTCAAATTAATATATAAGAAATAAGTGAGAAACAAATAGTAGCTGGATTTTCCTATTCTCAAATGGGAAAAATTCCTTTTTCTTGAACAGGTTATGCACAATATTATATATATTCCATTCTTTCTTGTAAAACCCAGAAAACTTGACGGATTTTCCAATCTTATCTGCCTTAGTATCATCAATTTAGTTAAAGAAACTTCTTTATTTGATCCACCCTTTTGTTTTTTGATCAGAGCAAATCTTTGACTTTTCTTAGATCAAAATTCTGAAACATCATGGCTGTGGTGGGCGATTTATCCCTAAAGTTCATTGGGAAAGAACCCATATGTGATTTCAAGAAGGAGGTGTTTGGGTTTCCAATTTCAAGTCATAGAGTTAGTTTTAGTGCAGGGAAGTTGAAGAATGGTTGGGTTAGAACTGGGGTGTGTGCAGTAATGAAAGTAAGGGTAGAAAACACTGAAATTTCTAGGGATTTGGAGAAATTTGAAGGGGTTTTGGGATTGGATGTTGTGTCTGAAGAGGAATTGAAGGAGAAGGGTTTTTTGGGGTTGAGGAAGACTAAGCTTGTGTGCACAATTGGGCCTGCGTGCTGTTCTTTGGATGATTTGGAGAAGTTGGCATTGGAAGGGATGAATGTAGCTAGGCTTAATATGTGCCATAACACAAGGGAGTGGCACCAAAATGTCATTAGGAAGATTAAGAATTTGAATGAAGAAAAAGGGTTTTCTGTGTCTGTGATGATTGATACTGAAGGCAGTCAGATTCAAGTTGTTGATCATGGGGCTCCATCCTCTGTCAAAGCAGAGGTAATCAATCCAATCCATTTCAATGGGATAATTTTAACATTTTTGTAGTTTTGGACTCCATAGAGCCTAATCATACTGATACAGTATCTCCTTGATTGCGAATCGACCTAATATTTTTACTATGTAAAGGATTTATCAGGCGGTCAGTTTTGGAGAGCAAGATAGGTTTGAGAAAAACTTGTATTCTTGTTTGCGGTCACCAATGAGTAAACATAGCTCTTATGAGGGTGACATACTTTATATCTATGCATGTTGATTGAAATGAATTATTGATTTTGAACCTTTAGGATGGCTCAATCTGGGATTTTACTACCGAAAAGTTTGAGGGTTCTCGTCCATTTACAGTTCAAGCAAACTATGAAGGTTTTTCTGAAGGTAGCTTTGTTAATTCAACTGAATCATTAAGTTTTTCCCCCCCTTTATAATGGCAAAATTGTTAAAATTGTTTGTATTAAATATTTTGCTCTTCTTTAGGTATTAATGTGGGTGATGAGCTTGTTATTGATGGAGGAATGGCAACTTTTGAAGTTGTGGAAAAGATTGGGAATGATTTGCGTTGCAAGTGCACGGACCCTGGTTTACTCCTTCCCCGTGCTAAACTGAGCTTCTGGAGAGATGGAAGGCTTGTCGGGAGAAGTGATGAGCTTCCAACTCTGTCAACCAAGGTAAGTCAAGATCCATTTTCCTTTTTGTCAAAGTTAATTATGTGAAACAAAGGCATGCTTGGTACACATTTCACAGGACAACATACGAGATTTTATAATCTTTTTCTTGTTTAACCTTGACTGTTGCCCAATCCAACATACCAAACATGACATGTGTATCATAATTTTGTTTCAACAATCCAGAGGATCATCTTTCAGCTTTTCAGGAAAATAAATTACGAACCCTATGTGAACTTAATGCCGACGAGTTTCTGACGAGGCAGAAACTCGTCAGAAACTTGTATGAATGAAACTAACACAAATTCAACTCATTAATTCCTATGAATACCGAATTAAATTGACAAAAGAGAATCTAAAACCACCGCCGTATAGTGAATGAAAAGACTCCTTAAATACTGAAACCCTAGTTGAAATAAAACCCTAATTGATAAATAAATGCAAAAGGACGAAAATAGACACGACAAACTAAAGATGACCGTTTTAAACTAAACAGACGAATTCAAATGGCTAAAATCCATCTTCAGTAGTGATGAAGCGACTGTACTTGACCGGCTCGTCAAGACGATTCCGAAAACATGTTATAATAGAAATTCTGAGCACGTATGCGAATTCTATGCCCGTTTCTTTGAATACCGATGATCCCCTGCGTCCAAAAATGCCAAAGCTCAATCCTCTATGCCTTTAGTTTCTGTATTTATTGACGGCGACATCACCGTTGTCGATTTCAATATGCATATGATCTTTCTAAACACTTTCTTACTGTTGCTGCAAATGATCTCTAAGAGTATAAAGAAATATGAAAATTCTGTCTGAATCTAAAATACTTCTAGTGGTAAACTAATTACATAACTTTATTTAAAATTTTTGTTTGCAGAAGATGTAGGTTATCTTTAGCAAACGTAATTTTGATCCCGTATTTCTGATTCATGCATTGTGATCTACAGGATTGGTCAGATATTGAGTTTGCAATTTCTGAAGGTGTTGATTTTATAGCCATGTCGTTTGTCAAAGATGCTGATGCTGTCACACACCTTAAGAACTACCTTTCCACCAAATCCTCAAAGTAAGAATTTCTGAAAGAGAAAAACCAGATGAATAACATTTTATAGCAACTATACTATAGTCCTTCCATCTCATTGTATCACTTTTGTTTGTGTACCCGATTGCAAAATCCGGTGTTCATATTAACTAGCCAATGCTCATTGTACACTGTGGATCTTGTGCCGCATTATATGTTCTCATAAATAGGTGGAGCTCATATATTATCAGTGTGTCTAATTTTTTCCCTTTTATTTTTTTGTACTAATTGCTTCCAAAATGCTATAGGCTTCTTTTAGAATTCGGAATATGATGTCGATTGTCAAATCACAGATCAATAAAAGTTTTGGCAAAGATAGAGAGTTTGGAAGCCCTCCATAAATTGGACGAAATTGTGGAGGCTTCTGATGGAATCATGATAGCAAGAGGAGACCTTGGAGTTGAAATCCCACTCGAACAGATTCCAACAGTGCAGGAAGAAATTACTCATCGCTGCAGAAAGTTCAACAAGCCTGTCATCATAGCCTCTCAGCTTCTGGAATCAATGGTTGAATATCCTACTCCAACAAGAGCTGAGGTACTCTATTTTTCATCCGCAAAAATTTCCCAAACTGACACAAAAGAGTATCCAAGAAATTACATCACTCCCCCATTTTGGGCAAAAATTAATTTTTCTTACTATGCTTCCTCTATCCTGCCAAAAAATGCACGTTCTCTTCAAATTGAACTTATGGGGGAAAAAAAAAAAACCAACGACAAACTAAGTTTTATTTCCACTAAAGGATTAAGCATTCAGCTACATGAGGCCTTTTCATAACTCTTTTCGGGTTATCTTTAGTCTACTCTCCTCTTCTGACATTTTCTATGTAGATGGCGTTACTCTTATGATAGGGAGCCTCTTGAGGTCTATGCAAAACTATGTCCCAACCTCCTTATATGTCCCTCCCTTAATTTATATCCTCAATCAACACCACCCCACTTGTTGGCTTGTACTTATCTTATCCATTTAAGTTACAACGACACATCCTTCTTAGCATCCTCATTTCCGCTATATTCATCTCATGGGCATTTAGCATAGCAGGTATAACCATTGTTTCATGTTTTAGGTTGCTGATGTTTCTGAAGCTGTCCGGCAGTATGCTGATGCACTGATGCTCTCTGGAGAGTCAGCAATAGGTCCGTATGGCCAGAAGGCACTATCTGTGTTAAGGATGACTAGCGGAAGAATGGAACTATGGAGCCGTGAAGAGAACAGGGAAAGTGTTTTATTTGAGAATAAACTCGAAGCATCTGTGCCAGACAAAATTGCTGAGCAAATCTGTAACTGTGCTGCTGGAATGGGTATGTCTTCTTCTGCAAGTTAGAAGTCATTACATGCAATAATTGGTGGTCGCGTAAATAATTTAATTCATTCTCTTTACAATGAATATATAAGCTTTTGAAGAAAATGGAAACCCCTTCCTTTTCTTTGTTTCGTTCTTTCTATGATCATAATGTTTCACCAACTGAATCTTTTGATCATAACTACAAAGAAAACTCAAGGAAGTGGCATAATCTGTCTAATTTCTAAGTAATGTTAATTTCTTCACTAGGGATTCATGGGATTCACAGTATTCTGTGTGCAAAGATAAGTCCATTCATGTTTGGTACGTAGTATTGGATAGGATTAGACACTACAATGTAGATATTAGTTTCATTTCTTCCTAGTACAGTCAAATACTATATAATCCGCCTTACCAAACATGCCTTTAGTCTATCCTGCAAAATTAATGATATCGACAAACTAACAACAGCAACAATAACCATAAGAAATGCCATTTAATCCCTGCATATTCACGCTGCTTCACCTCGACTAACAGTTTATTCTTGAATGCAGCAAACAATCTAGGACTGGATGCCATATTTGTCTACACAAGACATGGACAGATGGCTTCGCTCATCTCGCGCAACCGTCCAAATCCTCCAATATTTGCATTCACAAATGACAGCAGCACAAGAATGGCACTCAATTTGCAGTGGGGAGTTACTCCTATTCTCATTGATTTATCAGATGACATGGAAGCCAACATCAACAGATCAATCAATCTTATTAAAACAAAAGGGTTGATTACGGATGGAGATGCAGTTTTAGTAGTTTCAGATATAATCCCAACTTCCACTGCACAGACAGTTTTCCAGTCAATTCAGGTGAAAACTGTAGTTTAATTTATAGACATAACGTTGGAGAAGAGACTTTTTTTATAGGCATAAATGTTTGTATGGGAAAAGACGTCTGATTTTTCGTCCCGTGTAAGTGTAGCAGAAAGATTTGTTTTATTAAGAATAACAAGTTGTGTTACCAATCCAAATCGAGGCATTTTCTGAATGTCCTTACTTTCTAACTTTTAGTTTATAAAGCTTCTTGTTTTTATGCAAAATGCCTTAATGCCGTTATTTGCATTCTTTTTTAAACTACCCAACTCGATCCCAAACCCGTCAAAATCGACCCCATGCTTTTGGGTCATGTTGGCCTTCACTGTGCAGAGCATCTTGTTGTATTGGCTCTTTATACCATTCGGCAGAAGTTGATGCCGACTCCTTAGATTTTGGTAACTTCAACTCCATTAACAAACGAATACTTTTTCGGTTTACACCCCTTATTTTAAGTTTGGAATGAACTACTTCATTGACACAAATAAGTCACGGGAGAAAATTGAGTTATTTGGACCTAGATGACTAACAGTTCAAGCTCTTCTACCTGAACCTGGGTGCCTCATTCCACTACTTGCTCGAGCTTCATCCTCTTCAGCTAGGCCTATGCATAGCTTGGATTTAGACCTTGTACTTCGACAATGTCTTGTGACTAACCTTGCAAAAATATAATCTCGATAACTTTCTTTCGATGAATATGATTCATATAAACTCAATGTTTCAAACTAGAGCTCGTCACCAAACTTGATATTGGAAGTCTGAAGAAAGTCAAAACCAAACCTAACCATTTTAAGCAAAGCATCTTTTATTAAGGGGGAAAAAAAGGGAGGGGGCATTTGGAAAATGTAGCTAAAAAAGAGTGGTGAATTGGAAATATATTCATTTTTGAACATTTATGAAAATGGCCACTTTTGGGTGCAAAATGTTAAATATACCTTCTTTTTTTTTTATGTAAAAGTGTCTAATATATTGCGTGTTTAAGATTTCATAATACAAAAATTAATCGGTGCACAACTTTTGGAAGTACAAAAATAGCTTCTAAGAAAAGTCATCTAACAAAAACATGTAATTACACACACAAGCTTATTAGCCAAAATTATAAAATATTTTTTATTTTCATCGTATTTGTTTTAAGCTTCATACAATAATATTTCTCCTAATCAATTATAATTCTTTTTTTTTTTTTTTTTTTATATATCATCTAACAACACAAAGTTTCAATCTAGTTACTATTCATTTTCATTTTATCTATTAAACAAAAATCTAACATTGCAATTTGGAACTTCAAATTGTGATAAATAATGTGTTTTTAACTATTTAAGGTTTTAAGTGTTTTTACATATTACAGATATCACATTAATCATGAAATACATTAGAATGATAATGTCCTTTTTTTAAAAAACTAATAATGTGGAATAATTTTGAAAAACATTAGAATCATTTTGAGAGATTTAATATGCAGTTGTCTTCCTAGACATTTTGAAATTGTGAGATATATTGAGACTTCGTATTGTTGAATTATATTTAGTGCATGTTTGGCTGGGATTAAAAAGAGTTTATTTAGGTTAGTCAAATTTTTTTCAAAAACAGGGCCCACCTTCACGTGTACTAAAAGAGTGAAACCTAAAATTCCTTTTTTGGTGTATATGATTGTAAGTATGAGATTTATTGTATCACAAGGTGGAGAGTTTAGGGGTACATATCGTAGTCTTTAAACCTAATCCAATTAACAGATATTGTCAAAATATTGGGTTAATAAGTCATTGTTTCAACAGTCGGATCAATGACCAATTAAAAGTTTAAATAAAACAATACAACACAACATTCCAACACGATCACAATAATACAACAAATATATCATAAAGCATGAATCCGAATATTCATAATACCCTACACAACGCAATATCCAACAAATTTAATATTTCAAACAAGCCAACATAAAATTCTAAGCAATCATCTATTTTATAAATTATTAGGCCCTAACCAGTTGATGATTACAATATTCCAAGAAATTAACAAACGATAAAAGTGAAAGTTTATATAATTAATTATATACTTTCTAGCATGGATTGATGTAGCATTTAATGGTATTTGTATTGATTAATGTGAATGAACTAATTTGAATTATTTGGCCTTCTCCAGTGATGATATAAATAATGACAATTACTGTATGTTATTTAATTATGGTGGCACGCCCGCCTCAACAATTCACCTGCCATCACCAGCTTGCCCGCCTTGTTGGTCTAATGAGTACGCTTCTGACAGATAGACTGCAACAATCCAACTGTTGTCAAGTTAGCTAGGCAGGCGACCCATAGAATGACAGTTACCACCAGTTATTGGGAATACGAAACATCCCTCATTAACTCATAATAATGATGAGATAAAAGGACACCCGTTATCAAACGGGGAAGATGAAAAGATACCCTTATCAAATGAGGGAGATGAAAGGACACCCATCATCAATAACTACAGGCCATCCCTATAAATAGAGGCCAACCCCTCAGGTAAAAAGAGAACAAACAATTCTTATACACTCCATATTGCTATTTAGCACAAATACTTTAATCATATACTGATTATCACGCCGGAGTAGACATGGGGGAAAAAAGCCCCTCCACCTTTTGCAGGTCTCCACCACTTTGCTGCCGTGCTCAGAGGAGGAGAAAAATTATTTATCATCAATTGGCGCCGTGCATGGAAACCGCACAAGAAGTTATGGCTCGAACCGGAAGAGTTAGGAATGTAACCGCAGCTCCACCAGCCCCGTCGAGATGTAGCCAGGAGTCCAACGCCGCCACTAATCACCCACAACAAAATTTGCCTCTGCAGCTCAACTCATGGCACGCAGCAAGCTCAGTGGCGACCTTAACGGCTCTACTCCAAGATCGGACGCCGCAGCTGCGGTTTCTTAGCTACCACAGGGTCCTAACCCTCTGCCGGTAGAATCTTCATTACCAGGGGCTCTGTCCCAGAGTCCTAGCCATCTACCGATAGAGCCCTCACCGCTAGGGGCTCCTCCTAAGACTTCTAACTTTCCAACAATGGAAACACCGCCAACGGCAGCTCCAGTGCAGGCTCCAGTTTCTTTAGCTCCACCTTCTGCACTCAACTTCCATTCATTGACATCTGGCCCAAATCCATACGGAGGGCAACCGTCATGGATGCCCACGCCTACGCTGGTTGAGACACCAGTGTTAAGTCTGGAACAGAGATTAGAAGAAATGATGGGTCGCCAAATAGCTGAGGCTATGTTCAATAAAAGTAGTAGGCAACAATCCATAGTGTTGGAAGAAGACCATTTTTCTCTAGAAGTGATGGCAGTCTTCTTGCCACGAGACTTCAAACAGCCAAAGATGGAGAAGTACGACGGATCTTCTGATCCTGTCGATCACCTCAGAGCTTTTGTTGACTTGATGAGGTTGCAAGCTACCTCAGATGCGATTATGTGCAGGGCTTTTTCGCTAACGCTTAGGCGCGAGGCCAAGGACTGGGTAGCCACTCTTCTCCTAAAATCGATCCGTATATTTGACGATTTTTCCAAGAGTTTTACTGCCCACTTTGCCAGCAGCAAACATGTTAAGAAAACTGCCATCAGTCTGATGCAATTGACACAGGACAAGGATGAACTGCTAAAAGATTTTATTGCCCGGTTCAATAGAGCAACGTTGGGAATCAAAGATCTACAGATGTCTGATGTAGTTACTGCCATGATGAGTAGAACTAGAAGTCACCCTTTCAAGATGTCACTCTCCAAAAACCCGCCGAATACGATGCATGAGTTACTCAATAGAGGAGATAAGTATGTGGACGCTGAAGAAGCCTATCTCATTACCAAAAGTATGAAAGATCGAAATGAACATGAGTCTAACAAAAGAAAGATTCAGGACGAGCCCAAACCTCGAAATAATAAAGGCAAGCTCACCCAAGACGAGACAACATCGCCCAAGCCGAGGCAAGTCAACCAGACAAGCTCACCCAGAGAGCCGAGATAAATTTTTTTTTTAAGGCGAGCTCACTCTAGGCGGACGGGCGGGCGACCAGGCGAGTCGAGCTTACCTCTAGGCGGACGACCTTACACGAAAAAAAAAAAATTTTTTTTTAAGTGAGGTCACATCGAGTGAGCGAGCTCCCCTCAAAGGCAAGCTCATTTGAGGCTCGAGGTCACCCAGACGAGGCGAGGTCACCCAGACGAGGCGAGGTCACCTCTAGGCGGGCGACCTCACACAAAAAAAAAAAAAAAAAAAAAAAATTTAAGTGAGGTCACCTCGAGGTGGACAAGGTCACTCAAAGCGGGCGAGCTAACTCAAAACAAAAAAAATTAAGGCGAGGTCACCCAGGCGAGGCGAGCTCACCTCTAGGTGGGCGACCTCACACAAAAAAAAAAAAAAAAAAAACTTTTAAGCGATGTCACTCAAGGCGGGCGAGGTCACTCGAAACGGGCGAGCTCACCCCGAGGCGGGTGAGCTCACTCAAAATAAAAAAAATAAGGCGAGGTCACTTGATGCGGGCGAGGTCACCCAGGCGAGGTGAGGTCACCTCTAGGCGGGCGACCTCACACACAAAAAAAAATGTGATAAGTAGGTGCGTTAGATTACTTCTACTTTTCATTAACGATAGTCTATGAAAAGTAGAAGGACTTATAAGGCCAAAAACAAGGACAAATACAAGCATCGTCTAAAAACAAGGTCAGTTGCTACTGTTTGAAAAACAAGGTCAATGAGCCTATATTTAAAAATCAAGGCAGTAGCCACTATTTAAAAATCAAGGTGATAGCCATCATTGAAAAATAAGGTGATGAGCCTATATTTAAAAATCAAGAGAGTAGCCACTATTTAAAAATGAAAGTGATAGCCACCATTGAAAAATAAGGCGATGAGCCTATATTTAAAAATCAAGGCAGTAGCCACTATTTAAAAATCAAGGTGATAGACACTAATGAAAAATAAGGCGATGAGCCTATATTTAAAAATCAAGGCAGTAGCAACTATTTAAAAATCAAGGTGATAGCCACCATTGAAAAATAAGGCGATGAGCCTATGTTTAAAAATCAAGGCGATGATCCACTATTTAAAAATCAAGGCGATGAGCTTTTCTTTAAAAATTAAGGCGATGAGCCTCTGTTAGAAAAAAAGGCGATGGGCCTATGTTTAAAAATCAAGGCGATGGGCCTCTGTCAGAAAAACAAGGCGATGAGCCTATGTTTAAAAATTAAGGCGATGAACCTCCGTGTCGAGACCCGCGACTATACTTAGCCTCCTCGATGACCTTGCGGCCATGATTGCCCAACTTCGGCCGCACATTGTAAATATTACTTTCCGTTGTTATTTCCGTTAGTTTGTAATAGGTTATTTTCCGTTATGATTCTTGACTTTTGATATCTACTCATGTAACTTAGGTTTTTGTCACTTAAGCTATTATAGGGGGTAGTTGGTATTCGAAGTCTTGTCAAGCTTACTGGTGTTGACCCCCTGCACCATCAATTGTAATTTACTACTTTCGTCAATCAATGATCAAGCTATTTTCAACGCATTTAAATCTTCTGTTACTAAGCTTTCTTTAATTTGTTGAATCGATCGAGAAAAGGTGGAAGGTAGTCGAGAGGAGTCGACTACTGCCGCACGGTGTCCCTTTTTGTGCTAGAAGGAAAGGCGCCCCGTGAAAGTTGGTATCAGAGCTGCGGCTCAAGACACACGAGTAGAAAGCAATGGAACCGAATGCATCATACATCACTGAGGTGGTGGATCACAAAAAGAGTACTAAGCAGCGCTTGGATGCGCTCGATGGGCAAAGTACTAGGTTATGTGACGTTGTCGAGACCCTTGAGGAAAAGGTCGAGACAGCAGAGGCAGACATCCGCGAACTGAACATCCAGCTGGATGAGAGTCGGATGATGTCGCAATGATGATGACCGATGTTGTTGCAATGCTTCCGATCTGCGGGAAGAAATGGAAGCCATGAGACTTGATTGCGAATTCTTCAACGCGTGTAGTTGGCAATGAGCAAGCCCTGCACAAGAGTATGCACCTAGGCTCGAAATTCCGAGCTGCGTACCTATGGTGGGCGGCGCGAATGCGAAAGAAGTTGAGAACTTCTTGTTTGACATGGAACAATACTTTCTTGCCGCCAATATTGAAGGCGGGCAAGAAGGGTGACGACAACTACCATGTATCACGGGTGGAGATGCAAAACTATGGTGGCGGACAAAATATCTTTGATATTCGAGCCAATAGGGCCCAGATAGACACATGAGAACTTCTTAAGGAAGCGATCAGAACACAGTTTTTTCCAGAGAATGTGGAATATCAGGCCCGATGGGCACTACGAGAACTGAAACATACTGGTTCCATTCGGGACTATGTGAAAACCTTTTCAGGGCATATGCTAGACATCCGAGACATGTCTGAAAAGGACAAGCTCTTCACTTTCATAGAAGGGCTGAAACCATGGGCGAGAACTGAACTCCAAAGACAGAAGGTGGCTGATGTGAGCACGGCTATGGAAGCTACCGAGCGCTTGATGGACTATCAATCAGAACCCAGAAAGGAGCGGCTGCAAGTTAATAGCCAATCCCGAGGGGAAGAAAATAGATCCTTCAAGCCCACATCAAACTCAAATGGGGGAGAACGCTATTCTCACCATAAAGTAGGCCATCAGGGTGGCTATCAAGGTAACCATCAGGATAGTTATCAGGATAACCATCAGGGCAACAACTAGAACAAAGGAAAGGCTCCGGAGAGCAAATCTAGTACGGCCCCTAGAAAGGATGGATGTTTCTTATGTGGTGGGCCTTACAGGGTGAAGGATTGCTCGCAGAAACAATTTGTGAATGCATTGAGCCAACTGACAAGTGGAGCATCAGGTTCGAAGCAACACATTCCACAGGCTAGCAGTCATTGCGAAGTCGATTCTGAAGATGATGAGAATGTCGTTGGGGCATTTTCACACCGATGCAGCACAATATCGCACCGAGTGATTGAAAAGGGCGATGTATCTCAGAAAATAGTGGAAAAAAGCACCAAAACCTCGTGTTTGTAAGGCTAAAGGCTTAATGTACATTGATGTGAAGATCAATGGGAAACCAATCAAGGCCATGGTAGATACCAGGGCTACTCATAACTACCTTGCAAGTCTCGAAGTAGAGCGCATCGGGCTTGTGCTGGAGAAAGGTAGTGGAAAGGTCATGGCAATCAACTCGGTTGCTCAACCGATTCTTTGGAGTAGCCAAATCCGTGCTTATTAAAGTTGGTCCTTTTGAAGGAGGACTAATTTGTCTGCATTCGGATGGATGACTTCAAGTGATTTTAGGGTTGGAGTTCCTTCGGGATACGAAGACGGCAGTGTTACCGTTTTCTGATTCTTTGATAATGATGGGGAGCAAGCCTTGTGTCATCTCCACGCTAGTTGGAAAAATGGGTGAGAAGGGCATCTCAGCCATGCAGTTCAGTAAGGGCTTCGAGCGAAATGAACCTTCGTTTATGTGTACTCTTCATCTGGAAGAGATTGAGGAAGCAACTGGCCCTATCCTAAAACCTCTTAGAAGACTTTTACAAGAATTCGAGGATGTTATGCCGGAAGAATTGCCAAGGAGATTACCGCCAATGAGGGCTATTGATCATGAAATCGAGCTTATTCCGGGTGCCAAGCCTCCTGCCAGAGCGCCCTATCGCATGGCTCAACCTGAGCTAGAAGAGCTTAGGAAACAATTGGCTGAAATGCTGGATAGTGGGATTATCGTGCTTGCAAAATCGCCATATGGAGCTCCAGTGCTATTTCAGAAAAAGTCTGACGGTTCTCTTCGGATGTGCTGTGACTATCGTGCCTTGAACAAAATTACGGTGAAAAACAGTTATCCAATTCCGCTAGTGGCAGATTGCTTTGTACTACACAAAAATTGATCTAAGGTCCGGATACTGGCAAGTCCGGATCAAAGAAGGAGATGAAGCGAAGACTACAGTGGTAACTAGATATGGGGCATTTGAATTCAAAGTTATGCCTTTTGGATTGACAAATGCTCCCGCAACCTTCTGCACGATGATGAATCAGGTACTTCACGGGTTTCTAGATGATTTTGTGGTGGTGTACTTGGATGACATCGTAATTTATAGCGAGACTACGGAGGAGCATGTTCAAGCATGTGAGGAAAGTTCTTATTCGACTACGGAGAATGAACTTTATCTTGAAACCATCAAAATGTTCATTTGCCCGCACCTCGATCGACTTTTGGGCCACATTATTGAGCAAGGAAAAGTCCGCATGGATAGTAAAAGGTTAAGGCTATCAAAGATTGGCAACCGCCAAGGCATGTACATGATGTACGTTAGTTCCTTGGGTTGGCCAACTACTATCGAATATTTGTGAAAGGGTATTCGTAAATCGCACTCCCGCTAACCGAATTAACCAAGAAGGAGAAAGCTTGGGAGTGGTCGGCACCATGCCAAGCCGCCTTGAAAAATTGAAGGAGTCTATGTGGACGAGATCCGGTTTGGCCTTACGGATATGGCTAAAGCTTTTGAAGTGCGGATCGATGCTTGATTTTGCTCTAGGAGGAGTCCTTATGCAAGAAGGGCATCCGTTGGCATATGAGAGTCGAAAAGTTGAATAATGCGAGCGCCTTGGTTACTCGGTAGCATGAAAAGGAGTTATTGGCGGTGGTCCACCGCCTCGTGGTATGGCGTCATTATCTCGCTTGGGTCTCCTTTCATTGTGAAGACAGACAATCTTGCTTGTGAGTCACTTTATGTCTCAACCGAAACTTTCAAGCAAGCGGGCTCGTTGGCGAGAACTTCTTTCGAGTTCAACTTTGTATTGGAGTATCGGTGGATCTAGCAATCATGTAGCGGATGTACTCGATCGGTCGAAATGACTTAGATTCTATCTGTTCAATGGCGGCTCTTTCAGGGAGCAATGTTACTACAACCACAAGGGACCAAATACGGGCACTTCTGGAGAAGGACCCTGCAACAATTTTTTTGGTCGACCTCATCAAGAAGGGAAAAACTCGACAGTTCTGGTTGGATGAGGGCTTATTGAAGACGAAGGAAAACCGCCTCTATGTTCCAAATGGTGGAGATTTGAGGAGATCCTTAATCAAAGAATGCCACAACACGCTTTGGGCCGGACATCAGGGAGAGGAACGCACTTCTGCTCTGTTGCAGATGGCATATTATTGGCCGCAAATGAGGGATGACATTGCGACTTATGTGAAAACTTGTTTGGTTTGTCAACAGGATAAACCAGATCATCAAGAAGAAGGTGGGCTTCTGGAGCCCCTTCCCGTCCCAACTAGACCATTCGAGAGTGTATCGATGGACTACATTGTTAGCTTGCCAAAGGTTGGAGATCTTGGCACTATCATCGTCGTGGTGGACCGTTTATCAAAATATGTAACATTTATCGCAAAGCACCTAAGTATGTATCCGTTTGAAGAGACCGCTCGCCTCTTCTTCAAGCACATTGTCAAATCTTGGGGTTGCCTAAAGATATAGTTAGTGATCGAGACCTCGATTCACCCAAGCACATTTTGGATGAGTTGTTCAAACTCCTTGGTTCAACTTTGAGCATGAGTTCTTGTTTTCACCCACAACCGGCCAGACGAGACGGAGCGGTTCAATTCTATCTTTGGAAGAATATCTTGGTACTTTATCTCTACTTCGCAGAAAAACTGGGTGAAACTTTTGGATGCGGCTCAGATTTGCTTCAATGCCCAAAAGAGCTCTTCCACCAATAAGAGCCCTTTTGAGATTGTTACTGGCCAGCAACCGTTACTCCCTCATACTGTGGATATTGATCAAAGTACCAAGTCTCCTCAAGCAAAGGACTTCTCTCAAGAGTGGAAACGAAATATCGAAATTGCTCGGAGTTATCTTGAGAAAGCACAGAAACGGTACAAAAAGGCTGCCGATCAGAAACGCCGTTTCCTGGAATTCAATGTGGGAGATCTGGTGATGGTGAAACTCCCTGACAAATGCCAGTATAAGGTAATAAGAGGTCGATTCTCGATTAATGCCGAAATATATCGGGCCATTACCCATCATGAAGCGGATTGGAAGAGTCGCTTACAGAATTGAACTTCCTTCATGGTGCAAAACCCACAATGTCCTTCATGTTAGTGCACTCAAACCATATTTTACAGATAAGGAGGATGCATCCAGAAATAAACCAAAGCGACCTACATTTGAAGTGAAGAAAACAGGTAAAAGGATTGCTGAAGCTATTATTGATCACCGAGTTACTCGAGCTTCCAAGAAAGATCATCAGGAGTACTTAATTAAATGGAGCGGATGCGAGGTGAGGAGAATACTTAGGAAAGAGTTAAAGGCCTTGGAGCCTTCAAACTTCTACTTGAAGAATATCTAGCAAAGAAGGCACCGAGGACGTCGCCAAATCAAATGGGGAGAATGTCGGGACCCGCACATTGAATATTACTATACTTAGCCTCTAATAGATTTTCCGTTATGCTTGACACCATGTATTGCCCAACCGGCCGCACATTGTAAATATTACTTTCCGTTGTTATTTCCGTTAGTTTGTAATAGGTTATTTTCCGTTATGATTCTTGACTTTCCTTATTTCTTTTTATTCATCTCATGTCTACTCATGTAACTTAGGTTTTGTCACTTAAATCCCGCTATTATAGAGGGTAGTTGGTATTCAAGTCTTGTCAAGCTTAATATTTCATTTGGTGTTGACCTCCCACCATCAATTGTAATTTCTTCGCTTTTTGATCCGCCCGATCCGTGTCCGATCAATGATCAAGCTATTTTCAACGCATTCAAATCTTCCGCCCGTTGCTAAGCTTTCTTTAATTTGTTGAATCGATCGAGAAAAGGCGGAAGGTAGTCGAGAGAGTCGACTTCAAATCTTCTTGCCGCTTTCTTTAATTTGTTGAATCGATCGAGAAAAGGCGGAAGGCGAGAGGAGTCGACTTTTGTGCTTTTGTGCTAGAAGGAAAGGCGCCTGTGAAACTCTCTGTCTGAAAAACAAGCGAAAGCAAGGCGAAAAACAAGGGCTTATGTTTACAAATCAAGTCGATGAACCTTTGTCGAAAAAACGAGGCGATAAGCTTCGTCTAAAAAGTTAGAGAATAGCGGTGCGATGATTATTTCTACTTCCCATTGACAACGATCTATGAAAAGTGGTCTATGGGAAGTAGAGAGGCTTATGATGATATAAATAATGACAATTCTCAGATGTTATTTGGTTACGGTGTACGCCCGCCTCAACGATTCACCGCCTCACCAACTTGTCCGCTTTGTTGGTCTCATGAGTACGCTTCTGATAGATAGACTGCAACAACCCAACTGTCGTCAGGTTAGCTAGGCAGGCGACCCATGGAATGACAGTTACCACCAGTTATCGAAAATACGAAACATCTCTCATTAACTCATACTAATGAGGGAGATGAAAAGACACCCGTTATCAAACGGGGAAGATGAAAAGATACCCTTATCAAATGAGGGAGATGAAGAGACACCCATCATCAATAACTGCAGGTCATCCCTATAAATAGAGACCAACCCCTCAGGTAAAAAGAGAACAGACAATTCTTATACACTCTATATTGCTATTTAGCACAAATACTTTAATCATATACTGATTATCACGCCGGAGTGGACACGGGGAAAAAAAGACCCGCCACTTTTTGTAGGTCTCCACCACTATCGCTACCGTGCTCAGAGAAGGAGAAAAATTATTTATCATCATTCAGTATTACAATAAGAGAAATTCATTAAATCATGAACAAATATGCAAACATTTAATGAAATTAAATATAATTGATTATATACTCGCTAACATGGAACTTTTCACAATATAAGAATTACTAGATTAGAAAAGATATGCTGAAATGTAGTGATTTTTGATAAATGGCTATGTCTATGTTTGATAGTGTTGAAATTATTTTTTTAAATGATTATATTATAAGTAGTGGGTGAATATGTGGATAAAAAATTGATTGTAAGTTGTGGGTCCTATAAAATATATAGATAAAAATTATAATTGACAAATTGAAATTATAAGTTAAGTAATACCAAATATGGGCTAAATCCAGAGCATTTTATTGGCATTGACTTTTGATTCTTTCAACATCAATTCTACACTTTTTTTTTTAATTATTGAACTTGGCCATGCTTGACATGAGATGAAAAGGAGTACAACGAATTTGATTTTAATCTGTTGTAGAACTTTTGAGAATTATAGTCTCTACCGTCGAATTTTAGACACTTTAAAATAGTTTATAGCATCTGATCATCATTCATTACCAAAACTCGTAAATCTCGTTTTAATGTCAACACCATAACTATTATCCACACCAAATAAATCAATTTCACACGAATTCAAAAATATATCTCAATCAATATCACCAATTAAAACAACATAAAACAAAACAACAACATAATTCGCCATAACCGAACTATTCAAAATTATATACCCAAACAACGAACAAAGAAATTCGTAGTCAACCATTATTAACAAAAAAAAAAAAAAAAAACACCTTAATTAAAGATAGAGAATGGAGTTCGGTCTAAGTTGATTTTTGAGATGTTAACGACTTCTTGCTTCTGGGTTTTGTAAAGATGAGAGAGTGGAGTCGTCGACGTCTGCGAAACGCAAAATATTGGCCAAAATATGGTGGATTTAGAAGTTTTAGATGATAAAAAGATGAGTGGTAGAAAAGAAATGTGTTTGATAGAGAGAAATCTTGAAGGTTTTAGATGATAAGAAATTTTTTTATGAAATGTTGAAAAAGACGATTGACATTTACACTATTTTGTAGGGGTAATTTTGTCAATTTTTTTTAAAAATGTGTAATTGTGGGGAAATTGGTGCAATTGTCCTGCGAAAATGGTCCATAACTTTTATTTTTTTTTATAGAGTTCCTAACCTATGCATTTTGTGTGCAATTATTTTTTATTAGATGAAAATGACAAATATACCCTTAGTTTTAATTAAAGAAAATTGCATTTGGATATCTTACAAAATGTGTAAATGGGTTCGATACATTTATTAAATAATATTTAATTTTGCATACTAAATATATTATTATAGTCGTGTGAATTAAATTTTTTATAAGAGAAAAATATAAAATTATTGTGCTTTAAATATATATATAATTGATATGATATGAAAAACTTGAATAAAAACAAGTTAAATAAATAACAAAATGATGTATATACTTTTATGATATTGAACCAATCTTATTATATTTTTATTTAATATAAAAATATTAATAAAAATTAATTTACACATTATGTGTTTATTTTTGAACAAAAATAGAATGATAAATTAAAATATGAAGAATACAGTTGGATCTCTAATATTTGAACTTAATAAATATATAACTCAATTAAATAACGATAAAATAAAAGTTTAATTTTTAAATAATATAATTACTTAATAATAAAAATAATAATTTTATTTGACATGTTTATTAATAATTATGAGTTCAAATTTAGTTATTTTATAATAGTTAATAAAATTAACAAAACAATTTAGTATATTATCAATTTGGTCAATAAAGTGTTAATTAAAAAATTTCATTAATTTATTTATAAAAAATAAAAGTATTAGATCCATTTGCACTTTTTGTAAAGGTTAACAACACAAATACAATTTATTCTTATTAAAATTAAGGTATATTAGTCTTTTTCTTCAAATAAAGACCAATTACACACTAAAATACGTAGGTTAGGCACTTCTATACCAAAAACATAAATATTAGGTACCATTCCACATTGGGAGCAAAGGTTAGGTACCATTTGCGTTAAAATTGCTAAATGTAGACATATTTTAAAAAGGGAAATTAGCGCAAGTCTCTAAGTGTGGAAATAGTCCTCGAATGTTTATTGTTTGACACATAAGTTATTAATTTATGTGTTTTGGTACCAAACGATCTTTTTTGGATGAAAAAGACAAATATAGTTTTAGTTTTAATTAAAGAAAATTACAATTGGATTTCTTATTTTTGCAAAATGTGCAAATGGGATCGATACATTTATTAAATGATATTTAATTTAACATATTAAATATATCAATATAGTCGTGTCAATTAAAATATTCATAAGAGAAAAATTTAAAATTATTGTACTTTAAGTATATGTAATTTCTATGTAATGTAAAAATTTTATATAAAATTTAAGTTAAATAAATGACAAAATGGTGTATATAACTTTATAACATTGAACCAATCCAATTATGAGTTTTTTTTTTTTTTTTTTGTAACATAAAAATACTAATAGAAATTAATTTACACTTTATGTATTCTTTATTTTTGAACGATATATTAAATTATAAAAAATACAATTGAAATTCTAATATTTATAGTTATTAAAGGAAGATGTCAATTAAATAAAATTATTTTGAGCATCAAATTTGTGACAATTTTTTTTTCTAATATTGTAACGATAAAATAAAAGTATAAATTCGTTTGAGCATTCAAAACCACTGGCAGTAAAGCATAGTATAAAAGAAAATACAACCGGGGGTAGGGAATTAAAACAACAACAAAGTGCCATTAACCATCCACACATCTAACACACGACATATTGAATCTCGACATAACAAAGGTAAACACCTCAGTACTCGTCCCCTTCATCGCCGTCCTCCTCAGTTCCCTCGGCTCCCACCTCCTCGTAGTCCTTCTCAAGAGCAGCAAGGTCCTCTCGCGCTTCGGAGAATTCCCCTTCCTCCATTCCCTCACCCACATACCAGTGAACGAAAGCCCGCTTGGCATACATAAGGTCAAACTTATGGTCAATGCGTGAGAACACCTCGGCTACACTAGTTGAGTTGGAAATCATGCAGACAGCTCTCTGTACCCGGGCAAGATCACCTCCAGGCACAACAGTGGGGGGCTGGTAATTGATACCGCACTTGAAACCAGTGGGGCACCAGTCGACAAACTGGATGGTACGCTTAGTCTTGATGGTGGCAACAGCAGCATTAACATCCTTGGGCACAACATCACCACGGTACATCAAACAACATGCCATGTATTTTCCATGGCGAGGATCACACTTGGCCATCATGGATGAGGGCTCAAAAGCACTGTTTGTGATTTCAGCAACGGAGAGCTGCTCGTGGTATGCTTTCTCGGCTGAGATAACTGGGGCGTATGAGGAAAGCATGAAGTGGATTCTTGGGTAAGGGACCAAGTTGGTTTGGAATTCGGTAACATCAACATTAAGAGCACCATCGAACCTCAGTGATGCAGTCAAGGAAGAGATAACCTGCAACCAATAAGAATGTTCAGTACAAAGAAAATCAAATTGGGGTTGATTTTATAAACCATTGCAGTATAAGAGTGCAACAATACCTGAGAGACAAGGCGGTTAAGATTGGTGTAGGTGGGCCTCTCGATGTCAAGAGAGCGCCTGCAGATGTCGTAAATAGCCTCATTGTCCAGAAGAATAGCGACATCGGTGTGTTCAAGCAGGGAGTGGGTGGAGAGGACACTGTTGTAGGGCTCGACAACGGATGTAGAGACCTGAGGTGAAGGGTAAACAGTGAAGCCAAGCTTTGACTTCTTGCCATAGTCAACAGACAGTCTCTCCAAGAGCAGGGAACCCAAACCAGAACCAGTGCCTCCACCCACGGCATTGAACACAAGGAACCCTTGCAGGCCAGTGCAGTTGTCAGCAAGCTTTCTGATACGGTCCAAACAGAGGTCAACAATCTCTTTACCGACTGCACAAAAACCCGAAAATCTCTTTTGTCAGAATTAATTGGTAAAAAGCAAGCTACTCAATTACATAAGATAACTAGAAGCAACATGTAAAGTTGAGTACTTGTGTAGTGGCCACGGGCAAAGTTGTTGGCAGCATCTTCCTTGCCACTGATGAGCTGTTCAGGGTGGAACAGCTGACGGTAGGTCCCAGTCCTCACTTCATCAATGACGGTAGGTTCAAGATCCACAAACACAGCTCGTGGGACGTGCTTTCCGGCGCCTGTTTCACTAAAAAAAGTGTTGAAGGCATCATCACCTCCTCCAACAGTCTTGTCACCTGGCATCTGTCCATCAGGCTGTACAACAGAACGAAAATGTTAGGAATCCAAATTTTGTATAGATATTCATGTGCATAAAATTTTATTGAATTGAAACAAAATACTGTATTTGACTCAAGAAATAGCACTGATTTTAAAAAATCTAACAGAAAAGAGAAATGGCGGAAAGGGAATCAAGATAAAAATACGAACAGATTTGTATTTTATGTTTAATGTAACAACTAACAAGGGACAAATCTACACGTTTACAAGGCGCAACCATTGAGACAGTTGTTATGAATTGAGTTTCCTTTCATACAAATTCTATGACAAAACCAATTGCAAATAATAGGGAATCCCAAATCATTAATCCGGAACATATTAAGACAAGAATCTGTCCGCTACTATTTCAAATGAGGGATCATTGTGAATAAAATCTTTTCCGTCCAGCAAAATATAGAATAAAATCAATACCACAGGAAATTATTGATTTCACGGGTCCAATGAATAACATATATGTTAGAAAACGTAAAATGTGATCAGATCTATCCAAGCGATGACATTGTTGTTTCATTCAAAAACAACCTCCAAATCACGAAAGGAAACCCGAGATCAATATCAGATCTGAACAGGATCCACAATACAAATCTAAAGTAAAAGTGGACAATTCAATCAATGCAGCACAGAGCTACGCTAGACCTCTATCGAATAGCAATTTACAGGACAGAGGGCATCAAATCAAATCTTAATTTTTCGCATTCCAATTCATAAATCTAGCGTTTAACCAAACTTTTTTACCCAATAGAAAAAGCGTATGGATAAAAATATACCTAATTATATCACACACACATATTTATGATCAGTGTATCCGTGATCTGTCGAAAAATGAAGATTTATAATGAAATTGCGAGAATAAACACAATAAAATTCCAAACTGAAATCTCATATATCAATGATAAACAAAATTTCCGAACAACACATAAACATGTTACAAAAGTGCAGATACTCGATTAATGCCGACAGATCTAACGAAAACAGGGCCATAATTACCTGAATGCCATGCTCGAGGCAATAAAGTTCCCAGCAAGCATTTCCGACCTGAATACCGGCCTGGCCAATGTGAACAGAAATGCACTCTCTCATTTTCGATAGAAATGGTAACGAAAAATGCCGAAGAAAAGGAAAATTCGAAGAAAATTAAAGAAAAAATCGAGGAAAATTACAGCGGCGTTTATCAAGACGCCTTTGAATGGAGAGAAATGGTGTTTAGGCTTGGATTTTATATTACGGGAGATGTACAATAATGGATGTTAACCATGGTTAGTATATTGTAATTTGACGGACGGCTGACAGCGAAAGGCGGGTTAGATACAAAAATATAAGTTTGGGGTAAACTTTAACATCACTTATAATTTCAGCAACATTCACTAAACTTTTTTCAAAATTTTAAAATGGTCACTGAATAATTTTTTTATAGTAATAGTCATTCAAATTTCTAACGGTTGTACTAATAGTCGGTGGAAATGTTAGCCTAAATCCTACTTGTCGGTGTTAATTTTCACTATGGACACAAATGACGTTAATTAGTATGTTATGACTTATGATAGATAAAGTCATAATTAAAAAAATAAATGTGTGTGCCAAGCTATAAATGATTTAAAATAAATTTGAAACCCTTTTAATTCAATCAAATCAGAAACCTTTTGAGGTTATCTCTTAATTCCCCAATTTTCTCCCCAGTTTCATTTTAATTCTCCAATTGACATTAATATAGGATTCTCTATTAAACAAATTATTAAATATTGACTAATTTATAATTACGTCTTACGTGGCGTACTGGTAAATATCATTAGTGTTCACGATAGAATTTAATACTAACATGTAGGATTTTAGATTAACGTTTATAATCGAGTAACCATTATTATGATTGTTAGAAATTTAAGTGACAACGGTTGGAAGAAAATTACTTCAATAACAATTTTGAAATTTTTACAATTTCCAGTGACTATTGTGGAAATTAATCCCTTAATTTACTGGTTACTTTCATGTTGGTCATTTAATTTTTATTTCATCATTCAACCAAGGTTCTAAAATGCGTAATGCACGGCGGCGAGGCACAAGATTGAGCCTAAAGCGCATCTAAGCGTGGCAATGTGCGGTTGATACGCAAAAATGAGGATCTTGAGAGAGAGCGACAAGACCAGAGATCAAATCAAATCTAGGCGTCTTAGCGCTTTAGACGCCAGAAAGTATTTTAAACAACGCTTTCAACTTATATTTTATTCATATTTAATAATTCAATTTATAATCAAAGCAAAATCTATGTCCTCACCAATGGAATTAGTGACCCGCTTATAATTTTGGTTAAGCATTTTTTCCTTTTAGATAGTAAAAAAATACAAATATCATGTTTTTTAGTTTTCAAAGAGTTTACTCAAATATTGAATTAATTCTATTAGCCAAGTTACAAATTCCACGAACCTAGTTATGACTCATGAATAACAGATCAGGTCAGGTCAGAAAATTCCGTCAGTTTTGGTAACAAATATAGGTGAAACTGTCAAGCTGAAAAAAAAAAAAAAAAAAAAAAAAAAAAAAGTTAAGTGATCAAATTGAGTTGAGGATCAAATTTTATACAAACTAAAGTTAGGTGACCAATGTGAATCCTATTAATTGGGGTTGGTCCAATAATTTTTTTTTAACAATTAACCATGGTTAGATATTTTTCATTTTTTAAACAGAAAATTTGCCGCCCGATCTCAGATCTAGACATGTGCAAGTGCATATGCTAACCGTAGAACTCAAGCATATGTGGGCCCTCTTGGTCCCATGATAATAAAAGGACATTTGGAGGCACTTTACGCAATCTATATTTTTACACTCCAAACTTTGTACGAGGTTGTGAGTGATTTTTTAAATGTTTTAAGTTTTAAATTTAAAAGGAACTACGGTTACTAATCCATATTTTATCGAGTTTGAGCAAAACATTTTGATGGTACATTTTTATAATTAAGAAGAGCATAACGATGGGCCACCAGCAACAGTTTTAGAACTCAAAAGAAGAAAATAACCGTTACAAGAATTTTAGGGAGATATTTCTGTGGTGTATGCCGTAGACCCTCCAACGGTCAAATTGGTGATTACTTTAGAGATAGAATATTCGCATTTTAGGACAAAAAATAAGTTCAAAGGGTAAGATTGAGCATACCTCGTCACTTGAGGAGTTTGTAGATGGTTGGAGATGTGATTTCAATGGATAAGTTTTGTTGAAGAGCTACTCGAAGATAAGATCTCATTATTCGCCTCCAAGATTTGGTTTCATCTAGTAAAATATGATTTGACAATCCAGTTGTTCGTATAGCAGATTTGAATGTAACATTAAGATAGGGATAGCCTGGCGATCTTGATCGTGTCTTGAACTTGGTCAAAATCTTAGAGATTTCGGGTTGATCCATCGGTTTTGGACCGTGGCACGAGTCTTTTGATATTTATGAGTTGGGTAAAAAATGACATCATGTTGATTGAGCTAATTAATGGACCTCGTTGTGTATTTTGGACCTCTTGAGCAAATGTTGCAATTTTTCCTCGCTATAATGTTGAGATTTAACTAAGAGTGTGTTTGATTGCAAGCAAGAAATTTGGATGGAAATAAAATGAATTCCATGGAAATGAATTGTCAAGAAATTGTTAATTGGAAAATAAAGACAAATTTTCTATGGAAAATAAAACCTCCTCTCTCCCTAAGAAAACATTTTCATTGTTTTCAAGGAAAATGTTGCCTTTTTAAAGTAAATGAGAAAACGTTTTACCTGGAAAAAAAATACAAACCAATCAAACGCGTAGTTGAAAAATGGGTGGGAAAAAAGCGTTTTCCATGGAAAATGTGACTATCAAATGCGCGTAGTTGAAAAATATGTGGAAAAAATATTGTTTCCATAAAAATATACTACAATCAAACACACCCTAATGTCTAATTATGCATAATCTTTATTTATAATCTATAATCTATTAAATGTTACATAAATTGAGAATTATTTTTTGACCTATTTTATTCAATTTATATTTAGATTATTTCAATAATATCCTTTTGAACTACAATCCCATGGTCCATTAGTCAAGGTCTATTTGATATTGATAGAGTCCAACTTCTAATTGTCAAACAATCAGAAATTATTTTAGGCGTTTGATAAATTTAAAAAATAATTATAAAAAATCTGTAATATTTGATAGTAGATTTTGAGAAGCAATAAAAAAGTGGTTTCTCACTAATTAAATTAATTCTTTTTCCCCTAGGTTTATTAGAATTACAATAATAAAACATCTTCATAGTTCACGTTAAATCAATGTTTTAAAACTTGATCGACTCAACGCTTAAACCAAAAAATTCGTGACCTGACCAACAATCTGGTCTGAGTTTCTTTATTAAATTAATATGCGATTGACCCATGAGAAAATCAAAAAATTTGCCGAATTTTCTTAAAAAAATCTACGACCCAAATCCATTAACCCGATTTGAATAATCATTTACCACTTTGGGTTTTAACTTTGACTTTTTTTATTGCTAATTAATTTTTCTAATATGATTGTTTTGACTTCATCTTGAAAAAATTTCATCTCCTTGAGGTTTTGAGTAAGATTGAAAAATTGCGTATGATCAATTTAATGAATAATAATTACTGTCAGTATTTTATTATTTAATAAAAATAACTGAAAACTATGCGTTAAATACATCATTCCTTACTCCTTCTCCATTTACATATAAAAAAAAATTGATGTACGATCATAATTTAAGTGTATTACTTGCGTGAATTCTTTAAAATTTAAATTGAGAAATCGAATTGTTGCAAGTCATTAAAAGATAATTTAAATTTATTTGATATTTTTCTTATTATATAAAAATAGATAAATTGACAAATCGAAGTGATGCAAGTCTGTTGCATAAAAAATAATTTAAATTTAATTAATTTTTGTACTATATGACTATACTTTTATTTTGTAATTTATAAATATTTGAGAGTTAATAGATATTTATTATTTTTATTTTAAAATAATTTTATTATATGCATTGTGTTGGAAAAATATTAGATAATATTAGATATTGTTATATAAGTAAAAATGAATTTTACAATACTACTCATGATAATAATAAAACAAAAAATATTATTAACAATGTCCACTTTAGTAATTTTATACATTCAAAATAATAAACCACATATGTTTATCAAACGCTCAAATATTGATTTTGAAACATACAACAATTTTAAAACAAGAGTTTACCAAATACTTATCTGATTCTTTCTACAACTTATTCTTTGTCCAGCACAACAAAAATCGATTCTCTTAAAAACACAATAATAACAAACCAAACTTTAATAATTGACATGAATATGATTTTGGATTCGAACATCCATTTTTCCTTCATCAAATCTTAGATACTTTAATTTCTATAGAATTTGAAGGAATATATAATTATCTCTCTCCATCAAATCTTAATTACTTTGAAATTTGAGGTCTATTCAAAACTTTGTTTTTGTTAGTAATTCAATTTAAATTTCTTGATTCTTCATTTTTCAAATTGAGTCTCATCATCCACCTTAAGATACCGAAAGTCAGATTTTGCTCTCAATTTATACCAACTCCGCATTTTGCTTCTATTTTATCTACATATTTCGTAAGATTTACAATTTACTACTAATTTATTATTCACTCATTCTATATGAGCACTTAAAAAATAATTTCAACTATACCAAACATTTACATTTAAAAAAAAATATGTTGAACATCATTATATTATTACGTGCAAAACACATTTACGTATAGTTGTACTTGGCACTTGCAAACATCCCAATCCACTGTGCAAAATTGCAGAAAATTAGATAATGTGCAAACTTGGTTGATCCTAGTTTGGTATTGCGTTTGGTATTGGGTTTGGGGGGGGTTGTGGGGTGGATTATCTCATGGGCAATTTTTTAAAAAAAAATTAGGTTGTACATCCCCATCAGTAGGTGAAGAACAACTACTCGTGTACTGTCTTTGCTTTTGCTAGAAAAATGCTATCATTATGGTTGGAATTTGCTAAGAGAGCCTTTTACAAGATAGGGACTAACTTATCTACAACACTCTAATATTTAAAACAATTTGTTGCAATGTCTAAGGAAACATAATAGTAAGATTTTAGCTATGAAGCATAATGTTCGTATATCTAGAGTGTGACCTCGAGGATGTATATAATTTGAAGTTTGAAAGTAAGGTAAAAAAGTAATTGGGACGGATAAATATCGACTTTAACTTTGATGTACAAAAGATGTTAACATGTCGGTGGCTCAACAATTTTTTCACACTCGTTTCTTTAATGCATCATGCTCAAGTCATGAATACTTTAACGGCCAACTTGATAAGCCTTTCTCAAATAGAATATCCGCTCGGCTCTTAATTAGCGCATGAGCATGTAAGTCATTCTACTTAATTATTCGTCAAGTAGATCACTCTATTGTTGACCAATGGTTAACTTTAACCTTAATATTTTGATCATAACAAACAAATTAGTCTTGTTTACTAACTATCAATTTTCAAATAATATTCAAAGCGTTCAAATCAATCATCGTTAAGATCAAGACTATATTACAAATTGGACTCTCAAACAACTCAAGATCAAAGTTAATCATCCATTACAAGTGTCCAAGAGTTCAAGATTCGAAATTCAAAATCGAAGATTAGACTCCTACATGAAATATAAATATACTAATTCTTTGATCTTTAGTATTAAATGGATAAAAGATCAAAAATAATTTTATGCCAAAAAAACTATGTTGATATCACTTGCATAAAATGTTTTTATCAAAGTCAAAAATTAATTTTTCAAAACTTTTCAGAAAAATTAATTTGGTCATTTGTTTGGAGAACCGGTTGACCGTTTGGACTTAAATGTCGACCGTTTGAACGTCTTTTTTCAAAAAATGACCGTTCTGATTTTTAATATTCCAACGGCTATTTTTGGTCATCCAAAATGTTATAGGTCGACCGACTACTCATGCGAATGGATAGAAAGTTCTAAAAATTGATCTATATAGATTGCCTTTCATTTATTATCATTGAAGATACTTACAAGAGCATAAAAAGAAATAATCATATTGAGAAAAATTATTCAAACTTTATTGCACTTACATCTTCAAAATCATTCATTGAAAAACTTTGATTGATCAAATCAAAATTTTGAATCATCATCATCATCAAAGTTTTTTTTAACACTTGAGTTTTTCATTTATTGCTGTTTATTGAAGTGTCAGTCTCTCTTACTACTAAACTTGTGTCTATCATTTATTAACAGAGAAATACTATCTCAAATTTATTTTTTCATATTTTTGGGTCATATTGAAGTCTCTTAAAGTTCAATATTGTATAAGGATCGGTGCTCCTTGTTTGTAAGTTACCGAAAACGTTGTAAGGTTTTTGATTACACCATAAGCCAATAAAAATAGTGGAAATGTTGTGCTCGTGACAGAGAGCTTGGTAACGGAGGACGTAGATCATTAGTTGGATCGAACCTCCATAAAAATATCATTTACACTCTCTCTACCTTTTTATTTACTTATATTGTGCTTATATTTTTACTTGTTTAATTTACATCCCTTAACTTTCTTATTTTAAGATTGTTTTACAAAAAGTTTGTAAAAATCAATTCACCTATCTCTTTGTTAGTTGTTCTTTGGTTATCATCTATTTGTACAATGGTTCCCACTTATTGGCATGGTCAGTTTTCTAATAATTGTTACTCAAAAAGGTGGGGTGGTGGAATGGGATGATGGGATGATAACAACTCTTAGTTTTAAACTTAGATAGCAAACAACATAGAACTGGGATTGAATATGTTGTTATTGAAATTAAGTAGAAGTTGATTTTTTTTAAAATAAAAATTATTAACATGAAAGTTCACTTTAATGTTCTAATGTTAATGAAAATTTGTTGAATGTCAAAACATTACATTGAATATTTCGTAGTTCGAGACAAATAACATATAAGACGATTAAAGTATTAAATAACACCAGATATATCATGGTAAACCTCTAAGAAAAACATCAACGGGCTCTCATGCTATGGCGGGTAAATAAATTCATTATTTTTGAACAGGTTACACAAGTCTCAACCTTTTTAAAATTACAATTTTAGACCTAATTTAAAACTTTATCAGCAATTTACAAAAAGTAAAAATTAGTTAACAAGAATAATAAAACTTTTATGTTTTAGATCTTCTTTAACTAATCAAAGAATACAGTCAAGTTCTTCGGTCTTCATATTGGTACATTCCACGAGTATACTGGGATTGACTCCACAAATCGAACAAGGACTTAGTCCTTATCTTGTCGCTGAAGAGCCATTCTCTCTCACAATGGATTTCTACAATACTCAGTTTCTCAGAATCGTTCACAAAAATAGAATTTTTGATCAGACTAGAACTTTTGAATATTTTTTGAACGCACAACTCACAAATGATTTTCTCTTAAATGCTTGAATATTTGGTTTCAAAGTCCGTAAAAAACTTGGAACACCACCTTTCTTATTTATAGCAAAAGAAGTTTATCTAAATTTAATAACTTAGTATTTATCTTATATAGAGATAAGACATATCTTTAAGTTTAAATAGGCATTATAAAAATAATGTGAGATATATCACAAGAATTAAATATGAAAATAATTTCATTTAAGTATATAAGAAAGATAATATTTTAAAATGTTATCTATTTAGAAACTCAATTCATATAGAATACTTAATATGCAATTAATTTAATCATTTATTTATCTGATAAAGGACAAGAATTTTAGAACAACTAAAACTGAAAAATAGATTAAGATAAGTATAGCATTAAGATTTCTATTTAACTACTAGATAACGATTGACTCTTAATTGGCTCACATCAATACGAATTTAATTAAAATAAGTTATAATTGAGAATGCCAACAAAATTGGATTCTCCAACAACACAATCATGCTTCTTTCCTTTACCTTCACCTAGGGGTGGGCGTGTGTCGGGTTGGGTCGGTTTTAGGCCCAACCCGACCCGAACCGATTTAAAATCGGTTTGGAGAAATCCAAACTGAAAAAAAAATTGAAAATGGGCCCGAAACCGACCCGAACCGACTCGGTTCGGTCCGGGTTTTCGGTTTCGGTCGGGTTCAAGAACCAAAAAAAATAAATTAAAACCCAACCCGAAACCGACCCGACCGGGCCCGAGAACCGACCCGAGTCGGTTCGGTTCGGTTCGGTTCGGTTAGTCGATTTTTCGATTTTTTTGCCCACCTTCACCTTCACCTTCACCTTCACCTTCACCTTTCACATGACATGGTCTTAACTTGTAACATTTTTAAAATAAACACAAGTTATTATGAGTATATTTAGTAAAGATTTTTATATTATAAGCAGTAAGTCTTATGGAATATAATGGTTAAATAGTAGATAAAAACTGTGGACTTGCGAAATGTGTAGATCAATTTGATAATTGACTTATAAGCATTGGCAAACAAATTGTATATTTGTTAGTGCTTACAAGTACTTATAAATTGGTCAAACATTATTTTTATTTACAGATTCTAGTAGAACCCACTACTTACAATCTACAAATTGTTTTTACTAAACACACATGAGTAGTCGAACAAAATATCAATCTCTTGTACTATTTGAGTACAGGTTTATCTAGAATATTAGAATTTCCATTGCAACTTTGAATATGCTAGGAAGTCTCAACTGAAGATAGGTTGCCAAACTAGGACAAGAGTTTTGCCTTTCAAAAGACAGTTCCAATGACAGATTCGATAATCTGAAGAAACAGAAAGCAAATAAGGTGCATTATTGTATGTACTTAACCCTATAAAACAATTTCATCTTTCACTAATTTAATGTTGCAATAAGAGACAACCTTAACATGAACTAGCAAATCCCTCCTTTTTTTTTTTGTTACTTTTCCAAGAATCACATCCCAACATGTCGATCCTTCCTCATTCTCATTTCAAATGCATCAATAGCGGTCATGAATTCGAAAGGGTAGGGGGACAATAAAGTAGCCGAAGTGACTGTTGACTACAATGTAATACTCAATCCGTTAACTACTAACTCATAGTCGTGCAATTTCTAGTGATCACAACTAAAAACAAATAATGAATAGAACTCAGATGGTTTAAGATAACACAAAATTCTTTTGCCTACATAATACGATCAATCATCGCAAGAAATAATCAAGAACATCCTTTGATGTCAAACTATATAAGACTGCATCAATTTGCAGGATAGTGCAATAAACAGAACAGAAACTAAGAGCAAAATTCTACCCATACAGCCATAACAAACACAAAAATGAGAACTCTTTATTATTAACCTAAACAAGTCCACAGCAAAACCAAACCTACTTGCAGCCTACTATTAGCACATATATACTACTACCTATGAAACAATATGTGATGATTTAAAATGAAAATTCCTACACAACGGTTAAAAGATTCGTAATTAAACAACCCTCGGTGAGTTTAAACAAACCAATACCCAAAATCATGGATCCTGTCAATAATATGTTGGCGGATTTTGTATAAGTGACTCCAAAGCAAGAACTCCGAATGAAATGGATGAAAAGTAAGTCGAGACAAGTGTTAAACACTTTGTCCTTAAGTCAAATTTGCCCCACAAAGGTGCCTACGGTCTATGACAATCGACTCCCATGATACAACGACGTCCGCTTATGTTTGTAGCACTTCCAAGCACAAGCACAACAAACTAGAAATGGTTTTTGTGCTCCAAAGATGAAAATGAAATGAAAACCAGAATTTCAAGCAACAAATGCAAAAAATTTTGGTTCAAGAATGATGAAAAATGAGTGGATTGTTTTTGCATATGTGTTCTGTATCACTTCAGTGTCAAAATGGACGTCCAAGGGTCCTATTTAACGTTGAAGAACAGTTGAAAACAAATTGGTGTGGAACCAATTCGTGCAACACATTAAAAGGACATGCCTGTTCGCGTAAACCTATGTGATCGCATGGTTTTACTATGCTGCGATCACAAGGTACAATTTTGAAAACAGAACTTCATCCAGTTTAACCATGCGATCGCATGACTTTATCTTTGCGATAGCATGGAAGGACCAAAAAATATTCTGCTTAAAATTTAAGTAAGTTGCGATCGTAGGTTGCAATACCCATGCGATCGCATGGTCAAAACTTGACCCAAATTTGTCTTTTTCCGTAATTTTTCATTCATTTGATATTGGTTTCGAGATGTTAAATATACCCTTCAAATATACCCAAATTTGTCCTTTTCCTTTTTCGGGCAGGTCGATCCCCATTTCGACGCTCCGAAGCGGCGAAGTGGCAAACTAATTTACCTAAACGGATTGGGTCGGGTCTTGTATATTTTGGCTAAGTTGACACGAAGTCACGTTAGTTGTTTTTAACACTTAGTCAATTTTTCGACATATTTAAACCAATTTCCAACATAATATCCGGTCCATTATGAATGGGAATTGCATTCAGAAAAGGATGTCTTCCACCGACAACAAGAGGATGAAGAATTAATAACGGAGGCAGAAAAGGATCACACCAAAGAGTAGGGGCAGAGCCAGAAATTTTAGCTTGTGGGGGCACATGTCGATTAGTGGTGCTACCGTATCGGGTGGGAATACTACGATGACTTGTTGCGTTTATACTAGTTGGCGACACCGGTAGCCGGTAGAAATAACGGCATTTGAAAAATACAATAAAACTAATTAATTTATACAATAATTGTGTTATTTTATAAAAGTAACCTACTTATTGGATTAGCACTATATAACAATAGAATAAAATAGTTAAAAAATGAAAAATAGAATCAACATTTTATTTTAAAGAAAAATTAATTTTGGATTAAACAAAACTTGAAAAAAAAATTGTGAAAAAAAATGAAAATCATAGTTACTCATTTGCATATAAATATAAAAATAAAGTAATCAAAATACAAAAAAAAAAAATCTATTCCCGATAAGTGAAGAAAAAATAAAATTATATTCGAGTTAAGTAAAAAATAAAAAAAAACTTAACAAAATTTTCACAAGATTTGTACATAAAAAGGAAAATGATATTTTGTTTTATTTTCATATTTTGAATTTGAAAATCAAGGAAACATTAAAGTCAAAGAATAAGTTCGGTGTTTACGTATTGTTTTATCAACTTTATCTTTCGAAAATTTTGAGGAAATTAGATTAAAGTTTATAGAATTATGTAAAAAAAAAAAATGCAAATGGAACAAAAGTTGGGGATTTTAATTTTAATTTTTTTTTTAAATTGGGGATTAACTGCACAAATTTCTAAAAAAAAGAAAAACAAATAATAAAAAAATACTTTTAACATAGTAGGATTTGAACCCAAATCCACACCATTATAAAACGCAGGCTTTGCCACTAGGCTAGAAACCATTTACTTGCATTAAGGTATATGATTTTTATATTTGATGTGGGCGCAAAATTATCCATACCATTAGGCCTTGAAAAGAAGAAATATTTTTGGACCAAAATATTTTCATTCATATTTTAAATTTTCTAATTTGCCCTTGATTTATATCTCTATTACATCTAAAAGGCTATAATCTATCCATACTACATCTAAAAGACCATAATCTATCTATACTAGATCTAAAAGGCCCTAAAAGGGATAAACATTTTTTACCAAAATATCCTCACTCATATTTTAGAGTTTCCAATTTGCCCTTGATTAATGTAAAATGCCTTTAAAATTAGTTTAGTTAAATCTTAATTGAGGCCTTTAAAATTCTCCATCCATGCATCTACCTCCACTTCTTTATTTCATGAATTGAATATAATTAATTAGAATCACTAACCTCCAACTCTAACTATCACTCATCACTCCAATTCACTATTGTATCATTTTATTCATGGGTCGGATGCTTTTTGCAACAGTAGGTTTAAGATCGTAAACAAAATTGTGAAGGACCATGGATCGTAAAAAGTACAGTGGAAAATTACTCTACATGTCTATTACATGAAGCCCTGGATTATTATTACCACAAAAGACCTAATTATCTTGAAATACATGTTGATATTGGTAGCTTAGCAATCGTCACGCAATTTTGTGTCTAGCTTTGGAGTGTGTTACGGCGGTGATAGTGGACATGGATTTCTTGGTGGAGGTGCAGTTGGATGAGGAATTGCTGAATGAATTGTTTGATGATGTCAGGATTTGTCAAATGGTGATGAATTTTTCAACATTTATTGATAAAGCCATGCCATCAAAAAAAAGTTTTGCCCTATGAAAATGAAAATTAAAATGAAGATAAATAATGGATTTTATTGTGAATTTTATCATTGGTAAGTTTATAATTTTTTTCAATCATGATGAAAAATGGTGGGTAAAATTGAAATTTTTTGTACACTTTACATATCTATCTGTAATTTTGTATACACTTTACATATCTGTAATTTTATATACCTTATATTAAAGACATATAGCCGTAATAGATACATAATCTTTAGAATAGAATGATCTTTAGAATACCAACATCAAGACACAGGCAGTTGAGCATTTATATTTTTTAGATGTCGAAGAAGTGTGACTTTTGAGATAATCCATTGTTTTTCCCAAATTTCTAAACAAATTAAAAATTTCTTTAATATTTTAATCCAACTAATCCGAGGTAATGATTGATAGTTGGATAGATAAAATAAAGAAATAGTTATCGAATTTTTATTATTTAAAAGAAACAAACAAAAGTAAATTTAAGATGTTATTATAAAATAACGTGCAAATCACGTGTTCTTAACTAGTAAAATTTAAATTCTTCTTAAAAGAAAATCAAAATTTTTAATTCAAGAGTAAATCCGCCGGTGCCAAGGTGGATGAATTCTGTTTTGAGTTGCAAGCTTCATTTTCTGATTCTGCCAAAACAGAGCAAGTCCTTCTCCAACTCCAGTTTGGACTCAGTCTATCGCCAGACTCCTCGGTGAACTTCAGCTTCCACAAATCCTCACTTGATACCAAATCTTTTAATTCCAAGCAAACACAAGACAGTCTAGCCACATCAACACCGGGTAGGGACTCGAATATTTTCAACTTAAGATCTCTTGGCAATTGCATAAAGCACGGTGGAAGTCCCAAACCGGCCTTTTCGCACAGTTCATTCAATAAAGGCAATGCAAGTTCATCTTTCACTTTCTTGCGAAACTCAATCACCTCTTTTCGTGCAAGTCTACGCGAAAAAACATCTTCTTTTTGGATCATACTTTCAATTGAACTGCAATTTACCCCCACAATATTCAAAGAGAACCTCAATAGATACTCATAGAATTGTAACCAATACGAGCCCGACGACCCAGACCCATTAGCTAATGATCCGTCAACATTGACGAATTTTCCAAAATTCCGAAACTTCAACACAACATATTCAAATTTTTTATTAGACTGGCTAACAATCTCAGGCAGGGTGTAACACAAAGACAACCTGAATAAACCTGAACGCCAATTTTTTCGAAGTTGAATCCCAACTGAATTCTGGTAAAATCCTATAAACCCCACCTCGTAAAAAATCGAATCAATCGCCATAACTGCCAATTTGTAATTTCCACCGCCGTCATGGCCCAACGATTCTGAAAACTGTTTCCTTAAAATCCTTGAAACAGAGGAATCAATAACATTAACATTATCAACCTCCGAGCAATCCACTGTTTCCGCAATTTCTAGAGTTTCACTTCAAGAACTCATTATTCAGGGCTTCAGCCCTGGATTCTTGAGTATCTAAATTCATGGGAGCCACAGAATTCTCAGACTGAGTGTAAGATACTGAATCAAAACTAAACTTATTCAAACTCACCGGCGGCGGAGGAGGCGGAATTTGTTGGGCAATTTGAATGTCCGGCAGTGAAGTGGATTCAACTGCGTAATAAATAATATCACTGTCGGTAATGCCGAAGGATTGTAGGAAATCTTCGTCTTCACCATTGAGCGAGAGGCGAATGGCGGCGGCGCTCAAGGGAGAATTGAAGAGGGCTTGAGCGAGAATTTGTTTGATTTGACGAAAACTATTTTGACTGTTTCTTGGGATCCGAAGGATCGGAAAAAGAGCTGCATAGCATGGATTATAGGATTTTTGTGTTTGCGAGGTGTATAGTGCCGTGCATACAAGGATCCTTTATATAGATGCAGGGCGGGCCTAGGAATTTTATATAGATGTGGGGCAGACCTAGAAATTTTGGTTAGAGTGCATATCAAAATATAAATTCTAAATTGATCATTAAGTTTGAAAAGATATACTTTTAAAAAAAAAATTGGATAAAATTTATCAAGTTGAATTAAGCTAATTTAAAAAAAATATATTTCCTAAATAACTAAACATAATAAATATCTAATTTTTTATATTCAATTTAATCAATTAAATAGACTAATGAGCAAATACAATAAATTTAATATAAATTGCAATTTCATGTAATCATTTTCATATAATCAATACCCTAAAGGATAAAATTATTTTAGTTCAGGCATTTGTTTATATAATTTCACTAAAGCAGGTGCCTCTCATCGTTATTAATAGCAATCAAGCTTAAATTAGTTATAATCTCAAGTTCATGTAATCATGTGCTTATAAGCTTTGCCAAACATAATAAAATTATTTTCATATTGTGTTGGAGAAGTCACTCTTTAGTCCAACATGTTCCTTCCACAAATCAACATGATGATGTCCTATATTATTATTCAAGTAGTTTCATCGTGAATATCTAAATGACAATATACAATTTTTTCATAGTGTTATATTTTTTACATGAGACATCATCAAAAAATTTATACAACATAAAATTAAGATTTAATTAGAAGACTTAGAAGCATAATTTACTATTCTAGTTAATTTTGTTATTCTTTGTATTATGTATACTACTTTAACCAAACAAATTCTATAGAACATTTACATAATATTTACTCACAAACACACAAGAGACTCAAGAGTTGTAGTTTCTTAATTGCCTTTTGGGCCATTTTTATGGCATATTTAAAGTGATAAAGTATTTTTTTCCAGCTCAGGCAAGGCCTGCTTTTTAATGGACCACCCAAAGTCCAATGCAGGCAGATGCCTGCACTGGACTTCATAAGGCTCCTCCAGTGTATAGATGTATATCTTGAATACAATTGGAGGTAGAACTTTGTAACGAATGGTTAAAAGGTTGATGATAATGAAATTTCAGATTAGTCCTATTGAAATATTTAGTATTTATCTCCTATTTGGATTTATTCGTTTGAAAAAGAAGAGGTGGTGTTACCCATGCGTTCAAAAATTTTGGTAGTCCTTTATTCACATATTAATTGTAAATTTATTTATTTTTAAATCGTTGGTACTAAAGTAAACGGTTAGCTTGGAGCTGATTAAATTGCCACATCAATACCCTACTAACATTTTGCCGCAAGGCATATGAGCTCAGTGCCCAAAAATTGTATATCTAGGTTGGCCTATAGAGAGGCGTCATTGCGAGAACATTATCATTACAATTTATATAAAATATCAAATCAACCAGAAGCACCCTTTTTAACCCTAGCCTCTTATGGTTGACCTCGTCAACCAATTACAATCTCGCCACCAAATTGTGACACGAGCATCAATGGATTACATTGTAACTTTATAGGACTGGAGCGGTCCTCCCACTAGATGGTTCCTCTGATAAAAAGAATCATAAGATATGAGAAAGGAAAAATGCATTAAAAAAGGATTAATAACACTAATCGTCCCATTCTTTTAAATTTATAACAATATTTATCATCATTTAATTTTATTCGTAGATATCATCTACATCTTTTTATTTATTCATACAGATGGTTCCCAAATGACTTTTTTGATAATTTTGTCTTTGACTTAAATAAACTAAAATGATATAAAAAAGAAAATACAATTGAGACTCTAACCTTTTCAAAATTACAAATAAATCCTAAACTTTTTTATATAGATTTTCACTTAAAATATTAATAATGTGTCATCAAGTTTCAAAACTTTTAATTATGTTCACCGAAAGGGCATTTGAAGTCTCTATAAATTTTGTCCAATAATTGACAAAAAATTATACCCGTAATATAAATTTGACCAATTTAAAAAGGACAAAATAGTTTAATATATTCAATTATTCAAAATAATTTTAAAAAAATAAAAAAAGATCATCTTCCCCAACCCACCCACCAAAATTTTTTTAACAAGGACAAAATATGTATATTGTTGTCACTTTGATTATTTCTTCATATCTATTATAAGGGGACATGCTTGGTGAGCAGTTAGCTAGTCTCCCTTGTGCTTCTGCCCAATGGAAGGACAGCCTGTGAGCTATCCTTATGTATTAAATGAGTAATCCTTAGGAACCGTAGGGCAACTAAGGGACTACTTTAGGTACCTCAAGAAGGGCTAAATACTCGTATGAGGTCGAGAATTTATCGTGTAGCATTTGGCTTTGTGGCCTTCGTTGGGCACTCGGAAGGGATCTGAGGTTACCAATAAAGCATTGCTATGCTCCGAGAGCTATACTAAGGATACTATAACACCTCTAAGACGAACAACCTATCAAGGAAAGTACTCTCAAGGCCTCGTATGCTAACTCATGTGCTTTGACTATGAGTTCTAACCTTACCGCGGGATACGTTGGCTAGAAATATGGTCATGAGGCAACACTGCATAGTTGGGTGAATATGGCAAGATTCTAATATTGGAATAAGTATATTGTGAAGTAGGGATGATAACAAGACGAGATGGGACCGGGGCAGCCATTACCATCCCCATATCCCCTCTCTGCCGATGATTTTTGGGAACAGGTGGGAATTGAAAATTCTCAATTTATCGTCTCGTTTAATTAATGAATTAATTTTTAATATATTTTTATAATTTTTTAAATACAATTTAAATTTTAAAACATAAAAATAAAATAAAATAAAATAAAAAGTTCAAGCTGAGAGCAAGATCCCTGTCTTCATCCCGATTACTAACAAAGCGGGTCGAGACGAGTTTTTTTGTCATTCCTACTGTGAAGGCACTTCAAATTAGCCTTAGATTATTAGTTGGTCATGCTTGGGCGAGGCACTAACGAAGTGCATTGTGACACGCAATGAGGTAATTTGTTCGTAAGAAGTGGTGAGCACAAGTATTGCATTGTGGAGTATGCGAATAACCCCTAGTGTTTTGGACGGAGCTAGGAGAGCTCTCTTCTATCGAGTATGCTTCAAGATGACCATATGTTGTACAGAGCATGGGGGCAAACTAGCTAAGTCAGGTTTGAGAATATTGATGATGATGTGTATTGTGAATAGGCGAGCCTTTTGGCACCAAGTGCAGGACAATGATGCGTTCAAATGTTTACAAGTTAGTAAGCTTCATGGGTGAAATAAGCAACAGGCCGTGTCTAGACTTGTGATGGAAAAGACTGATCGAATAGAGTGAGACTAGTGCTGTACGGGTGAAAATATAGTTCCGATATGAGACTCATAGAATCGGTGTATGACACTTTGACTATAAAAGATATCTTTCAAACTTAAATTTTGTAAGTTGAATTATTTGCTTAATTAGAATGTAGACACAATCATTTAGCCAAAGCGGTAGACCAAGAGCATTACCTTGTTATATTATGAACCCATGAAATACAAAGTGTAAATTCCATATTCTTCTCATTTCTTTATACAAAAAGAGCTCCCCACGTACCAAACACTTATTATAATAAGCATCTTTTAATAAATTAATGTGAAATCTATAGTCATGTTTCAACTACAATTTGTGTCATTTCGTTTTAGTTGACGATGGATATTGTGTTGGTAAAATATTTTTCAAGAATTTTTTACCATTCAAATATTGAAATATTTTATACCGATTAAATTTATTGATTTCATCTTAGATCTACATTTAAAGCATGTTTTGGGACCACTACAAGAAATGAGGTCAATAGCGGCGACATGTGTCGTCACTGAATACTCAGAAGTCGTCTCTTTAACTTTTTAGAGACGACTAAGTCGTCGCTACATGTCGCCGCAACAAGTTAGTGTCTCTAGAGATATAGCGACGACATTATGTCGTCTCTATATAAATTTGTATGTATAGCGACGACAATGTCGTCGCAATAGTGTCGTGACCATATCTCGAAAACAGATATAAAGGGACGACAAATTCTTCGCAAAACTCGTCGCTATTTACAAAATAATAGAGACCATTATCTCGTCGCCATACGTCCTTCTCATATAGCGACGACTTTGTCGTCGCTATTACCAATTGTTTTAATTTACTACAGCGACGACAGTGTCGCTGCTATAAACGTTTTGAATTTTTTTTTAAATTTTTTTTTTATTTCCAAATAATATAAATAATATATAAAAAATTCTAAAAATCTACGGACCCTCCAAACCATCGTCCTCGTCCTCGTCCCCGTTCTCCTCATCCTCCTCTTTCGCAGCACTGGCGGTATTTTACTTTTCGAAACTCAATTTCACGCTGCATTTGGCGTACTGATCCTCGTACATGGCAAACGTAAGATCATTATTCGGGGATCCGCAGAGGGCGGATGGGAAGTTCCTTGTGGGGCAAACGATGCGTGATCGAATCTAGTGAGGGAGGCGTCCTTCTGAACCCGACCAACCCCACGGACGTGACCTCGTGGTTCTCCGAGAACCTCCTTTGCAATAGCACGCTCGTCTAACGACGCGTTATTGGAGGCGATTTGTGTATGTTGAGTCTCTCTCAACTCAACAAGTTTATCCTGTTCAAAGAAAAAATAATAATAAATAATAATATCATGCATGTCGATAAACTTATATTAACATAATTTAAAAATTCACATAGTCACCGGCCGCTGCGGGGTTGACCCAATGCCATCCCGAAGGTGTGAAACGTCCGAGCGAATCAATAATCCCCGGCCACTTACGGGTCTCGGGGTCCCCCTCTGACAATTTAAACGTGAAATGTAGTTAGTATACATTTTCACGTAATGTAGTGAAGATATGTATAATAATATTGAAAATTTATATGTTGTACTGATCGTAACGCGTGGCGAGAAGCTCTTCGACCGCACGCTCGGGTATTTAGCCTTTACCCGATTGACTTTATTTTTAGAGGACCGTTCTCGAAGGTATATAACATATAATTGATTAGCAAAAATGCATTAGTTAAAAAGTATATAAAATATCGTAAACAATATATAAATAATACGTTTACCACGAAAGTAGGATTTGGTGAAGAAGTCAATGCACTTACGCATGGGTCCTCGTGACATCTCGCCGTATGGTCGGCTCGGTCCATGCGTTTTAAGTGATTATGCGCCTTGAGTTTGTATCGCGATAACGATCGGCCGCCAGACGATCTCTTTAGCGCACATCTTGCCTCGGTACTCGTCGGGCGACCGATCGCCTTGCGGATCGAAGTAGCTCTCAAGAGTGAAAAAAAAATACGTTAATGTTGAAATCGTAAAACAAGTATTTATTAAGTGTACTAATAACAAAACTAATTTAAGTTCATACCTCGATAATGCTACGTAAATCGCGCTCACGCTCCTCTGGAACCTCTGTCCATGAAGGGTAGCACGGGCACGGTGAATCTCACTGTTCTCAACCAAGCGCGTGAAATACTTGGCGTTATTCCCGATCGTCAGTGTGTTGTTCGACAACGCGATAGGAAGTGGCATCTTCCCGTTAGCTTTGCCATACCATCTCAAGGTTGATGCCTCGAGAGATACCCCGACGCTTTGGCGGAGGTCTTTGAAAATGAAAAAATTGTAAAATGTATTAATCATACGATTTTCAACGATATGTATAAAATAATAAATAATTACAATTTGAACGAAAAGTTTTACCGAGACTCGCATGTCAAGGGGGAGGTGAGATGGGCTGCTTGAGGATCTCTTGCACCATCACCTCAGTATGCGACATCACGTCGACCATACTAACACATGACATAATTGCGAATAAGTCCACGAACTTTGAATTTATGGAAAATTTTGATTTTATTATATTTTATTTCAATTGGTCCCTAAACTTATTTTATTGCAAATAAGTCCCTAAATTTTGAATTTATCGGAAAATTTGAATTTATTATATTTTATTTCTAATTGGTCCATAAACTTATTTTATTGCAAATAAGTCCCTGAACTTTGAATTTATGGAGAAATTTGAATTTATTATATTTTATTTCTAATTGGTCCCTAAACTTATTTTATTGCAAATAAGTCCCTGAATTATGAATTTATTATATTTTATTTCTAATTGGTCCCTAAACTTATTTTATTGCAAATAAGTCCCTGAACTTTGAATTTATGGAAAAATTTGAATTTATTATATTTTATTTCTAATTGGTCTCTAAACTTATTTTATTGCAAATAAGTCCCTGAATTTTGAATTTATGGGAAAATTTGAATTTATTATATTTTATTTCTAATTGGTCCTTAAACTTATTTTATTGCAAATAAGTCTCTGAACTTTGAATTTATGAGAAAACTTGAATTTATTATATTTTATTTCTAATTGGTCCCTAAACTTATTTTATTGCAAATAAGTCCCTGAACTTTGAATTTATGGGAAAAATTAAATTTATTATATTTTATTTCTAATTGGTCTCTAAACTTATTTTATTGCAAATAAGTCCTGAATTTTGAATTTATGAGAAAATTTGAATTTATTATATTTTATTTCTAATTGGTCCCTAAACTTATTTTATTGCAAATAAGTCTCTCGAACTTTGAATTTATGGGAAAATTTGAATTTATTATATTTTATTTCAATTGGTCCCTAAACTTATTTTATTGCAAATAAGTCCTTGAATTTTAAATTTATGGAAAAATTTGAATTTATTATATTTTATTTCCAATTGGTCCCTAAACTTATTTTATTGTAAATAAGTCCCTAAACTTTGAATGTATGGAAAATTATGAATTTATTATATTTTATTTCAATTTGGTCCCTAGACTTATTTTATTGCAAATAAGTCCATAAACTTTGAATTTATGAGAAATTTTGAATTTATTATATTTTATTTTAAATTGGTCTCTACACTGTTTTATTGCAAATAAGTCCCTAAACTTTGAATTTATGAGAAAATTTGAATTTATTATATTTTATTTCAAATTGGTCCCTAAACTTATTTTATTGCAAATAAGTCCATAAACTTTGACTTTATAAGAAAATTTGAATTTATTATATTTTATTTCAAATTGGTCCATAAACTTATTTTATAATAAGTCTCTAAACTTTGAATTTATGGGAAAATTTGAATAAGTTTTATTTGATTGATGAATTAGTCCCTAAACTTATTTTATTTCAAATAAATCCCTAAACTTTAAATTTATGTCAAAATTTGAATAAGGCGAGGAATAAGATTATGTCAAATATGTCCCTAAAATTCAACATCATTCAACCTCAAATTCAACCATCGTCCTCTCTATAAAAACATAAAGATAGTGACAATCCATAATCAAATAAAAACTTAATTCTCAATCAAACTTCATCCAAATTAAAACAAACATCATCCCTAATGTTATTCAATGTTATTCAATATTCAACCTCAAAAAATCATCCCAAATTCAGTTAAATGGAAATCCAAAAATCATCCCTAAAACTTCATAAAGCAAATTCATTCCCTAAAACTTCATAAAGCAAATTCATTCCCAAATTTTTTCTCAACTTTGGCAATCAATATCAAAATCAGTCCCTAAACCGGGTAGATTACCTCGAACAAGTATGAACTTCAGTTTCAATAATGCGGTACGGACGGCGTTGGCGGAAAATGGAAAGCAAATGATAGGCCAAAGCTGGAAAATGGAAAATGAAAATGAAAAATCAAAATGAACCAACGAATTGAAAAATCAAAATGAAAATCATAATGACAATCAAGAAATTGAAAGCCAAACCTTGTGACGGTGGAGATGACGGCGGAGAGATTTATTTGACGGCGAACTCGAGCGACAGCTACCGGAAATGCAGATGAACAGGCAAAATGGAAAAAAAGAAAGTTCTACGTGAATTAAAGGTTTGACGCTATATGTCGTCGCTACTGATCACTAAAGCGACGGCATTTTTTCAGCTTTTAAGACAACGTGCCTAAAGCGTGGCGCCCATTTTCAGGACAATAGCGGCGACATATGTCGTCGCTATTGATCAAAAATCGACAACAATTTTAAGGGCAATAGCGACGACATATGTCGCCGCTATTGACGATATACTATACTGAATGACCTGAATGGTAATATCTTATTTGAAGGAATTTTAAATTGAAATAATTTTTAATTTTTAATATGATCAATAATTTTAATATTTCATAATATCAATAATTTTATTATTTAATATTATTGATATTTAAAATTATCAATAATAATATTTAATTTTAATTTTAATTTTTAAATTGTAATATTTAATATTTATTTGGGTCATTCAACTTTAAACACTTTTGTAGTTAGGTCATTCAACTTTAAACACTTTTGTAGTTAGGTCATTCAACTTTAAACATTTTTCATCTGGGTTCTCATAATTTTTCTTTTAGTTCAATTTCATCTAATTTTATTTTGCAACATAAGTCTTTCAAGTTTTACGATGTTATATATAATGGTCCCCAATAGCATGTTTTTATACAATTGCAAAACTTTTTTGTCCTACATTGTGACCAATAGCAATGATAGTATAAATGACAAACATTCAAGTCGAAAATGTAAGAACAACAATTTGAACATGCGTTTTATAAATTTATTTCATAAAATTTAGTGACACACAATAACATTTCAATCTGATTCACTATCATGATACGATTGATCCTCATCATCGTCCACCGACATCCTCATTGATTTCACTCGATGTTTCGTCATCATCGTATTCTCGCATTTGTATCGTCTTCCACATCATCGTCGTTTATAAACGAAGTTTCTCCTGCAGTATCTGACGAGGCTCTCCGATAATCGATGCTCGATCTCATCGACTTCATCATCATTCCGTGTAAGTATACATGCTCTATGTTGCCAAGATCAACGACTAGAGATAAACCGTAAGAGTAGTTATTGTGGAGCGGGTCAATCTCGTGATGTTAGCTCCCATGTGTCCCACGTGCTCTCGTGATGGACAATTTGTACTACTCGCCAGATTCGGACCACGATATGGATCTTCAATGTAGAACACTTGTTGTGCTTGGCTAGCAAGTATGAACCGATCATCCTTAAACGCCTGCACTGACGATGTCAATCTTGGTAACGTTATTCTCGCCACCATCGGTCTCCCATCACACCTAAACCACTTGCATCAAAACAGATAAATTGAAGGTATCGGTCTATATTGTAGCTCCAAAGATATCTTGCAAACGCCTCGTAGTAAATCTCACCCCAGTCCCTGGGACGGATACACCACTATTATGAGTTTTTCTTCGAATATCACGATCATATGTCACGAACCGAACTCCTTTGACAACACAAGTCGTGTATGACATAACCTGCTGGTAACATCCACTAGCCAACGCAAATAACTCATGAGAAACTTGATGGTTGTGGCTTTGGCGCATTGCATATAGCTACATGACGAGAATTATTCTCAGTTATTGAAAGCAATTATGTTGAAAAATTACAATTTTATTCAGTCGATGTCCGTTTACCTTTCTGTAGAATCAACCGTGAAAGTCTCTTACGTGCACTAGTTCGATGTTTGGACGACCATTGTTCGATGGTTCCACCTATGTTCTCTCGAACAAAGTATTGAAGATCAAAGTTCATTAGTTCGTTTCAAATGATAAAGTTAATTCGAGATAAATGAATAATAATCAGGAATTAACGCCGTCTTACTTTGCAAGAATGGCTCAACTTCATAACAGTTGTTCAGGACGTAAAAAATTGCTTGATTTCGAACTTGAGTAGGAAACGTCGTTGGTGACTGCTTTCCAAGTGGGTGACACTGCGACTGAAAAATAGAAAGTTGTGTCTGTGGAACAGTAGCATCCTCGTTTCTGTCTGGTCGGTCGAACCTTGTCCCTATGTCCTGGAAGTACCTCGAACAAAAGGTCAATGCCTCGTCCACAACATACCCTTTAACTATTGATCCCTCGGGCCGAGCTCGATTTCTGACGTAGCCTTTCAATTTCTTCAGAATCGCTCGAATGGATACATCCATCTCATGTGCACCGACCTCCAAGGATTGCCTCTTCGGTAAATGCATTACGAGGTGAATCATGATGTCGAAGAAGCGTCAAGGCGGAAATATCCTTTCCAACTTACGGAGAATGAGTACAAGGTGATCGTGGAATGCTATCATGTCGCTAACCTTTAGTGTTCTTGCACAAAGCTTTCAAGAACGTGCACGATTCAATAATTACCGTAAAATTGTTTTATTCCGAGATCCGACTGGTAATAACCGTTGCATGATAATATGGCAATCATGTGACTTCAACCCGATAATCTGGTACATCATTTGGAGCAATATTCTTTCAAGATTAGAAGCGAAGCCATCCGAAAACTCAACCGATCGGATAAATTGACAAAACTTCTTACGATTTGAAGACGACATGGTGTAACATGCGGCGGGCTTTATCCACCTATTCCGGATTACGATACAAGTGCAACTCCCTTTTGATCCCTAATTGCATTAGATCGCGCATCGCATTGATCGTATCTTTTGATTTGAATGGATCGTCCATAATTGTGCCGAGCAAGCTATCACAAACATTCTTCTCTATATGCATGACATCGATGTTATGTTTGAGCTTTGTAGAAGTCCTATACGGCAACTCATAGAAAATGCTCTTTTTATCCAATTGAGCTCGTCATCACTTCTCGAATTGTAGCACCACCGTAATTTGGGTGCTTTCTGGACTTCTATATCGACACGATTTAACCGTGCTAAAATGTCAGAGGTGTTAACCGACGCGGAGGTGGTCGCCTATCATCCTCCCATCAAGTCTAAATTGCTTGAAAATGATACCGGATGGTAGGAACCGACGATGACCCACATAAGTTGCCTTACCTATCACATGGATCAAGAAGTATCATCGTTGCACGTCGGACATGCCTTGTACCCCTGACCACTCCAACCGGACAAACTACTTCTCGTTGGGAAATCGTTAACAGTCCACAACAAAGCTGCACGCAGTCTGAATACCGACTTTTCTTGTTGGTTCCACCGTCTCTCGTGTCAATCCTATCGCCCGAACTCCTTCAACTCGTCTACTAATGGTCGTAAAAATACATCAATGTCCTTACCCGGTGCTTTAGGACCGGTATCAACAGTAAGCATGAGGTATTCGGGCTTCATGCATAACCATGGTGGCAAGTTGTAAATCGTTACAACCATCGGCCACATCTCGTCATTTACAGACTCATGTCACCGAATGGATTGAATCCGTCTGCGGCCAAACCTAACCTCGACATTCCCGATCTCACTTGCGAGCGAGTGGATGTTTCATGTCAAAATCCCGCCATGTCTTTCCATCAACGGGATGTCGCATTTCATCATCGCCCCTAGACCTTCCTATACTTGTGCCACCTCATAAGTTTTGCAAGATCCTTCGTCGCGAACATACGTTTTAGTCTCGGGAGCCAAGGAAAATATCGCAACACCTTATGCGGAACATTCTTCCGTTCACTTTCCCGTAGTGTGCACCCAACGACTTTTTGGCAAATCGGGCAAGTTTGTCTATCGGCATGTTCACCCCAAAACAAAAGTGCGATCGTTCTTGCGAGCATGAATGGATTTGTAACCCAAACCAAGCTTCGTCATCGCCTTCTTAGCTTCGTAGTGTGAGTCAACCAGGTTCATGTTTGGGAATGCTAACTTCAAGAATTTCAAAAGATCATCGATGTACTTGTTTGTCCATTTGTTCATAACTTTAATATGCATCAACTTGACTAAAAATTTAGGGATGAAAATGATGAAACTCCTGGTGCGATTCGAATGGAGAGCACAAAGCAGTTCATCATAGTAACCATCGGTGCTCGTACACATGCTAATCACTAACTACGTCGTCTATTACATCCATCATCTCATCTTCCCTCGCTCATTCTCGCCTATACACATTCGTAGTACAAACATCGATCTCGCCATGATATATCCGGTGACATAACTCTCCGCAAAAACCATTACGAAATATATGTGAGCCTCGACAATTTCCAATGGATGTGTGAGACCGTTTAAATATTTTTGCACGGACATTTAATCCTTCCTCTGTCGTTTAACGTATGGCCTCGCCATGTTTATAAATACTTGCAAACCATTCTGAAAATCTGCAAATTTTGTGCGATTTCTAATTGTTGTCCAACTTTTATCAATATCCATACTTGAAAAATACTATATTCTTACAAATACAGTACTGATAATAAATGGAGATGAAGAAATGAACTATAAAGAAGATGATTATGAAGGAAAACAATAGAAATGCAAATGACCGGGGAGATGCGGAGATGGAGAAGAAATTATTTCGGGTGTAGTCTGCAATACAGAAATGCAGAGATGAGAAGAAGATAAAGAAGAGTCTATAGCGACGACATTGTCATCGCTAGAGATAAAAGTCGTCGCTAAAGGATCATTCATATTTTACGAGGAAATTAATAAGTCACGCTTTGCAAAATGTATAGCGACGACATATGTCGTCGCTATAGATAACAATTAGGCGCCAATTTTTCCGCTTAAATTGATGTAGGTATATAGCGACGACATAAGTCGTCGCTATAGACCTCATCACACTTTACGAGAAAATTCATGATTCACGTGACTTACAGCATCATCCGCAACTCAATTGCGACGACATGTGTCGTCGCTATTTATGCATCAAAATACCGCCATTTGTTCCCACCGTTTCCGAATCTTAGTGGCGATGACGTGGAAAGACGTCGTTATAGGGTCTACGTAACAGCGACGACCTATACTCTATAGCGACGACATAAGTTTTGCTTGTATTGCGACGACATTTCTTAGTCGTCTCTACTATGTAGAATAAATAGAGACGACTGTGTCGTCGCAATAGATGTCGCCGCTATAGACCCTCTTTGTTGTAGTGGACATCATATCGAGCCATAATAGGATGGACAAGACTTCTCTAGCACATCTTCTTAATACGCAAATATAAGTCCACACGTCATGTGAACCATAAGACATTGCTTGTGTTTAAATTAGGTTGAAATTGGGATAATAAGTTTGATTTATTGAGGGTCTAGGATGGTGGTGTAAATTTAGACTAGGCAATCCACACCCACCTTTCTCAGTCAGCTCGTCTCTAGAGCTTTGGCTATGTTGAAAGCCAATTCATTAGGACCATGTGCAGGTCCAGGGCATAGTCCGTAGGCTCAACCGAACTTGCCTCTTATTCGGGAAAAAAAAAACAATTTAAATAGTAACAATTGGTTAAAATTAGTGTTCTAAAATATAGGCGAAAGCACACCTCCACGTCTAGCCACGCTTCATATTTGGCCTAGGCTTGAAAAATATAAAACTCGACATTCAAATCTAACTATACTTTATGTTTTTTAGAACACGGGATAAAATGATAAAATGCCAATCCCTATACTTCAGTCAATGTCAACCCAAAACTTGGCATGCCATAAGAAGCGGAGTAAGAACGGAGACTCCCTCTGCACATACCCGCCTTAAATGCATGAGGTGCCCACCCACACCCATCCCTCTTTGACAGGGAGACTTACAAACTATATATACACTATTACTTGCTTGAAACCAAGATAAACAATCACTGTACGTATACACTCTTCACATTGAAGAATTTTATTCACAGAGACAGACAGACAAAGATTGATGGGTATTCAGTTGGAGAATTTGATGGAGTCTATAAAGTCAAAGGTAAAATCATTGAAGAAATGGAAGAAACCTTATATGAAGATAGACAGAAGTGACAGTTTTAAATTTGAGATTCGTAGCAGAAAGGCCCGTCAACTCATTGACAAGACTCTCAAGCGTGGCATTTCTTGAAATCTTTTTCATTTTTCTCTTTATTTTTGGTAACTTATATGCCTAGCAATTTTATATGTTTAATAGGTATTTTGTTGTATACTTGAAGTGATTGTATGTTATAGAGTGTTATTTAAATTTGACATATAAAACTGTTTTGAGATTTAACGAGTAAGGTTATAATTTGTACTGAGATATCGAAAAGACGATTTTTTATCATTCTATCTTCTTAAAAAAAGAATTTAAAATAAATTCTACCAAACATGCTCTTAATTGTGTTTTTATTTTTAAAAAGTAAAAATCTTCCAAATCACAAGAATATAAATTACTTTAAAATCACTTTAAATTCATTCTCAAATAAATAATTGATATGGTTTTTTTGGGTCAATGTATTGAATGGAATTTATATAAATAACTTCATTTTAATAAAATATTAAAGAAAGGTCTTCAAATCAAATTTCAATGAATTTTTTAAGATTTTTAGACTCTCGTGGATTTTATGGATTTGAATAGAATTTTACATAATTCATAATATTTTTACAGAATTCTATATTACAGAATTTTATGGATATCATGGATTTGATATATTAAAACGTCCTTTTTTTTTTTTTTAATACATCTTAACTAATTAATTTTGTATAAATATAATGTGTTTTTATATAAAATTAAACAAGTTCTTTAACATGCATTCTACCCTAATATATAATAGAGAGAACATTTAATTTTTCAATTATTTTTTCAGAATTTGGTGTCCAAACTACAATTTTTGTACGATTTATTTTTTTGAAGAATTTGTATAAAGGAGATGATTTTGAGTGCATAGTTGAGGTAAAAACTAAAAACAAAAGAATACTACGTAGATAAATAAAGAGTTCGAATCTTAAAATGTTTGACATTATAAATTATGTTTTATGAAATATTGATATATCATAAATATAAATCTAACCATTTTATTTTAATGGGATTCGTAATATGTATTTGTGTACTTTTTTATTTTGATTATTCGTAATTTTTTAAAATAAAATAAAACAAATTGTGATCACGAAATCTACTAAAATTTGTGAAAGTGAGTGGAATTTTAAAGACTAGTATTTATAAATTTTTATGTATTCGAAATTCACTAAAATTTATTAAAAATTTTTAAATTAGTGAAAAATCTTTAAAATTCACAAATTATTGAGAACACTTAAAATTCTAAAAAATCTATTAAAATTTGAGATGGGAACAAATATATTTTAATAGAATACAATTGCATATATGAATTTTTAACATTTATTAAATTCGGAGTTTATTATTCTCAAGTACTGATGTACTAATAAATTTCATGACATTGCTCGTGTTCATCCTTCTTTCTAGTGGAAATTACGCCCAATGCCCCCAAAGTATTTGAAATTGCACAAATACTCCCCACTGATTTTATTTAAAAAATATTGTTTTCAATAACCGCCCCTAAATCGTCAGTTACTTCTCTTGCAATATAAATAAAAAAACATTTAAAATCTACTTCAATTTCAAAATTTTACAATCTGTAATATGTGAGTGAATATATTTTGTTTGAAACCATAATTTCTTCATCCAATTCAATTGATTTTGTTAAACTAGAAAGTCAAAATTTCTGAAATTAGAAACTTCAAACTGTCGCGTGACACGTTTTTGGTCCAGAAATCAATCGTCTATGGTGGGGGTAACATCCGTTTTTACATACATTCGTATTCATTGATGTACAAGTATGTATGTCAACAGAATCTCCGTCTTCGAAGAAAGAGACAACTAAAAGAAGATTCCGAAAAGAAAACAGAAAGAACCATTGCAAAAGCAAGATCCACCTTGCCCCGAATTTTTTTTTTTTTAAACCACAATTTTTTAATCTATTTTTATGAGAATCTAATATTTTATAATCTTTAAAAAAGTTACAAGAAGTAATTACACAAAAATATTCAAGATTTAAACTAGCTAAAAAAAGTTGTACCCGACGATCTTTTAAGGTACGAATTCTTCTATAATAGAATTTATATCTATTTTATTAATAAGGTCTCTCTCAAAATTGTTATGTAGTTGATGCATAAAAATTGTTTTATAATATATTCTATATCTATTTTATCTAAAATTGTACTATGTAGTCGATATTCAAAATATTTAAACTCTTTAATAGTTTTATATACAATTATATTGTAATCCTATATTTAATGAAACGACATATAAGTAAGTCATATACATCGGGATTATTACAACCAAATTAGAAAATAAAATAATATTTCAACATATGTTTATTTTGAAGATATATGCATAATTCGTAGCTTACTCTTAGTCATTTTTAAGTATTTTTTGTATGTATTTGTGCTTTAAAATGACAATTTTGTACTAATTTGTGGGGTTAATTTCATTAATTGTTACTGAAGTTTGTGTAAAAATTTAAATTAGTCATTAAAGTATTTTTTTTATACTATCAGTTATTGAAGTTATTTATAATTTCAGAAATGGTCACTCGTTTTAAAAAATGGTCATTCAGATTATTCGTTAGATTTAAGAAAATTGCAACTGACATCCCCAATGTTTACCGACTTTAGCACCATTATCTTGAACGTTTATTTTTTGATAATTTTATGTTCAACCTTTATTTTCTTTAAGAAAATAAAATTAGTTCATCTTAATTCTGGTAGTGCCACTACCGAGTAGAGACTAAGATATTTTGTTCTTAATATTGTTCAAACTATCACTAATCAATTCACAGTTTCTTCTTAAAACTGGTTTTGTATCTGATTTTTATTTTGTCTAATATTTTTCTATACTAATTCTTAATTGGAGCTGGTGCTAACATAAACTGGTGGTCTTTATACAACTATATAAGAGCAAAGTGTAACACAACTCGCTTATAATTAAGTACTTGTGAGTCCACAATATTTCTATTTGCTTAAGTATGGGCGTTTTTGAAATTTTTCTTTTGTAATTATGTTGCTTTAGAATTTTATTATAACTAGAATTTTCATTGTGTTGCATTAGAATTTCATTATTACTAGAGAACTTTTATTGGTTGTTTTAGAATTTCATTATTACTAGGGAATTTTCATTGGGTTCTTATATATATAACTAATCTCTTGTAAACAATAATCATCATTCATTATAGTGAAAATACTACAACGTCTTAACAGAGGTGAAGATAAGAAGTAATCTTACATTGAGACGAACATATATAAATCTTTGTGTTCTTTATTTTTCACTATTTATTTATTCTTCTAATCCTACTATTCATATCATAATATTACTTGTTAAGTATAAATCATTTTAATAAGTCCTTGCCGTCTAATTACACTGCCACTACATGTAAATTAAACATCACAGTATTGCTATTTAACTATTCTTCAAGTGCATATTTGTGCAAAAATGGGCAGAGCCAAAGCCAAAAAACAAAACAGATTCGTGTACTACATAAAAGCCCCCATAAGAATTCTAACCTGAACAAGAGATTTCTGAACTAAAAGCATTTTGGAATGTACTGGAAGAATTGATCAAGGCAGCATTATATGCTCTACTGGTCCTCAAGTGTTTCAGTTGCCCAAAAACTTCAGTTTGAGCTCAACAAAGGGAAGTAACAAGCTTATTCGATTAGCCTCTGCAAGACATGGCTACATGAAGATTAATGCGGTAGATTCCGAGTGGAATTCAGCGTCGAAAAAGCCAGCCGTAGAGGCGGAAGCGGAGGCGGTGGCGGTGGCGGTGGCGGTGGCGGTGGCGAGTTACAGACTTACAGTGTAGGGGTAGGAAGAATAGGAAGAATTGATGAAGATAAGCCATGTGAATTCAAAGAAGTAGATGTAGACGAGTTTTTGTATCCAAGAAGAGTTATGCCATTTGTCAAGGGAATGTTGTGTTATAATAGTATTTGTTTTGCTCCATACATATTGGATATTGTTTGTAATTCATACATAATTAGAAATTATGTGTGCACTTTGTTTGGAAGTACTTATAAGTATTTATCAGCTGGTCAAACATAATTTTACCAAGATGTTCCGTATGATCTATGTTTATAATCTACAAACAATTTAATCAACAAGCAGCACTTGATTGTTGGTGCTATGCAAAACATTAGCATATCATAGAACATATATTTTTAGTGGTAAATTCAAATCTAGAGTATGTTTGTTAGTATTTATAGACACTTATAAGTTAGTCAAATATTATTTTTATCTTTACATTTTGTAGGATCCACAATTTTTATCTATTTTTTATTTACACATTCTGTAAAACACATTTTTTACAATTTATAAAAATTATTACAAAACATACACTTATTTCTAGACTTGTCTTGAGTTAGGGGTATCAAACAAGTTGAGCTGGGTCAGGCATTTTGGAAGTCCATGTTGATGATGAGTCAACCCGAACATGATATGCGCTAGTTAGAGATGTCACAAACATAGTATTGAAGATGATATCGTTATGCTTGGATGAAAAGAATCGTATCAAATAGTGTTTGATACAACGTGGAATTGTATTTATTATATTCAATAATTTCTTAATATGATAAGAATTTATTTTGATATATGTAGAAAAGTAGGTTTTGTTAGTAAAATAGTAAACTTTGAAAAATTATATTTGACAAAATAAGTAATTAAAAGTAAGGTAATTAGTATATTTAGTCTCTATCGTTTGTTTTTATTATGCAAAATGTCTATATCATTTGAATTTTGGCATCTGAGTACTTAATTAAACGTTTTTTTTTCGAAAAAGGTCATTGCGTCCACGTATGTTAACATTTGCATTGAAATTAACAAAAGAGTTAATTTGCGCAAATAAATCAAAACGAGATTTGCGCAAAAAATAGTGAACGATAGGGACATTTTGAGTGGAATATGGCGCATATGGTCCCTAATCTTTTGTCCTCAGTGCGGAAATAGTCCATAAATTTTATTTTTTGGCATGAACATCCCTAATCTATGTATTTTGGTGCGCAATTGGTCTTTACTTGATGAAAAAGACTAATATGCCCTTAATTTTAATTAGAACAAATTGTAATTGAGTTCATAACTTTTGTAAAAAGTACAAATGAGTTTGGTACCTTTATTTAAAAATATTTAATTAGCGTACTAAAAATATCATTATAGTTAAGTCAATTAAAATTTTTATAAGAGAACAAATGTAAATTTATTATGCTTTAAGTATATGTAATTGCTATGTAATGTAAAAAAAACTTGAATAACAATTAAGATACATAAATAAAAAAACTAAGTAAATAATTTGTGACATTCAATCAATTTTATTATATTTTTATTTAACATAAAAATAGTAAAATACTAGATTAATTTGAGTTATAAAAGAACAAAAGTTCAATAAGTGTTGTGCTAAATTAGTTAAGGTAGTTTTCTAAAAATATTTTGAATATAATTGCTAATGCTAAATTAGTTAAGGTAGTTTTCTAAAAATATTTTGAATATAATTGCTAAAAAATTATTAGAAGAAATTGGGTTCATGGATTAATATTTGGTTGGTTGAATAAGAAGAATGTAGAAACAGAACAAGCAAACGAAAACGGTGGTTTAAGCTACTGTCAAATGATAGCTTGAAGCGGCCGTTAGATTCTTTGGTGATTGAACAACAGCGTTGACTGTCGAAATTCTAGAAAAAAAATTGATAGTTGAATTTGTAAAAAAAAAAAAGAAAAAAATATTACCATTGATCGATAGTCAACTGTAGATCATTATTTACATATATTATCAATTTGATCAACAAAGTCTAAATTCAAAAAAAAAAAAGAAGAACTCATTTTTCCTTTTAACTTTTTATAAAAATAAAAGCACCAAACTCATTTGCACATTTTGCAAAGATTAAGAAATTTAACTGGAATTTTTCTTATTAAAACTAAGGCATATTGATCTTTTTTATCAAACAAGGACCAATTGCACACTTAAACACATAGGTTAAGAATGTTCATGCCAAAAAATAAAAGTTAGGGACCATTTCCACATTGAAAGCAAAGGTTAGAGACCATATACGCTATATTCCCATGTTTTGCGCACACAAATATTTAAAGTCAGATTTTTTGTCTTCTTCTTTCGACAACTATAGAATTCCACAAAAACAGATAAAATCACGTACATTGTAAAATTATTATTTGCTCTAAATTGTGCAAAACGTCTCTATTGTCAAGGCACAAAAATCTATTTTTTCTTCCTAATCCAACAACGATAATATTGTATATTTATACATATATTTTTATGAGAACAATTATATGAAAAATCATACGCATAACCTTTTCTTGCACAATCGAACAATAATTAATCGTCGCTTGTGTAGATGTGAAACACAAATTGAGATGAAGACCTTATGAACACAAACCAATCCTTGTAAATGCTTTCTTATGTGCCAATGCCGTTTGGTAATTACTATAGCACAATTTTATTTTATTAATTTGTGCTTTTTTTATTGACACATGAAATGGAGGTTGTGGCTTTTTCTTGGAGTGACTTGCATGTATGTCCCATATCTATGGAGATAATACTTGGTTTGCTTAGATCCAAGAATGCGTATGAAAAATAATTGTTAAATTTGCAGAAAGTAAAGAAGTTGTTCAATTTTATAACATGGTCTTTAGGTTTTGTGTATGGGTTGATTATAATGTACTCTCTCCGTCCCACAAAAATATGCCCGTTTTCCTTATTTGTCTGTTCCAAATTATAAGTCACTTACTTTTTAGAGGGTTTATTAAATTTTTATTTTTTCTAATATACCCTTATTTAATTTACATTATTATTAACCCAAATAAACTTTACATATTCTAATTATAATGAAAAATTACATAAATTTATTCACACATTAATCAAGGTTATTTAAATTTATTCAACCTCTCTCTCTCTCTCTCTCTTTACACACACACACACACACACACACACACACACACACTAGTTTTTACTACGTGCATTGCACGTCCGTGAAAAATGTAGGGATAAATTTTATGTTTAGGCTGCACGTAGGTATTGCTTGAATATAAACGTATAAAAAATATTAAATATATAATACGTAAATAATAAATATGAAAAACATATTTTTGAACATACCATTTAATACAATTAATTAAGTAAAATATTGAAATTATAATAAGAAAAGCATAACCAAATTAAACACATAATTCATATAAAAAAAATTAAATAACTCGTAAAAAAATTAAATAACTAAAATTCGTAAACGACATTGGTAAAGTGATGTGGTAAAGTGACAATTTTTATATTTTTATTGAATTATACACTTCGAGAATTTGAATTGGACCAAACTCTCATTGGCTATAACTTTTTCAACTTTTTACTAATGACTCAAAAATCAAATATTAAAGACTTGTGTACAATTTGTTTATATCATTAAACAAAAAAAATTTGGTGAAAAATTGAATGAAAATCTGGAATAGTAAAAAAAAAAAAAAATAAGGAAAAAATAATAGCATTTAAAGGATAAAACTGACAGAGTGTGAAAAGAGACCTACGATACTTATTTCTTCATGGAATGTATGGTACTATTTTTTTATATTAGGAGTATATTTCTAACGATTTTGAAACGATAGGGACGTTTCATGCAATTATTCTTAAAATAAATAAAAAATGAAAATGAGTCAATGCCCAACATGTGTAAAAAAAAAAAAAAATCAAATTACAATATTGTCGAGTCACTCGACAACACAAAAAAAAAAATTCAAATTCAATGTTGTCGAGTAACTCGACAACATTATAAAAATAAAAAAAAAATAAAAATTCAAATCAGATATAAGATAAAATAAAAAGATTAATGAAAAAAATTGAATAAAAATGTATAAAATAAAAACAAATAAGGAAAAATAAACTAAAGAAAAAAAATTTGTCAAAAAGATTAGAAAAAGAAAAAAAAAATCGGATAAAAATTCGGATGATGAACAGGTTCATCGCCAATAACATTTGAGCGAACAACTTTCAAGTTTCTTGTACTCGCTTTCAATTTTTTTTTTGGGGCTTTTTCATTTTCTTTGGTTTTTTCTAATTTTTTTTTCACTTGACAAGATTTTTTTTTATCGAGTGTGAACTCTAGGAAAAATGTTAGATTCTAAGTATTCCACATAGTTTCTACATTTCGACCACCGATCATCTGTTCAATCTCCCAAATATAGTCGTAACAATTATGCATTATTTTGTAGTTCTCAAAACTAAAACATAAATGTACCGAAGATGCAACAATTACGTGAAGTTCATAAATTAACTTAATGTCAATACTTATAATGCATATTTGTTGATTTCAAGAAAAAACAGGGCAAAAAAGATAATGGATAATCTGAAACTTTCTGGACCAATTAGTTTCTCTTTTTTTACTATGCTTATCTTAGCTTCAATATCAGATACAGTCTTGCTGTCTCCATTTAAAATCGCTTCTCTATAGACTTGCATGGTGGACATCAAGTTGGATGGGGCTTTAGATTAACTTTATCTTTCAATTCTCTTAAGTCATTTGAATCAACACCATCATGGTTTGTCTACAAGTTTAGTTTGAACATCATCAGAGAGTAATTACAAGGATCATAAAAACATTCAAGTTCCAGTTTCATAAGTCATTTGTTTTTCTCTTTTTTGTTTTGATGTATCCATCCTTCCCACATACACAGTTTCATAAACATTATCTCTTTTCCTCATGACATGAATGTTTTTATGATCCTTGTAAATACTTGAATTTCCTCTTTTCCTCGTGACATGAAACTGGACCAATTCTTTTGCTAAGCTTAAGTGTTCATATTATTCAATATAACTAAAAAAAAAAAAGATAATGGATACATCAAGATTACATGTCGAGTTATTCGGCGGCAAATGTTGTCGAGTAACTCGACCACCAATAATATTCGGCTCCACGCAAAGTTTGATGATCGATTATTGGTTGGTAATCAAATATATAAGACCACTGAAATCTCAATTGGGCTCAAGATTATTCACAATTAAGACAAATATAGTAGCAGAGAATTCAGGAGAAATGTAAGATTCAGAAAAACTTAAACATAAATAGCTGATTTGAAATTTTCTAAAAATTATAGATACAGAATGTGTCCTTACAAATATCAAACATAAAATTTATAACATAAAATTGATCCCACAGTTTCATCATGCAGCGAAAACTAAATCAACTCGATAATGGATACATGTCAAAATGGTGGTCCAACTTGACAACCAAACTGGTTGCCGAGTGGCTAGCCTGGTTGCGACAAACAGATGGCTCTGCAACCTTGGCCAAATATCAAGCAACCAATGCGAATATAACATAGCACCACCGAATATATTAAAGAATTCGGGACAAATGTAACATTTAGACAAAGTAAACATCAATATTTGATTTGAAATTTTCCAAAACTATGAAAAAATTAATAGATTTGTTGTTAAACAAGAACTTTTCAAAATTTTGTCATTGTCATACAAATAATATACTCTTAGAACTGCTTGATTATCTGAATTACAAGCTCCAATGGATGGAAGAAGGACGAACAACATAGAATGAAAATATTGTTAAACATAATGAAGTTCTGCTTCAACAATTTGTCATTGTCATACAAATTGGGGGTTCCACCCTCCAATTTGAAATGACTTTATCCTCTTCAAAAGTTGTACTTAAAAGTGCCATTACTGCAGACTCTTCTTTTAATTGTATAGGTATGCTACCAAAGAACACAAGAACATAAGTTTTGTCATCAAAACATACATGAAAGAACATGTTTGTGCTATAGTGTATAAGAAAATCGCTCAAAATAGTTAAAATTAACTTTGGTTTCTTGTTTGGAAGAATATATATATATATATATATATATATATATATATATATATATATATATAATTAAATTAGGAATATTGATCTTCATAAGTAAATCATGTTATCAAATTTAATGGTTCGGGTTAAAGATAATTGATATAAGTGGATTCGGTGATCCTAGTACACTTTTCTTTTCTTTTCTTTTTCTAATTTTAAAGAAATTCTTATTTAGTTTAATTTCTTATTTGTTTGATTTATAATTAGTTAATTGTTCTAAGTTTATAGTTTAATTAGTTTTAATCACCAAATATTCAAAAGTTCATTAGATTCGGTTAATGTTAGTACAATTGAACTCAACTATCTAAATCTTCGTGGGATCGATACTTGAACTCAAAATCCATTTTACTACTTGAGCGATCCGTGCACTTGCGGAATTATTTAAGATACAAAATCTCTATCAATATATATACACATACACACACACACACACACTTCCATTGCACATGCCGGATGGTGTCTTGATCTCTTCGAAATGAAAATTTATCCCACTTTGAAATTTATTTGTGTTCTAGAAGTGCACGTTTGGAGACTCGTTCAAGTTTCTTCCTCGTATCTTCATATAGTTTCTGCTTTGAAAAATATAACAACCGTTTTCTTAAATTCTTCCAACTTTCAAGTATGGGAGAATGGGATTTCAATCGCTCTTTACCTAAAAATTATCACCGGAAGATCAAGTTTATAAGCATTGTTATTGATTCGTTCAAGGACTTGAAGCGGTCCATCCCCCTAGGGGTGTAGTTTAGAACGTCGGCCAATCTTTCCTTTCTCATATGTACCAAACCCAATCACCGGGTTCCAAGATAACTTGTCGATTATTGGCTTTTCTTCGCATCTTGCTCATTCTTCTTTTCAATTTGTTTGTCGTACACTATCATGGATATGTTTTACCATATCAACCTTCCCGTGTCCATCTAAGCTAGTCCTTTCATCAACAGTAAAGGAATCAAATCCAAAGGGGTTAGTGGATTAAAACCATAAACAATTTCAAATGGGGACATATTCGTGGTAGAATGAACACTCCTATTATATGCAAATTCAATAAAAGGTAAACAATCCTCCAGTTCTTTAGATTCTTTTGTATCACAAAGCGTAATAGAGTAGATAAAGTTCTATTGACTACCTCGGTTTGGCCATCCATTTGGGGGTGACAAGTAGTGGAAAACAAGAACTTAGTCCCTAACTTACCCCATAAAACTTTCCAAAATAGCTAAGAAACTTAACATCTCGATCGACACAATACGCTTAGGAACACCATGTAGGCGGACAATTTCTCGAAAAATAATTCAAAGAATGCGAGTTGCATCATCGGTTTATTACAAGAAATAAAATGTGCCATTTTCGAGAACCTATCAACAACTACAAAGATTGAATCATTATTGTGCTTTGACCTAGGCAAACCTAACCTGAAGTCCATAGAGATATCAACCCAGGTTCATTAGAGTACGGGTAAAGGAGTATACAAACCATGAGGTAAGACCCTAGATTTGGCACCGCTTACAAATAACACATCTTGCACATAATCTCTCGTCACGCCTCATTCTAGGCCAAAAGAAATGTTCATGTAATATGTCTAAGGTCTTCCTTACACCAAAATGTCCCATTAAACCCCCCACCATGTGCCTCACGCACAAGTAGCTCTCGTAGAGAACTAAAAAGGCACGCACAATTTATTCTCCCGAAATAAAAGCCATCTAACCTATAAAATTTCCCAAAGGCGTTGTTTTCACATGCTTCAAACACACAAGCAAAGTCATGATCATTAGCATATAACTCCTTAACATACTCAAATCCTAACAATCTAGCATTTAAAGTAGCAACGAGAGCATCTAGCCTAGATAATGCATCGACCACAATATTTTCCTTACCTTGTTTGTAGTGGATGACATAAGGAAAAGTGTCAATAAATTCAACCCACTTGGCATGCCACCGATTCAATTTACCTTGCCCTTTCGGTGCTTTAACGACTCATGATCGGTATGGATAACAAACTCCTTGACCATAGGTAATCTTGCCCGAACTTCCAAGGATCTCACCAATGCATACAGCTCCTTGTCATAGATCGGATAATTCAAGCAGCCCCACCAAGTTTCTCACTAAAGTAGGCTATTGGCCTTTTCTCCTGCATTAACACAGCTCCAATACCTATTCTGACGCATCACATTCAATCTCAAAAGTTTTGTTAAAGTTAGGTAATGCGAAGACAGTCACGAGAACACAATCGATCCTTAATAATATTAAAAGCATTTTCTTGTTCGATCCCCAATTAAACTCAACACTTTTCTTTATGATAGCGATGAAGTGGCGTAGCAAGTGTGCTAAAATCTTTAACAAACCGTCTATAAAAACTAGCTAAGTCATGAAAGCTTCTCACATCGGTGACACTTTTCGGTGTTGGCCATTCTTTAATGGCCTTAATCTTTCTTCGTCAACCTCAATACCATTTGTACTAACAACATAGCCAAGAAAAATAACTTGTTCCATGCAAAAGTACACTTTTTAAGATTAGCATACAATTTTTCATCCCTTAAAGCGATAAGCACACAACGCCTTGAATGGTCAATATGCTCATCTAAATTCTTCTTTGTACACTAAGATATCATCAAGTAAACTACTACAAATTTTCCTATGAAAGCACGTAAAACATGGTTCATTAATCTCATAAAAGTGCTTGGGGGCATTTGTTAGACCAAAAGGCATAACTAACCACTCATATAAACCATACTTAGTTTTAAAAGCGGTTTTCCACTCATCTCCCTCTTTCATTCTTATTTGATGATATCCACTCTTAAGGTCAATTTTGCTAAAAATACAAGATCCATGCAATTCATCAAGCATATCATCTAATCTAGGTATGGGATGACGATACTTTTACCGTAATGTTATTGATCGCCTGCAATCAATACACATTCTCAAGTTCCATCCTTCTTGGGTACAAGTAGCACCGGCACCGCACAAGGACTCATGCTTTCCTTCACGTGCCCTTTGCTCATCAACTCTTCAACTTGCCTCTCAAGCTCCTTTGTTTCTTCCGGATTGCTTCACATGTATGCCGGTCGATTTGGAATGACCGGGCGGGTACAAAGTCAATCGATGTTCGATGCCTCGAATGGGTGGTAAGATACTAGGCAATTCATCAGGGAACACGTCCTCAAATTCCTGCAACAAAGAATTAGCCAAATCGGGGAGGGATTGGTTATTGTCACTAAGTACAAGGTGGGATTCCTTGTACACTAGCAAAATCACGGAGTTGATTTTCCTTGAAAGCCCTCTAACCTCGCTCTCTTTTGCAAAGAAGCTCACTTTTTTTTCTCTCGTGATTTGAAGTAGCTTTAGGAACACTCTCAATTTTTCTCACCACTCTTCCATTCTTGTGCCCCTAACTCACTCTTTTTCTTTTGATCCGTCTCACCTTTTAATCTCAATTGGTCCTCATAGACTGCTTTTTGGGGTTAAGGGAACAAGAGTAACCCAAGTTTCCATCTTTGACAAAACTGTACCTATTCTTAAACCCATCATGTATAATCCTCCTATCATACTGCCACGGCCTACCCAACAAAAGATGACCAGCATGCATAGGAACTACGTCACACATCACATCATCACTATACTTCCCAATGCTAAAACTCACTAAAACTTGCTTGTTAACCTTGATCTCCCCACAATCATTCAACCATTGCAATTTATAAGGTCTAGGGTGTTTTAGCATCGACAAACCCAATTTCTCAACTAGTGTGGTACTAGCTACATTGGTGCAACTCCCCCCATCTATAATCAGACTACACACCTTGTTATTAATATAACACTTAGTATGAAATATGTTCTCTCGTTGTTTGCTCCATATCGGGTAACTTAATTTGTGTGTTTAAGAGCACGTCTAGCCACTGAAGAGCCTCACCTTCTCTACCTGGTATTCTACACCAATATCTTCTAATTCAGGCATCTCATCAATCATCACTCTCACTCTCAACCTCGGATACCACCTCTCCATTGTCATGCAAAATCATTACTCGTTTGTTGGGACATTGTGAAGCAATGTGCCCAACACCCAAACATTTAAAACATTTTATGTCCCTATTTCTAGAGGTTGGGAATCTGGTTTGGATTTGTTGGAGGTAGGTACTACATTGTTGACCTTAGGTGGTTCGGTCCTCGCCTTGAGTCGGGTTTCTCATTTCTACCACTACTATCCCACCGTGGCTTCCCTAGGAGGTTAGATCCCAAGAAAAAACCGAGCTGCTCCTTTGCGTTTTAACTGTCTCTCTACCTTCATAGCCATGTGCACCATGTCCTCTAACTCCACATAATGTTGTAACTCAACTATGTTGGCTATGTCCCTATTTAATCCACCCAAAAATCTGCTAGAGTTGCTTCCCTATCCTCATCGACATTAGCCCTAATCATAGCCATCTCCATCTCCTTATGGTAATCTTCTACACTATTGGAGCCCTGCGTAAGACCACTGCAATTTTGGTAGAGGTCCCTATAGTAATGACTAGGTACAAATCTCCCTCGCATGAGAGCCTTTAAATCATCCCAAGTGTCCACCGGTCTCTCTCATGATTTCTCCTCCTACTCGTTACTAATTGATCCCACCACATGATAGCATATTCGATGAATTCAATCAACGCTAGTTTGACCTTCTTCTCCTCCGGAATAATTATGACAATCAAATATTAGCTCCATACGCATCTCCCACTCTAAATAGGCATCTGGATTATTTTACCTTGGAAGGAAGGAATTTTCATCTTAATATTCCCAAAGCTCCTATCTACCCCACCGTGGCCTCATAATCGACCCGCCTGGGTGGTCTTTCACGCCCTATCTCCACGACGCCTCATCCTCCCATCTCAAATTTATAGTTGTCAACATCATAATCGTCCACTACCCACTCTGACCTCATTCTCCAAATCGGCAATAGGATTAGGATTATGCCTATCATATCTCCTACCTGAGCAACTCCAGTTGTTGTTCTCCTAGTAATGTGGTAAATAAAGTATCATGTTCATCCATCTTAACCACTTAAGGTATTATTACTCTCCCTCATTTCTTCAAACACCATATTCATACGCTCAAATTGTTCTTTGCATAGCCCTTTATGTAAAAGAATCGGTGACTTTCATCCCTAGGTGCGGTTTCTTCATGATTAGACATTAAATGCAAGTAAAATAAAAAAAAAAGAGAATTAAAGGAAAGATTGAAAAGTTTATGTGCCTCACGTGTTTGCACTCGTGTTTACGCTCAATATGGCTTTTACCCGATAAGAATCTCACCACTCTGCCTTTTCCTCTCTTGCTTTCTTACCAAGCTCTCTAAAGAACTATTTGAACTCAATCAAAAGAATTCGACCCCCCGCGAGGATCAAGAACAAGGGTTCAAGACAAGAATTGGGAAGGACGATAACAGAATAAGGGTGAACAGAAAAAAAAAATATAAGAATTAGGAATTCGGCCCAAGAAGATAATTAGAACATCAGAGTATCAAAGGATTACGTTTCTTGAATTTTTTCTTGAATTTTCGTTTTTTTTTGATATGATTCAAGATGAATCTGATGAAGAACAAGAAATTAAATGATAGAACACGATTTTAGAGCCAAAGCTCGATACCAACCGATCACGAACCCACGAGAATTGAATCTCGGAACCCACAAGAGATTGATCTCGAACCCCAAGAAAGCTAAAATCGGCGCATGAAACTTGACCCGTTGACTACTTGAATCAAGAACCAAAGTTATGAGCCACAAAGAGTGCGAATTCTTTGATAAGTTCGTTAGTTCAATTAAGAACTCAGAAGAAAAGCGAAATCTCACTTTAATTAATCTCAAAATATCGTAAAACCTGCCTTTCCTTACAATGTAGAATTGTTTATATAGTAAACAAGAATTAAGTTCGAATCTAAACCGAAAATAATTAAAAATAAAACAATTAAGAGTTCTAATTTGAAAAGGAAACTAAAACTGGCGAATCTGCTGTTCGGCATGCCTATGCGATCGCATGGTACAAACCGTTGCGATCGCATGGTTCGATCCAAAACATTCTCGCCAAAAATCGGCCTTCATGCGATTCCTCGAATTGTTCCTCCATTTTAACTTGGATAAAAACTTCGTCAATTTCATACAAAGGTTTTACAACCTTGTATGTCTTCCTTGAAATGTTCCAACTGGACCATGGTTGATCTCATTTTTCGTGTTTGTTTTAACATAAAAAGTCAACCTCAACTTTGAAATGAGGCTTTTTTGTTTGGATGATATTAATGATAAAGCAAGTCTTTCACTCTCATGGGAATATCAATTTTGGTGAATTATCACGTCGGATAACACCTAATACAAAACAAGAATTTGGTAGGAAATGAAGTAGGAATAAGTATATGAAAAATCATGAAATAAAGACATCATACAGGTACATTTAATTTTTTTTCTTACATCATAACAAATAGAAAGATCTAAGAAAAAAATAACTATAGATTAGTAGGATAATGTTGTATAATGTTGTATATCTCGTAAAAATAAACTAAGCAGCCAATAAAATACATGACTAAGACAAATGCAGAATCTATGGCTTTGATGCCTGATTATTAGTCAAGTCCTATGACCCCATTTTTGTTCTAAGAAGAACACCTTTCATTTCCCAATGAGAATAAATAATTATCTCTAAAATTTGCCTTAGGAAGAATTCCTAATTGAATCAATATCATTTTTTAACATAAAAGGTCAATTTTTTGGCATATCATTCTTTAACATAAAAGGTCAATTTCAACTTCTGATATTTGATGTTTTCCAAGAAGTTACAAAATACATGAAGTTAGAATGCTTACCAAATGATTGGAATTTCTTCAGCTGAACACTGGTGTTCTTGCAGCTGAGAGTCGTAAAGATAGTAGAGATGAGGAATTGCTGGACCGAATGATTGAAATAATAAGAAACTGCATGGAGAGGCAGATTTGCATTGCCAGCAAGAGTCTATATATTGAGTGGCATTTGACAATATTTACAATATCATTGATCACTTGTTTACTTTTAAGCAACGTCTGATTTGTGGTTCTTTGGTCCACACAAGGAAGGATATTGTCGAGGACAGTTTGTGCATGAGGATTTTTCACCCTTTCTCCCATGGCCATACAAGTATCTGAAATTACACTACGACATAAAATTCAACACGGTTAGTCTTAGTGCCTATGTTTCTACAATTTACATGATAACCAGGACATGGTTGAAAGAGCATTACAAAGACAAGTGACAAATAAAAGTCCAAAGTATGAAAAAAGAAAAGAAAAAGAAGCATAAAGTGAAACAAGGCAAATTAAATAGTAATATAATACATAGCAAACACCTAAAAAGAATCAGATGACCAGACACAAATTGTGATAATTCAATGATTTGAAATTTTGCCTAAGGAAAGAAAACAGATTGCATCTAGTGTATGAATAATTTACTAACAAAAATGTGCATCATAAAAAGTAAATGGGGGTTCATGTCAAAATTAAGAATCTCACTTGTTGATGATGTCAAAAACTCCACGCTGGATAAATGTTACTACCACAAGTAACCATCCACTAATAATGAATCTGCATTAATATGGTCAATTATAAAAAATTGGAAGAATGAACTACCAATAGGCAATTTTGTTAAAACTGGAATAGCGTGATGGATTTGTCCTGAAAGATTGATCAACTGGATAAAAATTGGAGCCGATGAATAGAGTTTACGCAAAAGAATGCATGTAAAAACTTATTTTCCTTTTTAGTTTCCATTGCCGTCTTGATTTGAGTGGTTGGTGAGAGTAACTTTAGGTATTCAAGTAGGACTCAGCCAATCTTCACAAACTAGGGAAAATGTTGAAAAAGAAAGCACTGCATAAATCTAATTTGCAAAAACTGCAGGGTGCAGCAAAATTGACCTCATTGCAAGGTTATTACCATATTAAATGAATATTCACAGGGCAACTGTTAGATGTAACTAAAATTATTAATGTGAAATATGCATCTTTATGCAGACAATCACATAGTAGAGAAAAAACAACTTCTCAGTTGATTTATATCTACAAGCATGGAGCGAGGGCGGTATCGCTCTTATGAATGGGACCTTCTTTAGGTTCTTTGCATCTGGTCTTGGTTGAAGTTTGAACAATAATTTAAAACAAAGCACTTATATTATAGTATTCAAAATTGGCGACAAAAGAGTGGAGTGAAATAAGCGCCAAACCGCCTAAGGTCATTTAATGATTCACAAACCTTCAACCAATCTTTCGACTCTAACCAGCCAACAAGACCATGAAATTCTTCCAATAACAACTCGACAACCAAGCTAGTTGTCGAGTTGGTCGGCAACCAGCGTGGTTGTCGAGTAGCTCGGCAACCACACGGTTGCCGAGTGGCTAGCCTGGTTGCGACAAACAGATGGCTCTTCAACCTTTGCCAAATATCAAACAACCAATGCGAATATAACATAGCACCATTGAATGTATTAAAGAATTCGAGACAAATGTAACCTTTAGACAAAGTAAACATCAATATTTGATTTGAAATTTTCCAAAACTATGAAAAAATTAATAGATTTGTTGTTAAACAAGAACTTTTCAAAATTTTGTCATTGTCATACAAATAAATACTCTTAGAACTTGCTTGAATATTTGAATTACAAGCTCCAATGGATGGAAGAAGGACGAACAACATGGAATGAAAATGTTGTTAAATAGAATGAAGTTCTACTTCAACAATTTGTCATTATCATACAAATAATATACACTTACAGAACTTGACAAGAACTCTGATTAGAAGCTTCAATAGAAATTATAGACAAACTATGAACACAGCTAAATCAATGAAAACAATGGCTTCTGAAAAGGCAGAAAGTAAAAAGGTAGAAAGTGGGTGAATGAAGTAGGTAATAAAATTAAATGTAAGAATAAAACAACGGCATATTGGACAAAAAATTGAACAGTAACAAATTTAATGCTATTATATTATTATAAGGATATATATTCATATCTATCACTTGATTTCCATATCATACATTGCCAAAATAATTTTAAATGCATGAGTAAGAAATTGAAAGAAGAACCACACGAGTCAGTCAATCCATTTGAAGATACCCATTTAACAATTAGCAATATCCATCAAGATGTAAAATATTGGTGAGACCATTGTTGTATTTGAATGCTTCACCAATTGAAGATAGTTACATTTTTCCAACTCAAGAATATCAACGTGTCATTTCTCAAATGATGAGAACTTTTCTCCCTAAATTCTTCTAAATTTCTTATCCTGATGTTGTGGGTGTAATAGTTTAAAGTATGTGTAATATGTAACAATGTTTAGATTGACGGGTAGAATCCCATCTGGATTTAGTAATTTGACAAACATTACTTTCGTTTCTTTAGCTCACAATGATCTCACCGAAACGATTCCATCAGACCTTGAGAAGAATAACCTTCCCGGTTTAGTTAAGTTGGATTTAACTCGAAACCGTATAAATGGAAGAATTCCTTCCGGCATGTGTGCTGGCAATAGACTCGTAGTTTTGGCACTTGGAAATAATGACTTCAATGGTAGTTTCCCTAAGGAACTCATGAAATGCAAGTCTCTAAATAGTCTGATTCTTCGTAATTAGAATAACCCAGATTTCAAGCCAAAAACCAAAAAATAATTCAAATGCATATTGAAGTTTCGAATGAACAAAGTATAATGAACATCTAAACAAGCACTAGCCTAACCACTTTAGAGTCCGTTTGATATGAATTATAAACTAGTTTATTTGACCAAAATAATTTGACCAAAATGGTTTATTTGACTAAATTTTTGGCCTTGTCATGAATTTTTCAAACTTGTCTAAACTATTTTGGTCAAATAAACCAGATAATCCATGTCAAACAGACCCTAAAAAAAGCGCTTTAAATAACCATGCATGATCATAAGGATTTCATTGTCTTCCACAAAGAGATGCCTTTGCCTCATTTAAAACTTCATCGTCGCATTCAAGGCAATCTGGTAGCTACCCATTGTTAATAAATTTTTGTTTGTTCATATGTTGAATCTTGTAGTTATTATCCCCCGAAATTTTCATCACCTCAACCATGCATGACTGTAATGTTAAAAAAACGTTGTTTAATTATTCAATTGGGAATATGTCGTAAGCCTTCTCTACAGCAAAAATGAATTCATCAATTGTAGATGGAGCCTTTCGGTGATGACGTGAATCAATAGCTCTAAAAAAACCAAGGTCCAAAACATTCATATCGGGACTGTTTGCGGCTAACAGTATAAACGAATGTCGAATCCATCTTCTCTCGCAGCTGCTACGAACTCAACATTATTAATATCTAAATGTGACTTTGCACTATCTTGTTGAACGAAGATGATCCTAGAACTAAAACATGGCTATTTTTCTTTGATTGAAGGTGATAAGTGCATTTGTGCACTTATTAAGACTTTTAATACTAAATTTGTGTCCCGTTATTATATAGAATTTATACTTAATTTAGGGTATTTTACCTTCTATTTCATTTTTAGACCCGTTTAATAGCAAGTAGACAAAAATAGATGAAAATAATAATAAATTAGAAGATATTTCGGAAGTACAAAGATCAAATTGTACTCAATTGAAGCTTGAAAGACCACATTGGAGGTTATTGAAAGTTTTGAGGACTAAAGAAGACAAAATCTAAAGTTGGAGGACTAAAATGCACAAATTTAAAAAAGTTTAGCTGGGCGACTGCCCAATACCAATTTCCAGCAACAGAAACTTAAAATGTTGCATGGGCGATCGCCTAGTGTAAAAATTATTTTGAATAATTGATATTGATTTCATTTTCTTTATAACTATATGCGCAATGGTTGTATCTGTTTTGTGACTTATTTTGCCATCGAGAGATAGAAAATAAATTAAACATAGTATCAATTGTCATAAAGTCCAATAGAGGATAGAGATACACTGCTATATTTTACGTGATCTTTAAGTATTCATAAATTTTAATGCATTCTTATATGTTGGCATCCATTATAGAGATATATTCGAATCACATATATGAATATGTTTAATTCTACTCGAGAGAGATTGTTAAATAAATTAAGAATATTGATCTTCATAATTAAATTGTGTTATTAAATTCAACGGTTTGAGTTAAAAGGTATAGGTATAAGTATAAGTAGATTCGGGATCCTAGTACGCTTTTCTTTCTCATATTCAAAGTAATTTGGCGTAAACACAATATTTTATTTGTTTAAATTATAATTAATTAATTATTCTTATTTAATATTTTAATTAGTTCTTAGTCACCCAACTTTTAAAAGTTAATTCGATTCGGTTAATGTTAATTTAATTGTGTTGAACTATGTAAATAACTGTGGGTACGATACTTAGACTCTAAATGAGATTCCTGTAGGTACGATACTTGGACTCTAAATGAGATTTCTTAATCCGTGTGAAAAAAGAAACGAACTAATCTTTGTGGAACGGATGGAGTATGTTATAAAAGCTATATATTGAAGTGATTGGAATATATTTGGTGCTATACATTTGTTTGGATGTGTCAAGTTCATGTAATGTGTATGAGTTTATTTCACTGTATGAGTTTATTTCACTATGTTTAAATGTAATATTACAATGTATGTAATTCTATCTGTTTATATAGAATTTTATGGTTGCTGGAAGAAGAAAGCCTAAAATTTGGATTTAAATGTTTGTGTGCGCAAAATATTCCTATCGTTCACTATTTTTTACGCAAATCATCCCATTTTTTAGATTTATTTACATAAATTAATATTTTTATTAATTTTAACGACAAATGTTAATGGATATAGATGACAGAGAATTTTTTTGTAAAGAAATGTTTATTTAGGGTCACATATGTTGAAATGCAAATGAAAGAGATGTTTTGCATAATGCGAGCAAACGAAATAGACGAAAAGTGGTAATTACCCTTAAAAGTAAGTGAGTTGGGACGAACATGCCATCTGAAGCATAGTTTAGGGGCTAACAGTGCAACGTTCGCTGTCAATAATAATAAAATTTGAAACCGCGTCATTGGTGACCACCACCGCATACAATACTTTCTCCAGTATATTACTTAGGATAGAAGTTATTCTCGACGCGCATTTGCAGTTACGGCACTCTCTCATTGCCCAATTACGTAAATCCCTAGTGGTTGGCTTCCCTATAAGAACCTACTTCGCTTGTCAATTTCAATTTTCAAAGCCCTTTACAGTATAAGAATCCCTTAACCCGTAAAGCAGCCTCAAGAGACAAAATTATGAGTTACTACAATCAGAATCAGCCACCAGTTGGTGTTCCTCCCCCTCAAGGCAAGTCTATAAACTCCCTTAATTACACTTTTTCTGTGTTGATTTTAAATTCATTAATGGAAATTTGAGTTATATTTTTTTAATTTTTTTTTAAAAACAATTATTAGGTTATCCACCGGAAGGGTATCCGAAGGACGCATACCCGCCACAGGGGTACCCACCGCAAGGTTACGCACCGCAAGGTTACCCACCGCAAGGCTATCCTCCGCAATACGGTGCGCCGCCGCCACAGCAGCAAAAATCCAGCGGTGGTTTCTTGCAAGGCTGGTATGCACAAATTTCAATTTCTCTATATTAATTCATGTTGTATTTACTATTTATAGGTGTATATATCCGCGATTCAATTGGGAAATTGGAATTAGGATTATAGATCTGATGGATCTGGGTTTGATGATCATTATATGTGGTTATTGATTCGGTGAGTTGGCGGCGAGTCAACTTGGTTGCCGACTCGGGAGAATTGTGTTAACCGTACGCCGGGTCAATTGGGAATTTTGGTTTCCTTCAATTGTGATGGATTTTGTCAGGAGATCAAAAAGTTGGGGACCCATGATTTAAAAAATGTCCTCTAGAGCATCTTGTACCAACACCAAATTCGGTGTTGATTACACCATATTTGGTGAAGCACTATTCATTTTCACCAAATTTGGTGTTACTTCCTTTTTGCCCTTCATTTTTAGCTAGAACAAATTATAATTCTTTCTAATACTTTTTATTACTTAATAATTTAATTTTATTTATACTTTTTAATTTAATTATTATGTTTATTAACATTTATAATTAATTGCAATAAAGTAATATATAATAATTACTAAATTCTCTAATATAAAATTACTCATTAAAGTGTAATGTTTTTTTAATCTATTAATAAATGCAATATTTTAGTAAATTTAATTTAATTTTTTATTTAGTAATTTAAGTAGTAATATAATAAATTTTAAAATAAATTAATTGTTGAGAATTAAAAAAATAATGAAACATTATTCATTTGCAATAAATTTGGTATAGTGGGTTGGAGCGGATTTTTAATGTAGTGTGAAAATTGTACCAATTTTTTGTAATCATATTCTGTTCACTACTTTATTTACTCGAAGGTTAAATTGATATTACATTTTTTTTTAAATGCAGTTTGGCTGCCCTGTGCTGCTGCTGTCTCCTCGAAGAGTGCTTTTAAGAAGGTCTGGAGAAGGATTTACAATTAGAATTTGTGTAATATCTTTTGTTATGTAAATTTGGAGAGATTTGCTGCATAAAGAGATATTATCTAGTGTTGAAGTTGGTCATGGCTTGTGATTTGATACTTTTGGGATTTCTTGTCGACTTGTTATTTTTTGTTTTTTTTTTTAACTATATTTTGGTGCGTTAACAATATATTTGACGGTATTGGAATTATTTTGAAGTATTTAATAACAAGTGGTAAGTAAGTATTAGGTCGCATGAAATTTGTAGATAAAAATATTTGTGATCAATTTAATAGAGATAGACAAGTATTTAAAATATATTTATCAAAGTTTATAAGCACTTATAGTTCAAATATTAATTTTATCTATATATTTTGTGGGAATTATAATTTTTATTTATTTTTTATTTATACATTTAGTAGTAAATTTATTGTTTATAATTCACAAAAATCTTTACAAAATATACATGAGTAATGATATAGCACCTATAGTAGGTAATAATTATGGTAACCACTTTACACTTGATATTACCATGTAATACTATGTGTCAAGTGGTTACCATAATTATTACTCACTATGGGTGCTATATTATCTTTTAAATATACTTAACGTTGAAAGAAACAATAAGAGATCTTTACAAAAATTTTATTATGTTATCAGCGATATTCTACTTCTTGAATAGAGATCTTAATAGTTTTTTAAGTAAGAATACATAACGATTGTACTTGTTCGTTTTTTGTTGTTTTTGATCTTTTGTAATTACATTATATATAATTTAAAGTAGAAGAGATAAAACAAAATTGGTTCTATCCTCAATCTCAAGAGTTAAATGTTTGAATATTCACTGAACTTTCATCTACGTCTTGGATTGCTCACTGAATTTTAAAATGGTGCTCATTGTTTATTGAACTATATCACGTCACTTATCGTTACTCACTAATTATTGTAACTCACTAATTACTGTACACTAACACCCATTGGACGGATTTGCACACGTGTCAAACGAAAATCCTATGTGTCACCAAACGTTTACAAAAAATATGACATGGCACGCCTCATCATAAAATCGTACGTCCAAAAACACGATTTAACCGCTGAATGGGAGGAAAAAAAACACACAACCACGCTACAAGGGTTAAATTCATTTTCCATTCCCCCAAATACAATTTCTCCCAATTCCCAAATTGCAAACCCTAAATCTGTCATCTCCTTGCACCCGTGACATAGCTGATCCACAATCAAGGACCACCACTTCTTTGAATAGTAAAGAATGTCTGATTTGGATGGACCACATGGAGGTGGGTCAATCATTTTTTTTGGAATATGTTTTTTTTTTTTTTAGTATGCGAACATTGCTCAGCAATGTCGGATTCGTAGGGAACAATACACTTGTTCTGTCCTTATTTTTGTGATAAATTCAAAATAGCATGTATTTATTAAAATATCGGTTTTGTTGTTTGTGTGGTATGCTCCCTTTTACCGAGCAGTGATGGTTTCGCAGGGACCAACCACCAATCATTTTCATTATTTGAGTTTTTTAGTAATTAAAAATCTTCAACTTTTTTCTGATTCCATTTTTTTTTGTGTTCTCAAATTTGGGGTCAGATCCAGACTTCATTGATTTCGAAAATGAATTGGACAATGATGACGATATGTTGTACGAACAGAATGTCACCGAAGAAAATGAAATTGAAGAGGCCGAGGATGAAATAGATGATTTAGAGTACACTTCATCCGAAGAGTTGCTAAGTGCACATGAATCTAGTGATGAATGTGGGTATAAGTTTCCAGAGTTTGTTGCTGAAAATGATATGCATAATCTAAAATTTGTTGTTGGTCAGAAGTTTAGGTCAATAGAAGAGTTCAAGGAGGCAGTGAGAAGTTACGGGGCTGTGAATATGTATAATGTCAAATTTAGGACAAATGATGAATCTAGGGCACAAGCGGTTTGCAAACTAGGATGTAGGTGGAAGATTTGGGCGTCAAAGGTGATGAGTACTAGCATGGTCCAAGTAAAATCATATACTCCTAAGCACACTTGTAGCCGAGACCAAATCAATAGACATTGCACGTATCTTTACCTGGCTAATCGATACATTGAAAGGTTTAGAGGTGATCCAGATTGGAAAATAAAGAGTATCATAGCTACGGTTAAGAGAGATTTAAAATTGATATTAGTAGGAATGTTGCATGGAAAACGAGGAGACGTGCTAGAATTTTGTTAGAAGGAACAATTGAGGAGCAATTTGCGTTGTTGATGTCATATGCCGCGGAGGTGTTAAGGACAAACCCGGGATCTAGTGTGGTCATAGGTGTAAATGAGCAAATATTCCATTGCATTTACATATGCTTTTATGCATGCAAGGAGGGTTTTGTGAGAGAGTGTAGGAAGTTGATTGGGCTTGACGGATGTCATTTGAGAGGTAAATATGGTGGTCAGCTACTTACAGCCGTTGCACTTGACGCAAATGATTGCATATACCCCGTGGCATATGCAGTTGTTGAAAAGGAAAATACATCTTCGTGGAGATGGTTCATCACCCATTTGGGTGAGGATTTAGGGATTAATAACCATTGTGACTAGACTTTTATGACTGATAGACAAAAGGGATTACACAATGTGTTAGACGAGTTGTTTCCATCAGCGGAGCATAGGTTTTGTGTATGCCTATATATACACAAATTCTTTCAACCGGGGATTCAAGGGTAAAATATTTAAGAATTATTTGTGGTGGGCTACGAATGCCACTACTGTTGCTTATTTTAGAAAGTGGATGCAACAAATAAGGAACATTGACAATGAGGCCTACCATTGGTTGACCAAAAGAAATTTCGAGAGTGGAGTAAATCACATTTCTCGGTCAAAGTGAAAAGTGATATTTTGTTGAACAATGGTTGTGAAGTATTTAACAAAACATTACTAGATGATAGAGAGAAGATGATTCTAAGTATGCTCATATCCATACAAAAAAGTTTCATGAAAAGGATTCGTTTGAGACGGGATAGGATGAAACGTTACACTGGATACTTGTGTCCAAAGATTGTGAGAAAGTTGGCAAGAGAGATTGCGATGGCAGATGGTTGTACTTTAGATTGGTCGGGAGGACCGCAATATCAAGTGAATAGCCCCTCAGGTGTATACGTTGTAGACTTGGAGGCTCGTACATGTGCTTGTCGTAAGTGGGATTTAACTGGAATTCCTTGTTGTCATGCTGTAACTGTTATACGGTACATGAGAAATGAGATAGAAGACTACGTAGATAATTGTTACACAATCGAGTCGTATCTTCAATGCTACAATAATATTCTGCTACCAATTAACGGGAAAGAACTTTGGCCAGTTACTGAGTGTCATATTAAAGCTCCGACATGGATTGTACCAAAAAATGACAGACAACAAATGAAGAGGCAGAGACAGGCAAATGAAGACTTTATTCATCAGTTGCAATCCCAATCGAAATTGAAGATGAAAGGTCAAGTGGTCATGACATGCTTAGAGTGTGGTTTGCAAGGGCATAACAAGAGATATCATTTGAGGCCCGACGCACCAAGTGATGTAAGTAAATTACCATCTGCTTATGTATGAAATTGAGTTGTATTTTTTTTTTTTGCTCCTTATGTATGAAATTGAGTTGTATACGTACTCAATGTAGGAATGGTACAATACCCCACTACATCCCGTGGGGAATGAAATGGAGACTCCAATAGGCACAATGACAAAGGTTAGCATCGAAAACAAACATTTGTGTCATACCTCCCACAATATTCTGCTAACGATTTTTTTTTTTCTCATTATAGTTGGTTCCAAATAGAGACAGCGAGGGCCCATCAACTCAGGCCCGACAACAGGATACGTTGTTCCAGTTCATGCCTACACCTGGGGTGGACATGTGAGGACTTCGAGAAGGACCAGCGGCAACTTCAACAGATGTTGAGGGAAGAAACAAAAAAGAAACTCTAAGTACACCCCATGTTCAAATAGAGGAAGTTGATATTAGCCCAATGGTTGAGGAGCTTGAAAGATTAAATGATGAAGAAGCAGCTACAAAAAGATCTGCCAGAGCCAATGCAATAAGGAATTATAACATAAGATTATCCCGTTTTGTACCTCCGAGATCAAGATGAAGTCTCTATATGTGTTTGGGCTATTTCTTATGTTTTTAGATTTTGTCCATAAATTAGCAATATGATGTAAATGTCCTTTTTTTGTCTGGTTTTTTTGTTGCATTTTGAAGAACTCAACATATGTAAGAATGTTGGCTCGTAAAGTGTGTATGTTTGGTTGTAATTTAGACAAGTGAATATAATATTTCAGATTAGTAGTAGTTTCTACGTTTGTGGTACTCTTCATATATATATGTATGAAGTTTATATATATATATATATATATATATATATATATATATATATATATATATATATATATATATATATATATATATTTGGTCTACCATCGCTTTTGAGTTCTTTTAATATACATGCCTTAATACTCACATGTATAAAGTTTGGCTTTATTTATTGCTTGTGGTGTTTTAGCTTCGGCTTTTGAATAATCTTTGAAGTTTTGGGTTCTCAATTGTGTTGTGCTGACATAGAGGTTGATGGTGCTAGGGTTTGCTTTGTAGGTCTTAATTGAGGTCTAGAAGAAGAGTTATTGCTTGAACTTCAAATGACTCAAAATTTGCATTTGTCATGAACTCATGATTCGAACATTTTCTTGTTAATTCATTCACTTTTGAAGGCTAGATGCCAGACATATGCAAAGTTATTAGTACTGCTTGGCAAGTGCAATCTAATGGCCTCCAAATCAAGCTGTTTGAAGTCATGCAATCTAATGGCCTCAAACCTTAAAATGAAAATAAAGGAAAATAGACCAACATCTACGAAAAAACCTCAAAACTCAAACAAGTCTTAAGGGATTACAAGGGAAATTCTTTTTGACATTCCAACTCACTCAATTCATCTTTTGCTTTGTGAATAAAATTGTGATTACAGACTTGGACCCAACGCAGGAAAAGGACTCAAAACTCGTTGAATTGCATTCAAATAAATCTACAAAATACTGCTTTCATGGGAAAATAGACATTGCATTCAAATTACCAGATAAATTACCAGACTAATTACAAATAATGAATTCTATAAAATTGTGATTACTTACCCAACACAGGAAAAGGACTCAAACACGTTGAATTGCATTCAAATAAATCTACAAAATACAGCTTTCATGGAAAAATAGACATTGCATTCAAATTACCAGAGAAATTAGCAGACTAATTACAAATAATGAATTCTTCTAATCATCCACATAGCTACATACGCAATACTGCTACAAACTGACAACCTAACAAATACCTACAACATTGTCCTACATATTGTTAACTAAGCTCCAATTCATCCGCAATGCCTCTTAATTTGTTAACACACCTCAAGAACTATAATGAACATTAGGACAACCTACAAAGCAATCTTCCAATTTCTCATAGTTCTGCCCATTTTCACAATTTCTTCTTCGGCCTCATTCTTTTTCCTCAAAAGCTCATTCATTACAAACTTGTATCTAGCATGCGGTGTAGGATCACCCCATTCAAAAAAATCACACGCACCTACCTTTCCATAAAATCTGCAACCCTAAAACCGCCTACCTGGGTTCATCTCCGTCCACGATGTCTTCAATATTGGGACTTCACCACAATAACATAGCCTCCTCTTCAGTATCGATGTACAATTGCAAGAAGATCTCATTGTTAAAAGAGAGCATGATGTTTGATACTGTATTATAGAAAACAATATCACATAAAACATTGTTAGTCATGTGTGTTGTTTGATACTGTATTATAGAAAATAGTATCACATAAAATCTGAGTGTTAGAATATTTTTCACTTTTTCATGGGATAGAAGCCCCTCAGAGCATGTACTACCCAAATATTCATGTAACCATGTTGTTCAAGGAACGTTTGAAGTCGTCTCTTTAACTTAAAATAGCAATATTAATTTTTCTTGTTAAAACAGTATCATATATTCTCTAAAATAGTATCACAGATACTGTTTGATACTGTTTTAATTCATAATACTGTTTTAATCCATGTGGAATAGATTTTATTTATGATACCGTGCTTTTATTTTTGATACTGTTTAATTATGGCAATGTTTGAACCTGTGATACTGTTTGAATGTCTTAGTTTTGTCTATAATATTGTTTTAATCCATAATATTATTTTGTTTAGGTAATGTGCATTAGTATATTTTGATACTGTTTTAATCATATGATACTATTTGAATGTCTTAGTTTTAATTCATAATATTGTTTTATTTAGGTAATGTGCATTAGTATATTTTGATATTGTTTTAATTCATAATATTGTTTGAATCTATGTTGAATATGTTTTATTTATGATACCGTGCTTTTATCTTTGATACTGTTTAATTATGGCAAGGTTTGAACCTGTAATACTGTTTGAATGTCTTAGTTTTGTTTATAATACTGTTTTAATCTATGATACTTTGTTTTATTTAAGTATTGTGCATTAGTAATTTTGATACTTCGTTTTAATCTATGATCTTTTTTTACATAATCTGATCAAACAACACACATAACTAATTAAACAGTATCAAAGATAAAAGCATGATATCATAGTCATGTGTGTTGTTTAATATTGTATTATATAAAATAGTATCACAGAAAATAGTATCACAATAGAAATAAACATAGAATTCGCATACGTGCTCATAATTTTTATTATAATATGTTTTCGGAATGGTCTCGACGAGACGGTCAAGACCAGTCACTTTGCCATTACGTATGATGGATCTTACCCGTTTGAAGTGGTCTCTTTAGTTTAAAATGGTAATCTTTAATTTTTCTTGTCAAAACAGTATCACACGTCCTCTAAAACAGTATCACGAATAAATGTATATTTATTGAAGCCACCCTTCATCTTTCTCTTGTTGAACATCCTTTGAACTTGATCATTTTTCATTAACACTCCCAGTTCTTGATTAATCAGATCCTAAACAAGGTTTACTACAAGAATCAAAAACTTATACTTGACTACTCATAACACCAAAACCTTCTGAATAGTCACCACAAAACTGGTGTTTGAATATATTTTATGTAGAAAATATGGTCATATCGAAAACTCCAACATGGTCATATCGAAAACTCCAAGGTTTGAAGCTGATTCGTGAATCTCAAGATAAGCCATGAATTAGATATTGTTAAAATTTCAACTTCTTAGAGAGATATGTCGAGGCTTATGAACATGTTTGAGATTCAATTAGGACATAGATTTTCATTGGATATATAAGTATAAATATATATGATGTTTAATGATAGACGAATTAATCAAGATAAAATAAACAAAAAATAATATTATTCTTAAAATATTAATAGTAAAAATCATAAGTTTAATCACAATAAAACAATGTTTAAACAAAAATGATCACAAAAAATAATATCAAAAAAACAATGATCACAAAAAAATAAGATCACGATTAGCGTTTTTTACATTAAGTATATGTTGGTCTTTTTAGGCTACTAAAATATAATTTTAATTAAATTAAATTTTGAAGCATATGAATTTAGAGCTTATAAGTGCAAAAATAATGAGCGGCTTTGAATTTACCCTCTACGACGTATAGGAACCCGATCATCCGGTCTTTTTACCTATCGCACCAACACGTGTATAAAAAAATTTCGAATTATGAAATTCCATGCAGCGTATCATTAATGAATCACAAAATTGTTGGTAATTCTTTATCTCTCTTCATAAAGCTTAATTGATTAACAGCTAATTCAAACTTCAGATGATTTCGTATCCGTATTATGCAATTGGAGTTAGGGTTAGTGTTTCAGTTTTGGGGCCTCATCAATCTGAATTGTTCCTTTTATCGTAATTCGTTTGGATTTTAGTTGAATCTGATTTTTTTCGATGGGAATTTCAGCCAGGTCAATCCTGATCAGTTAAATTCCCATTTTGATTCATTTTTCCATTTTCATGGCTCCAGAATTTTTTTCTTCTGAAACTGAGATAGTTTGGTTCGGTAGAATGATTTTGACTCAAATGAATTCTAGGAATATTTTAATTCAAGACTAAAAACACAGTACTTAATCAAATTTTTGTCTTCCCAAAATACAATATCTATTTTCTTGGCTGATTTTTTGGGATGAATTTTTTCAGTGCAGTTGACCCTTGCTGAGGATTTCATCTATGCTTTATTAAGTAATGGGTGCACCAAAGCAAAAGTGGACTCGAGAGGAAGAAGCAGCTGTGAAGGCTGGAGTCCTTAAGCATGGGCCTGGGAAACGGCAGACGATTCTCAAAGACCCACAATTCAGTCGTATTTTGTGTCTGTGATCCAACGTTGACCTGAAGGTTAAAAATCCATCATTATATTGATGTTACGGGCAGCTGTTGGGCACCGTGGTTTAATTTGTAGTGCATTGTCTTTTGATGTGGGTTAGGATAAGTGGAGGAACATGAGTGGGATGGAGAGCGAATGCAGCTCCAGGGAGAGGACTAGGTTAGCACTCAAGATGATGGATCAGGCTCCAAAGCTTGGTGAGAGCTCTGTGGGTCTTAGTACCGTAGCTCGAGACGATGAGGAAATGGCAGACAGTAGGTCTGTTTTGGTTTCTGGTGGTTCTTCACATATTATGTAAAAGTTCCCATATTTCTTATGCTTCTCTTTGATTTGTCCAAAGTAGCTTTACTTTTATAACCCAAGAGTCAGAGATTCATGTCCTTGACATAATTCATTTATCTATGTTCAGACTTTCCACATAGTACTAAGATTAGTTTATGCTCTAAGGAATTCAATGGCAGCGAAGATCCAAATTCTGCATCATGGGCTGCTTACATGGTACTAACCATGCGAAGAAGACCATGTAGCTTTCCTATTATCTTACAAGTTCTAAATAACTGTCATTTACAAGTGTCCAATGTGATATGATTGTACAAGTTATGTCGTCAATTTTTAGTTCTATACTTCCATCTATTAAAATATGGACAGGGGCAACGAATTTTATTTCAGTGGTAGCTTGTGTTCATATTTCTGAATTGCCTATGATTGGTGACAGACGACTATTATCTTATTTTCTTTGTTTAGGTTGGATAATCTTATAGTAGAGGCTATAAACAATTTAAGGGAGTCTGGTGATAGTAACAAGACAACCATGGCTGCATATATAAAGGTAGTGCCTTTTCTATTCATCTTTATAATCAGATGAGATATTTATATTTCTTCTAGTCTTAAAGCTTGTCTGTTAGACATATATATATATTTGCTTTAAACTTTTCTGCTACTATCACGTTACTCAATACCATGACACATTGTGCACTATGATTGACACTATGTTCACCCACCTGCAATACGTTGGCTACATACTCCATTATGAGAAAGGCAGGTCTCTCTAATGGTTATGGCCCTTGCATTGCTGAAATTGCTTCGTGAATTGTATTTTCCAATCCAATATAGTAATGAACGTGGTTACTAAATGAAATGAGAGAAAAATATCATTGCACAAGATTTGGTTTTATTGGACGTCGTGGTAGATGTCATTCTGGATCAATGAATTGGCAAAAATGTATTCATGCAATAAACCTCAAGTTTGTTGGGAATAAAACTCAGCTTGACTTTGTTGTACCAAAAGAAACAATAAACAACATTGTAACTTATCCCAAAAATTGAAGAAACTACTGGGTTTCTTGGATTTCTTAGACTAATGTAATAACTAATAACTTCCTGCTGGAAGACATCCATAAATAGTATCGTTTCTGGTAAAGGTTCCAACATTCATTGTATGATGGCCTTAAGTTTAGACCGTGTTTGGCTAATCTAAGAAAAGATCTTATAAGTACTAAGAGCTTATAAGTTGTTAGATCTTATTTATGAAATAAGGTGTTAACCTGCTTGGCCAAAGTGTTGATTCAAAAAGGTAAGATAAGTTGTTTGGCAAATAAGTGGCAATAAGCTCTTTTTGTGTCAAAATGAAGACATTTTTCCCACTATTATCCAAACAACCTTGGCATCAACTTTTTCATTTGGATCCAGTTATAAATAATCTCAAATATAAAACTATTTTAGCTACAGATTAATAATTAGATTTCAAATTTCCTTGGATTTTGAATGTTCGAGTTTTTGTTTTTTCAAATTTGCCTCTTTAATTAAGCTAGCAAATTTATTACGTTTTAATTAGAAAATACATTTAATAATCTAACTTATAATGAGACTTAGTACACAAATAAGTAAATAATAGAAACAATATTGTTCGCCAAAAATAAGATAAGGAAATATTAAAATAAATAGAAAAATCTGGATGGAGTGACATATATTTGGAATGTGTTTCGCTGGCAATGGCAAGAAAATCTGGTAGGTACCTTATTGTATTTCTGTTGAATTGGTCGTAATCTAAATGTAATTGCATACTGATTAGTGCTTGTTTGGTAGGGATTGAAATGGTTTTTTTTTTTTTTTGGTTTAGCGACCATCTTTCAAAAAGGGGTTCACCTTGGGTTAAAATCACAAACAAAATTCCAAAAATCATGGTTGAATAGTCAATAGTTGCGGCTGGTCAAAGGTAAATAAACCAAAAGACCCATTTTAATCCCTACCAAACAAGCACTGAATTCTGTATTTTTTGTGTTTGTGAAGTATACTGAAATTGAAAGATAGAGAATGGAAGTAATACAAAGCAGTGTTGAGCTTTCGAGAGTCTCAACTCTCTCACAATTGACACCTAATATCTGCCTGAATGAAATGAACACCCCACCCCCAATTTATAGTTAAATGCCTATACAATTTATTCTACTACATCACCGTAATACCCTCCCTACTTAAACTAACTAAATGGAAATATTCACGTGCCTTCGAGTGCCTTTGGGGCCTATCATAATCTTTAGTTGTAGTAGAATTTTTATCTCCCTCAATTGAATGACGATTAAAGAGAAATGAAACAGGCTTCCAATGATAAAAAAAAATAAGTAAGGTCTTCCAACTTACCTAATGATTGTATAAGCTCTAGAGCATATCTTATTAGCTTATAAGCTCTTCTTGAAAGTTTTACCAAACGCTAGGAAAGACCTTATAACCTGAAAAACATCTTTATCTGATGTTTTGACTAGGGGTGGACAAAATTTAATGGAACCAGCTGGTTTGGTCTGGTTCCAACAAAAATATGTCAATTTTCGGTTTTCCTTTTAAAGCCAACACTAAGTTTTTATTCCTGACTGGTCGGTGCACGACAGCTAATCTAACATATAAATCTCTTCCAATCTATCCACTGCAACCCTAAATTGTGACCAGATTCAGAATAATCATCTGATCTCTCCATCTCCATAGCCAAAGGTATAGATCAATCACCTGATTGATGCTTAGTAGTTAGTATCTATTCATTGTTTGAGAATGATTAATTGACGATTGGATTTATAGTCATCACAAAATCTGCTATCGGTTGATGGTGTTGAACTCCAAAGTCTTGCATACACGTCTTCTCATTTTATCATTTAATGGTGTTGAATGCCATCATTCTGCAACCGGATTTCTTATAAATATATCTCATAATTAATAATCTAGTTCAATATTGGCCGTTATTTTTAGCCTTACCATTTCTATTTTTGTAGAATCAATATTGGGCACCTCCAAACTTCAAAAGGATATTATCCACCAAATTGAAGCATTTGGCTGCAACAGGGAAACTTATTAAGGTAAATTTTGTGTTTCAATTGCTAAATACCTTGTACTGCCCGCGAAATTTTTGCTGTGTTTTAAGCTGTTTACAACTGAAAATAGAAATCTCGTTGCTTGACTTTTTATTTAGGGCTTGCTCATTATTCGCAGGTGAAACGCAAATATAGACTAGCTACAAATTCTGCAATGTCTCAGAAGAGGATGTCCCTTTCTGTTCCACTTTCAGAAGGAAGATGGAGGATTTCACCCATAATTGATTGGGATGATGTTAGTTATCTCACAAAATCTCAGATTGATTTAGAGTTAGCCAAGATGTGGAGAATGACTCAAGAAGAAGCTGCTGCAGCTGCAGCCCAAGCAGTTGCTGAAGCTGAAGCCGCAGTGGCAAAAGCTGAAGAGGCAGTGAAGGAAGCAGAGGAAGCTGAAGCAGCAGCAGCACTGCTGGCTTTTGCAGCAGCATTGAAGATGATGAAAAGGAAAAACTCTCCAATGATGGTAAGATGTTTAAGAGGTTCTTTCTATTTTCACATGGACTTCTGCTTTTATTTGCTTTCAGTGAATTTTCCGAATATGCAAAAAAGTTCTAGAACATGAAATTTTCCTTATGCACTGGGGATAATCTAACCCCTTGTTTTCCATTTGCTTTGTGATCCAATGGTTATAATGCTTAGTGTTTCTACTTTAAATTTCGGTTGATGTGTTAAGAGAATATAATATAATGATTAGTTGATGTTCTGTTTCCATTTTTGCTTCCTCCTCCGTAAAGTAGTTTTGAGTTCAAAAGATGAATTGTTGGGGAACAAGCCTATCTCTATCATAAAGAAAATCCACCTTCCAAATAGGGCTGGCCTTAAGAATTTGGGGGCCTTAGGCCAAACTTTATATGGGGCTTTCTATAAATAGTTGAAAATAAATTTTTTTACTCAATGAAGACATTCAAAGTTACAATAATAATAATTGAAAACTTTCAAAAGTTCACTTCAAATTTACTCTTATAGCATTTTTAGATGAAAAATAAACAATTAAACTATTCCAATCAATTTGTTCTAACACACATTTTTCAGTAGACACCGTTGCCTATCCATTAATCTTTCTTGTGACATTGTTGACCGGAGGTAAAACTTTATCAACTTAAATGCTATAACATTAACCACATTCTCTAGGAGGGCCTTTTTTTAACTAACAAGTCTGTTAAATTTGATCAATAATTTTCCAATTTCCTAGATCAATAATGTCCTAAAGGAAAGCTACACATTCTGTATCAAAATCTTCATGTTGTTCATTCCTATCTTGCCCATAATTCATATATTCTTTATCCACTAAATTTTCATGCTCTTCATCCATAATTTTTCATTTTGAACCTCTTCATTTTAAAATTCATCAACCAAATCTTTAATAGAATTTTCAATCGTATTGTTAATATTACAAGTGAGAAATTTGTATATGTTTTGCTGTTTTCATTTTCGGAACAAATACTTTCTAGTAGACATAAGAACTCAATCCTAATATCAAAATCAATATAGGATCAGATTTAAAAGTAATGGAGGAACAGTATAACCTAATTAATTTTTGAGAGATTTTTTATCTTTGAACTGCACAAAAAATTAACAATCTATTAAAATTTTAAAATTGCATTATTATTTATTCAATAAAAGATGGTGGCTAGCTCCAACGAGGTGACTCGGGCAAGAGATTATTTCTTACTTTTTCAGGTTGAAGAATACAGCCACTTTGGAGAATAAAGACATTGATTTTTCCCACTTTTTATATATTTTTGCTATTATGATTCCTGATTGAAGATTGAAGAATAAAGCCAAGTGGTGATTGAATTTTGAAATTTGAAGGAAGGTAGAAGGTAGGTGTGAATTTTGAAGGAAGGGTGAAGGCCGAAGGGCATGCGTGCTTTATGATTTTTGAAGGCAGAGCCACAGCCATCATGTTTTGATTGAAAGAAGATTTTGATCCTTAAAAATTTACTTTGGTATTAATGACTTCATCCAAAATTACATTATAAAATATTTGGGCGATATTTTTTGGGGGGCCCTCATGTTTGGAGCCATAAGCAGCAGCCTATGCTGCCTAAGCCCAGGACCGGCCCTGCTTCCAAAAGCTACAAATATCTGAGAGTTGGCAGTACACCCCCACCACTCCATGCCCATTGCCATCTGCTCTTCAACACTGTGATGTGATGTGCAGTCCTACATATATTTCTTTTAAATGGCTATTTGTCAGAAATTTGCATGTATTCATGTTGTATTAATTTTGTTTCATGGCGTGTTAGCAAATAATGATTGTTAACAGAAAATGAGCTCCTACTTTGTTTCTCAATTAATTGGTTCTCTATATAGAATGTGCAGATCATCCATACCTGACGAAGTCTGAGCCTACGTCCAGTATTAATCAGTTGTACCTTCTGTCCGAATGAAACTAGTTAGGGGGGTTGTAAATAGGGTAATCATTTTTCCTCTGTAAAATACTGTAGTGTCTGTAAGTGATTTGTGGGATTAGCCGACCTTTCTGTTATTTGATGTTAGCTAGTTCTTAGCAGAAACAATTGCATATGTGCTACAAGTTTTTGTACCAAACCGAGAAATTGGAGAAATCCCCAGGAACCATTATTAGGAAAACAATAAAAGTGACAATTGGTTGTTCAGCGTAATGCGGTTATTTGTTTCAGGAACTGAAATGGAATAAAACACACCCAAAAACAAAATGTTTTTGGCTCTCATCTTTCAATATGTGGCTGCATCACTTCTTTTCTGCATTTGGACTGAATACGTAGTGAAGTGGAGTGGTTCTGTTAATGGCTTCAATTTGTCATTTCGTTATAAACAAGACCATTAGATTTTTGGTAATTACAATGTGCTAGGAGATTCTATCAACAGCCCCTTATATATTTATTTAACACGTCATAACACAAATTGTAAAAATACTGTGCTGTTGCAGGGATCTGCCAAGGCAACAGAGGCAAATGGCACCACCAGTAGATGTGAGCTAATGGACAAGGGGGAGATTTGGGGGATGTGTTGGAAAAATTCAAGGTGGTATTACTGGTGGAGTAAGTTGAATTTGATATTGTTGAACCTTTAATTGGTTTGAGGTTGTGAAGAGTTTTGAAGCGTAAATAGAAGTTTTTAAAATGCTAGTTTTGATGCAGAAGGAAAGAATTCCTCCTCATAATATCCTTTGGGTCGAATTTTTCCAGTTAATTGAATGATTTTTGGGAACTAATACTTCATTTGAATTAATGACTCCAAAAACCTTTTAAACATTAGTTTTGTGCCTGAGTTTTAGTGCTAGAGCATTATCACTTATTTAAGCACTGAAAGTGTTACAAGCTGCATCCTAGTTTTTTTTTTATCTGCTACTACTCCAAGCCCCGCACCGCACCGCACACCAGCTATTAAATCAATATCTTACCCAGGCATGTAGTATAGGGACTTTAAACCCACCTTTTTTCTTGTACAATTAATTTATTTACTTTGGCTGATGCATTGTACTGACTTCAATTTACATTAAAATGAAGCAAAAAGTATATTCTTACTGCGATACAGAAAATATGTTATTTCAGTCTGCTTAAACATTTTATTTTTTGTTCTCTCTCTCATAAGAGTCAATTTTTCATTAGCATTTTGTTAGTTACATGCCACATGGGATTTGTGCACCAGGAGAAGAAAGAAGGTGAACATGTGAATGAGTTCCATGCATTACCTAAGGCGGAATAGAGTTCTCGCCAGAACTTTCTTGCATGATTGCTGAAGAAACCTGATGGACTGCTTGGAGTTTAATTACACAATTTTTTGATTCATGGGTATGATAGGTAGTTTACACATATATCGTCTCCCTAATATTAGGATTTTATGGGAGGCCATTTTGTTGGACGAGATAGGCTTGAGATTTTTTGAACACTTTCTTCTTCATAGTTAAATCCTAAGCAACATAAATATCTCCAGAAAATTTTGTGGAAACTTTATACCAATTATCACAAGAAAATACGAAAATAGATCAGAATCGTGCAAGAATTTCGGGTTAGCATTGAAATCATTGAAGAAAATTCTGAAAACAAAATATTACACGAGAGATCACATGTTGACTTATTCACATAGTTCAAGGTTCGGCTCGGTAGCTATTCATCTTCTACCTCGAATTCGAGCTGGCTGTAATTTCCTCTGGCCCTGAAAAGTTGGATATGGTGGTGCTTGCAGTAGAGTCTTCCCTCATGTGCAATAAAGTTGGATGGACTTATTGTACAACCTCCATAGCAGCACTTGAAGCAGCTCTTGTGATATGATGTCTTATTAACAGTAACCTTGGACAGATTAAACAAATTATTGTGAATAATGCTATTGAAAGTGGATTAAAATTCCAATATAAGCTTTTTCACAATTGCCCAGGAAGAACTGAGATAGAGAGACAATAAAAAGGCTTCCTTTTTGTGAATTTTCGGAACAATGTTAGATTAATTGTAATAATCCTAATGTACCCTTTTCTTTTTCCTTCCCATCCCACCTTGCATCTCCTAATTCCACCCTCCACCCGTCAGCCACCTCCATTTTTGCAACTCATTGGACCTTCTAGGCTTCTCCATCCCACACCCACACCCACACCCACACCCACACCCACACCTCCGTTTCTCCCCCTTTTAGGTTCTTTTTCCTTTCCCACATTGCAGTCAGCCACCGCCATTTTTGCAACTCAATCTCCTAGCCCACACCTCCGTTTCTCCCGCCATTTTTAGGTTTACTCAATAGCTCCTGAGCTCAAAAGGATGTATGAGATGATGAATGGGAGACATGTCTTTTCCTTAATAACAGTATTTTTAACATTTGACGTCTTAAATGACCTTTTAAATGACAAATTTTAGAGGCCTTTTTGCACTTTGACTAGGAGGGAGGAGTAAATTATATGAACGTTTTCTTGGTAAATGAGACGTTTATCTGAGAATTCAGAAGCTGAAATATGATGTCACTTGCCCGTTTCCTTATACATACAATGCCATATTTTGCTTTCTATAAGAACCGAAATTTGAAATGTTGGTCAATGTATGAAACACTTCTACTTATTACCTTCTCAATTGGGTAAGCTGTCATATTACAACCCACACATTTGTCCCTGGTGCCTGCAAAAAGACTTGAGACCTTGTTTGCATTCTGTTATATATATTTCAAGTTAGCGGTGAATTAAATTGAATATTGCTTCAAAAGAACAGAAGGAAAAGAAAGGGTATTGGACGACAGGGGAAAATGAAGTTAGACCCCAATGTCCCAATGCGTATGATTCAAAATTTGGATAATCTAATTTTTTGCATTCGCAAGAAGCAGATTACCTCATTATCAACGAGCTTTTCGGGTTTCAAGATTTTTGGTGTTCCTGGAAGAAATTTTAGCGAAATGCAAGAATCTGAGATATAGTTTGGAGGGCATAATTATAGAAATGAAGTACATTAGAGTTCATATATGGTTCTTCTACCTTCAAAACTCTTCTCTAGGCTGCCAGTTCTCTTGAAGAGCTGATCAAAGTGAGGCCTGCAGTACACAACCCCCTCAAAGGAGTTGAAAGTGCTGAGCTGAAAAGGAGAAAATAAAATGAAGCATTAAACCTACCTGGATTTGATAATTTAATTTGCTTTGGATTGTTAAAAGCAACAATGGGCATGTTTAGTATGCTTGATGGACCCTTCTATTAACATAGATGATAAAACCACACATGAGATTTTCACGACAGGAATCTTTAATGAATTCAAGGATCTGTTTGTTCCTATAGAATATGTACCAATGGCATCAAAATTATTAGAAACGAGATAAACAATTAAAGGATGTCATGAAAAACATATAATACAGTTTTCCTTTGATAAATTAAAATATGTAGGTTACCTTGAGGGTATTATTGCAATGGTGGCACCGGAAGCAAGCTTTATGATATATTCGGCTGTCAGCCGCCAGCCGATCTACCAAATATACAGTCTTGTTACAAGCAGTGCATTTTTGGGTTGTTCCAGCAAAGGCCATTTGACCTGGAAAGACCCCCAACAAGTGTGAGAAGAGAACAAAAGGAATTGTTGTACAACTCTTCGTTCTCTCTCTCTCTCTTTGTTTTGCTATATCTATAGCCTCGCTTTCTCTCTCTAAACTAACTTTTTTTCATTGATTATAATTCATGGAGGGCCTAAAGTAGGGGAGAAAAGCAGACTGAAAAGGAGGAGCTAATTGTGGGCTGCAATGAATTGCGGGTGAGGGAGGTGATAATTAATGGATGGTCATTCAGCAATTATTTTGGGCGAACTTTAAGCAATTCCATCCCAAAGAAACCCCCCACCCCCCCACACACACACACACAGAGAAAAAGAAAATGAATGTTCAAAAATAAAATTCGATCCCTACATGAAGTTGATGTAAAGAAAAATTGGTTACAAACATTGTTAATGAAGTTTTATATTAGTCACCAAATTTCATTTTATTTCAAAGTCAGCGTATCCAATTTGATCAATCCATTAATTTTCTAACAGGAGGTCCCACGTGAATACAACAATCTTACATGGCATTAAATGAACGTCTTACACGCATCAAACACAGATTTCAGCTAATTAACCAAACTAAAACCCAAAGCAAACTTCAATATCACATTGAAACAAAATAAGTTTGGTAACTAAAATAAAACCTCACTATAAATTGAGTGATTTATCCAATGAAAAATGTCACCACTCATGTTTTTCCATCTTACCTGTTCCAGATCCATATAGCGGACTTCTTTGAAGTCCCAATAAATCAACTATAAGGGAATACAATTATCATAATTGACAATCTCCAAGAAGAACAAATGAGAAATGAAATGCATTCTGAAGTCAATAAACAAAGAAACATTTACTTAAAACCTTCAGTCCTCAATTTTTGGTACATTATTCATGAAAATTACATCAACTGTCCACGTCAGGTAATGCAATGAGAGGTCAACTATCAAAACCTGAGCTCAGTGCAATGTGTAGGTCAGACTTGTCAAACAGGTTCAAAATTCAAGGAACAGAGTAATCAAATACAACAGGGCATTTGGTCTAGTGGTATGATTCTCGCTTTGGGTGCGAGAGGTCCCGAGTTCGATTCTCGGAATGCCCCATTTTATGAATTATTTTTGTAAGTCAGCCACAGAGCACTTTTTTAATTTCCTAGACAACCTGGACAGATCTAGTAAATAAAAGAATCAAGACTGAAAAAACTATGTATCTAACATTGAAATCACAAGTGCTAAAGCTAGATTTAATAACGTAACCTTATTAAGACATAGTTGTTGCCGTACTGGAAGGATTATATATTGTTGATTCAATTGTCTCAATAATGAAACATTATGAGGAAACAGTAACTGCTCACTGAAAGGTCTAAATATTATTGATTCAGCTGCCTTCCTCCATAAAATATTTACTGCCCTACTGAAAGGTTTAAATATTGTTGATTCTATCACTTCTAGAGTCAAAGTTTATGAGGACCCTCTGCACAAGGTTTCTGACAAGATTCTAACAAATATGGAATAAGAATATAGAAAACAGAAGATTATTATGTCAAGGAAGAATCAAGAATCAGCATAAAATGGAAATATTAAGTTTCAAGCGAATTTAATCAATGACACTAAGCTCACATGCACAATCGCTCAGCTCCATTGCATGTACATTTGCACCTCTGTGTGGCAAGAAGGTGAATCACGAATGTATGAAATCCAACAGTGAAGCTTCAGCTTCTTGTCACTCCTTGTCCAGTTTCACGTGAAAACATTTTTAACCAGCACGTGCATTTTCTTCTAGAGATCTGAGCGACATTGGAGTAGGGGCCAAGAGGAAATATAATTCTGTTAGCAGTTCATTCTACTGAAACAGGAGTTATATAGTATGGATACGTGGCGAAATTTGGAAGAATAAATTCTATATATATAACAATGATAGCAACACTTGATATATAAAGTTTTCCTTTACTTCAAGAATTCGTATACTATTACTTTAGTGTAAAGATTTAGCTGAGTGCTAAAAATCATCGGTAATTGAGCATTTGGTCTGGTGGTCCGATTCGCGATTTGGGTGCGAGAGGTCCCGAGTTCGATTCTCCAAATGCCCCAGTCAAATTAAGGTAGTCATTGGACATGAATCCTACATATTTATTTTTTCTTTGAACTATATTTCAGTTGAAACGAGGATGAAATATCATAAATGAAGTCATCTCAGTCATTATGCCAAAGTGGTAAAAACGATCTTCTCCAAGACACTGAGATGGATCAAACTCATGCTAGGTCAACAGATTGCGGCCAAGGCCATACCATAAGTATTAAAAAGTACGTTTACATGTTAAGAAAAGCATTAGCAGCACCAGCATCACTACAAACAGTCCTGCACAAATTTACACCACATTGAGCATTATACAATAGTCTATTCCCGTGCACAGCTCGTAATTTTTCATGAATAATATAACTCAAATTGCAATTTTAAGAAAGGAACATCACAGCTCCTATGCACTTTTTATCGTCCAAAACAGAGAAATGTCTGTTAATTGTAGCCTCTGTGTTCAATACTTCCTTTGATTGCCTATGGGGAATAGATCCAAGAGTTTTGTCAAAGGTGCTTCTGGAAGCATAATAGTCAAAAGGCTGACTGGAACAGTTTACATGCAGGAAAATCAAGAAGCAAATTAAAAGCTCCAAGGAACAAAACAACAACAGGGCATTTGGTCTAGTGGTATGATTCTCGCTTTGGGTGCGAGAGGTCCCGAGTTCGATTCTCGGAATGCCCCATTCAAATTAAGGTGGTCATGAATCCTATGTTTTTTTTTTCTTTTTATATTTTTTCAACTATATTTCAGCAAAGCAAGGATGAAATATCATAAATGAAGTCAACTCTGTCATTATGCCAAAGTGGTAAAAGAGATCCTCCCCAAGACACCGAGATGGAACAAACAAGGGTTAGGTCAACCGATTGCGGGCCGAGGCCATACCATAAATATTAACAAGTAAGAATACATGAAAAGAAAGCATTAGCTGCAGCAGCGCCACTACAGACAAAGCTGAAAAAAGTCATACCACATTGAGCATTATGCCAATGTCTATTACCTCGCACAAATCATTATTTTTTCACGACTCAAATTGCAATTTTAGAAAAGAACTTCACCACTCATACACGTAGGCACTTTTTATCGTCCAAAACTAGAGAACTTGTAGCTTCTGAGATCAAAGATCCCTTTGATTACCTATGGGTAACAGATCAAAGAATTTTGGGGAATGTGCTTCTAGAAGCATAATAGTCAAACGGCTGACTTGAACAATTTATATACAGAAAAATCAAGAATTACAAGCTCCAGGGAACAAAATAATCACTACAACAGGGCATTTGGTCTAGTGGTATGATTCTCGCTTTGGGTGCGAGAGGTCCCGAGTTCGATTCTCGGAATGCCCCATTCAAATTAAGGTGTTCAGCAATCCTACATATTTATTTTTTCTTTCAACTATATTTCAGTGAAAACAAGGATGGAATATTATAAATGAAGTCAACTCAGTCATAGTGCCAAAGTGAAGGTCTTCTCCAAGACACTGAGATGGATCGAACATGGACTAGGTCAACAGATTGCTGCTGAGGCCATAACATAAATATTAACAAGTATGAATACATAACAGGGAAAGCAGTAGCACCCCTACAAACAATCCAGCACAAAATTACACCACATTGAGCATTATCCCAAAGTCTATTACCCTGCACAGCTTGTTAACTGTAGCTTCTAAGATCAAAGTTGCCGTTGATTGCCTATGGGGAATAGATCAGATAGTTTTGTGAAATGTGCTTCTAGAATCATAATAGTCAAAAGGCTTACTAGAACAGTTTAGAAAAAGCAAGAAGCAAATTACAAGTTCCAAGGAACAAAATAATCAACTACAGCAGGGCATTTGGTCTAGTGGTATGATTCTTGCTTTGGGTGCGAGAGGTCCCGAGTTCAATTCTCGGAATGCCCCATTTTATGACATATTTTAGTCAGCCACAGATCACTCTTTTATTTCCGAGTCAACATGGACAGATCTGCTAAATAAAATAATCAAGAATGAAAAAACAAAGTGAAGCTAGATTTAATAATTTAACCTTATTAAGACATAGTTGTTGCCCTACTGGAAGGATTATTATATATTGTTGACTTAATTGCTTTAATAATGTAACATTATGAGGAAACAGTTACTGCCAACTGAAAGGTCTAAATATTGTTGATTCAGTTTCCTGTCTCAATAATGTAACTGAATCAGAAAAAAGTTATTCGGCTGCCCAGCTCATTTTCAAAGCTCTATTTAATTCTGTTTCTGCTCAGTTCTGGAGTCATCAGCTATAAGAACCTCTGCACAAAGGTATTTACTGGACGCAAATACAATTTCCTTCTTATTAGATTCTACCATATATGGATTAAGAACATAGAAAATGAAAGATTATTACTTCAAGGATGACTCAGGAAGCAGAATATTACTTAAACCCGTATATTTTAGTAATATATAACAACCGAATAACATGGATACTGACCGCCCAATGTGGAAATATGAAGTCTTTGAAAATTAAAGCACGATTAATCAATGGCACTAACACTGACCTGCACAATCTGCTGTGCTCCGTTGAATAATAGGAAATTTACAAGTAGCAGAACAAAACAAAGCGAGCCAGCCAGAGAGTACCTGCATCTTCAATATGAAAAATGACTCCGCTTGTCTGTTTCAATTACATCATAACTTTCGGATCTACTAGAAATCTAAACAAAAAAAACTCGAAATGACACAATTTCTCTATTTGTCAAAATATTCACCAAATATTCTGCATAATCAGACTATTAACAAATAAAACATTCAATTTAATACCCAAAGGGAGATATCCTGAGTTTCCATTCCTGGAATGACCCCACTCCACCCCCCCCAAAAAAAAAAAAAAAAAAAAAACAGTTCCATTTAACAAATCTATTTTCCCTTCTTTGCCAAGAGAAAAGGAAGAGAATGTGATGAATAGATGTTTCTAACTGGTTTGGATAGTTGCAACTACCTCAATGTTTCACGTTTCAAATTATCATCAAATTAGTGGTTTAACTAAAAAAATGAATTCATCTTATTCTGATCAATGTCACTATGGTCAGACTAGAATAACATAACAAATGTTAAAAACCATTATTTCAGTGGAAATGAATGTTCAAAAATAAAAATTCACCAGATGTAAAAGGAAAAATCAGTTAAAAAAGCATTGTTAATAAAGTTTTATATTAGTCATAGTTTTATTTTACATCAAAGTGATCGGCCTTTCATTCCAGTTTGATCACTCAATTAAAATCCATTAATTTTTCTAACAGAAGGTCCGTCGTGGTATACAACAATCTTACATGGCATTAACATGCACTTCTTGCACATTGGACATCAAAAGGATTTCAGCTGATTTACTAAACTAAAACCCAAATCAAACTTCAGTATCACATTGAAACAAAATAAGTTCGCTGACTAAATAAAACTTCACTATAAATTGAGTGATTTATCCAATGAAAAATGTCACCACCCATGTTTTATCTATCTTCCCTGTTCCAGATCCAGTTAGTGGAATTCCTTGAAGTCCCAATAAATCAACTACAAGGGAATACAATTATCATATTTGACAATCTCCAAGAGAACAAATGAGAAATGAAGTGCATTTTGAAGTCAATATGGAAAATGAAACAAAGAAACATTTACTTAAAACCTTCAGTCCTCAATTTTTGGTACATTATTCATGAAAATTACATCAACTGTCCACATATCTTGTCATGCACTAAAAATCCCAGGTAATGTAATGAGAGGTCACGATGGAGATCGATAAAGATATTTATGAAAGACTTTCCATAGATGAGAATAATAATTATTCTACAAATATTTAGTGTGATTTTCCTTATTTCCTTTCCTTAATTATCATTAGGTAATTTTCCATATTTTGTTAGGGACTTCTAGTATAAGTATGAGGGTGATTTTTCATTGTAAGACACCTGTTGTTTATTTACTAAAATTACAGCAATCTCTTTCTCACGGCTCTCTCTCCTCCCCTTTCGCTCCCTTCTTTCTCCTCTTTCTCATCCCTTCTCTCCTTATGCTGTCCCCCATTTCCATTCTTCTACAATTCTCATACAATTATACGGTTTGTTCGATTTCGTTCGTCTGTCATCGCTCATCAGGTCAACTAACAAAACTTGAGTTCAATGCAAATAAATTCCAGCCAGTGTAGGTCAGACTTGTCAAACAGCTTCATGATCCAAGGAACAAAGTAATAAAATACAACAGGGCATTTGGTCTAGTGGTATGATTCTCGCTTCGGGTGCGAGAGGTCCCGAGTTCGATTCTCGGAATGCCCCATTTTACGAAATATATTAGTCAGCCACAAAGCACTTTTTTAATTCCTAGTCAACCTGGACAGATCTGCAAGTAAATAAAGAATCAAGACACACAAAAAAATTATCTAACATTGATATTGCAAGTGCTAAAGCTAGATTTAATAATGCAACCTTTTTAAGACGTAGTTGTTGCCCTACTGGAAGGATTATATATTGTCGATTCAATTGCCTCAATAATGTAACATTATGAGGAAACAGTTACTGCCCACTAAAAGGCCTAAATATTGGTGAATCAGCTGCCTGCCTCAATAATGTATTCTAAGCATAAAACATTTATTGCCCAGCTGAAAGGTTTAAATATTATTGATATTATCACTTCTGGAGTCATCAGATCCAAGGTTTATGAGGAACCTCAGCACAAAGTTGCTGAAAAGATTCTACCAAATATGGATTAAGAATATAGAAACGGAATATTATGTCAAGGAAGAATCAAGAATAAGTATATTACTGTAAACTACATATTTTAGTAATATATAAAAACCAAATAACAGGGGTATTGACTGACCACTGTGGAAAATGGAATTATTAAGTTTTGGCATCAAATAACTTAGCATGATACAGAAATTCAAGCGAATTTAATAAATGACACTAAGCTCACCTGCACAAGATTCTGTGCTCCATTGCATAATAGAGAATTTATGGGCAGCAGCTATTGAAACAGCACATTTCAGACAGGGATTACCTGCATCATCATTAAGAAAAATAGCTTGTGATCTATCCACATCATTTAGATAATTAAGAGAATGTCAAAATCATGCAAATAAGCCTTGAGCATGTACATGTGCACTTCTGTGTGGCAAGAAGGTGAAATGTGTGAAACCCAACAGTGAACCATCAGCTTCTTATCACTCCTTGCCCAGCTGCATGCGAAAACCCAAACCAACTTTTAACTAGCTCATGGATATATTTTTGTCTTCCAGAGATCTGTGCGACATTGGAGTAGGGGCCAAGAGGAAATGAAATTCTCTCAGCAGTTCATTCTACTGAAACAGGAGGCATACTGTATGGATACGTACCAAATTTGGAAGTATAAATTCTAGATATATAACAGTGATGGCGACACTGGCAACATAAAATTTCCTTCAGTTGTAGACTTACTAACACAGTGTATACTATTACTTATGTGGAGTAAAGATTTTAGCTGATTGTTAAAAATCATCAGTAATTGGGCATTTGGTCTAGTGGTATGATTCTCGCATTGGGCGCGAGAGGTCCCAAGTTTGATTCTTGGAATGCCCCACTCAAATTAAGGTGGTCATGAATCCTACATCTTTTTATCCCAGTTCAACTAAATTTCAGCGACACAATGATGAAATATAATAAATGAAGTCAACTCATTCATTATGCCAAAGTGGTAAAACAGATCTTCTCCAAGACACTGAGATAGATCAAACTCGGGCTAGGTCAACAGATTGGAGCCAAGGTCATACCATAAATATTAAAAAGTATGAATACATGTCAAGAAAAGGATTAGCAGCAGCAGCATCAGTAGAAACAATCCTTCACAAAATTATATATTGCACAGCTCGTTGTTTTTTCACTATTAGATTGAGATCAAAGCTCCCTTTGATTGCCTATGATGAATAGATCAAAGAGCATTGTGAAATGTGCTTCTAGAAGCATAATAGTCAAAGGCTGACTAGAACAATTTTTTTTTTTTTTTTTTTAAAATTTGAAACACCTCCAAAGCCTAGGCAGATGTTTAGCCTCCACCTAGATAAAGTGGGGGGTTGACAATACCCCTACCATATCTATTGATATACAGAAAAAGGAAGAAATTACAAGCTCCAAGGAGCAGAATAATCAACTACAACAGGGCATTTGGTCTAGTGGTATGATTCTCGCTTTGGGTGCGAGAGGTCCCAAGTTCGATTCTCGGAATGCCCCACATATATATATTTTTAATTTCTTTCAACTATTTTTCAGCAAAACAAGGATGAAATATCTGATAGGCCACTGGTTCGATTCATTTTTGCTAGGAGGGCAAAAATGGAAGATCAAGCTAAAGGGGCAAAACTGGAAGCTCAAGTCGCTGAGTCAGGCAAGGAAAGAGGAGTCCATGCAGCCAGAGATTTAATTGAGAATTTATAATTGAGTTGAATTTGTAATTATGGTGAATTGCTTTAGTAATTTGTGAGTTAATTAAGGGAGGAAGTTGGGTGAAAATTTATTGAAAAGCTGTGGCGCCAGCTCACTATAAACTAAGATGCCCAACTCGGACATGGGTGTCTGACACGATTAGCGTCGGACACGCCGACATGTGATTTTCAAAAAAAGTTGCGACACGACACGTTAATTATTTAATTAATTTTTTATTTTTTTTAAGCAAATAAAATTTTGTATATTTGTTGCATCAAAATCTAATAGTCATATATATATATATATATATATATGAAAATTGACATTAACTTCATACATTTTTTCTAATTACACGAGTTCAACAAGAAAAAAATAAAATAAATTCTATTATTCATCTTCAATATTTTCATTTCCATTATCTGTGATCACCATAGCCTCCAACTCTGGTTCATCGAGAGACAAAATGGCAACTTCAAGTGCACTAACATCTTTAAAGGAATCAAATGCATCACCACCGATATCTCACATCTTAGTCTCTCCTTGTAAATATTGTGGACTCTTCCTTGACAAGAGACGAAGATTGCTATGAACGAACATTAAATTACATTTCCAAAGTACATTACCACCCCCTTCATTCAATCTATCAACTTTTGTTACAAATTTCCAAAGAGATTTCGATAAATCTATGGTAGAAGTGTTACTCATTATTTTAAAAGATAAAAAAATCTAAATATTTTTTTGAGTGATATTACCTAATATTTTTGAGTAGTGTCACTTTGAACCCTTGCTAATGATGCTTCAAATAGATATTGAGATTCATCAAGAAATAAATTTGGGGATTTTATTGAGATTCATCAAAAAATAAATTTGAGAATTTTTTTGAATGATTGGAAGAAGGATTTTTGTTTGAGAGTGATGATCTTCTACCCACGGTGGTAGAAGATCATTTATCTATTGATGATGTGGGCTGATATAGGAGTGCCATATTAGTCTACATAGCACACAATTGTGTATGGACACAAATGTGTCCATATCATTACTCTTTGTTTGAGAGAAAATGAGTTTGCTAATTTTTTGTTTTTACCATTCATCCAAATTTTAAGGTAAACAATAAGCGATTCTAATTAGTTAGAAAAGTTTCTTTTTGGGAAAGATAAAAAATTAAGAGAAAATAAGTTCGTTCAACCATTTTTTAAGATAAAAGTTAATTGATTTTAATTATTTATAAAGGTGGCTTGTTGGGAAAGATAAAGAATTGTTGACTTTTCGAGAAATATAAAAAACCTTTTCATACAATTTTTGGACCCATTACAGAACAAACAAAGGAAAAAGAAAAAAGAAGTAGGGTTTAACTTCACTACCCACGTTTCAGCGACCCTGCAGCTTCTCTTCAATAGAAACCATGGCTGCTAAACGAAACCTCAGATCTACAATTCCATCATCTAAAAATCGTGCTGGAAGAGAAGATACAAGTTTATTCTTCAAGCCATCTTAATTTTCTTTCAAAAATTGAGAAATATGGTTAGTTCTTTTTGTTTTAGAATTTTTTTCCTCTCTAACTCGGTTTGTCGGAGACGTATCTCCAATGTGTCTGGTGCCTGAAAACCTTGGAAAAATGAGGACACGCCACGTGGCAATTCCAACACGTGTTTGGAGGGTGTCGGTGTCTCGACACGCCGGCCCCAAAAATGTGTTGGTGCATCTTAGATTATAAATAAAGGGGGAAGGGAGTTTTATTATTCATTCATCCATAGAGAGAGCGTGAGAAAATTCGGAAGGATCTCAAGCAAGTGTTCTACGTGCCATGTGCCGTGTCTTATATCAAAAATTATAAAAATAAAGATAAAATACATGAATTTAAAATTTTAAAGAATATAAGTTTATGTGTCTGTGTCCTACTTTTTCAAAAAATCACATGTCGGCATGTCCGTGTCCGTGAAACTTAGGTCAAAAGCTAACTAGAACAGTTTATGTATAGAAAGAGCAAGAAGCAAATTACAATCTCCAAGGAACAAAATAATCACTACAACAGGGCATTTGGTCTAGTGGTATGATTCTCGCTTTGGGTGCGAGAGGTCCCGAGTTCGATTCTCGGAATGCCCCAATCAAATTAAGGTGGTCATGAATCCCACATATTTATTTTTTCTTTCAGCTATATTTCAGTGAAAACAAGGATGAAATATCATAAACGAAGTCAACTCAGCCATTATGCAATAGTGATAAAAGAGGTCCTCTCCAAGCACTGAGATGGGTCAAACAAGGACTAGGTCAACAGATTGCTGCTGAGGCCATAACATAAATATTAACAAGTATGAATACATGACAAGGAAAGCAGTAACACCCCTACAAACAATCCTGCACAATATCACACCACGTCCAGCATTATCCCAGAGTCTATTACCCTGCAAAGCGTGTTATTTTTTCACAACTCAAATGCAATTTAAAAAAGAGCCTTCACAAGTCACAACTCATATGCACGTTGGCATTTTTTATCGTCCAAAACTAGAGAACTGTCTACTAATTGTAGCTTATGAGATCAAAGCTGCCTTTGATTGCCTATGGGAAATAGATCAGAGAGTGTTGTAAATGTGCTTCTAGAAGCATAACAGTCAAAAGGCTGACTAGAATGGTTTAGAAAAAGCAAGAAGCAAATAACAAGCTCCAAGTAATAAAATAATCAACTACAACAGGGCATTTGGTCTAGTGGTATGATTCTCGCTTTGGGTGCGAGAGGTCCCGAGTTCGATTCTCGGAATGCCCCATTTTACAAATTATTTTAGTCAGCTACAGAGCACTTTTTTATTTCCTTGTCAACCTGGACAGATCTGATCGTGAATAAAAGAATCTAGACTAAAAAAAACAGTGTGTCCAGCACTGATATCACAAGTGCTAAAGCTAGATTTAATAATGTAACCTTGTTATCTATTAAGAAAGTTGTTCAATTGCCTCAATAATGTAACATCACGAGGAAAGTAGGAAACAGTTACTGCCCACTGAAAGGTCTAAATATTGTTGATTCAGTTGCTCAATAATGTAACTGAATCAGAAAATAGTTATTCGGCTGCCTAACTAGTTTCCAAAGCTCTATTTAATTCTGTTTCTAGTCAGCTGTGGAGTTATCAGATATGACTATATGAGAACCTCCGCACAAGGGTATTTTCTGGACGCAGATACAATTTTCTTCTGAAAAGTTTGTATGATATATGGATTAAGAATATAGAAAATGAAAGATTATTACTTCAAGGAGGACTCAGGAAGCAGAATATTACTTTAACCTGTATATTTTAGTAATATATTATGACCAAATAACACGGATACTGGCTGCCCACTGTGGAAAAATTAAGTTTTGGCACCAATTAACTAAGCCTGAAATTAAAGCACAATTAATCAATGGCACTAATGCTGATCTGCACAATTTGCTGTGCTCCGTTGAATAATAGGAAATTTACAAGTAGCAGAATAAAACAACGCATACCAGCCAGGGAGTACCTCAATCTTCAATAAGAAAAATGACTCCGCTTGTCTGTTTCGATTACATCATCACTTTAAGATCTTAGAGTGCACTTTATCCACAGTCAGTTAAATAATTTCGATAATGTCAAATCACACAAATAAGCCTTGATTCTCCCTTTGGGTGCAGGGAGGTCCTGAGTTCAATTCTAGGAATGTCCCGTTCAAATTGAGGAGGTCATGAAACCTACAAATTTATTTTTTGTTTCTTTCAATTATATTTGGGGGAAACAAAGATGAATAATCATAGATGAAATCAATTATAATCATTAGCCAGAGTGGTAAAACAGATCTTCACTTCTTCTAGACAATGTAGATCAAACTCAGGCGGGGCAACACATTGCTACAGACGCCGTGTCTAAAATATTAAAGTATGAATACATGTCAACAAAATCATTACCAGTAACACCACTAACAACAAAATGGTAATAGAAGTCATATGGGTAGAATTAAGTCTCCTATTGTAATCAAGTAAATTGTGCATAAACTGCATTAGAAACGTGATGTTGTAGATCCTGCATAAAATTAAACCCCATTGAGCATTACACCAAAGTCGATTGCCGTGCATAGCTCATTATTTTTCCAAAAATCAAAACAAATATAACAACTCAAATTTTGATTTTAAAAGGGGAACTTCTCAACTCATATGCAGGTATCACTCTTTACCATCCAAAACTAGAGCACTCTTTATCATCCTAAACTAGAGCATTCTCTGGTAATAGGGACTGAAAAATCTATATTTCATTTTTTTATTTTTTGAGAATACAAGAGGATGCTTATATAACATATACAGAAAACTATTCTAGGAAGACACACTATTCTAGGCTAGAATCACTGATATTCCCAAGATAGTGGAAATAAGAAGAAAATAAAAAGAGATCCCTATAATCTCTCAACAACTTATCTCAACACTCCCCTTCAAGTTGGTGCATAGATGTCTCCAATGCCCAACTTGTCTATTGAATTGTAAAAAACTAGACTTGAGACCGCCTTTGTAAGTGTATCTGTGAACTGATCTTCTGACTTCACAAATGGAAATTGGACTATCTTGGCTTCAATTGTTTCCTTGATAAAATGCCGGTCTACTTCAACATGCTTATGCTTTGTTCGATCATGTTGAACTGAGTGATGTGCAATCTCTATAACCGCCTTATTATCCCAAAAAAATATTCATTGCAAAATTGAATGAGTAGGCAATTTCTTACGGTAACCTCTTTAGCCAAAAAGTCTCGCGAAGTCCTTTAGCCATGCCTCTAAACACAGCCTCACATTGTATTTCTTGCTTCTCCAAGTGACCAAATTGCCTTCCACGAGGGTAAAATATCCTAATGTAAATTTTCTACCAATATTACTTTTTGCCTAGTCAGCATCTATATAACCGTCAATGTTTAGATGATTATACTTCTTGAACACGAGTCCCTTTCCTGGAGAGGACTTCAAGTATCGTAAACTCCTGAACACTGCATTCATGTGATCTTCACTAGGATTATGCATAATCTGACACACCAAACTCACGACATAGGCAATATCTGGTCGTGTGTGGGACAAGTAGATCAATTTTCCTACAATTGGCCTGCACGTTTACAATCAAGCATTCCTCTTTCTGATAGCAAATTAAGTACATATTTCTTTTGTGAAAGAAATATGCCTTGACTTGACCGAGCTACTACGACGCCCAGAAAGTATTTTAATCCCCCAAGATTCTTCATTTCAAATTCGGTTGACAAGTGCCTCTGCAAGCCTCTTTGTCGTTCCCTATAATTATCATATCGTCAACATAAATTATTAGAGCTATTACATCCCTTGTCGATGCTTCAAGAATAGAGTGTGATCGAATTACTCTGTTTGAAACCATACTTCCTCATAGCCAAGCTAAATCGTCCAAACCACGCTCTAGGTGATTGCTTCAATCCGTATGCCTTCTGCAATTTTCATATGACCTCAGTTTCTGATGAAGTAGCAAAGCGAGGAGGAATGTCCATGTACACTTCTTCCTCAAGGTCACCATGCAGAACGCATTTTTAGATTGAACTAATGTAGTGCCAATCTAAGTTTACATTAAGAGATAACAAAGCTCAGACAATATTCAACTTTACTACGGGTGAAAACGTCTCTTGATAGTTTATACCATAGGTTTAGGTATATCTTTTTGCTACAAATCTCGCATTGTACATCTCGATTGACCCATATGCCTTGTGCTTGATGGAGAACACCCATCAACATTCCACGACTTTCTTTCCTTTTGGCAGTGGCACAAGTATCCAAGTATCGTTCTTTTGCAAAGCTATTAAGAAAATTGATATCCATTATGATGTAAAGACGTCTGGTAGTAGGGACATAGCACCGATAGCCCTTTTTATATGCTGCATATCCCAGAAACACACAACGAACAACAGATGGATCAAGTTTTGTTTGTTGGTTTTTATGAAGGTGAACATAAACAACACATCCAAATATTTGCAGTGGAAGCGGTAAGATGGATGACAATAGTACATGATGAACGAGAGTTTGGAGTGGAGTTTCAAAGTCCAAGGCACGAGATGGCATTCGATTCATCAAATAAATAGCAATAACAACCGCATCTGTCCAATATCATTGGGGTGCATGTGCTCGAGTTAAAAGTGCTCGAACTGTTTCAAGGCTATGTCTATTCTTCCACTGCACAACACCATTTTATTGTCGTGTTTGAGAATAAGTGGTCTCATGATAAAGACCATGTGTGTGAAAATATTCTCATAATTCATTGTCATATTCTCCGCTGTTATCAAATCAAGAATCTAAAGTTTAGTAGAGAACTGTGTCTTTATCATACTATGGAAAGATTGAAAATTTCTAAATACCTCGTGCTTATTTTTCATCAAATAAAAGTCAATTCATACATGTACTATCGTTAACAAATCATAAGAAACTAAAAAAGGAAGTAGGGGCTAAACATCTGAATGAATTAATATAAATGGGACCTCACATTTTTTCATACTTATTGGGTAAGATACGTGATGACTCTTGGCTTAAATGCAGGTTTCACACCTAAAATCTGACTTGTGTAAATTGGAAAACAGTCTTGGAAACAAATGCTTTAAGTAATGAAGTAATGGAATTATGATGCCCCATTCGACGATGTCATAACCAAATCTGTTGTTCTTATTCACCACTTCGCTACACAGTATTTGCTCTACCGAAGTTGAAATCATCCATGTACTACAGCCCCTCTTTTAATACCACGACCAATAATCTCCTTGATGAGAATATCTTCAAACAAAAAGAAATTCGGATAAATCAGTGCACAACATTGTAGTTCCTCAGTAGCTTGACCTACAAATAATAATTTATTCAAAAGAGATGGATCCAATAAAGTATTTAGTAATGAAAAGGATGGGAAAAGAGCCAATTTTCCAGCCCATGTAACTGGATGTATCACTCCATTAGATTGGCAATGCATGTTCATTTCAATTGAGTCGATTTAACAAAATCTTTCAGACCAAATGTCAAGTGGTCGGTTGCCCCCGAATCGAAAATCCAACCATGGAAAGTCTTTTGTTTAGAGCAAAGTAAAACACAACCATTGTTACCTGATTCACTAAGAGTCCTAGATTTATTTTCGATCTCACGAATGCAAATTTCGACGAGTGTTCTTGTTTCTACCACTTCATATTTCTTCTTTGTCTTAAGTTCGTGCCACCACCGATATCTATGTAGCTTGAAACATGTTTCTCAAGTATGTTTCATATTCGCACAGCCGATGTGTGTGCAAACCTAAGAAGCACGTATACACGTTTGATGCCGCGTCGTGTCGTCGACACCGACACCCACATTAATCGATACGCCATGGATACGCTGTCGGAGTTGCAACATGGTGTATCATCATATTCCCAAACTTTTTCACCATTGAAACTCGAAATATGTCTCCGACACGCCAGAGTTAGAGAAGGAAAAAAATTACAAAAACAAAAAAAAACTATCCTTTTTTTTCAATATTTGACTTCAAATTAAGATGGGCTCTCTTGATTCAACTTGTATTTCATCATAGCTTGTCTTCAATTGAACGATTTTCGGCAGCCATGGTTTATCCTCAAATAGAAGCTCTGGAATCAAGCGTCACATAAATGGTTTACCCTAAAACACGCCTTTTTTAATGGAATTGTGAAAACATCTTTGTTAATATAAACCAGTCAAATGGTTTTAAAAAGTTAGCCAAGTTTTCATCTTCCTCAAGAAAGAACCTTATATAATAATAATATAAAATCAATTAATTTGTCTTATAAAAATCCAACTAAATGATCAGGCAAAACCCATTTCATTTCATTTCATTTCATTTCATTAGAATATACAAAATTCCATTTGGTTACACAAAAAAAATTTAAAAAAATAATTAATTAATTAATTAACGTGTCGTGTCGTAAATTTTAAAAATGCGTGTCGGACACTCGTGTCCGTGTTGGTGCTTCTTAGGTGCAAACTCCACCTTCTATTTGCGATTTCACCTTTGTTGTCGTGATAGGCTTCCCACCAGACAAAAACTGAAGTGAAGGTTGCTGCACTGATTGTTGTCCTCCTTTCGAGAGCGTAAGAGCACCGAGCGTGGTGCCTCCTCTTGTCATCATTACTGCTTGCTTTAAATCTTCCCTGCGAATATTGGACAGATCCCTATAATCTCTCCACAACTCACGTCAACAAGTAGCCTCTGTCATCAAAAGTGCCTTTGATTGCCCATGGGGAATAGTTCAAACAGTTTTGTGAAATGTGGATCTAGAAGCCTAACAGTCAAAAGGCTGGCTAGAACAGCTTATATACAGAAAAGGCAAGAAGCAATAACTGGTAGAATTTGGTCTAGTGGTATGATTCTAGCTTAGGGTGCGATAGGTTTAAAGTTTAATTCCCAAAATGCACCCTCACCCCACCCCATCCCCGGTTTTGTATCTGTTATGCCTATATATTTTTTCAACTAATACAAAGAAATTAATAGAATTTGCACAGGAAAACATATATAGTTGTGAATCTAATAAATGTTATAGTAGTTGAAGAACTTGTTTTACAGACTAAACAAGCCATTTGCTGAGATGTGAAAGTGGGTGTGCTGTGTCCAGTAGTAGATAAAAATTTGAATTCAATTCGATAAAATTGCATCTTATTGAATTATCATATTGGTCTAAACCATTTAGATCCCATATATTATCATCCATTTAGTTATTGGATGGATGACTTTTCATCAAAAAGTCTATTTACACCCAATCCATCTAATTTCCCACTACTACTAACCATACAATCAACAAAACATCAAACTTCAGGCCACTCCTTGAAAAGAATTCAATAGAGAACCTATGTGGTTTGACCTAGTTGAAAAGATGACCGAAAATCACAACTAGAAAAAACAATGTTGATGAGAGAAATATTCAAAGAAACTCGGACATAGTTAAAACTTTACCCCAATTTTTAGAACAGGTGGTCTTCAGAAGCTAATCTAATCATTGCAAGGGCTATCGAAGTGGTGTTTACTTTGTTAATTGTCAACAGAGAAGTTTTTTTTAAAATCTATGGATGATTAACATTTTAGAGGTGGCTTGCATGTTTTGCAGATTAACTCCTCTGTCTCTGATGTGCCTCAGTATTGCTTTTTATTTTAAAAACTCTGCAAAATACTTCCTTAAGGTAGTCATCGGCATGGTTTTTGTAAAATTGGCAAGAACAATGACCACTAAAATTCCTTGGATTGAATTTGGATCTCAGAAGGCCCAGATTTATTTCTTCTTAGTTCATTGACTTTTACAGTCCAATGCTTATCAATACATAATCACAGCAGAAAAAAATACCGGATAAAATATGATCAGCATCTGGCAAACAATTTTAGAACAGTACCCAAAAGGGGGGAAATTAACAGTACATAAACTAGTGAAACTAGTCATGCATGTACTATACCTGTAGCCTGCTCTACAATTTTAATTCAAGGAACTCACAAACCCCTGCTCGTTGCTACTGAAATTACTGATTTAATCGGGAAGTACTAATACATGAAGCTAAATTAGGGGTAGTCATTTACTTAAGCACTAATCACCATAAAACATACTATGTTTACGCAAATAAAGAATATAAAGGGTCAAAAAATGCACTGAATCAACCCCATTCCCCAATAACAGCAGCAAAAACATTGAACGGCAAGCTTACTAACGGAACGACTACAGACACGTAAAAATCAGCAGTACTATGTAGAATAAATCGAAATCGTGTGAAAATTACACAGTCACTGAAATGAACTGATTTTGTACGATTATAGAGAAAAACAACTTACTGCAAAAGCACCTTCTTGAACAGGGTTTGAGAAGAAACATTCCTTCAATTCAGTTGGCGAAGAAGCACAGAAATAGAAAAAGAGTGGCGCAAAATTGCAGTATTCTCTCTCTGTATAGCCGTGTTATGGCGGTAAAAGAGCACAAGTACGAAAAACAGTAGTAATTTGGGGAATGTTTGGAAGAGAGAATGTTATGTGGTCTCAGGTGAGGGAATAATGGGGAACTACAATTTATTAATAAATGATTGCAGAGAAATAATAGAATAATAAAATACTTGTAATACTTTAATAAGAGGAAAATGTTAAAAATAAAATATTTGGAGAAAAATGGTGAAAAAAAAGAGAATTGGAAAAAAAAGAATTGAAAAAATTGAAAACAAACATAAGTATATATTTTGGGTGAGTGGAGGTGAAACTTTCAATCTTGATAATACGTTGCTCGTCTCGTGTCTACCCTTAGGGCTCGACCCCTAGGTTCGTGGATCTCATGAGTCGAGTCAAGTTATCAGCGAGTCCGTTCAATTTTTTTAAAATATTTGGAAAAGTACATTAGTACATCAAAATGAAAATTTCAAAACTGTACGAGAAATTGGAAACCGTCTTCCTTTTTCGAGCTTAGGATCAACTAGTTTTAACATATATACAGAGTTAAAATTGTACACAAATAAGATATCACGTGTACAATTTTTTTTTAATTAACTATAAGAAAAATTAAACAAATTTAATGTAAGCAATACCTACAAATTATGATATTAGACTATAGAAATCTTCAGTTATTATCGTGTGTACTTTGTCTTGGATCCAATAATATATGTTTTTTCAATCATTTAAACACATTAAACTCTCTAATATATCTTTATGCCTTGTTCTCTAATCAGAAAAGACCATGTCACCTGCACTAAAAGAAGTCTCTCGATGCTACAGTAGATATTGGAAGTGTCATAGGGTCACGTGTTATCATTGAGACAGTTGAATATTGTTGTTCCTTCATTCTCCACCACCTAAGGATGTCCAAAAAAAATTTTATTCCTCATCTAAAATACTAAGTGTATTTTTGTCAGTACTTATAAGTACTTATAAAGTGGTCAAACATCATTTTTATTCATACATTTCGTTGGACTCACAATCTTTAATCATTTTAATCTACACATTCTGTAGGACTTAATGCTTATAATCTAAAAAATTTTACCAAACCATACACTAAGTATGTTTGAATACTGGTTATAAGAGTTTTTTAAAATACCGATTTTGGACGTTTATGAGAGGAGCGAGTTTTAGGTGGTTTTTAATAGCGATTTTTGAAACGATCCAACCTATACTTGGGAGTTTATTATCCAACAATTATAAAAGTTTTTTAAAGAATCAAATTACATATTTGTCCATATATATAAACAAAAATTTAAAATTTTTATAAATCCACCTATCATTGAAAATATAAAATTAAATTTATGTTCTTGCATGTCTTTTTCTTTTTTTGTGCACATGTTCTTTTATTTTTATAATTAAATATTAAGTTTATGGTAGTTTGAAAATAATTGTTTGGAAGAGGATAAAATTGGAATAAATTTTGAAGAACGACAAAAAACTACCGATTTTGGGGGTTAGAAGATACATTAAAATTTACACTACACCAATTTTGGGCGGTTTAAAATCCGGCAAAAATCGGTGCTCTAAAAAAATAACAAGTACCAATTTTTTCAACCTTTATAAACGGTACTACTAAGGTGAGATAACTCCCAAGCAGGCCCTAAAGGTACTTCACCCGTACCTAGATTTGTAGCATTTGAAAGGGAAGAAGAATGAATAGATCGTTGACCTCTAGGTAGTTCCATAAATCGTCTTCGTCTTGTAACGACGGACTAGCCCTTGCTACATAGGGTCATCGGACGTTCATGTCATTTTTTAGGTGTACTGCTCGTACATCTCACATAATTTTTTTTTCAAATTACCATGTGTAATTAGAGATCCATAAGTTAATTTTATTTGAAATTACGGATAAAGTATTTTTTGTACCGTCTAAACTACACCTAGGGTCTCATTGCAGAAGCCAAAAGGAACAACATAGGCAATTCTTCAAAATATTTCCTAAACTTAGACTCCATTACTACTATAATATCAACAAAAATGGAAAATATTTTGTACTTATTAAAAATATTAGCAATATAATAAAAATGAGTAAGAACGAAGGGACTAGTAAGATAATACGCGTCTACATATATATTAGTAGCGTTGAAAAATACTTTCAAATTTTTTGTCACATGAAATGAAATAGCCCAATCATGAACTTCTAAATCATATTTCTGACCAAGAGTGTTGGCCGTTGTAATAATCAATAATATATTTTTCATAACATTCACAAGATTGTAGCATTAGATAAGTGGAGTTCTACCTATGACCTACATATGCGACAAATGTTCTTTCATGTAGTCTATATTATGCACATAAACTATTGAATACTTGTTTTCTAGCAGGGGAGACCATAATAAAGTTTAGAGCGTACCTAATTTTTTAGTTGTCTTTTTATGATATGTAGCCCATCTTACACAATTAAATTGAAAATATGACAAACACAACGTATATGAAATAGTATACCACCAAATTCAGGGTTAAGTTGTACAGTTAATTTGTCAATAACTACCATGTTGACCGCCGCATTGTCGAAAGTAAAACTACGGATTTTAAATTCGCAACTAAATTATCTAATAAGGTTCATTAAAACAATAAAAATATTTAGTCCATTGTATGGATATTCAATTACTTTAAATGCAATAATTTTTTATATACAATCAATTGTTTATGTATATAGTCTGTCATAACATAAATATAATTTTTATGGTTATTATCGATCTACAAGTCAGACGTAAAAGATAAAACATCATTATATTTATTTACATCACTTATTATGCATATTATTTTTGTATTGTATAAATTAATAGCATTTGAATGAAGAGTGTTTTCTAGAAAATGCTACCTAAGTTGGAGATTTTTGTATGAACTTGGTCATGTGAACGATGTCCACTACGCTAAGTGAAAACTCATTACGAGCTACAAACATTGCCATACCTTCGTGCATGTGCTCTTGTGAATAGATCCAATTGGTAAGACCAGTAGTAGAACACGTATGAGGAGAACCAAAATGGAGTTGCGTCAGATTATTTTCTAGACCTTCGTGTTTGAATGTACATCTTCTGGTGTGTCTGTTTATGAGTTGTGTCGATGCCCTTCTGCCAAACTAACTTTTCTTTGCGCTATTTACACACTACTTTATATTTTGGCTATTCGTTTACTACATTTGTGAACACTATTTTGAAGTGCTCTCAACATTTAGACTTATTTTTGGTATTTCATCATTTTTTTTGTTTGATCCTATCACTATTTCTGTTTCTCCTTATTCTTCAAGATCATCATTCAAACCAATTGGATTTGTACTGTCATCGCCCAAATCATCAAGAATTGGAACATGAGTTGGATCACTGAAAACATGATCTACTGGTGGACTACTTTTTGGAGTGTTGAAACTATTAAGAATTGGTTGAACTCGCCAATTTGCAAGAATATGTTGTAATCCATTTGAAATTATATATGATAGAAATAATTAGAATAAGAGATTTAATACTAGAACTCACAGTTCTAAAAAGCTTGTCTAGGTTGATCAATTTTGTCTCGATAGGGTGCCACTGAGTTGAATCCTAATAGCTCCTATTGTTCCTCTTTTCTTTTCTCGTCCAAATAATATGTCCCCTTCTTCTTACAAGAATGGCATGGATCTGTGTTTCTCCCTAAAACGACCTCTTGCCTCAACGGTGGTACTCCAGTGATCACTTTGACCTTCTGCAAATCTAGCGGTATATATGTATTTGTATGAAAAATTGAGGAAGTATAAGAATTCAGAAAGACATTTCTTTATTCAAGAAGGCTGAAATTTCACAGCTTATTTAAATACAAGGTTTTTGATCCAAATAGATCTACTGTCTTTGAGGGTTTTAGCCTCGACTCATGTTTTTTGATGATTACAATTTTTTGAGAGAAAACAGAAATGATTCTAAGCAACTCTGCCTAAACTCTGAAGTGTTGTTACAATTTATAGAAGTCCCAGAAGATGCTTGTTTGAAAGCGTCCACTTTCTTTTTGTAAATCATTTTGCTTTATGAAAAGCTGTCTTCCACTTGTCTGCCATCTGGTTGCCTTTTCTCAATTACGAGGAAAATAATCTTCACTATTCATTCACGGGTTTGAAAATAAAGTAAAGATCTTACTTTATCAAAAGTCGCGCTTGTCAGTCTGAGAAAAGGTTGTCTGCCATTTCATCTTCTTCACTGTGGTAGGATCCTATTTTTGATAATTGGTCATCCACCCCATCATCAATTATTTTGTCTTTTCCCTTGTCAGATTTTTTATCACTGTCTGGGATCTTATCTTCTTTGTCTTGAATACACCACCTGCATAGATGATCTCTGCCAAGACTCTGTTTAAGATGTCTGCATAATTCTTCAGAGTAATTATCTGGGACATTAAATGTCTCATAAAAAACCTTTTCAAAATTGCAAATGGTTTTAATGTTTTCTTTTGACATGAGGGAACTGTTTTTACTGGTTACCAAAATAAAATCAGAATCAAGTTCACTTTTACTTTGGATTCGCCATTAATTGCCCTTAAGCTGTCAAGATCCTTTGAAAGGATAAACCTCTCCAATCATTGATAAGTTCGGTGTTGACATCAATTGATTCTCCTTTAATAGGATTATCAAGATATGGATTTTTACTGATTTGATCGTATATAGTGATATCCTTTGAAGAGAGTATTATTTTTATCCCAAAAGGGGATGGTATCATTGATTTTTAATAAAAGATGCAAATCTTGATCTTTAATAACATACTTCATAAAATCTTTTAATGACTGAAAAAACATGTCATCAATTAATTTTATTTCTTCCAAATCTTTTCCTGGGACTATCAATTTGACTAATCCGCAATAAAAAGCTGTTCTAACAAAATTCGGTTATGCTCCAGCAACAAAGATGAATTGACCAAATTTTTTGTCAAGGGTTCCATAATAACAGTTTTGAGGTGCAGAGGCACCTATGATCAATGCTTCTTCTTCAAAATGAAGAAAATCTTGAAAATGAATATCAGAAATGGTTTTGTCTTCTTTTTTAACTGGTGTTTTTCCTAATCTTTTGAAACGATCAGGAATTTTTTCAGGAATGGATTTTGTAGCATCTTTGTAAGAATTAAACCTTAAGTCAGGGAAAACTGGTCTAATTTGGAAGTCTGGAAGTCTAGGTCTTGACCTAATATCTTGTTGTTGGTAGTTTGGTCTAAGACTAAAATTTTTAAAAGGACTTTTGAAATCTGTTTGAGGTTGTTCTTTGTGATAGTCAGAAAAAGCTTGTGGGCTTCTGTAAGGGTTTTGAAACTCTTATGTTTAAAAGGTTTGTGTTTGACTATAAGGTTCAACTTCAGTCCAGTTTGTATAAAAACCTTTGCTGGGACCATCAAAGATTACATAGAATTTCTTTCCTGGTATAGAAGTTCCAATACCAACAAGTTTTTCATTTGCTTTCGGATTTGGAATATCCTTTTGTTCTTGTGAACAATCAGTTTTTTGCTTTCCAGTATTGCTAATGTCAATATTTAGATTTGCATCCAGTTTTTGCTTTTCAGCAATATTGCTACTATTGTCAATTTCAAATTCTCCCTTTTTTGAAGGAAGTTTTTGCTGTAACCGAAGGATTTTTTTCTTCAAGATAATAACTTCTTGTTCTCTTGTTGATATTTCCATCAGTTTGGTTTCTAATTGAAGTTCCAAGTCTTCAATTTGATCATGTATGTCTGTCATTTTGACCTGCAAAAGACAATTCACGTGTAAGAGAATCAGCTAAAGAATTTTCTTTACTTTTAATTAATTCAATTTCAAAATCATAATGGCTAAACTACATTTGCCATCTGATAAGTTTACCTTGTTTGTAGTCTGGATGTACCTGGCATTTCAAAAATGACTTGCATGTTGTTGAATCAGTTCTAACAATGAATTTGTTAGAAATAATATATAATCTAAATTTTGAAATTGCTTTTTTCGTAGCAAGAATTTCCTTTTCATTTATATGATAATTCTTTTCAGAATTATTGAATGTTCCTGAAGAATAACTACATAGTTTTTCTTCTAAAGATTCACTGTCTTTTGCTTTAAGGATCATGCCCCAAAATTCTTGAGATGCATCTGTTTCTATTATCATTTTATCATCTTTTTAGGGTGATAAAGAGATGGGAGATTTTGATCTTATTTTTGATTTTTGCACATCTTGGCTATCTTCATTATTCCAGTTCCATCTCAGTAATCTTTTTCAATTTTTTCGCAAAGGACTTCTCATTTTGCTAGGTCTTTAATAAAGGACTCAAAGATAATTCAAACATCCTAAAAATCTCATCAATTGTTTTGGTCTTGTATTTCATTTGGAAATTCTTTTATATGGGTTAAGATATGAAGTTTTAATTGCTTAAAACCGAAAACAATTTCTAAACCTAAATATCCTATTTTTTCTTTGAATAATTCAGCCTTTTTGAAAGACAAAACAATTTCATTTTCTTTGATTGTTTGTAAGACTTGTAAGACATGATTTTCATGATCAGACTCACTTTCTGAAAATACAAGTATGTCATCAATATAAACACAACAAAATTCATTATGTTTTTTAAATGTATTATCCATGTGTCTTTGGAAGATACCTGGTGTTTGCTTTAATCCAAATGGCACAACTGTCCATTGGAAATGTCCTTGGGGACAACTGAATGCTGTTAGGGGTTTTGTAGTATCATCGAATCTTACCTGATGAAAACCTGATTTTAAATCAAATGAAGAAAAGATGTTTTTTCCTTTTATGAGTTGTAAAAGACTTTGCATGTTAGGTAAAATATACCCATCTGGTTTTGTATATTTGTTTAGCGTAAAATAGTCAATAATCATTCTTGCTTTACCACGTCGTTTTTCTGTTTCTTTCCTAACCATGAAGGCAGGTGAAGAGAATGGTGATTTACTTGGTTCAATGACTTTTAAATCAAGTAATTCTTTTATTTGAACTGTAGAATTCATCTCTGCTTTTTTCGGACTATAGGCCATGGCTTTTGACCTAATAATTTTATCTTTGAATTCTTCAAGAAGTTCAATTTTTGCGGTGAGGATTCCTTTATTGATTTTTGGATCTAAAGGATTTTCTGAGCAACATTGTTTGAATAAGTTAACAATTTTTTCTCTGTTTGTATTAATTTTGAGTTTTTCAATTTCTTCAGAAGTTATGAAAATATGTGAAGATTTTGCAATATTCTCCCCCTGAAAAAATTCTTTTTTCTTAGTTCCAATTTTTAGAGAATCTAAGAATTTCCTTTGTAAGGTACTAAAAGCAAAAGCTTTTCTTTTCTTTGGAATCCAGAGTTTATTTTTGTATAGTGTGAAACTGACATAATCAATTTCTTGGATAAAAGGATGATATAATTGGCAGAAGTTATTTCCAATTATAAAATCTATTCCAGTTTCTAATTGATAGATTGTAGGTATTTTAAAATAAAAAGTTTTCATGGTTCCATTATGTTTACCATAAATACCAACATTTATATTTTTAACTACTCTTGATGCAGTTATAGTTGATTCATTTGCAATTTTTAAATTTAAAACTTTTTCTGATTTTACCCAAAATGCTTCGGGTATAATCCATTTACTGGCAGTGCATACTGATGCTCCTGTATCAATGTATGCATGAACTGTATAATTTCTTTATCCTTCAAAACTTAATTTGATTGGGATATAGATGGAGTTTGGATTTGTGATATTCTTTTTACTCATAATCAGAGGATTCTGAAGATGAATAACTAGAATCAGTAACTGTTGATAAGTAATACAATGATTCTGTATCACTTGGATCTTCAACAGGATAGAATCCTTGTTTTTCAAAAGTTTTTAAGAGTTTAATCTTTTCTTCGTTTCCAATTCTTGCAGGGCATTCATTTGCATAATGTCCTGATTGATTGCATAGCCAACATCTGCAATTCTTTTTCTTTTGTGGGCAGATTTTTCTTTTGTCATCTGCTTTCTTTTTTGAAGATTTCTTGTCATATTTTTTAAAGTATTTTTTCCTTTTAAAAAACTTCTTTTTATATGGTTTTTTATATTTCTTGAACCTATAGTTTTTTCTTTTTGATTTTCTTATTGGTTTTCTTTGTTTCTTTTCAGGATAACATCCATACTGTCCAGGGATTCTATCAATATATTGACTACAACAAATTTTTGGGTTTCTGGGGACTGTTCTTTCACTAGCTCTAACAAGATATCCTTCTTTGCATTTTTCTGCAAGGAGATTTCTTGTGATAGTGATTGCTAATCCTAAGGAAGAATCAATTTGTATATTAACTTGTGATAGTGATTTGCTATAATTTTCATTGCTTGGTTCTTGAATTTTGATAGCATCATTAAAATGAAGCATTACTTCATTATTAAAGGGATATAGGAGTTTCCTCATAAATTTTTCTGTTAATATTTTCCAATCTGTTGGGGGGCATATGTAATAATATTTTGAATATTCACAAGTGAATTTTTCAAAATAGCACATGTTACATATTGACATTCTTTCTAAGTGATTTAAGGCATCTGCCTGGTCAATTGTCGTTCTAATGTTCTTGAAAGCTTCATATGTTTGTCCTGTAAATTGTTTGTAAATTTGTTCCACAATTCTTTTAATAAATTGTGGAATATTTCCACGAGTTTCTTGCCAAATGGCATTTTTTTGCATCGTAAGTAATTGAACTAAGGAAAGATTTTACATTTCCTCTAGTACTGGAAATAACATAGTGCCATGAGTTTTGCTCATCTCTATGTATTTCTTTATGTATAATTATTGAAATCATGATGTTGTTGTACCAATCATCAATGACTTTATCTGGATCTTTAACACAATCTAAGTCAAGAATCTTGACGTCAATTGGGGATTTTCTCGGTTTGTTAAGTAAATATGATGGATCAATTTCATCATCAAAAGAAGGTTTTGGTCTTGGAGTAAAGTCTCCTATTGGCCTTTTTCCATCTCCAACCTGGATTGGAGGATGAAGGTCCATATGGTTCGTAATCCATTGGTTCAACTTTCCGATTCAATTTTGGGTTCTTTAAATTGAATTCCTTTCTCAGATTCCCTATTTGGATAAAATCTTTGATGTATGATTGTTTCATCATCAGAACTTGATTCTGAATTCTCATTTATAATAGGTTACGGGTTTTTCTGATTTTTTTGTAAGAATTGTTTCTTGATTAATATTGACTCATTTGAACATGGAGGCAATCTGTTCAAGTTCTTCATCTTCAAAGCTAGTAGAACATTAAAATGTCCTAAGTTTTGGGATGTTTCGTAAATGTTTTCCAGGGTTTTTCTTATGGTCATTCTGAATTTGAATCTTCAAAATCAAATTTTCCTTTTCTTGTACTTTTTTGCTTTTCTGTAAACTCTCCCCTTTTTGAGAAATTTCCAAATTTCATAGTTTTTTTAGTGGTCAAGGATGTTGATGGTTGCTCTTTTACTCCTGTTAAAATAATAGCTGAGTGTTGATTTAAAGATTTTTCAATTTTAGAGTGGTAATCTCTAATTTACATTCTTAATTCTTCAATTGTGTCTTTTAATTGTTTTGTTTCTTTTAATATTTCTACTAAAGACATTATTGGTTTCCAATGATATTTTTAGCTAGATTATTAATTGTATCTCTTAATTTTCTAAGTTCTCTTGTCTGACTACTTTCAGGAAGGTCATCTTTCTATCTTATTATTGGATCTTTTCTCATAGATGTAGTATGAGTTAATAAGGGTCTTTGTTCTCTAACAAGAGTTCTGTTTTGATTAAAATCAATATCAATTGATCTTCGAGCTGGTTGAACTAGCCAGTCGAATTCGGTTTCTTTATGTTCGAGGTAATCAGAGAATAAAGGGTCAATTTTTATTCCTTTAGGTTCTCAATAGTCATATTGTGTTGGTTATGAATAGCATAACTAACTAAATATGATATTGAAAAAGAGACATTATTGTCTTTAACTAAATCTTTTCTTCCATAGTTAAATATGAAAGAAAGAATTCCGTCAAAGTTCTGGTCATGTAGACTTACCGAAAGTCTTGGATGACTTGTGAAAATTAACTTTCCACATGGTAGATTTCCATTTAAGGATCCCAAGCATCCTTCTCTAGGATTTTTAATCCTTTCATCAATCAATCCCATTGAAATAGGTTGATCAATTTTGTCTGATAGGGTGCTACGGAGTTGAATCCTAATAACTTCTATTGTTACCCAATAAAGGTTTTTGCTATTGTCTAAGTCAATTTTTTGCTTAGCTTTATTTATGTTTTGTTTTGTAAGAAGGGATATTCCTATCTTACCATAAGTATGTTGGACATGTATGGCGAATTCCTTTTGAGAAATTCCATAATAGACTTGTCTATTTTTATTAATAAATTTTGTAATAAAGTTAGGTTGTTCAAAACCTCTTTAGAATCTAAGGTTAATTCTTTATTCTGATTTTTGCAAGTTTTTTATCCGAAATTAGGATTTCTTTTGAACTGTTTCCTATTGACTCATTTTGTTCAAAAACTTCGTCAATTTCGCTTTCTCAGTATTTTCATTTTAGTTCATATAATGATATATGACGTAATGTAACACAAATTCTTTAACACTTTCTTCATAGGTTATTTTATGTTTATCTCTTCAGTTTTTTATATTTGTTCTTATAGAGTTATCTATAAGTTCAGTATCAATTTTTGTTAGTTGAAGTATGTACTCTTCATAAAATTCACACAGACTGTATTTATTAGTAAAAGAACTAATGTATGCATTGCATAATCTACATTTAATCATGATGCATGATGATGTAGAACATAGTGCATAATAAAATCTTGTACACTTTTTTCATAAACTTTTAAAGCATTTGTCATTCTTTGTTTCATTCTTCTTAATGAAATGTAATGAACATTTACAAAAATGTTTTCTCTGTATGTATTTTCGTGAAACACCTAGGTTTCATATTACGATGTAAGCGTTAATACATGAATCTCACATATGTCATGCTTAATCATTGCATATGATATAAAGCATAATGCATGATAAAAGTTCCATTTCACTTTGTTAAACTTAGACATTTCTAAGTTCATTTTATATCTATATGCGTTCATAAGCAAAGCTATGTATGCCAAGATGATTCCATATTGTCTCATGTATGTATAATTATCATAATGAACTTTATAATTGTAAGAAATAATGATCTAAATTTAGTATGTATCAGTTACACATTCTACAGTGTATCATGTTTGTTTACTGTAAACCAGGCTTTGATACCAGTTTTTAAGCGGATGCTTAAACGTCTCAATCATAATGTATTTATGCGGATAAGTAAGGATCAAATAAGTATGGTTAAATGCAAAGACAATAGTATACATGGATGCAAATCAAGTAAAATAAGACTACAAAATTAAACCTTCTTACTGTAATGAATTGGTTGTTCCTCTTTTCTTTTCTGTTCAAATAATATGTCCCGCTTCTTCACGCAATGGCGTGATCGTGTTTCCGCCTTCTTCTCGCAATTGCGTGGATCTCGTGTTTCCTCCTAAAGCGGCATCCTACCTTAACGGTGGTACTCCGGTGATCACTTTGACCTTCTCGCAAATCTAGCAAAATATGTATTTGTATGAAAAATTGAGGAAGTATAAGAATTCAGAAAGACATTTCTTTATTCAAGAAGGTTGAAATTCACAAACTTATTTAAATACAAGGTTTTTTGATCCAAATGGATCTCTGTCTTTGAGGGTTTTAGCCTCGATTCATGTTTTTGATGATTACAATTTTTAGAGAGAAAAAAGAAATGATTCTAAAAAGCTTGTCTAGGAGTGAGGCCACGTCTCAGGCCCCGCCCTCGCCTAGGTATTGCCTCGACCCGAAATGCTTGAAACTCGGCTACCACCCCTAATCATGTTTTACGTTTTTAAAACACTGCTAAAAGTAGACAAAAATAAGCAAATTTAGGGAGAATAAAACTTTAGATTGCACAAAAAAGAGTTAATATATAGATTATAACAATTGCAGATTGATAATATAGAGATTGGTAAAAAAAAATAAAGTGAAGATGTTTTTAATTTAAAAATAAAAATAAAAATATGTTGAATGATCATTTTATGAGTTGAAAACGGTCATATGAAATAAAATGGTCACATTGCAATGTGAAAGTTTGGTTTGGTTGGTGGCGCACGAGCCACGAGTCTAAAACGAGTTGAGAGGGTTCGGGTCATGACCTATAATTTAAAGAGTTCGGGCCATTCATAAGTCGAGTACACAAGCGACTCAATCCGTTTGTGACTCCTAGCGCTAGGCAAATAAGCAGTTTCAACTTGTGGCCACTTCAAAATAATCAACAACGTATAAGTAAAATTATATATTTATTATTCACGCTGAAATTTCTATTAGTAACAGGTGGTAATTTGCACGTCCCTTACTTATACACTAATTCATAAGTGGAATTTAAAATACGTGTCACGTGTGATAATTCATCATGCTTTCACGTGTACACTAGTTCATATGTGGAATTTGAAATGTGTTTCGTGAATTTTATCTGACAGCGCCACCCCAAATTGACGGATCTTGGAAGAATTCATCGCCGTGGAGTGGCGGATTTCCACCCTCGTAATCTCCATGAAACAGTGAAGTGTTGAAGTAACCATCAACATCAGTGGTGCCTTGCAAACCTTCATGCCTCCATACCCTCATTATATTGTCAACTGCATTCCCAGTTGGCAAGTTATTGAAATTTTTATCTGTGAAGCACATTTCCAGCATCCTGCAGCGTTCCATGATCTCCTTTATGAGTTGAGCTAGGTACATTGCCTGCAGAAAGAATCAAGTTGGAGTCGATTATATGAATCATTTTCTGTCACCCGATAAAAGATAATTTATAAAGAAAATTTCTACAAAGGCCGTCAATGAGAATTTTTACCTGTTTAGGTCCTGCGGGAAACATCCAGTTCTGTAATCCAGATAGCGGAATTCATTGAAGCCCAAAAAATCAACTACAAGGGAATACAATTATCATAATTGACAATCTCCAAGAAGAACAAATGAGAAATGAAATGCATTCTGAAGTCAATAAACAAAGAAACATTTACTTAAAACCTTCCGTCCTCAAATTTTGGTACATTATTCATGAAAATTACATTAACTATCCACGTCAGGTAATGTAATGAGAGGTCAACTATCAAAACCTGAGCTCAGTGCAAATAAATATTAGACTGTGTAGGTCAGACTTGTCAAACAGGTTCAAAATTCAAGGAACAGAGTAATCCAATACAACAGGGCATTTGGTCTAGTGGTATGATTCTCGCTTTGGGTGCGAGAGGTCCCGAGTTCGATTCTCGGAATGCCCCATTTTATGAATTATTTTTGTAAGTCAGCCACAGAGCACTTTTTTTATTTCCTAGACAACCTGGACAGATCTTCTAGTAAATAAAAGAATCAATACTGAAACAATGTATCTAAAATTGAAATCACAAGTGCTAAAGCTAGATTTAATAATGTAACCTTATTAAGACATAGTTGTTGTCGTACTGGAAGGATTATATATTGTTGATTGTCTCAATAATGAAACATTATGAGGAAACAGTAACTGCTCACCGAAAGGTCTAAATATATTTGATTCAGTTGCCTTCCTCCATAAAATATTTATTGCCCTACTGCAAGGTTTAAATATTGTTTGATTCTATCACTTCTAGAGTCAAAGTTTATGAGGACCCTCTGCACAAAAGTTTCTGAAAAGATTCTAACAAATATGGAATACAAATATAGAAAACAGAAGAATATTATGTCAAGGAAGAATCGAGAAACAGTATAAAATGGAAATATTAAGTTTCAAGCGAATTTAATCAATGACACTAAGCTCACCTGCACAATCGCTCAGCTCCATTGCATGTACATGTGCACATCTGTGTGGCAAGAAGGTGAATCATGAATGTATGAAATCCAACAGTGAAGCTTCAGCTTCTTGTCACTCCTTGTCCAGTTTCACGTGAAAACATTTTTAACCAGCACCTGTTCTTTCTTCCAGAGATCTGAGCGACATTGGAGTAGGGGCCAAGAGGAAATATAATTCTGTTAGCAGTTCATTCTACTGAAACAGGAGGCATATATTATGGATACGTGGCGAAACTTGGAAGAATAAATTCTATATATATACATAACAATGATAGCGACACTTGAGATACAAAGTTTTCCTTTACTTCAAGAATTACTAACGCATATACTATTACTTTAGTGTAAAGATTTAGCTGAGTGCTAAAAATCATCGGTAATTGGGCATTTGGTCTGGTGGTATGATTCGCGATTTGGGTGCGAGAGGTCCCGATTTCGATTCTCCGAATGCCCCAGTCAAATTAAGGTGGTCATTGGTCATGAATCCTACATATTTATTTTTTCTTCGAACTATATTTCAGTTGAAACGAGGATGAAATATCATAAATGAAGTCAACTCAGTCGTTATGCCAAAGTGGTAAAAACGATCTTCTCCAAGACACTGAGATGGATCAAACTCAGGCAAGGTCAACAGATTGCGGCCGAGGCCATACCATAAGTATTAAAATGTACGTTTACATGTTAAGAAAAGCATTAGCAGCACCAGCATCACTACAAACAATCCTGCACAAATTTACACCACATTGAGCATTATACAATAGTCTATTCCCGTGCACAGCTCGTAATTTTTCATGAACAATATAACTCAAATTGCAATTTTAAGAAAGGAACTTCACAGCTCGTATGCACTTTTTATCGTCCAAAACAGAGAAATGTCTGTTAATTGATGCCTGAGTTCAATACTGCCTTGGATTGCCTATGGGGAATAGATCAAAGAGTTTTGTGCAATGTGCTTCTGGAAGCATA